>JARZZO010000005.1:11151535-12499035 GCA_030544215.1 Zantedeschia hybrid cultivar
CAACCGTCTATACCTTGAAACATCATCAAGGTTTAGACTACCTTCCACATCCAAATCCTGCTGAGTAATTGTAGGAATATCAACGGGCTTATAGTCAAGTAACCCCGTCTCTTTAATGAGGTCAAGAGCATTCTTTCTCTGTGAAAGAGACACACCATCTTTTCCAAATGCTATCTCAATACCTAGGAAGTAGTGAGGCCTCCCTAGATTCTTTGTTACGAAATGCTTATCTAAATACGTCCGAATTTCTTCAACCCCATGTGTATCACTATAAGGATTGAGGTTTCGGATCTAGTTATTGGGTCAATTTCGGTGTCGGACCCTTGGTTTGGGCCCTCAAACGGCGTCCTGTTAGGGGGACGTATTTTAGAGTGTGCTACGTTGGTGCTACGTGGACGCCACGTGGGCCAGTTTTGGGCCGCGAGAGTACGGCTCTGGTCTTGTCATCTGAATGACGTCGGTAGTGGGTGACGCGTTTTAGCTAGGTTCAGTTTAAACCCGCGAACCCTCCCTCCTTTTCCTCATTTATCTAATTTTCTTCTCTCTCCTCCCTCTATCCGATCCCTTCGCTCTCCCTTCCCCTTCTCCTTCCTTTCCTCTCCCTCCACTCCATCAACCCCCCCCCCCCTTAACTTCTACCACTACCACCATCATTTCCTCCGCGGCGTATTATTCTCCGGACGACGGCCGACGTCCCGGTGGAGTAATGACGTCTACGGCGGTACCGGCGGCGGTTTATGGTGTGGCGGTTCGGCGACTTGAAGCTCGGAGGAGTTCAAGTAACCGGTAGGATGACGATCTCCGTTTTGTTTTGATTAAAACCACGTTTTTCCTGCTTTGGAGCATATTTATGGGATTTTCGAGAATAAATTCCACTTTTTGTACTCGAAAGGTGTTATACCCCGTACTTTTACAACTACTAATAAATTTAATTAATTTAAATTAAACTAATTGACTAATTATAAGAGTCTATGACTGAGCTTAAGTAACTTAATTTAGTCCAATTAACTAAATTATGAAAGTCCAATAACCCAAATTATACTACTAAGAATAGCTCACTAATTTAGTTCAAATTTTATGTTGATGTATTAGACAGCAACATAGTAAAATAATTATAACTTTCTATAGACAATTTGGATTAAGGCATAATTGATATCATTGGAAAGATAATAAAAATATCCATAACTTTGTAGAAAGTTATTTTTACTAATTCAGATGTTTTAGAGGTCAAAAATATCAAAGATCAGTTTTAGAAAGGGTTACCTACAGAGAACAAGTCATAATCGGATTATGATTTGAATTAGGAAAAAAAAGATGATACAATTAATGTTAACCACGACCTAAAAAGTTATATATAATATATTTGACTTATATTAGAAGTAAAACACAATAAATTTGAATATAATTAAAATTCTAATTAATAGATAGAAAGTCATAATAGGAATCCTACTTGAACTAGAATTATGTACATAGATTTACTTGACATAGCTCTAGTATTTTAAGTATAACTCCATGTATAAAATTCATAATTAAGTAAGACAACTCCCATTAGAACTATGACTCAAATTTATAGAAGTTTCATGAAGAACACATGTTTAAAGTAAGTCGTTTCCTAATTGGAATTAGGACATCTTTAGACATGAAGGAAATCTGCCATATTTCTGAGTTCGGAGTACTCATGACAGCAGGTCAGTAAAATAAACATATTTTTTGTATAGAAGTCCAAAAATAGTGAGATTAGTTGCATTGGAAAGGTAATAAAAAGTAACTTTGTAGAAGAAAGTATTTCTTAATTCAGATATTTAAGGGGGTGAATTTAAAGGTCTTCAAAAAAGAAAACTGCAGGTAGCGTGAGCAGAGTCCGATTTGGACTAGGAAGTGACTTTCACTTGGAGATTAAGTTATGGGGAGTAGGAGCTCGACTCCAACAAAGAAAGTGGGTGTTGGTGGTTATATTAGGAAGGTAAATAAGCATAAATAGAGCCTTGGGTAAGTGGGTGTTGGTGGTTATATTAGGAAGGTAAATAAGCATAAATAGAGCCTTGGGTCATGCTCAACCTCTATAGCATGCAGCTCTCTTCTAAAGAGTAAGTTCATGTGATGTTCTTGAGAGAATAGAGTTGTTCATGGTTATTTCTTTTGGAGGTTTGATTCTAATCAATGTTTTGTATTCTTAGAGGCTTAGAGAACATGGGGAAGAGCTTAGAGAATGTGGAAAAGAGTTTAGAGAAAGAAGAAATCATGGATAGATAGCAAGGAAGCCATAGGAGAATCAAGAGCTGGTCTTTCTTCAAGAGGTAGGTGATGATAATCCATTGAATGATATTTTGTATTAATATAAAAACTTCGTTTTGATTTTCAAAAGTGGTCAAATATACTTTCTAAAATCATAATCTTCAAATCTATGACTTTATATTCCACTTTGATCTATGTATTTTTGATCAAATTCACAAAATCCTATATTCTGGAAATTCAGGACCTATAGCTATGTTTTGTAGGACCTATAGCTATGGTTTTCAGCAGCTATGATAAATTTTCAACTTGAACTTAAATTGATCATAACTCCTTTGTTCCTTATCCGATTGACTTGAAATTTTGAACACACTTTGATTTATATCTTTTATACCTTATTGTAAAATATCATAAATTTTAGATTTTATTTGCCTATTCATTCTGCTATTTATTCGATTGGCCAAATTTGACTTAAAGTTATTTATGTCATTTGATGCTCTAAATCATTCGTTTGATGTCGGAATTATATGAAACTTTGTCCTTATGATTCCTTTGACCTATAGAAAATATTCACCAAGTTTATTAATTTTATGAATCTTTTTCCTATTTTCGACTTTATTTGTTCATTTTTCATTTCTGAAAATTAGTTTTATTAGCTGAAAATTATAATTCTTTGTCTGAAAAAACTGAGAAAATTTTAATAGCATGCGCTTTTGTCCA
This sequence comes from Zantedeschia hybrid cultivar, assembly GCA_030544215.1. Classification (NCBI taxonomy): domain Eukaryota; kingdom Viridiplantae; phylum Streptophyta; class Magnoliopsida; order Alismatales; family Araceae; genus Zantedeschia; species Zantedeschia hybrid cultivar. The sequence goes on from JARZZO010000005.1 coordinate 11,154,488, forward strand.
GAAACTTATTTTGAATAGCTTTATTCTGATTATTCATCTCTATGACCAAGTTGACCTTTTAAGTGATTATTTTGTAAGAAAAAGCACGTATTTTGACTTATACATATATGTAGTACTTTGATAATTTAATTTCTAGATCTTTGTTCGTCTTCTATCATCATTTGATCTCTATCATTATAATTGTGCCATAACTATTTGACTTTATTTGGACATTGCCATCTTAAAGAGATATTTGACCCCATTTCATTATAAGCATCCATATTGGATATGATATTTTGTTTGGAACCCGAGGGCAAACGGGTGGAATCCTGATTTCCTGCCGGCTAAAATCAGGGGACGGCGATACGTAACACCCTGACAGTTTGGAGTTAGGTGGGACTTAGTCTCCGGTTCTGCGCAGTGACTAAAACCTTTGCATCATTTGCCTAGATGCTTTAGTATTTGTTTTGTTTGGCTCCTTATGTTGTGGTTTGAGTGCATGTCCATTATGATATGATTTGATTTGTTTGATTGACACATAAATCTGAAATCCTTACTCTATATGTTCATTTGAATTCAGCTTAGTCATTTGAATCTTTTGATCATCCTGTTCGGCTATCCCTTTGCAGTCATATGAATCTGTCTTAACTATATGATCCATGATATGAATCTTATTTGATAAGCTACTACGCCATGATAATTGCTATTTGATATGGCATATGCTCAGGAGACGGCAATACATAACGCCCTGATAATTTGATATGTTATGTGATACGTTCTGATCATGGCTAGTAGAATTTGATATGTCTTATATGAGTTCGATCATGCCATATATGCTATATGTTAGTTGATCTATTTATATTATTAGAAAATATATTTGATTTGATAAGTTTATATCTGACCATATCTTGTATCATGTTTTTATTTGAGTTATATGTAGAACTGTATAAGATCATGTTTAGTATAATTGTATAACGTGATTTGTAAAGTTTACTATATGTTAAATCATGTAGATTGTTTGAAGTCTACTGAGTGGTTGTACTCAGAAATCCTATTAACATTTTCAGATCTGAGAAAGAGAATCCGAAATTTGAGAAGACTTCTGATTGAGGCATTTGACATCTTCAGGAGGTTATTTAGATTGAAATTTACAACTTTCTTAGACTTAACGTGATACGGATGATGAGAGATTGGTGTATTTTTATTTATTTGGTGAGATTGAGAATTTTTACACAATTGATAGAAATTGTAATTTTTGAACTTTGGTGTTGGCTATATTTGGATATTTTGGGTTACATGATGGTTATGACATTGATTTAAAATCGCCTTGTGGTTGTTTAGCTCTCGTATATGTTCGTTATGGTGGAATTTTTTTTGAGATTACGTGGTCGGATTCCGAGTTAAAAAAAAAAAAAGAACTAGATCCGGGGCGTAACAAAAGGCTGGGGGAAACCTGTTAGCGAACGCTAAATGGCGTCTTGGGACAACGACGCCATTTTGAATGGCGGCTGCTTCCCACGACGCGATTTAGTTCGGATCACCCCGATGCCTGATTCTGTTTCTGTCGTGATTAGGTGACTAGGGACAATGACACTTTTTAAAAAGTGACTACCTTTCACGACGCGTTTTAGGCTATTATGAGGTTAGTTTTCGTATGAACCAGCTTAGGAGTCTTGAATGACGTCGGCCACGGGCGACGCGATTCAAGACAGAACTTCATTAATCCACATAATTAACACGTGTTTACATTGTTAGATAGTTTGGTTAAAATGCATGCTTAAAACCATACTTTGAAGTCGAGGATTTCTACGTGATCGGATCGCACTGTGACGTGTTTTGTGCGATCGTAGACCTAGAGTGATAGTTGTTAACGCTTAGGCACCCTGTGTCGGTGTAGGAGTGACACGGCGCCGGTGTGGGAGTGGTGGGGTGACGCCTAGAGAGAAGGTCACTTGGTGTACCTCGGAGTATAGCTAGTACCGGTGTGGGAGTGGTACATTCGGAGTGTCACTCGTGCTAGGGGAAGCAGAACCACCTGGAGCCGGTCAGGCCGGAGTAGCCAGCGCGTTATCCGAGGGGTTGCTGTTTGGTCTTAGCGGGTCGGTGTTTTCCTTGTTCGGCCGTGTGACTTGTGTGTTTAGTCGAGACGCTGGTTGTAGATTCTGTGGTGGAGTGGTTTTAGAGTTGTGTTTACTGCTTTATTTAAATTGCCTTTATTCGTGTTGTTGCACTTGTGGGTACGTGAGTGGGTGGTAGGGATCGAAGGATCCCGACTGAGTCTATTTCGATGAGACTCATCCCCTGCGGTTTTCAGGTGAGGGTTCTAGGCAGGCGTAGCGTGGAGGGTTTTGTCTCGGGTGGCGTGCCAGTAGCCATCGTTCCGGGGTATGCCCCGATGTAGTTTTTATTTCTTTTTAAGCATGTATACTTAATTACTTCTTTTCAGTGGCATATGTAATTATTTGCTGAGTCAAGTTGAATTGTAATAATTTTTAATTCCTACACTTCCTTTACGATTCAATGTGATGTGGATGTTAAGCTTAGTTTATCATTTATTTTCCAGACTTATCAAGATCTTAGTTTGGCTCCAATTTTAATGATTCAGTACCCATTTAGTAGTCGGATCCCCGATTATAGGGTGGCGGGTCGTTACAATCACTACCTGTGAAGAGCATATCATCAACATATACAACTAAAATGACAACACCAGTAGAGGAATGTCGAATGAAAATAGAGTGATCAGCTTGGCTTAGTTTCAACCTAATACCGGAAGCAATGTGACTAAACTTGTCAAACCAAGCCCGCGGACTTTGTTTAAGACCATAAATGACCTTCTTTAATTTGCACACCAACTCCCCTTGAGCAGCATACCCTGGAGTTTGCTCTACATAGACCTCTTCCTGAAGATCACCATACAAGAAGGCATTTTTGACATCCATTTGGATCATTCGCCATCCCTGATTCACAACAAGAGAGAAAAGGACCCGAACAGAATTCAGCCAGACTACAGGTGAAAATGTTTCAAAGTAGTCAACTCTATATGTTTGAGTGAATCCTTTCGCCACAAGTCGCGCCTTGTACTTGTTAATAGTGCCATATGGAGAGTACTTGATAATGAATACCCAGCGGCAGGAAACAGGAGTAACATCAACTGGTCGGCGTACAAGTTCATTGTGAAATCAAGGCCTGCATTTCATCATCCATAGCAGCTTTCCATTTCGATTGAGAAATAGCCTCAGATACAGACCTGGGAATAGGCACAACAGAAATAGACAAAACAAACTAACGGAAAGAAGGATGCAATGAGTGATTAGAAATAAAGTTACCAATAGGATATTGGTAAATACTTTTAACTGACCGTACCCCTTTCTGAAGAGCAATAGGGAGATGCAGATCGGAAAAAGGCTCATCAGGTGAAAGAGCCTTCGACGGGGAAGAAGATAGTGGTGCACTCTGTGGTGGACCTTTCTCTCGCCGCTGATAAACCTGTCCATACCGTTGGTCATCATCCAGGGGCGCAACAACCTCATTATCAGTGACAATGGCAGAGTCAGAGGGAAGCATGTCAGGTAAAATAGGAATTGGAACAGCAAGGGTAAGGGAATGAGTCTGCACATGAACTGATGGGGGGAAGAAATGTACATACTCATAAAAAGTGACATCGGTTGTAACAAAAGACTTCTTGGTCCAGGGTTCAAAACAATGATATCCTTTTTTAATACGAGAGTATCCAACAAAGATACATGCAACCGACCTTGGGGACAGTTTATCATGACCCAGACCCAGTAAGTGAACAAAACATTTATAGCCAAATACCTGCGGAACAAGGAAAAACGGGTGCTGATCAAGATGAATACTCAAGAACGGTGATTTTCCATCCAACATAGTGCTCGGAGCACGGTTAATGAGATAACACAACGTGAGAACCGCATCTCCCCAGTAATATTTTGGAACATTAATGTGGAACATGAAGGTCTGAGCAACATCCAGAAGATGACGGTTCTTTCTTTCAGCAATCCCATTTTGTTGAGAGGTATACGAGCATGATGTTTGATGGATAATCCCATGAGAAACACAGAAGGATGCAAAAGATGTCTGAGTGTATTCCAAGGCATTATCGGTACACGCAACTTTAATAGAAGCATAATATTGAGTCTTTATTTCAGCATAGAAGTGTTGAAAAGTTGGAAGTATATTAGACCTTGACTTGAGTAGAAAAACTCATGTCATACGAGAAAAATCATCTATAAATGTAACAAAATAACGAAATCCGAGTTTGGAGATAACAGGAGACGGTCCCTAGACATCAGAGTGAACAAGATGAAAGGGAGCAGAGCTCCTTTTATTTTGACTAGAAGGAAAAGAGACCCTGTGATGCTTCCCTAACTCACAAGCATCACAGTAAAATTTATGGACTGTAGACGGAATGAAAATGACATCACGAAGCTTCTGAATGGAAGGATGACTCAACCGATAATGCCACTGATAAGCAGTGTCTGATGCAGACAATGCCTGAGACTTCTGGAGAGGTTGATCAACATTGAGATAATAGAGACCAACAGATTCATACCTGCCACCAATCTTTTTCTTCATCTGGAGGTCCTGAAAGGTATAATAAGACGGATAGAAGATTACTAAACAACCCATAGAACGAGTTAGCTGGCTAATAGATAAGAGATTAACTGAAAATTTAGGAACATAAAGCACATCATCCAAAGGAAGAGTAGAAGGCTGAACAATGCCTTTTTCCGCAACAGATGAGTGGGAGCCATCGGCTACAGATACAGGAGCATGAGAAGTATAAAGGTCAAGGGAAGATAAAAGGGAATTGTCACCTATCATGTGACAGGAAGCCCCCGAGTCCACAATCTAGGAGGGATGGTGAACAATCAGTGCACTACCTAAGGACGAAACCGCATGGAATGAGGATGACGATGTAGGGCCTTTGAGAAGTCGTTGGAATGCTTCGTATTCCTCCCGAGATAAAGTCACTCCTTCTTCCGATCGTAGAGAGGAAGTACTAATCGACTGCGACTACAAAAGTGGAACGTCCACAGAGGTATCAGATGTAACTTCAAGGTTGGTGGTCGGATTGGACTTACTGCCTCCTTTGCCGTATTTCTTCCAACAAAAAATCGACTGATGATTTGACCTCCCGCAGTGTGAGCACGGTGAGCGACCACGCCCACGACCACGTCCGCGCCCGTTTGTAGCAAGGGTGGAAACACTTTCAACGTCCGGAGAAGTTGCAACTAAGGGACCAACATCCACATGAGGGGCAGTACTAGCGCATAGGACGTGAGAGAATGCATCAGTCAAGTGTGGAATAGCCGTATTTGCTAACAGATTATCCTGGACATGTCTAAGGTTGTCATCAAGTCCAGAAAGAAACTTGGCAACAATGAACTCCTCTCGCTGTTTTTGAAGAGTAGCAACATCAAGAGTAGCCGGGTGATACAGTTGGAGTTCATTCCACAAGTCTTGGACCTCAGAAAAATATTGCGACACATGTCGCCCCTCCTGCTTCATGGCAAATAATTTGGAGTACAAATTGTAGATATGGGAAATATTTTTGTCACCTGAGTAGGTACGCTTCAGAGAGTCCCACATGTCCTTTGTGGTGTCTAAAAATAAAACATTGTGAAAAATATGAGGTTCACAACTATTTTAGAGAACAGAGATCACGACCCCGTCATCCGCTTGCCAAGCTTCGTAGATTTTGAGATCCGATTGCACAGTAGGATTATCATCAAGATGACGAAGTTTCTTCATAGCCATCACTAAGAACCGAAACGCCCTCGACCACTGATTATAGTTGGCTCCATTCAGCTTCACGGAAGTAGCCATCATGTGATACGTCTTTCCTTCACCGGAAAGAGGAGCGTGAGGTGATGGATTCTCCATCTCGGACAACGGGGTAAAACAAGAAGTGTTCCAAATCAAGAGATGTTAGCACATAGAGAAAGAGATAACTAGACAAGTATCTCTATATGCTGACCATCTTCAAAGAAGGGATGTTGCGAACAACTTTCCCGAACCAGACAAGGAACTGCCCAGTGTAACGTCTATGTGGAGATGACAGCTTGAGAGTTGCCGCTGGAAAGAGGAGGTGGCAGATGGGACAGGGGGCGATGTCTCGTAGGACGTGCGGCTGGGGCGAGGTGCAGTGGGTGCGGTGCGTAGGGGTCAGATGGGCGGTGCGTGGGGCTGGGCAAAGCGTGGGGCGGCGGCTGGGAGGTGGGGCTGGGCGTAGGCTGGTCGTGAGGCTGGTCGTGGGGCTAGGAGGTGGGGCTGGGCGGTGCGTGAGGCGTCGTGGGCGTGCAGGGCGTGTGAGGCGTGGTGCGTGAGGCTAGGAGGTGGGGCTGGGCGGTGCATGAGGCATCGTGGGCATGCAGGGCGTGGTGCGTGAGGTTGGGAGGTGGGGCTGGGCGGTGCGTGAGGCGTCGTGGGGGTCCAGGGCGAGCTGGGTGGTGAGTGAGGCGGTGGCAGGGACGAGGTGGGGATGTGCAGGGCGTGGGCAGAGGGCGATGGCAGAGGGCGTGCAAGGCGACGGCGGGGGGGGTGTTTGGACGGCGGCGGCGAGGTGTGGCGGTAGCGTGGCGACGGCGGCGGCCTAGAGCCTATGGCTCTGATACCATGTTGAATAAAAGAAAGATCAAATTGAATTAACCTAATAGATGAGAGAACAATATATTATATACCTGGACACACAGAACATTGTGTCCTAGGAACACTATAAGCTAACACTAATATCTTTAACTCTAGCACAAGTGGACTTTTTTTTTTTGAAGCTTTCAAGCCTTGACCCACAGGGATTTGTTTAGGTCACAATGATCCTCACCTATCAAGGATTTGTGATTTTTGACTCACCCGTAACACTTCAAGTGAAACTTTTGACCTAACTTGGTCTGACTCAGAAGCCAAAATGTGTCTATAGTAGATGAGCCCATGCTAATTGGTGATTAGGCAGAGAAACTTCTAACTGTGCATTTCTATTTTCTAAATACTTCATGGTTGACTCAAGGTAACATTTGAGTGGGTGGGGGCCATTTCATTCTTCAACTGACATATAGGCGGTTTTGAAGAGGGAACCTGTTCCTATACCAAATTTCCCTTTTTCTCTCTAGACTCTTTCTTAGGTCTCTAAGTTTAGGAACACTTCTGATCATTGCTTTCTAGTTGTATGAACCTAAATTGATAATGAAGAAGGTAATTTTTTGATAGCCAATTAGTGATGGAGAACCTTTTTGATAAATCCTCTTGTCTAAAGTTATGTTGACCAAGTATTTGGAATTATCTCATAGAAAGTTGATGCTAGCTAGACAAACAATTACTTGGAGAACTTTAGTAAATGTCTACATCCTAATTCGATTTTACCCGATCTTAAATTAATAAGGTAAGATCGATCATATTGAAGGTGGAAATTAAACATCATTAGTCCAAATTCCCCCCCCCCCCAAAATCATCGGTTCTTTCGATCGATATCTATTTGTGTGTGTGTAATGCAAGACAATTACTGTGCTTATCATGACATGTTGATCCAAGAGGATACCAGGCATGGATTGTTCATCCACAAGATCATCTTTCTAATTTGTGATTATTCATACATCTATAAAAGAATAATTTGAATTAAAAAAAAAAATCACATGGTCGTCTTTGCTCTATCTAACACATCTTAATTTTTCTATCCACATGATATGAATCAGGGTTACGCTGGCGTTGGTCAGCAGGCCATCATGGCCCGGAACTCGTCGAAGCTGATCACCCCGTCCCCGTTGAGATCGAAGCGGCAGATCATGGCCTTACAGTCCTCCACATCCATGGCGCTGCCCAGCCGGCCCAGCGCCGCGCACAGGCTCATGGCGGTGATGCAGCCGAGGCCCTCCATCTCGTACACGCCGAAGGCCGTCCTCAGGTCCTTCTCCCTGTCCTCCTCCTCCTCTGCCACGGCCAACTTAGCGAAGTCCTCGATCCCCAGCAGCCCGTCGCCGTCGGAGTCCGCCGACTCCACCACGGCGACGGCGTCCTCCATTGACAGCTCCTGGCCGACGCTCCTCATGCAGGCGCAGAGCTCTGCAGGCGAGATCCTGCCATCGCCGTCCTCGTCGAAGAGGTGGAAGACCCTCTCGAACCCTCCGGGAGATGCTGAAGCGCTGGAGCACGGCTCGCCTGCAGCGGAGGCGCCGTGTCTCGTCCGAGTTTGCCACGTCGAAGCAGCAGCAGCTGAGCCTGAGCAGTTCATATCCTTGGAGAGATGCCTGGGCAATGCACGCCAAGGTCGAGCAAGCTAGCTATCAACTTCTGTCTGTGTCTAGTTTGAGTTCTAAATAGCTATATGAATGATCAAGGAGTATGCAGCAACAGGAAGAGGAGGAGGAGAGGAAGGAGAAGAGAATGTTGGATTAGCTCTGTTGGTCGTTGCATGGTAGAACCTCTGCGCGTTTGTATATAAGGGAGTTGTGGGTGGACCTATCTGGAGCCTGGAAGAAGGCTCGAATCGGGGGACAGGAAGAAGAGGTGAACCTTCTATTCTGTCACATATTAACAAAGAACTTGCGAAGAAGGAGACAAGAATGAGAACAAAAGGAGGAAGAAATGTGGAGGAAAAAAACATACTTCCCACTGTGAGTCGGCCATTACATGGGTCAAAACGCGTCTCTTGCGCTTCTGGAATCGGATAAGAACACGTCTTGGGGGGTAACGGATACTTATCGGAACGGGTGGAGGTCCTACCTTATCTTATACTTGGATCACTTTTATATATCTTTTAAGATCCTTGAAAATAGTTATATAAAGATTTAGTTATTGAATGACTCGATAGGTGAATGTAAGCTTCTTATTGTATTGCTTTTTAATGAAAAATGAAGAAGAATCTACTTGAAGTGCTCCACAGGATTTTTACGAAGCAAGGGCTAACTAAGAGAGTGATGATGACAATAGAACATGTAATAAAGTGGATATATATGATTGAGATTTTATTTATAAACAGGTGCAAAATGAGAGCAGTGGATAAGATGCAATTAATGACCACGTTAATTAAGCAAAAGCAAAACGGACGGTTGGATAATTAGATCCAAAAACAGATCATATATCTTTATTGTTGTCTAAATTTTGTTTAGATACAGATAATATCCTTATTCTTATCTTACAATCTTAAAAATTCTGTGTCGATATTTTAGACCTCAGAAACGCTCGGATGAAGAATATTCGGATATATATATGCTATATGTTTACCGCACAGCGTTAGACAATAAAGCATTTATTTAAGCATCAGAATATTTTAAGTCGAATTGCATCAGAGCATACGTTAGTTTCGTATTTAAATTTGGTCACCCAACACGAAGGATGGCTAAGAATCGGGAAGGAAAACGTCACGGGGCAACAGCCAGAATAGTTCGTCTACTCAAACGTTAGAACAATTGCCCCGTTGTGGAGCATTCTCCTCTTATCCTTATTAAAAAATTGCCTAACTCTTTGGCACGTAAATTGGATAACTATCCACTAATTAATTCGTTCACACTTGGGTCGCGCCGCAATGAAGAGAACATAAGAAATGCCAAGGAACGCGTCACGGGACATCAACAGGAATACGTCGTCTCGATGTGGTAAGTTCCACATCTAAAGACGTAATTGTCTATTTTTACAACATAACATTTGATGTGGGATTGAAGCGATTTGTGGTTTTTATGTCTCTATATAGTCTCTCAATGAAAATAGACGTGTGCATATTTTGAACTGTTGGACGAGTCAGGCCGGCTAAGAATACTCGGACAAATTGATGACTTTTTATTCAGTTCTCACGGACGGCGTCAATTGTGTAGCGGTCATAAACTAGTCGGATCGCTATGACCGTCCGATTACAAATTTTGACTACTCGATAGAATTTATTGAGTGGAAACGCTCAGAATAGAACCTGTAAGAGGGCTGCAAGAGGGAGAAGAAGAGTCAGAGCCTCCCCCCAGTTTGTTGGAAAGCAAAATCCTCTGATACCTAAATTAGGTGCTAGTCGATGAGATCCAACTAGAGATTTTTGGGCTCAGAATGCGTTCTTATGATCGAAGAGGGTTTGGAGCTTTATAGTCTCTTGCCCGGAGACGTTCTGGGGACAGTTGCCTCTGAAGAGGCCATGATCCTACGATCCTCTCCCCTTAATTGGGAAGATCGTGGCGCAACAGGCAAGGAGGGATATACCCGTGATTGGGAAGAATAGATCATGCGGACCTGCCTAAATTGAACAGTTATGATGTTAACGTGCTAGGGCCGCCTGATGGCGGGGAGGCATTAGGAGTTGCCCCTCGAGGGACCTTTGTGATTTCAGGAGGTGGAGTAAGAACTGACCTTCCCACTCCGGACTCTCTATCTCTACTTGGTTGAGTTGCTGACACTCAATAGTCGAGAGGAATGACTGGCTTACAGATCTTAGGCGGCTTGACCGAGACCCTGGAGGTTCTATGGAGTTGCCAGTAGATGCATAGCCTGGTGGTCTAGGGACTTGGGCTTGTTGACTTTAGATTCCCGTCCTTGGGTGTCGGTCGGGGGACCAAGAGCCACGTGGCCCCTCCGTGCTGGTCCTTGGTGGACGTAGGTTTTTGGGCCGGTGGGCCAAATGGGGATGTTTGGGCCGGGACCCAATCGCCCCTCGTTCACTTATGAATTAATTAGCTCAAAACTAAAAGTCCATTCTAAGTTCAACTCATGAATTCTACTATTCAATTTCTCGTACTTTCTCTGACATAAGCATCAGAGTGGAATCTCCCAAGTCTATCTTGAGACTCAATTCTGATATCTTTGTTCTGCAGTTGAGCCGAGGTCTCGTAGAGAAGAGTGCTGATCGGAGCCATCACCAAGATCTTATCTCGGACTGGAGATCTCGCCCATCAACAACGTCATCACATAAGCTCGATGTCAACAGACCCCTATGGATGATCAGGTTTAGGAATGCCAACGGATCTAAGGTAGATCCGTAGTCCTATTCACCAAGCTTTTGATTTAGAATGACTGTGTTAATTAGATACAAACTAATAATCGGTCAGCAAATCTATAACATATATATATGAAGTCAATTGTGGGTTTTTTGGTCACCAGTTCAATATGTATATTGACATATTCGCTTTAATTTTGCCGAACTGACCTAGTTAATCCGCCTCCTCCCCACAACCCTAGCAAGAGGTATAGAGAGTGCAGTGGATGTCCTTCACTATGTTTGTGCAATATTGTGCTTGTTGGAGTTCGAGGGTGATGAGCACGATTCGGGCATGTCGAATCATTTTACTTAAATTTTATTTATTATTTTTAATTGTTTGTAAGAACTGAATGGATAGTAGGCTTCCTTTGGAATCAACTTCTTTATATGTTACATAAACATGTCTTCTCATGAGAAATGAATAGTTGCTTTGACTGTGCATAAAATCTTTAACCGAATCTATAAATATCTGAACCTTTTTTGGACATTACATAAATATCTGGACTTGACACTGTAACTCGGTTCCCACCTTAATTTTGTTAATATTTGAGCCATTATATATTAAGATATATTAATCGATGTCCATTGCACTATAATAGAAGCAAAATATTTCTAAAGAAAACGATCACATGTTTAATTCATCCTTGTAGTTGTAGAGGTTGACAACTATATATCTGAACGAAGTCATTCAATCACTCCACAATCTAAGGGTTGGATGGATGGAAACACAACAGATGGTGGATCTGCACATGAGCAGGACCCTGGTTACTCACCAGGGATAATCCTCCAATTCTTGTGTGCACAGCACTTTAGCTGCTCTAAGGGGTTGTTTGTTTTAGTGTAATATTGTGTAAATCACCAGTATCAAAATTACTGGTTTCAAAACAAGTGAAAACACTGTAAAATGAAACAATTATTTTAAATTATACTGTTTTACGCTAAAACAAACAACCCTTAATAAGTGTACATAGTTAATCCTGAGTAAGTTCATTTCGTTTTATGACTTTCCAAGATAAATGGGGGAGTTCTCCATTACTAGTTGATTGCCTATGTCGTTATTAATGACATAACCTTCTTAGTTCATGGTATTCTTGGGATCATAAGCCTTAATGGCCCACTCATGAATTTATCATTAGGCGAATTAATTGCCACGCTTGGTGTAACTGCTTGCCAAATGAAAGTAGTCTTTGTAGTAGCTCAAGTTTTGGTTTCCTCCATGTTCTTCTGTTTTAGTCAGCTTGCTTAACAGAAGAGTAATACTTGCTGCTGCAATGTCTTCACCGCGACATCTCTATTGCTGCAGTGGAGGATATTACAGTAGGTAAAAGATAATTTTTTTTTAAAAAAAAGTTAAGGTCGAGACACACATATCCTATGTGTCCCTAAAAAGAGTTTAACTTTTAAATTATGTTGTCCCGCGACACCTAACCATTTTGTTAGAAATTATGGACCCATGACTCTGGGAACATCACAAAAAGTGTTTGGTCATCAGTGCCTTTCCTTTAAGCATGGGAGCCCAATCACACCATCTAGTGAGATGACTAAAGGGTTTTTAGAGACTGCTCTCAGTTTTTGTTGTTGTTTTTTTTTTTTTTTTTCCGAGTGAAGTCCTCATAAAACATGGTATACCGATTCAATTTTAGACTTGACGCTGAAGGCTTTCAGAATCCATGAAATTAAGTGACCAAGTTAAAGCAAAAGATAAGTGACGATTAATATATCCTGATTGATCCAGACCATCTGATTGCCTCTTTCAGTGAAGTTCATCAAGGAGGTCCTGTTGCGCCCTGGATTCGATCATGACCATCTGATTGCCTCTTCTGTCATCCACGTTCTGTCCTCTTCAATACACTTACAAACTATTATACTTGCATGTATATACTTCTAACTCTCGTATATCGTTATAAATACTCTTGAAGTCTTCAGAAAGGTTATAATTATACCCTTCCATCAAATATTATGTAAGTTTCACTAAATATATTAGGAAGATAACATAAATTGTAGTGAAGATAAGTGTGTAAATGCAGTATAATGATGAATTTAGGGGTCCATATGCAAAAGTCTCTTAAATCTTTTTGGCATACTTCGTTAGATTTCACAAAATTTTGAGGGACAGGAAAAACTGAAACATTTTGAGGATGTCGAAGGTATCTTTAACAACATGTAGGAATATGAGGTATATGTACAGGTATTGTAATTTACAGGAGTGTATATGTAAGAATACCTAAAAAAAAGAATACATAATTCCAGATAAATAACGTTTTATGTGTATTTAAATAACAAAAAGCCTGAAAGTTCAGTTGAAGAAACTGGCATTAGGTAAAGAGTAATACTTGTTGTAATCCAATTTCGATGCAATTGCAGCCATCATCCAATTGCGAAATCAGGTTATAGTGGTCGGAAACTTGTCAGACAACGGGGACCGTCCAATCAATGCTTTTAGCTACTCGATGATATTTGTAGAACTAGAAATGTTCAGAATAAGACCTGCAAGAAGAAGAAGAGATGTCAAGAGGCCTCTCGTCTCTTAGGGAGCAGAACCTTTCGATACCTAAGTTAGGTCCCAAAAGAAGATGGATTCTCTAGGAATTCTTCAGTTGTGTATTGCGTACTTTTGACTAAAAAAGGTATGGGGATTATATAGTCCCTCTCCTCAAAGGCGCCGTAGGAGCCATTATCTTTGAGGAGTTAATTGGTCTATGATCCACTCCCTTTAATTGAGGAGATCGTCAGATATTGGACATGGAGGGATCTCCTCGTGATCGGGGGGAGCAGATCGTGTGAACCTATCTTACGCGGACGGTTATGCCATTAACCTATAAGACCCACCTGATGGCGGGGAAGAGTTATAGGTCAACTCTGAGGGACCTTCAACCTCTCAAGCAGTCGGGAGGAAAAAGCCTTCGAGTCTAGGCTCTTGGCCTTTCCTCAACAAAGTTGTAGATCTCTGATTACCGAGAGGGTAAGCTCCTCTCAGCTCTCGGTTAGTATGACTGAAATACTGCGGTGTCTCAAGAGTTACCAACTGATGTACTGCGTTTTCTTATGCCTAGCGTTCTTGGGACTTGGGTCCATGCACTCCAGGTTCCAACTTTTAGCCTGACAGTTGGAATACCGATCGAGAGAACCCACATGGCATCTTCGCATAAATTTTTGTTGACTGTAGGTCCTTAGACCTCTAGACCAAATGGACATGCTTGAGCCGAATCCCAATCGCCCCTCATGACAGGTAGTCTGAGACTGCTGCCCTATCGCATTATAGGTGTAATAGAATTTAGAAATCCCATCCTATCCGGTCTTGCGATCGAACGGTGGTTGCAGTTGATTATTGCAGCAAATTAATATTATTCTTGGATAAACCGATAAAAGTAATTGGACGGACCATGAATCATATCACTAGAGGTAGAAGGAGGAAGATCCACCCCAACTACTCTCATCAACTAATCAGATTGGCCATATCCAGCCTGTTCATCAAAATTTGCTATTAATTTTGAGGGAGTGAGATGAGATCCGCCTCAACTCAAACTGCAAACTCCAATCCAACATGAGCTCACCACCACACCAATCAAAACCTTTCATGACCCAATTATTCACCAATTAATCCATTAAACGACGACTTGTGCTCCTGTACGACCACTGGGCCAGAGAGCACCATCACTCTCGCCAGCTACTTTGGCAACCCAATTATTCGTAGACTCGGGAATTGTCAACAATGTCTGCGTAGTGATGGGCCGCGTCGGCGAGCGCGCGGAGGACCCGGCCAGAATTCCCAACCATCTTTACTGCGTTGGGGGTCCACCTCTTTGGGCCTCCGTAGTCCTTATTTGGCTGTCACGTTTGCCATCTAATGGGCCCATCGTGGCTAAAGATAGTTTTAGATAGAAGAAGTCATTCCCAAATGTACATGCATGGGGCCGTTCAAGTAGTAAACGCCAAAATGTGTACATGCACCGCAGTATTATTACCCGAGATAACTGTTCACTGCTCACCAAGGCATCAATTGTTGGGTCCACATAGATCTCCCTTGTCTTCTCTCAGTTCGTAATCTTTAGTGGTATCCACGTTTCTTCCGAGTATTTGAGAGGGCATTATTAAGGTTCCAAATCAAGTGGGATACAATGGCCTTTATTGGGAAACAAATTCTGGATCGAGCTGAACTGATCTTCTTGCAATTAATTAATCATCTCGACACATGAATGATGTACATGTGCTGAGATGACTGGGAAGGACCTATTCTCCCCCAAGGGCTTGCTTGAAACATCAAGTAAAGAAAGACTAGTTTAAGAGATCGATCAGTTTGATTCTTCCACGATCTAAAAGAAATTGACTTGTGAGAGGATATGAACGAGGTAGAAAATATTTTTTTAAAGACCAAGGTACTCAAAAAATCAACTACATCACTTAAGAATTTAAAATCGAAATCATACTTGGACAGAAGAATTACTATTTCCAAAATTTTGAATCTTTATTCAAAATCTTGTGTTTAGATTATTTTATCATAAAATTTTCAAATTGGCATCCACAAGTGTAACCTAAAAGTAGTGAGAGGATCTGCCTGGTTGACAATGCCTAGGTGAGCAGAGTTTAGAACTCTTCTTCCATAGTAACCTTAATTTGCATGGTTTTAAAAATAAATAAATGCACTCATAAATTCACTTGAGTTTTCCATAAATTCAATTTAGAACCTTCCCAGAAACATATTTTCAGCAAACTTACTTGAAGTTGGCTTATGTCCCGAGACACTATCAAATTTATCATAAGCTCAACTTTATATATCTACGATAACTCCACTCTTAAGTTGCATCCGAACATATATAAATGCTGGTATGAGACGACAGAGGTCTTAAAATGTGCCCTCCTATGCCCTCCATAAGCCACATACATAGGACTTAGCTAACATGCTTCGACATGGCATGCACCGTTGCACAACACCGTCATCACACCGAGACACACATCCGAAAGCAAAAAACTGCGGCGGAACCATGACGCCGACGACGAGGACGACAATAAATAAAGAACAAGGGGAGACAAAGACAAGGTCCCCCGATCCCATTATCCCCTGTGGGGATTGGGGAGGGGCTGGGGACCTGGGTAATGGAATAGGGTAGGTGAAGCAGTAATGGCCAGAGTGGGAGTACAAAGTTAAGTGGGCGACGCAACAAACTATAGTAATCTGCTAATAAGACGAACAAGAGAGAGAGAGAGAGAGAGAGAGAGAGAGAGAGGTGTCAAGCAAGGGGAAGTGACGAAAGACGAAGAGCAGCTATTGTGATGGCTAAACCTTTCTTTCCCTCTTGTGCTTGGCGGGGAGATGGAGACTGCGAGGCTTCTCTTCTGCCCAGACGAGAAGGAGGCTCCTTTGTTGTTTCGTGGCCTCCAGGCTCCGCTGTCGACGGGGTGTCCGGGTTCTATGGGCCTTCTCCGTCGTCTTCGTCGTCGTCGTCAGTTGTGTTCGGGGAGGACGTGGCGGCGAAGGCGGCGTCGGCGTCCAAGGTTCACAGCCTAGCGGAGAGGAGGAGGAGGGAGAGGATTAACGGGCACCTCTCCACTCTGAGGCGCATGATCCCAAATGCGGACAAGGTGATCTCTCTCTCTCTCTCTTCCTGTGGTGGACAGTTCAATGTTCTTTTTACGTCTTCATTAGAGTTTTTTCTTTCTTTTTTTTCTTTTTTTTTTGTGTGGGAGGGGGTTGAAATGACCTAATTGATCCACATGACTTCTTGTATTTAATTATGAGTCATCTCCGGTTAGAGAGACAATATTTTTCTTTAAGAGGAATACTTCCGTACAGTCAGGATAATTCTGCACTTGTGCAATATTTCCAATTTTATTTGGGACTGTCACTAGGAAAACAATTACCTAAATTACACGATCTCGTCTTGAAAAAATATGTTGTCTCCAACAATCTTTGAACATGTGATCTCTAAGTTTTCACAAGTACCCTATTATCGAAAAATCGTACGTGTGGACACATGGGTCTAATTAGCTGATCCATACAAATTCTGTACATCCTGTTTACGAATGCAATTTGTGTGGACCAACTCATAATCCAACTCTGCACTGTTTGAATTGGATACGTCTAGATTGGAGCTTTCATCGCTTAGTTAAGCGTAGGTTGAGTGTTTCCTTACCCAAATTCAATGTAAACTAAGCTCAATTTGTTTAGAATTTGGCTCAATCCAACGTCCTATCCCAATTCTGATTAACGCACGATTAGCTTTGGTTGAATCCAACATATACAACATGGATAATACATAAAGAAACTAATATAACCTTCTTTAAAAATATGATAAATAGGACAAGATATATATATATTCCCTTCCACCCCCTCCCCACAACCTCTTTCTAATTACTTCCTCTCCTGATCTCCACCATATACATGGACCAGCTCACTTTGTCTCCCCATGAACTGATCAGAATTATTCCTCATCGCAGATGGACAAGGCCTCCTTACTGTGGAGTGTGATCCAGGAAGTTAAGCTTCTAAAGAGAAAGGCAGTTGATGTCAGCAAGAGCCTGGCCGTCCCCGCCGAGGTTAACCAAGTCTCGGTCGAATGCGACCAAGGCAACGAGCCCGCCGACACCGATATGCCTTGTCCTCTCATCAAGGCGTCCATCTGTTGCGACGATCGCCCGGACCTGTCCGCCGACATCATCGAGGCGTTCCAATGCCTGAGGCTAAGGGCCGTGCGGGCGGACATGGCCTCCCTGGGGGGAAGGGTGCGCCACGCCTTCCTTCTTCGCAGGGCGGCCGGCGAAGACGACGTGTGCCTGAGCTCCCTCGTGGAGTCCACGAGAGATGTCCTGGGTAAAATTGCTTCCGTTGAAGAGGTGGTGTCATGTAGCCTCTCAACCAAAAGGCGAAGGCTCTTTCACTCTCATTGCTCTTATGTCCCTTATTGAGAGAGTAATACTTACTACAATATCTTATTGGATGGTTATAATTGATACTTCATCATAGATCAGAAGGTGCACAAATTTTAAATTTTGTTGTACCCCGTGAAAAATGATACATACAACGACCAAAAATGAGGGAGGCGGGGGTAGCGGAGTGGTAACTCGGGCTTCGATTGTTAGTTATTCCAACAGCTTATAAGTTTGATCTTCGCCACCCTCGATGGTCCCCCCAGAATTTACCAGGCAATTGAGTTTCCCTCGACATCCAAAAACAACGATAAAAAATGACGTTGGATCTCATAATTATATGGCGGTTGCAGTTGAAATGCTTTAGACATTGCAGTAGGTATTATTCTTGTTGCATGAGATAGCCGTTTATGCTAAGGCTCTTTCCTCTAGGTGGATGGGAATATTCTTAAATTAAGCTCGTAAGGTCTGATCAATTTCCATCAACTTCTAGAAAATGATTAATGCACATTGGGCTGTCAAACAAAAGTGGATATCACTACCAGTGAATGGAAACTAATTGAGAACCGGTTTATCATTTATTTCTCGTGCTTCAATATAGAAACACGAAACCCTCTTGGACAAGATAGTAGTTAAGATTACATGTTTTTGGGTTGGGTGGCTTGGGATCTGACGAGGCCCAATTGCAACTTAATGCAATGTCGTAGGTGAATTTGGTGCAGGCGGATTGATGATATAGACCTGAAGAGTGTGTTTGGTGAAATTTTTAATTCGAAGTCACCCTCAGCTTCTACTTTTAAGAAAAAAGATGATGAGCGAAGATCTAATTAAGTACAGCTAATTTTAGGCAGTTACATAAGTCAAATCATTTGTAACAACTTGATTTTAGTATTCTAATTTATAGTTTATTATTAAAAGTTAAAAAGTAACTAAAAGATTCTATAAGTACCTTACAACATTTGGAGTCATCAACTCAAAATAACTAGGTTAACGTTGTGCTTGGCATAACTTCCAAATGGAAGTACTTTTAGACATGTTTGCAGTTATATTGAATAAAAAAACTGAGTCTTAAAAGTTATTTGCATCATATTTTGATTATCCTTTACTATCAACCAAAATTTCAAGATTAGATTGAGTTAGATTCGAATAGAAGTTAAGATGTAATTAGGAAAGTTTCGACTTTGTAATTACTCAAAACTAGTTATAACTCTCAGTAAATATTTTTCAAATTAATAATGGGAGCCAAAAATAGCTTTTAAATTCTAATTAAGTTTTGTCAAACACATGTTCAAACTTGTACAACTCTAAAAATATTTTTAATTAAACGCTGCGCCAAATATGACGTAGTAGTGCAACGTACACTTCTCATCCTATACTACTAATAAATCTTTAGCTTCACTTTGTTTGCAGAATAAGTTATTATCTGGGGTTCACTGACGGAATAACGTATATTATAATAAAGGATGTTTCGGTTTCATAGTTTTGTGGGGCCCGCTGACGGAATAAGAAGAATAAGTAATTTTTGGATCTAAGGTGGGATGACTTATTCTCCTTATTCGTCGAATACGCGCCACTTTGATTGGAGAATAGGAGAAGAATAAGACTTCTTATTCTTTGAATAAGGTTAATTCTAGTTTGATGGACGAAATAGCTTATACCGTGTTAGAATTACTTATACTAGAATAAGGAGAATAAGCAATTCGATCCTAAACCCAAGAATTACTTATCCTTCCTATTCTGCCAGTAGGTCCCACAAAACTATCAAACCTAAACACCCCTTATTCTAGTATATGTTATTACGGATAAGTAATTCCGAATAACCTATTCTGCAAACAAATTGGGACGTAGTATTAGCCATTCCGCTTGTCAAAGCAAAATTAAGTTTATTCTTCTCTTATTCACCCTTATTCTTCTGCTATTCTCTAATCAAAGTGGCGCGTTCACTACCCAGTAATGATGGCAGCAAATGCAGTAATGGTTGTAACAATTATTTGCGGCAATGGCACACATCTAGATTGGATAAATCTCTTTTATTAATGTTAGTTTTAAGGTTCTCTTGCCATCACAATTTTTTAAGATTTTAAGATATAAGTTATGTTCCAAATTTAAAACAAAATTATTTATGGACAGACTAGCTACATCAGACATTCTCCTATTTGTTTAAAGATAAAAATTCACTCAAGTGCCATCAAGCACCCCTTTAGTTATAATGAAATCTCTATTTCTTCTAGAGAGAGTTCCAAGAATGACGGCCAATCCTAATGCACCATTGTGTATTTGTTTAAGATGTGTGTTCGCACTTATCAGACGCGTCTTTAAACGTATAACGCGCGAACTATATATGCACGCCATTATATTTCTGGAAACCGTGTTAAGATCTAACTCTAAAAAATAACCATACCTAGACACAGAATCTTGGGCGGTGCTAATAAACTCCAAAGCAAGATCATCTAGCAATCCAACTGAACTGAGCGCATTAGCTACAGTCTGAACTTACGACGTATCATTCTAATATCTTCAGTTCACTCTGGTTCATCTTCCTCTTTAACCTCTTCCGCTTGCAAGAAAAAATTAAAAAACAAAAGTAAAAATCAGAAAACTCGAGGGTTGGCAAATAATTGTCATGATCTCCTGGGGAAATCGTACAACTAAATCCAATAAAAAGAAAAGTTCTAGCATCTTTTTTTACACAGTTGAGATTTGAGAAGAATCTTTGCATATATACTCAAGAAGAGAACCAAAATAAGTGAAAAAGAAAACCTAGAAAGGACCTGAGCATGCCGGACGGCCGGGGATTTAATCCTGGCCACGGCCTTCTGCCTTGATTGAAAACCCGCCGCCGTCCATTTGCAGCCCGTTCACATAGTTCCTCACCTCCTCCGCGATCATCTCCCTCATTACGGAAAGCAAGCACATCTCCTTCACCTCCAACTCCAAATACTCCTTCCTTTTGCTCCCAAGTCTCCCCCTCCCGCCACCGTCGCCGGCAGCGCGTTCCTCCTCCCCCGGCAGGCTCAGCGACAGAGACGTCACCGGCTCCTGGTGGAGCTCCGTCGGTGGCCGCCCCTCCGACGTCGCCGCGCCTTCTTCTTCGGTGTCCCTCCGGCAACACCGCTTCCGCGCCGAGTCTGAGTCCGAGAAGTCGTTCTCGGACGAGTTCGGGGCCGAGGAGGGCGAGCGCGGCGAGCCCGACTCCTCGGCCAGCCGCCGCCGCCGGAGCGTCGAGTTCCAGTGGTTCTTGATGGCGTTGTCGGTGCGGCCGGGTAGCAGCCGCGCGATGGTGGCCCACTTGTTTCCGTGCTTGGCGTGGGCAGCCACGATGGCGGCGTCCTCGGCGGGGGTGAACGGCCGGTGCTGCACGGCGGGGCTCAGCTGGTTGCACCAGCGCAGCCGGCACGACTTGCCGGAGCGCCCCGGGATGCCGGCGCTTATGAGGGTCCAGTTGCGGGGGCCGTGGAGGTCAACCAGCTTGATGAGCTGAGCATCCTCCTGGGGGCTCCATGATCCTTTGATCCGGTGGCCGTTGGCACCACCACCTTCCTCCCCGTCGTCTCCTCTTCCCATCTCCACCATGGTCTCTTTCCTAGCCAAAGTGTTCGATAAAATGACTCCCCACTCTCGCAGCCTCTCCTCCTTTCTGTGAGTACTGCTTTCCGTAGGCTGCTTCTTCTCTGTGAAGAAGGAGATGTGAATGGCGAATATATGGGCTGCAGCGGCGGGGGGAGGTTACGGCATGTAGTTTAGGTGGAAGGAAACGTACGTTGTGTGGCGGGTGTGGGAGTTGGTTCCCGAAACGGGTGGGCGGAGTGGTGCTGGTGCGCGTAGTTCCAATTCAATGCGACCGTTTCGTTGTGACGGGTGCGTGCGACCGATGGTTGGTTGGTTGGTTCGTTCGGCATAAAACCACACTCGACCGAAACCGCGTGGGGTTTAGTTAAGTTGTCTTATGCCCCTCTCTCTCTCTCTCTCTCTCTATATATATATATATATATATATATATATATATTTCTTTCCATCTCTGATGTCGACTCATGAACTCCGCACTAACGGGGAATGGAGACGTTCGTCCGTGGCTTCTCATCACGATCATCTTGGCTTTCAGTAGGAAGATTGGGTACACTACTGACGACTCCTGTGAAGCCGAGCCTGCGGTTACTATGATTTAACCAGGGCGTACAGCTCAACTGACCAAAATACCGGTGTTAGTCCCGGTATAACAAGAAAAGGTGAAGAGATAAATGTATAGAGAGGAGAAGAAGAGGTCCTCGTTCCAACGGGCCCACGTCTTCCGTGCGTTCGGTAGCCGGTAGCATCTGTCGTCACCCGTCAGCGCAAGAACGGCGCCCGCCGCTAACGGGGGTGCGGCAGTTGGCGGCAACGCCAGGCGGGTTGTTACTTGCCGTGGGGAGTCCCGCATTCCCGCTCCTTTTATCATAACTGCAACTTATGGCTACCGGTGGAGACGGCACTTCCGGTTCTCTTGCTAAAAGATATTTTGAGTCGGCGCGCGGTTGAAACTTGAAACCATGGTCAGTTGAATATAAATGTTATAGGTGTGTATATAAATTTTTGAATAAAATTCCTCGCACTGAATTAAAAGATAAAAAACTATTTTTTTTACACTGATCAGTTTATTTGCATATGGTACACAGGAACTTAATTATTTCCATTTAATACATCATACTATTGATTAAGTGAAGTGTTTATTACCAAAATCTTATAGAATGTGATATTATATGATAAAAAACTCACTTTTAATTGATAAAATCCCATAATTTAGTTAATAATTATTTATTCTATATTCATCATTTTGTATTTTAGTTTTAAAATTTTGATAGAAAAATCATATATATATATATATATATACATATTGCTAATTCGTCTTTCAATTTTTTGGTTATTTGACCGGACTCTTAACCGTCTCATTCACAATATAAATTAAACTACATCTTTTCCGTATAATATTTATATTATATTTAACTAATAATCATACATAAAACCTTTGGGATCCCAGCGCCCCGATTCTTTTCGCACTCTCGATGCCTCCGGTGAAAGGAAGCTGCCCCTCCATCAGAGCCGGCCCCATCCACGATCACCACCATCATATAATGGAAAATTGCTCCTCGTGGAATCTTTTGATCTCATCATACGGCCGCCGAAATGTCCCGTGTTGCTGTTGCGTTAGTTGGAGCTTGGCAGGGCCCGGGGGGTACAGAATACAGCTGGGCCCTGACATCAGATTGATTTGTTGGTTTGGACGGACGCGTTCGTTGGTTTGGCCCATCGCCGTGCCCAGTTTGACAAGCCTCGCGCTGGATTCCAGACATTGGGTGGGTTTTGATTTCCCGTATGGGGGGAAGCTTTCCACGCCGTCGGCGCAGCCTGTTCGCGGTGGAGTGCAGCACAGCGCGGCAACCTAATCCATTCGTATCGGGGCGTCGGAGGCAGTGGGGTCGTGGGACCCGCCCGCCGTGTCCGTCGGATCATGACAAGGTATCGAATGCCAATGGCCGGGATGACGTCGGTCAGCTCCGGGGATCACCGTGAACGGCGGTCTTTAGGAAGTTCGAGCTTGTCTTGTGGCAATTTATTTAAGCTCGATACTTTTTTACCCTTAAAGTTTGAATTTAGGGCCTGTTTGGTTTCATAGTTGCATGAAAGGTTTTTCCCCAAAAGATACAATAACCTTTTTTTGGGGGAAAACTAATTCAGTGACTAGGGTTTAACAGGGAGAAGGGAACCCAAAATTAGAAGACCTCGGGTTCGAAGTTGGGCACAACGGCCAGACGGCGTGCGGGGAAGGAAAAGGTCCACCCACGAAGAATCCCCCGCGGGGGTCGGACCGGGGTCTCTTCCACCTAAAAGGGAGAGATGTCCATGTGCCACAGCGCATGGACTATAATAACTCATTTGGTAATCAAGAAAAGTTTAGTCAATGGAAAATTTAATTTGTTGACTCACTGTATTCCCAGTTTTGATATCTATGGGGTGAGACGGAGTGCCTTTTTTCAAAATGGCTGAAAATACTTTTATAAAAACCAAAAGACAATTTTTTTCTATATACATTTATTTTCTTATTAGTTATTTCTATTTCAGTATATTTATATAGAACCAAGTGTACCGTTAGTCCGGTCCGATTTATTCAACGGTTTAGTATGGTCGGTTTACTTCAGATAGAATCAGTGCGTTTGCGGAGGTCGATCGCCATAATTATAGTCATCATTTAGTAATAAAATGTGCTCAACATCATGTGGCTGTAGTTTAGTGGTTAGAATTCCACGTTGTGGCCGTGGAGACCTGGGCTCGAATCCCAGCAGCCACATTTATGTTTTAACCTCTACAAAACGTCTATTTTTTTCTGTTTTGAAACAAATCTGCTGAATTATAGTGGTTTTTATTTAAAAGAAATCTCACGTTTCAGCCTCCGTTACCCCAGAGTTTGAACACATTTTTGTTTTAACCTCTACAAAACGTCTATTTTTTTCTGTTTTGAAACAAATCTGCTGAATTATAGTGGTTTTTATTTAAAAGAAATCTCACGTTTCAGCCTCCGTTATCCCAGAGTTTGAACCCAGAATCATTATTTAAGAATGAAACATGCACACTACCTCAAAGTATACAAAGAATTTTGTGATAAAAAATAAAGGTATATGTATCATGCTCAAGTGTCATTTAATTAAATGAAATCCCAGCAGCGTTGTCTTAACCTCTATAGCGTCTTTTTCTATTTTTTTGTGTTTCGAAACAAATTTGCCGAGTTAGAGTGCTTTTTATTTAAAAATTAAAATAATATCACGGTTCAGCCTCCATTACCCAGAGTTTGTTTAAGAACGAAACATGCAGACTACCTCAAAGTATACAAAGAATTTTGTGATAAAATATATAAAAATATACGTAATATGTGTCACATGACATTGAATCATACTTCACTGCTGTGCCTAGCAAAAAAGTGGTATTCTGTCAATACTTTAATCACTTTAATGATGACAGTGAAGTATAGTGTTAGTAATGGTGTGTACACTAAAACCTCAAAGGAAATTGATCAAGCTTATGGGCTGTAAATTGTACATAGGCTAAGCAGCTAAATGTTCATCTATGCTAAGTTAACCAGAGACCATTCTTCTATCAAGGATTATGAAATCAGATAGGCACTTAGGATCAGGCTCAATACGATCTAGATCAGAACCAACTTAGAGTTGGCCAAGGATCGGCCAATTTTGGACTGATCCTAGCTGATTCACTATAGAAGGCCAGGACGGTGGCCATTCGTCTTAGTTTACTCCAGACCCAACACACATCTAATCCTCATGGTCTTCGATCCACCAATGTATTTGTTGTAATCATCTAGTTCTTTTCTATTTGTGGGTGTGCAACACGTGTAGAAATCTCCATACGGTGTGCTAGTCTTGAAACCGGAAGCATCCTGTCAGCTATGTGTAGCATGGGATTTTGATATATTAGAGACAGTCATACACTGAATTCAGTTTTCTATTTCTCTACCCTGACGTGGTCTTCTATTCCTCTGTGAGGCACTTGAGATAGGTTAGATTTTGAAGTGAATTCCCCAAAGATAGATGTCAAGATAGTTTCAGCATGTGTTGAAGGCATGTTGTCACTGTAAAATTGAGGGATGCCAGAGGAGGAATCTCAAGATTCTGTCATATTCATTCAACAGCCAAGTGATCAGGGTTTACATAGTCAGTGGCCCTTTTTTTTTTTCTTTTTTGATTGGGGGGAGGGGGTCAGAGTAGTCCATCGTTCTTTGTTTCCTTGATGTCACTACCTGATTACATATTCAAATCGAACAAAGACGGGACTCCTAAGGAAGCATTGATATATTTGAAAGTGAATACACTCCAATATGTGAATAGCTTATGCTTATGATAATTATAAAAAATGATTTCCTTTCTTGTTGTAGATAAAAACATAATATCTCCATGCATCAAATAAACAAGCGGAAGCATGCACGGAGATGGATCGTAACGGAAAACGTACCTTAACGGCGACGTTCGTAGATGGACGGCAACGGCTCCGTGAGGACGAGGATGAGAACCACGTGACGGGCTTCTCCCCAAAATTCACACTGCAAATCCTAGGCTCTTGGTGATAGCCTCTTAGAGAGCAACACTTAGAGATAGAGGGAGAAGATGTAGAAAGGAGAGGACTCTAGAGTGAGAAAGAGGGCTGCCCAAAAGTGAGAGTTCTCTTGTGAGAATTCTGATTCTTACTCACGTAATGCCATCCTCCCTCTTTTATATCTCTCTCCTCTACACTTTCAAATTAAGGGGGGAATGGTTATATCCAAGGGGTGCTTCACAAGTGTGGGTAACTCCCCACAACCACTCCCTCAACCACTCCCCCTCATCTCCTATAACCAACTCTTGGCCCCTACGTGGGCATATGCATGGTAAGAACCATGCTTTGGTTAACATCTCCCACTTGCCCACGGAGGGCAAAGATCAATAAACAATCTCTCAAAGTTGCTACAATCCAACTGTCATACAGGAAATGCAGCGTGCGACCTTACGAGCATAACACTAACAGGCGAGTAGTGATCCATTAAGTTATCACCAAAACTAATGGAACACAATACTCTATAAAATCTCGTGGTACCCCAGACCATCTTATATTCACCTGATTTAACACTCCGGATCTCTCAGATAAATAACTGGCAGTGTTTAAATCCCAAATGTCATGTGATCATAACTCTGTCTGTACACAACTGACTGAGTTCCCCGGGGTATGATCCACATAACATGGTGCAATATATAGATGTCTTCCCCAAGCTCTCATGTCAATTCGATTAGTCTCGGCCGCTTTCCTAGTCATGTCCCGCTAGACTGTATCAACCTTAGTCCTAAGGATCATGCTAAAGTAGCGACGCCGAGCTTCCTCTTCATGACATAGTTCCTAGGTCACAAAGGGTACAAGTAGAATCAACAATATGATCCAAGAGCTCACACAATGATGAAGCAGAGATCCATTCATCATTCTCATTTATCGGTCGTGAATTGCACATGCGGTATGAGACGCATGTTATGGTGTTCTTCCACAAATGTGGGCGTGTCATTTATAGATTTATCATTTAAACACCATACGGATCTTAGTCTAATCACTCCCACTGCGATTAACCTGAGTCTCATGACCCAGTCGCTTCCACTCAGCGCCTTGTCTCAAGACTCACATCCGACTTTTTCAGACTATACAGGATGGGCTCAATTATTCCCGTATTCGATCTTTAAAGATCTCATCTCGGCTCTTATCCGAGGCGACATAAATAAATATTTTAAGTGTATCTTGTTCGCTCTTCTAGCGCCATAGATACATAATGTCTCATCTTGCTCGCTATCTCAGCGCCAAGGCGAATTACCCGTGTGAGAGGGTCAATTCAAGTCTGGTGACACTCATTGATGTGTAAACAAGCATTCCATCAAAAACACTCAATAAGAGAATGCATCGAAGTCAACAATAACTGTTCTTTGCATTACAGTTTACATAAACCCATGGCTCTACTATGGGTCGTGAAAGCCTCTCTAGTGATCTGTTTAGTTAGCGGGTCTGCTACCATACGATCGGTAGAAATATGTCGAAGGACCACTGCTTCTTTTGCTAACAGATCTCGAATGAAGTGATATCTAATGTCAATGTGTTTGGTTTTACCATGGTACTTAGGATCCTTGGCGTAAGCCAAAGCTGATGTACTATCAACATAAAGAAGTACACTCTCCTCCGCATGAGGAGTGACAGCCAATCGCCGCAGGAAACTCCTTAACCAAACTGCTTCTTGACAAGCTGCTGAACATGCTACATATTCTGATTCCATAGTGGATAGAGCAATGCACGTCTGTTTCTTGCTACACCAAGAAATAGCCGCGCCACCGAGTATGAACACATACCATGACGTAGACTTTCTTTCGTCTTTGTCGCTGGCCCAATCAGCATCACTATAACCTTTCAACCTTAGATCACCTCCTTCGTAACATAAGGCAAGGTTCGTTGTTCCACGTAAATATCGAAATATTCTCTTGACTGCCTTCCAGTGAGCAGGACCAGGGTTACTTTGATAACGGCTAGCTAATCCGACAGCATAACTGATGTCGGGTCGAGTACACAACATAGCATACATCAGACTCCCAATAGCTGCTGCATATGGCACTTTATTCATTTGATTCTTCTCTTCTTCATTCTGTGGGCATTGGCTTACACTTAAAATACAACTTTTATCAACTGGAGTATCAATGGGCTTGGAGTGATTCATTCGGTATCGTTCTAGAATCTTATTAATGTAGGTTTCCTGAGACATACTCAAAAACCTTCTAGAGCGATCTCTGACTATTTTCACTCCTAACACATAGTTAGCTTCGCCCATATCTTTGGTCTCGAAGACGGAAGATAACCACTGCTTAGTGGCATTGATAAACTCCATATTATTCCCAGCCAACAAAATGTCGTCAACATACAATGACAGAATTAGAATCTTCTCTTTCTTTCGTTTGACGTACACACAGTGGTCTTCCTCAATCGTCTCAAAACCGAATGAGGTGATTTCCTTATGAAATCTCAAATACCACTGTTTAGACGATTGTTTGAGGCCGTTAATGGAACGTTTTAGGCGGCAAACTTTGCGCTCTTGTTCCTTTACCTCAAAATCCTCTGGTTGGAACATGTAAATTTCCTCGTCTAGTTCTCCATTAAGAAATGCCGTCTTAACATCCATCTGAAAGAGTTCTAAATCTAAATGTGCGACAATAGCTAGGATCAGGCGAATAGACGTAAATCTCACTACCGGGGAGAACGTCTCATCAAAATCAATACCCTCCTTCTGGGCATATCCCTTCGCCACTAGTCGTGCTTTGTATTTATCAATTGATCCATCTGCCTTGCGTTTAATTTTGAAAACCCATTTGTTTCCAATAGCTTTACGCCCAGGCGGAAGATCAACTAACTCCCAGACCTTATTCTTTTCCATTGAATCCATTTCGTCTAGCATAGCAGCTTCCCATTCTTTCTTTGATAATGATGAATATGCCTCTTGGACATTTCTCGGTTCTTCATCATCCGCAGGCTGACACATTAAAATCTCCTCTTCAATCTCAAAACGTCGATGAGGAGTGTGGCCGCGTTTACTTCGACGTACTTGGGTGTCGGCATCTTCTGATTCTAATGGAGTACTCCCACTCGGTAAATTAATAGGTATACTCCCACTAGCTTGATCATCTATACTATCTCCAGCGATGACATGGTCAGGAACTAATTCCCTCCCTTCGCTGGAAGATGGTAAGAGAGCTGTCTCATCCACTTCATGGAGATCAAAGCTTTTTCCGACATTGCCAAGTTTAGGGTATTCTTTCTCTAAGAATACAACGTCTCGAACCTCTTTCTCTGTCATTCCTCCATCATGATATTGTCCATACATGACATACCCTTGTGAGCTATCAGGATATCTTATGAAGATAAACTTTCTAGCTTTAGGGCCCAGTTTCCCATACTTGTGGGACGAGTCATGGACATATCTAGCTGACCCCCACGGGCGTAGGTTCCCCAAATACGATTTTTGGCCACGCCACAACTCATAAGGGGTAGAAGGAACTGACTGTGAAGGCACACGGTTAAGTAAATAGGCGGCAGTCAACAAAGCATCCCCCCAGAAGGATATTGGGAGGTTGGCATGCGCCATCATAGACCTAACCATATCTAACAACGTTCTATTCCTTCTCTCGGCAACACCATTTTGTTGCGGAGTATATGGAATAGTGAGTTGTCTTTTAATTCCCTTTTCCTCACATAGAATTCTGAACTGATCAGATAAATATTCGCGTCCTCTGTCAGTGCGTAGAGCTTTTACACTCTTACCGGTCTGATTCTCAACCTCAGCTAGGAAGCGTTTGAAACAATCCAGTGCTTCATAGCGGTGAGCGATCAGATAAACATAATCGTATCGCGAATAATCATCTATAAAGGTAAGGAAATATGATGCTCCATGTCGAGCCTTCACACTTAAAGGTCCGCAAACATCAGAATGGACAAGCTGCAATACATCAGTGGCCCTTCTGGCCTTCCCGAAAGGTTTTCGGCATGCTTTTCCAGCCAAACATGATTCACATAAAGGTAGAGTGACCTTAGCGAGTGAACCTAAAAGGCCTTCTCGAGCTAACCTGGTCATTCTATCCTGTCCTATGTGACCTAGGCGAGCATGCCATATTTCAGAACTAAGGTCTTTATCATTAGCCACATACGACACAGAAGAAGTATTGAAATAAACATCTAATTTAAACAAACCACCACTCAATAAAGCATGTCCATACAGCACATCATTTAAATAAATGTCAATACTAGTACCTATCATAACAAGAGCAAATCCTAGGGATAATAAAGATGAAGCTGACAAAAGATTATGCTGAATCCCTGGCGCATAAAGAACATCATGCAATGTCAATACACGACCAGTTCTAAGTTTGAGCTGGTACACACCAACTCCTAAAACTTCTTCACTGGTCCCATTGCCCATGTAAATTCTTTGCGTCCCTCTTGGAATTCGGCGGTAATCTTGGTACCCATCTCGATCTCTAGTTACATGCTTGGTCGCACCTGAATCCACAATCCACTCAGGATAAGTTCGGGTGACTAAGACATGAGAACAAACATACACAGAGAGAGAATCTGGGTTGAGGGATACCTTTTTCGGCTCAGCGCACTCGCGAGAGAAATGTCCCATCTTCTCACAATTGTAGCACTTCACCTTTGATTTGTCTCTTTTTCCACCGCGCTTGCCTCTGTGGTGGCTCTTCGGTGTCCGCTCTGCCTTGTACTTAGAGCTGGATGCAGTTTCACGATCCTTTCGTTTGAAAAATTTCTTTGGGCCCTTTCTGCCTTGGTGTCTGCCTCCCTTGGCGACTAAGGCAGTGGCGCGTACAGCTTCTTCGCGCTCAGCCTCTAACTCCACATGACGAGAAATATCAGAAAAATTCTTGATATTCTCGTTGTGGGTAAGAATTTGCTTCATATGGACCCAAGAGTCCGGTAGAGATCGAATTACTGCAAGGACCTGCTGCTCGTCCGTGAGATCATGACCTGCCGATTTTAAATCCCTGATCATGCCCGACATAACCCTAAGGTGTTCGGTCATGGTCTGTCGTTGGTCTTTGCGGTAGGTCTCAAACTTAAGTACAAGAGCGCGCAACCGCGTAGTTGAAGTTCCACCAAATTAAAACTTTAACTGATCCCACATATCTTTGGCAGTTTGGAATTTCTCAAATTCCCCAATAAGATCGTCTTGCATGCTGCTTAACATGGTAAAGCGCGCGCTACGATCCTTATTGAACCATTGACGGTAAGCTTCTTGATCTCTACGGTGCTGTGTTGTATTGCCATCCTCAGGCTGTGACATGACGGTGGTAAGATGTTCTAGCAATTCCTGCTCGTTTAGCAAGTATTGAATCTTACGGTGCCAAATGTCATAATTCATTCCCGTCAACTTGTCACCCTTGGTCAGATCAGCAATGACATTTTTCATGGCCATTTTAAATCACTACATAGGTAAAATTTAGAGAGTCAAGTTGACATAGTTTACACATCATAATTCGCTTCCAAAAATCCAGACTAATAAATATTAAGTTAACTTAATCATCGGAATCGAAATATAGATCTAGGATACTATAATCATCTTCCGATTAAATCAAGGTAACTTAATTCTAGTAGAATGATTTTGAGCGAATTCACAACGAGAGAAACACTTTAAATCTCTCGTAATAGCCACTTAACTAATATTCACAAGTTAAATTCGAATATCATGGAAGTGAATACTCACATAATTAAATCAACAGGAATAGCAAAGTCCATGATATTTCAATAACTTGATCAAATTTTAGCTATCATGAATATTTACAAACAAACACATGATCATGTAAATATTTCTATTTTCAATTTCAACATGATCATTTTAAATGAAATGATAGCTAAGTGGCTGCATAAATTGATCAATTCAGGACGTGCAGATTAACAAATTATCATTTAAAAAATTAATCAATCGGCGCTACACGAGCATGCGCAATATTTAAATGATACGACAATTTTGCACGAATTAAATCAATTTATTTGGTAAACATAAAATCATGCATATTTAAGTCTAAGAACGCTAAAATTCAATTGCCGCTAATTCGATAAGCGCAATAATTTAACGATCTATAAATATGCATTTTACATAGTTGAATAATCGATTATTAGTGTCATTTTTCTTCATTGCACAAAAATTCATTTCAATTACACGCAAATACTGTTAAGGTCGATATCAGTGACCCAAAAATAATTATTAGCGTGACGAAATAAAACAATTCAATTTATTTCATTTTGCGCAACATAATATCAAGACAATCATCACAATTAAATAATTGACACTAATCAGGATAGTTCAACTATTAATCAAATAGACCATGGAAATCAAATTACATTAATTTGAACTAATAAGCCTACGATTCAAATTAAATTCTAATGCATCATTTAATCATAAATAAACAAACTAATACTCCCTAATTTCAAATTCAATTTCTCCGTTCATAATCATACGGAGAATTTGAAACGGGTCCATTCGAACAACCAACCGGCCCATTCCGGATCCAGCCCGATACGGTACATCGTGAGGTTCACGGCGACCCATGTGAGGCCACGTGCCACCAAACGGTCCGCCGTGGTGACGTCTGCGGGCTTCCCAGCGGCGGCGTCGTTGGGCTCGACCCGTCCTCGCCAAGGACACACCCGTTGGACCATGCGCGGCTGGTACGGCAGCCCCATGCATGGGCGTGGGAGCCCCCCTGCGCAGGGGCGAGAACGCCTCACCTGCGTGCGGGGAGGGCACCACGCCCGCATGCATGGGCAGGCCGCCCATGCAGGACGTGGGCGGCACGTCCACGCGGGACGTGAGCCCCATGCCCACGAGGGACGTGGGGACTCCGCCCACGCGGGGCGTGAACGCCACGCCCGCGGGCGTGGCCGCACCGCCCACGCTGGGCGCGAGCACCACGCTCGCGGGCGTGGCCGGCCCGCCTGCGCGCGGCACGAGCGGCATGCCCGCGGGCGTGGCCTGCCCGCCCGCGCGCGGCGCGAGCGGCACGCCCGCGCGCGGCGCGAGCGCCACGCCCGCGGGCGTGGCCGCTCCGCCCGCGCGGGGAGCGAGCGCCACGGCCGCGCTGGGCCCGAGCGGTACGCCCGCCGGCGTGGCCGCCGCTGCGTTCGTCGGCTTGGGTCCTTCTCCGCGCAGAGACGTCGACCGTCGCGGCGGGCTTCCCTCGTCGTCCGCGTCACCGTTCGCATGGCCGCCGTTGCAGGCGCCGTCTTCATCCTCGTCGTGGCTGCCGTCACGTACTATCTCGGATGGTTGGTCGCGTCCAGAATGCGCGCCGCAGAACCCTCTGAGGTAGGCTAAATATTCCGGCGCTCTGAGTCTCCTTGGAGGAGAAGATGGGACGCGATCGTCGCCGGATTCCTCCTCGGAATAGTCGGTCAGTTCATCGGGAACCCGTTCCGATTCCTCGTCACTGATAACCACCATGGGAGCCATTCGGCTCGACGAGGCCGCAACATCGGAACGGTTCTTTTTGATCGAAGACCACGCTGCTATGGTTCCGTAAACCTGGCTCTGATACCAATGTCGATAAAAACATAATATCTCCATGCATCAAATAAACAAGCGGAAGCATGCACGGAGATGGATCGTAATGGAAAACGTACCTTAACGGCGACGTTCGTAGATGGACGGCAACGGCTCCGTGAGGACGAGGATGAGAACCACGTGACGGGCTTCTCCCCAAAATCCACACTGCAAATCCTAGGCTCTTGGTGATAGCCTCTTGGAGAGCAACACTTAGAGATAGAGGGAGAGGATGTAGAAAGGAGAGGACTCTAGAGTGAGAAAGAGGGCTGCCCAAAAGTGAGAGTTCTCTTGTGAGAATTCTGATTCTTACTCATGTAATGCCATCCTCCCTCTTTTATATCTCTCTCTTCTACACTTTCAAATTAAGGGGGGAATGGTTATATCCAAGGGGTGCTTCACAAGTGTGGGTAACTCCCCACAACCACTCCCCCTCATCTCCTATAACCAACTCTTGGCCCCTACGTGGGCATATGCATGGTAAGAACCATGCTTTGGTTAACACTTGTAATGAAATCAGAATCGGGGGATAGCTCAGGGGTAGGTGAGAGCCCTCACCTCACCCTTGGAAGTGTTCGTCGGAAACAATGGTACCTCGCGTTCGTCTCCGATCAGTTTATCGTTGACGACGGTTTCACAGGGTGGGGGGTCTCCTCTTGGGGGCCCCCTCCCCACTCTCCTTCTTTTTCTTCTCTTTGGCTTCTTCTTTTCCTCTCCGCTGTCCTACTCCCCTCCCTCTGTAGTTCCTCTTTCTCCTCCCTCCGCATGTTTCCCCCCATCTCTCCTCCTCCTCTATCTCCGACCTCTTTGCTCTGCTGCCCCATTTTCTTTTTCGCTTTCCTTTCCATCCGTCATCCCCTCCTACCGATCCACCTCCCCTTTAGACATCCCTCTTTCACTTTTGCTCTTGGTTAGCTCGTAGGGCTACCAAAATTTTATTCCCTTCTAGGGGAGTTCCGACGATCCTTAGGACTTCGCTGTCGGATATCTATTTGATGTTTCATACTGTCATTCCTATCTACTTTGATATTCGTTCTATTAGGCTGTTGTTTTGTGTGATGCCACTACTACTTTGCAAGTTGGTTGCTACTGGCCCTGACGTCCATCAAGGATTCAGAGTCTTTTGGAGATGCGTTGGTTGGATCTAAGTCGATTCCACTACGAGATCATGGAGGTTGCTTTTGGTGCTCGTGTTTATGCGCTTCTCTCGTGCATCTTCTGTTGTTGTATGTTCCCGAGCCCATCCTTTTCCTTGCTGCCAAGTCTGTGATGCAGCGTTTTCCAGTGGCCCTTGATGGTTTCTGCAAGGAGATCATCCCAAGTACCCCCAGAGGCTTCTGGCCCTCCGGCGAAACTTTGTTGCTCTTCTCGACGTCTGTAGGTGTTTTAACTGATGGTTACAACATGTTCTTCATTTGCTTTGCCTGGTTCTTCTCGTTTGCTAGCGGCACCGTCCCGCCTACTTGCCATGCCCTGTTGCTGGCTTCTGTTCTATGTTTTGGTCAGGCAATCCATGCCGTGACGTGTTTCTCTTTTACCTATTGTGTACCCTGCTTGTACTTGTTTATTGTATAAATATAGTAATGTACTTTGATGTCAAAAAAAGAAATCAGAATTGAAATGAAATTGAAAACAACATTTTCCAATTCTATACAAATTAAAATTGAAAGCAATATTTTGTTATTAGAATCGGAACTTTTAATATTCTATATACTCTTGTATTCCTTTTATTGTCAAGATGCATGAGGGATAAAATAGTACTCTATTGAAAAGGTAAAGATCTAGGAATAATCCTTCCGAAAACATAATTAAGGTATAAAATACAAGATTTTAGAGCAGTATACATGGGAATATTAAAGATTTTAAAGGTATATATAATCATTTTAATCATTTCAATAGGTTGAACTGGGACAAATAAAATTTTCCCTCTCTTTTATCCATCTTAAGTTGTAAGAGTACAAACAATAATATATAATTTAGGATTGACTATATATATATAACCATGTTAGAAATATAATTAATTTTGTCCATCTTTTTTACCATATTATTGATAACCTCGTTACATGTCAAATAGTAACAAAAATGTCACTGCCGTAAGATAACTAATTATGGTTAATAAGATGTTTGGTTGTATTATAACGTGAATATTTTTATAAAAATATATTTTTGTAGTGAAAATGGCCAAAAGAAGGTGTTTGGTACGAATTTTTAAAATATATATTGACAGAAATTTTCTTCTGTTAAACATGATAAATAAAAAGAGGTGCCCCCCTATTTTTTTCCTATCGCAAATTAGCGATGCATTCATCCCCGACTGCGACCCCTCCTTCCCTCCCCCCCTCCCCATGTGTGTGTGTGTGTGTGAAGCAATAGTTACAATATATGGTAGGATCTAGGGCACTATATCCGCCAATCTACACGTTGAAGCAATCTTTGCAAAAAAGTGCCTACCATACTTTTATGTTTACGGGCCAAAGTTCTAGCACATGAAAGTCAAAGATATATTTTCTTCGAAACAAACTCTATTTTTTTGAAGACCCACTGTAACAACGAGAAAGAGTTTCCCCTTTTCTTGATTTATCCCATATTGCAGGATTCCTTTGACATAGCATAAGTAGAAGATGCATTTCTTGTTTTGTTATGTGTCTAACGAGAGTGGCAAAGTGGTGTTCTTTCTCTAGAGCTATGATATTATAGGTGCTTACGAGAAAGCTTCAAACCTTGTTCCCATCTCTTTTTTCCAATATGTTTTTTCTTCTTTGCTTTGTATCGTTTGTTTCTGGGTGTATTTTGGTCATTGCGTGTGTATTTTGTGGGGTGTGGTTTTAATGTGGTAAATCTCTGTACAAAAGAGCATGTTACTCGTCCAGAGCATGCTAGACATAAATCTATTGGCATCATTGACCAAAGTCTGGTGTTCACTACCTGTTTGTGAAAATGCCACTGTACATATGTCCATCTATGTTAGAATTCTAATTTAGCTTTTATGATAGTGATGGCACATGAAATGGTGTGATACATTTTTTATGTTTGAATAATGCTAGATACCATGTTCCTCATGTACTTACTCTTTGTTGCAATTATACAGCTCTGAAATTTTTAGAAGGCCCAATCTATAAACATGCAACTATAACTAGTAATTTCACAACAATTCATGAAGCAAGCATTTTATTTAACTCCTATGGTATAACCTTGTTGGAACATAAACTCTTTTGATGCATATGAAAGAAAGGATGTTTATGATACTTTTGGTATTACACTCACTTACTGTATCTTTTGCCCATATATTAGTCATCCAAGTCTAAGCCGCAAATAGTAGTAATTTAACCAATAGAAAAAAGTTGACTACACTTGACGAGAATGTAGGCAGATGGCTACTCATTTTGTTTTAAAATAAAGTAAAGCAAGCTTATACTTCTAAAATGCTGAATTTCTTGCATGTTTGTCTCAAAATTTGCAGTGTGCACTTTCAGCTCATGTTTGGCATGGGCCTCTTAACTTTAAACATGAAGGATCTCTTTCATTAACCATCACATTCTGCTTGGGCATCTATAGACCTGAATTTATTGTCATAAACCAACACTACATGTAAGAATCTTCAAACCTTATGCAGACGTGCATCTCCTATTAGTTTGTCTTGGATATGCTAATTTGATATGTGGATTTATCGATTTTGAAACCTGCTCCAGTACAAAAATGAGGCATTGAGACTTAAAATCTTGTGGAACAGAGTTTCTTTCTTCTTTTCCTTTTTTTTGTGTGTGTAAACCATCAACATAGGCACTGTGTTAAAACTTAAAATCTTTTATTGCCTTGTGTATAATGCTTAGTAGCCCACGGCGAATATTGCATTGGTCTAATAATTGAACTATAATGCTGATTTTCCTTTTGTTTCCTCTAGGCTTTTGTGAATGAAGTTTTAGAACTTGTAGAGCTTGACAATATCAATGATGCTCTTGTGGGGCTTCCAGGGGTTATAGGTTTGTTAACATAACAAAGAAAGAGGTCGAAAAGTGCAGCTTAGATCGTTGCCAATCCTTCAATTGCCTTTATGGATGAACCAACACTTGGACTTGATGCTTGGACAGCTACCATTGTCATGAGGACCATGAGGAATGCAATTGACACAGAGAGTAGTTGTCTCAAAGGGACCCCTATCCGCCCTTATAAAAGTAGATACTCCTGTTGATATTTCCCTTTTTTTATGTGCACTCTATCTAGCACATGAAGATGTTCCTGTGCTTGTTCTCATGTGATTTTTTTTTCTTTTTATATAGCAGTTGTAACATTGCAACACTACACTTGTAATGCACTGAAGTGTACTTAATTATCATTTTCTTAAAGTTTGTTAGATGATTCATAAACACTACCCCTCTTTGTGTGTGCGTTGTGCAGGTTCCAAGGCGAGCCTGACGAGCTCTGTATGGTGTTGGTGGGGGTGACCCCAACTCTCTCTCTTTGTATCCCACAGAAGGATATTATAATTTTTTTACTTTTTACAGCAAGTGTTAACCATATGTTTTAGTTATACTCTTACATGCAATGAGATTATTAATGATGTTTTACTTAACCATATGTTTTAGTTATAATGATCTTTTGCTACTATTGCATGCAATGAGATTATTAATGATTTAATGATATGTAGGGGTGCAAAGTGGGCCGGATCTACCCAGATTCGGCTTGACCAGATGAGGAATTTGCGGACGCGGATCCTCTGACATTCCCGGATGAGATGAAAACGGATCCAGGGGCATATCAGGAAAGTGGACCTCCGTCGGGGCATCCACATTCGGGAAGAAACCCCACCTTCCTTCCTCCGCCGCGTCATCGCCTCCTCCACCCAGCCATCGCTTGGGAGCAGCTCCGCCGACCACCACACTGGATCCTCCTCTACCGCGCCGACCCCTTCGTCCCACCGCTCGATCCTCCTCTACTGTGCCAGTCCCATCATCCTCCCCACGTGAACGCCTGGGACGCTGGGAGTAGCTCTGCAGACCACGGCGGCCCGCTCAGCACTGTGCTCCATCCTCCACCGCTGAGCATCGCGTTCCTCTTCGCCCATTTCGAGGTTTATTGGATCGGTAGGCCTTAGAGTTTTGCCGCTTTGTGATTCTTGCCGACTTCGTGTTCGTCGCCGTCGAGGAGAGGTTGGTCTGTGGGAGCGGATACTGCTGTTGGTGGTTTATAGGGCAATCCGCATGGCTGCTTTGGGCAAGCAGATGCGGGTTTTGCTGCTTGATGTGATTTAATTTATGCGAATTGTGCTCTAGATTACGAATCGATCGGCATGCTTCTGCTTTGTTGTTAATCTGATTGTGACTGAGGAAGGTGGGGGTTGGATGGTTAGATGCCCATTTCGTGTGGTTTTTGAAAAAAATGGAAGATTGTTACGTTTAATCTGATCGAATCCTAGTTTCCTTCGCGATCGCTTGATTTGATCCGTTCTTAGGTTGCAGAAACAACAACGATTAGGTTTTTCTCTAGGTTGATTTTTTTTTGGGCGTTTATGTGGACATCGCAACGAATTGCTTGTTTCTTGGTTTACTTCCAGAATTCGACGTCTGAAAATTCCATGCTCATGCTTCTGGAAATTTAATTGATGAGAGGAATGCATATTTTTATTTTTTAATCTGCCTTTAATTGGAAATTTTCCTCCAGCATATCTGAAATCAAGAAGTTTATACTAGGAACACGTTTGTGACACAAAATTATAATATTCAAAGATCTGTGGGTTCTCATGCTATTTTTTAAAAAAATTGAATTACAAGACAATTATAGAAGAGGGTGAGCAAATTTATGTTATAGAGGAGAACAAACCGCATATGGCAGTTTCAGCAGAGAATATGGAGTGCTCAGCTTTGTAATGCATATGCATGGAACGCGGAGGCAGATCCGACTCCAGATTCGTAAACCTTAATTCTGATCTAGATCCGGATATCCATATATGGCATCCTTCAATGCGGATCTGAATGCAGGTCTGATCTTGATCGGATCCCAATGATCCTAATTCGATCCTGATCGGATTGGCCAAATCGGATCGGTTGAGAATCGGCTGGAAGTGGCCGGGATTGGCTGGGATCGGCCGGGGATTGGCCAGAATCGGCCACCAAAAAAAAGGGGAAATGCCCGGGATCGGCCGATCCCGGTCGATTCCTGCCAATTCTCTCCTAGAATCGGATCGGCTATAGCCGATCCCGATCCGAATTGGCCGATTTTGCATTCCATACTTATTAGCCCCCACTCTCTTACTCAATTGTTCATCTGTATCTGCTCCTTTAGTCTCCTGTAGACAAAGGACGCCAACTTTATGTCTTAAGGAAATAGCTTTAATTTCTCTCCCCTTATCATGAGCTTTCAAACCTCTAACATTCCAACTTACGATATTCATATGACCTGTAGAGCTTTCCCCTTGTCATTGCCTCATCTAGGCCTCAGACCTCCCAACTGCACATTATTCTGTACAAATGCCAACTCCGTGCTCCCAATCTTGAAACCACTCCCATTTCCTCTTTTGCCTAAGCTACCAGAAAGGTTAAGGTCCCTTCTAATTTTTTTGAGAAATTTCCTGACAACCTCTTCTTTCCGTGAGAAAGAAATACCAACCAGATTCCCTATGGTCTCGATGACTTCATCTGACCATTCCATAGTTTCTCCAGGATTAATCATAGCTAAAGGTAGATAGTCCTCCATTCCTTCATCAGCCATATTAAAACTGCCTTCCTTCCCTGATAAAGTTGTTGCTGACACATATAGATTTCCCTTCCAGTTGAGACCATTGTAAATACCTGCCACCAATCCCCTGTTCCTCCAAGTGGGGGTTACAGGAATGAGTTTTAAGCCTGGCCCTCTCCCGACTCTTACTATCACAGTTTTGTGTGTACAAGCATTGATTCTCCTGACAATTAAAAGC
Source organism: Zantedeschia hybrid cultivar (assembly GCA_030544215.1). Classification (NCBI taxonomy): domain Eukaryota; kingdom Viridiplantae; phylum Streptophyta; class Magnoliopsida; order Alismatales; family Araceae; genus Zantedeschia; species Zantedeschia hybrid cultivar. The sequence continues at coordinate 11,194,847 of JARZZO010000005.1, forward strand.
TCAGCCAATTCCATACGAACACCTTCTTCAACCATTTGTTCCCCACTGACAGCTTTACTACAAGACAGTGTCTCATATCTTTGCTTACAGTAACCTAGTCCATCAGATGGACAACCAACACGCCTAATAGGTACGCCCATAGCCTTTTGTGGACTTCCAAGAGTTGTGGCAGCTTCTGGCAAGGAAAGCAAGGGTTGGAATACCGGTGGAAACAGATGCCATGTCTTCGGGAGCAGTCGTCGATCGGGTAGGGAAGAGATGTGCGAAATGTTTGTAGCGGGCTCGAGCGGGTATCGTGTTAGGCCCAACAACTTACCCGATGCAAGGTCCTTATCATTCCCCTGCACAACGAATAAAACGAACGGGTTTGAGCAATACCCATTTGACTTATCTGATACATAACCCCCCGAACCACCTGCCACTTGCCCTAAATAGACCCGAGCCTATTCATCTTCTTCGCCCGACATCCCCTGTAGCCCTACCACCCTCTTCCTCCTATCAACATCATTTCCGACGGACCAAGAGATCTCCCCATCCTTCTGCCATCCTGCCACCCTACCCTTGAATGGAGCAGCATCAACCTGGAAGCAATCAACCTTCTCGGCCAGCCCAGACCCCTCATCATCATCTCCAGTCCCATTGTATCGAGCCAAACATTGCCACTTCCTCTACACCTTTATGCACTTCCTCTGAAGACCGAGTTCCTGCACCTGGACTTGGGAGCTTGAGAACCGCCTGAGTTGAACTCAGCCGAGAACAAGTAAGCTTCTGAAACATCTGAGTTGAATTGTGAATCTGTGCTGGACCATTCCCTGTCGTTTGAGCAACCCTGTACTGCATCTGATCCTTCTGTTGCTCTTGAGTAGCCCCGTAAGACTTGTGCTCCACTACCACTTCTGTCCATCTACAGTCCCATAGTATCGAGCCAAACATTGCCACTTCCTCTACACCTTTATGTACTTCCTCTAAAGACCAAGTTCCCTCACCTGGACTTGGGAGCTTGAGAACCACTTGAGTTGAACTCAGCCGAGAACAAGTAAGCTTTTGAAACATCTAAGTTGAATTGTGAATCTCTGCTGAACCATCCCCTGTCCCCTGAGCAACCCTATACTGCATCTGATCCTTCTGTCGCTCCTAAGTAGCCCCATAAGACTTGTGCTCCACTACCACTTCTGCCCATGTCCAGTTCCCAAATGACAGACCACTTTGGGAAGAAGCTAAGGACGTAGAGGAAGAGGATGGTGATTGAGCAGATATAGAAATCTAGAACAACCTACCTCCCACTCCGACCTTCATCTTTGCAGGGATGCTCTGCTCAGAGTCCACTTCTACATAAATTCTAGCATACCTGAGCATCTCTTTTTGCCAGGTTCTTGCATCCACTCCTCTAAGAATACCAAACCTCCCAGCAATGCATTGGAAGGTTTCGATATTCCAAACGTGTAGAGGAAGCCCCTGGATCCAGCACCAACCCTGTGCAACCGGCTCAGTACCACAATCCTCTGACCAGGTGGAAAACTTCAAGTGAACTCCTTCAACCTAACAATCTTCTTATGAAGAGCTACCAATCTCCAACCTATGAAAGAAGAGGAAACTATAAAAGATGGTCCCCAAATCTCTCTGATTCTCCAAGCATGAGAACCAGGCCAAACTTCCTGCAAGCCCTGAAGCAGGGCCTTGAAAGAAAGCTTCCCGCTGGCTGCTACATCCATGCTATGCAAGGAAACATAGATCACCAGACATTTTTGAAGGAAAGATCAGCTATCCTTCACCTCGGGAGACCATGGAAGCTCAAACTGGTGACAGGGAGCTACAGGCGTACTCTTCCTAGGCTTTGGAGGAGGGTCACCTCCCCTACCTCCATCTCTAGTCGTCCATTGTTTACAACTAGCACTCCTATGCCCCACACCACCACAAAGAAGACACTTCACTGCCTCCCTACAGTCCCTTGCCCTGTGCCCTTTCTGTAGGCATCTAATGCATTCGTCCCTCTTCATCGGGATGGATGAAGACACCTTGCCAACCTTTTGAAGAAGCTCCAGGCTTTTCTTCCTTCGAACAACCTGCCATCCACCTCCCTCTTCTCTCTCTCTCTCTCTCTCTCTCTCTCTCTCTCTCTCACCAACTCTCCTCGCTCCAATTCTTCGCTCTCCATTTCTTCGGACTCTTTAGTTAGAGACCTTGAAGAACAGAAACTTGAGGAGGCCCAAAGTGAAGGTCCAGAAGTTGACATACAACATGCCATTGGTTTTGGAGCATTTGGAAATTTGATGTTTATTAGAACAAAAGAATTAACATGGAGTTAGCCAGAAGGGCCATTGGAAAATCAACTTTTATCCAAAGGCTGAGATGTTGCGTTATTAATTTCTTTTTTCCCATAAACAAGTTTTGGTGATCTCACAAGAGCTACTACCACCGGTGAATCCTTCACAACTGCTTACAGGTTATTTTGTTGCTTTCTATGACATCAACAATGGCAGCTTTGATTGGTTTTCAAATTTTATGTGGTCTTTTCATGTGTTAGGGCTTAATTGTAGTAGAAAGATCATCATAACAGACAGTTGCGTGAAGCTAACTTTTGTTGAATTTATGTATTTTCTCTAAAGCGGACAATATCATGAGTTCCTTGAAAATTAAAACAAGGATGTGCAAGCATGGAAAGGAGAAAATAAGAATGTCCCCAAAAAGTTCTCTCCATGTGCAGAAGAACTCTCCCAAGAAAAATCTGCACCAAGAACCAAAAGCCTGCACTAACATGGTGAAGGGCTCTCTAACTACGTAAACTATTCAACATGGAAGAATTATGACCCTCCATCATTCCCAAAAATCTAGCCCATTCCAAAACATGGCCCCAAGTAAAAGGGGTACCCTGTTGGAATATATTGTTTTGTCTGTTGCAATGAGGTCAATTTCTTTGAATCCATGTATTTTCTTTAAACTGGACGGTGCTATGAGTTCACAAAAGTCAAATAAGGTTGTTTGTACAAGTATGAAAAGGAGAAAATACTGTCCCCAAAAATGTCTGTCCATGTGGAAAAGAACTTTACCAAGAGAAGTCCCGGCCAAGTACCAAAGGCCTGCACCAAAATGGCAAAGGCTCTCTAACCACCTAGAGTACTCAACATGGAAGAACCATGACCCTCTAACATGCCCAACAGTCTAGCGACTCTAGCCCAGTTTAAAAACATGATCCCATAGAAAAGGTTTACCCAAGGACGGAGCCAGAAATTTTTGTTAGTGGGGCCAAACTTAATGCATCATTGGAGACTAATAGCATATAAGACTTGAGCCTGTGTTGGGAGAACACCTCCATCCTCACCAGATAATGACGGGACGTTGTGCAAAAAGGGCTACGAACAACTGCAGGAGAGACCCAAACATTGCTTATTGGGGGCATGTTATAATTTTTTTTAACTATTAATCAAGGTAGAACCTATACAAAATCTTAAATTTTCAGTGGGGCAGCAGTGGCCCCAACTCCCTCTTATGTGGCTTTGTCCCTGGGTGTACCCTTTTCGAAGATCCTTTTTCTGTTGAAGATCCTATTGTTCCTGTGCAAGTGTTGGATTTTTTAGAGATTTTTTTAGAAGGTGACTGAAAGTTACAATTCTATTGATGACAAGAAGAATGAAGTACAAAGGAGACCCAAAAACACAGGTCAACTTGTTAGGACAGTCCCCCAACCAAGTCTAAAACAAAACACAACAAAAAAATACAAAGGATATATTACATAATGTCTGCTTTATCAAGAAGATAAAACAGAATTACAAAATCTGATTTCTCAACACAAAAGATCCCTCCAATGCCGAGCCCTCTGCAAAAAATCTTAGGGTACCCCTCGTTAAGAATATTTGCAGCTCTTCCCCACTCGTCCACCCAATTAAAAGTAATTTTCAGTAATTCAAAAGTACTGCTATATTGATCACTGAACTTCCTCCTGTTTCTCTCACACCAAATAGCCTATAGCAAAGCCGGACCAATGATAAACCAGAGATTCTTCTGATCTGGAAAGGGACATACCCCAGGCCACCATCTTAAAAGGTCCATAACCGACATTAAGACCAGTAATCAGTTTTTAGATATTTATGGGTGGATGAATCGTTCAGCAACGACATTAAGACCAGTAATCAGTTTTTGAATAACTTGTACTTTCACATTTTGCAAGATAGGGCACAAAGTACTTGCTGGGATTCTTGATGTCAACCTTTCTCTAAAGACCACCTCTTTGATAAGAGATGCTTTGTCAACATGGAGTATACATTGTATTTTTGTGCTGAGAATTACAAGGGGTTTCGGAACCCGCATCCTGTGTGGTGCAAACCCACATGCTGGCTAACTACTAAATTTGTGTGCCACCTCTCAATGATTATTTCTTATGTTAGGAAAAGAACTTAATCCATTTCACCATGTAATATCTTGAAGTGGTTGTGAAAGAGTTCAATTCTTTTCAGGCACTCAGACATGGTGTGATGTTCTTGGTGAGAACAAGGGAACTTTGTTTGAAACTTATGCAAACATTCAATTACTTATCATACTGTTTTTGTTAGAGCTTGTGTTATTGTCCATTTGCTCATATCAGTTTTTGTTCAGTTGTTCATTATGTCTGCTCATCTAAGTAGCTCGTCATTCTTTCCTTTTGTTCCCTTTTTCTCCAGCAAGTGAGGTTTCACAATGGCTAATCGACCACAGATCCCTACTAGTAACTCAGCACTCATAGCTATGATTGCCGATGAGGTATGGAGATCATTGTTTTTTGTTGTTATTTTCTTTTAATTTTTGAAGAAAAGCCGCTTGACTTGCACACTTGGTACTTTGTCTCTCACATGTTACTGGATTATCATTATTTCAGTCCTCTATGATGTTATCTCTTCCAGGTAGATGTAAGCCACGATCTGTCCAGCACTCTCAAATTTTGGTCTCTCTGGGTGAATCTGGAAGGCATTTCTTCCAAGTCTATGTTGTTGACTGGATTATCATTATTTTTGAAGAGACCCACTTGCTATCATTATTTTTGAACAAAAGCCACTTGACTTGCACATTCGGTACTTAGCCTCTTGGATATTGTTGGATTATCATTATTTCAATCCTCTATGATGTTATCTCGTCCAGGTAGATGCAAGTCACTATCTGTCCAGCACTCTCATATTTTGGTCTTCCTGGTGAATCTGGAAAGCATTTCTTCCATGTTTGTGCTGTTGACTCCTCTTGGCCTCCGTTTGGATCAAGTATAGGTAGGTGAACAAGACCTGAACAGAATGTAATGGGAATCCAAGAGCTGCGAAAATGAAGCCAATGGTTATTTTATTTGGCCCATTAGAGGCCCAATTGATGTATTTTTCTATTTTCTATTTTTGATCTATTTTATTCTTTTATTTTGAATAAGGAGTATTTTGATCTTTTAGTGTTTGGGTTGTTAGGGTTTCTTTTTTGAAATCTTTAAATAGTCTTGTACCCCTCTTTGGGGAAGGGATATGACTATTAAATGGAAAAAACATTTTGCTTGAGATGAACTGCAATCTTGCGTGGTTGTGTTCCTTCTAGGATCCTGTGAAGGGAGGGTGAGATGTCCCGCCACCCAGTGCCTCTATCTCTTCCTGCAAACATCTTCTTCCTCTCCATCTCTCGCTTGTTCTCTCTCTCGTCGGCTTCTTTAACTCCGGCCTCCGAGCCATTCTTCCCTCTTCCCCTTGCTGTCGTGCATCAGTTTTGGTATCAGAGCTTAAAATCGATCTATCACGCGGCCATTCGCTGCCCTGCAAGATCCCCTTATCCTATTCCTTTCTCTTTGCTTTTTACGCTCGATCCATCACATGAAGCTCGCTGCCACCCTCCTCCTTCCTTTCTTCAAAAACCCCTCTCTCTCGGTTTGATCCACGACAACACAAGAACAAGAAGAGTAGAAGAAAAGGAAGAAGAAGAAGAGGAGTGAGGGGAGGGCAGGCCCCCCCGTCGGCGTTGCCATCGTTGCCACCCCCTGTTGTCACTGCCGCTGTCACCAGCGGCCCTAGGCGGAGCTGCCGCTGCCCTTAGCAGCCCCCACCACTGCCACCTCTGTCACTGGAAGTCTCCCGTTGCTGCCACTGCCACCGACAGCCCCAACTGCTGGCGGTGTTGCCGTCTTCGCCGGCCCTTGCTAGTATCTCCGCCATCCTCGCCTACACCCAAAGTCGCCACCTCTGACCGCCGCGCTCCTTGCCACCGTCGCTAGGTCCCACGGGGGCCATCGTCGTCGTCGCCGACATCCACTGGCACTGTCGGTGCTGTCCGTCCGACCTGCTGCTGCCATCATCTTCTGTTCCCCTCTCTTTTGCCCTTTGCCTCTCACTACGTTAGGGTTTGGAGGGAATGGGCAAGGGAGAAAGACTCACCTCTTCTTCTAACTTGGTCAAACCAGTTTGACCGGGTTTCGCCCAAGGGCCTAAGCCCTTCCACCCCTACCTGGTCCAAACTAGGTTGCTGAACCAGAGGTCAAGCCTTGGTCATAAGGTGGTCCGCACTATCTCGGCAGTCAGCAATGTAGGGAACCGCTATAGCAACCACATCAGGCCAACTTGGTTAGAGCCAGGACCACTTGGTCCAGCCCCTGTGCAAACCAAGGCCCATTTGCACCAAGCCATCTAGTCCAGTTGCTTCTAGGTGAGGTCAGTTGGGTCTGCTCCAGTACCAGAGCAGTGCACTTAGACGCTTTGGTGCACCGCCAGCACCGGGGACAACACCGAACTTTGATTCACGTGTCGTCTGTGCCGTTGGAATTGTCTCAGCGAGGCCGACCTCGCTCTATGCCCTGTCAGCCAATGTTATCTTGTTTTGTGTGCTGTCTTTGTACGCTTTACGAGGACTTCTGTGCCTACTGTTTGAGGTCGTCTTAGACTTTGTTTTGCGTGCTGATCGTACTAGCGGCTCCCTCTCAGCGAGGGCGACTCGTCCAGCGTGTTCATTGTTTTGCATGCCACTTCTGTACGTGCCTCAAAGACATCCATTCGTGCATCTCAAGGTAGCATCTACCGTCTCGATTTGCATGCCAACTTTCGGATGCTTCTGATTACCTAGCATGCTTTCTGAGACGACGACTACCGGCTACTCGAGCAGGCATTGAGGGATGCTTGAAGATCCTAGATGGAGCAACTTAGAGAAAGATTGGAACAACTTCAAGAACGATTGGAACCAATTAAAGGGTGATATTTAGAGCTTTTGTGTCATGCTGGCCCAACCAAATGAAGTTTCCTACAAGGCCAACCCAGCAATGATCGAAGAATATAAAATTTAGATGAAAGAAGTACATTATATAGCTGACCCATCACTAGAAGATGAATGCCTGGGAGAAATTGATTTGGTGATGTTTGTAGCAGATGGTAATATCTCCCTCATTGAAGAGAATGAGCCGAAAATGGGAGAGCTAATTGGAAATGTGGTCGATCAGACGAAGGTCGTTCAAGACATCATCAGCCCGCAAGATTTTGATCATATATGGAGCGACATCGAGGCACACTTTCCACCTCAAGTTGAAGCATTCTTGCGCATGATGATTCAAGAGCTGTCTGTGGTGTTTCTTGTATGCTACCATAATTTTCCCATGGATATTGACTCACTTCAAAACTCGAGGACGAGTTTTCTTAAAGTAGGGGAGAATGATGGGAATTTAAGAGTTGCGAAACGAAGCCAAGGGTCCATTGTTTATTTTATTTGGCCCATTAGAGGTCCAATTGATGTATTTTTTTTTATTTTTGGTTTGTTTTAGTCTTTTATTTTGAATAAGGGGTATTTTGGTCCTTCAGTATTTGGGTTGCTAGGATTTCTTTTTGGAAGTCTTTAAATAGTCTTGTACCCCCCTTTGGGGAAGGGATATATGACTATTTAATAGAAAAATATTTTGCTTGAGATGAGCCACGGTCATATGTGGTTGTGTTCCTTGGTGTGTTCCTTATGGGATCCCGTGAAGGGAGGGTGAGATGCCCCGCTGCCCAGTGCCTCTATCTCCTCCTGCAAACCATATTCTTCTTCCTTTCCATCTCTTGCTTGTTCTCTCTCTCTCTCTCTCTCTCTCTCTCTATCTCTCTTGTCTTCTTCTTTAACCCTGGCCTCCGAGCCATTCTTCCCTCTTTCCCCTGCTGTCCCGCATCAGAATGTAGATTCGTTTTGGTCAAAGCAATCATCAGGAATCCCGATTCTGTTCCATGGAGATATTCTGGAATCTCTATTCCATGGGAAAGGCAGAATAGACAAATTCAACAGAGATAAATTTCTCCTGAACATATCTCACCACACGTCTGCTGTGACCTGTCCCCCTTTTTTTCTAGAATAACAACCAAACAGAAGCTTAAATCACCTGGACCTATTCAACTGGCACTTAGATACCAATCCGAAGAATTCTCTATGTTCCCAAACCGTGCCTTGGAGTTCTAGAAAATCTCTCTTTCATTAATCATTGACCTTTTGCACATAATATGTGCTTTCCCATCATTCATTCCTTGAAGAGCCTTGCATTCTTTACATTGATTTTATTTAGTGCTATTATCTTGTACAATCCATTTCCAAATTTGTACATGATTGAATGGGAAAAACTAAGTGCTTGTCTTGTAGATAACCTGTTTGCAGTATCAACTTGAGTTTTTGAGAGATTTACATGGTACTGAGATTTCAAAACCGTAGTAGCAAATGGATTTTTCTTGTTGTATGTATGTATTTTCTTGAATCATGGGTTATATGCTTTGCCCCTTTTTGATCAGATGTGGCTGTGTGCTAGTCCAGTTTTCTGAGTTTGGAGTTCCCCCTTTTTATTTTACGTGGACTTTTCATGCTTGTATTAGACTTGCATCCTCCATGTAGGCTCCTCGCAAAGCATGGGGGAGCTTGCGAGGGTCATGTCTGCTTGCATGTGCTAAACTGAACAATGATCTGCTGGCTTTCTTACCACAAACCGGTCTGTTGGCATTTCTGGCATGCCCTCCTTTTCTGGTAATTATAAATTTATAACAGGAACTTGACTTTCAAAAAAATTATAACAGGGACTTGGCATTATTGAGGAGGGTTAACATCAACCATGACAGCTGACTTAAAACAACTTTTCAAATCCTTGGTTCTTAATTGGATCCATCTGACACAGATTGATGTGATGACGATGATTTACATCACTGAGGATAATTTCTACTTAGATGTCCATGGTAGTGTACATAATATGTTACGCAAAAACACCATTACATGAAGAGGCACTACGGTAGCCCTACATGCCCTTTCAAAATATGATCCAGTGTTGGTTGTGTTGGGACAGCTGGTGTTTAAGTTAATCTGCAGAGTTACTGATATCTGTTACTGTTATTCTTGTAGGACACTGTGACTGGATTTTTGCTGGCTGGAGTTGGGAATGTTGATTTACGGAGAAAGACTAATTATCTCATTGTGGACTCAAGTATGCTTATGGACCAAATATACTACCTTTTTATCATTTTATACATTGTTTTTGAGCTGCCCTGCCAACTTTTCACTCTTTCTCCTGTATTTTTCTATTAGTTTCTCAACTGGAGTTCTAACTTTCTCCAACCCAAGTTTCTAAACTTTTCCTCTTTTCAACATTTAAAAATTGTTTATACAGTTGATATTTCCAGGTCTTAAGGGATGAGGAGTCTTTGCATCTAATTCGTACCAAAATTTCTGATGAGGGGAACTTAATCCTTGGGTGGCATTTGGTAGAGTTTAAGAAAGAGCATGGTATGGTATTTGATATAAATAAGTGCAGGCTAGATACAGCCCTTTGTATTTGGAAGGGGATGAGGAAGTAGATAGAGTAAGTTAATAGAAAACCTAAGGAAATCCTTGTAAAAGTTGCTATGACGGATTAGGAAAATCTAGGACCAGCGGAGTCCGCTAATAAGGAAACCAGTTGAGTAGATTGAAGCAGTTGATGCTACAGTTACAACTCAGACTAGCTAGTGTTTAATCTGTTGACCATGTACTTATGTATCTTTCCTCCATTACTTGTCATAATTATTGACATATTGGTCGGTTAAATCCTCATTGAGCTTCACTTTCTCATCCCTCATTCAGTAGTCTAATTTCATTTGCTTTACTTGTTAACTCATTTCTTTTTGTAGATCATTTTTCTACTAACCGCTTTTTTGGGGTGTTAGGCACATAATTAAATGCCACCTTCTGCTACCTCTGACAACCAAGGATGTTTAGGGTTGGCAGAAAACATGGGAATGATGTTAACGTCCAGTTGCATTCTTTCCATATTCTTTGAATTCTACACCTGATCCTATCTGACATATATACAGGAAAATATAGTATTTTGGTTCATCAAAACCTAGACATATCCTTTGGGTTAAAAAAATCCTAGACATCTTTTATCAGTTATAAATGATCAATCTCTTTACTTGGTTTAACTTCCCGAAGAACAAGTGAACAACAGAGCAGTATTTTCCATTTTTCTAGACTCTCTTCCTGCTTTTGTCAGCATAAGGCTCGAGTCCTATTGTCAACTTTGTTCTCATGTATACAGTTGTTAGCAAACCCGACACTGTTGCTGTTTGTCTTTCTTCTCTTTGGGAAAGGAGTTTTGGATGACACCACCAATTTTATTAAATAAATTGAGGCAGTACAATAAAAAAAGGGGAAGGAGAGTTTCCTCACCCACCTGCTACAAAGCAATTATGATCAAAGTAAATGAAATGACATAACAACCTTCTACAGACTGAAATTGAAAACTCACTCCTTCAACAGATCTAATCATGTAAAGACTAGCACCCTCTGCTACTTCCCTGGTAATGAAACTGGCAAATATTTATTGACTCCTCTTGAACCTCTCCTCAGTGGGGATCATTACAATCAACATTCAAACTGTAGTAACTCATTTCTGTGCACTGGTGCTTGGCCTGGTAGCAGCCCGGGTGTGATCAGGTGTCATCTGCTAAAAAAAATGGGAAATAAAACATTTTTGTTTGGTTCAGTCTCTGAGGACCACTTGGTTTGGTTTGGTTTAGAAAAAAAAGAAATCCCCTAAACCAAATCTAACTGACCCATAAACACCCTAGTTGGCCCCTTCCTTGATTGAGTGAGACGATTCCTACTATAGGCACTGGAAGATGAGCCGATGACGTATTTGTGTTCATTGGATGTGATTGGATGCAAGGATGGCAGTACCGGCGGGTACCAATACGGATATATATATGTATCGGTATCGGGTGTATCGGCCCGGTAGTCACCCATTTTGGCCCAGTACTAGTCAATAAAAGTCTTTTAAAAAAAAAAAATTTAATGCAAATGAGTGGTATCGGACTACCCCCCATATTGGTATCGGTCGATACTGCCAACCATGATTGGATGTTGCCATGGGATTCTTCGACTCTGCACTACAATGACCTTGTGGGAGACTGGGATTCCTACAGGTGCTGGAAGATGAGGGTGGAGATGGATCTTGAAGCATGTATCGTGGTCACGCAAGAGGGAGGGGGGTGCGGGGGGAGGACGAGTGGTCACAATCATAGGACATCTCTTGTTGCACATGAAGGAACATTGACAAATAGAGTGATGGAGAAAAATTGTGGTTGTAATGCTCTCCATTGGTCAAATTATAACAATGAGAGATGCTCCCACTCTATGCTTCCATTTCATTCTCAAGAAAGAACACTAATGAGAGTGGGCTTGCCGGACTGGTAGATGAAAACCACTTTCATAGTGCTGTGTTGGCTTTTAGGTCAACAGAGATCCATTTGATGTCACATACGTGCATTAGCACTGTAAATCAGGGGTGATGAGGACATGAATCATGACTCCATAGATTCATTCAGTGTAAAGAGCTAGACAGCCATTGTTGGCGCCACCGCATGGATAAGTTGGTGTACACAGAGAAGATAACATTGGATAACATTGGTTCAATTGAAATAAGGGGGCAGAAATGCTGATAGATGAGTGGATAAATAAATTCAACATAAAGTGAAAAATAAAATAATGGAAATTAGAAAAATTAGAAAAACAAAAATTGAGAAGCCAGAATAGAAACGTTCCTTTCTAATGATGCATTGTGCTGCTGCTGGCTGAGAAGGTGAGGGAAACTGGAGGAGAGGTAAATTGGAGGCTTGAGGAAACGTTCATTGAGTTAGGCAGCAGAAACTATTCCTTTTCTTTTGTTAGACTGTCCAGGCATTGGAACTTCCTGTGCTACTAGAGTGATTTTGTTTTAGAATACTTTTGTAAGTAGTCTATTTTAAGAAGTTTCCCAACTATTGATGTTTTCCCATTGCACATTTGGGAATAATATATTGTTTTTCAAGAAAAATTGGATTGTGCTACCAATTTATTGAATAAGTAGAGGAGGTACAATCAAGGATAGGAGAGGTTCCTATCCTACAAATAATTACTAACTACTATTATTTAAAAAACCTTAACCTAGGTATCAACAGACATCCCCATAGTATGTCGAGGCCAATTATACAAGAAAGATAAAGTCCTAAGGGAAATGTTCTCAGCATAAGTTCTACTACCCCAGAAGATCGCATCATTCATCTCTCACCATATGCTCCAGCAGATTGCGTGAGGAAGAATGCCAAACATAAAGTACCAAATATTATCCAAGCTGTTTGACTGACTGGGCACAATCAATAAATGATCCACATCCTCTTCTTCATTCCCACATGAGGAGCACAAAGTATCCTCATCTGGACACCATTTTTTCCTGTACACTTTGGTCATTATTCGCTTTTCATACATCAGCACATGAAAGCTTTCACCTTAAGCGGGGATTTAACCTTCCAGACTTCATTATACTTAAGATACTTTGGGGGTTCACCTTCAAGCAATGAATAATATGATTTGATGGTAAACTTCCCATTATTGCCCCCCCCCAACATGTCTGGTTTGGTGCATTAATGTCAATTAGTATTGAATACAACTTGCTCAGCACGGAAGTATATTCCTCAATTTCATCATCTTTCGTGTTGCGTTGCAGCTGTACACTCACAGTGAATGTTTGTACCCTCTTGAGTAGAGCATTCCTTCACTGTAGACCATTTGTTAACTGCTAAGGCATAGATCTTTGGAAATGCCTCCTTGAATAAATTATCACCCCTCCACCTATCTGTCCAAAAGAATATGTGATGGTCATTCCCCAGCTTGTATACTATATGTTTATCAAACTGTCTTCCTGCTTTAATAATGTTTGCCCACACCGGTGACATAGTGGATATGTTAGCATTGTACAAATAGAACCTTTGATAGCGCTGATGGTGTTTTGATTTGATGACCTGTTTCCACAAACTTGCAGCATCATCTAACAATTTCCATAACCACTTTCCCAACAATATCTAGATTCCAAATTTTGATGTTCTCAACTCCCATCCCTCCTTTAGACTGTGGTGTACAGACCTTGTCCATTTAACCAAAGGTATACTTTTGTCACTTTTATTTGTGCCTCCCCATAAAAAAAAATCTTCTGATCTGATCTATTCTCTTGCACACTGCTTTGGGCATCAAGAAAACGGAAAGATAATGCATGGGAATGGTAGTGAGAACTGAGTTCAGCAAGGTGATTCTACCACGTAGAGAAACTTGCTTCGCCTTCCATGTTGACAATCTCTTCTGAATCTTCTGAATAATGGGTTCCCAATCAGTGATTTTGAGCTTCCTATCCCAATCAGTGATTTTGAGCTTCCTATCATATAATGGTAACCCCAAATATGTGATGGGAAATTCCTCCATGCAACAAACAAATGTAGGGGCAACCTGATTACGAAACTCTTCAGTCATATTCATGCCAATGATAGAACCCTTGTTACAGTTTATCTCGAGGCCTTTATCTCGAGGTCTGAACAAGCTTCAAAACTTCTAAGAATAAAGGATATATTCTGCACCCATATTTCCTTGAAAGAATAATATGGTATCATCGACAGACTGTAAATGTGACAGTCCTGACACACCTCTGCATATTTTCACACCCCCAATCCACATTCATTACTTTCAGCTAAGCTGCACATTCTGCTTAAATTGTTTGCCTCAATAACAAAGCATAATGGTGACAGTGGATCTCCCTGTCGCAGCCCTCTAGTACTAGGAAAATAGCCAAACACACTGCCATTGATTATAATTGAGAATTTTACTGTGGTTACTCACTTCTTAAGCACATTAATCCACTGTGCTGGAAAAATAATATGCCTCCAGAACATGCCATAAACATTTCCAAATCAACTCTATTATAAGCTTTATTTAAGTCCAATTTGCATACAATATCCTTTTGTAGCCCCCTTCGTCAGAGAATTCAAAACTTCATGAGCCGGCAAAAAAATGTCTTTCAGTTTTCTACCTCTGATGAATGTTGATTGATTATCCTGTACAATTCTGCTAAGAAAACTGCTTAATCTTGTAGTTAGAACCCGAGCAATAATCTTGTAAGACCCATTGAATAGGCTGATAGGTCTATAGTCTTTAAGTTCTAAAGCATTCTCCTTCTTAGGAAGTAATACCAGAAAGGTGTGATTAAGACTTTCACAGCCAGCTCCTTCACAAATGCACTTCCTAGCATGGTCGTCAATCTCATCCCAGTCCCTGGTCCCGTTTTTCTACTGGGATCGGTGTTCCGGACAATTCCGGTATTCCGTCCCGGAATTTTTTCCATACATATGCCAACAAATATAAGACATACATATACAATAAATAACAATAAATAATATGAATATAAACATATAAACGTATAAATAAACACAAAATTAATGCAATAGAAGCATTGAGGACATATTTATAGGTTTATAAATAAGTATATTCATCAAATGAATCCCTCAAAATAAGTTTACAAGGAGCTTAAATACTTAGGAAAATCTCATGTAAAAATATAAATTCTAGTTGGGAAAGGCCGAGACAGGCCGGGGCGGGCCAGGACAGAACAGGACAGGCTGGGACAGACCGGGACATGTACTAGGACAGACATAAAGTATCCCGTCCGTCCTGGCCGGGATAGGCCGGGACGGGACGGGATTGACAACTATGGTTCCTAGTAGCTTGTACAACATCATCATTAACTAAATCCCAGAATTTCTGATAGAAACTAAGAGGGAATCAATCTGGGCCTGACCCCTTGTCACCTCCCAAACCAAACACAACCATTTTAACCTCTTCCTCTGACACTGATAAGCTGTTGTTGTTCTTCCACTGTCAAAGGAACAATTCAAGGGTCTGACCATTCAGGAAAACCATCTCTGTTCTGTATGAAATAATTCGGAATAAAATTATATAATCTCAGTAGCAATCATATCCTCATCCTCCTACCATTCATTATCTTTTTTAATTGTGGAAATGAACTTCCTTCAGCCACAATGCTCTTGATTTTTGCCTCCACATAACTTCCTCTTCTTGAAGCCAATCAAAATATCTTGATTTTTGGATTGATATAGTCCGTAATTCCTCATGTGAATGGATTCTACTTTCTTCAATGCATTCCAGATTCTTTAATGCCTCAAGAATATTGTTAATTTCCTTATGTCTCTATTGTCTCCATTATCTGCCCAAACCTTTCCCTTTTGTTTCAAAAGTCTGAGTTTCACTGCCAGCAATTTTGGACCTGAAAACTTACCTACTGTTTCCTGCCAAGACTCTTGGACTAGGGACTTAAACTCCTCATTTTGCATACAGACTTTTCCCGGACGGAAAGGTTTACTCTTACGTCCCTTCCTTTGACTGTCTAAAATAAGAGCATTATGATATGACAGTTGTCTTGGTTGTGCATACACTCTTGCCATTGGAAACAGACTTTCCCATCCGTCATCTACCAGAAATCTATCTAACTTCGGCAATGATGGTATTCATTGTATCTCCCTACCATTGGACCAAGTAAACTTTTGATTTGGAATAGGTAATTCCTTAAAAGACAACATTTTGTAACGACCCGCTACCTTGTAATCGGAGATCCGATTACTAAATGGGTTTCGGATTGTTATTCAGAACCAAACCAGGATCACAAGATAGTCTGGGGAATATGTGAGAAACTAAGTTAAACAAACAACTAAAGTATCGAACTACTAGTAAAAAGTGCAGAAAATAAAAGTTATTATAGTCTAACTCGATTCATCAAATAAATACATAGTCCGCAACAAAAAGAAAATATAAGTGCGTACATGCCAGAAGGAAAAGTACAACTATATCAGGGCATACCTCGGGACAAAAGGGCTATTGGCGTGCAACATCTAGTCGACTCTTGAACTCAAAAGTCTGTCGGGAACCCTCACTTGAAAGGAAGATCCTATTCATGGAAATATGTAATCATGCGAAGTTCGAGTTCGTGGAAAAATCCCATCTCGAAGTATGATTTCAAGCATACAATTATTGAAATTATATAACATTTATCCAAAATTTAATCTACATAATTTATAAAAAAATTAACATATATCTATATACATATAACACCCCCTGAATGTAGAAAATAATGGTCTCGGGTTATTAGATCTGGGCCTAAATCGCCTCCATGTAGGTGGACGCCTTTTGCAAATTGCGTCGCCTGCTTGGACGTGTTTCAACGCCCGAAACTAGATCCTTGGTAGCTTTTCCTTGATCAGATCTGCACCTGAATTGCATCCATATAGGTGGATGCCTTTTGCAATTTGTGTCCGCCTGCTTGGACGTGTTTTAGCACTCGAGACCAGATCATTGACAGTTGCTCACTGGTCAACCGAAAACACCCCTAACTTTGGAATTTACCTCTAATTCACATGATTTACAGTGAGGAAAGGCTCCCATAAACCCCGTTAAAACATGGTTTTCCAACCCTTGAACTACTCTATCATAATTTTCATGATTAACGAGGAAATTACCCACCAAACATGCTAATGTTAAACTCACATTACCCGCGATTATCACAAAGAGGAATCATCATAATCATGCTCATTATTCTCCCAAAATCTCATGTAAACATAAATAATCCCATTATTAAGAAATGATCATGATTAGCATCAAAATCACATTTGGTGTGAAGTTAGAATTAAACTAGTATGAGGGAAGATTAAAAAGGAAGATCCTATTCATGGATTTCTACATGAAGCCATCAACCACAACTAGCCGATTCAAAAAGACATACGAAGATCATCACCCTACCGGTTACTTGAACTCCTCCCGATCCCTTGCGAAGTTCCCGCCACGACGTCAACGAACTGCCACGACCGCCCTCTTGCCGCCAAGTCGTCGTACCACCGCCAAGGCCGCCATCGAAGCCGAACCCCACTGAGACGTCGACTGCCGTCTGGGGAGAACAAGGTTGCAGTGGAAATGGAGGTGCTGGAGATGTAGGGGATGGCTTGAGAAGGTGGAATGGTGGAGGAGGAAGAGGAACGGGGGAAGGAAAAGGGTGGAGGGAGAGAGGAAATGAGAAAGAGAGGGGAGAAATGAGGAGGGGGAGGATGATTTCGAGGTTAATACCCCCCCCCCCCCCCCCCCCCCCCCCCCCCCCCCAAGGCCCACCCCCAGATGTCCTCAGCTCGGCCTGGGGTGCCACGGGGTGGGTCACAGCCATGCAAAAGTCAGGTAAGTCGCGTCCACATAGATGGATGTGTTTCGTAAAATGCTCCCACCATCCCAGACATGTTTCAGCTGACACGACAGGGGGTCAGCACACGGCCCCCATGCATGGCCACGGGGCACGCATACACGAAGCTGAATTGCGTCGGACGTGGTAGACGCCTTTTAAAAAGACGTCCAGCCTGTTAGATGCGATTCATACCTCACTCTAGACCCCCTGAAAACTCGTACCGAATATCGAGAAGTCGAATCCAACCCGATAACCCTATCCGGAGTCTCAGTCCTTACAACATTCCTCTAACCACAAATTGAAAAGTCTCATTTGGTAAAAGATGAAATATCTGAAGCATTACATCTTTGTTGTTCCATTTATTCTGGTATTAATGGTGTTCATGAATAAGATAAAGGATGAAACTTAGAAAAGGAGAGACATGCATGAGTCCATCTTCTGGAGAACCTCCTCAACATCCTTTGCGGTCCTTGTTAATGGAAACCCCACAACCTACTTCCTTAGCGGGAGGGGAATCCGCCAAGGGGACCCTATGTCTCCTCTTCTGTTTGTTCTTGTGGCCAACGTACTGAGCAGGATGCAGGAGAGGGCAGTTACAGTGGGCTACCTTAGTGGCTTTCAGATTAGAGCCTTTGACAGACATATCTTTCGCCTTCAGTATGCTGAGACACCATTCTATTCCTAGCTCTTGATGTTGAACAATATTTGTGTCAAGGCTGATTCTTGAGCTCCTGTATGAGAATACAGGTTTCAGTGTCAACTTTCACAAAAGGCAACTCACAGGGATCAATATTGAAGAGGCAGGGATGTTGACGGCAGCCACTATCCTAGGTTGCCAGATAGGTTCTTTTCCAATACCTATTTGGGCCCACCACTGGTGCCAGGGAGCATTCGTTGTAGAGACTGGCAAACATTATTCAAAAGTTTGAGACCAGATTGGCAGGGTGGAAAGGGAGATTGCTATCCTATGGGGGGGAGGTTGGTGTTGCGTAAGTCAGCTCTGGATAGCCTCTCAATCTATTTCCTCTCCATTTTCAGGATCTCCAAGTCTATTGCCAAGAAGTTGGAAGCTATGCTGTCGGTCCTTTTGGAAGGGCAGCATGGATAACTTGAAGAAGGGAGGAGTAGATATATCTTGGGGCAGAATATGCAGGTGTAAGGAAAATGGTGAATTGGGAATTAAGGACATATCATCTTTCAATCTTGCACTCCTTCCGAAATGGCTTTGGAAATTGGAAGCTTTAGATTCAGGACTTTGGTTGGAGGTTATTAGACATAAGTATTACCTTCGTAGTAGAGTTTGTGACTTACGCAAATTCTCAGCACAGACTGTCCAGTGTATGGAAGGGAATCTTAGAGGTGGCTGATATCATCAAGGTAGGCACTAGTGTTTCCCTAGGGAATGGGGAGTCAACCCTCTTTTGGCTTGACAAATGGTGTGGAATGACCCTTAGTAGCAGTATTCACTCAATTTGCCATCGCTCCCACTCCCCCCCAAAAGCATTCTCGTTCTCCATTCCCACTCCTACTCCCAAGGAAAATTTGGATGGTAAAGTAGATGACTTCCCACTCCCATCTCATTCCCATTACTGCTCCCTGCAACTATGGATGGACCCACCCCTCTTGCTTCCTTATTCCCATCTTTGTTTGCCATTGCCTCCAATCCCCAAGTTGTCGTGGCGCAGATTTTTGATGCCTCATCTGACCGAGGAGAAGCTGGTGTCCTTGCTTCAGAAGGGAGATGAGGGATGCTGAGATTCATGAGCTAGGTAGCCTTCTATTGCTCCTATAGGGTCATCAGCTTGTTGCTTCTGCTAGAGACTCTTAGCACCAAGATTGGGAGCGGTCTGGATCCTTTTCTGTGAAATCGTCCTATAGGATGATTGCCGACGGGGGACTTAGCTCCCCTTTTCTTAGGCATGTTTGGTCACCCAAGAGTCCTTTGAAGGTCAAAGTTCTAGTACAGAGGATCTTCCAAGGCAAACTGCCTACCCATGATAGGCTTGCCTGATTTATAGAGGGGTTTCCCTGTCTGTTGTCTTTGTGGAGTGCAGGATGAAATTTTGAACCATGTATCGTTCTCTTGTGAGGATGCTCAACAGGTTTGGAGACATTTCTGGCACAAAGTTGCATCTTCAAACGGGAGGATTCAATGATGTGAATTTGGTTTCCTCTTTATTTCTCTTATGGACCTCTACACCAATACCAAGGGTTGATGTGAAAGTTTGGGGGCTGATCCTGCATGCTACTTTTGGGGCTATTTGGAGCGAGCATAATAGAAGGATCTTTCGCAAGGAAGCATCTTCACCCGAAAAAAATTATTCTTTTGTGAGTCAAGTTGTGGGGGAGTGGGCTTTGGCTTTTTGTAAAGAGGATGTGAATCTTTCATCCTTTGTTCTTTTGGGGATTCTTGAGAGTTGCACCACTTCAGTGCCCTTTTGTATAGTAGGTTCTTCTTTTTGGGTTTTTGCCTCCTCCCTTGTACGCCCACAATTTTTACATTTAAAAAACCACACGCATGAGACCATCTTTCCTCCTTTACTAGAATGCATGAAAATATTGCAGATTACTTGTAATGATATTTAATATTTTGTTAAATAGTTTATTTCAGAAGAATTTCTGAACTGTTTGTACGAGTTAAAGATAACTGGTGCAATTTATAGGATTCTGATATTGCTATGTTGCTTTTTTGGTGACTAAGTGAACTATGCTTGGAGCATGTGTTTAGAATATTGCTTTTAGTTTGTCATTGTGATGTATCAACACATACTTGCTTCCTCCTATATTGAGAATGGACGATACAAGCTTACAGATGTTCACTTTCACCACCAAAATACTGTTGACTATCCACATATTGATTATTTACTTGCTATCAACACGTTCATTATTTATTTTGATGCATCTTCACTATTTTGATGTTTCATTGATAATTTTTAACTTTTTCAGAAACTACAGTGAAAGCGATTGAGGATGCATTCAAGGAGTTCACCACAAGGGAAGACATTGCCATTGTGCTGATCAGTCAATACGTAAGTTCCATTCTATCCGATTATGCTCTCTCAACTTGTTTGTCTCCTGCTTTGGATTACCTTTTCTCATTTGTATTTTATATCCCCTTTGATGCATCTTAAATATGTGTCAACAAATGCAATAGTCTCTAGGACTCACCTTGGCAAGTTAGAGAGAAGAGATCCTGGAGAAATCTTGGAGACATCAGATATTGATTTTCTACCTGATGTACCCTCTTATATATTCTTATAAATATTAATGCATTGTTTAGACTTCTTATGGTTGTGAAGGCTATTTTATAATATTTTACTATTTGATGACTATTTAGGATATCATAAAATAGAGGGGTACATTTTCAAATTTCCTCTTTTTCATGAGATGTGGAAAATGAGAGAGCTAGGATCAAACCCGGCTTTCTCTTTGCAGTCCTGCCTTTTCTGCCCATCATCAGCAGCTCTGGTTAACCATTGTTCATTTTTGTTGTTGCTGATGATCTTCACCATTTCATCTCCCTCTATGATGCCACTTCCTCCAGTCATTGTTGACGAAGCGATGCTTTCACAATGATTGCATGACTGGTCTTGAGCATTGTTCGCTTCTTATTCTTTCCCCTTGAGGCAGGGGATTTGCTGCATTTGCAACCGTGCAGTGCGCCAACCTTCTCTTTCTGCTTCCTCCTGTCTCAATAGGATCTGAGAAAACTGTCTCTACAGGTCTGTCTCTCAGGACCCTGCTGAGACAGAATCTTGTGCCCACAAGGTCGCATTCCATGATATGAGTTGCATTTGTCTAAACAACCACAGACCATGGAGTCGTTTGTGCATTGAGGAAGGAATTAAAGATGGCAGTTAGCTGCCTGCTCCATCTGAAATGCCTTTGCTGCGATAGGATGTTAGATCATGTGACCTAGATTTCTTTGTTGTTTCAAAACTTAACCCAAGGCATTATGGTCTATGTTTGCTCATCCTCTTTAATGATCAGCATCTTCATCATGATAATACTTGATGCATCAGTCTGAGATTGGCTAGGTCCAATGAAGGGTCCATGAATATAGTTACTGATTGGAAAACTCTCTTCGTAGTTTTAAGTTATGGACCAGGGGAGCAACCCTCAAGGCTTCTGAACTTGATTTTAGATGTTAGGTCCTTTGTTCGTACTGTGTTTTCAGAGTATCTTGGCTCCTAGTGTGTTCCATTTTCATTAGTATAGACTGATCAGTCTTGATGCAAAGATCATGAATCTCTACCTTTTGAATTGCTTGTTGAATGTTGGTTAATCGGGAACCCCTCATCATTCTAACTGTTGTCCTTGTATAGCAATATTTTTTTGTTGATTTCAGACGGAGGTTTATTTTCTACAACGTGCATCCTTGGCCTTATTCTTGGTCCCTCCCCTGCCCAATCAGATAATGATAAGCGAATTTTACAATGGAGTGGCTTGTGTAATCATTGTCACTATTGCATTCTTTAGCCCTCTTGTCTGCTGAATTCCACCTAAGAACACTTCAGTTTTTTTTTTTCCTCAACACTGACTATTTCCAAGCTTCACAAAATTAGCTCTATACACTTAACATTCTTTTTATTTGGTTCAGGTGGCAAATATGATAAGGTTTCTTGTGGATAGTTACAATAGGCCATTTCCTGCTATTCTTGAGATTCCTTCGAAGGATCATCCGTATGACCCAGCACATGATTCTGTTCTTTCTCGAGTGCGGTACTTGTTCTCTGCAGAATCAGTGTCCTCAGGAAGACGCTGAAAATGATCTCTTTGTGGTCAATGTAATGTCCCTCTATGTTTCCTGTCTTTTTAAACTTTGCATTCTTTCTCTTTTGGTCTTATATATTGCAAGAAGGATGCATTAATGGACATGAGTAAACATGTTACTGTTAAAAAAAATGGAGTGCTGAACTTCCTTGCTAGAGCTTGTGGACTTCAGGGAGATGCAGAACCCTTACATGGAAATGGAAATAAAGAGAATAACTGCTCTTTCGTTGTCCTGAAATGTGACTGTTTTTAGGATATCCAGTTTAATGTGTTTTCCAGCTGTATGAAATTGCTGCCCGTCAATTCGGTTATTTATCCTTTTACCTAACTCTTCACGGCTTTCTTATTTCCACAGAGATATATCCGCAAGCCTTCTCCCTTGTTTAGGCAGTGTATAAACCTTGGCACATCTATATGGTTTTCCTTTGTTTCCCGCTGTGCATTAAGTTTCTTATTGCGTATCCCTTTTAAAAGATAAGCTAAACTTGTCATTTGTCACAGAGCCAATTTTGGAATCCTTGCCTTTAGATAGGCTAGCGCTTGGGATTTGCTGTAAAGCTCAATGGCCCTGGACTGCACATGATGTGATGCAAGGTGTATAACAGGCTTTGCATTCACAGCACTCCCTTCTCTTTGGGAGTAGTCAGTTTGATTGTAAAAGTTTGACTCCCGCCACAGCTTCTAAATGAAGGCGTATTGCAAGCAGCAGTGTCAAAGAATAAATATTAGAAAGGATAGAAGGTCTATTCTTATCCTTAGCCTCTAATAAAGAGTTATTCTTATTAATCTTTATCCATGTGTATCCTTGTCCTTGTCCTTGGGAAAATGAATAGTTAAAGGTTTAAAGTATAGAAAACACTAAATATTAGCTAGAAAGAATTGTGCAGCTACAAGATATGGAAAAGTACGAAGCCCGTTGATGGTCCAGGAGAGATGAGAAACTGTTACTGCCTGATAGAGAGGAGCCGTTGATGAAGACCTTCTCCAACGGCCGTGTGGTCTATGAGGCGGAAGGTCTCCTCTGATGGCTGCACCCGTTAGTTTCTTCTCTCTCCGGTGTCTTACCTATATCTAATCTGTGTCTTGTGTTTTCAATGCGGCTGTTGGAAGATACCTGGAGGCATGTGATTAAGATGAGAAATACTTGTTGCAATGTTTAAACATTACAAATTAACGTGGATTGCAAAAGTGGTCGGACGGCTGCTGAGCAGTGTGCAATTTGTTTTTGTTGTCTTAAAAAAAACATTGAACTGGGGGATCACTTCAATTTGGCTTTCATATCGTATAATCAATTTTTTTTTTTGAAAGGTGGGTCATGCAGGCGAGTTGGATATAGTGATTAGAGCTGCAACTTGGGTTGGGTTACGTCAAGTTAAGGTCACGCTAATTGAATCTATGTTAAGAACTCCTCAACTTTAACCCAATCACCTTAAGTCTCAACTCAACCCCCTTAACTCAAATCCAATCTATCTAATAATGTCCCAACTCAATCCACCTTATATCCTTACTAGTTAATATTTTACTTTTTTTATTATTATTATCAAAATTTTATGTACAACGAGATGAATAAATTTTAATGATCTACCTTAACAAAGTAACTAAAAAAGAAAGTACAAATATGATTGCATTACTACTATTTGAAAACATTTTGGTTCATGTTGTAATCTAAATTTTTGTTTAAAGATAAAAATTAAGCAACATGCATTCTAATAATCTAATAAATGATTTATATATATTAACGTTGGATTGAGGTTAAGTCGGATTGGTTGACCCTTGATCTAACCTAACTTATCTAAAGTCGAGTTGAAAGAACTCTGAACTTTAACCCAATCAAATTCTAACTTGGTCGGATTCAACTATACCAACCATTGAGTTGGCCCACTGGAGTTCCGGTTGACCCACTCAAAATTACAGTACTAAGTGTGATGCCTGCTGCAACACTACGTTGCAGCAAGTCTATTGGTCGTTGAGAGCCATAAGATGAGTGATTGAAATGCTGAGTTTCAAGTACCTACATGAGAGAGATTTGCAAGCACCCCAACATGTTTCAAGAATCCGGCCATCGGGCCCCCGTTGTTGGGATTCAGGTTGAACCATCCAAAGTTGTAGCCTAAATGTGATACCCGCTGCTACGTCTCTATTGGTAATGGTTGAAACTGAGTTTATATGATAGAGATGTGTAAGCACCCAACCATGTTCCAATGGGCTACCTTTATCACCCGAAAGCTTTGGAACATGCTCCTAGTAATTTTTGCAAGGGTGCGTACACGTCTAGGCATTATACAACGTGCACGGTAGCGCGCACATCCATTTCTACATGCAACAGCATCCATATCTACATTGCTTATTCACGTCTCATTCCTTCGCCACACAAGTGGCACCAAATTTTCATAGAATAGACCCACACGTACACATTCTAAAAGAATGGAGGTTGATACAGAACAAACGTGTCCATGTATAGTACAGTAATACTCAACAGGACATTAAAAATAACATAATATAGAAAATAAAAATTACCTTCACTCGTCTCTCCATGTCAGGCACCACTAATGAACATAGGTTTTTACTTTCTCTTCTTGCCTTCAGCCTCAGGTTGAACGTTGATTAAGGTCAGTATGCTTGATCTTGTTCGAAGTCTGCTAATAAGATCGCATTATCAAATGCAAATTAAAAAACAGAGATAATCTAAGAGTAGAATGCAGATCAAGATGAAAAAAATTGGATACTAAGTTTCTATTATGATCATTATCCAATTAATCAATTACATATCGGTTACAAGCATTAAGGCATCGATTACACATTACTCTCTTAATCAATTACATATTGTTCAACTAATTGGTTACAAGCTTCTTAGTTAATCGACTACACGTTATTCTTCTAATTCATTATACGGAGTCTTATTAATTAATTACCTACAATTTTCCAATCGATTTCCCATCTTTCAATTAATCGACTGTCTTCTTTCATCTAATCGATTGTGTTTTTTTTTATAATTAATTACCCTCTGTTCTTATAATTAGTTATATATCAATTACTTGATTTAGCTTAGTCGATTACACATTGTTTTATTTAATCGATCATATGTCTTCTGTTAATCGATTATGGATGTTTTCTTTAATCGATTACATAATTTATCTAGCTTCGATTACAAAACTTATATTAATCGATTATTTGTCTTCAGCTAATCAATTATGTACTTTAATTTATCTTTGATTGCTAATTTATTTAACCTGATAATTTATTTTTACTCGATTATTACTTAATTTAAATTCAATTATAAGGCTTGACTTATTTTAGCTTCACCTATAGCTAAGTTTATCAGTTAATTCTGCTCTTTTTTATCTCTTCTAATTGATTATATGAGACTTAGCCAATCTTCTGGATTCTTTCTATTGGGAACATACTATGCTCAAGAGATTTTCTACTCAAATTAACTAACTAAAACCACTCAAATCCACTTAATTAGACTAATTTGACTTCTTAAGATCTGGGATATGATAAAATATGTACATCAAGTTTATGAGTAGATATTTATGTGATTTTTCTTGTGAGATATATGTGTTTTAATTGAAGATATTATTAATATTTTTATTTAATAGTTTTTACACATTCTATGTAAGTAACAATATTTTAATTTAACTAAAATTGAGAGTAAACCTACACAGTTGAGTGGGTTATATGGAAGTAATACCATAGTTAAGGGGGTTATGGACAAATACTACTCATACAGGAGTTATCTACGAATACGACAGTCTTTAGGAGGTTATTTGCAAAAACTCCTTATATTTTTTTGATTTGTTATAATGCCTTGGTCTCCATATAACTGATATGGTACATGTAGTTCTTCTTCGTTCCCTTCTCTGCTGGGTAATCAGCTAGTAGGTGCTGCTGGGCTCTCCATTTTGTAGCTTTGACTCATCCTTGGCAAATTTTATGGATCCCTCTGAACACCTCCAGTTCTAACTACCACGAGCTGTAGCTCCTTCTGGCAGTCCTGCCGGTGCATCCGAGATGGCTTCCCATCTCCCCTTTCGAGCCTCGGTCCTCGACTTCTCTGGCGGCCGGTGGTCTACTCTTGCTTGGCCGGCCGATCCCTGTGTGAAACTATTGGTCTATGTCGGGCCATCTCAGCATGGCATGTGGTACTTCTTTTCTTCCTTAGCTCTGTGGGCGTGCTTACCTGCTGTTGTACTTTCTATATGTTTTAATTAAGATTGCCAACGGAAACCTGATTATCTGATTTTTGGATCTATTACCGAAAAAATATTCATTTTCGATAAAAATATCTACCCGATAATTATCGGAATCGGAAACGGATATTTTCGATAAGCTATCGAAATTAAAAATGGAAACATATCTGCTTTCCGATTTCTTATTCTTATTGTTATTAAAGATTTTTAAATGTAACTTTATGGATACATAGTTACACTCATTGTATTTTAATTTTATCGATCATTAGCTAATATACTAAGGGGTATTGGTTATATTTAGGTCACGTTCTATATGTTTTAAACAAATAAATAAAGAAATTAGTAATTTTCGGTAATTATCGGAAATAATATCCGATTCTAATATCGGAATCGGAAACAAATCGAAAACAGAAAATAGACTTTCCGATTTTATCGAAGACGGAAATCGAAAATGCACTTTCCAATCTTATCGGAATCGGAAACATGAATAAGTTATTGTTATCGGAATCAGAAACGGAAACACATGTTTCCGTACCCATATCCTACCCATTTAACGTGCTAATTTTAATCAATGAAGTTATTATTTTAATGATAAAAAAAGGTACCAATTCAAAAAGGAGATTTTTGTCAAATTTAGGAATCATATAACTTTGCATAAGGATGCCTCTGTGTTTCTTTCTTTTTTTTGCAATTTATGCCTGTCTATGTTTCGTACACACATCTACCTGACAAGGAAATACCCAAAAGAACATCTCCTGTTAACTGTAGCAGTTCCACAAAGGGAATTTTGTCAAATTTAGGAACCATGTAACTTCCATGCAACTTCGGATAGGGATGCCTTGAGAAAGAAGGGAACTCTTGCAGTCACAGAATGAGTGGGCACCGTACATGTGTGTTGGGCCATGGCGATCGGAGATTTTTCAATTTTTTGGAAGGAAGCAATCAGGAAGGAGAAATGAAAGAAACGGGGAGTCCTCACTTGCCTGCTCTCTTTTGCATGAACTGTAATATTGAAAACTATTTAATTGAGAACCTTGATGTTTATCTTATTTAATGTTGTGTCCTTAAAAGTCAAAGCAGGTAGAGTTTTTTAAGAAAACAAACAAATTAAATGATACATAAGAAAATGTTTCTACGTAAAAGTTTTTCCTCAGAAAATCTTTTTCAGCTGATCATGGTTTACACAACCAACCAAACGG
Source organism: Zantedeschia hybrid cultivar (assembly GCA_030544215.1). Taxonomy (NCBI): domain Eukaryota; kingdom Viridiplantae; phylum Streptophyta; class Magnoliopsida; order Alismatales; family Araceae; genus Zantedeschia; species Zantedeschia hybrid cultivar. The sequence goes on from JARZZO010000005.1 coordinate 11,222,506, forward strand.
ACCTTCCTTCTCCCAGCCGGTAATGGAGTGATCCCAGGCGCCACTTTGATCGGAGAATAGGAGAAGAATAAGGAAGAATAAGCTTAATTTAACTTTGACAAGTGGAATGGCTTATACCGGTGCCGAATAGTCTATTCGGAGAATAAGGAGAATAAGCAATTCGACCCTAGACCCAAGAATTGCTTATTCTTCTTATTCCGTCAGTGGGTCCCACAAAATTATCAAAGCTAAGCACCCCTTATTCTAGTATACACTATTCCGGATAAATAATTCTGGATTAACCTATTCTGCAATCAAATTGTTAAAATTTTCGTATGCCAAACTGCGGGTGTTTCGAGGAAGAGAACCTTCTGGAGCAAGCCTTGGGTCCATGTAGTCGAAGGTTTAGAAACATTCCATTCGCAAGTACTGCAACTACCGAATTAGTTGACTTGATGCACCTCAAATTTGTTGCACTGCTCGGGGTTCAGATAAAATTAAAATAGAAATTTGAAATTTTTTTAAGATTGACCCCATTATGCTCTTGAATTGGGGCACATAATCAGTCCATTAAAGATTTTTTTATTTTTCATTTGAATACAATTTTTTATCTTTCAAAAATAGTACGATATTTGACTAAGGATCAGATTGTATGGACAGTTGGGATTTAGTAAGACTGATCTTTAATTTTTATTTTAATTTTATTTTTTTGAGTGGGTGTAATAAATATTATTCTTAATCCAAAAGAAAATGCTTCCGCGTTGAGCCAATGAGATCACCTCGTTTAAAAGGAGCAACTTGCTTTCCTTGCAAGGAGAGTTCTTTCATAGATGCTGCTTAATTGCCTTCGTTTGACTTTGGATTTTTTTTTTGCCACTAGGGGATATCCTGCTTCCTTTCCAAGTTACCCATAAAGACCATCCTCTTATAGGTCCGTTTATTTTCATGTAAAATAAGTCACATAAAAAGCTTTATTAGCAATCTGACAAAAACTCTAGTCGTCGAATTTTTCATTTACTTCTCCTTTTCCCAGTTTCGTCGTCCACGAGATAAGATTGAACGTACTTTTTCGAAGGTACTGAAAACATTTTCATAAGTATTAAATTTACGAATTTTATTTTCATTTACTTTATAAATGTGTTTTTTTAGAAAATCTTTTTTCTCTGAATATATTTTACATATAACCCAACAGATCTATCCGCTGCACATTTCATAGTATTTACTATTCCCCTAGGTAGGGTACCTGGTAAGATCTAATGCCCTCATGATAACTATTGTTCTCCTAGGTAGGGTACGCTCTTGTTCTCCTTCGAAATCCCGCATGGAGTTTGAATCCTCTCATTATTATTTTGGACTGAACTCCAACATTAACTAGTCTCAAGGCATCATATGTAAAATAGTTTCATCGTTCGAGAATTATCTCACTGAAGTATAACTTTTTGTGATTTTTCGGTTCAACATATTGCCAATATTATGCAGAGCACTTAAATACTGTCAAGAACTCAACGCTACTACTATAATTTAAAATACATTCTAATATAATATTTGTACAGTAATTTTAAGTTATCATAGGTAAACATTAGGGAAATATTGTAAATTATGATTGTAATTTTATGCTCTTAGTTAGTGATATTTAAATGCTCTGCTTAATATTGAGAACCTGTTGAAATACAAAATCAGAAAAATTTAACCACTTTGGTGAGATGAGTCTCGATCAAACCATAATAGCTGGAGTCGATCCAGACTCAGGAACGAATCCATCCGCACGTCATGTGCAGGAGGAGAAGATGCTTCCTCCTCCTCTTCACTCTTCGTCTGTTGCGTCCTCCGCTCCAAATCGATGCGTACGCTTTCGAATGCTTTAATGGCTCCGCCCGCACGGGCCGCCCTTGTCCTCTCCTCTCCAGAAGTAGGTAGATGCGTCCGTAGTTGAACCTAACCGGCTGGGTCTTCTCATCTCATCAGCATCCACAACCATTGCTGCAGCCGCCCTACCCGCCATGTGGACGCTGAAGGGTGATAGCTTGACCTTGCTGCTGTTCCTGTCCACCATGGCAGTCGTCTTCCTGCTGCTGCTTCTCCAGATCTACATGGTGTGCTTCCTCAAGAGGGCTTCTGGTGGGACTTCTCAGTCAACGGCCGGGGAGGGCGACGCTGCGCGTGGCGCAGCCGCCGGGTCTGCCTCTGCTGGAGCGAACCGTGGCTTGGACGCTCTCGCTGTGGCGTCTCTTCCCGTGTTCGTTGATGCGTCGGACGGCCGCAGGGAGGCAGCGGACTGCGTGGTCTGCTTGAGCGAGGTGAAGGCCGACGGCGGGGGCAGGGTGCTGCCGCGGTGCGGCCACGCCTTCCATGCGGGGTGCATCGGCAGGTGGCTGGCGTCCCACTCGGCGTGCTGCCCGATTTGTCGAACGCCGGTTAGGTCGGGCCCGGCCGGGCCTTCGGCTGCTACGGGCGCTTCTCCTCCGTCGGTGGTGGCGGCTGTTCGTGTGGACGAGGAGGTGGGGGCCGCCGGAGGTGATCTCTTTGCGATTGTTGAAGAGAATCACCTTCCTCTTCTTCTTTTCTATTAGGGGGTGACTCCTCTTGGAAGAGGAGAATGTTGGGTTTTAATCCAATTAGTGGTTCACTTGTGTTTATTGACTACACACTTGCACACCATTAGGCATCTAATTAATGGAATATGATTGAGCTTAACTTATTAGGCGCCCAATAAGGATCATGTAATTGGTAGGATCATGTTAGAAGTAAGAACGGGACTGGTCCCTCCTCTCTATAAAAGAAGCCTGTGACTCCCCATTAGGTCATACGCATTAAGACGAATAGAGAGAGAAAATCAGTGGAGACAGTGCGTGGGTTTACACCGTCTTCCTGCCCAGAGTTCGTGCGTTCTTGTTCGAGGTCCGCTGCGCGTGGGGATCGACTCCGGCATCGTCTTCCTCTGCGTTAGGGATGGCTTCCGCTCCAAGTATTTCGAAAATCCCTAACAGAAAACACTGTAATAAAGCAGTGTGCTGTGGTCTGATTCAACTGTATGTATTGCTGCATGCATGGTTTAAGTTTGGTTTTCACCCCCTCTGCTTCTCGATCCTCTCTTTTTGTTGGGGGAGGGGATTTTTGTGAATATTTTTTGATAACATTTCCTTTATGTAAATCATTTCTTAAAATTACAAAGTTACGGATGTTTTTTTGGCCAAAAGAGAATGGATGGATGAGAAGAGTATACAAATAACTGAGAGGAAGATGTGGAAACCACTGTTTATTATGTCTGATGCATCCACAGAGCTAATATTATAACACAAGTAAAATCTTACAACTAACGGCCGCTTGATTAGGTCCTTGGAGACATTTCCCTCGGAGCTGAAGAAATCGTGCAAAACATCTATTAAATGAGTTTAATTGCAGGTTTGATTAGGATTTAAAGTGAATAGAGAGGAAATTTATCAAAAAAATATTTTCTCGGAAATCAAAAAAGTTTCACATAAGAGCTCTTTTCTGCGTTGACCCATAAAAATCGTTTCCTTCGTATATAGTCAAAAGGATCCGGCCGGACCTGACCTATGTGGGCTGGCCTCGTCTCGGCCCAGTCCGAGAGATATATGAACAGGTTCCGCAATCCGCAGACTCCGCCATAATGCAAGGAATCCTATGATTTGGGACCCATGAAAGACTGTCCAAACTCAATATCGGACACGTTTCGATCCATTAATTTCGGATTCGGTTACATCCGTTTACAATAGACATCTTATCATTGTATTGTTAAATGAAATTACAATCCAATATTTGATCGGGTAATACATAACACACCTTATGTGGTGCAACCTTGTATAGGTGTGGCACATAAGGCGAGAAATACCTTTTGACATTTTTTTACGGTCAGTTTCACTATGTCCTACATGTCCGTATGACATGATCTCCAATTTAAGATGAGGTCCAATTTTGAACTCCGCCCATTAAAGATTCTTTTACTGTGATCATTAGACTTGATTTTAATATTTGTTTTCTTTTTTAATTTTGAGTCGTTAGATTAGAGAACGAGTTGTATAGACATGTAACTATGATAAGATTGACCATAAAAAAATTTCAAAAGAATTTTTTTTTTTTTGTGCCGCACGGGCACATCCGTGCGGTACAGCAAGTATTACTTAGGCCGACCAGATTTCGACCTCTACGATGTGTACCGTTTAATTTTTGGAACCGGAAGGACAGATGGATATCTAATACCATTGATGTGCCTAACTATGAATCCAAATTTGAAGTCAAACTCATTTATCATCTATATTAGAATTTAACATAGAAGATTTTTGTCCTGGATACTTTGAAGTTTATTGTCGAACAAATAAGAACTACATCCGAAATCTAATCAATTTACCCATTTTTCCAGCAGTTTTCTTGGATCTGTTACATATTTGAGTAAAGTAGTTTCCTGTCTAAATTTTACCAGATCACCCCTCTTACGGTTCCAGGCTCATGTCCATTTGTAGCTAGGTTTCTAACACTTCTCACAGCCTGTTATGTTCAAAACCCGGGAAGACTGCGGAGAACACCATTTTCAGGCGCATGACCTAAGGAAGTATTTGAGAACGAGTAAAACTCAGAATATTTTTCAGAAAAGTTTGCCCATCGTTGCACTGCAGTTTGATCAACGTGATCAGATAGCAACGCCCGAGGCAGTGTGAATTGCACTGTCTTCGTCTAGTGCCTGTGGCACAACGGACATATTTTTTACTTTTTACAGAGAGGTCCGGATTTAAATCTTGCGAGGGTGTTCTCACGGATGCCTTTTTCTCTTTCATCGTACTTTCTCCGACAGAATGCTGAATTTCGAATCTTAAACTTTGATTAAGAAATCATCCTTCCTGTTACCATTAATCTACTCGTTAAAAAAGGAAAAAATGTACTGCCTTCCGACAGTGTAGCGTACGGTACTCTTTTAGATAAAATAATATTTGTTACAATACTAATCATTAAGATTCCTTGAGCATTATGATAAGTATTACTCACTGGAGAAGCTTCCGTGCTGTTTCCTCCGCTGAAGTAGCGTGCCGTTGGAAAGTGACCTTGTTGCAACGGGAATCCGTACTGACATGAGTCCACTCATTAATGTGGACCACGTCGTGTCATTCTTATCAGGATCAGGGATGTGGAAGATACAACAGAAGGTCAGGAAATCTTGCATCCGGAAACAATTTAAAATACTTAAGTTAAAATAGGTTATTCCTAGGTTACTAGATAGTTATATCAGTAATCATGAGAATGTATGAGATTCAAATTTGAAGAAAAAATTATATTATGAACTACTATATTTAAATTTAAATTCAATAAAGAGAAAATGAAAACTTCTTGAAAGAAGCAAAAATGCATATTTAAGATTAAATTATCTCATCCTACAAAAATAGCTATGTTGCAAGTTGAGATTCAGGAAAAGAATCATGTCAAAGGAAAAGAAAACACATGTTGGCAAAAAATACAAAAAGTTTTGGAAAAAATATGAATGAAATGTTAATTTTTAAAATATAAAATTAATTTTAAGATTTAACATAAATTTTAAGAACATAAACACAGAAAATTAGGTTACTTCCTTTTGAAAGATACGGTTCCTTGGAAAATAAAAGGTTGAATAGTGACCTTTTAAATTTACAAAGTGTTTAGAGATTCTTTTGATGCATCATGATTTATTCATGAAAAATATATTGAGTATAACACGTGAGGTGTTAGGCGCCGATTAGAGCCATTAGATAGACCTAGTTAGGCCCATTAATAAGTTATATGGCGTTAGAGTGAGTTTTGTCCCACAAAGTTGAAAGGTGTCACCCGAAGGTGACATGTTTTAGACTCATTGAGAGGCGTCAGGTCAAACTAACGTGATTTAGAAGGATAATTCTATTCTGATTCGGACCTCTGTGTTTCTTTATGATGAGAGTTCTTCTCCACTTGAAATTCAATCTAGAGACCTATATAAAGATCCCTTTCGCCCTAAGACCCTCTAGTGCGTTTATGAACCTTAGAGAGAGAGAGTTGGAGAGCATTTGTGAGACGAATTGAGGACAATTCGAGATGTTCTTCGTGTATGTACGGAGGGCAGCACGAGGAGATCGTTGTGGTGGCATGTACGTGAGAGGAGGAAGATCCTGGTGCGTCTAGAAGAAGATTCTTCACATTCTAATTTGTATAGTTAGAGACAAGTGATGATTAATTATGCACTGCATCTATTTTTATATATTATATAAAATCTAATTTCAAACTATTTTCTTATATACTATGATAGTAGGAAAAGATGGGCTTTTGGATGATATTAAACATGCGTGAATCTATATTGTTATCCCTCCATGATTAATTATATTTTTTTATAGAAACATATATCCTGTAAGTCAATCAAATGAGATGTCATGGTATTATTTTATGTAATCATCTTATTCTTATTAATAATAAATGACAATTCTTTATTACGTCTTATTATTTTATGACATTTACGTTTGATGTGATGGAGTCGTACAATACATACGATGATGACTGAATTGTCATGAGATTATGATAATGAGATCAGTCATCTAGATGCATGTGTTCGAATTGTTTCTAGTCATAGGATATCCAAGATGAGACATAGATCTAAATAGACTAGTGCACGTGATAGTTACTCAAATGATGAGAGTGACTAATCTTATAGTCACTAATATAGAGATACTAATGAACATATATAGGTGCTCATTAGTAGAATGAGTCTATTCAACTGATTCAATTTAGAATTCTCGAATGGTCATCATACTGGTTGTCAACAGTGATATTATATAATCACAGTAGCATAATTGGATCTTAGACCTGAGTCACCAAGAATGCTATGTTTGAGTGACACTGAGTATTTGATTACTGACTTAAAGATCTCAAGTCTGTAATTTTATATAGTCAGTTATTCGGGCTCAGTAGAATTCTCGCGAAAGTAATTGAGTTGATAGCATGGGATCATTCACTCTTAGTATTTAATCGGAGAGAGAATGTCTCATGAAATAGTACTTGAGAATCTCTGGCCAAGGTTCGATAATTAAATGAAAAATGAGTTTTATATTTAATTTAATATTAAGATAAGCTTCCATTAGGTTAAGATATATGAGGATTTGACAGTTAAACAATAGTCTGATCTGACTAGGACATTGTATGGATAAGGATATATAGTTATGTGGTATATGTAGACAAAAGACTTCGATTAGTGGGTTGTATATCCTCAATGTTTTTTAGGATCATAAGGTATATCTTGGTGCCATTCATGATCGCAAAGCTTGAAGATTCATCATGTGATGATAGATTATCGATTATGTGATAATCATGTTAAAATTTATTATAAGATAATGAATAATAATTAATTAACTCAAATAAGTTGTTATTAACTTAATGGGATAAAAATCAAATAGACAGTTGGACCTAAAAGTCACATATAAAAGAGTTCTCATAGATATGGAGAGAATTTTAGTCTATATAAACTTCTAAGTTTTTGTGAAAAAGACTAGGAGTCTATAAATACTTGTTATAGAGGAATTATATATAGGCTTTAAGATTTTTCTCTACGATTAGTCGTCATTCTCACTCCTCTCTCTCTCTCTTTGGAGTCACCTTCTCTCTTCCCTCTTTATTCATGGTAGAGTTAAAATCTGGATAGAGTTTGCAGACCATGGAGGAGATCCAGACTGCCACGAGGACTCGTGTGATACGTCTAGAGGCCGAAAATTTGAACGACTCGCGATCCCAAGGTTGACCACTTATTCGTCTCCGATTCGGCGAGAGATTTTCATCCCCACAATGGTGAAGATATGATCTTCATACTTTGTTTATTATTTTGTTGCGATCTAAATACCGGAGAATTGATACATGTAGATCGAGAAAAGATTTAAATTAAATTTTATTTCCTTTGTGCCGTCGTTCTTTCCGTTTAGAACTTGCTAAGTTTGTTGAGTTTGCTGTGAACTCACCTTTGCTTTCTAACATTTTTAAGGTAAAGATTAAGGATTGGGGCTGAGCTCATGAAGAGAACTAGGAGTTTGTTTTTAAGAGTTAACTAGAAATAGATTTTAGCTTATGTAATAGTTAGTTTATTATAAGAACTCAAATGGTGTAGTTTATTTTATTTGGATATGTTTAGAGATCTTAGATAGGTGGTGTTATTATTATTTGCAGTTTATCTAGTAGATTTAATTTATGGTTATGATGGTTGTTTTGTAATCTTTTATATATATATATATATATATATATATATATGTGGTGTCAAGAATTTGGACCTCCCAATGCCTTTGTGGACATCTGTTCTTAAATTTTAATCAAAAAGTTAATATCAATAACATATCAATTAAAGTGTTTGTTTGATGTAACATGTGCCATAAACTATTGTGAAACATCGCAATCTGTTAAAATAAAAATGTAATATTTTATAACACTTTACAATATTTTCCATCAAACTAAGTGACTCTTTAACAAAAGGCCACCGGTATTGATGGGTTATCCATACCTTGAGTAGTAAAACCCATTAGGTTATTTTCGTTAGACTGAGTTACATCATGTAAGTTACAAGTAGTATTTGCTATATCGTCTTAGGACATTGCAATTGAAATTGCAGTTGCCGTCTGATCATCACATCTGATAAAATCCCTACGCCAGTGATGGAACTTAAACTCCATACGTCAATCGATCCCTTGATAGGACTGCAATGCCCTTGCGGCCTTACAGCAAATATTTGCTCTTGAATTATTAAAATAATTTTGTACAGGGCTGACAACGAGCCGAGTCGAATACTGACATACTCGAACTTGGCTTGACAAAAAGATTCTGAACCTGAGTTTTGTAACAAACTCAAGGCCAGTTCAAGCCTTCAAAAACTTCCAACTTTTAACCGAGCCCAAATTAAATATAAATTTATTCATAATTTTTGTTCCCGAATTGAACTAAAATTGGATTGAATTCATTTAATCAAATGATTAAACAAGTCAAGTTGAGTTCACCCGTGTCTAACTCGAGTGACTTGCAAGTGACTCAACTCATTGCTCGTCCTAATTTAGTAAATTCATGATTTGGGGCCAGTCCACGCATCGAGTGCATGGCTCGTATTCACTCGAGCCCTGTGCAATTCTAGTGGACAGTGCATTAAATTATAGTTGTAATATTATGTTCTTAGTTGATTTTTAAATGCCGCTACGTTGTATCAAAAATTGGGAAACACGGAAAAAGAAATGTAGTGAGCCGCAACGGGATACATTTGGATTGATAAACTTATTGCACAGGCGTCACCTTTAGAATGATGAATCCGGACCGAGCTGCCAAAGTGTATGGCTCGCGTTCCCTCCAGCACTGTTCAATTCAAGTCCTTAGTGGACGGTGCACTGACCAACTTGGCCACTAGAAAACGAGAGCACTGGCTTGGCCGTCTCGGACTCTTCTGTACAGACTTTTTAAAGTTGACCTGAACATCACAAGCCACCGCGTACAGATTGGTCCACTCCCACTACTCTTCTCAAGGGTACGGTCTAGAGGTCAGGGCCACCTTCTCTTGCAAGTACGTAATTACTTGTCGGATATATTTGACGTTTTGGATTGCTCAAATGTTCTCTAGACGTTAGACAGAATATTATCATCTTATAGAAGAATTTCTTACTAGGTCACCATCCTACGTATTAGAGTAGTATTAGTATTTAATCAATGGCCATTGATCCTTAACATTGATTTCGTCTAAGGTAATGCACTTCCTCAAATTTGACCAGGTGGTTCCAGGGTTATATATGTTATCACGACCCATAAACGAGGGGCATAGTTTTGCTATAAATTTAAACTCATAGTTAAATGACGAATCATTGTACTTATGAGAGTTACAAAAAAGTGTTGGTCATGTGCATAATAGAAGCAAGGATTAAAGAATCACTTATAGTGGCCGTTTGGCATTCGAAGAGTCTTTTGTAATGGTTATCTTTATGACTCTTAGAAAAAGAGGAACTTAATTTAGAAGGTTGTAAGACGCTAGGATATATGAGAGGAACATGTGCAAAAAGGAATACCATGTACGTACACACTTAATATGTATATACTTATCAAAGTGTTGCAACGCAAGAAGGGTATGGGGAGAAACTTGAAAGAGATGAAGACTGATGGATGTATTTTCCTCTTATTGTATCAAAGTGAGCTAAGTCTTTCTTTGGTGCTCTCAAGAGACTCTCCTCTTTGAAGCACTAATCCATTTAATTATCTTCACAAACTTAATTAATATTAGTATCCATATCATGGTCATGGATATCCTGTCTAAGTATCCGGTGCATCCATATGTGTCATTGTTTGGATGTTTAGAGTTGATACTTGCATTGTGCATCATGAATGTTTGATGTTGCTTACCTTAGTTCCACTTTAGTTGCAGAATTAGAGAAAAATAAGATCTCTTATTTTTATAATAAGGTAATATTTGTTTGATAGCGCCACTTTGATTGGAGAATAGGAGAAGAATAAGAACGAATAAGAGGAGAATAAACTTTATTTTGTTTTGACAAAGGGAATGACTTGTACTGGTGCAATAAGGAGAGTAAGTCATCTCACCTTAAACCCAAAAATTACTTATTCTTCTTATTTTGTCGGCGGGCCCACAAAATTATCAAAACAAAATATCTCTTATTTTAGTATAAGTTATTTCGTCAGTAAGTCCCGCGTAATAACTTATTCTACAAAGAAAGTGAAGTCTAAAATTATTTATACTAGAATAAAGAGAATAAACAATTCGATCTTAGATCTAATAATTATTTATCTTTCTTATTCTATCAATGGGTCCCGGAGAACTATCAAAGTTAAAAATTCTTTATTCTAATATATGTTATTCCAAATAAATTATTCTGAATAATCTATTCTGCAAACAAATTAAAGCTAAGGATTAAGAAATTTCCCCTTCTAATTTCAACAGTGCTACCGTGGTCGAAGCTGCCTAGCCGATTTGGTAGCTGGTACACCGCGGGTCAACAATGTGCCGTGCCCCCCGACATTTCACGTTTCGTGTGACAGGGAGCCTTGACTTCTGGGCACTCCACTGACACAGAGCTCCAGTTGTGTGATTAAAAAAGGGGAAATTAAAATTAACGTGATCTAAAGGCTTAAAGCCACCGCACCAATCACACAACCGGCAATAATTTTTCCTTAATTTCCATGTCACAACAACTGCAGTTGACTCCATGACCTTTGCACTTGAAGAAGTCATTAAATTATGATGTAGCCGAGGCAATTACTGTCGGACTCTAAGATTTAAGTCCGAATATCAACAAGATGACCCGTGGCCGAGAGGGATCCGGACCGAAAGGTGGACAGAGACGAAACCGAAAACTCCTGTGCGAAGAAGGAACCAGTCAGGAAGGGTCCTGGGTCTCGGCCCAAGAGAACTTCTTCCGATGATTAAGTCAGTTTCGGCTGAAAGACTTAATATTTAGAAGAAAAAAGAAGTTGGAATACTTGTGGTGTACCGTTTTCGCAGTGAATAGCGTTTCTTTTATAACAAGAGATGAATGTTCCCTTCTTATGGCAGTCGATATATGACTATGTTTAGAGATTTGACAGGAAATCGCGAAAATACTCCGTGTTAATAGGCCGAAGGCCGCTAGCGGTCGACCGAAATGGGTCGGACTCATCTCGACTCATCATGCACTTGGATCGAACCGAATACTGCCGTTTGGTAACTGAGCATGTTATGTATGGGTCGGACCTGTGCTGACCCAGTAACACATCTGAGTCGATTCTGTTTAATTGGCTTCGTGGGCGAAGTAGATCGGGTACACACAACTTGTTTGCTCTCATCCTCACGTGAGTAGGAGTGTAAGAAGGATCCATAGAAAGAAGTGTATAAGAACTCATCTCTATTACTATGCACATAAGAGCATAAAGATGTGATCTAGACATTCTTTCCTTTCATAGTGAAGATATAAATAGTCGTCTAATTAGAAAAAATAATTTTATTTAGTATAAAAATATCTCTAGTAAAAAAAATACTCTCAATTTAAATAATTCATTTTATTCGAGTGATGGATCCACACGTCTATTTAGAATTGAGAATGACTCCGCAATTGAGTTGCAAGTCATTCTCTTTAGAGTTAGGCTGTGAGAAAGACATTACAGCCATTAAAAAAAAGGACATCACAGAGCGTATTATTTATTATTGCAAGCCTACCATTAAGAGGATCACGCATGAAACAGGCAATGGCACTTGGTTGTCTGCAGTGTTAAAATAGCGTCTCCTTGTAATGTAACGAATAATCTTAATGTTATGAGGTGATTATTTTGTTACATTGGATGGTTTCACTAGTAATAATTTTGGTATTGCTACTAGAAGGATAGGCTATACGTTCTACAAATTTTAATATTTACATGTTAACACTTAACAGCATATATTAGCACAAATAAACTTAATATGTATCTGAACTGGTATTAAGAAGTAATGTAGGTTTCAACATTTTGTTTCCTCTCGCTTTCCAATCTCCACTTCTCTTTTTCTCCTCCGATCACCATCCTCTGTATTTTTTCAATTTCAATATTAACATTAATATCAAATTAACAACCCAACAAAATAGGACACCAAATTTGAAGATTAGTAAAAGGTTTTGATGTAAATGTTGGTGAGTCATGGTGATTAGAGATTCAAATATTGGTATCCGATCTCCCGATTATTTGACCGATCGTTAGTTTATAAGTCAATTAATAGATAGGAATTCTCTCAATGGATATATGCATAACAGATAAGATATCAGATATTTATCTTTTGTGAACGAACACATACAGTACATTAAGGATCTGATTATCCGACTATTTATTAGTTTATATGAGAGGTTCGTAGATAGACTTTTTAAACCGATAACATAACGGATGGGGTCACATATGTATCTTAAATCTACAACCAATCTGATCCATTTGTGCCCCCAGTGGCGACGGTTACCCATTTGCTTCAGCCTCCCTCTCTCTCCTCTAATAAGTTTTCTTTCCCGACAGTCTCCCCTCTGTCATATTCCTGCAGCTCTGGTCAGCCTCCACTGGCTTCAATGTTTCGCTTTCATCCCCCTCTCCCCTCCGCCAGCTTGCATTCTCACTTAGAACTTGAAACAATTGTCGACAACATCATTTTATTATTCAGATTCTCTGAGGATGGGCTTCAGATGCTCACGTGAATAGAAAACAGAGAAAAGGAAAATGTGTTCAATCATGAAGTTTTTAGGCAGCGTTCTATGGAAGATGCTTTGTTCCCAACGTAAATTCATAGAATCATGCCCTTGTGTTGAGGAATTCACCTCACTTAATTTGAAGCACTTGTATGTTGTTATGTAGTAGATCATTTCTTGCATAAGTAAATTAGGGCTACATCCCGATGGAAGAAGGTAGGCCAGCTTTCACTTGTATGATTGTATATAATGTTAGATGCATCCTGTGGTTCCGTCAGCTGTATCCCGAGATTAATTTAATGATGCAGGCTAAATTACCTACATTTTGTCTGGATTTGGGCCGGAATTTGGAGGCTCCAATGCTTTAGAAGGCTAGAATAAGAGTGTGGCAATTTCCAAACAGAAACGTCTTATATCTGCAAGCTCGATTCTGTCAGAATAAAAAGCTAAAAACTTGTAAACGTCGTCTAACTATTGTTTACGTTGCTTCTCTAACTAGGACGGGTCAAATCTGAATTTGTTCAACACTTTTTTTAAATAATTTTTCCTTTCCAGAACTCACGATGATTCAAATTCAGGAGCCCCACTTTGGAGACGATTAATTCCACGGGATCCTGCATTTGTAGAAAGAATGAGATTACAAGTCTTTGTAAACTCAACAAATTCACTTATTAGACTTTTCATTTAGACAACTAATATTTTCTTTAACACTTGCGTGTTGTAATTTGACATGAATTGCAATGTTCAAGTACCGCATTGAAGTTAAGACAGTTCACATTGATTAAAAAAAAAGCCTTTCTTTACAAATCTGCTGAACTTAAGAGACTAATCTCTTCCGACAAGTCTGCGGCACAAGCCGTTTGGCGGTAGGTTGAGGGTAGTTGGGTGCGTCAGCTGACCAAGGGTGTGTCCGGATACCTAACACTATTATGCAATTTTCTGTGCTTCCACCAATGACTAACAAAACAACTGATGTCTACATCTAGCTCCCCCAACGATGATCTCATCTGATTACTACCAAAGTTCAACAACTTAGGCCGGACAACTGCCTCTCCAAGTCTAAAGCACCTTCGCTAGATCCCAACCTGTCTGAATAGTATAACTCCCGGGATGGGATTCCCTCTTAGAGAAGCACGAACCAACCAAGACCATTTGCTCGCAAGAACAAAAACCCGGGAGAGGGTGCTTCTGATCCCTGGGAGGAGAGTGGAGCGTCGCCTAACACACTCGCTCGCATCCAAGACGCAACGCGACAAACGAGTTCGGGATTCGTGTCACGCGCCAGTGAACGTGTCGCGTCCTGACTAGATCCAACGTCCTCCACCTGCCCCGGTGGATCGAATGGATGGGACTATTGGGCCCGATGCGTGCCGGGCCGCCCAACGCAGTCTAACGTTTCTGGAGAAGTCGTATTAATTTGGAGAGTCCCGATCACATCGTCCTCTCCTCTCTGTTCCTTCCTTCTTCTTCTTCTTTTTTAAAAAAAAATCCTGAATTTCCTTCCATTACCAGTTTCTTCATCTCCCCAGTCTTGCTCCGGCCGCCCATTCTTGGCGTGTCCTCTCTCACTCTCTCTCTCTCGTGTCTCCCTTTCTTGTGCCTTCGTGTTTGGGTCACCGCCCAGGTGGGAAGAACCCCGCGTCCCAGCGGTCGTCCACCGCCGCCATGAGAGAGCTCCACGACGGCGACCCCCCTAAAACCACACCCCTGTCCCCCCTCCCCCTCTTAACTGTCTCCCTCCGCTGCCACCAACTCTTCCAATGAGACGCAGTAACTGCCGCCCCTTGGCCATCCTCCGCCTCCTCTTCCTCCTCGCGTGGTCGTCCTTCTGCAGCCACCACACGGCCTCCGCTCAATGCCTTCCGGACCAGAGCGCCGCGCTGCTCCGCCTGAAGCGGGGCTTCAACCTCTCCCCCATCTCAGGCGCGGCCCGCGCTTCTCTCCTCCCTTCCTGGACGCCGGGCAAGGACTGCTGCCGGGGGTGGAAGGGCGTCACCTGCGACGACGGGGGGTCGGGTAGGGTCGTCGCCCTCGACCTCAGCGGCTCCTCCATCTCCGGCAACGTCGACCCCGCGCTCTTCAGTCTCACCTCCCTCCGCTCCCTCGACCTGTCCTGTAACCGCTTCAATCGGACTCCCATACCCTCCCCGGGCTTCGAGAGGCTGAGCAACCTGAACCACCTCAATCTCTCCGACTCGGGCTTCGCCGGGCAGATCCCCGTCGGCATCTCCCGCCTGCGGGGCTTGACCTCGCTGGACCTCTCCGCCTATGACATCTGCTCAACCTCTTCCCTGACGCTGCAGAGCCCCGATCTCAAGGCGCTGGTCAGAGACATGGCCGGTCTCGAAGAGCTCTACCTCAATGGGGTCAACATCTCCGCCGGCGGCCACGAGTGGGGCCGGGCGTTGTCGTCGTCCGTTCCCAAGCTCCGCCAAGTCAGCCTGTCCGGTTGCTCGCTCTCCGGGCCTATCGACGACACCTTCTCCAAGCTCACCTCCCTCACTGTCCTCCGCCTAGACAACAACAATTTGTCCTCTGAGGTGCCGGAATTCTTGGGTAATTTCTCCAATTTAAGATTTCTCCGTTTAAGCTTCTGCGGCCTCCGTGGATCGCTCCCAAAAGGCATCTTTAAGCTCTCTCACCTTGAGAGCCTTGATGTGTCGAGGAACCTCATGCTCCGTGGGCAGCTGCCCGACTTTCCCGCCGGCAGCGTTCTCGAAAACCTGCTGCTCTTTGAGACGAACCTGTCCGGTAATCTGCCTGCTTCCATTGGCAACCTCAGGTTTCTCAAGAACCTGAGGCTTAACAACTGCAATTTCTCTGGTTCGCTCCCGGCTTCGTTCGGAAACCTCAAGGAGCTGGTCTACGTCGATCTGTCCCTCAACAGTTTCAGCGGTCCCATCCCCTGGTTCGCGGCTTCTGCCAATCTCTCCAAGCTCGACCTCCAGAGCAATTCACTCACTGGACCAGTTCCGGCGTGGCTCTTCGGGCTTCCATCCCTGCAGATGCTGCAGCTCAACTCGAACCAACTTTCTGGAGAGTTAGGCGAGTTCGACGCTGAGAGCTCTCTGTTGGAGACTGTTGATTTGAGCAGCAACAAGCTTCATGGTTCCATTCCGAAGTCGGTGGCTAAGCTGCGGGACGCCAAGGTCCTCAGGTTCGCTGCAAACCACCTCAACGGCACAGTGGAGCTGAGCTTGTTTGCAGACCTCAGGAATCTCTCCATCCTCGACCTGTCGAACAATATGCTCACCGTCCAAGTCAGTTCTTCCATGTCCTTCCCCAACATCAGCACCCTGAATTTGGCGTCCTGCAATCTGGTTCAGTTCCCAGAGTTCCTGAGAAGCCAAGCAAAACTGAGCAGGCTCGACCTGTCCAACAACATCATCGGTGGGCTCGTACCTGACTGGCTGTGGAGCGTGGGCAACGGCGGTCTGGCCTACCTCAATCTCTCTCACAACTCCTTGTCAGGTTTCGAGAGCAGAACACCGGATTTCTCTAACAGTAGTACTCTAATCGTTCTAGACATCCATTCCAACAAGCTGTCGGGGTCGATACCTCGACCCCCGTCCTCAAATGTCTTCGTGGACTACTCCAACAACCGCTTCACCGGTGTTTTCCCTCCCGACATCGGTTTGAGCCTCGGCTTCACCATCTTCTTCTCGGTCTCCAACAACAGTCTTAGAGGGGAGATCCCCCACGGCGTCTGCAACTCGAGCTATCTGCAAGTCCTTGATCTCTCTCTCAACAACTTCACTGGGCGGATCCCAGACTGCCTCCTCGCCAGCCAAGGCGATCTCCGCGTTCTAAATCTCAGAGGCAACAGGCTCACCGGGAGCATCCCCCGGATACTTGGAGAAGGCTGCAAGCTGCGGACCCTCAATCTCAATGGAAACAGTTTGGAAGGAGCCGTTCCGCCATCCCTGTCCGGTTGCAAGATGTTACAAGTTCTCGACTTGGGAAACAATAGGGTAGCGGGCACGTTCCCTTCCTGGTTGGGCCAGCTCCCAGAGCTGCGTGTGCTTGTCCTGAGATCGAACAGATTCGACGGGCCCTTGCCATGGCCCCGCGACATCAACTACACCTTCTCCATGCTGCAGATCATGGACCTCTCTTCGAACGGCTTCAATGGCAGATTGCCGTCCGCGTGCTTCAAGAGTTGGAGGGCAATGACGGCCACCGAGGAGCAGACCGGCGGCCAGCTTGGGGCCTTCTTCCTCGAGCTCAGCCACCTGTATTACCAGGACACGGTGACCGTTAGGGTGAAGGGGCTGGAGATGACGCTGGTGAAGATCCTGACCATCTTCACCTCCATCGACCTGTCGAACAACCGGTTCGAGGGGAGCATCCCCGAGGAAGTGGGGCAGCTCCGGGCGCTCTACCTCCTCAACCTCTCCTGCAACGGGTTGACAGGGCACATCCCATCGAACATCGGGAATCTGGTGCTGCTCGAGTCGCTGGACCTGTCAAGGAACCACCTTTCGGGGGAGATCCCTCAGGGTTTGGCTGCGCTGTCCTTCCTCTCCGTGCTCAACCTCTCCAACAACATGCTCAAAGGCCCGATACCGCAGGGCAGGCAGATCCTTACGTTTTCGAATGCTTCCTTCGGAGGCAACGAAGGGTTGTGCGGGTGGCCTCTATCAAAGCCGTGCGCAAACAACACTGCAGCAGCAGGACTGGCGTCTCCAGCTTCGAAGTCCATCTTTGAGCTCGACTGGGAACTTATATTCATAGGGTTGGGCTTCGGCGGGGGGCTGGCGCTGGTGATCGGGCCCTTCGTGGTGTGGAGCAACGGGAAGAGGTGGTACAACAAGCACGTGGATAGGATGCTCTCGGCGGTGGTTCCTACTGGTCTGTGGCCTTGCGGCGATTGCAAGGACGGGAGAGTGGACGCAGAGGAGAGGGCTGAAGACGGGCATGATGCAGAGGAGGAAGAAGGTGATCAGATGAGGCGTTTCTGCGTGTTCTGCACCCGAATGGAGCTCGTCGGAGATAGGCTCATCATACGCCATGTGGATTGCTCTTGTCCTATGGAGGAGTAGGTAATTAAAATTTTTGTTCTTGTTTCTTTTGTACATATTAAAAGACAGATTATTCATACCTGGGCTGGGGAGTGAATGGATAGAAAGGAAGAAATATTTGGAAGATACACCAAAGTACTGATTTTTTTTAAAAAAAAATTTCTTGTGGATTGCATTCAGATTTTATAGGATTCAACAAATTGACATTTTATTCAGAGGTTTCTGTGTCAGTTTATGAGCTCACCTCGTGTGGTGCAATCTTGCATTAACGGTAATCTTCCCCAAATACGAAAACCATTGGAAGGTGGTAACCTGCTAGATAGCTAGGCACCTAACATTCCCATCTCCGATTCAGCGCAATTGGGTTTTCGATTTCGACGGGCAAGGCTTTGAAAGCAACCAAATGAGAAAATATCAATTACAGAATACAAATCTGTATGAACATTTGAAAGAGTGCTTGTGACTTGTGACTGTTGGTATCCAAGAAAAATCCGCGATGTATATTTTTTAATTTTACAATTTATCAAAATCCGTAATAGTCTCTAGTCTTCTTAATTGTTTTCGAGCCTTCACAATTTTGGAACCTTTCTTAAAAGGTTCTTCAGGTTAGCAATCGTCAAAAGAAATATTTACAAATATTCTTTTCATTACCATATTTCTATAATAATATATTAACCATATTTTGTGAATATTCTCATTATATTTCTTTTATTGGTTGTCAGTTGGGGGGACTTTCCAAGAAGGGTTCAAAGAGTACTGTGGGTGGTTTCAAATAAATATCAAGATTGTAGGATCTAATATGGAATATTGGAAAATCGTAAGAATTGAAAAGTAAATTATTTTTAATTTCAAGTTGTTTTCACACACAAATCTCAATTTGTTGAAACATTTTTTAAGTCATCAAATACTTTAAGGTGATTCAAATCACGTAACTTATACATTTTTATATTATATTGTATATTTTAAATTTATATACTATTTAAAATTCAGATGTCTAGGTTAGAACTCAATAAAATTCAACTAAAACCCCACTAATGGGCCGCACAAAGTGCTGATAGGCCTCTAACGGGTCTATTAAGATGCCAGATGTTACGTAATGATTATGATGCATATTGTTGGCTTGAAGGTGTCGTAAAGATGTGATCTTTTATAAAAGCAAAATTTACTATAATATTTTGATAAAATATTGATTAACTCGTATTAAAATATTATAATGATTAATGATGCTTATGATGATTTTGAAAGTGTTATAAAGATGTGAATGCGACAAAGTAATTGTCACATGTCTAGTATTCTCTATAAGATAATTGTCACAAGTCTAATATTCATTAGTAAGTATATGTAAGGAGAACTTTCTTAAATTTAAAATAATTGAAACATTTGTTCAAAATGTACATACTTGACATATTAATCTGTATGATATGTGTGTGCAAATGAATGATCTTGTTAATGTGAATATATATACAGTATACAAATTTCATTACTATTCTTTATATTTAATAGTTATCGGACTTTTTAGACTTTCGGGCCTGAGCTTGACAAAGTCTAAACCCAGTCCAAAATGTAATGAGCTCAATTTTCATACCTAAGCCCACTTAATTGGGGTTAGGCTGGGCCAGACTTTCAGGCTTTCAGGACCCTTTCACAGCCGTAATAAGAGCGTTTCATAAGCTTTGAAAATTGGTCACTAATGATTAGAACTCAAGCTTCTTCTGTTTACCCTTTTAATTCAAGTGAAGGACCGCACACATGTATTAAAGAGTACTTATCATTTTGAAATTTCACTTGGCTCAAATGTCCTCCAAAATTATGAGACAAAAACTAAATGTACATTGCTTAGGGTATGGGATGTTGTCATCCCCCAAAGACGCAGAAACACCATGGAAGGGATTGCCCAATTCTCATCCATGTCAATAGCTGATAATTATACAGTATTAATCTCTAGTCTCTGCCGACAAAACATGTTAATCCTTGCCTCTCATCCAGTTTAGGCGGGATTAATCATCAAGTGGGAACAAGTAGGTTACCCTGTAGCAAGAAGTAAAAATGGATAAGCTCACTCTTCTTAGTGTCTTCTTCGCATTAGATGAAGACTGAAGCATTTCAAATACCTGCGAATTAAAGACAGAGATAAGTCCGTGGCCTCGCGGCGCAGTGGACACCCCTCTTCTCCTGGGGGAGGAGGTCGAGGTTTCGAATGCTTGAGACTAGGGCTGTCAACGGATCCGGATAGTATCCGACTCCGATTCCTATTCGCATCTGATTAATCGGATATTTATCCGATTAGAACATCCGACGAACATATCTGAATATCCATTTAATTATTCGGCTAATATTCGAAGCGGAAATAGAAAATAGGTATCCGCTCTGATTATTATCCGACTGATTATGTATTTTGATAAGTTCTAATTTTAATAATATTTGTATGTTTAAATAAACGGTAATTTGATATTTGAAGCATGCTTAAGACGTGTTGAGTAATAATAATAAAGTTTGTTGTGATTTTTTATTTTTAATAATTTTACTTATTTAGATAAATTGTTTAAGTCATTTATTAAAATTTATCTAGATGTTTATAACTTGAATATTTATTAATTTTAATTTATGATATTTGTGAATTATACAAAGAATATAATTTACAAATTATTAAGTTATAAGACAGTTAAAATAATCAAGTATTCAAATTATTATCCAAATTTGGTTATTATCCGAAGGAGTCAAATTCGGATAAAAATTTTTATTATCCGTCGAATAATATCTAAAATTAGATATTCGAATAATACTAAACGAAGCTGAGTACTGTGATATCGCTCGGTTAACAGCCCTACCCTATCCGAGAGGACGGGAGCAAAGGTGTTTGGGGCGGGTTTTGTGCATTGGGTTTGGGCGCTGCGCATTTTGCACGCCTTGTTCTGCTCCGCCTACGTGGCGGTGGCTTCCTTGGCCCCACCTACATGGTGGTGGCTTGTTTGGGCCGACTGGCCTTCATGTTGTCCCCAGGTTTCGAACCTGGGTTGCTTGGCTTTGTACATATAAGACCTCAAGCCACTAAACTAGAAAACCGAAAAAAGTAAAGGTATAAATAAGATTTAGTTTTCCCTTTTAGGATGGCTGTATTTTCAATGTGCATATACTTTACATAGAAAGCTTGAAGAATAAAGTGTGATTACTTAGTCGCCAACAAGTTTCTCAAATATTGAAATTAAGCTTAATCACTGAGACATTACCTACAAATCATTGTATGACTTTGTCATGTGTCACATAATCTTTGTACTCCATTTAATATTTGTATTTTCTTCTAATCCATTGAAGACATTGGCAAATTATCAGACTTAATATGTACCTCAAGTTGTGCCTTTTCACACATCAAGAGTAAGGGTGAAATAAACGAGTCCACAATCTGCACATTGCAAACTTGTCGAAGCCTTGGACTTTTCAGTGATATCTTGGGCTGATTCTAAAGCCAAAGGTCGAACTCGGTCTCAAAGTTCCATTTGACTCAAAGCTTGTGTTTGAATTTAATTTGAGTTCAAATGAAGAAGTTTGAACTCGTGCAAAAAATGACGAGCCTCATTAAAAAGTAAGATTTGTATTCACTTTAATATTCTTATTTCGTTATATATTTTACGTAAGTCAAAATATATTATATATTTGATAGTAGGATGCTACATTCTCACACCAAAGCCGGTAGGGCATATCACAATCCATCTTATTTCACATCCAATGAGAACAACACCGAAGCTAAATTTGACACTCTTAAGATGAGATAAAGTTCAAGCTTGAAAAGAAGACTTGGGGCCCCTCTGGCAGTGATTTTTAAAAGTGAAGATTCTCAAAAATTCGATTCTTCTGATAGATGTCAGGATTATTAGTCCTGATTCGAGTAAACGAATCTTTTATCTCTTCTTATGTTTGGGTTTGTTGAGGATTAACAAATGTGAAAAGCAACATGTTTACTCATTTAACCTAGAATACCCCTTGTACCATTAATTGCTCATATCCTCTTCTATGGGAGACAGTGTAAACGGTCTATTGTTATAAAGATATTTCTAAGATGTCACTACAGACGTAGCGTGATCTATTAAAAAAGCTCACTCTTGTGAGCTTTTGACAGAGAAGAGAGAGAAATTACCTTATGTATGCCTCTCTCATCATTTTGAAAAGTGGATTGCTGCAAATTGAGGTTAGCCATGTCCATTTGGAAGCATACCATCCCTATGGAATGATTTTGGTGTGAATGATCCCGAATGGCACCTTAGGTTACGTTTGTTCATGTTTTGGGGGTGTATCGGCTAGCGTGCAGATAGTGAGATTCCCTCACTATCCTCTTTAATTTATTTGGATTTCCATAGAATCTCAACCCCTTCAGAGAATCTAAAAAATTAGATGGAACATATCGCCATTTATTGACTATAGATATTTTTAACTTCTTCAAGAAGGTTGGAGCCTTGAAATCTGTCATGTAGTGTAAATGAATGCAATCTTATGATCAAATGGTGGAAGTTAAAGTGTGATGTACATACGGGTTTCCATGTGATGGAGTATTTATTCAAGTTCGCCCCTCTACTTTATTAGTTCTATAGCAACCTTTTTGGTCTTGCTAAAAATTTCTTAAATTGTACGCATAGACGGACTTGACAGATTATTGAAGAAGGCATTTTTTTTTTATTCAAGAATTGAAAAATTAGGAAAAACATTTGCTTTTATAAGTTATGAAGATTCTGTGCAGTTGTGATAAATTAATGAAATACCATTAGATATAAGATAATTTAATTAGTTAAAATAGAGTATTAATATGTTGAAAACATACTTACCTGTACATTCGATCTTTGATCAAATGACCAAACTTCTATACGGTACTCAAACCTCACACCGCACAATAGGATTCTGCTGCAGAACTAGACTCTCTATTCTAGTCTACAAGCCAGCGGTAACACGTATTTAGGTACATAAGATTGAGGCCCAGGGGGAAGCGATGGGTAAAGAATCCTGAAACGCCATGTATGTTGGGATGGTGGAATCTCAGCTCTCAAGTTGTCATTCTCTAAGAGCCACTTTGATTGAGAATAGAAGAAGAATAAAGGCGAATAATGGAAGAATAAATCTAATTTTACTTTGACAAACGGACTGACTTATACTATGCAGAATAATGTATTTAGAGAATAAGAAAAATAAGTCATCCTACTTTAGACTTAAGAATTACTTATTCTTCTTATTCTAATATATATTATTCTGTCAGTAAAGTTCACGTAATAACTTATTCTGCACACAAAATAAGACTAATGTAATAACTTGCAGGCTGTCATTGTTTATACAACAAAGAAAAGAAAATATCCACAACTTCGAGGACGGCAGCCACATAACTTCCCGGGCGACACAAGAAAACGGGCCCAATGAGGACACAGGAGACCAGCTCGGCAACAAGTTAGGTCGCTTAGTGCTTTGTGTTCCTATCTTGGAGGTGGGGGACGCCAAGGACCCATCGGCCATGGCGGCGAAATTTAAGGCACAAGATACAAAAAGTAGCCAAGCCACCTTCCCCGCTGTGATCTCGCCGCCGAGCAAGACAAGACCCACCGGCTGCAAGCATGCCACCGAAAGAAACGTCTCCGTTCGTGGGTTTAACGCATGCTTCTACAAGTTACAACCTTCCATGAGTACTTTTGTTTTAAAAAGAAACTAATGTTTCTCGTCTTCTTCTTGCTAAGAAGACCGCCGCCCATATCTCCTGCTGTTGCTCTTCCTCAGACTAGTGCCGTCGGTTGAACGGATTCGGCGGTCAGCGAAGCCCGGCAGAGGGGGCAGCTCGACTGCCCCTTCAGCCACTCGTCGACGCACTCGGGGTGGAACCCATGGTTGCACCCCGGCAGCACCTTCACCTTCTCCCCCTCCACAAGGTTGCTGAGGCATATGGAGCACTGCACCTCCTCAGCCGACGTGCTCAGGATGTGAACCGGGAGCCTGTTGATGGCGTCTCGGTCGAGGCCGGCCACCGTCAGCGCTATCTGGTGCGCGGCGGAAGGCGACTGCTGCTGCGACGCCGCGCTCACGGCCGCCGCCAGATGCCGGTAGCGGCGCGCCCACTTCACGTAGAGACAGAGCAGGATGAAGAAGAGGAGGAGGGAGAAGACGATGACGACGACGAGGATGCTGCTGCGGCCGTGGATCTGGAAGTTCTTGTCGTCGAGCTCGCCGTAGTGCCAGCGGAACGTGTGGTCGGAATCAGGAGAAGCCATGGAACAATACCACCCACACGCTAGTACTGCTACTACGGTACCCTATGGTGGCGCTGAGAAGAGCTGGCTCGGTTTGGGGCCGCTGTTGGTCTGCCGGTGTGGGCTTGCGGGCGGTGCAGGGAGGAACTCCACCCCCTAAAGGCTAAAGTAGTGGGGGTGCAAGAGCGGGCGAAGGCGACGGGGTGGATTCCCGGATTGGAAGACTTGCTCGGGCGGGGTGTCTAAAAGAAGAAGATAACAACGAAGTTGGAAGGAGAAGATTGGACTTTTAATTCGATGGCGTTGACCACATGCGGTAGTCGGGTACGGCGAGGAGTGGGGCCCGCCTGCACCGTTACAGATGTTACGCGCTACCAAATGATTGGACCGTGGCAAACGCTACCCTAAAGTATCTATCTCTACGCATTCGTGTAAAATCGAAGAACTAAATGATGCAAGCTGGTGTACTAAGTTACCCATGCGTGTAAAAACCAAGAAAGTTATGATGCAACCTGGCGAACGTCTTACTGTAATATGTATGAAAACAAGTTAATTAAAAAGTTAGCTATATTGACCACAAATCTAGACTGTGAGCGTCGATACAATAACGTCTGTTTGTGAAAAATTGACCTGACCATCTATCTCTCTTCGTGTGTACATGTGTGTTTATCTTCGGGTTCGTAAGATTATTTTTCTAGATAATTAAGTGAATTTGGAATTCTCGTCTAATTATACAGATTTCTCGACCGATGCAAAACTATCTTTAATTATAAAAAACTTTTCGGGTTAAATCCATAGTCACTTGTAAATACTTGTAGATATCTGACCAATGACGCAAGCAGCCCATGGCCACTCCACGACGTGTATATGGAATCTGTGCATATGCTTGTAAGGTCAGGTTTCCTAGTTGGCCTATCCCGTTTTCGTCACCCTTGCTCTGTTTGTAAGGTGTTTTTTTATACTGTTTCCTTTTTCAAGTTTAATTACAAGTGCAGAGAAGGAAAATCTGATTGAGAAGATTTTTTCTATTTTTAGGAAAATATCTTACTTTTCATAAATCTCTCTCAAAAGTAAAATAACTTAAAAACTATTCTTACTTTAAAAGACTCTCTCCACATCTATCTGTCTCTCTCTCTCTCCACATTTGTCTCTCCCCCTCTACATTTCTCTCTTCTACCTACAACTCTCTCTCTCTCTCTATCTCACTTCCACGTTTTTCTCTCTCCTTCTTTGCTTCCTTTCAAACTCTCTTATATATTATGTATATAATCATTAATTTCATCTTTCACTGATGTATCATGTTATTTTTATCTTAAGTTGTTCTTGTTCTTCATGACTAGACTTACAATTAATTACACATGATTAAATGTAGTCTGTATAGTTTCATGCTCTATCGACTGGGAGCTTAGAAGTTTATGAAAAACTCTTATTCCCTAGGAAGGAACTGTGTCATTAGAATAAAGAATAATTTACCAAATTTCCTCCAGATTTTTATCTTCAGTTTATTTACATGTGTTTTTCCAAATATCAAATCATAATAGTCTCTCACACTAGAACTTTAATTCATGGAAGAATGTCCCATATTTGGCCCCCCAGAACTAAAATTCTGGCTACGCCCATTACAAGATGATTTAGACGATTAAAATGGTCGGAGATAATTAGATGATTAATTTGATTTATTTTTTTGGGTATCTTTGGCTGAATATTAGGCGTAATAATGGAAACCGAAATCCTATAGATGTGATGGCACATTAGAATCTGCATCAAATCCAAGAGATTTCTATAACTGAAAACCCCACAGATTATCACATCAACTGCTATATATCTGCCATTCAGATGAAATATATCAGTCAAATCTTCATATTTGAATGCGCTAATTGGGCCACCTTGTATGGTCAAAGTAAACGGTCTAAAGCGGCGGTCGGAACGGCGCTACTAAACATGTCACATGGGAATACGACAGATCACACACCAACATGAATATAATACCAAAACAGCAGGATATCCCGGAATATTCACCACTATGAGATAAGCTTAGAAGATTTTTTTGTTTTTCCAATTAGAGTTAAAAATTATTTTGTTTATTTTTCGTTTAGTTGGACCGAGAAATGTTGATACAAGACAAAGGCACTTTTGTGTTATTCACATAACATTTTATAAGAGAGTTTTAGGTTTAGTGAGACAGCTAGTTTAAGTTGACGGATTTAGATGCAACTAAGTTAAGTTGACCGACTTTGGATTGACCTAATGCTTCGGCAAGAGACGGCACGGTGTTGTAATGTGTATGACGAGTCTAGGCAGCACATGTTCTACAGTTTATACTACCTTTATATGTGTCTAGGCAGCACATGTTGTTCAGTTTATTACTACCTTTCAAAACTAGTTCTCCACTAAAAGACTCTTGGGTTTATAGATCGGTGTGTCTTAGAAGCTCTCTCTCGTCGGCCAGAGTCAAGAGTCGTAAGAACAAGCTTGCACCTTGGTGGCAGTCAACATGTCCGGAAAACAACTTGCAGTGATCTTTCCGGCTCTTGGTCCACCATTTGCGCTAGCTCACCCTAGGCTACCGTAAACAATTCAGATGTTCACGAGTAGGGCTGTCAAGTGGGCGGGTTAATCCGTGATCCAATTTAACTTAAACCATATTAAAGGAAATTGGGTTGGTCCAAGTTATATAAATTGGGTTGAGTTAAATTTAGATTGACATAAGTTAAATTTGAGTTGGATTAAGTTGAAAACGCACTGACCTAATTTAATTTATTGACTTTTATAATAATTCATACAGAAACAAAATATTTCTACCAAACTATTTATAAACAGGGTCAACCCAACCTAACCCAATCTAACCCACTCATTTATTAAATTTGAACTGAATTTGAACTGGGATAAAATTATGCTAGGTTATTTTAAATTTTAATTAGACCGAAATTATCACATAACCTAGTCCGGTCCACCCAATTCACATCCCTAATCCGAAGGGCTGTTTGAGTACGATTCTCTCTTATCAACAATGCTGATCCCATAGTTAAACATAGTTGCAGGTGCATTGCAGCTAGACACTACAACAAAAAGTACATTCTTAAAATGCTGAGAGTCCCAAATCCCAGAACTTAACAACTAGGACGATCCATGGGGCGCCTGTGGGTCCATGTTTATGATTTTGTTGCTCTTAATTTATTGTCTAAATATTATTCCTTACACGTTATTATATTTCACTGCTCTTAATTTTATGCTTATTTTTTACCCTTCATAACTGAAGATTTATTTAATAAAAATATTCATTGGTATCTTTCAACAATTTAAAAATATCTTTTAAATTCCATAAATAGATGAGACAATGAAGAATTATAAATAGATACTAGAATTGAAAGAGCTAATCCCTACATATGATAAATCTTAGGAGACGAAACTGTATATGGGCAGACAGCCTTTGGATGGTTTTAGTGTCGCTGTCTGTGCAGTAGGACTGCAACTCTGACTTGAGATCAACTCTAATCTTAATTCATATCAAATAATTCTTAACATTAGGGAATCTAATCCGACCCTCAGTCCAACTTCTTTAATCCAAACCTAATATATTTAATTCATGAATGTCACAACTCAATCTAATCCATGTAATTCAATGTTCACTGGTTTGGATAAAGTTGCGTGTGAGTTATATTTCTTAACAAATTATATTCTTAACCTTTTCTGTCTCATTACCAACCTTTTTTTGCATAAAAAGGAAGAATAATTTGTCTGTCTATCTTAGCAAAATAATTGATTAAATCCAAAGATGCAAAATTTATTACATAACTAAATGAGAATAGCTTAATAGGCATCTACTATAACTTAATTTCTTGCTCAAAGACATAAAAGTAAACAAAGCATACTCTAATGATATAAATCACCATTTATATACGTTAAATATTAGATTCGGATTAAATCGGGTTGGTCGACACCTCAACCCAACTAGTTGATTAAAACTTCTCCATACCCTAACTTTACTCTGCTCAAAATCAGTGACATTCAATCTGAGTCTACCAGCCGATTGACCCACTCAAGTTTAGGTTGACCCACTTAGAATATAACAGTCTGTAAGTCAGAATCCAGTGAATTCACTGAAAGGCGGTCAAGAGGATATTTCGATATTTACGTGAAAAGGCTAATCTTGCCTTATATTATGAAGAAGGTGATTTAAGGTTGAAAGGTTATAGTGATACTGATTGGACCAACGACAAAGATGAAAGGAAGTCAAAGTCAAGGTACGTGTTTATATTTGGTGGTGCGGTCATTTCTTGGTATAGCAAAAAACAAATGTTCATCACTCTATTCACTATGGAATCGAAATACGTGACATGTTCGACAGCGTGTTAAGAAGCAGTTTGGTTAAGAAATTTCTTGTGGCGGTTGGCCATCACTTCTCATCCGGATGAGAGTGTACTACTATATGTTGATAGTACATCAGCCCTACCCTATGTCAAGGACCCCAAGTACCATGAGAGGACAACGCATATTGCATCTGATATCACTTTATTCAAGATTTGTTGGCAAGAGATGTAGTGGTCCTTCAGCATATATCTACCGATTGTGTGGTAGTAGAGCCATGGGTTTATGTAAACTGTAGTGTAAGAACAATTATTATTAATATTAATATGATTATGCATTCTCTTGCTTAGTATATTATGATGGAATATTTGTTTACACATCGATGAGTGTCACCATACTTGAATTGACACTCTTACACGGATAATTTGCTTTGGTGCTCAGATAGCCAGCAAAATGAGACATTTTATATCTATGGTGCTAGGAGAGCGAGAAAGATACACTTAAAATATGTTTTTAGTAATGTTGCCTCAGATGAGAACCGGGATGAGATCTTCAAAGATCGAATACAGAAATATATGAGTCTATCCTTTATAGTCTGCAGAAATTAGATATGAGTCTTGAAACAAGGCGCTGAGTGGGAGCAACTAGGTCATGAGGCTCAGGTTACTCGCAGTGGGAGTGACTAGACTAAGATCCATATAATGTTTAATGACAATTTAAAAGTGGCATGCGCACATATGTGGAAAAACACCATAACATGCATTTCATACCGCATGTGCAATACACGACCGATAAATAAGAATAATGAATGGATATCTGCTTCATCATTATGTGAGCTCATAGATCATATTGTTGATCCTATTACTACTCTATGTGACCTAAGAATTATGTCATGAAAAGGAGGCTCAGCGTCTCTACTTTAACATGATCCTTAAGACTAAAGTTGATATAATTCAGTGAAACATGTCTAGGAAAGCGGTTGAGATTAATTGAATTGACATGAGAGCTTAAGGAAGACATCTATATATTGCATCATGCTATGTGGACCATACCTCGGAGAACTATGTCAGTTGTGTGCAGACAGAGTTTTGATTACATGATATTTGAGATTTAACACTATCAGTTATATATACGAGAGATCCAGAGTGTTAAATCAAGTGAATACAAGGTTGTCTGGGTACCACGAGACTTTTAAGAGGACTGTGTTCCGTTAGTTTCAATAATGACTTAATAGATCACTACTCGTCTAGTGAAGTTACTCTCGTGAGTACTCCATTTCCTATATGATAGTTGGATAGTAGCAGCCGATAGAGATCCATTATGGTTATTTACCCTCCGTGGGCAAGTCGGAGATGTTAACATATAGACTTTAGCCCATGTGTGTGCCCACGTGGGACATGAACATGGGAAGAGAGGAGAAAGTGGGCATGGGACCCACTCATAGAGTTTGGCTTGCGGTTGGAAACCGCAACATCTTCCCTACATTTCTCTCTCTCCCACACTGGTTCTCTTCTAGTTTTTGAATAAGAAAAGGAGAGAGTTAAAAATACATATAGAGAGAGAGAAACGGAAGGGGCATGCCAAGAGGTGCTGATGTGTTCTCTACTCTCATGTTTCTCCTCCTTCTCCTCCCCTCTTAGATGTTCTCTCTACAAGTTGATATCCAAGAAGCCATCACCACGTCGGCTTGGCTCTTGGAACGTGGAGCACAAGGAGAGATCCATCCCATAGTCTCTTCCTCATCCTCTCAAGGTTCTTCCCCGTTCACCTCTTTATGTCGACGTGAAGGTAAACTCCTCACCACTCACTATGAAATACTCCTCCATGTATGCTTCTGCTTCCTTCTTGTTTACTTTGATCATAATTAGGCTTGTAGTCCGATGGCTATTCATTTTCAGAATCGTATCTATACTATACTAATAAAACAGAGTTTCTAACTCAATTGATGTGGCATTTTCATATTCTTTCTTGCCAAAAAAATTATTAAACAATTTTTATGAGAAGTCATTAATAGCCATAACATTATTATGATTATTCATTCCTCTTCTCAGATCCACCTATTTCAAAACAATTCATTCATGATCATAACTCCTATCCTCTTATCACATAAATACCATGCATCGCACGGATTTAAAACTAGTCCATATATAAAATATGCATGATTGGAAGCACAAGAAGTGTACCTGTCGGGTCGTTATTTCAGAATTGAAAGGGCTAAACCTATTTACTAAATTCATTTTATTACGACCAGAATTCAAATGGCTGTCATGAACATTCAATTGCAGGAATTTTCTCTTCTGGGATTCAATATTTTATCGTCGGCCCACTGAAGCTAGATGTTCGTGGGAACCTGCAACGTGGAGCTGCCACCGAGCTAGGCTAATGAAAATTTCAAGAAGCGGAATACTCAGCTACGTGTTCACTGTTGGTTTGGTTCTGATTGAGAAACAGAACCGAAAACAAAATCGGTTCCATTCGGTTTCAAATTCATTCGGGCGCGAAGTCCATGAACCAACTTTTCACTGGGCAGACCCTTTTTTAATTTAGCTTCCATATGTCTTACATGATCGTATAATCTCACCTCTTATTCGATGATTTAAAAAATTTCTAAAAAATAAAAAATCAAGTCTCATGAAGATTAAAAAAATGCCCTTGATGGACAGAGCAATGGTCTATGATGTTTTAGATTTTTTTAAGTCATCAGATCCGAGATCGGGGTGCACAGACATGTAAGGCATGTGGGGGATGACCTAGAAAAGTTTCAAAGAAAAAAAAAAAAACCTTTTACCTATTGTAATGCTCCGTTACAGTAGAAAGAACATTGCAACAAGCATTACTCATAAAAGTTCTCTGTACCATCAGCGCAGTACCCAGCACACTCGACGACAAAAGCAGACCCTCATGGCTGTAAATCCAATTCTAACGGAAGGTCGGTAGTTTTGAGTTGGTTCGGGTTTTATGGGTAAACTATAACTTTGGTCTGATTCGGGTTGATTTTTTGAATTGAACTAAATAGTGAACACTCCTACTTGTTGCACTAGGTGCAATTTAGAAAATATATCATCGGCTTCATCTTATCTAACGTGTTTTTATAATCCGATCTTTGATCAGCTGAGTTTTTTATTTTATTATTTTTTTTTTATTTTTTTTTTTTTGATCGCCTGATCGACAATCAAGTTGTAAGGGCATGGCAGACATCATCGGATATAAAATGTTTATTTTATTTGAACTGTATCTCATGCGATGCAGCGTATTACTCTTTCAATAAACCTCTAGCCCAGTAAGCTTGAGCAGAAGTCATTACAATTTCTTGATGCCTTGAAAAGAGAAATACTTGCTGCAATATCCACCAGATATTATATTATAGCCATTGTCTGTAGGAGTGCAAACAGCCGAGTCGAACTGAATTGTACCCTGCTCAATTCAACTAATTTTAATCGAGTTCGAATTGAGTACTAAAGATTGCTATTCAAGCTTAGTTCATGTGAATATTAAACAACCTCGAGCCGAGCATCAAGTAGCTTGCAAGTCCAATGAATCCATCATAATTTTATTCTAATTTTTTTAAATTAAAATGTATGAACTAAAGTCAAACCAAGACAAGTACCAAGTTGTTTGCACCCTTAGTTATATGATAGAAAATACTATATGACATTAAATATCTTATTAATTAAGTTTATTTATAAATAAAATAAACTCACAAATACTTAAAAGAGGTCTTAATGAGTACTTAAACAAGTTCTTAACGAGTATTAAAACGAATTCTTACAAGCTCTCAAACTTGTTCTTGAACATAATTGAATCGAACTCATCTGTATTTAAATTTGATTTGTTTAATGATTCAAACTTATTTTTTTGTTCAAACTTGTTTATTTAACTTAATAAACAAACCGTGTCGAACTATTATCAAACAGTTTTACGAGTTACTCATTGAACGTATTGGTTCGTTTACAGCCTTAACTGTTGGATATAGAGTGCAACATGACCCATGACATCCAATTGACTCGATTGGGTGGCAGGGCATTAAAGCAAGTATTCTCAACCTAAAAAAGATTAAAGCTAGGCAAATGTGCATGTGCAATTAGACCTATCCAGGCTTTAAAGAGCCCGAACCTTGACGTGTATAACAAATAGGTAAGCCTCCTAAAAGGGTTTTCCTAGATGCTAACCCTTGGCCTGACCTTTCCTCTATTTGTTTCTATTTGCTTTGGTTGGATCTTCATCGTCCCACTAAGGGCGCATTTCTTTACATTTTAGGACCAATTTCAAGACGTCCACATATTTCGAAAATCAGATCATGCCTATGTAATGGTAACAAATGAGATAATGTGTCCCTGATTTTAAAAATTGCCCAAGAGACCGTTAATACACATGCCAGGCTGACCCCAATTTTCCCAGTATTCAAAAATTCAGAAAAGTTAGAATACTGGGGAAATCAAGACACCCGTGACCCCACCCCACCCCCCCACCCCCGAGCAAATCCCAAAAATGTTAGAATTTGGTGGCCTCAAAGCCAATCATTGTACATTCTACTTCAGATTATTAATAAAGGCAATTATTTCTTCATTTAATAGTTCTCGCAATTAACTATCGTAATGAAGGTCCATAGACAAATGTATGAGATATTGAATCATGATGAGATCATGATAGTGAGATCAATATCCTCAGTCAATTGTCTTAAATAGTTCTCGATCATAGGATATTTGAGATGGACATTAAATATCCGATAAGATCGACACAAGTTATGTCTGCTCATATGATGAGGGTGAATGATCTCACATTCACTCGTGTGGTGACACTAAGACAAACAAGTGGGTGCTCATTAGAGAATGAGTTCACTGAACAGACCCAAATAAGAATTCCTGAATGGTAATTATACCTATTAGTCAACCAGGGAATTCAATCGTTGCAGTAGCACAGTTGGTTCTTTGACCTGAGTCACCAATGATACCTTGTTTGTGGACCATTGTATCTTGATTCTCTGACTCGTAGACTTTAACCATTAAGTCCACCATAATCGGTCTTTCAGATATAGTGGAAAGCTTGCGAAGGTAATTGAGTGAACAACAAGGGATCACTCACTCTTGGTATAAGACTGGAGAGAGAATGTCCCATGGATGTGTACATAGAAATCCCTGGCCAGGGTCAAATGAAAGAGATGTCTTTCTAGATATTAACTGTGTACTGGAATCCGCACCGCGCCATCACCACCTGGTCCTATGCCATCACCTACATACCAACCCTCTACGTCATCCGCACCATCCAACCCTGCGGTACTTAAGGTGTCACCCGGATCCTCCATGGTTGAGGAACATGCGCTCCGGAGTGGAAGGATTTTCAACAAAGTCTTTCCTCAGTCCACAGTTAGAGACGGCCCATCACAGCCGACTGAGGAAGCCCATAATGAAGAGAGTGCACCAGGCACTCAATATGACTTGTTGAAACACCTGGATCGGATACCGGCACGGATCACTATACTCGAATTGATCAAAAGGTCCAAGATTCACCAAGAAGCTTTAATGGAATATCTACAGAAGGTGATGATCAATGAGGACGTGCCGGTAGAGAAGATTGCAGCACTACTAGTTCCTCAGGGGGATCAGCCCTCCATTACATTTCATACATCGGAACTAGCACCGCCGGCAGCCAGAAGCATGGCTCTGAGCATCACGGTCAACATCTGTAAGAAGGCCGTGGATGCATGCCTGGTAGATGCAGGGGCTTCGATCAATGTTTTACCCCCGAAGACCCTGGAGCTGTGCGGTGTGCCCAAAGAAAAATGGTTGCCCAGCCCCATCTCAGTGACGGCATATGACAATTCTACCCGTTCCCCTCTGGGAATGGTCTATTTAAAGGTGGAGCTGGGCCCTGTAAGTCCTGGAAATCGATCCTTCTATAAATGTCATTTTGGGTCGTCCTTATATTAAAACTCTTGAGGCGATTCCCTCTACGAATCACCAATACCTCAAATTCCCTTACAAAGGACGAATTATTAAAGTGACGAGCATGCCGATCTTTGCTGCTGCTCATACCTTGAACATTAAGTCTGCTGTTTTACCTGGCCGGCAACCTTTTCTGTCGGTATTACAGGTCTATCGTCCAGTGGCTGATCCTCTAAAAGCCGCCACTATTTCTCCATATCCGTTAGATGCCATAAAAAGGGGGAAGTGCATGAGTACCCCAGGATGGAGGATCATGATGAAGAACGGCTATGAGCCTGGAAGAGGTCTGGGCACACAGTTGCAAGGCAGGACCACTCATGTCAGAAATCATCGAGCAGCACCTGGAAGTGGTCTGGGATATAGGCCAATAAAACTGAAACAAGATCCGGTTCAGCATGCAGAGATCGAAGAAGGTCCGAAAATCTGGGAGGCAATGTCTACACCACCCAAAGAAGGCCGAGATCCCCTAACATGGACCATGTGTACGCACTTTGTGAAAGGGCCCATACTTAGCTACGACAACACGGTGGTCATTACTTCCTGTTTTGACTTCCATGACATATATGGGAGGGACTTGGCCAGACATTGCTCTGAACTACTTACGTACCAATCCTTGGAGGCTCTGCGGCCTATGAAAAGGAGAAAATTTCATGATCCTGAATGCGAATGGTACAGGTGGTTCGACCTCAGAGACCTGTATATTGCACTGAACAGACTATCCTAGATCCTGCAGAACCTAAGTGGCCGCCACAGAATGATGAGCTGATTGAAAGCCCTGGTGCCATATTTGACAAGCGGATACTGCTGTCTGAAGAGACTGATGAAGGGGAGCCAGATGACCCCTATGAAGCTGGTTACACTACAGATCTGCTCTGGAGGGGGACATATCCTTCACATGTCTTCATACTCCATACTCTTTTTCGTACACTACTCTTGACCCCGACTTGGTCGCGGGTCATAATTGAAGATATCCCACGGGCTCCGCCCGTCATGATTACTCTGTCCCCTCGGGACCTTATTCCACAACCTCCTCTCGATCTAGAGAGGTTGTATAATTTGATCTGGGACATATTACTATATGATCCCCCTAATCCTCTGGCCTTGGTGCCACTTCCTCTATCTGATTCTCCTCCCATTTGTATTCATTCCTGCTTTATGTTTGATTCTTTCATTGTCCAAAAAAAAACGCCAATTTGGCAACAAATTCTTCCCAAATCCTCATCGAGGAAACATCTTACTTGTCCAATTGCACCCCGCCGCGCGGGTCCTTCGGTCAAGATTCTCTTCTAGATATACTCTGCCCCTCCCCTCGGGAGGATTCTCTTGTATTTCCACTTGTATCCCAGGATTTTCATCCTGCTTCATCTTCATTAAGTAATAATAGGCAGTCTAGTCAGATTAGTCAAGTTAGGAAGTCTAGGAAGCCTAAGGGTAGGCGAATTCCAGATAGATACCTCCAGGACTTAGCTGATAAATGCTTTTCTTGTTCTTTGATCCCTCAGTTTTTAGAAAATCCAATTCAGATGCCAGAAGACTGCATGAATGATGAGTCAGTCAATAATGGGTACGGGGTATATGAGTTGGTACATGAAAAGGACCCCATCATTGTTGAAAATAAGGAAGATGACTAGGACGCGGCTGAGGCATATGCCAGTGGAGTGAAGAGATTCGATGAACCCTCAGCTGCCGTAGAAGAGTCCACCAAAGAAATCAATTTAGGGACTGAAGACGAACCTAAGGTTGTCCTCGTCAGCAAAAATCTTTCTACAGAGGATGAGAAGGCAATGGTACAAGTACTTAAGGACTATAAGGACACTTTCGCCTGAAGTTATGAAGATATGCCGGGGTTAGACTCATCTTTAGTTGAACACAGATTGACGTTAAAGGATGGAGCTAACCCGGTCAAACAGAAATTAAGGCGATTCCACCCACAAATGGCTCTAAAGATGAAGGAAGAGGTCGACAAATTGCATAGAGCCAAATTTATTAGAGTTGTCATTTATCCACAATGGGTGGCCAACATAGTCCCGGTTATAAAGAAGGACGGGAAGGTCAGAATTTGCATTGACTTCCGCGATCTGAACCGGGCGTGTCCGAAAGATGATTTTCCATTGCCTCATATTGATGTACTCATCGATAACACTGCTGGCTATGAGACGTTATCATTTATGGACGGATTTTCAGGATATAATCAAATTAAGCTGGCAGAAGAAGATCAAGAGAAAACATCATTCACTACACCTTGGGGAACATACTGTTATGTCGTCATGCCATTTGGATTAAAGAATGCTGGAGCCACTTATCAGAGGGCCATGATGGCAATATTTCATGACATGATGCACATAGATTTGGAAGTGTATGTGGATGACTTATTAGTTAAATCTAAAACAAAGGCTGAGCACGCCAAAGT
The DNA here is from genome assembly GCA_030544215.1 of Zantedeschia hybrid cultivar. Taxonomy (NCBI): domain Eukaryota; kingdom Viridiplantae; phylum Streptophyta; class Magnoliopsida; order Alismatales; family Araceae; genus Zantedeschia; species Zantedeschia hybrid cultivar. The sequence continues at coordinate 11,259,529 of JARZZO010000005.1, forward strand.
TTTGGCAAGGGTATTGGAGAGATCGAGAGAATATCAGTTAAAGATGAACCCCAAGAAATGTGTATTCGGGGTATCTTCAGGAAAATTGCTTGGATTCATTGTCAGTAAACGGGGAATTGAGATCGATCCTAACAAGGCGAAGGCTATCAGAGAAATGTCACCTCCTAAAAACTTGAAGGAGTTGAGAGGATTAATCGGGAGGTTACAATTTATTCGCCGTTTTGTCTCCCAGCACTCACAAAGGAGTAAGCCGTTTTACGAGCTTACCAAGCCGGGAGTCAAATTCGATTGGGACGATAAGTGTCAGGAGGCATTCGATGGATTAAAGAACTATTTGGCAAGTCCTCCTGTTTTGAGACCACCATCTCCAGGCAAACCATTGATACTTTACATTTCAGTACTGGATGATGCAGTGGGGGTTGTCCTAGCACAAGAAGATGAAGAAGGAAAAGAGAAGGCAGCCTACTATCTCTCTAAACTTCTCAACCCCGCTGAACAGAGATATACGGCGATGGAGAAAACATGTGCATCATTAGTCTGGGTCGTGCAGAAACTAAAGTATTATTTTCTGGCCCATGAAGTCCATCTCATCGCTAGGATGAATCCAATCAAATTCCTTCTGGAGAAATCTGTTCTTACTGATAGGTTAGCACGATGGCAAAGCTTTCTATCTCAATTCGACATCACTTATATTCAGCAGAAAGCGATCAAGGGCTATGCCATAGCAGAACATCTCGCTCATCATCCCCTTCCTAGATTTGATCCAGTGCGATCAAAGTTTCCGGATGAGGAACTGATGTCCGTAAATCAAATCAGAGATGATATGTGGACTCTGCATTTTGACGGAGCTCTGAATTCTCATGGAAAACGGATCGGTATCGTTCTGTTATCACCTGAAGGTATCACCATTCCACAAGCCTTTCAGCTTGATTTTCCAGTCACAAACAATATAGCTGAATACGAGGCACTCCTTGTTGGTCTCGAGGCTGCTCATTTCCATGGTGCCACCAAACTCAGGATTGTAGATGATAGCCAACTGATTCTTCGCCAAGTGCTGACCAAGTATCGAACTCTCGATTCCAAGCTCAAGCCTTATCAAGAGCTTACTTCTGCTTACTCAAAGCTTTTTACAAAATTGATCTTTGTCCATGTCCCTAGGAATCAGAACATCTTAGCTGACGCTCTAGCTTCACTTGCATCTTCTCTTGATTTTCCAATCAGCAAACAATCCGAATCAATCATAGTTCATAGGCGTCTTTCACCCGCCGTGAAAGACCCTTCATTTCTTAGAACTAAGGAGAAGTTGCTGAAGAAAGTCAGAGACGGAAGCATTGTGAAAAAAAGAGAAATCATGTTGATAGAGCTGTTAGAAGAGATGGATGATGAACAGAAGCCATGGTATTATGAAATTGCAAAATATTGTGAAGATCAATCGTATCCTGAGGAAGCTACAACTGAGGAGAAGAGAGCTATCAGGAGAATTGCTCAAAGATACACCCTAGTTGGAGGAGCATTGTATAAGAGAGGTTTTGATGGAGTTCTTCTGAGATGTCTAGACGAAGATGAGCTTTGGAAGGTTATGGAAGGAGCTCATAGTAGAGTTTGTGGTGGCCATGTCAATGGACAGATGCTAGCAAAGAAGATCCTCAGACAAGGATTTTATTGGCCAACCATGGAAGAAGACTGTGTAGGATATGTCCGTAGGTGTGCCAAGTGTCAACTTCACGCCGACAAAATTCATTCTCCTGCATCTTCACTCCATCATGTTTCTTCCCCATGGCCTTTCTCCATGTGGGCTTTCGACATCATTGGACCCCTTGGTAATCCAGATTCCGGCATCAAGCAAAAATCTTTCATTCTCACGGCAACGGAATACTTCACCAAGTGGGCAGAAGCTGAAGCGTACGTGGAAATCAAAGCATCAACCGTCTGCAAGTTCATCATGAAGAACATCATCACCCGATTTGGAATTCCAAGCACCATCGTCACCGACAACGGACCGCAGTTCGTGTCACAAGAATTGAACGACCTCTGTAACAGGTACAAAATTGCATTGCATCATTCATCTCCTTATTATCCGCAAGGCAATGGCCATGCAGAGGCAACAAATAAGACTTTGATAAAAATCATCAAAAAGACGTGCAAATCTAATAAATTCGCAGATTGGCCAGAAAAATTGGTTGAGGCTCTATGTGCCTACCGAACTTCAATCCGCACACCTAATGGGCAAACTCCTTATTCCTTAACATTTGGAATGGAGGCGGTAGTTCCATATGAGATCCTCATACCGTCATTAAGAGTACAATTGAATAAGGAATTTTCCATTGATGAACATCGTTCAGCACTCCTTGCTCAATTGGAACTTTTAGACGAGAAAAGATGGTCAGCTGCTAATCATGCAAAAGTTTATCAAAACAGACTAGCACGTTTTTATCAAAAGAAAGTCATTGAACGTAAGTTCAAAGTCGGTGAAATGGTCGTCAAAAGAATTTTGTAAAACCTGGTGGTCCGCGTTCTAAGCTCCAACCCAACTGGGAAGGACCTTATGTTGTATCGCACGCTTTTCCTGGTAATGCTTATCGTCTTGTTAATGCAGAAGGAGAAGAGCTAAAACATACCTGAAATGGTTTACATCTTAAGAAATACTACCCTTAGGTTAAAGAGTCGATCAGTATGGTACAAAGACCAGTGGAATCAGAAAATTTATAAACTCAAATTTCCTTATCAGTCTGGATAACTTAATTTCAAGCCCATTATTGTACACACTGACACATTTGATTCGTGAGTAACAAGAGATGTCAAGTCCTAAAGAATATCGAAAGCTTGACCGAAAGTGTAAAGTACAAATCATTCGCAAAAAATCTATTTTATACTCGGCCCATGATGTAAGAACGAGACTTAGAATATACTACCAAGAATACCCGCCATCTTAGTAGGAGGCCGTCATAAAAAAATGGGGGAGATCCGTCCCAAAGCAAAGAAAAGAAAAGAAAAAGCAAAAAGACAAAAAGCCAAATGTCAAATCAAAAGGCCATTACATTACAAACGTTACATCAGGCCATGAAATGAAATAAAAGGTAACGCAAGGTCGATAAATACCCCGGAAAGAAATGACCGAACCCCAACGGATATTAGGGTAGAAAAGGGACATCTTTTTAAGTCTCCGAAACCTTCTCATGGGCTTTCTAAATTTATTCATCTTTTCTTTCTAAAGAGATGTACTTCAAACTTAAGGAATTGCTTAGATTGACTAAGGATCAAATCATCAAATGGGATCACGAATGGAAACACAAATTCAAACACGATGAGCTTGAGTTAAATTGTTGAAGAACAATTTGGGAATTAAGTGAATAAATGAATATGATCTTTTGATCTGAGTACCATGCTGATCTTTTAGTTCAAAAAAACCAAAAAAAAATACATATGTTTCAAAAATTCAAAAAAAAATACATATGTCAAAAATAAAAAAAAAATACATATATCAAAAATTCAAAAAAAAAATACATATATCAAAAATTCAAAAAAAAAATACATATGTCCAAAAATTCAGAAAAAAATACATATGTCCAAAAATTCAAAAAAAATACATATGTCAAAAAGTCAAAAAAAATACATATGTCAAAATTCAAAAAAAAAAAAGGCATATATTTCAAAAACCCAAAAAAAAATGAATATTTCAAAACAACAACAAAAATATTTCAATTAGCATCTGCTTGTTGCATTTAGTATGTTTCATTCCTTTTATTTTCAGTGAGCATCTGTCTGCTTGTATGTTGCATTTTGCTTAAGTTTGATTATTCTCATTACCTTTGTTAATAAAGGCTATGCCCCTTGACCCTTCTATCAAGGATAGGATCAAGTAGTCGGTTACTTAACCAGGCAAGGGGCTAAGCCTAAACAGATACTTAACATGTTTGTTCAAGTTGCATACAGGACACAAGGTATTGGTAAAGTTGGAATTCGAGTAAAGAACAACCAGAAACCTGTTTCTGTGAGTAAAAGGCGTCGAGGAGAACCGCCGCGTTTCAATGTTGAATGGCGTCTTCGCGACACGACGCGTTTCAGCCTTTCTGTGATTTATCCGAAATTCTGTGATTTTGATGCTTAAACATTGGTTTGGAATTATTAATGATTTTGATTGCAGGAAATTCAAAGAAAGCCTGAGTAAAGCTAGAAATATCAAGAAGATCCTACTGTGGGAATTCAAGAAGTCCTGACCGTGGCTAAAAAGACGGTTATTTCTACCCTTGTACTTCTTTCTTGTAATTATTTTGCATTCGCATTACTATATGATAAATATTTATTAGAGTATATCAAGGACCTTGTGTTTTTGATGAAACTGGAATTTGAGTTCCCCTACAACAAAAACAGTGATAATTCCAGAGAATTCTTAATCGCACGGATAGGCCGTTGGATTGTTAATTGATGAGGACGATGGTTCCACTTTTGTGAAACGGTGCGTGGATAAACGAGCTTCGGCTTAGCACTGGATTACAAGAATTGGTATCTTGACTCATTAATGACAATTTAACAATATTATCCTTGATTAATTTATATTTTATTTGACTTTATATTTTTTCTTTTAGCCCAGCATGCATCATGTAGGACTTTGAAATCATTGTAATAAAGATTAATTATTGATTAAGTTTCAGACTATTAATCAAACAATTTCAACATGATATGAAATATTCCATTCTGAATTGAGTATCTTGATTATCTTTGAGGTTCGCTTGAAGATATCATTGGAATTCTATCATTTCTTAGATTCTTTATCCAATATTTCTTGTTTTCTTTTTAAGATCCATCATGGCTGCAGTACGTCCACATTGGCTGGCAAACGCTCCCCATGATGAAACCTACAGTGTCTACGACCTGGGGTACTTCCCACTCCGAGGAGGTTGATCGACCTTATTTTATTTCCTTGTCTACCTCATCCAGACAGGATTGATTCCATTGATCTCCTTGAACTATCTTCATTGATGATTTTGAGAAAAATTCCCATCATGTGATGTTAAGAGCGTGTCTCATCACACATTGGCATCACCTTTTCAGTACATTCCATTTCATTTCACTCCCTTGCAAAGACGATGCCAAGGTGAGGCAGCTGTAGACACGCTAATTTTGACGTCATTTCGAGTAAATTTCATATCATATAATAATGCCTCAGAATGGTCTGATAATTAATTATTGATTAATTTTTATTAATATTTTTGAGTGTCGGGTTTAACAGACATGTTTAAGTTAATCAATTAAATTGATTTTAGCTCAAATTTCAGTTAAAATATGCAGAATTCTAAAAAACGTCGACCCATGTGGACGCCATTTAGAGTTTATTTCTATTTTAACGTTTAAATTTGAATTTTAATCAGTTGATTAATTAGCAAAAGGCGTCTGTGAAGGTCGACGCGTTTTAAGTTTCCTAGGCTATTTTAACTTCTCTTCCGGATGTTTATCGTTATCTTAATTAGTGTAAAAGACGTCTACACACGTGGACGCTTTTTAGCTAATAAAGATAAAGATAAGTTTTCCCTGACATTTATCCTTATCTTAATTAATCTGAAAGGCGTCAGCCTATGTGGACGTGTTTTAGATAATTACAGATAAAGATGAATTAATCAGTATTTATCTGTCGGTTAAGATAGATAAATCCGAAATTTTTCTATGTTAATCGCGAACGCAGAAAAAGCCTATAAATACCTTACATCTTGAAGAGTAAAAATGTGTTAAGTGGAAAGCCATTAAGAGAGAGCATTATTATAGCGAGTTGAAGATCGGAGCAACAACGTCGGAACGCCGGAGCGCTGTCATTTCCAGAAGTCGGCGTCCTTTCGAGAATCTTCATCCTTTCAAGGCTTCAACCCATTGGGCATAAGTGTTTCAATTCTGCATTTTCATTCTACATCTTCATTAATTTCATTCTTCATATTCACTTCATACAACACACACCACAGCATCAATCTTTCAAAACCTATTTGATTTAAGGGGTTTCAAAGCCATTTAAACAAGTAAGTTTGCTGTTCAATTATATGATTAACATCATGATCAGTTTAGATACTGCTTCTACTTAAATTCTCATCATCATTGTTTCTTTGTTTCTGTTTTTATCTCTGCTGCACTCAACAACAACAAGAGAACAAAAGGAGAAATCAAGCACAAAGCCAGAAGGACTTATGGACGATCCTCAACCTCAAACTCAACAGCAAGAACAAAAGAACAAAGAAAGGGCTCTCTTTCTTCAGCCGGCTGAAGGAGGGGAATCAAAGACTCAACATCTTCCGCGTTCAAACAGGTAGGCGATCATACTCTCTTTTGAAACTTTTAAGTCAAAAGTTTCTGGCGATCACTGCACTTTAGTTGCTATTTTTAATAGGTTAGTTTACACTAAACAACATAGCTTTTTCATGTTAATCACACGAGCATTTTCAGCACCTACACTAGGCTTGATGTGGCACACCCACTAAGTGTCACCAGTAGATATCAGGCTGATCCAGGTGAGGAACACTGGAAGGCGGTGAAATGTATCCTTAGATACTTGAGAAGGACTAAGGATCTATTTCTCGTTTATGGAGGAAACGACTTGGAACTTCGAGGATTTACTGACTCGAGTTTCCAGTCGGATATGGATGACAGCAAATCCATGTCTGGATTTGTATTCATGTTAAATGGAGGTGCAGTAAGTTGGAAGAGTTCCAAACAGGAAACAACTGCAGATTCGACGACCGAAGCAGAATACATTGCTGCAGCTGAAGCGGCCAAAGAGGCGGTTTGGATGAAGAAGTTCATCTCGGCGCTTGGAGTCGTTCCAAGCATTTCAGATCCTGTTCCATTATTGTGTGACAACAATGGGGCAATAGCTCAAGCGAAGGAGCCAAGATCACATCAGAAGTCAAAGCACATTCTGAGACGATTTCATCTGATTCGTGAAATCATCGCCCGAGGAGATATAGTAGTTGAGAAAGTCTCATCTGAAGATAATGTAGCAGATCTCTTGACTAAGCCATTGTCTCAAAACAATTTAGAACGTCACCTTAAGTCTTTGGGACTTAGACACATGGGTGATTGGCTATAGTCCAAGTGGGAGAATGTTAGAATAGGGTGTTCTCAAAGCCAATCATTGTACATTCTAGTTCAGATTATTAATAAAGGTAATTATTTCTTCATTTAATAGTTCTCGCAATTAACTATCGTAATGAAGGTCCATAGACAAATGTATGGGATATTGAATCATAATGAGATCATGATAGTGAGATCAATATCCTCAGTCAATTGTCTTAAATAGTTCTCGATCATAGGATATTTGAGATAGACCTTAAATATCCGATAAGATCGACACAAGTTATGTCTGCTCATATGATGAGGGTGAATGATCTCACATTCACTCGTGTGGTGACACTAAGACAAACAAGTGGGTGCTCATTAGAGAATGAGTTCACTGAACAGACCCAAATAAGAATTCCTGGATGGTAATTATACCTATTAGTCAACCAGGGAATTCAATTGTTGCAGTAGCACAGTTGGTCCTTTGACCTGAGTCACCAATGATACCTTGTTTGTGGACCATTGTGTCTTGATTCTCTGACTCGTGGACTTTAACCATTAAGTCCACCATAATCGGTCTTTCAGATACAGTGGAAAGCTTGCGAAGGTAATTGAGTGAACAACAAGGGATCACTCACTCTTGGTATAAGACTGGAGAGAGAATGTCCTATGGATGTGTACACAGAAATCCCTGGCCAGGGTCAAATGAAAGAGATGTCTTTCTAGATATTAACTGTGTACTGGAATCCATCTGGATAATGCAATATATGGTTTGACTATAAAACCATACCCTTGCGTTATCGGGGCATTGCATGAGTGAAGGATTATATCTGTGCGGTATCGGCAGACGGAAAGGTTCAATTGAAGGGAAAAGTATCTCTTATATCTTCTGGGATCATGAGGTAGTGTTTGGTGTTGTTCATGATCAGAAGGCCAAGTGATTTGATCATCAGATGATAATTCACTTGTTTAATCATTTAACATGTGATGTTTAAATGTTAATTAATAAATATTAAACTCAAGAAACAGTTCTAAGTTTAATGGGCCTGCAACCAGACTGATATATAGGCCTAGAGGGTCACACACATAAGAGTTCTCGTCAAACGGTGAGAGATGTTAAATTTCATACTTATCTGGGTTTTTGTGAAAAGCTGCAGGATAAACATGAAGATTTAATGGAGAATTATCCAAGGCCAAACTCTTGGATAATCATGAGGATTAACTGTTGTGCTTATCCTTATTTCTATATAAGGAGGGCCAAGGGGGAGGGGTAAAAAGTTAGTTGGACGAATTTTTCTCCCCAGATTCTCTCTCTCCTCTCTCTCTCTCCTTCTCTCTCTCTTGGAGTGGATCTGTCTCTCTCCGCGCATGGTGGATTTGAGATCTGGTCCGAGCACTCAAGTCGAGGAGGAAATCGCGTCTGCTGCGGGAACTCGTATGGATACCTCTAGAGATCGTGCGCGTGCGCGATTACCGAGTCGGCATCATCCACGGGGGATTCGAAACCCCGCAAAGGTGAAGAACTGTTCTTCCCGCTTAGATTTTAATGTCCGTTTTACGACCCCAGCAACCGATACAATGGAATCATTTTTATTTCCGCTGCGTTCTTGGCGATTCCTTACAAAAAATACCCACATTGGAGACATTCGTCCACAACTTTCCTCTTCCTTCAAGGGTAAAGTGGTCCTTTGACGATGGAAGGTTCACCCTCTTTGAAAGCCCAAACAAATGGAGCGATGTTGGTTCCAAGAAAAAACTGAGAGTTCTAACTTTTTAGAATTGGCCATTTAAAATTTGCACGCCATTTTTTGGAGCGCAAACAAATGTGCCCTAAATCCAACCTATCTGTATTCTCTTATGTCGCGAACTATTTTCAAATGCTAAAAGGAGTATATGCAAAATAGTACGATAAGCAACCTATGAAGATGTTTGCAGACAACATTGAGCAAACAACCTCATGTTTCAGTGTCTACCACACCTCATGTTCCAATATCTTCCGCACAATGATGTGTGGAAATACATAGACATCGCTAGCTTGATGCTACTTGTTGCACAGTACTCTAATTGCCTATAGAGTTATTTCAAAAGATTGAAATCATCTACTCTACTTTCTATGAATTATTTTCACTCTACTTTATTTTATTGACTCACTTATCATGTCAAGAGAAAAGTGGGAACAAGTGAAAAAGAAACTTTCATTTTCCTTTTTATCCTTGTTCAATAAAATAGAATAGAATCTCATTAATGTTTAGAGAGTGAAATAAATTATCATTGTTAAAAAACTATGTTTTTACCTCTAACAACCTATTGTAGTCGGAATCTAGCAGGGTATGAGGATCGTTCGAACGTGATTTGGGCTACGATGATGAGATTTGTAGGAGAGGAAATGACCACGTCCGAGCTTGCAATCACAAGGAGACGTCAGAGAACCTCCCGGTCTAGTGGGGCGATGGACCCTTCGATGCCTAGGTCCGTCGCCTATCTGGAGGAGTAAAGATAGCTCTAACTCTCAGATAATAGATTGTGTGTACTTTCATTTGGAGGATCCTCCTGATGATATAGGAGGCTATAGGTTCCTATATTTGGAAATACGTGTCTTGTACATCACGGGACCACAGTTCTGCATAGATCGTGGGAGTCCGAAGAAGGAAGTGAAATCTCCCACATAGATAGTAGACCACATTCTTAAGAACGGAATTGTCCGGCTTTGATTGAGTTTTCCGCCAATGGGGTTCGAACCTAGTCTGCTTCTCCAGATCTCAAGATGTCAATCCTTTGTGCTTATAGCGGGCTTTTCCCCTCTTAGGGAGGACAGTGCCATGGCCCAACCGATTGGGCCTTTCCTAGCAGGTCCCATAAGGTGCCCATGCTAGGTCACTACGATTCAGGCCACTAGCAATTGGACCAAATTGGGCAGACCTATATTTTTCCCTCTTTACTGCCTTTCATCCCATTGTCGAAAACCCCACATTGTACTATAACATGTTAAAGAGGCATGTAGACCTAAAAGATAGCCATCCAGTTAGAGTTCATGCCAAAATTTTAGCGGATCCAGCCTGCCCCTTTTGGCTGGAAGAGGCGCTAAAGGCATAAAACGTGTAGTGATTACAATTGTCAGAACCATCCCATTCTCTCCCTGTAAGAAGGCAAGGCATGTTTCTTTTCAGGTTTAACTCTAATCACCATCCCAATGAAAGCTCCACTTCTTTCTAAGTTCAGATTTTCTACACCCTCAAATGGATCTAGATGATACTCTCCATCTCACTTGACACACCCTAAACAAAAGTCTGAGAGTCCCCTCCAACTATATATGTAGATAACACCTTTCTTCCCATTTAGCAAGCAGCATACATTGGTAACCAAGTATACATCAAACTAGTACCACAATCCCACTTCCCGACATCATATTACATATTAGTGTCGCCATCTATGTCAAGAAGAATGCAATTATACCACACTTTTTTATAACCTTCTTTACCACATTCATTACGAACCACTGATTTCTTGATGTCCTTAAAGCTATTTTTGACGTAACCTTTAGTACAATTAATGCAATTAGTAAAAGTTCTTTGATCAAATGATCAATTGGCTCCCAATAAATGTGGTTAATAGAGTAGTAAAAATTATAGCATAATAGCATTCTTCACCAGGCCAATAATCCTCACAGCGAACAGAAAAAGCCTTCTTGAACTCAGCAACTGAAATCTCTCTACCCACCCAAACGCACAATGGGAAGGAAGGGGAACAGAAAAATACCACCGAGAAAAAGAGCTTTTTAGTGAACATACAGTCTTTGTCAATAGGGACACATGACAAAAAATCAGGATTTTCCTCCTTTTTTATCTATTGCGATTTCATCACAACCTTCATGGGTACACGAAAAAGCTTGGCTAAACTGGACGCTACAGAAGCCATCTGCTACAAGCGACGCTCCACGAGAACTTCCTCAAGCCCAAAGGGCGAGTACGGACATGGAAGCGGATCCGAGCACCAACGTGATGTACGAAGCCTTGCGCAAGGGCGGGTTGGAAGACATCGACTTGTTGTGGAAGAAATCCAGGGCTATGAGATCCACAAGCGCCATGTACATAAGAATCCCTGCCGAGAGGGAGCCCAGCAACCCTTCCAAGATCAGTGCATTTGGGCTGCTATCGTCGTAGCCCGTTAAGTGGAAGATCACCATCCCCAGTATTATGCCGGCGGGGGTAGTGACCGCGAACATCATGCACATGTACCCCGTCGCCGCCAATCCGAAACCCGCCTAAGCACCATTTAAACACGTCAGAATCGCCATCGCCGTCAAAGAACAACATACATGCACAGATAAGGAAAAGTGGTTACAAAATTTATAGTAGAAATGGGTGTATCTATGGGAATGGAATCTGAGATTCGGATTCGGGATAACCTACGGGACTGCCCACGTGGTTGGTTCGGATCCTCCAAAACATGAGACAAGAACAGAGAACCCATCTCCATAGCAACTAGACCGTGACACCTTATACGATGGCACAAGAGACTCGTTTCATTTGTAGCCCAGAAACTATTACCACGGCATGTGATCGGGTACGTGCGGAGACCCAAATGTGGCCCGCGTCGTCTGTTGCTATATGGGTCGCGTTCGTCCCCTTGATTTGTAACGCGGTTTCCTACCAATTTTACTACTGTTGGTTGGATTTGACCTATAAAGGCCAAGGATGGTTGCATATTTGAGTGATTAATCCCAATCGGATCCAAGATGACAAGTCGGAGCTGGGTCGCGAACTCAGATCCATGCCGCTTCGTCTTCACAAGGGATCCGCTAAGTTACTGGCCACTCACCCAAGTTAACCAATCCAGAACAGACAGCTATCCCCAGATGATTAAATCCCACATGAAAGGCATACATGCCGCCTTTACTCCGGACCCTATAAATTAACACATAAGTTTGCCCTAGACACAGACTACTCACATATCTTTTCTTGTACTCTCTCCAACTTTAAGTATCAGAATGAGATAACTCTGAGATCTTTCGAAGGCTCATTCTAGCCTTCATTCTTGTAAAGTATGAGATCTCATCACGGGAAAGAGTCTCTGCTTCAACAACCTCGTCTCCAAGGAGCTAGACTGACACTCCCATCCCGGTCACAGTAAATCTCATCCGCAATAAGTAACAATAATGATAGTATACCACTTAAGTAGTTAAATAAAGCGATTTTCTCTACATTTTATTCTTTGGATCAGAATGTGTCTCTCTCATAAGAAAGAGAGATGATTAAGTTATTTTGCTAAGAAAAGTGAGTGTGAAATCCATATACACCCTTGCTAAACGTCAAGGACTAGGATCTCATCTCAGTTAAGACAAGGTTGTTTGAGTTAAAGTGGAGATTTCTATACTTCAAGATAATGGAAGAAGTTAAAAATCTCATTAACTCGAACAAATGTCCATATGTCTCATCAACCTTTTTACATACTCCCTGAAATCCAAATTTTAAATTGAGGACACGTGACAACTACCTATTCAACTATTCTCTCTTTTTTTTATTTCTCCTACTATCTTTACAAAAATAAATCATAAAAGAACCCATCAGTCCTCTACTTTACCTAAACCCCCATGTAAACCTTCAGTCCAAACAAACCTTGCCTTAAGAAATGGAAAGTAGGCATCCGGCCCAAGCAGCTCACCTCAAGTCATGTGGTGGACTTACTTACACATCCAGCGCCATCAGGAAGGAAAAGTGGAGCCTTGCAGGGGACGTCAAGTATTCACTCTCATCTCACTAAAACAAGAAATAATCAACAAAACGATCCATATACCAGTTCTTTAGGGTAACACATTCCAGAAGGTTAGCTCTCCACCGGGTCAGGTTCTATCACATACCACTGTACTATAGTGAATGGTCGAATGTCAGTAGTTGAACCCTAGAAAGTCATCTCCCAAGCTCGCGTGCTTGCGAGGAGCCTATCACTTGATCGTTTGATCAAACCACGGCGGGACAACATGGCCCGTCGCCTGTGTCGGCGAGGGCGACACAGGGTGCCAAATTTAGGTAGAATATTTGGGCTGCCGCAGGAATCCGCAGCAAGCATAATCGGAAGCGAAGTCGCGATTCCCCTTCGAAGGGATGGGTAAGTTTCTTTATACCCACGTAAAAAGATGAGTCCGGATCCCCTACGGTCGACGTTGGACCGTAGGGGATCAGTACCCATTGGGGGAGGGGGGCTGCATTTAATGCAGTGGGGTCCAGATAAAGTATTTTTCGGATTTTAAGGAAAAAGGAAAAAAAAGAGAGAGAGAAAAAGGAAGAGAAGCGATTGAAGAAGAGGGAGTCACGGGTGGATTTGGGGTCAGAATTTTATTTTCATTGTTACTATTATTATTTTACCTGGGCGATGCAGCCACCGAGACCCATCCCTTCGAAGATCTGGTGGAAGGCGAGCGCCGCCACCAGCGGACGGATCGTGCACTGGTTCTGCGACATCCCCATGGTCACCCCGATGATGACCGAGTGGAATATGATCCCAATCTCCAGCACCTGCGACACCATCCTCTGCTTCAGCCTCGCCGTCCTCTCCTCCGCGTCCCCCACCATGGAATCCGCCTCCGACTCCCCCAGCCCCCCGCCGTGGTGGTGCCCCCCGTGGCACCCCAGCTCCACCGCCACCGCCACCGCCGCTGGCGACTCCACCGACTTCGGCTTCCCCAGCCCCGCCGGCGACGCGATGGGCTCGTAGGGGTTCCCTTCGGCGGCCGCCGCGGCGTGGGACGTGGCCATGACGTCGACGAGCAGCGCGAGGAGGGCGCCGACGAGGGAGACGAAGCCGGAGAAGGGGAAGTCGCGCCAGGGGTGGCGGGAGGCGACCTGGCAGTCGGCGAGGGCCTCGAAGGCGTCGGGAAGGACGTGGACCAAGGAGGTCGACAGGATCACCCCCGCGGCGAAGCACTTGATGAGGAGGAGCGCGTTGGCGTAGGCGCGCTTCCCGTGGAAGAGCCGCGCCAGGAGCACGGGCAACGAGATGCCGACGGCGCTCGTGGCGAAGATGATGCCGATGGACACCAGCTTGAGCTGCGTCGCCGCCGCGCTGTTCCGGCACAGCGCCGCCCTCCCCAGGTCCTCCCCCACGCAACGCGACGCCATGGAAGAAGAAGAAGAAGAAGAAGAAGAGGAAGAGACGGATGGAACAGTCAAATTTTAAATCCACAAATTCGTATATCTTTGGGATCGATTGGGGATGGGGAGAAGAGGTCGTCGGGGGATTTGGGCTACGCAGAGCGGGGGAGAAAGGGGCGAATGGGGAATTGAGGGAGGTGGGTGGGGAAGAATGATAACGGGGCGGAGCAGGGGGTTTTGTGTACTTTTTTCGGTACATCGGGTGTTTCTTTCGTTTTCTGCTTCTTTTCTTGTGGTGGCACGTGACGACGAGGGTGTGCGGTAGCATGTGTCCGACTGTCCGATGAGAATTATCGTGTTCCACCGGTTTTTCGTTGCGGGAGGCGTGGTCTTCTTCCTGCCGCTGCATCAGACGGCCGGACGCATACGGTGAGTCTCACAAGTCCGCCATGGGCATGCAAACGATAACGAAGAAGATAAAGTGTATAATCTGTCTGATAATTCCGATGGTTAAATTCGAATTTAGGAGAAAAATAAATAGATTAATTAATTTTAACAATTTATTCAAGAAATAAAAAGAAAGGTCTAATTCCAATGAACAGAGCTGTACCACTCGGCGGGTGCCGGGCTACCTTAAACCTGCATGGGTCAGTCTGAACCCATGGACCGGACGAACCTGACTAGACCAACTAAGAGTCTAAGACCCCGCCTCCCCTAGATACTCCCAACCTTTTGAACCAGTTCGCAACCCTAGCCACTCTTCGTAACTCCACTACTACTTTCACGCCTCCTTACTACTATTATCCTTGCTCTTGCTGCCTTTCTCAAGATGGGAAAGTGATAACCTCCATATTGGGTTTTTCCACTTCTACCTCTTTTTTGACAACTTCCTTGTGACACCCTTGATATCTTTCACTTGAAAATTGTATTTTGATCTTAGAACTTCTTTTTTCTTATTTATTATATGGCCTGGACCAGCCAAGAGTCCTGGTCCAGCCTGCGGTCTAGTGCGCAAGAAGTAGTCCCCTACTTCTTTTTTTAATCTCTTTCTCCATTGTGTTTCTCCCCCAATACATCGTCGGAGAATAAAACAGAAAATTTAAGATGCTGTTTCTTTAGATGTGTCATCCTTTGAGAAGCAAATTTTTTGGTTAAAACACATGATACAAACTTCATATAAATTTGTAACCTTATTTCACAATTTACCCTTGTCTACTTGCCTTTTAATAATTTATAATAATAAACATATGACACTTAAATTGCAAGTGCAAAACAGCGGAACCCGGCGGAGGTTGCACTTCGACCAAATAAGTACACATGGCAACGACCAACATGTTGGAGACTTGAGAGGGGCGTCGACGTGGGCAGGCAGACCAAAGTAACGTCGAGGAGTCCGGATCCTCTACGGTCCTCGTTGGACCGTAGAAGATCAGAATTCATTGGGAGAGGAGGGGAAAAAAAACCCAAAAAACATCTTGCCTGAGCCCCCTGAAGTCACTTTCACCCCCCTCTCCCAGTAAATACTGATCCTCTACGGTCCAACGAGGACCGTAGAAGATCCGGACTAGGGGCTACATTTGACGACTGCTGAGTCCGGGTGGCGCCGGATTGGCCCCGGTGGTGGATGGAATTTTAATGGAAAGTGCTATTGAGACGAGAACTTTTTCCCGTTTCTTTTTTCCTATTGATATGACTGCATTTAGTACGTTTCTCCTATGAACACCTCATTAATTACTTTTCAATAAAATTGTAAAATAAATCTAAAGCTTCGTTCTTTCTTTGAATAGATAAGATAAACGAGGAAGGTTTCCGCATTACTCAATTTTAATAAGTGGTGGAACCGTGGAAAGGGACTCCGTGGTTTCGTTCGCCTGGTCTGTCTTTTTGTACGAGAGACGACGCGCGGAGATTGGTGGAAGGCGGGGAGGATGACTGGACTCTGCACCATACGGCTCGCAGTGCTCGCTGCCTCGTTGGTCAGTACACGGCCTCGCAATCCAGATATTAAAATGGCTTTAGATCCTGCTAGTACTGCTAGGTCGGTTTAACTCCATAACTGCCTCTGAGATTAACCTTGGACTTGTATTGGTAGCGTTGGTGGGGACTGACATCAGCAGATTCTAAGTGACGGCGATTCCAATAATTAGGCCAATAAAAATGTGAAGTTACAGGCATTGGGTCCGTTAAGGCGGCCGTGCTAGGGACGGGGGTTACGGCGAGGCATGGCGCATCAGCTCGGAATCGTTTAAAATGGTTAAAAGCTCGCGGCACGCACGGGGTCGCGGCTTCCAAAAATGGGCCGTATAGACAGATAGCCCCAAGTTGGCTGCGTCTCCGTGCAGGGAGGTGTATGGTATTCTATTTTTTTATAGAAAACTAAATAATTAAATTTAAACATAATTTTGAGTTTCCTACAGAGAAATATAGTCAGAACTCTCTTTGATCAATGCGATACATTAACCTGTGTAAATCTAACACTTAACATTTGACATTCAATTAATTAGTATACCTGGAATTCATTAGGAAATTTTTGACCCGGTATTACACAATGAATGGCTTATGGATAAGACATTCAAGTGCAAAAGAAATGACCTTTATAAGCGGATAGAATGTAAATGGTACCCAAGTGTAATACTGATGGGCCTCTCCCTAGATGGAGAAACACAGGTCCCACCGTCTGGCAGTGCAACAAGATAATTTTTTTTGAATTTTTTTTAAAGTCGGTCCAAACATACTCCATGTGTCTACATAGTCAGAACTCCAATATGTTAACTCAAGAAAAAAAGAAATTAAATATTATTATTGGGCTCGGCCCAATTAAGAGCATTTTCTATTGTTCTTTGGGATTCAGTTTTCCTTTTTTAGAACTTTTCAAGCTATCCAATCAGAGCTTAGACTGTATAATATATAGTTAGATCGTGGCTGAGCTAAAAACATTTTAACAAAAATTTATCTTGCTGCACTGCCAGGTGGTGCAGCACCGCCTGGTAGTGGAGCAAGTGTTTCTCAGATGTATTATTGCTCTTTTTGGCAAATCATACTTGAAGGATGAGAATTTAGTCCGATCCAATAACAAATGGACTGGCCCAACTATGCAACTAGAGTGATCAACACTGTCCGGCAACGGGGGATAATTAAGCATGTCGTTGGATAATGGAATTGTAGAAATCTATGCCACTCTAAAGACTCTGTTCTGTTGATACCGTGAGGGATAAGGTCAAAGTGCAGCTCTTGGTGCCACTTTACTAGGTAGTTACGTATCTATCTAATTATCAACATATATGACATGAAAATGGAGAAGAAAGACTGCTGCATGGACATTAAACAAATCTGATCACATGGGTTGTTAAGAATGACAAGTTTCCAATAGAGAATATCTTGCTGCACCTTACACGTCGCCCAGCGGTGCAGTCAAGGAAAATGATTTTTTTTTTTTGAAAGGCTCCAATCAACCCTACCTGACCAAGATCATTTTTCCTTTCTGTTTATTTGGAGTCGATTTCTAATTTTTCATCGAATCATCTTATTTAAGATCAGATTGTACGGTCGAACACTATGGAACTTTTCAAAAAAGAAGTTTTTTTTCTTTAATCGCACGGGTCAAACGGTGCAGCAAGTTATTCTCTTTCTTAATCATGTGACCTTGCCACAGGCGATGCCAAAAGCATGTATGTGCATCTCTTCTCAAGAATTTCTCTGTAAGGCAATGATTGCATAGGAAACTAGAACAAGAGAATTGGTGTAGATACTGTCACACTATAGGACCTTTTCTCCTTTTTAGACGATACACTGTGCGACTTAGTAATCAAAGGGATGAGTTGTCACTTGACCCCTGACAGTATCGCAAAGAAAGATTTAACGTGAGGCCTCTCCTCTCCATTTTGCTAATTGCAGTCAATAATGTGACATTTTACTGCTCAACGAAAACTTTGGACAAAATTGGATGACATCAGCACAGCAACTGATCTATTGATGAACACTTTTACACAGCTCGATCGTTAGTTAGACCATTATAGGGGACCTTAACCAATAAACAGCTAACAACTTTAAATTTTGTCCCCATTATCGGGTGAAATCTTGAGAACTATTCAGCTATGGAAGACGTTTAATCAAGTTTGTTAACATGTCTTGAAAATGTCAAAAATATTCTCTGTTCTTGTTAAAGGCGAAACATTCCATCATTAATGACCATATTCTTCTTGCCCTTGTTCAAGTCAAGTTAAATAGTATTAATTTTTTTTCTCACATCTTTTATACTTTTTGTTAATATATTTAAAGTGAGACTTATTGACTCAGGACATAGGGTGTGTTTGGCAAAGCTTCTACTTGAAAGTTACTTTTGGCTTCCACTTCTTACATAAAATGAGTTGAGAGAGAGAGGTTATAATTAATTTTGTTTTGTTATAAAAGTCAACTCTTTTATAACAAGTTCACTTTTTCTCTAATGTTAGAAACTTCCCCTTCGTAACTTTTGGTTGGAAGTCAAAACACAAGCAAAATATCACATTAACAGTTTTCAAGATCTAATGACTTCTATAAAAAATAACTAATAAAAATACAAAAATACTTCCAAATAGAAGTTGCGCCAAACATGGCCATAGAGTCCTGTAGGCATGTCAATTCCTTTTTGGGTTTTTTATCTTATCTTTATCTTTAAAGAGTCTGGTTTACGTAGGAGTCTTTCTTTCATATTCTATTCTGTTAAGAGTCCATGTTTAGGTGTGTCTAGGCTTGCAGTCGTATAAATAATACGGTGCTTATTTATGTTAATTGTTATCATGTTTCTTTGGAGAAATTCTCCAGCCCCTTCTTCTGCTACGTCACGTATTTTCGTCATAAGATGCTTATATATAGACTTTTTGATGTCATACACTTGCCCTGAACCCGTCAAGAACAAAAGAAATAAGATTTTAAGTGTACGAAGTGTACATAAAATGCTGCCTCATAAGGCATTTGACCTTTTTTTATATATTTTGAGTATCATAAATTATTTTAGATAGGAGATCCTCTTAGTATATATATACTTATTGACTGAAGTTATACACATTGATGGTAGTTAGTGTGAAAGAGTCATTTGCAGAGAACTCCTCTACTTTCCATGAAGTTTTTTTTTTAATGTATTATGGGATCCTTTCACATTTATTGACAGCAAACATTTTGAGAGGATCCCAAAATCAATATTTAACTATATTTGTATGTTCAGAGTGTTGTAAGTTGCCTCCTTGACCCATGTAACACTCTTTTTAGTTGGTTCAGTTTTTAATCTAACACTATCGAAAATTAAAAGTTAGAGGTGGGAGTATAAATTTGAATTTAAAACTTAAAATTTTTAATTTCTTCAAATTTTAAAATCAGCAATTTCAACATTGATATTTCGTGATATTTATGTTAAATCAAACAACCGCTTAAGGGAAATTGCGTCATTTCTAAAGCATCATTTCCTCTCTTCTGCTTGTTCATTTAGTATGAAATCACCTATACGTGCTGCGAGACAGCATCATCACTACCATCTTTAATGGAAATTGTCGTCATTTCTAAAGCACTAATCGACTTCTTCATTTAGTCTGAAATCACCTATACATGCTAGGAGAAAGCATGCACCCTGCAAACCCTGGAGCAGGAGAAGGGGAAGCAATAAGGTGAAGCAGACCTATATTACTTAACATGCAGGAAATTGTTCGTCTAGCTAGTTAAATCCGCAGCCCAGAGCAAAGTTGGAATCACGTATAGAAGAGAAGACGTTCACGGCACATGTCCCACTCTCACAGATAACTTCAAACTTCACTGCTTGTGGGAAACAGACATGCTTTGCGCGTCTGAAGAGCTCATTGGATCCTATCTCCATGTATGGTGGACTATGGGCCCTACTACTTAACATTCTTTTCTTATTCTCAGTTAAATTTTCTGTAGTTCGGCAAGATGGCCGATTCGACATGTTTGTATGTTGAGAAGAGATCTTCTCAGTACACGTTTAGATCAGAGTTCAAACGTGTACCGAGAAGATCTTATCTCGCTTATGTTATAAACAAGCAAGAACATGCATGAATTTTGTTCACATTCTTATTGCCTGCAGAAAGCAGACGTCTGCAAGGAGATCGGCATCCACTGTCGACATCCAAACCCAAAATCCTGTTAGAAGACGTACTTGTTAGACGAACTTTGCCGCAGGAAACAGGAACGTCCACGGCATGCACCAGAGGAGAAGATCAGCGCTGGAACAATAACCATGCAAGAGCTGTTCACGGACGCAGCACGGCAGCACCTGTTGAGAGGAGCCCTTCGCATAGCACGCGGCAGCTTCATCCACGCAGCAGCTTCATGCATGCGCTGAAGGGAAAGAAGGAGGAGGGACGTGGAGAACAAGAGGAATAGGAGATAGGTGGAGATAAAATTATTATCTTATTTAATAATAATCTATGTTACACGCGTTGGAACAATATATATAGACCCTTGCCATAAACACAACTTCTACTACAGGACGAAGTCTTCAATCAAGACTTGTGAACAAACCTAAACTCTAATACTACGGCAACCTGTAATGACCGAGCATGCATGGACTCTTACATAAAGATCAAACACAGCTAATCACAACAGATTCTAAATCGGCTTCAGCAAGCCAGTTCCGTATTGGATTATATTTCAACAAATCCGGCCACGAACAAGGACCAGCGGAAGAAAAATCCCTCCAATTTGTTGCTTCTCCCGAACTAAATCTCCTAGGGTCGACGAAAAGGCTTCGTTGTGGTGGAGACTTCGTCCAGTTGAAGCCGGCAGCAGCCTTGTCCTTATTTCTCAGGTCCTTCACGCACCACAGGTCTTCCGAGCAGGACAGCGACCTCCAGTGCGGGATGTGAAGCCTGAGCTCGTCGCAGCCGCCAACCTCCGCGACGACGACCTTGCAGTCGTCCCCCGCACTCGCCATGTTACGCACGTACTTGCACAGGGCTCGCACGAGGGATGCGGACTCCGGGCCCTCCCCATGGATGCCATACATGAAGTAGAAACCAAATGGACTCCATAGATCCGGGAGAGCCAGGATGCCGAGGCACGGGAAGAACTGGTCCAAGAAGCTCGAGGCTTTCCCATACACAAGGCAGCCTATCTTACTCACCCTCTGCGCCCGCAGTTTGAAGAGCTCGCCGCAGTTCCAGACACTTAGCATCGCCCAGCTTCTCGGTGGGGTGAACCTGTCCAGGTCCACCTCCACCTCCCCTCCGGTTTCGTATACTCTGGGATACGCCATCCACGTACCTAAGCTTAGCCTGTTCCACAGAACTTGGTCTATGTCCTGCGGGAAGAACTCAGTTGCACCCAGGAATACTCTGTACAAGAGCTCGGCCTGCTCTGTCTTCAACTTTGTTATCTGCAAGCTGGAAGGCAAGCGGACGGCACGCCTGCGCACAGGATTCACAAGTATGGAGGGCGTCCGGAACTTAGCGTACCTGAGCTTGTCTGTGAAGAGCTTAACGGAGGCTGTGTTGGCCCTGTCGGTCGCCATGTAGGCGTAGTCCACAAGGTTGGCCACGAACCACTCTTCCAATCTGATGAGCCAGAATCTGATTCGGCCCATTAAAACAAGCTCAAACCCCTTTCAGCCCAACAGCAGCAATGCCAGGCCCACCGGGAGCTTTCGGCCCATCAGCGGCCCAACAGCCCTCGGCCCGTTAGCGGCACCATCGCTCCCGGCCCAACAGGCTTCAGCTCGTCAGCGGCCCACCAGCCAACGGCCCGGGAACAGCGCGGCAGCCCAGGGCCCAACAGGCTTCGGCCCATCAGCGGCCCAACCCCCTTCGGCCCGGTAGCCGAATCCGGCCCACTCCGGTGGCGGATCAGGCGCTATGGCGGTTTATCAGTAAGCCCTCATTTAGTCCTATATCGGCTGCCACCGTTAACCATCCGCTATCCTTTGCTATAAATGCACCGCTATTTATTGCCCAAAGGAGGCTTCCTCAAGCCTCCGAGACCCTTAAGGACTACGGTCCAAAAAGCATTAAAGCTACTCTCTTTGCCTTCTGGATCGAATCTTCTTCAGGAGCTAACTTGACCGTCGGAGGGGGTTCCCCAGGGCTGAAGCCCGGGACTCCTGCTGACTGGTTTTCTTCTTCTTTCCCTCCTGCAGGAGCTCGGTTCGAATCATCGCCAACCTTCCCGAGTCGGTCTCGGCCGCCGACCTCGGACTCCTCTCCCCGGTCTCGACACGGTGCGTCGGCTGCCCTGCGACGGAGGAGACTCGGTCTCGCACCGCCCCTTCGTCCGCCGGAGGAGCTTCAGCCCCGACTTCCCGGAGCAAGCCAGCCTTCGGACCTCTCGGCTCCGCCTCTGTGTCCTTCGTCTTCCGGATCCCCGTCGGGCCCCTGAACACCGATCCGACCCAGCATCGGATCCGTCTCTTCGGATTCCGGCCTCGGAATCCGGTCGTGATAGCTTCGGCTACATCACGTGGCGCCGTCTGTGGGAAACCAACAAACAAGTCATG
Organism: Zantedeschia hybrid cultivar; assembly: GCA_030544215.1. NCBI lineage: Eukaryota > Viridiplantae > Streptophyta > Magnoliopsida > Alismatales > Araceae > Zantedeschia > Zantedeschia hybrid cultivar. Next base: position 11,282,131 of record JARZZO010000005.1, read on the forward strand.
TCTCAACGACCTATAAGCCGACGATCCGGTCAAAGCGAAACAGAGGGACGGGAGGCCTCAGCGCAGTTACCGTTCTCTGAAGGCACCCCATCCGCCCATTTGAGCGCGGCGTGGCTAGTCACGCCAGGGTCTACAGCTGAAAACAACCGGATAAAGGAACTTCAGCAACAAATGACCGCACTGACTGCCACTGTCACATCTTTGGCAAACATGGTATCTGCCATGGCCCAGTATATGGGGGTATTGAGCCAACTCCCCCATCAGGCACCTCCCTTTCGCCCTGTACAGAACGAGGAGCCTCGGACAGCGTCTTCGCAAGTCTTCATCGACGAGGCCGTTTCGGTGAACGACGAGCCTTCGGCACCACCTGCCCCTCTAGCGGCTCAACCTACAAATCAAGAACCTTTACGCAGGCAAAATCGAAAGGAACGGGACCGAGGCAAGCGACGGGGTCCGCGGTCACGACACCTACCGCTAATTGCTCCCCCTTCCCAAATGCTTGCGGAGATAAAACATATGCTCCGGCGGCCGCAACGCATGAAAACTGATCCTCGCCGAAGGGACCCTAGCAGATATTGTGAATACCATCGGGAGACTGGCCACATGACTGATGAGTGCCGGCAACTTCGGGAGGAGATAGACCGCCTCGTCAGAGAGGGCCAACTACCACTATACCAGTAAGAACAGCCTCGGCCGAGGCGCAATCGAAGAACCTCGGAGAAACGAGGCAGCAACCGAAGAGATCCCCTTTTCATTTTCAAGGTTATGCCTTTAAAATGAATGAAGTATTTGTAAACGGAAGCAACCGAGGGGCCCGCGGATTAGGGACCCCTTCGGACACGCATCCCCCTTTGTCTAGAATACGGGGTACCTTCGGCACTTCATGTAAACTAACCTGGAATTTAGCCAGGAGACGTAAGGAAAGTCTTTTTATTGGAAAGATTGTCTAGCAATGAGTCTCTAAAGTCCGCGGCAACCTGATTCGGAGTGGCTCCGGCCATGCGTACCGGATTAGAGCGGCACGGTATTTCTAAGCCCGCAGGTAACCCGTACCGATCGGGAGCGGCATGGTATTTCTAAGCCCGCAGGTAACCCGTACCGATCGGGAAGCGGCACGGTATTTCTAAGCCCATAGGTAACCCGTACCGATCGGGAGCGGCACGGTATTTCTAAGCCCGCAGGTAACCCGTACCGATCGGGAGCGGCACGGTATTTCTAAGCCCGCAGGTAACCCGTACCGATCGGGAAGCGGCACGGTATTTCTAAGCCCGCAGGTAACCCGTACCGATCGGGAAGCGGCACGATATTTCTAAGCTCGCAGGTAACCCGTACCGATCGGGAGCGGCACGGTATTTCTAAGCCCGCAGGTAACCCGTACCGATCGGGAAGCGACACGGTATTTCTAAGCCCGCAGGTAACCCGTACCGATCGGGAGCGGCACGGTATTTCTAAGCCCGCAGGTAACCCGTACCGATCGGGAGCGGCACGGTGTTTCTAAGCCCGCAGGTAATCCTGATCCGAGGGTGGCTTCGGCCACGTATACCGGATCAGGAAGCGGCAAGGTATATTTAAGCCCGCAGGTAACCCGTACCGATCGGGAGCGGCACGGTATTCTCTAAAAATCCGCGAGTCCTTCGATCCGACGAATGGCTTCGGCCATGTAATCCGGATCAGGACGCGGCATGGTTTTCTCTAAGTCCGTGTAAACCGTATCGGGAGTGGCTTCGGCCATGCAAACCGTATCGGGAGCGGCATGGTTCTCTCAAAGTCCGCGAGTCCTTCGATCCGACGAATGGCTTCGGCCATGTAATCCGGATCAGGACGCGGCATGGTTTTCTCTAAGTCCGTGTAAACCGTATCGGGAGTGGCTTCGGCCATGCAAACCGTATCGGGAGCGGCATGGTTCTCTCAAAGTCCGCGAGTCCTTCGATCCGACGAATGGCTTCGGCCATGTAATCCGGATCAGGACGCGGCATGGTTTTCTCTAAGTCCGTGTAAACCGTATCGGGAGTGGCTTCGGCCATGCGAACCGTATCGGGAGCGGCATGGTTCTCTCAAAGACCGCGAGTCCTTCGATCCTACGAATGGCTTCGGCCATGTAATCCGGATCAGGACGCGGCATGATTTTCTCTAAGTCCGTGTAAACCGTATCGGGAGTGGCTTCGGCCATGCAAACTGTATCGGGAGCGACATGGTTCTCTCAAAGTCCGCGAGTCCTTCGATCCGACGAATGGCTTCGGCCATGTAATCCGGATCAGGACGCGGCATGGTTTTTCTCTAAGTCCATGCAAATCGTATCGGGAGCGGCATGGTATTCCCTCAAGGTTCGCGAATCCTTCGAATGTTGTGAACCACATTAGCGAAGGCCCCGGCCGTATCTACTGGCACTATTTTACCGACTTCCTATCCGAACCTACATCGGGTCTCGGGTTCGCGAACTATAGCGAACGACGACAGGACCTCGGACTTTTGAAGGGCCAGATTCGGGCAATCATGCACAAGACATCAAGGTAAAGCCAAAAACATTCCCTGTATTCACAAGAAAGGGGAAGTACAAAATCGGCCATCCGCCTGGCCGAAGGCTTACAAGGAAAGGAAAACAAAAACCGGGGGGGGGGGGGACCCTCGTATCAGCCCTCGACGACCCCTTCCTCTTCCGCTTCGACTGCGTCTTGTCCAGGAGAGGGAGAGGGAGAGTCGACGATCTGCACCGCTTCAGGAGCGGCAGCCTCGGCGGGGGCCTCCTCGGCGGTCACGGCTTCGTCATCCGGAACTTGAGGCGAGGCCCTCTCGGCCATAAGATCCTTCCACTATGATAGGAGCTCCCTGGCTTCCTCGCCCATCGGCAGGGCGACCCCGGTCAAATCGACGCTCGGGCAGGCCCTCTGGGCAACAGCCAGTCCGAGGTCGAAGACCGAAGAAGACGCTAGCAGCTGGGCTTGGAGGATCTCTTCGGCGTAGTCTGGGCCGGCCTTGTAATCGGCTACGGCCGAGTCCACCGCCTCCTCCAGCTCCTGCTTTAGTGCCGACACCTCCTCGGCGTGGCGGCGCTTCTCCGAAGCCCGCCGGGACTCCTTGTCCTGGATCTGGGCCTTGAGGACCCGGATCTCGGACTGAGCCGTAGCGAGTTCGCCCTCGGCCTTCTCCTTCTCCCGCTCGGCCTTCACCTTGGCCTCGGCGGAAGCGCGGGCCTCTGCTGCCCTCTCATCCAGCTGCGCCGGCGTCCGGGCGCTCACGGTTACGAGCCCATCGACTAAGGGCTCGATACGGGGCACCACTAAAGTACCCTCACCCGAACCGGCCGGCTCCCCCTCGACTTCCAGGAGCTTGAGTCGGAGCAGCTCCTGATGGTGCATCAGGACGCTACCCGTCACCGCAGCCTGCGGACCGAAAGCGGACAAGGATAAGAGAAGATAAATCAAAAGACAGCTAAGGAGAGCTAAGTTGAAGCACTTTCAGGCTTCTTACCTGGACCGCCAACCGGGCGCTCATCGCCGCCAGGTCGGTGACGGAGTGATCCTTCAGCTCTTCGAAAGCTGAAGGGAGAGTAAGACTGCGGAGCAGACGGAGGCACGTCTGCGAGTCTTCCATACTCTCGTCCTTGTACACCCCCGGCTCGGGGTGCCACCACTCGCGTTGCGCCCGGGGCGCCTGCGGCCCGGGGCCTTCGTCATCGGCCCCTGCCGATACGGCCGGAGGGGAGTCGCCCCTCGGCGCCTCGGGAGACGCCAGCCTTGCGGCCCTTCGGGCCACGGCGCTCCTCCTGATCAGCGGAGCCGGCTCCGCCTCTTCGGCCTCCTCTGCCCGGGGGCGCTTCGACGCTCGGCCGCCCCTTCGAGCGGCGAACTTGGTCTTCTGCTCCCTCTCGAGAGCGGCGGCGGCAGCACGGCCCTCAGCGGAGGCCGCAGTCCTTGGGACCCCGCCTCGGGTCCTAGGAACTCCAGCGCCTCGGCCGGACCCGCCTGCCGCTTGCGAAGCTGATGCCCGACCTGGACCGCGCTGGTCGGATATCCGGGCGAGGAGGGCGTCGAGCTCGGCCATTGCTGCAAGCAAGAAGAACATGTTAGAAACAAAACGGCGATCAAGTACAAATTCAAAGCCGACTTACCCTCGGCCGAAACTTCATCAGCATCCTCAGCCGGAAGAGCTTCGGCCGGAGGAGCGGCAGCCCTTCCTCCGCGGCCCCGCGGAGTCTCCCCGGGAGGAAGGTAGGGGAAGGCCCGCACCGGGTCGGACCGAGGATCCGGCCATACCCCGGCGTTCACCAGCCGCTCTGACGCGCTGAGGAGCCCCCAGATGTCGTACGGGGCCATGACCTGGACATGGCCCACGAGAGTGCTCTGTACGGGGGTCAGAGCAGGAGGGTCCGAGAGGCCTGCGGCCAGCGGCGCCCATTCGGTGGGAAAGGGCCACACGCCCTTCTCGTTCTCCGGCAGAGAGATGAAGATGAACTTCCTCTTCCAGCCGTGGATGGACGAGGGTTTCCCGGAGAATATGCTTCGGCCGACCCGAGGGACGAAGCAGTACCACTCGGATTTCCCCTGCCTTTGGATTTTAAAGAAGTAGCGGAAGACGTTGATAGAAGGGTTGATCCGTATACGAGCGAAAAAGCTCAAAAAACCGTATACGGTGCGCCAAGAATTGGGAAAGAGCTGAGACGGGGCCAGCCCGTAGAAGCTGAGGAGGTTAATGACAAAGGTGGGAAGAGGAAGACGGAAGCCCGCCTCGAAGCTATCAACGTAGATGGAGAAGGAGCCCGGGCGGAGAGTGTTGGCCCTGGTGGCGGAGTCGGGCCGATGAGGGGTCGTCCAGGAAGGAAGCTGGAAGTAAGAAACAAGGTTCCTCACCTCTACGTCCGAAAGGGCGCAGGATGCTTCCGAAGCAATGTCGGGACGACGGCGTCCCGAAGTAGAAGCCCGGCCTGGGTCCCGGACTTCCTGGGTAGCCTCGGCCTCGGAAGCCTCAGCCCCGGAAGCCTCGGCCCCGGAAGCCTCAGCCCCGGAGACCTCGGCCCCGGAAGCCTCGGACTCCTCAGTCCCAGAGTTCTCAGGCTCTTCAGACATCGCGGAAGTAAGGGAATCCGAGGTGAGGGAATTTGACAGAGAAGATTTCGGAGAGTGGGAAGGAATATACTCCTCGTCCGAATGAGTAATCTCACTGGAAGGACTCCGGACCATAAGGCCGCGAAGGGGAGAAAGAAGGCCAAGGCTTACTCGTAGGAAGGGGGAGGAAATCTCTCCTGAGCCGAGCGCAGCTTCTCAGGCCACCCAGCTCCACCAGCGATGCGCTCTGAGGAATGGAGATCCTCCCACGGTGGCCGGCGAGCTCAGACGAAGCCTTCAGAAAGCTAGCCTTTCGCCGGAGAAGGAAGGAGAACTCGGGTGATCGCAGGGGAAACGCAAGCACGGCAGCAGGAAGAAGAACAGTGCCCTGCTGAGGGCTTGTATTTATAAGCCCCATCCGAAGCGCCTCCCGCCGAAGCCAACGGCCGAGATCATCCCTCTCGTCCCCTCGCTCCTCTCGGATGCCCGCCACATGCACCGTCCTTCGGCAATGATGACGGGCCGGCTCCGGGACTTGAAGCAGAGCGATCAACGGCCGAGGGCGCTCCGACCCTTCGGCTGATCATTCGGATGCCCGCCACGTGTCCCGATCCGCGTGCCGACGAAGGGAGCGGCGGCGATCCGAGTGGAGCCTCGGGCAGAGAGCCGAGGCGATCCGCGACCCGCGAGCGGTCAGGATCCTTTTGTGTTTTTGGCGGAGCGGCCGGATGCGCGACGCGTGTCCCGTGCTTCCTCGCGAGGCGACGCCCATCCCGTCCATTTAATGAAGCTTGACGCGAGTCAGAGCGCTCGGCCCTTCGGCTTCTGAGCTTTAAGCCTTCGCTGCCACTCCGAGCGAAGACCTAGCAACCGCATACCCCTCAGCCGACCGAGGGCACCCTCTTCCCAGTGAAAAAAGAACAGAGCTTCGGGTAAGACACCTGTTACGCTATTCTTCTGCCAGCTTCGGGCTATACTCTCGCCATCTCAGAACTGAGGAAGACAAAAGTGGGGGGCTATGTGATGAGGCAGAATCTGATTCGGCCCATTAAAACAAGCACAAACCCCTTTCAGCCCAACAGCAGCAGTGCCAGGCCCTCCGGGAGCCTTCGGCCCATCAGCGGCCCAACAGCCCTCGACCCGTTAGCGGCACCGTCGCTCCCGGCCCAACAGGCTTCAGCCCGTCAGTGGCCCACCAGCCAACGGCCCGGGAACAGCGCGGCAGCCCAGGGCCCAACAGGCTTCGGCCCATCAGCGGCCCAACCCCCTTCGGCCCGGTAGCCGAATCCGGCCCACTCCGGTGGCGGATCAGGCGCTATGGCGGTTTATCAGTAAGCCCTCATTTAGTCCTATATCGGCTGCCACCGTTAACCATCCGCTATCCTTTGCTATAAATGCACCGCTATTTATTGCCCAAAGGAGGCTTCCTCAAGCCTCCGAGACCCTTAAGGACTACGGTCCAAAAAGCATTAAAGCTACTCTCTTTGCCTTCTGGATCGAATTTTCTTCAGGAGCTAACTTCACCGTCGGAGGGGGTTCCCCAGGGCTGAAGCCCGGGACTCCTGCTGACTGGTTTTCTTCTTCTTTCCCTCCTGCAGGAGCTCGGTTCGAATCATCGCCGACCTTCCCGAGTCGGTCTCGGCCGCCGACCTCGGACTCCTATCCCTGGTCTCGACGCCGTGCGCCGGCTGCCCTGCGACGGAGGAGACTCAGTCTCGCACCGCCCCTTCGTCCGCCGGAGGAGCTTCGGCCCCGACTTCCCGGAGCAAGCCAGCCTTCGGACCTCTCGGCTCCGCCTCTATGTCCTTCGTCTTCCGGATCCCCGTCGGGCCCCTGAACACCGATCCGACCTAGCATCGGATCCGTCTCTTCAGATTCCGGCCTCGGAATCCGGTCGTGATAGCTTCGGCTACATCACAATCTAATCACCAGGCTCGAGCCAACTCCCCTGCACCGGTGCAATCGGGAGACCCTCACCCAGAACGTACCCCACCTTGGCGTGGTCCTCTGGGGCACTGCTGATGGTCACGTTCCTGATCGACCCACGGACGACCCCAACCAACTCCCCCTCCACCTCGGCAACCTGTAGCTCTTCGATCACATAAGAAAGAGAAGTCGATCAAAAGAGGGAGCTAGGGCGCCAGGGAGGACTTACCAGCATCTTGTGCACCGGGCTGTTTCGGACCCGGCAGAGGGGGTCGCCCAAGGTGTCGATCTGGAGGAAGGAGGCCTCCCCGGCAGGCGCTGCTTCGCATCTCCTCTCGAGCTCCTCCACCCCGGCGCCATCTCTCCGCCTGCTGAAGCACCTTATGATGAGCTCTGCCGGGGTTGCCATCGCTGCACAACGACGCACCGTCGCTGGCGAGAGGGTGTATATATGTGTAACCGCCAAAGCCAAGTAGTATTCCGGGCACTGGTCAGGCACATGCGAGTGCATCATACCTCTTCGAACGGACAAGGCGGCGCCTGTTCGCGGCACAGCGCGCGCGCATCATCATCTGCGTACGAACGACGTGCGTGTGGAAGGGATGGAGTGGTTCGTGCCATCAACCTTGGCGGGACCTGTGGATTAGACAAACTCATGACAAGAACCAACTGGAGCGGCGTACTTTTCTGCCGGGGAGGATTTTGCTAGCTCGACCGACGGACGTAAGCGGATATATATGGTTAAAAGGATATATGTAGCTTGTAGAAGTGATGGCATAAAATCTCGTCCATGCGTACTCGAGAGTAGCTGTTCATGAGTGCTCTTAACATAATATGTGGGGAAAGGAGGAATACAGGCCATGAGTTCTTGGAGATGCCATTCGTCGGTGAGGGGACGCTGTCTGCCCTTCCCACAACCCTGTTGAGGGCACCTGTTCGTACTGTTTCTTCTCTTACCCTATGGTTCTGGTCGTGTGAGCTTGTGGTCCATTAGAGAGTTTTTTTTTTTTTGAAAATTTGTCCATTAGAAAGTGGAAGCATAGCACGGCATATAGATATCAGTTTTTTAGTCCAAGCATCAGATTCCCGTCCAATAAGGGGTCTAGATGATTCAGACATCTTTATTAATGTTGACAAACAAATGAGACATTGAGGGCATGTTTGGCAGCTAATTCAACGTTGAAGTTGCATGAGGCATGGACATGCAACGTCTGAACGATTAGGAGACTCGGATCTTTTGGCTTTTTTTTTTGTCAAAGAAAGAGAAGCTGCCTTCATTACACTAACGCATAAAAGTTAGGGAGAAATACTTGGTGCACATCAGGTATTAGTGCATATCTCTGGTGTGCACCAAGTTTCTTTATTTCTTATTTTTTAAAGATTATATTTTCAAGTCGGAGTCGAGCGCGCCTACACATATGTACAAGGCACATCCTATTCCGACATTTATAAAAGATTTAAAAATTTTAAAAATTGATCAAAAGAATAAAAAATATTAAAATAATTTTTTTTTTTAGCCGTAGAATTAGAGTGTGCGTTGTACAGACGTGTAGGTCAACTCGACTCCGCCCTGAAAACATAAATTTTAAAAAATAAAAATAAAAAGCTTGGTCAGATGTGTACTAAGCTGGAGAATGCACCAAAGTATTTCTCAAGTTGCTAGTACATATACGCATGGGGGGAGTAGGTGCTCCCAAACAGTAATAGGTAATGGCAATAGCAAGGCCAGGCACAGGGGCATGTGGCTACCGACAGAACCAACATAGGTGATATAGTACACTGGATAATAGTAAAATATGTTAGGGATTTTAGGAATATCTGGAGCGGAAGCCATCCCTAACGCAGAGGAAGACGATCCCGGAGTTGATCCCCACACGCGGCGAACCTCGAACAAGAACCCACGAACTCCGGACGAGAAGACGGTGTAGAGCCACGCACTGTCTCCACTGGTTTCCTCTCTCTATTTGTCTTAATGCGTATGACCTAATGGGGAGTCACATGCTTCTTTTATAGAAAGGAGGGACCAATCCCGTTCTTACTTCTAACAGGATCCTACTCATTACAGGATCCTTATTGAGTGCCTAATGGGTTAAGCCCAATAACATATTCCATTGATTGGATGCCTAATGGTGTGCAAGTGTGCAGCCCAGTAAACACAAGTGGACCACTAATTGGGTAAAAATCCAACATTCTCCCACTTGATCCAACTTGTCTTAAGCACATCAAATCTTCCTCTGAAAACATACTTATAGTATAAATATATATAGTTTCAAAAGGACTCTTGAAGATTTGACATCCTGGGCATACACCTGAAGAGAAAATCACAGTATGCGCGCGCACAATAAAACAAAACTACACACCATTCTAATTAACGGAATCTTAAAGGTTCAAGAACAGTAAATCAAATGACATGAGTTATGACGGCAAATGAATTCAATTACACACCACCTTCCATGTACCACAGTGCCACCAACTTACTATAATTGAACATCAAATATGGAACTGTAGATAAACTCAAACATAATGTTTATCCATTGGTCACCACTTAAAGATACAATCTGCCAGCCAAAATCCATAACTATCATGTATACAAAAATAGATGGAAAAGGCAGAAAGTAATGGAAGAATCACAATATATCGAGAGAACTAACAAGACCCATCCGAATCACATGACTACAAAAAGTGCTAGCAGGTAGTCCTTTCGTGAGTGGGTCAGCAACCATAAGATCCATCCCGATATGTTCTATAGACACTTCTTGATTCTTCACTCTGTCTCTAAGAGCAAAATACTTAATATCTAAGGCTCTACCACCTTTGGACGCCTTATTGTTCTTAGAGAAGAAGACCGCAGCAGAATTGTCACAATATATTCTGATAGGTCTGGAGACGAAATCAATGAATGATAGACTTGTGAGCAGATTCCGCAACTGGATGGCCTGTGCACTAGCCTCAAAACAAGCAATGAACTCGGCTGCCATCGTGGAAGCCACTGTAATACTCTGCTTCTCACTGCACCAAGTGATAGCTCCTCCTGTTAGGAGGAAGATGTATCCTCTAGTGGACTTCCTCGAATCAAGACAGCCGCCAAAATCAGCATCAGAATAGGCAACGACCTCTAACTGATCTGACATTCTGTAAGTGAGCATGAAATCTAATGTGCCCTTAAGATACCGCATGACTTTCTTGGCAACTTTCCAATGATCCATGCCTGGGTTGCTCTGGTACCTGCTGAGCATACCCACGGCAAAAGCTATATCTGGACGTGTACAAGTATGAAGGTACATCAAGCTCCCAACGGCTGAAGCATATGGAATAGGCTCTATCTGCTTCCTTTCCAAGTCGTTCTTGGGACACTGTAATTCATTGAATTTATCACCTTTTACAATGGGTACTTTATCGGGTGCGCAGGACTGCATGTTGAACATTTCCAAGACTTTTGAGATGTAAGCCTTCTGAGAGAGACCAAGAGTACCTGAGGGTCTGTCTCTAGTGATTTCAATGCCCAAAACATAGTGGGCATCACCCATATCTTTCATCTCAAAATTCTTAGAAAGGAAAGCTTTGGTTTCATGTAATAAACCAAGATCACTGCTGGCAAGCAAGATGTCATCCACATACAAAAGCAAGACAATGAAACTACTCCCACTGATCTTTAGGTACAAACATTCATCAATAATGTTTTCCTTAAACCCAAAGGACAGTATGATTTCATTGAACTTTATGAACCATTGGCGGGAGGCTTGCTTAAGTCCGTAAATGGATTTCCTTAATTTGCATACCAAGTGTTCTTTACCTTCAGCACGAAACCCTTGAGGTTGCTCCATACACTTCTTAATCTAGGTCCCCATTGAGAAAAGTCGTTTTCACATCCATCTGATGTAACTCCAGGTCAAAATGAGCTACCAAGGCCATGGCTATTCTGAACGAGAGTTTCTTGGAAACTGGAGAGAACGTCTCATCATAGTCAATGTCTTCCCTTTGAGTGAAACTCTTAGCTACCAATCTAGCCTTATATCATTCAACTTTGCCTTTAGCGTCCACCTTAGTTTTGAATATCTATTTACATCCAACAAGTTTGGACCCTTTAGGCAAGTTAACGAGATCCCAGACTTGATTTTTAGCCATAGAGTCAAGCTCTTCTTTCATGGCTTCAAACCAATAGGCAGATTTTTCACTCTTCATGGCTTGTGAAAACGTCACTAGATCATCAATGTCACCCATGTCTACACTATCTTCCTGTAGGTATACTATGAACTCATCAGATATGGCAGGTCTCCTGACTCTTTCAGATCGACGTAATGTTGGCCCCTGATCCACCTGAAGAGGTGGTTGGTCAACAACAGCGACATCTTCTGGAGCAACCTGGGGTGGACCAACTGCAACTATTTGCTATCCTAGGATTTCATTCCGAGGAATGAATATGGGAACAACGTTGTCAGTTGTTACAGGTGTTTCAACCTGATCCTGTAACTCCTTAAAAGAAATCTCTCGAGAAGGTCCACTCCCACTAACTCCGCCATCTTCAAGGAACCTTGCCTTATATGTTTCTATAATGATGGGAACATGGGATGGGCAATAGAATCTAAACCCTTTTGATCTCGCTGGATAACCAATGAAGAATCCACTGGTTGTTCTGAGATCAAAAGGCTTTTCCTGTGAACTGTATGGTCTAGCCTCAGCTGCACACCCCCACGTGCGCATATAGCTCACAGAAGGTTTCCTACCACACCATAACTCATAGGGAGTCTTAGGTGCAGCCTTCGTAGGAACCTTATTCACAATGTGAGCAGTTGTCTTAACGGCTTCGCCCCACAAGGATAAAGGAAGGGTAGAATGACTCAACATTGCCCTGACCATTTCTTTAAGCGTTTGATTCCTTCTTTCTGCAACCCCATTCTGATATGGGCTGTCAGGAGTAGTGTACTGAGGTAAGATCCCCTCTTCTTTAAGGAATTTAGCTAATGGACCAGGCCTTTGTCCCATCTCAGTATACCTACCATAGTACTCGTCACCTCTATCAGACCTGACTATCTTGATTACTTTCCCTGATTGTTTCTCTACTTCCTTCTTGAAATCCTTAAAGATATTGAAAACATCTGCCTTTTCAAGAAGTAAATAGAGATACATGAATCTAGAATAGTCATCTATAAAGGTGACAAAGTACCTCTCACCAGTCAGACAGAGTGGAAAAGGACTACAGATATCAGTGTGAATTATTTCTAAAATTTTAGAACTCCTTGTAGCATCTTTAGTAGGCGTGTGTGTTTGCTTTCCTTTAATGCAATCAACACATGTCTCGAAGTCAGTGAAATCCAGAGTGTGTAACACTCCTTCTCCCACTAACCTGTTGAGCCTCTTAATGGAGATGTGTCATAATCTCCTATGCCACAACATGGATGAATTTTTGTTAACTCTACCACGCTTGTTGCCAGTAAGGACCGAAGTATGCAGGGTGTTATGAGATTGTTCAATCACATTGCTAAGACACAATTTATACAAACCATCATATATAGAACCAGTACCAATAACAATAGAATCTTTTATTAATTCAACTGAAGAGTTTCCAAGTTTGACTTGAAAACCTTTTGAATCAATTCTTGATACTGAAACTAAATTTCTACTAAAAGATAGTACATAAAAAATGTCTTCTAAATCTAAAACAAATCATGATTCCATAACTATCCTATAAATTCCTACGGCCTTGACTTGTGAGCGCGTCTTATTTCCTGAAAAGATGCTCCGCTCACCCTCATTCAGAGGCCTTTGGAAAAGGAATCCCTGCATAGAAGTGACAACATGCATAGTAGAACCTGAGTCAATCCACTATATGCTTTTAGGAATATTGACTAAATTAGACTCATAGCAAACATAAGATGTATGCTCTCGAACACTACCACTAGTGTATTTCATTGAGGACAGTTTAGCCATTAAAGTTCTGGCTTTGGCCTTATCAGAACTAATGAACTGTTCCTCAATAGCTTTAAGAAATCCATTAGCAGTGGTCTGATCTGAGATAGATCCCTTTATGTTCTGTCTAACGTGTCCCTGAAGGAACAGAAGGCAGAGACGATTGAACTTTTCCCATTTTTCATAATGAAGAGGAAGAAGATGAGATACACAAAGTTAGTACATTTCTTCTTGACCTGCACACGTGAATGAATTTACAATTAAATCTCTTCTCTAATGATTAAAAAGAAATGCAAGAGAATGAAGTGAAAAACATGGGAGTTTCTCTCTTTATCTAACTCTCTTTTCTCTTCAAAAACCTTATTTGAAATTCTCTTTAAAATATCATATTTATATGTTAAATGTTGCTTATGGACCGTTGTATGGTGACTCCAAGCCTCCCAAAAGATTCCACAATTTCAAATTCATAGAAACCTACAGGTTTTGGGAATTTGTTTACCAAAAACGGTGGCATAGGCAATGATCACACGATCCCATAAAAAAATGTTTCTCCTTCAAAAAGTTATGGGAAAAGGTCAACAAGTCTTAGAGTGTTAGATGAAAAAAGTGAGAATACAACTAGAAAAAGTGAGTGAATCTAAGAAAAGTGAGAGTAAAAAAGTGGGAGGATCATGATAAAAGTAAGTATGTCCTGTACTATCAAAAAGTTGTTACTAAAATACATTAAAAGTAAAGACGAATGTGGTAAAAAAAAATATATATTTGTTTGTCCAAGTCATCTGAGAAATATTTAAAGATGGCAATCTACACAAATCTGGACAAGTAATGGTCGACCAATGAGACTGATTGGTCGACCAATTCCCAACTAAATGTTTAGAATGTTCTAGCATTGGTCGACCAATGAACTTATTAGTCAACCAACCCTGGCAGACTCAAAAACTAAATTTTCGTATTAGTCGACCAATTACCTGATTGGTTGACCAGTACCCTTCCTGCTATTGGCCTTTTTCTTAGGTTTTTTTCTTTCAAGTTTTCATGCATGATTATTTTTAGATATTAAAAATGTGCTGTTTGTCACTCCAATTTTCGATAAGTGTGCCTTAATCAGTAAGAGGGCTTGCCAATTAGATTGTTCCCACTTATCATAGCATGATTTTTCCTCATTGGTACTCTGATCTATAAGAGCAGCAAGTTTCTCTTCTCTAATTGCAATATCCATATCCATCCATCCAAGGGTGATCAAGATTTGATCCTTCCACTCACTAAAGTTTGAACCATTAAAACTAAGAATGTTTGAACTATTCATAACCATCCCAGGGACTACGGCTGAAAAATAATGAAGATTTTCTATATTAGGCATGTAATACATAGCAAGCGAATTAAAACACATCACATCACATCACTTGAAAAATTCAGTTATTTTGAAAATGCACTTTTCATAATTTGCATTTATTTCTTATGCAATCAACAACACAACATCACATAATCACCCCTTTGGGAGTGTATTATACGATTGTAAATATGTCCGCATAAGGCAACAAAAAATTATTATAACATGAGTTGTCAAGTAACAAAACTTACAAAATTATTTCCTTTGAGAATATAGGTCATGCAATCGTAAGTAGACCATAACTCACAAGTGCTAAAGATTATAAGAATAATAGTTTTGTGGTCTTTAGTTTAAGAAAATCCTTAGTCTTTGGACTCTTAGAAAAAAAACATAAACTCCTTTATCTATAAAATAATTATCTTATCTCAACATTTGTTCCTTATACACATAAATTCTCCTTTGGGAGTAATCTTAGTGTCACAACATCCATTTAAGGTTGAAAATTATCAAATGATTGGCAAAAAATAAAGTTATCAGATAACTAAATTTCTTAAACATGCTAAATATGTTATCATGTGAAGCAACATATTAAAGAGCATGCAACTGATAACTTTAATCAATTAGAGGAAAAAACAAGTGGTCACACTTTATCAAAGAGTTACTATATCGGATAGCCAGTGTCTTCGTTAGCAAAAATATCAACAAATCACAACGTTAAAAATAGTAATGTTCACAGTTCATAGTCCATTAAAATACATGCCAAAGATTTTACAACTTGAGAATTGATTAAATCAGCCCCTAAAATTACATCAAATAATTTTAAATTGAATGATAATTTGGATCTAATGTAAATTTAAAATAGTCCAGTCTAATTTTAGTCCAGCTCAAATTCAACCCAAGTTTAATCTAAATTCAGCTCAAATTCGGCCAAATTCAATAATAAGTGGATTGGGTTGGATTTGGTTGGACTAAACCTATTTATAAATAGTTTATTAAAAGTATTTTACTTTTTGTATGAATTATTGTAAAAGTCAATAAAATAAATTGGGCCAACTTGTTTTCAGTCTAATCTAGTTCATGTGTAACTAATGTCAACCCAAATTTAGTCCAACCCGATTTATATAACTTGGGCCAGTCAAATTCGTTTAATATGGGCTGGATTGGGCTGGGCACTGTCCGGTCTGCCCAATTGACACTTCTATTTATACCGTTAGAATTACTTATACTAGAATAAGGAGAATAAATAATTCGATCTTAGACACAAGAATTACTTATCCTTCTTATTCTATTATTGAATCCCACATAACTATCAAAGTTAAATACCCCTTATTTTAGTATGTAATGTTCCGGATAAGTAATTCCGAAAAATTATTCTGTAAACAAATTGAAACTTAGCACGGTGCATAGGTGGCCGTTTGTCAGATGCTGTTGCCAAGAGTGCATCCGGCAGCGGTGCGCCTGTATACATCCCTGGCATGAGAGATCTTAAATAATTAATCAAGTTATGGTCTTTTTTTAGTATTTCTTTTCCAGAGAAATTTAAGTGGGATTCCGCCACAACGATAATCAATTTTGGGCAGTCAATTTGAAAATTTTAAATAAATAGTCAAAATATTTTTATTTTATTTTTTTGTATGTTACAATAGTGTATATTCATATTCTGGTTTTAAAGTGCTGTCATATGACTCAGGACCAATAATTGTGAATAAAAAATTTATAATAAATATATAATTTACACATTGCGTGTACCTTGAAATTTCTTTTTATGTCGTTGAATAACAGTCTGGTAGTGGAGGGACTACCGCATCACAGCGAAACCACACTACACACCCACCCAAGGAACCCAACATTTCATCCTCCATGATCTGTCACTTCGTCGCGTGGTCCCAACAAACAAAGTCCATATACACCGTGGACTTATAACTAATCCCTCCTGAGTAATGGTTGTTGCATCGTGGAGGTTAGTCATCTTGCAATACAAAATGTCATATTTACGGAGTATTTATCATACTTAAAAACTATTTATTATATTTATAAATCTATATGTAATGTATAAAGATGGTAAATATTTTTGAGACGCAACAAATACTTCGTAGATATAGCAAATATTATTTGTCGTGCCTATGATGCATTTGTCACGTCTGTAAAATACTTGTAACATGAAAAATTTAAATATATAGAGATGATAAATACGACATGCTCACGAAATATTTCTCGTGCGTGTCTACAAAATATTTGTCATGTGTATAAACATATGTCACTTATAAAATTTTCCAATGATTGTCAGGCCACTCTACTCAGCCCATGTGACATCATAAGATGACTCAATTTACTACACTAACCCTCAATGCATCGAATATTACTTCTGAAATATATAATTCATAAGAGTAATGCTTACCACAATTCGTCCATACGACAATTGGGGGCATTGCGGTAAGTATTTTTTTTGAACTTTTTAAAGTAGGGTCCTAGGTGGCCTACCCATCCGTACATCTCAATCTTTGATCAAATGATATAAAAAATCTAAAAATTAAAAATTATTATTATAGTTTGGCCCATTAAAGACATTTTTTAAGTTTGGTTTTTAATTTTCAAATTTTTTTGACCTATCTAAGATTGGGCTGTAGCAACAGGTAAGAGATACTAGACCCGAGCTAAAAAGAGTTTTTTAATTTACTGTAATGCTTCCCATTGCAGCAGCATTAGTCTAGTTGGTAATACGATGATTCAGATTGTGTAAATACGAAAATTATATTTATATTTTTAACTATTTGATTAAAAATACGATAATAAGGAGGTCGTCATCACTCGGTAACAAATCTTTTAAAAAAGATTGTACGTAATGTGCTGCCGTCCGATTAAAGCGATTGGTCGGTAGCACCGGGGCCTTCCGACGGTGCAACCGTGGACTCTTCTAAACCTCTCCTTTCTTCTTCTTGCTGTTTTAGAAAAAAAATGCCCTTGCTTATGGGGTCCTCTCCCCTCTCCGACGACGTTGTGCCGTGTGTTTGACTGGTCGTGTTGGAGTCGGTGCTCCCTCTTCTCTCCGCTCCACCCCCCACCGTCTTCCACGGGCACACATGGGCCTGCTGCCGCTTCCACTATAATTGAGACGAGACGAGAGTGGTGGCAGGGAGCAGGAGCAGGTGGTCCCTTTTATTAAGATTTTGCTCTGCCCACAGGGTGGCCCCTCCTCTCCCTCAACAAAGTCTGGCACACACTTGCTTTCCTCCTCCTGCCAGTGTGGAAGCCAGGTTTCCCTTTCTGTGCTGTCCCCTTTCCCCTTCCTCACATCCTTCTTGTTAAGGTATATCACATTAGACCCACTTGTCCCCCTCTATCTCTTCCCTTTTTCACCCCCCACGCTTCCACCCACCCGCCTCCTCCCCCCGTGTGGGTTCGGTGAGGATGAGAGGATCCAACTCCAAGCCCGGGCTCCCAGATGCGGCGAGCGGCGAGGAGATCGAGTGGGAGCTGAGGCCTGGCGGGATGCTGGTGCAGCGGAGGGAGGACGGGGCTGGTCCCGCCGGCCCCATGATCAGGATCAAGGTCTCGCACGGCACCTACCAGCACGAGGTCACCGTTCCTGCCCAGTCCACTTTCGGTGAGCTTTGGCACACCCCTTCCTTTGTTTTCCATATCTCCTTGTTATGTTTGTGGTAGGTAATTTGACCTGTTCTGTTCACTTTAGACCATTCTGTTGTTGTATCTGTTTGTTTGTTTTGTTGTCTTGTGATCGCCAGTTACTTCGTTAGATCAAATTTGAAGGATTTGCTTATTATGTTTTGGCTGGTTAATGTGTGAGGGTTTTTATTTGTGTACGTTTGGATTATTTTCTCAGTCCATGTTTATGGTTGGTCGCAATGCCACGCGAAAGGCTGAAATGGAAAACTTGTGATTTGCTTTTGCTTGTGTTAAGGGGAATTGAAGAAGGTTCTTGCTCAAGAAACTGGATTGGAGCCTCAGGAGCAGAGGCTGTTGTTCAGAGGGAAGGAGAAGGACAATGATGACTGTTTGCACATGGTGGGTGTTAAGGACTTGTCAAAGATTGTCCTTATGGAGGATCCTGTGAGCAAGGAGCGTAAACTCGAGGACATGAAACAAAACCAGGGTATTTCTAAGGCTTGTGAAGCTGTTCACCGCATTAGGGCTGAGGTCGATAAACTTGCCGGAAAGGTATCTGTGTGTGTGTTTTTTAAAGTTATTCATAGATCTAATAGGTGTACATATTATAAGATCTTCCTTTCGGGAGTAATGTGAATTCTGTACGTATGCAGGTTTCAGCACTTGAGTCAACAGTGCATAAGGGTGCCAAAGTTGAAGAAAAGGAGTTTTTGATGTTGACCGAGTTGCTTATGAGGCAGATTCTGCAATTGGACGGCATTGAGGCTGAAGGAGAAGCCAAAGTTCAGAGGCGGATTGAGGTTCTATTTTGTTATATATATTCCATTTTTTCAGTTCCATTTTCTAAAATAGGTTCATTTTTTATATCAGCATATGGGATGGCTAATGTGTCCAAAAGTTTTCATTTATCATCATGTTAATTGTCGCATTTAGCAACCTATGTTTCATCTTACGACCATTGTGGGATTGATGTTTTGGATCATTAAAATCACATACTAATGCTTGAAACATTTTGAACTAAATGCAATGTGCTAACCTGGAAGAGTGAATTTTGTCCAACCATGTTTCATCTCTGTATGTTCATGTAAGTGGACGTATAACAACTTTGATATAGTTAATGTGGTTGTATTGTGTTCCCTAGAGGATTTAGCTGCTGGTACAGGTCATTGAAGTCTAGAGGACAATAGCATTAGGAGTGGCATTGGGTAGGAGTTGTGAATGACACAATGTGATGCGGAATAGGGATGGGGAAATTGGAGGAAGGGCTTGGAGGCCTAGAGGAGGAGGACGACAGGGTAGAAGAAGAGGAAGATGTAGGGGAGGAAGGAGAGGGGAGGAAGAAGAAGAAGGCACTAGAAGAATCCACCCCTTTCTCACACCGGCCCTTCCGGGCTCTCACACACGAGCACACACAGTAGTGGCCAAGCAGAACTTTCCCTTCCAATCATTAGCTAATCATTAGGTTTCCCCTTTGGGCTTACAAGAATATATATAGGGTCCCAAAAAGACAACCCTATGTGCACAAATGTCCAAAGTACCTCTAAGTCTAGAAAAGTGCTGAAGAAAAATATAGAAAAATAGAAAAAGTAACGTGGGCCACTAGTGGGCCAATCTTACACCTAGAGGCCTAATAATAAAAGCAAACACATCATCGGGCCTAGTACAAGCCCAACATCACAAAAAAACATAACAAATGTATCAATACGCATCTCCTAGCCACAATGCTACTCGATCAGCTGCGGACGTCATGTG
Source organism: Zantedeschia hybrid cultivar (assembly GCA_030544215.1). Taxonomy (NCBI): domain Eukaryota; kingdom Viridiplantae; phylum Streptophyta; class Magnoliopsida; order Alismatales; family Araceae; genus Zantedeschia; species Zantedeschia hybrid cultivar. The sequence goes on from JARZZO010000005.1 coordinate 11,301,712, forward strand.
GCGGTAGTAAACCTGAACCAAATTGTAACGGAATCGGACTCAAATGTCCTCACCAATCCTCCTCGGCTGGGAGGAACTCGACTCCATTGAGTAAAGGTCTCGGCCGCTTTGATAGTGCTCCAAGAGATCCAGGTCAATCTGCTGTAGCTCCTCGCGTGTGATCCATGTGTCTTCGGTCGATGACCTCCCTCTCTAGCAAATCAGGTAGCGTTGATCGGCCATATTCCTAGAAGTAACAACCTGTTCGTCCAGTATATGGACAATTTGCTCACGTCGTGCTTAAACTGGGATTGGAAGTGGACACTTATAGGTGGGGTCACTCTCAAGGGGAGGAGAAGACTCAAATAGGTCATTGGGAATTACTGTCGGGTTCCGATAGGCCACCAAATCCGAGACGTTGAATGTCGTACTGATGCCATAGTTCGGAGGTAAATCCACGATGTACTCATTCGGTCCAACTCATTTCAGCACTTCGAATGGACCGGCTTCTCGAGCTTATAGCTTCTTCACGGTTTCGAATGAAAACTGTTCAAGTTTGACCCTGATCATCACGTAGTCTCTCTCCTGAAACTCCTGCTGTCACCGATGCGCGTCTGCCATCCTTTTGTAGTATTCATTGTTGATCTCGATGTGATGACATACTCCTAATATAGTCAACTAGTGACTATACAGACTCTGAAATGCGTGAATGAATGGGCAAGGGAACAAGGTCTATGGGTCCCTTAGGTCTATAGCCTGTGACTATCTTAAATAGACTCATGCATGTAGACCTATTGACCGAACTATCATATGCAAACTCAATATGCTTTAAAACCTAATCCCAACTACGTATATGCTCGCCAACTAGACAACGCAGTAAATCACCCATACTTCTATTAACAACTTCAGTCTGTCCATCAGTCTGGGGGTAGTAAGCAGTAGAGAACTTGAGTTTAGTGGCCAAGAGATGTTAAAGGGTCTTCCAAAAATAGCTAACAAATCACACATCTCTGTCAGTGATGATGGTCTTTAGGATCCCATGTAGACGAACAACTCCCTCATAGAAAAGATGAGCTACTCGAGATGCATTAGGCATCTTAGAAGAGGGGATAAAATGAGCCATTTTGGAAAACCAATCAACGACAATCAGAATGGAATCGTGCCGACGGACACAAGCTTAAGATGAAGTCCATGCTAACATCCTTCCACGGATAGTCAGACATGGGAATGGGAGTGTACAAGTTAGTATTATGCTTCTTCTGTTTTGCCGTAGTGCAAGTGCGGCACTGAGCAACAATCTGTGTTACAATGTACTTCATGTTAGGCTAGAAAAAGTGGTGCTTAATCAATTCGATAGTCTTATTCTGACCAAAGTGACCAGCTAGACCACCAGCATGCACCTCCCAAATGAGAAAATCATGAACCGAAGTTCGCGAGAGCTGATCTCCATGGAATAGATAACTCTCATGAAGGATATAATCATTAAACTCTCGTGAGGGCCCAATAAGAAGAGCGGTGTGAATCGGACTAAAATATAGACAAACTGAATACTCCTCACGAAATCTCTTAAATCTAGTGACCTCCACGCTGACAACTGATAAGAGTGAATATCGGTAGTTCAGCGCGTCAGCCACACGATTCTCTACGCTCGACTTGTGTCTCAAGACGAAGGTGTAGGCCTAAAGAAATTCTACCCACCGGCTATACCTTGGGTTCTACTTCTTCTGAGTATGGAGGAACCTGAGGGCCTTGTGATCCGAATGTAAGATGAACTCCTGCTGTAGCAGATAATGTCTTCAATACCTCAACGCCTGAACTACCGCATAAAACTTCTTATCATAGGTAGAGTACTTGAGCTTAACATCATTTAATTTATCGTTGAAGTATGCAAGGTAGATAAGCCGTCCCTCTCAGCAAGTAGCGAGCGGATCGATGGTAGTGAGGACTACCAATAGCATAGGGGCATAGGGTATCAACAACATCATCAACCATCTCAAATTAGAGCCACAAGATAGGTTACTCACAAACACATACAACCAACAATGAGAATTTACAACCTAATTTCCACACACAATCACAGTGGCAGATATGATCAAAATACTAGATGAGAAAGTCAATGGGAAGGGTTTGTTCACGCTAACCTACCCGCTGTGGAGCGGAGCATGAAAATCGAGGTAATGTTGGGGCAGCATGACGTTGGAGTTGAGTCGTCCTCGCTGAGATGAAGCTAACGATGCGATCGACACAAGAAACGAAGCTCAAACAGAGTGACCTCGATGTGCGTACAGTGGTGGCACGCAATACGAGATACCGTCGGAGTTGTCGTACATTGAAACTGAGTTGGTCTTACTGGGATGAGACCAACGGAGCTGATGGCGCTCAAATCGGAGTTCGGAACAACCTCGAACGGTGGGCACAAATGTCTTCGTAAAGTATGCAAGAGTGGCACGCAAAACAAGGCCCCAGCTGATAGATGGGATGTGCAGCAAGGTCGCCTCGTTGAGACGATCTCAACGGCGCCAGTGGCTCTCAAATCGGAGCACAGACGAGTCCGTGGTGTTGGCAGTGCGATTAAGACTCCAAGTGCACCGCATGTGTACTGTAGCGGACCATGGCGTACATTGGTTTGGACTTGGCGCAGACTAGGGGAGCCCTAGTTCGAGCCAAAAAAGACCTCAGGTGGTTCAGACCACCTTAATAGCTTGGGTTGAACCACCCTTACTTGGGTTGGTCCACCTTGAAACGAAAGAGAAAGGGGGGGGGGGGTGGTTGAATTGGTTCGGCTGAACCGTTAACTCAAGTTACCGGATCCAACCATTGGGTTCGGATCCAGTAGCTGTGAACAAACATGCCACCTTCTTGTTAACGAACCCGGGTTCTAAGGCCACCGGGTTCGCTTGTTGGGTCTGGATCCAGGAGCTTCAAGAGAACTGGCTTTGCATAATCAGATCTGGATCCGGTTATCTTAAATGGAATGGGGCCCGAGCTTCCTTCTTCTCCACCTACATGGCATTGGGATGCCCTAGCTTGCAGGATGGGGGACAGGGCGGGGGCTGGTGTGGCGACAATGGTAGCAGTGCTGACAGGGGCTGGCGATGACAACGGCGGCTCCGACGGGTGGCGGTGGCCCCTCTCCCTCCTCTTCCTCTCCTTCTTCTGCTCTTCTTTTTGTTTTGTCGATGTAAACCGAGAGAGAGGAGGAGGATGCGGGCGGCGGAAGTGGTAGTAGTAGAAGCCAATGGCGGAAGTGGTAGTAGTAGAAGCCAATGGCGGCAGCAGTAGTAGCTGCCAAGGGCAGCGGCGGTGGCTCCCGCAGGGGACGTCGGTGACAGCGACAGCTGCAGAAGGGGAAGGCGGCTGCCACCGGTGCTGACGGGCTGCGCAGGTCGAGCAGGGGTGACCGGTGTGCTTTCCTTCTTCCTTGTCTTCTTCCTCTTGAGCGGCGGCGGGTGAGTCGCTGCGGTGGTGTGGGGGATCGAGCTTGGACTCTTTATCTATTTCCTTAAAATAATAGTTTGTCCTTTCTCTTTCCAATTTCTTACTTTGTTTGATGACAGTGGGGGAGGATTTTCATAGTCCACATTATAGAATGACTTGATAAACTGGTTCATCTTCTTCATGTCCTACCTTGCTTACCTGTAACGTTGGCCACACCGATGGGCTCAGCTACAAGATGCTTGGTTTCTAAAAGAGGTCCTGTTTGGTATCGGGATAACATTCCAACAGAATAGGCTTAAGTCATCCTAGAACAAAGTATCCCTATTCTTAATCTTGCGTGCGTTTGGTACAAACTGGGTTAAGAACAAAAAGTAAGTTTATTCTTCGTTTGGTGCGCATGAGGATAGTAGCGGGAATAAGTGACTGAAAAAGATAGTAATGCCCTCTTTATTCCAAGAATACAAGGGCAAACTTATTCTCCGTTTGGCATGTCATAATGGGACTTAGAAAAATTTGAGGTACTTCAATTGCATATTAGTTTATGTAATTTTATTAGTTTAAAAATTTTAGAATACTACATTGTTTATGTAATTTTATTAGTTTAAAAAATTTGTTATACAAATATATTTATATTTGACATGTACCGTTATTTGTATATTTATATTAATTTTTCATAAAATTTCTTCTACAAATAGAGCATATTTGTAAAATTATCAAATATATCATATTTAACTTGCTTCCTTCATATTAATTTTAAACGCACATATATTCAATAAAAAATCGAACACTTCATATATTTGATGAGATATTATTCCATGTCATTAATTAAAACATGTCAAATTTGTCTATTTCCCATTACACAAATTTATTAAAATAATTGAGATACTTCAACTAATAACATTAGATTTTGTCTATGTATATTACATATTATAAAATTTATTATACAACTTTATATTTTATTTGGCTTGACCCCTTATTTGTATATTTGTATTAATTGACACAGAAACAAAACATATTTGACGTGACTCCTTTTTTCACACATATTAATTTATAAATTTACCATATTCGGTGTGGTCCCTTCACATTGATTTTAAAGACAATTTAAACAATAAATGGAGCACATCTACATCTAATTAGATGTGAAAATTTTATTTACATTAACATTTAAAAGCATAAGGTACATAAGTCTCTTTTTAGTACATGACATTCATAAGAAATGAACATGTTTCAAATTTACATTCATCAAATAACAATATGTGGAAACGTCTTCAAAATGCCTTCACTTGTTCAGCTGCAAAGTTCGTATGACCACCCATCATTTCCGCTCACATAAACACCACCAAGTGAATGGACAATTATCACCATGCTGAAAAGGGAAAAAAAAAGTTCAATAACAAACAAAAGATATATGATATTATTTAGAATAATACTTACCTTTTGAGACCTTTGTAAGACCTTCCCATTTTGCATCAATTGATTTATCCTTTCCATCATCACTGCCTATTCTTATTAGAAACATTAATATACAAAAAAAACAAAACAAACTAATCGGACATATAAATGTATGCAATACATATGTTGCATCACAATGCTTACCTATGGGAGTTAGAAACCAGCACATTGAACTGAGGCTCAGATAGTCAGTTCCTTTTTTTCTTTTTCTTTTTTTAAATCACATGCAATGCATATGTTGCCATCACAAACCAGCCATCCGACTCAAAGGGTTGCCGTGAGACCTTCATATGCATTTTACCTCAATTGAACTGTCCTTCCCATCATCACTGCCCATTATCACATTAAAATTTAAAAAAAAAACAAAACAAACAATCGGACATATAGACCTATGCCATGCATAGGCTGCCATCACAATGCATACCTATGGGAGGTAGAAGCCAGCACAATATGTGAGAGACTCCCATTAGAGGCTCAGATGGTCAGTTCTTTTTTTTTTTTTTTTAAAAAAATCACATGCAATGCATATGTTGTCATCACAAACTAGCCATCTGACTCAAAGGGTTGTCGTGAGACCTTCATATGCATTTTGCCTCAATTGAACTGTCCTTCCCATCATCACTACCCATTATCACAAGTGAATTTAAAAAAAAAAACAAAACAAACAATCAGACATATAGACCTATGCCATGCATAGGCTGCCATCACAATGCATACCTATGGGAGGTAGAAGCTAGCACAATATGTGGGAGACTCTCATTAGAGGCTCAAATGGTTAGTTCCTTTTTTTTTTTTTTTTTTTTTTAAATCACATGCAATGCATATGTTGCCATCACAAACCAGCCATCCGATTCAAAAGGTTGTCGTGAGACCTTCATATGTATTTTGCCTCAATTGAACTGTCCTTCCCATCATTATTGCCCATTATCACATTAAAATTAAAAAAAAAAAAAAAACAAACAATCGGACATATAGACCTATGCCATGCATAGGTTGCCATCACAATGTATACCTATTGCAGGTAGAAGCCAGCACAATATGTGGGAGACTCTCATTAGAGGCTCAGCTGGTCAGTTCTTTTTTTTTTTTTTTTTTTTTAAATCACATGCAATGCATATGTTGCATCACAAATCAGCCATCCGATTCAAAGGGTTGTCGTGAGACCTTCATATGCATTTTGCTTCAATTGAACTGTCATTCCCATCATTACTGCCCATTATCACAAGTGAATTAAAAAAACAAAACAAAACAAACAATCGGACATATAGACCTATGCCATGCATAGGCTGCCATCACAATGCATACCTATGGGGGGTAGAAGCCAGCACAATATGTGGGAGACTCTCAATAGAGGCTCAGATGGTCAGTTCTCTTTTTTTTTTTTTTTTAAATCACATGCAATGCATATGTTGCCATCACAAACCAACCATCCGACTCAAAGGGTTGTCGTGAGACCTTCATATGTATTTTGCCTCAATTGAACTGTCCTTCCCATCATCACTGCCCATTATCACAAGTGAATTAAAAAAAAAACAAAACAAACAATCGGAAATATAGACCTATGCCATGCATAGCAATTTGTACCCTCACCTAGTGTGTTGTGCCCAAAGACGAGTAGCCATTTGGTTTCTGAATCTCTCCCCTCTAGCAGCTTCTGTGCCATTAACATTATCCTCTTCGTTTACTTCATTGTCTCCCTCCATCATCAAATCACATTCTCCTTGTTGGAAAATTAAATCAAGGCCTTGTTCCTTCCTAATGAAGTTGTGTAAGACACAAGAAGCCATTGCAATCTTTGCCTGAGTCTTAATGGGATAATTTCGTCGTTTTACTAAAATTGTGAATCGGGCTTTCAATACCCCAAAGTCACGCTCAACAACATTACGTAGCTGAACATGCCTATGATTAAACAGATCCTTCTTACTTCTATATGTTAGCCGATTCCTTCTTGAAGAATTATACTCAGACAAATGGTATCGAGTGCCGCGGTACGGCGCCAAGAATTGAGGGGTGTTTGCATACCCAACATTGACCGAGTAATATTTCCCTACGATACAAGTTGTAGCTATTGTTTAGCATCAAAATTGAGTACTTGAATTATTTTGTTGAATAGTATTTACCTTCAGGTATAGTAAAACCTCCACTCTCCATTGCCCACCTCAAGATCTTCATGTCTGCAGCAGAACCCTCCCAGCCAACGACAATATATGTGAACATTAGATCAAAATTCACACAACCCATGACATTCTGGGAGGTTTCACCCTTTCTATTTCGAAATCGAAGCTGGTTAATATGTAGGACCTTTGCAGAAACATGTGTGCCATCAATTGCACCTACAACATTCTGTTGGCATAGGGAATAAAGTTTATCAAACACATGGCGACGCAAAGATACATAAATAAGAATGTTAGGTGTGTACAGTAAATAATATTACCTTGAAAAAAGGATAATATTTTGGATCACGACGAATCTTTGGGTGCATTGGTTCATCGGAAGTAGGGCCCTTAATGTAGTCACGACGTATTGACAATATTGCCATGAGCACATTGTTAAAATGACGACTTATGGTCTCCCCTGAGTGTTGAAACCATTCACGAAGCAACCTATTTCCAATACCATGGCCAACCTCAAGCAAAAATATAGCTAATTGCTCAGTAGCAGACATGTTCTCCGTGTCTTGTAGGGCACCCCGCTCCATGAGGTTATCTCTCAGTCTTAAAAACAACCATGGGTGCACCCGAAAACTAGAATACGACCTTCCCACATGGCCTGCCATCAACTCATGGACCCACCTATTCCCTCGACCTATATCAGTGTGCATTGGCCTACTAGGACCAGGAGTGTGAAATGACGACGATAACAAATGAAGTATGACCATGTGTTTAACTTGTTCCCAATACTCTTCCTCTTCCATCATAAATGTAAGAATGTTAAAGGCAGGAGGGTTCATAGCAGCGAATTTCATGTTGTCAAAAGATAAGATCCTATGTTATACAAGTATGAAATGATCATGTTTTGCACATAAAAATAACAACAGAAAACAGATTTCAAAAAACAAATTAAAGGATATCAATGTCAATAGTAGCCTAGGCGGGTCATTATCCACCCAAGCCTCAATTCATCCGGTACAGATAAAAAGATAGAACGATCATCGACAGGCTTCAGCAAATCAACAACTTTGTAAAAACACTTGCGAAATTCCAGTGACTTTCATTAACTCCTGAAGAGTTGTTGCAACGCGCAGAGCTGACATTTTTTGATGCTCCACAACTCCCTTGTCAATTTGAGTCTTTCCTCACCCAACTTGACTAGCCTATCCATATGCTCATTACCAAGATTAGTACCCCGCTTCCTCTTTCTATTACCATTAGTGCAAGTGGAAGTGTTTCTTTGTGGAGGAGTAGCCTCCTCATTCATGTTAGGGGTGGGAGTTGGCATTTCTTCATGCCGGACATTGTATTCAGACGTCTCACCTTCTAAATTGAAGCCATTTATATTGAAATCTAAGCCTAGGTCCACATCCGTCCCTTCATCATCATCTCCATTTTCACTTCGTATATCTAGGTATGAGGTACCTGAATTAGGTGCAGCATTATCTCCCCTAGCCAAAGAAGTGGAACAAATCAGGTACATTTGTTCCATGAAGAAGAAAGGCTTTCCTTGTATTTGTTTATATTCTTTATTGCACTGAAAAAAAGATAACATTTGCTCATATTATTAGTAATGAATGACTGAAAATAATGAAATGAGAAACTCATCGTACAACACCCACTCACATCCCGCTATCAGATCCTCCCAAGTCTCTCGGTCGCCTGGGACATACACATATTTTTCATCATCTCAACTTCAACTTGACGTCCTATTCTTAAGATTAAGATATAGGGAATACAATTTCTTCAGGTTTTTGAAGCGATTCTTCAAATGATGGAGTGAATAGCCCAACTTAGAAATAGAATTGAATCTAACAACTGTGGATTTCCAAGCCTCTTTCGTAAAATTGCCATTGGCAAATCCATCGTTGTTAACCATGTGCTCTACGAGAAGATCTACCAATATACGATCAACTTCAATACTCCAATTAGCCACTCTACTTTTACCATCCTTAGACTGACTCATTCTTTAATAGGGAGAATTATTGAATACAAAGAAAGATATAATAATGAGATCGATGTAAAATCATAGGAAAACATATATGCGTGTATATCAGTGGTAGGAAATAACTGGCCATAAAAATTCAATAAGGAGCAATCAGACGCGTGCAATGAGAAAACATAAAAAACATACAAGGAAGGAGGAACCACAAGCGACAGAAAATAACGCCATATACTATGTGGAAACATAAGGGAAGGACATGCTTTCAGTGAGAGGAAAACATATATGCTCGTATATCAGTGGTAGAAAATAAGAAAAATAAAAATAATAATAAGGAACAATCTCATACGTGCATTGAGAGGAAAAAATTAGAACCAGCCAGGAAGGAGGAAGCACAGTCCCAATAGATACGAGCAACACAATCCCAACAGAAACAAGCAATAGATTTCCAACAGAGAAGGATCAACGCATTTCTAACAGAGAAGAACCAGCACATTACTAACAGAGAAGGGACCAGCAAATTCCAACAGAGAAGGAACAACACATTTCCAAGTTAACCAAAAAATAATACGGACGTCATGTTCAAGAAGAGGGAAGCTCCACAACCGATTGCCTATAGCATGGGAAGGAAAAAATGAGGGAAGCACCATATAATTGCTGCCCAACTATATACGATTGCCTATAGTATAGGAAAAATAAATTAGGGACATCATGCTCAGGAAGAAGGAAGGAAAAAACAAGAGAAACACCACAACTGATCGCCTATAGCACGGGAAAAAAAAAATAGGGGCATCATGTTCAGGAATAGGGAAGGAAAAAAAGAAACCCATATACCGTTTGCAGGAACATGGAAGGAAAAACTGAAGAAAACGTGATGCACAGGAGCAAAGGAACAGCTAGCAGAGGAAAAGGAAGGAAACACCTTACCACGAGACACAGATGAGCAACGAACAAAGGGGAAGAGAAGACCTTGCCGTCGGGAAGGAGGCGGGATGCCGGGGTCGCCGCCGGAAAGGACACGAGACGTTGCCGGGAAGGAGATGCCGCCGAGAAGGAGCTGTTCGTGCACTGGTGCTAGGGTTTCTGAGAAGGAAAGGGCAGAGGGGTGTCGGAGGTACGGGGGGTCGAGAGAAATTGGGATGGAAAAATGGGTTTAACTCATTCCACCTAAAACGTGGAATGAGTTATCCTCAATCTTAATCCCATTTTTGAAGATATCCCTATTCTTCTTAACCCCCCTTATTCTCATTTATTTTTTCCAAACCAAACAAAGAATGGGTATAACTCATCCCTATCCCCATTGTATCCCGATACCAAACGGGACCTAAAAGGCCCTATGTGCATCAAAGGCAAAGTCCACACTGGTGGGTCATTGTCTTCTCCCCAACCCCAGGCCCTGAGTAACGTTTGATGCTGACTGGCATCTATCTCGTTACTTTTGTGGAACAAACAAAATTAGGTAGGCCACTCACTAGTTCCTAGATTTCTAGGAGCATCGAGATGTTTGGATTTTTAGTTTTAAGCCCCTATAATCATTCAAAATTAACTATTTTCCTATAAGCCACCTCCACTGTTAAAAATTATAAAACCAAAATGCCCGTTCCTCTTGCACGAACCGTCTCCAGCTCCTCTGCTCCCATAATGCTTGCACCAACAGTGTTGCCACCATCTTCCTCACCTCCGATGACTTAGCTGCCTTGGGCAACCTCCTTACCAGGGCCATCGCTCGATCTTTTGTCAATTTCCTGGTGCCCACCTTCACTTACAACTCGAGGCTCTGCGGGACCCAGCTAAGCCAGGAGCAGCAAGGATGGCAATACCGATATCGGTACCAGTATCAAAGGGTATCGATTCCAATATCAAAGGGTATCGATACCGATATGTACAGGTATCGGTATCGGCTGTATCGGTCAATATCGGCCAATACCGGGTTCGTTTTGGCCCAGTACCGGGTTAGTATCGGCCGGTATCGGTCCACTCAATATGGTATCGGTATCCACTGATACCAATATGTATCGGCCGATATGTATTGGTATCGGCTGATACTGCCAACCAAGAGCAGCAGTGGCATTGGGGGCATTTACCTCTAGGATCGCCTAGGCTACAACCATGGCAGGAGCAGCTCTAGGACCACCTCAGCTATGCCCTTGGCGGGAGCAGCGACACTGGGGGTTCTCCGCCTGCAATGGCACAACCACTCCTTCACCGCCTCTAGTATCCGTTGAGTCTCCTCGTGGGGAAGGACTGCCATAACAAGGTGCTGCCAAGGGCCTTTACGACTGCCGTGTCCACTTCTCCATCTCCACTGCCATCCAATTCTACAACCTCTAGGACCACCTCAACGATTATCTCATTGTCGAGTTTTTAAGCCGATGAGCGGCATCCTCGCCTCCGTTGTAGCATCCATTGTAAAGGGAGTTTGAGCAGCATGGAAGTGTACTTAGAGCCATGGATTGCGGAATCGGCCGATTCCGATCCGATTTGGGGGGGATTTCACTGTTCCCCCACACCGATTTGAAAAAAGAAAAAAAAACGGCCGAAATCGGCCCGAACCGGACCAAATCGGGGCCGGATCGGCCAGATCGGCCGGTCCGGACCCGATCTGGTCCGGTTCGGGCCGGTCCGGACCCGATCTGGTCCGGTTCGGGCCGGTCCTGATCCCCCCCTTAAGGTTTAAGGGTTTAGGGGTTTAGGGTTTAGGGTTTAGGGTTTAGGGTTTTAGGGTTTAGGGTTTAAGGGTTAAGGGTTAAGGGTTAAGGGTTAAGGGTTAAGGATTTAGGCTTTAGGGTTTAGGGTTTAGGGTTTAGGGTTTTAGGGTTTAGGGTTTAGGGTTTAGGGTTTTAGGGTTTTAGGGTTTAGGGTTTAGGGTTTTTTATGGATGTACATGAATTGCATTCATTCTTATTGTACATCAATTGAATAATATGTATGTAATTTTTTCTGATTTGTTTTTATTTTTTTCTGATTTTTTCTGATTTTTTTTAATTTTTTATTATTTTTTAATCTGGCCGAGTCGGACTGGCCAGACTTCATCTGGATCGGCCGACTCGGCCGATCCGATCCGAGTCGGATCGGGATCGGCGGGTCCCGATTCAGGGACCCGTTCCGATCCGGAATTCCTTGCTTAGAGCAGTGTAGTAGCGGCCATGGAGATAAGAGACCACAGTCTCAGACGGTGCCATCCTCTCCAACCACGCTCCGACCTTCATTGTTGAGCGCCCTGAGCTAGACCTCTCCGCTGTAATCCCCTTGGGTACATGCACCCCGACCTTCATCTCCATCATCGTCCACAAGTCCATCCCTACACTCTGTGTCACATTTCTAGGTGCTATGGTGTTGTGGCCGTGTTGGTCGTAGACTTGTTTGGCACTAATGCCTTCAATATGGCCAAGAAGTTGGGCATGCCCAAATACTTCTACTTTACCACCAACGCGTGACTACTTGAGTAGATGATGCACCTGTTGGCACCTACTCATTCGTGGTGACTTTATAGAGCTTGGGGGAGGCGTCCTTGTGCCAAGCTATAGGTTGGTTGCACCCCGGGACTTGGGGATCCATTGCTCCATTGGGAGGACGAGGCCAGCAGAGCCAACAGAGGTTGCCAACCTTGTTGATAGCAACACTGGTGTTGTAACTTGGTGGGCCCTGTAAGGATCGCACGGAGAGATACAAATTAAAATTAAATAATTATAATATGCAGTGGAAACCATAATTTCCGTGAGTTCCCTGATCCATTTCCATAAACAAAATTAGGTTTTCGATTCTCACCTTGTAGGGATTTGGATCCGTGTTCGTTCGGTTCTGGTGGAGTGATGTTGCCAGCTATGTAGATGCTTGGCCTCTAACAATATCCATACAATCCTCTGATTTAGGGATCGTCCTCCACTCCTCGACAGGATCCATTTGATCTCTTGTCCTTCTTCTCCTCACAGGCACCCGCAGCATGTGGATGGTGTCTTCCGGTGAGGCGAAAACAAACCGAGCAAGAGAGATAGAAGGGGGTGCTCCTTATAGAGAGCCAACCAAAAGGGGGGGGGGAGAGAGAGAGAGGTCTGGGAAAATCGTGGAGCTTGGAATAAGGTTTCTCTGTGGCGTATATTTATATTAATTTCAGCGACCTTTTCACAAAAAGTCCTTAAATTAATATAAATTCTCACTTAATTCCTATCGACCAAGAACCTTGTGTGTGTGACCTTCTAGGCCCAAATGTCAGTCCATTTTAAGTTCATTAAGCTTAGTAATCCCGTTCTGACTTAAAATAAATTATTTAATATCTAATGTTAAATAACTATTTAATTGATTTATCATCTCATAATAATCGATCGGACTTTCAATCAAGTAGGGTGCCAAGCAGTACTGCATGATCCCGGAAGGCATTGGTATTAAGCAATCCGCTCAAGGAGCCTTTCTATCATCACCTACTACGTGGCTATAATTCTTCATTTGTATAATGCTCTCAAGTGAATTTAGGATACAATTAACTGTCAAATCTTAATTTGTTCACTCATGCGGATAGAATGTCTCAAAGCATCATAAAAGAATATCTTTTCTAATAGACTGTCTTGCTCTGGTTAGGGACTCCTGGGCATCACATCATAGAGCATTTTCTCTCTAATTACCGAGGGCGAACGATCCCGTATTGACTATACAATCATCTTCGAAGATATTTTGCTGGATCTGATCACTTAACTAATTAAGACCCCATAGTTAGAGATCTATGAGTTAAGGTCAAAACTTAGAATTCTATCAACAAGATGTTTTTAATGTCTCAGGTCTAACTAGGCCACTGTGACGATGAATCAACTAGTTGACAATTAAGTAAATTACCATCTAGTGATTTAGTAGTGAATCAATTCAGTAAACTCATTCTCCAATAAGCACCTACAGGTTCACCTTAGTGTTTCCACATAAATGACTATGAGATCAGTCATCATTATCTTATGAGTAAGAGTAACTTGTACTAGTCTCCCTGAATATTTGATGTCCTCTTCAAATATCTTCTGACTAAGAACAATTAAGAATACCTATTTAAAAAAGATTAATCTTATTATTGTGATCTCATCACGATTTAATCTTCATTGTATGTATTTACGGACTTCACTACAAAATAGTATTAATTGATTGGCTTGACAGACATTCATAACTAATAGGCCCGTCATGTCTACCCTCGTAGCAGCTGTTTCATCTTCTGCACATCGTTTCGGCCAATTTCAAGGGGTTCCGACTTCGTCCTTCTTCATTCGGTGTTGTCTTTCTTCGTCTGATGGGTTCTGGCAATTCCGGCAGGCTCCAATGTCATCGTTGTTCTTTGCCTCTCTTCGTCGGGGCAAACCCTAGCTTGAGGGCGGAGTGTAGAAATGAGGGGGATGTAGGAGAGTCCATACGGTGGGATTCTTTAACCAATGGTATTTTTGTAATATTCTCTGGGGCAGTTTTTTAACCAAACTTTGGTTAACTTTTGGTTGATGCCTGCGATTAGTGTTGATGCAAGGGGTTTTTTAATGTAAAGGCGAAGATTGTAGGGGGCTTATAAGAAAATAGTTGGATTAGAGGGTTCCTTTTTGTAATTTTGAAATATTATAGGGGCATAAAACTAAAAATCCCAATGATATCTTAAGTCGAGCAATTTATATTAAACTGGCAGTGAATCCAAGTACCGCAGGGTACTTCTAAACATACCTAGTATTATATGCTATTCCTTTGCATAGTTTTTTCAAAAAAATGCTGCTCAGATTTGTTAGTGATTGGTAGCTAGCCTTGTCATTCTTTAGTTCCGATGTCTCACACATATTGACTGATCTTCTATGTGACTTTGCATGGTCTAGTCCATGTATATCGTCCTGATGTTCGGAGAGCTGATTTTAAAGAAATGACATTTCGACCAAAAACAAAGTGAATGCAACTCATCTTTTGTGCCAGTGGGCAGCATGTTTTGCATCAATATTATTCTCATGCAAATGGCATCTGCAATTATTTTATTTAAGGCTTAAGATTAGGGGTAAACAATTGATACCACGTTATCTACCTGACTAGAAGGGGTCCCTTGTTTCTAGTGGAGCCTGATGAAGCACATACACTGTGTTACATTTGTACATATTCATATTTTGTTTGTTACTGAGTGTTGAAGATTCGGAGCAAAAAAACCCTAGAAGATAATGGAAGAAGAAGAGAACATGAGGAGGAGGGCGGCAGTCGTGTACAGCCGCATGCATATGCATTGTTGCATGCACCTCTCTCTCTCTCTCTCGCTCTTTTATTCATTAGGGCAGCAAGTTTACAATATTACAAGGACAAAAATATCCCCCATAATAGGGACTAAAGAGATAAAAAAAAAAACACTAGTTACCTAAAAAATATTTAACTCAAGAAGGAAAATATAAAAGGACCAAAATACCCTCTCACTTATGATTGCAACTACACTCACCCTCAAGTTGAGTATATATATCAAGGATACTTAGCTTGCTCAAACAAAGGTGAAACTGATCAGCCGATTGCCCTTTTGTGAACATATCTGCAATTTGGTCTTGGGACTTGACATATGGTAAACAAATTTCTTCAGAGTTGAGCTTCTCTCTGATGGAGTGGTGGTCAATCTGTATATGTTTAGTGCGATCATATTAGACAAGATTATTTGCAATGCTGATGGCAACTTTATTTTCACAATAGAGCTTCATTGGTAGGCATAATTGAATGCCAAGGTCCACTAAGAAAAGTTTCAGCCAAATCATTTCTGTAACACAATTTGTCATAGCCCTATATTCAGCTTTAGCATTAGACCTTGCACAAACTGATTGTTTCTTGCTCTTCCATGCAACAAGGTTGCCCCCCATGAACTAGCAATAACTGGTAGTGAACTTTCTATCGTCCTTGGAACCTGCCCAATCAACATCAGAGTAACTTTTAACCAATAGTTTGTTGCACATAGAAAATAAGAGTCTCTTCCCAAGGCAAGATTTGATGTACCTAAGTATCCTTTCAATTGCCTTCATATGAGGCACTCTGGGTGCATGCATATATTGGCCGACCACATTGACAGTATATGTCAAGTCAGGACGAGTAAGTCCTAAATAAAGTAGACGACCCACCTATCCTTGATATTTTTTTTCTCCGAGTCTGATAAGAGATTACCATTAGTATCACTTAGACCATGATTTATTTCAATGGGAGTTTCTACTTGTTTACAACCCAACTTCCCTATCTCTTGTAACAGATCTAGAGAATTCTTCATTGGGTAAATATATATACCTTTCCTAGAACAAGCAACTTCAATACCAAGGAAGCACTTGAGCTCACCCAAGTCTTTAATATCAAAGACCTATGCAAGATCTCTTTTCAACTTTTCCATTTCTTGCACATTATCACCTGTGATGATCATATCATCCACATAGACCAACAGTAAAACAATCTTTCCATCCTGCCATTTGGAAAAAAGTGTGATCAGTATTGCCTTTAGAATAGCCAAACCCGAGCATAGCCTTGAGGAAGCGATCAAACCATGCTCTTTGTGACTGTTTCAGCCCATAAAGAGTTCTGTTTAGCTTGCACACTTTCCTCCTTACATCAAGTCCTGGAGGTGGCAGCATGTATATTTTGTCCTGTAAATCACCATTCAAAAAAGTATTTTTCACCATCAAGCTGATACAGAGGCCAAGAAAAATGAACGCAAGAGCTAACACTGCCCGAACAGATTTAAAACGAGCAATAGGAGCAAAGGTCTCTGAGTAATCAATCCCGTAGGTCTGAGTAAACCCCTGGGTAACCAATTGGGCCTTGTATCACTCAATAGACCCATCTCCATGAAACTTGATAGTGTAGACCCACTTGGAACCCACCAGGCTATGCCCTTTGGGCGGATCCACCAACTCTCAGATGCCATTTTTATGTAGAGCTGTCAATTCTTCATTCATTGTTTGTACCCACTTGAGATTTTTAGTTGTCTCAAAAATAGGAGTGAGGAATGTGATACGAAGAAATGGTAGTAAATAAAGAGTAATAACCACATGATAACCTCGAGTAAGAAACAAAACAAGAAATAGGGTGACAAGTACAAGCTCTTGAGCCTTTCCTGAGAGTAGGGCTGCAAACGAACCAATACGCTCGATGAACAACTCGTAAAACTACTTGATAACGGCTCGACTTGGCTCGTTTATGAAGTTAAATAAACAAGTTCGAACAAAAATTTAGGCTCATTTCATAAATGAGCTCGAGTTTCAACAAAGGTGAGTTTGACTCGATTATGCTCGTGAACAAGCTTGTTTAAGTCTGGTTAAGAACTCACTTATATACTCGTTAAGAACTCAATTAAGGGCTCGTTAAGAACTTGTTAAGACTCATTTAAGTACTCCTTGAATTATTAAATTTATTAATACTTGTTAAAAACTCATTTAAGTACTCATTTAATTACTCTATTCATAAGTAAACTTAGTTGCTAATGTATTTAGTATTTTATAAAGTTTTTTGTTTAAGTACTCATTTAATTACTCTATTCATAAATAAGCTTAGTTGCTAATGTATTTAATCTTTATGAAGTTTTTATCAAATAATTTAAGGTTTGTGATATGTAATAGATAGAAATAAAAACTATAGAGGTTAATGGTTAAAGAATGATAATTGTTATCCTTTAAAGAGTAGTTAAGATGGAAGGAATGGTGGAATATTGAGTTGCCATGGAGAGGTTGTGTAGGTTCTAATAATTTGGTATCGGATGCTTCAGAAACTTGATTGACGGAGAGCTTCTTTAAAGGCAGCCGACGCCACATTTGAAAGCCACTAAAGCGGAGGCTTTGCAGGGCGTCTGAGTACGATGTTGAACGTTGCTTGCCAACCAGGAATAATCAGTTTTTTATAATTTCAATGTTAAAATTTTAAATTGAGTTCACTCGATTTTCTGGGGTTTGACCTCGCGAGCTCGGCTGGAGCTCGTTGAGATTTTAATCGAGTTGAGTGTGAACAACGAATTAGTCTGCTCGTTCGAGTTCGAGCCGAGTTCGAGCTCGACGGGGAAAAGCTGAGCTGAGTTTGAGCACGGTAAAACTTGGTTCGGCTCGACTCATTTGCACCCCTACCTGAGAGTAATAAGAAGGTCAAGCTCAGAGAGAAACTCACTAGAGGGTGAACCTGTGGGTACAATAACTTCTTAGAGCGGTGGTTCAGTGGAGGAATCTCTCTTTTGCCAAGTGCCCGAGAGTATGTCTGTAAGGGCAAATCAATTTGAGTTTTAGTGGCATCAACCAGCTTAGGAGACAACAGTGTAATAGGGGACACCACGGGCAAGGGGATCGAGGTGAGACTAGGAGTTTCCTCCCCCTGATAGGAAACAAGAGAAAAATAGGACTACTGCTTAAAATGGTTACATCTTTCAGAATGTACTTCTGACCGGTGTGGGGATCCAAACATTTGTAGTCTTTTTTAGTAGGAGAAACACTTAAGTAAATTCTCTGAACAGCCCTAGGGTCACGTTTGGTGGCGCTAGGTGTTAACCAATGAATGAAGCACAAGCATCAAAAAATAGGGCAGAAGCAGAAACAAGGGTTCAGATGGATGGAGAATAAGAGAGGGAACCCAATTGTCCAGAGTGCGGGATGGCATCCTATTAATAAGATAGGATGTGTGAAGAACCGCTACCCCCTAAATTTTTTTGGGTAGATTTTGGTGGAAGAGAAGTGCTCTAGATACTTCAAAAAGATGCCTATTCTTCCACTCGACCACCCCATTTTGTTGAAGTGTATAAGCACATGATGATTCAGGAATAATGCCAACATCTTCCATAAAGATACTCAGTTTTTTTTTTGAAGTATTCACGAGCATTGTTAGATCGGAAGATTTTTACATTTCGATCAAATTGTCTCTACCATTTTGTAGAACACCTGGACAAGTCAAGGTACCTCCTTTTGAGAACGAAGAAAATAAAACCAACAATAATGAGAATGTTATCAATGAAAGATAAAAAATAGCGATGTCCATCCATAGAAGAAATCGAAGGAGGACCCCAAACATCAGAGTGAACAAGTTCAAATAGAGTAGAACTCTGTTTTAGTGATAATGGAAAAATAGTTCTATAACGTTTGAAGAGTTGACAAACTTCACACTATAGAGACTCCAAGGACTCAATTGAAAACAAATGTGGGAACAAAATCCTAAGTGACCTAAAAGATAAATGACCAAGCCGAGAATACCAAAGATAGCTATCTCCAAGAGACTACTTTCTTTTGCTACGTATAGAAGACTGAAAAGCCACACATTCTCCGAGTTTAAAATGGTAGAGACTATCCACTTCACAACCACTCTCAATCGTCTGCTGTGTCCGTAGGTCCTGAAAAGTACAATGTGTAGGAAAAAATGTTACAGAACAGTTAAAGGATTTAGTAATGCTACGCACAGAAAGAAGATTAATGGACAAGGCATGTACATGAAGTATAGTAGGGAGGATTAAGTGATCATTTAGGCGGATGGATCCCTTGTCGGCAATAGTGGTTCAGATGCCATCAGTAATGGTCACCTTATCCTGACCAGAAGACAAGGAATAAGAAGTGAAGTGAGTGGCGGTACCAGTCATGTGGTATGTAGGCCTAGAGTTAATAACCTAGGGACTAAACTGAGGATGTATAGTACTAGCACTAAGTGCTGAGCCAGCAGTACCTGAAGAAGGAGAACTCATCTGATCAAATTGAGAAAGAATCCCTTGTAGGCAAGCAATGTCAGAAGTGGACAGCGATGGCAACTGAGATGAGGAGGAACCACCCTCAGTAGACATCCCCGGGTAGTACTAGTGGGCTGCAAAGCAGTAGCATCGCCTTTTGCAGCACGACCTCTCTTACCACTACCAGTTTTAAACTTCTGAGGCTTCTTCTCTGGATAGAGTTCCCAGTAAAAATCAACATCATGATAATGCAAGTTGCAATGCGTACAATGCTTGGTCCCTTTGCCTTTTTGTTTAGAAGATGAAGGAGCTTCTTTGTTCACAAGAGCCACAAGTTCACCACCTCCCTGAGAGGGGAGATCAGTGGGTGAAGCAGTCATCACTTGGCGACAGTCTTCTTCATACAGAATTTTTGAGAAAATAACTTCCAGAGAGGGCAACACATTTGTAGAAAGTAGCTGTCCCCGTAGCGTGTCATAGTGAGCATCGAGGCCGGCAAGGAATTTGAAAACTTTTATGGACTCATCATGCCTCAGGTTTAGAGCTTGATCTTCAGTGCCGTTCCATTTATATTGCATGTACGAATCAAATTCTTGCCACTTGATTTTCAATTCGCTGAAATAAACTGTAATTGAGCATCCACCTTACTTGAGAGATTGAATCTCATCTGTTAGTTGATAAGTTTGGACAATGTTATTTTGCTCCATACAATTTCTCTAGCAAGGACCACATCTCAACCGCTGTAAATGCGTACATAATCAAATGCTGGATGTCCAGACTAATAACGTTAATGTTCTAGCCCATGACAAGGCTGTTATCCACATCCCAAGAGGCTCGCTTGGGATCTGTAAGAAGAGCAGCAGCAGCAGAGCCATCAATAAACCATAGCTTCTCTTTGCCGTGGTCAGAGACGATAATTTGAAGAGCTCAATTGGACCGTGGTCATCTAAAGAGAATGATGATCATGTTTCTCAGGATGAAGTAAGAATATCACTGGAGAAACCAAACCTTCATAGGCTACCGGTGTTAAAGTCGAGTCCGAGATAGTGGACATCGTGGTGATGCGGTATATCAATCATGATGATTATAGAGAGAGAACCATATGCAGAGATATAATACGGCCTGCACAAAAGTGTCGGAGACTCTCGAACACCACGAGACAGGGCCACACCTAAGATGATGTTTCTAGAGGCTTGGAAACCAGCTACGAAGCCACCGTACCCCTCTAGAGAGAAGACCAAGCAGGAGGAATTACCGCGGGGTGATTCCACAAGAAAGACGAGTATTGTAGTACAGTATTGTAGCGGAATTGTAGTGACACTGTAGTGCGATACTGTAGTGCAATATTGTAGTATGAAGAAAGAAGAAAACAAAGCTTTGATGATTGGTCCTCCTTCCTTTAGGATCACTCTGATACCATGTTGAAGATTCGGAGCCAAAAAACCCTAGAAGACGATGGAAGAAGAAGAGAATATGAGGAGAAGGAGGCGGCAGCCATGTGTACAGCCGCATGCATACACACTACTGTTTGCACCTCTCTCTCTTTCTCTCTTTTATTCATTAGGATGGCAGGTTTACAATATTACAAGGACAAAATATCCCTCATAACGGGGGATAAAGAGACAGAGAAAAAGACACTAGTTACTCTCAAAATACTTAACACAAGAAGGAAAATATAAAATGACTAAAATACCCTCTCACTTATGACTGTGACTACATTTAGATTGCTCATAGACATCAATCTAGAGCTTCTACATGGTGCCAATCTACTTGGAAGCTTCTTGTATGATATCCTGTGGGGTCTGCTGTCCAAATGGCATGCATGTTTGGACCATTATTGCTATAAATTCTACTGGTAATGATTAATATCAAGTAGTAAAGACGACTGGACAATGCCGTACCTATTGCATTGCAGAGTCATCTTCAAACCATATTTTCTGGATGTTTATCTTCAGTTCTACTATTATCCCATCAAAGCCAAGTTTCAATTCAACAAAATTTTATAAACTCATCTCCCATTCCAACCGCGCCCCCCCCCCCCCCCCCCCCCCCAACACAATGTTGCAAGGGCATAACATAAGAGCTAGCATTCATTACATGGACCTCACGACCACAAAAAAATTTCAAAAGGTTGTTCAAATCCTTTCTTATTTGAATATATTCTGGCCATGGTTTGTGAGCAGGAATCTTTTTTTTCCTACCAGATATGGATTTGTTGAAGCTTGACTAGGCCAGAACCCAACTCACATTGACTCAGAGCGACTCGCTGATTCGGACTGCATCTATGCAACACTTTTGAGTAACTTGGATCTCCACCAATTTAATTTTACTGGTTGTTGATTGACGAGTCTCACTTATGCATGAAGCTAGAATCACTATTAATTGCCGGTCTGCCGTACGGCGGTGAATGTCCCTGGGCCTTGTAAACCACCCGTCTGTCATGCTATGAGAGCTGGCCATGCCCAAAGTCATTTGCCTTAGCTGCAAGAAAACAAGTTGGACTGAGTCACCTCTTCGAGTTTGAATCATTTTGGATCAATACGAGGCTCACCAGGTTATCAAGCTGATATGAGCCGAGCTTACAACTTGGCCAACCTTGGTTTCCACATGTTTATTAGAATATGCCACTCCCTGTTTAGATTCTACATTGTGCAAACTCTTCATGTACATTTTTGTACCTTACACATTTTGTCTACATTTTATGCCATTTTGCCTAAATTACACACTTTTCGTCATGTTTACACTTTGTTACATTGTTGTCTGCTTCATTTTAACTTGAATTTTGCCTAGATTGCACATTTTATGGACGTTGGTGTATATTTTTCCCCCACAAGTTGAAACCGGGCATATTCTTGATATTCTAAAGGGTTTTTTGCAAATAACCCCCTAAAAAATGTCATATTTGTAGATAACCCCCTGTATGATTCATATTTGCATATAACCCCCTTAAGTATGATATTATTTACATATAACCCCCTCAACTATGTAGGCTTATTTTAAATTTCACTTAAATTAAAATGTTGTTACCTATATAGAATATGTGAAAGTTATTAAATAAAAATATTAATAATATCTTCAATTAAAGTACATACATCTCACAAAAAAATCACATAAACATCTATTTATAAGCTTGTTGTAACATAAAAAAATATTTTCATATTTATGTGGAGTGAAAATATTTTAATTCATGTAAAATTCAAAACAAATCACATAGTTAAGGGGGCTATATGCAAATACCTCCAAAGTTTATAGGAGGTTGTATGCAAATATGAATCATATAGGTGGTTATCTACAAATATGGCATCATTTATGAGGTTATTTGCAAAAGCCCCTATTCTAAAAGAGATTATTTCGTTGAGAAGCCCTTCATATTATTCTATCTCTAGGAGCTTAACGGGGTTTTCATCCATGGACTGTTTCGGAGTCGTATTCATGCAGCACTTAACCATTACTCCATGGCCCCTGCACTTCTCTAAGGGGCACACTACAGTATGACCTTTAAATATAGTTTTACAGTTTTCACCCCCAGAATTATTCTATATAGTCTGTCATTTCTATGTATTAGGTCTCTCCAGGGCAGCTGAGATGAATTTATCCACAAGTCTTCTGACATACAGGCAACCTAATTTGCGCATGCAACACATTCTATACTTCACTATGACGATTCTATTTATTAACTGTAGATGTTCATGTCTTCCCAGGTTCGCCGGGTGCAGAACCTTGTGGACACCCTCGACGCCCTGAAGGCGAGGAATGCCAACCCCTTCAGCAGCGGCAGCGGCAGCGGCAGCGGCAGCAAGGCCGTGTCGGTGACAACCCAGTGGGAGAAGTTCGAGACGGGCGTCGGGAGCCTCGCTGCTCCCCCTCCAAGGGCAGCATCTACTCAAACAACTCAAGATTGGGAGCAGTTCGACTAAAAATTATTCAAAACTCTAAGTCTGTAGAGAGAGGGAGAGAGAGCTTATATTAATGAAGACACGGACTACCCATTTGTACATGAGGCCTTTTAACGTTATTGTTTGGACCCAGGCATCCTACCTTCCCCATTAAATAAATAATCAAAGTACATTGCTTCTAAGTTCCCACCTTTGTACATAATCTATTTTAAGATTATAATGCTTCCCAGTGGTGGAGATAAACAGTGATCCTATCTAGGGTGTGGGCGTCCGGTGCTCCGGAGCATATGGGTATATCACGCTCTGCATCCCATCCTGTGTAGACTCTGTTGATCTCTCTCCTTGCCCTGCGAGTGCATAGGCCTCCTCGCCGTGGATGGCATCGTCGCCGATGACCAGGATCTCGTCGGGCATCCTCAAGGGTATGAAGAGCCTGATTACGAGCAGGATGATGGAGGTGGCCACGACGTTCCAGCCGATCACGAAGGCCGTGGCCACCAGCTGCTTCAGGAACTGGACGCCCCCTGGGCCGCCGTAGAAGGCCCCCTTGGAGTTGGTCACCGGGAGGAACATGTTGCACAGGTCTGGGTGTGCGAACAGGCCGGTGAGCGCGCCGCCGAGGGCCCCTGCCACGGCGTGGGTGTGCAGCACGCCGAGGGTGTCGTCCACCTTCTGCAGCAGCTTCCACTGCTTGGTCAAGCACATCATGGTGTACCAGGGTACGGTTCCGGAGACCAGGCCCATGACAAGCGCAGCCCACCCCTGAACCAAACCTGCAATCCACAGACATGCATAAAGGAAAAGTGAGAATTAATACCAGTGCGCAGGAAGTATTATCCTTCCAGGTGATCAACTTGTTGCGTTGATAGGGTTTCGAGCTGTTGTTCGTGGCAGTAATTAACAAAATATGCGTATTATAATATCATATTATTCAAATGCCTTTCTGAAATAAATTCAGGTTCACTGTATCAACTTGGAAGATAAGGAAAATATATTTGTTTGATACGTATTGCTTGGTTCACCTATAAAATGAAACGAGGATAATTTTAATTAACCACGCTTGTATGTTAAATTTACAAACTGTCTTGTTTGTTTGCATATTAAACCTATACAAAAATAACACACGCATAAAATATGTCATTTAAGTAGTATATATGAAATATCTATACGTATTAAACATGTCATCGCCATGCTAATTTTTAAATGTTTTACATATTTCAAATATGTGTAGCATTTTTCAAATCTAACACACAAGATTGGTTGATATGAAATTATCCCTATGAAATATTAGAATATCTCTTACTTAATATTATGATTAAAATAAAAAAGATTATAGTGACCAAAAAATCTTAAGCAATAACGTTTATATGAATATTAAGTTTTAAGTAAGACTTGATCACCCTTATTTTATCTATTATATAGCTGTATTTGCTGTTGCGAAAATTTTAAATCTTCACAAATAGGAACTATACGTATTTAACTTGCAACGTTCTCTTGCCATCTCTTATTCTTTTGTCTAAATTTTTTTACTATCTTGTTTAAAATTTAAGACGCTCTTGAACTCCATGGCACCCACCTGCCCCGGGTGTGATGCAGACGAGTCCGGTGATCATCCCCTGGATGGCGCCGATCATGGAGGGCTTGCCGAAGAAGGCGACGTCGCAGCAGGTCCATGCCAGGATGCTCGTCGCCGTACAGATGTGGGTGTTGAGGACGGCCACCGAGGAGACCACGTTAGCGGCGAACGGATCCCCGCCGTTGAAACCGGTCCATCCCATCCACAGGAGCCCGGCCCCCGCCAGCATGAGTAAGAGATTGTTGGGTGGGAAGCAGTCCCTGTCCTTCTTTAGCCTTGGCCCAACCTGCACCAAAGCCAAATTTTTTGTAGCAGTCAAGGTTTGCAAATTCTTAACGCGGATGCATGGGTCAAAGTCTTCAGATACGCAAACAAAAAAAATTAAAAAAAAGAAAGAAAAACTTCTCCAAGTCAAAAGGACAAGAACACAAGATATTGCAGGTAACCATATGTTCAAACTTCAAAGATCAAACTACAAACAGTTGCCAAATTTATTTCTAGATATTAGTTCTCTTTGCCATCAACAGTAAAAGTGAAGAGCAAGCGCCTTATTTGCTAGCAGAATAAATCTAGAATAAAGAATGAAATATGATCTAAGTCGTATATGAATTATCATAAAACGCAAGAATCCATATTCTAGTAAAGTGTGTGAACACAGATTGCAGCTTTTGTCCATATGTTAGCATAAGAGACATTTATAACAAGTTTGATATTTATTTTAATTTTTATTCACCTTGCACCTGAGTAAATTTAGTTATTGAAGAAGAAGAATTTTTGTTCACCATAGAATAACAGTTGATCTACCAAATTAAAATTTAAAAAACCGTAACATAGATTCTACTTCGAATATGTATACTGATTCTAACTTTTCTTATTTCATTACCAAACCTAGGCTTAAGGATTCAGTACTCAGGTTAAACTGTGCGCCATGAGAGGTTGCCACTGACCGGTTTAGTACGTACCCAGAAAGCTGCGGTGTAACCTGCTACGCCGGAGGCAAGGTGGACGACGAACCCACCAGCGTAGTCCATGACCCCCCACTGGAACAGAAACCCGCCGCCCCACAGGCTGAAGGCGCTGACGGTGTAGGAGAAGGTGAGCCACAGAGGCACGAACGCCATCCACGCCCTAATATTCATGCGCCCCAGGACGCCGCCCGCGAGGAGGATAACAGTGACTGCCGCGAACGAGTAGTGGAAGAACACCATGGAAGCGGCGGGGAAGAACGGCTGCGCGGCGGCCGTCTCCAG
The DNA here is from genome assembly GCA_030544215.1 of Zantedeschia hybrid cultivar. Taxonomy (NCBI): domain Eukaryota; kingdom Viridiplantae; phylum Streptophyta; class Magnoliopsida; order Alismatales; family Araceae; genus Zantedeschia; species Zantedeschia hybrid cultivar. The sequence goes on from JARZZO010000005.1 coordinate 11,328,034, forward strand.
GTCGCCGCTCGACGTGTAGTGCGCCGTGGCCGGAAGCAGGGCCTGGGATATCAGGAAGTCCTGGCCCACGGCAAGGCCCGCCTTGCCCCAGAAGGGGAGCAGCTTGCGGCCCAGGGACATCTTGTACGCCCAGAGGACCCAGCAGGGCATGACGGCCGCGAAGGCGTAGAGCGCCATGAAGGCGGAGTTGAGCGCCCACTTCTTCTTCACCATGCCGGCGTACAGGAGCACGAGGCCCGGCATGCCCTGCATGCCGACGAGCGTGGCGGACAGCACCTGCCATGCGTTGTCGCCCTTGTTGAGCCAGTCGGGGACGACAGTGGAGGTGTTGCTCGCCTGGTACGCCACCGGCACGACGGAAGCCATGGTCAGCACTAGCAGCTGCTACACCACAACCAGGATCTTCCTGATCTCCCCCTCTCCACTGCCGTCGGAAGGAAGAGGCCCTCTGATCAGGAGTAGTGTCAGACAGAGCACACCTGCACGTAGAAGAGGAGAGGTGCTCCCTTTTGTAAGGACTCCGCCCCTTCAGTGGTGGGGCCTTATTGCCCAAGTCCACGGTTAACCCTTGACGGGATCCTCGTCCAGTTGTTACAGAGGTTGTTACCCCGGAATCCCGCTCTAAGGTGCATCGTTACCCAGGAATCTCGCTCTCATGCGTATCTCAAACGTGCGTGAGAGAGAACATAAATTTTTGATGCTTGTGAATGGGAACTAGAGTTGGCAGGCAGGGCCGCGCTGGCTACGTATCCCGGCAACTCTAACGAGGAGATTCTCTCCGTCGAGGTCGTTGCAAGTTGTACTCCAAAAAATCGAAGGGTGGTAGCACTACCTACTCACCTGTGGTCTACGTGCATAGAGAGGGAGATAAGTGGACGAGGAAGAGGGACGAAGGTTTGTACATATGCTTAGAATCTAAAATATGAGTCCAGTTTCTGTCATTGCAAGTTTGGTTGGGATTCAGTAAATAAAGAGAGAAGAAAAAGGAATTCTTCAAAATCACTTCTCATTGAGAATGAAAAAAATAATATATAAGAGAGTTTTTTAAATTTTTTGTCTCATTTCCGCAATCCAACCTTACATTTCTATTCCTAAAATATAGATCCATGTGGTATCTTATAATCTCGGGTACTGTACGTGGGACAGCTCATGTTAGTACCCCCGGCCTTCTCCCCGGCTTTGAAGTCTGAGTTTTCTCCGGAAAAAGACCCATTGGGTATGGTGTGCGAATGGTACACGACTAGCAGCATATTTTTTCTTTCACTGTTACGCACTTGAAGGTGGAGTTATTAATTAATATTGGCCGGGTGCGGCGGAGACCTTGCGCTGGGGGCTTGCGAGATGACCACCACTCCTTGGGGTTAGACATGTGCGGTTCTGTTTAGAGATTGGAGTCAATAGAGGCGTCTGTCTCTAGGTCATAGATTCCTCCTGTAAGAACTAGCTGTCTAAGGCAGTTGGTTAATCATCTTCTTTGTAAAAAGGAGGTCTCATATTCGATTCTGATTGGAGTCTAAAATCTTCCTAGCATGCAGTCCTTTGGATTTGTTAGGACTTTTATCCTTTGGTTTGTAGGATTATTTCTTCAGAAATCAGACGGATTTGGAATCGTCGCCTAATTAGACGGATCCATCAACCGTTCCAGAATTATCTCCATCTTTAGAGGATTATCTCGGGTTCTCGATTAGAACCCCAGTTACTTGTAAATAACTGTACATAATCGGCCTTTGAACCCCTTAAAAAAAAAAAAAAAAAAAAAAAGATTCCTCCCGTGACACACACACCTGTTCCTGCCATCTCAAGCAGCGTTGGAACTGGTTGATGTAGGATAATGTTAACGTGATGGGAAATTTTTCTCACTTTTTTTTTACTTAGTTGAGGTGATGTATTTAGGAAACACGTGCTCTCTATCTTTCTCTCTGCGCCGCCTTTATGTTGTGTGTAGGGCGCCCATGCATTTTCCTACCTTCATTTATCAAAAGTAAATAGGAATAAAAATTCAAACTAGTTCATTGACTGTAAGAATATTAAAATAATCTTACATTGTCTAGGAGACAAAATAATGTATATTTAAGGGTGCCTTCTCCAATTAGTGCATTAATATTTTTGAATTAGACGACTCAATAAATACGACATCAGAGCCCATTGTATAATTTGGTTCATGCAATCTATATTTGTCATTTTATAGATGATAGGACCGAAGTTAGTCGGCATGCAAGAAGGCACACTAAAATATTCTTACATTATTTACGGAATAATAGAAAATATATTTAAATGAATAGTATCTGTGCCATTCAATATCTTAACATTTCGAAGTTAAGAACTTAATGGCTTCAATAATAAAATCGTGGAAGCAACTTTCTTTTTGCCCCCATTTCTATTTTGGACGGAGAGGAAATAGAAGCAAAAATAAAACAGTCACTATCGAGTTTAAAACACGCTAATTCCATTAGCCAAGTGGTACGTGTAGGAACCATCATGGAACAGGGAGGGAGACAGCTTTCGGAAGGAGAAGGTTCCACGAAAGAAACGATCTAACGACAAATGAGAGCAGAAGAAGGCGACTTCGCTGGGTTGCTGTCGCGACTTTGGATTCTTGCCGTTGGTCATGGGCCACGGCCACCTTGCGTTCCCACGGGGGACCTGGGCTTCTTTGAATGACGAAAGAAAGGAGTGGAAAGGTAAACAGAAGGTTGGACGGGCCTGTTTCGAATTGGGTGGGGCCGTGGCCCATGTTTAAGTTTGGCCCAATAGCTGCCAACGACGACCCAGGGTCCAAAACTTGGGCACGTGGGCCGCCTCAGCCTTGTGTGTATACAAAATCCCGACTGCGGCCTCAGGTCCACGGTTCTTTGTCAACGATGCGTTGGATTTTAAACGCAGCTTTAGCCTTTAATATCATCAACTATAGTAGTGTAGTCCTCGCTAGTTACCTAAAATTGGGAGTTTGGTCGCCAGAGGGGACAGGGAGCGTTATGATGGTGATGACGATAATGATTATTAATTTATTATTATTACTGGTAATTGGTATAACGTGCTTTGTACTTGCACTTTTTGGAGAAGTTATTTGTATGTAGTCTAATGCTATAGTTCAATAAGGGGTGGAAATCTAATTTTAAATCATTTAGAATTCATAGTATTCTTTTGGCATTTTTGAAGGAAATCAAAGTTTGGTAGGGGTTGTTGGCTGTAATGGAATCAAAACTTTTATACTTAAAAAAAAAAAAAAAAAAAAACTCCCTTGACACCCGTGGAGATTTAACCAAATCTCCCCATAAGCTCTTATAAGACTCGTATGGACCCAAAGAGAGCAATTGTCTTCTAGCCACGTCTTTCTTTTGCAACGAGGAGAAGTCAAACTTGAACACAATCACACTTTGGAGGATCCCTGTAGGGAGCTAACAAGGAAGTTGAGGACACTCAGGAGCATAAGAATTCGTCTCACAACAATGGTTGGTAAGGCCATATATTGGTGTTTTAAACCAGGTCTTCCTTTGAAGAACTTTGCACCGTTTGATCATGTCTTGAAGTTAGGCTGAGGATTAGAGATTCCATTTGTCGAACAAATTTGAAAGAGAGAATAAAAATGCCTAGCATATCAATGGCTATTATTTCTCATTCTGGGAAATATTGTTATTCAGACTCAAAGTAGCCAAATTAGAACAAAAGAAAAGAAAAGAAAATAGTAATGTATTCTTACTTGGATAAAAATCAAAAGACCATCTAAACATAGAAGTTCAGTTCCAAATAAGGATTCTCTTACCTTCATGGACACTTCAACCAGATAGCCTGAAAAAGCTATAATTTCTCTAGTCTCAAACAACAATAAAGGGTACGGTAAAAACAAAATTAGAAAAAAGTTAATTTTGCTCGACAGAAGGTGCAAACTAACGTCAAAACCCTATCATAGCCATAAGTAGCAAAGCTGGCTTGTGAGTTTGAGTAAAATTTTCATATTTGTGATCTGCTAATTAAACAAAGAAGCTTGACACTTTTGAGGATTTAACCCATAATTAACTATCTATTTTCCTAAAAGCATCTTCAACAGATTAGTTTACATTAAAGGTCAACTAAACTTTCATATTTTCAAGTATTCTTATTAAATGAAGAGTCATCGGTATTTCTAGCCCAACTGTTTTATCAAACAAAGAAGCTTGACATTAAAGGATTTAAGTTTTATCAAACAAGGCCTTACTTACCTCAAAAAAAAAAAAAAAAAAAAAAAAAGGACGGGGGCAGGGGTGTGGTTGACAACAAAGAAGGAATTTTCCTTTTCTTATGAAGTCAAGGGAGCGTACGGTCCTATGTTGAAGTTTATTATTGGTTAAAAAGTTTATTAAGTATGAAAATCACCTGAAGTGCAATGAATACATGGACTATGGCTATTGATCAGAAGGATAAAATCCATATTATTTTAAAAAGATAAATAAGGCCGGCCATTTGGTCAAAGAAAAAAAAAAAAAAAAGAAAAAAAAAGTGCAATGATACTATAAGAAATGGGAGCAATTGGGACATAGACCTAAGTACGATTGCAAGTGTCACCCAAAACACACGTATCTAAGATGGCTAAAGGCAGTCAATCCTTATAATTGATCAAAAGCTATGGCTCTCTAATATTTGATTATTTTAGATGGATATGCTTGAAGTAACTTTTTATAGTTAATAAAAATAATATTTTCTTAAGACATGTTTAGCAAAACTTCTACTTGAAAGTCACTTTTGATTTTCAGTTCTTACGTAGAGTGACTTAACGGAGATAAATTATAATTAATTTTAGTTTGTTACAAAAGTTAACTCTTTCATAATAACCTCACTTTTTTTTGAATCTTGTAAACTTCATCTTGTAGCTTTTAATTGGAAGTCAAAATTGAAGCAAAATATTACATAAATAGTTTCCAAGATCCAAGTGCTTCCAAAAAATTACTCAATAGAAGTGCCAAAGTGCTTCAAAATGGAAGTTATGTCAAACACGGACTTAAAGCGGTTACAAAAAAAATATCTAAGAACATAAAAATAATTTAAATGTTTGCCACAACTAAAACAACCATCCTTAGTGAAAGCATTTGACACGGTTTACACTTCTTAGAGATCCCTAAAAATCTTTAAATATGTCGTAAGAGATCATCCTTAATAAATAAAGTTGTTATTTAAATATCCGTAGTTGCTAAATGAAAATATTTGTAAGGATCGGTAGCCATCTAAAATTCTATGCATATTATACCATACGTGTGCATATAAAGAATAAGCGAAATATCTCTATAATCGTTGCAAATACTTAAACAATATATGCCTAAATGTAATTAATAATAGATTATTATTTTATTTCATTCATCTATATAAGTTAATAATCAATGAACTAACGTTAAAATAAGTAACATTGACATTCAGGAAGCCTCAAGTGGTACGTGGCCTTACGAGGGCCTGCGATCAATGAGACAGATATGGGTGTGTCAAGCATCCTCACAGATAAGTATGTTGGATACGATAAAATTACAAAAGCATAATATGAGGATCCAAGAAATATATAATTATTGAAACTTATTTGGAATACAAATAATATAAGTGAAATATACAAAATATTAACGTAAAAGTAAGAATTATGAAGAAATATCCCACATTTATTTGAAATTTTAGAGTCAGATACAAGTGCTCCGAATGTTATGTTGTATCCAAGTGTCTGACTAGCTCTCTAATACAAGTGCCTATTAAATTATAAGTTGAGGGATTGTTTAAGAAAAAATACATCACCCATGCTGCCTTTCGATAAATAAACCGGACGACATTGATCATTGGGTGCAATAAAGAAAAGTAGCAAACAAAGCTCACAGACTACGTGCACCTTACCATTTAGGAAACTAGAAATTTATGTCATATATCTGATGTCAAATGTGTGTGTCAAATTTCTGTGTCATTATATCATTTTCCTATCATCTATTGTTTGCGCCTTCCAGCATTAATTGTGAAGACGTGGAAATTTTTTGTCTAACATTTGCGGACTTTCGGCCTGCGAATCATCAGAGGGCCGACATTCGTATGGTATTGCTGGTTTGAATGTTCTCGGCGTTTCTTGTTGGAACCCCTTTTATCTTCGAAAATTGGGGCCCGGTCCAGCTTTTGACCATCAATTTAATTAATCTGAAATTTGATGGACTGATTCCTACCCAAACAGACTAAAAAATAATTATCAGTCCATTCCATTATCATTAGGTTGGTAACACCATTAATAATTTAACACTACGTTAATAGAAACCCAAAAACATGATTATTCTTACTTTCTAATTACTTGGTATTTATCATTGATATGGAAGATTGTATCAACCCGTGGAATCTGAGAAAACACACACACCCCAAACATATCCCAATAATTTGGTTAGCTAAATAATTACCAAGAAAAAGAGTTCGAAATTTAACTAAATTTGTAACTTTTCCGAAAGGCTAAATCCAGTTGATTCAACAATTATTCATAAAAAGGAAAAAAGTACAGTGTGAACTTACAAAACTATAAAAATACCTACAAGTTCTAGTTAATTCAAAAAGCTGATCTAGTTTTTGGTTCCATCAAAGATACGGCTTAGGATGGAGAATGGAGAAATAATTTCTGGGTCTTACAAACCACAAAACCCAAGTATTGAGCTTGAAGGGCTCAAGATCATAAGTGCTGACCACAACTGAAATTATCCGACGTAAGACTATTATATAGCCACTCCAACACTCCCCCTCACGGCCAAGATCGGCTGTGAAAGTTAGATAACACGAGGTGACGTAAATTAGAAAATAAAATTTGGTCAGGTCTAACTCTGATACCATCTTACAAACCACAAAACCCTTGTTTTGTGGTTTGTAAGATAAAATTAAGTCAGGTCCAACTCTGATACCATCTTACAAACCACAAAACTCGGGTTTTGTGGTTTGTAAGATGGTATCAGAGTTTTGTAATTTGTAAGATGGTATCAGAGCTGGGCCTGACCCAATTTTATCTAATACCTTAGATTAATAACTTTTAGAGGGGTGGATCTGGAATGGTCCCAAAGGTATGAACAATAGAGTCCATGGATTAAAAGGTCTGCCTTTTCTGGTCAATGAACCTAAATGGGAAGGTGATTTGGGGGTGTTGTGGTTGTTGCACAACAGGGGCTTCCCGTAACCTTACCTCCCATATGCATGTTCTTCAATCGTTCATCTCTCTCCTTTTAAGATCAAACAAGCAAAAAATCAGTGCACATTTCTATCGATCATTCTAGTCAGGACATGCATGAAATAGAGTTGTGTAGGAATGGGTGAGATTTTACGTGCTTATTAGGGGTATTCTATCTATGGTATGAATATAAAAGAGCATTCAAGGGTCCTATAATGTGGAATTTTTCTTTTTGGGACACATGGCAACATGTGTGAGCATCTGAGTTCAGACCTTATGGGTGGTATCTTTTCCATTGCCTAATGCCTTCACCCCTGATAGGGAGGTCGAAGACACCAAGGTTGGGGAAGAGGTGAGCCTGCCCAAGTGATGAGACACCTGTGCACATGGACTCGGGGGCCAAATTTGGGAAGATCCGATAAGATTGAATGTGGAGCAAGTCGCTATTTTGGGTTCTACTCTCCCGCATAACATGATTAGACAAATTTGTAAGCAGCTAACCATGCTCCTTTTGTCGTAGGCTGAGTGAGCTAGGTAAATATGTATATAGAGAATTAGGTTCGACTTAGCTAGGTTTCCAATGCATTGGCTCAAAGCTATGAATGTCGCAGTTTTACGGTCTAGCACCCACGCTACTTGTTCCCAATGTTTGGAGGATAATAATAGGATTCATCTTAGCTTGGGAAAGGAGTGTGGAGTAATTAAGGAGTTGAGACTACTGTTATCTAAAGAGAAGCCCAATGCACAAAGATTGGTTTTTGAGGCCAAATAGAGATACTCGGTTGCCGTAACAGGCCCTTCCAGTGGCAGATGCAGTATTAGTCCAGTGGAGTCTTGAGATTCTATTGAATTTTTTCAAATTTATTGATCCAATTTAAAATAGTCTAATTCGAGATCCTACTGACTCAGTCCAAGATCTCACTGGCCTAACTCAGAAATCCATATGACCTAGTCTAAAACCTCATTGACCCAACTATACTTATTACTTAATGTCCGAATAATTTTACTAGACAAAATTTCTACGTCCGCGGCTGGACCCTTCTCCAGCCATCAGTTGTGGGGAAAAGTTCAGCGAAGTTCGCATTTTTCCACGCCGAGAAAGCAGATGGGTCAATGCCTAACTAGCGGCCCGAGATGGCGAACAATGGAAATGCGCCCCATAGGTGTAAACTTGGCAACTACAGCCGGGGCATAGCTAATGTGAAGTTAGCAACTATTTGCCGAGCTACTCGCCTAGCCAACCCAAACACCAACTTCTGTAGTTCTACAGATGTTCCATGTGGCATTTAGAACGTATTGATCCAATTTTTTTGCAATCTCTTCCGAATGCTCGGCAGTGAGCTAGTGACCAACACATTTGCTGGGAAGTCCGAGATAACAGTGTTATTTAATTACCCTCCTCAGTGTTGCGGAATTTCCATGATGGAGCCATGGCTTTCGCCCGAGTTAATTTCTTACAAATGGCATCAAATGACAATGTTGGAAGATGAGAAGACGAAAAATACAGAAGAGAAGGGTAACAACTGTGGGGAAGATGACGAAACCTTGTTGGCTAGGGTTAGACCTCCTACCCATCAATATCTCATATCTGCAAGAAAAGGAAAATGTCAAGGGTCCCCCAAATTTGCTTGGAAATACGGTGATATCCCCCTTCTCTCTTCATTCCCCACTATTTCTCCCATTTTTTCTTATATAGTACTATAAAGCACTAGTTTAATGATTGTTGTGTCGTACTCACACCTCGCTGTCCTTTCTTTAGCCCACTTTGTTTGCAGAATTAGAATAATAAGATCCTTCATTCTTAGAATAAGACTAGTCTAATTTGATGGACATAATGATTTATACCGTATTAGAATTATTTATAGTAGAATAAGAAGAATAAGCAATTCGATCTTAAATTCTATAATTATTTATCATTCTTATTCCGTCAATATATCTCACATAACTATCAAAATTAAATATACTTTTTATTTTAAAATACTATATTCCGAATAAGTAATTCCAAATAACCTATTCTGCAAACTTCCGACAAATTCGAGTGGAAGGAAGACAAGAGGGAGGAGAAACAAGAACCACGAAGAAGAGTCGGAATTATAAGTAGAATTCCAATTCATGTGCACACGAGGCGAAAGGCACTGTCTGGATTTCTCATAAACGAAATAACATTAATCTCTCCTTGATTTGTACATCTCTATTAGGGCTGTCAATGGATATCCGTTATCCGTTTATCTGATCCGTTTCCATTTCTATTAACGGATACGGAACCCGTTAAATCCCATCCGTTAAGTTATCGGAAACGGAAACGGGTTTCCGATAATTATCGGAGTCGGAAACGGAAGTAGTTGTTTCCGTATCCGTTCGTTTCCGTTTTCGATAAGTTATATATATTATATATATTATTTTATCAGATATAGTATGTACCATTAGATGATGACCTTTCTCCCGTATCCAACGGTTAGAATAGCCCTAAGAAGTCTCCTAGCCAGTAACACTTAAACCTAACCCCCCTTCCCCCGTATGTTCGGCGGTTGTTTCTCCTGACGCACCAAACTAGGCTCTCCAGTTGCTGGCAGCCATAGTCCACATTCACGTCGACCACAGGGAAGGAAGGGCGGTGCCGACGGCCAAATGGAGGTCTCCAGCCAGTGCTCCAGTCGCTGCTCCACAGTCCACCGAGGTCTCCAGCCAGTCCACGTACACGCCGACTGCCGGCGGCCAACCGGCAAGGGTGGGCGACTGGCTTGGCAACTCCATCTCCTTCGATCTCCTAATTTCCTCCATTTCAAACGCCACAAAGAGCAGTGGATGCACTGGGCGGCGGCCAAGGAGATAGATCTCCTCCACGGTTTTGGCTTTGGCAACAGTGGGCGTCAGTCTTTGGCTTCTACAAGGGGGTAAGAGTTGACATGTTTACATTTGCCCTTTCCACATCGAGCTATCTCATATTCACAAGAGGAAATAAACAAAAAGAAACAAAAGAAATCATGAATCCTCCATCTCGCCCCTTCCCGAAGTTCAATTCCCCTCTGTTTCTTTTTTTCTTTTCATCTTGCCACAAGCATTTTGTTCCATATTGTATGATTTTGAAGATTTTAAAATTTAGTGTGGTTATGGTGAATGGTTTATATGAATTCATAATATACTAATTTAATTTTTAGAAATTTCAGAACAATAGATAAAGTAGACTTTGAATTTATATATTATAAAGATTTACATAAATTGAAATCTTGTGAATTTAGAATTTTAAATTACTAGAAGAAAGTTCAAAAAATTAAATATTGGAAGTGATGTAATATAGTGACGAAGATTCGATAACTTTCGATTTATTTCTGTTTCTGCTTCTGTTTTTCTGATAAAAAACGGAAATAGATGTGAAAGCGAAAACACTTAATTCTGTTTCCGTTTCCGTCTCCCGTAAATCATATAGAAAACGGAAACGGAAGATGTCACTTCCGTTTCCGTCTCCGACGGTTGACAGCCCTAATCTCTATGGACAGCGTTGCGAACAAAGAGTAGACATGTAGACTAGTCAAAAGACTGAACCTTCCGTACCTTTTCCTTCACCAAACTTCGCCCTTTGTGTGTACGTGGTGGGGTTTGAGGGGGTCATGGTGAGCGATACGAAACTACGAGTCTTCGAAATATGCTACGAAAGCAACAGTGGAGGTCCCTAATCTCGCCGCCGCCAACATGTTTAGGCCTACAGCTGAATGGTGATGCCCCTTGCACCGTTGGGCGCCGGCCACGCCCCCACCCCCTCCGCAGGGTACGTCGATCCGTGCCTGGTGGGATCATACTTCTCTCCGTCGCCCCAGAGCGCGTAGGCCTCCTCGCCGTGCACCGCATCGTCTCCTATCATGAGCTGCTCCTCCGGCATCCGCAACGGCGTGAAGAACCTAATCACGTGGAGTATGGCCGTGGTGACGAGGAGGTTCCACCCGATCACGAACGCAGCTCCGGCGAGCTGCTTCACCAGCTGGAACCCACCGCCGCCGTAGAACACGCCCTTGGTGTCGGGCACGGGCAGGACGATCCTGCAGAGCCCTGGCTCCGCGAAGAACCCGGTGAGAATTCCGCCCAGGAGGCCCGCAACCGCGTGCGTGTGGAACACCGCAAGCGTATCGTCCACCTTTAGACGTCAGACCAGCAAACCATCATTTCATTAGCACAAACTTAATTAATTATAATGCCCCTTGATCAGATCAAGGAAACCGTGCATGCTTTTTGCTAATTATATTATGATGCATACCAAATTTACTGAAGTAAAATCTGTAAATATATATATGTACCTTCTGCAGCAATGACAAGTTCTTGTGAAGGATCATCATTGTAAACCAAGGAATACTGCCTGAGAGCACCCCCATCACAATGGCGGCCCACCCGTGCACTAATCCTGCCAGAGAACATATGTGATGGCATGTGAGCAGCATCATCGCGGAAACCCTGTATTAAAGCTCGCAGGCAACTCGACTACAAAATTAATTTTCGTCAACTGGTTAATTTGTTGGTGCCCTGTACATAGTTTATCATGCTAATTAACAAGAAGCAGCTAGGGCGTAGCATGTGGATCGTGCTAACTTGCTCTCTAATTTTTAAACCAATGACAAGATTCCAAGTTTCAATTCACCTGCCCCAGGAGTAATGCAGACGAGCCCTGTCATCATCCCTTGAACAGCTCCGATCACAGAGGGCTTCTTGAAGAAGGCCACATCCAAGCAGGTCCAGATAAGGAGGCTAGTCGCAGCACAGATGTTGGTGTTCAGGACAGCAACGGAGGCCGCAACGTTAGCCGCGTAGGGCGATCCCCCGTTGAACCCTGACCAGCCCATCCACAGGAGCCCCGCCCCGGTGAGCATGAGCAGTATGTTGTTCGGCGAGAACCTCTCCCTGTCGGCCTTGAGCCTTGGCCCGACCTGCATCGATCGATAAGTCTTGTTAATGGGGTCAAGTTCTAAGGGAGATTGATGGGGAGGAGGGTGGCGTTGTGGTGCTTACCCAGTAGGCCGCCGTGAAGCCGGCGATGCCGGAGGAGACGTGGATGACATAGCCGCCGGAGTAGTCGATGACCCCCCAGTGGTAGAGGAAGCCCCCTCCCCAGAGGCTGAAGGCCCCGACCGTGTAGGAGAAGATGAGCCAGAGGGGCACGAAGGCCATCCAGGCCTTTATGTTCATGCGGCCTAGGAGGGAGCCGGCCAGGAGTATGACGGTGATGGCGGCGAACATGAACTCGAAGTACACCATGGAGGCCATGGGAAAGAAGGGCTCCGTCATGGGGGTCTTCAAGGTGCCGTCGCCGTGGTGGCGGATGCTGGCCGGCAGCTTGGCCTGGCCCACCAGGTACTTCTGCGAGAGCGCGAAGCCGCCCTTCCCCCAGAAAGGCAGCAGCCTGTCGCCGAACGCCATGCGGTAGCCGACGAGGACCCAGAAGATGAGCACGGCCGCGAAGGCGTACAGCGCCATGAACGCCGAGTTCACCGCCCACTTCTTCTTCACGATGCTGCCGTAGAGGATGACCAGGCCCGGCATGCTCTGAAGCCCCACCAGCGTCGCCGCCGTCAGCTGCCACCCGTTGTCCCCCTTGTTTAGCCAGTCCGGCACCGCCGGCAGGTTCGGGCGGTACGCTAGCGGCGTCTCCATGCCCGCAAGCTCTCCGCAGCGTTAAGAGCGGCCTGCGTGCGGGAGGGAAAGAGCTAGACTGGCCGCGCTGGCGATGCCAATAGCTACACTGTCGTGAAGAAGAAGAACAAGAGGGAGAAGGGGAAGAGCAGGAAGATTCTGGTTCTGGTTATATGGACTACTCCAACACCAAGGATTCGATGATACAAGAGAGAATTAAGCAACGGGAGTTGGAAAGGGCAGACGGGCTCGGCGAAGACCGGGCTCCCATTGATGGGCGGTCGCGTGGTCCGCATCCATGGTTGGGAGGGCGCGCAATATAATTGTACTCCTAGTCAATCTAAGGAAGCTAATAAGAGTTGAGATCCTCTTACCCTTCTCTTTACGGGACCTTCTACGGTCCGCCGAAGGAGGATCTCAGTTCACATAACAATGGGAACGCTCGCCTTTTATTGCTTTTTTGGCAACCATAGAACAGTTCCGTTATGTTCCTTTCATGTCTATATAGGCGTAGAATATTTATGTAATGTTCATACTTTTTTCCCCTGGGAGATGATTTCGCTATTGGAGGTGACGAGTGGTACTGAATTGTTTTTATATGTTATGAAAAGGACGCAGGAATTCCTTACTTGTCCCTGGTCAATGCACACTTCTAACTATGAAGTTTCCCGTCATGCGCGGGCCAACAGGGGGTTGGGTGGTTTTGTCCCCACCCATATATCAAAGAAATTTGTTATCAGTTGTCACTTGTCAATTTGGAGGGGAAGGGCCCATGTTTGGAAAGTATATGTAGGGTTTTATGTCCCTTATTAATTTTGTGAATCTGTAAGGTCATGGTTAGTTTTATGAATCTTTGAGGACATGGTTTCTAAAAGTTGTTTTTGAAGAATAAATGTTGAGACACGAATGTTTAGGGGTGTGCATAAAAACCGAAAAACCGAAAAACCGAACCGAACCGAACCGAACCGTTCGGTTCGGTTCGGTTTGGAGTCAGGTTCGGTTCGGTTCGGTTTCACAAAGTTGTGAAACCGAACCGAACCGAAAAACCGAATAAATCAATTTTTTAAAGTAAATAAGTATTTATATTAACATTATGCATATAAATGTTTTAATATTTTAATATCATATACATATTTATGTATAAATAAGTATTTTTTAAATATAATTTTAATGTTAAATATATATATATACATTTAATATCAATAAAATATGAAAATTCGGTTTGAACCGAACCGAACCGAAAAATTTCGGTTCGGTTCGGTTCGGTTCGGGTTGAAGAAATTTCCTCCAAAACCGAACCGAACCGAACCGTGCACACCCCTACGAATGTTGATGAGGCAGAATCCGATTCGTCCTATTAAAACAAGTCCAAATTCAGTTCAACTCAGCAGCAGTAATAGAACGCCCTCAGCAGGTTTCGGCCCATCAGCGGCCCAACAGTCCTCGGCCCGTAAGCGGCACAGTAGCCCTCGGCCCAGCAGGTTTCGGCCCATCAGCGGCCCAACCCCCTTCGGCCCAACAGCCGTGTTCGGTCCACTCCGGTGGAGGACTAGACACTATGGCGGTTTACCAATAAGTCCGGAACATAGTCCTATATCGGTTTTCACCGTTAACCATCCTCTATCATTCGCTATAAATACACCGCTATTTATTGCCAAAGGTATGTCTCCGAAACCCTCAAGGACCATAGTCCAAAAAACATTAAAGCTACTCTTTGCCTTCTGAATCGAATCGTCTTCAGAAGTTAACTTAACCGTTGGAGGGGGTTCCTAAGGGCCGAAGCCCGGGACTCCTACTGACCAGTTTCTTCTTCTTTCTTTCCTGCAGGGGCTCGGTTCGAATCATCGCCGACCCTCCCGAGTCGGTCTCGGCCGCCGATCTCGGACTCCTCTCTCCAGTCTTGACGCCGTGCGCCGGCTGCCCCTCAACCGAGGGAGATTCGGTTCCACGCTGCCCGCCCGTCAGCCGAAGGAACCTCGGCCCCACATTCCGGAGACAAGCCAACCTCCGACCGAGCGACTCTCGGCCTCGGATCTTCAACCGCGTCTCCGCCTCCGTCGCCTTCCGGATCTCTGTCGGGCCTCTTACACCGATCCGACCCAGCTCCGGATCTAAAACTTCGAATTCCAGCTTCGGAATCCGGTCGTGATAGCTTTGGCTACATCAAATGTAATTAGACATTAAATCACAGCTCAAAAATTAAGGGAAGGAGAGCACATATGATTAAAAAATCAAGACATGATATTACACAACTCGAAGCTAATTTTACGTGCGCCTGAAATACTCGGATATTTCGGGTGTGTTGGGTGAAACTTTTAATTGAAAGTTATTTTTATCTTTAATATGAAAGATACCAAGTAAAAGGTGATTATAATTAATTTTGAATAGCTAGAAAAGCAAAATCTTCCCTAAAACTCATTTTTATCTTAATTAAAAAAAATTAATTAGAGTTTTTTGTTGGAAGCCAAAACAAAACTAATACACAACATAAGTGGCTTTCAAAGATCTAATTTTTTTCATCAAAATAACTAGATAGAAGTCCGAAATTACTTCCAATCGGAAGCTACACTAAACACAGCCTTGGGTTCAAAAAATGCCAAAAAATATTTTTTCATAATTCCCATAAAAATCAGGGAAGGGTGGCGTAACAGCTTCTTGTTTGTGGTTGAAAACCCAGATTGAATACTTCATTCCAATTTGGTCCAATCTTCCCTATGGTCAACTACATCCTTATGTTACATATTTTTATTGACTATGCCGCATTCTCGGAAAGTATGTTGTGGAATATCTACGAAGGACGTCTTTCTTTATAGAAAAAGATAAGAGCTTAGGGCTGACATTTACAACTAGCCTAAAATCCGCTTGAATAGAAATTTAAGAATGTGTATATATTGGAGGAAATTAATGACCCACAAAACTCCCAACAGTTGTTGGGTGCCCTCTTTTTAAGGACAACTTAGGGTGACTTTGATTTTATGAAAAATGCATTTAAACGATAAAAGTTTTTAAGTAAATAAATTTACAAATAAAATAAAAACAAGATTTGTCATTTGTTATCTAGGAAACTATTTTCAGCTATTTTGGAGAAAGACATTTGATCTCATCTCATGAGTATCAAAATAAGAAAAAGGGAGAGTCAACAAACTAAATTTTTCATTCGACTAGAGTTCTTTGAATTACCGAATAAGTCATTATTTTGAAGAAAAAAAACCCTTTTACGCAGCCTATTTCATATAAAATCCAATGGACCTGTAACCTGGCAGAAAATTCAAAATAAAGCAAGTCTGCTCGTGTGATCTGGTTTTTCTTTCATTTATGTTAACCAGCATTCGACCCACACGAGTGGGCACACACTCTTTCAATAAGTACACAATTTCCCACACACACGCACACGAGTGGGCACACACTCCTTCAATAAGTACACAATTTCCCACCCATACGTTCTTCCTTGTCTTTCTTGACTTCCTTCTTTTTTTTTCTGAACAAGTAGATTAGTGGTAACGGGGAGAAAAAATTTCTAACTAAAGTCCCAAGTTTGAAACTAGATATTTCGTCGGATTAAATACAGAAAAGGAATAAGACACTCACTAGAGCACCTAGTAGGATTCGAACCTGTATCTCCTGGCTGAAGGTGAAGATTGTGTCTGTTGCGCCACAGGCGTCAGACTTCCCTGACTTCTTTCGTTTAAAGATGACCGGTGAAGAGAAAATAAGGAGATAACATAATGCAGGGTTTGGCGCTGCTCCAACTACAAATGGCTGGAAGCTTGCACTGGCTATAAATGACTACTTTGACAACTCCTATTCGTAGTTATTAGACGTTTGTAGCTGAGGCGAGACTCCACATCAGAGCTTCCAGAAATGACTTAGGAAAGAAAGAACCTGGTCTACTCGGATCGATCTTTTATCATTGAAATTTCGTCCTCACCGTCCTGACGATTCCGAGAGGGACTTCCAAGTCAGAGCCAATATTAGGATATATAGGACATGCTTAGCACCCTCTCATTCTAGAAACACTAATGGCATCAGTCTAGAATAAAAAAGATGAAAGAGGGTTCAGATTCTAATTAGAGCTTATTAAAACTTTTTAGTATGATAACTTCAAATACAAGAGAATTCAAGGTCCACTTTATTAAGGATAAGGGCAAAAAACTGTGTTTCATTCAATTGTACAAGCGTGTACATATTCCGGTCTTCATCTCCGCCAAAATTATAAGACATTTATCACAAGTTAGATATTTATTGCAATAATGATTATTCAACATAAAATAATATTGAATTAAAAATTGAATAAAAATTAAAACATATATTTTTCATTAAATGTATCTTCTATTTCTCATTTATATTACTTTAACGAAGATAGACTTACTGGCTTATCGGCTTGTCAAATATGCAGCGTGGAAATGCATAGGACTATTAATGGGCCAGGCCCAGCCCAGTCCTCCGACCGATATTTTTAACATGAGAAATGCTTGATACAATGTAAAGTAAGTTGAGTCGTTTTACAATACAAGATATCATTGGTCTACATAGACAAGTGTTACGTGAGTTAGACAGTAGTTTTCATAGACAGACTAGACAAATATTAAATATGAGTACAGAGTTCTAGACGTGACAAATATTATCTGTCATGTCCACAAAATATTTGTCAGGCCTAAAAAATATTTTCCATCTCTACGTATTTGTGTTCAGATTTTTGAGCATGACAAGTATTTTGTAAACATGACAAATCTTTCATAAACATTATAATTAGTATTTGTCACGTCCACAAAATATTTATCATACTTGAAAGTACTTGTTATCCCTGTGCATGTATGTATAGATTTATAAAAATGACAAATATTTTTCAGATATGACAAATACTTTATAAGTATGACAAATAATATTGTTATATTCAGTGTCACGTTTACATATGTTTGTCAGAACATAATCCTACACCTGCATTTAATTTTTGTTAGATTTATCAATAGCATCTAGGCTGTCTATTTCGCCTCCTTGGTTACCTGGTGCTCAACACGGGATGAAGCACCCTTCCCATGCCACCTCCATCGGTTGCCAGGCATGCTCAACTCAAATGTGGGATATGAAACCCTATCGGCAATCCCGCCTTCCCTGGCTGCTTGGTGCTCAACTCAAGCACGGGATGAAGCCCTACCGCTTGGGGCTCAAGCATGGGATGAAGCGCTAGTGCCGCGTCCGTCAAAAACTGCGGGCCACCCACTACCTGTTTGAGCAAAGGCCCTAAAACAGAGCAGAGCCATCTCTCTCTCTCTCTCTCCAAGTGTACCTTTTTTCCTATCCTTCTTGTTTGCGTGTGCGAGGGTCCTGTGGGCTTGCAGGCTCAGCCCGATGAGAGCTGCGGGCTTGCAACCTCAGCCCAATTTTGGCCCACGGGCTGATATAATGGACCTGTAAATGGTCTAGCTCTAAAGTCTGTAGGCCAGTCCGGCCCATTGACAGCCTTAAAAATTAGGAAGGGCGTCCAGCGGTTGGGAAGCCATTGCTTCTATTTTGTTTCTTATTTGCATCTTTTACAGAATTTAAAAGCAAAATCCGAAAGAGTCATCCGAAGGGAAGTTGGACGGGTGGTGGCGATCATGTCATATTGCTCATTCTTATCTGACATAATTAACTTTGGTTTGGGGATGGACAGGTGTAGATACCTAATTAAAAGGATTATAATATTAAAACATCTGATTTAATCATTAATTAAGAGAAATTTTAGATTGTTCCATCCTGAACGAGTGACTATTGAAGTCGAATCATCTAACTCAAAACCTCGATAAAAAATAGAGAGAACTCTTAAATATATTTCTATAATTCTAATAAATTAGGATCTATCCTAAGAAACAGAGAACTCCCGTGATCACAAATACGTGAATGTCACACATGCAGGTAAGCTAGAGGACTTGTCGTTTCCCCCATTTCTGCTTCCCGATTACTTCTTCCTGAAAATTAGGAATCCCTAATCATTCAGACTCATCACACATGAATGAAACCAATGCATTTGTGACTGCAGAAATTCTGTCTTCTCGATCCTTATCCAATTCTTAATTATACCTCCTCATGTGCAGGCCAAAGAACATAAGAATAATGACAATTGTAGAAGTTGTGAATCTAGAACATAACTGTAGCTTTTAATATCCTGCTAAAATTATTGAGCCTTCTAACCTGAAATCTTAAGACTTAGAACATAATTGTAAACTTTAATATCTTATTAAAATTATTGAGCCGTCTAACCTGAAATCTTAAGATTAAAAATCGAGAGGACTTCAACTAGTTTAAACATTTTTTCTGTTGTCCCTTGCTAATATGAAACTATTCTAATAGTGACATACCACATCCTGCCTCTACCATACAGCTAAAGATAGCACGGTGGGTGTATAGTTTCAAAATGATTCAGATTAGAAATATTGAACTTAAGTTCACAAATCGCACCCTCGAAAGATAGAATTAAATAGGATGACAGAGGTTAAGAAAGTGCTTGACAGAAGTGTTAGTCGAAAGTCACTTTTGACTTTATTTTCAACATGGAAGACATTGAGCAAAAGTATACTAACTAATTTTAAATAGTTGCAAAAGTCGGTGCTTCTTGGACAACCTCATTTTCCTGGGCCTACGAGGAGAGCAATTAGGATTCCTCCTGACATTCCAGCCACACCACGTCGTGGGAATCCACATCTCTGTTTCCTGGGCCTTTTGGCATTCCAGTGGTCCGAACGCTTAAAGTTTGGGGAAGGGGAACCCAATCCAGCTGCTGGGTTGCACCCGGTCCCTAGTTTTGGGTGGCCCCGACGCTGTTAACCACCATTGGTGTTCGTGTTCCTTTGGCTACCTGAGCAGTCTCCAAAGTTTAAATATATATGATCCAACAGTGTTTGGTGAAATGAATGCAACAAGTCGGGCAGCTCTTTTCTTGGGAGCTGCTTTTAGTGAAGGATCGGGGGAAGCAAATCGAGGGTTGGCATGTGAAGGATTGGGGTTCTCCGCCGCAGGGATTTCTGCAAACCAGAGGGAGTTAAGTTTGCTGGTGTGCGACAAAGTCCCGTAGCTTTTGATAAACGGCCGGGAACAGGTTCCCGCAATCTAGGGGCACACCTCGGTTGAGCCGCACGTTCACATGAGGATGTGTGTGGTCCGGTTTCTTGAGAAGTCTTTGGATATGTGATTGCTTCAGGCCTAGAAGTACGGGTATCCTGGTTTCCGAGCAAAAAATAGAATCTCTTGACGGTGAAATGACATCCAAGCTACCCGAATCCACATCGGGGGCACGTCGGGGCGTTGCAGCGAGTACTACTCTGCAAAGTTGGAGTGTTGCAATCTGACATAGATCACAATGTGTAGATAGGATAGACCGGATGGTTCCACTTCCATGTTGGCATGAAATGTTGTTTCTAAAACAAAAGTCACGGGTTAAAGAACCACTTGAAATTTGACATTTGTATCATCCGATCTTTAATGAAATAGTTGTCAACAAAAAATAATCATGTATGCATTCAACAAGATAGTTGGATCGCATGCCTGCATACAATGCTTGCATTTGAGGTCAGTTTCCACCTAACCAGGAAGACTCTTGGACCACTTCTGAGGTATTGAGATCGATGGGATAGAAGAAGGGAAAATGAAATTCTAAGTAATTAAGAGGTGCACTAAAGAGTCTGTGACTTAGCAGTATAAGACCTTCATAGAAATCTTAAGTTCAAACCTTACTTTCTTCAATTATATGAGAGAATTTGTCTCACAAATTCATGAGAGCTTATGGTCAAATACTCTTTCGCAGGCAGGACAGGAATGTAGGGAGGTAACTGCTTATAGTGAGACATCTAAGCTCAAAATAATTATCCAAGGAAATGTGAACCATCATGGCCATGCAAAATATATATATATATATATATATATATATCTTCTAGTGAGGAAGAAAAAGATTGATATACAACTATACATTTATACTCTCTTTATTAAAAAGACTCACTTAAAAGAGAAGAAGAAGTGCACTCAGCCGAGATGAGAGTACTTATGTGGAAGGCATTTGATTCTCCAAATTAAATATCCTATAACGCAAATGAGGTGTGTTGGGTCGGAGATTTGTCTGCTTCCGATCAGACGGTTAGGACTTCTTGGATCACAAAAAATTCTTTGTACTCCTGCAAAACAGACACCAGGTCAAAGGAGACCCCGGTTGTGATCCGGAGGAACTCCCTGCGATGCCTAAGTAAGAGTACGTAGGAATAAGGAGAAGGTAGAGAGTTTGGGGTAGAATGTACCTTTTTTAGGGTACTAGGCGGTTTCTTAATTTTGACATATTGAATATTGATTATCTATATATATTATTTTTATATAATTAAATGTTATTGTTAAAAGATACATAAAAAAGTGATAAGCTATTAATTTTAAGATTTAATTTTATATATAGTTAACTAACATATAATTTTAACATAAAAAGTGATAAACTATTAAATATTAATTTTATATATAATTAAATATTTTAGTTAAATATTAATTTTGACATATTAAATATTAATTATAGATATACTATTTAGATTTAATTTATATATTATTATTTATATATAATTTATATCATATATATTAATATTTAATTATATATAAATCAGCTTATACATGTATTATTATTGACATAAAATTTATTTATAAATGTTATTTATATATTATTATTGATATATATTTATATTATTCATATATACCACGTCATTTTCTAGGTATTTTTACATGAGAAACATTGATATGATTTTATTTACACAAAAAAATTGTCTTAAAGTCAAAACGTCATGAATATTCTTCTTAGAGGAAGAAAAAGAAAACATCATGATTGTCCTTTGCAATGCATGTGTTATATATATGTATATATACATAAATAATATAGATCATACATAAATATTAATATATAAATTAATATATATATATTTAATACTTAATTATGTATAAATGTACTTGTATATACATAAAATTGTATATTCAACTGTATATTAAAATATTCTAAGCAATTTTATTGATATCAAATATATAAATTGAAATATTTAAATAATTAATATTTAATTATATATAAATGTACTTATATATACATCAAATTATATATTCGACTATATATTAAATATTCTAACCAACTTTACTAATATAACTACTATAATTATCCTTTTTTTCTTAAAGTTACCATTACAATTATTCATTCAACTATATATTTTAAATGAACTTCTATGCAAAATGCCCCCAAAGTCCTAGATTCTCATATACCCATTCCTCACTTTCGATAAGGAATGCTATGACGAGGACGTCATCCATATAAGAAGGGTAGAAGTCCTCAAGTATAGCAGATTTGTATATCTAATCAATGAGGTGCCTTCTAGGATATCGACTCGATTCTTACAAAGAACTTTGTAGTCAAGCATGCTTATTTAGGAGTAGTATCGGGATGAGTGACCTACCGGGAAGTCTCCAAATCAAGAGCTAATTGTCATCGTTCGGTCGTCATCGCCGCAGTCGCAACTGTAGCTACCGCCATCCTTGCAAGTACATGTGGATGACTCGGTGGGCAATACAAGGGATGAGGGACAGGAGGAGTACGATTTAGGTAATATATAAAAAATAAAAAAGGATTATTTGTGATGGCTATTAATAATAGTCGTTGCTAGTGATAGATATTTATATTGTGATATTGTTCTATTTACATAATGCTTAAAAAATAAAAAAGACTATTCGCGACGGCTAAAGCTATAGCCGTCGCTAATATAGATTATTAGTGACAATTTTATTTGAGAATCGTCCGCCAATAGTCAAGTTATTAGCGGCGACTATGGTTTTGGCCATCCCGAATATGCATTTATTCACGACGGCCACAAATTTAGCTGTGGCAAATACTCATTTATTAGTGATGGTTACAATTTTAGCCGTTGCGAATACTCATTTGCGACGGCTACGGTTCTAGCCCTAGCAAATACTCATTTATTAGTGACGGCTATGATTTTAGTCGTCGTGAATACTTATGTATTAGCGACGACCTAATTCTAGTCGCCGCTAATAATCGAGACTTAGTGACGGCTTTTAGAAAACTAGTCGCAAGCATTCGCGATGGGACTTTTGAAAACATCATGATTGTCCTTTGCAATGCATGTGTTATATATACATAGATCATACATAAATACTAATATATAAATAATATATATATTTAATACTTAATTATATATAAATGTACTTATATATACATAAAATTGTGTATTCAACTGTATATTAAAATATTCTAACCAACTTTACTGATATCAAATATATAAATTGAATAGCATAGTTAAATAATTAATATTAAATTATATATAAATGTACTTATATATACATAAAATTATATATTCGACTATATATTAAATATTCTAGCCAACTTTACTAATATAACTACTATACTTATCCTTTTTTTCTTAAAGTTATCATTACAATTAATGACGGTTTTTTGACTATTCGACTATATACATAAAATTATATATTCAACTATCTATTAAATATTCTAACCAACTTTACTAATATAACTACTATAATTATCCTTTTTTTCTTAAGTTACCATTACAATTAATTCTCCATGCGACGAATAAGATAAGGTGGATGATCATGTTAGAAGAGATCATGATAGCCACCTTCATCATTAGGTGGAGGGGTAGTAATTAGGCATCCCGAGTGTTGACAAAGGGAGCCCCACCCAGGACTGCACCATGTGACAATGCTAACTCTTAAGGCAGCATTTGTCCTTGGTCTTCTGATTTCCTGAAGGTCAGAGGGTTAATATTGTGCTCCAAAGGATGTTCTTGACATTAGAAGAGGGTAGTAGTCTCTGAGGAGTTCTATAGAAACTCATGAGAG
This sequence comes from Zantedeschia hybrid cultivar, assembly GCA_030544215.1. Taxonomy (NCBI): domain Eukaryota; kingdom Viridiplantae; phylum Streptophyta; class Magnoliopsida; order Alismatales; family Araceae; genus Zantedeschia; species Zantedeschia hybrid cultivar. The sequence goes on from JARZZO010000005.1 coordinate 11,351,642, forward strand.
TGACATAGGTGAGTGGGCTTATGGTCAACCTGGACCTTAGCCTCATTCCCATGCCTTGAAAGCCGTCAAGAGTCGAGATAAGTGTATTCCCAACTTTAGGAAAGGGCCATAGCTTCTGGGTGCTCTGTTCCTAAGGTATTCGGTCGTCTTAAACCTATTGTATCCCTAAGCTTTGTGCCTTGTGTAAGTTTATTGAATTTTAGAAAGCTTTTAGTACTAGAAGTTGGGGGGGCCCTGGTCGATGTAGACCTTGTTAGCGGGGCATTTGTTGTCATGGGTGCTCTGAGCTCCCTCGTATTGGGCCCATATTGGGATGAGCAGGTCTTTCCCCCCCTCAATTATATTTTAGCACTAAACGTCATCAGTAATTTTAATTTTATACAAATATTATTTGTAACATGGATCGTTAAAATCTAAAAGGTTCATGGACATGTTAGGCCTTAGCTGGACTTGGGCCAAAGTTAGGGTTCGGCTTTCTGACCCACGGATCAGGTGATTCATGGCTAAGGCCCAACATGGCGCGAAGGTTTGGCCTAGCGTGACGGGCCGTGGACCTAGCCCAACCCGTTAAGAGTCATAGACTCGATGTTTGTAAAGCCATCTAACATCTGTATCATTTTATGGCTTCTAATGTGACAATCAAATTCGAGCTAATTAACACAAACAAAGTTAAAGAAGTTGCCGCAGAACAACTGCTTTCTAGCTAGGTACATCTTATTCAGAGTAGACGGTCATACAATCTGAACCGAATCAGACTGCCTTCCCTGAATCATGCATGTACCCTTTAGCACAAAATCCAGTTTCTAATAAATTAACGATCTACTGGCTTTAACCGTTTATAGGCACAGTATCAAGATAGAATTTTTTTTTCCCCCTAATTCTGAGGAGGGGACATATATATATACTTGCTCCACGAATATTAATACTATAGTTGATGGTCCGATGAAAGGAATCGAGCGGTGTAGATCTCTTGAGATCTGTTGCACCCTCTGGGGGCAGTGCAGGGATGCGTCGTCCAATCTCTTTATATTGCAGTTACAATGCCTAAATGCACTATCCGAAAATGATCAAAGATGCACTGATTTTTTTAAAGAAGAGGACAAAACAAGCGACATCTGTGACGGTGCTTGACGGACCGTAGACGGTCAGTAAAGAGAAGAGGAGGGAGGTCAAAATTTTGCAATCACGGGAACAAGTTTTGACAGTTTTTGACCCCTCTCTCTCTCTCTTTACTGACAGTAGACGATCTCACTTCCTCTGTTATCCGTAGACTTAAAACGTTTACTTGATAGCAAATTTAACCCACCTTGGCGTTTCTCCACTGCGTGTACGCTGGAGACAAATGTGCCACCATCACTAATTCCCGTAGCTGGGGGAGACACTTTGATTCCTGGACAAACCCGTGACAAAGTGTGGTGGGATACTGGGATGGATGTTCCCATGCAGACCTCACGCGTTACGATCACTGCTGGCGCCGTTGCTTTCACCAGGACATCATATACATGCTCTTGTTTTGGACTTCTGGCTCTCTCACAGTCCCATTCCTCTGATCTCACCGTAAACCAGGTAAACTAAAGATAAGCTTCTACGTAGTAGATAACCTATACTTGCAAATATCGCTATGGATATATGTGGGAAGGTCGTCTTCAGCCGGTGGCGTGCTGACCGGTTGGATTCCTGCATCATAAACTGGTGGTGCGAGAGAGAGTTTTCAACACCCTTCGCCTGCGTTTAGGAGGCGCTCGTCCCTACGGCTATGAAGGCCACCAAGGGAGGCGAGGGGTGCTGCTCTCCTTCTCCGTCGATGCCCCCCCAACAGTGGGAAGCGGGGCTGTTCTTGACCGACGACAGGCACTACGGCTTGCACGGCGAGATCACACTGCTCGCTCTGGTGGTGCTGTTTGCCCTCTTGTTCTCCGTCCTCCTCCTCCGGCTCTGCGTCGGGAGCGCCCGGAGATGGGGACGCCTTTAGGCCGGGGCTGCCGTGGAGAAGCAGCGGAGGGAAGAGGTTGGGAGCGGCGGCGGAATGATGCGCATCGCCGTCGTCTAATTGACACTACTGGAAGGATCAGATCGATCCAATGAGCTACCTAGCTCGAATGGATCAACTTCACAGAGTTCCGTGTAAAGTTGCTAGGGCTTGCGCAGACTTGCAATTTTCTTGCGTATATACACAGGCAATTGAACAAGTACATAAAGGAGTGTCTGGTTGTTGTATCATTGGCAGTAGATATATAGCAATCTTGATATTTTTGCTAACAGCAGATAGGTTCCTTTCCTTTCGAGAAAGAGGCATGCATGATCTTTCTTTTGTCGAAATGAGGTAGCACCTTCGGGATTTCTGTTGATCACCTTGGACTTCTCCGACCCTAACTTTGGTCTGGAAGTTCCAGTTTTAATGATGTGTTGGAGATACTGCCCAAGTCTTTCTGTTAGAGAATTTTACATCAGTTAATTTCAGTTGTGGTCAGTACTTATGATCTTGAGTCCTTCAAATTCAACATCTGAATTTTGTGATTTGCAAGATAGTATCAGAGTAGGGACCTGTCCTAATTCTATCTTCTCAAATTTATCTTCTAATTTGCGTCGCCTCTTCTTATTTAAATTTTACGGCCGAACTTGGCCATAAAAGAGAGTGTTGGAGCGATTATGTAATAACTTTTTTACATTGGTTAATATCGGTTGTGACCAGTGCTTATGATCTGGAGTCCTTCAAATTCAACACCCAGATTTTATGACTTGCAAAACTCTCCCTATTCGGCTGACAAATGCTTGTGCTAATTTTCCCTTGTCCTGTAAAATCGTGCGCTCTAGCTATCCATAAAGTTCATGTCATAACCCAATTAACCGATCATTTGAAAATTTGTAAGAAGAGCATGGGTTGCGTATGCCATCCGTCCTTCCGGACCATGCTTCTTCTCGTCATCCGACTATCTAGTAACAATTAAAGCAGGCTGCTCTCAGTTCTTATTATAGAATAGTTGTAATGGAAAATCGGAATCGAATATTTGTGGAACAGGAAAATGCTACTTCCACTATCGATGCATCTCAACCAAACGCCTCTACTCATTAGTCTCCCCATCAGGGCCTTGGTGACAGTCAACAGCAGTGAATTTGCAAGGAACCCGTTTGGTACCTCAAGAGAAAAGGATATATAGAATCGTCCATTATAAAAGGAGACAACGACGTCATCCATTATAAAAAGAGACAAAGGTAATGGCTACAGAGTTAAGAACTGCATATATTTAACGAAAAAGATGTTCTCCGGTGGATGACGTTAATAACTTAGAACCATGAGGCATGCATGTGTGTGTTCCAATCAGTAAATACCTACCGTGGGGATTTGCCAAACTCTCATTGGCCCATTCCTCATGTTATAGAAAGCGAAAGGGATGATATCTGTTCATGTATTTATCACAGAGTGGGGTCGAAGCCACACAAGCGGCAAGTGGAGCCCATCTCCACCCAAACGCCAAAGTTCCAACAAGAGCACCAGGACCATTGCAAAAGCTAAAATTCCACAAGTTTATCTAATCGAATCAGAAAAATTGTTGTGCCGACACCTACAATAACTATTCTCAGAAAAGACCAATTTACTTCAAATTTGTGTTTAACTGCTTCATAAGTTATCCTTTGATGAAGGCGAAATTAGCTCAAGCCATAGACATCCCAATAGCAAAAGCACAATAGCCTATGACCCAGAAAGAGGCAAGCGGATTAGGCTTAACAACAAACTTGGGCTATAGGCCCACATCGGCCGTCCGACTACTGGGCCCTCCAGGGGCTACGTGGCACTTGACCAATACCAACTTCCTGAGAGAAGACGGGTCACTTGGGAGGTCATCACCTCTTGGGGCATGAATCCCGATCAACTCCATATTTCTCAAGAAGGAGGGACGTTGGCAATAGTTCGAGCTGCTCCACGCTACACTGAAGCCAAAGAACCACTCAGCATATTTTTCGAGAGAACTGACTTCCCGAGAGGAGTCAGATCTCTGGGGAACCTCATCCCACATGGACAATTGGGATCATCTCCCTCTCGGAAGAACTCTCCGATAGAGTTTCAAACTTCTTGCCACTAGAGCGAGAAGTCTGAGTCCACAGAAGGCAACTACCCACTAAAGGTAGGAAGTTGCGTTCCCCGCCTCTTTTGAAGAGAGTGGATCGTGCCTTCCAACCGGTAGGTCCACGATCCTCTCAATCAGGGGGCTAAAATCGTGGGCCACTAGTTGGCAATTACAGAAAGATCCTCCAATGCCTCCTACTAGTCCTATATGATGGATCCATCAACCTCTAGAATGAGGTATGTAATTTTGCACTTAGAAAATCCTAGCCTCACAATCTCCTTCTCCTATAAAAATCCGACTTAAGTATCGGAGAGTCTTTCTCCCCACCAAGACGGGAGACTCCTGACTACCTTCCTTCTTCTTGCAGGCTCCCATCTTGAGCGTTTCCACCCATACAAATTCTATATCGTAGGCGAAGACCGGGTCAAATGGTCGTCATTGCCTGACCAATTTTCGATCCACCCATACAAATTCTATAGCGTAGGCGAAGACTGGGTCAGATGGTCATCATTGCCTAACCAATTTTCGACCGCTACACCCTCTAGACAAAGAAAGAAAATTTGCATTAACTAGCTTTAGATGAGAGGATCCCATCATATTATTGAAGTACTAGTCATCTAGTATAGCTGCTACATTCAGATATCTGGACTGCAAGCTCTAGTACTAGTAATCTAGTTTAACCTACTTATGGTTATGATGCACTTGGAACGAAAAGTATTTGCGATTTAGATATTGATAATTAGCCGTGTATTAACATGGCAATTTAAATCAAAAAGTCCAAGACCGTATTAGCAGGATTTGTTCATTCGGACAGTCCTGCTCCTCGTCCCCAAAAAATGGATTGTCACGTAGAAAATATTTTTGCCTCCCCCTCACCCCCTCATTCCCGTCACCACTCCCATTACCACTTCATGCTTCTAAGCTCAAAGAAAATCCAACATCACTAAAATCGTCTTCCACACAAAACCTCCCGAGCCCTCCCCGCTTATCTAGTGGAAGTTTCATTTTCCACCCTGTAAGAGACAACAAAACGGCTATGAGTCCCTTTTTAGTGCCGTAAGCAACAAATGTTGGTCTTATTGAAATGATGACTTGTTACAAAAAGAGAAAGAAAAACCAAAATCCATCACCTATTTACTGCTTCTCGGCGGTAACCACTAATAAAGCTAGGTTGAGTTAATTTTAGTAAAGTATTAACTTGTTTCAGCATATTTACAGTAAACAAACGCATTCTACAAATGATACAACACCCCCTCCCAAATAAAACAAGAAGAACAACAAATGATGAAATGAACAACAAAAGGACTGTGCATGCGGACGTCCAAAAAGTGCACTCGGGTGAGAGAGGGAGAACGAAGTTTTTAAAAAGAAAAATTCATCGGAAATGGAAAAAGCATGGAATAAGAGAATTTTTCAAAGAATTTTTTTCTCCACACTGACTGAGTTTGATCTAAACTTATGCTTAAAAAAGATACGTGAAGTGGTGAGCAATCCAGAGTCCAGACTGGAGGTGCTCGCAAACAAAGTGACAGTCCAGCTCGATGTGCTTGGTACACTTATGAAAAACTGGATTAGTAGCAATATAAAGGGCAGCTTTGTTGTCACAGTAAAGGGTGGTGGAACCAAGCTCTACATGGTGATCTTGAAATAAGGAATGTAGCCATTGGGTTTCAGAGGCAGCAGCTACCATGGCCCGATATTCAGATTCAACTGAAGAGCGAGATACTGTGTGCTGCTTCTTTGTTCGCCAAGAAATAGGACGGTTCCCCAGGAAGACAATGTAGCCAGTAATAGAATGCCGTGTCAGAGGGCAGGATGCCCGGTCAACGTCAACATAGATGGACAACTTCAATGGGCTGGATGCACTGAGAAGAATACCAGATCCAGGAGCTGATTTGAGATAGCGAACAATACGCAATGCTACTTGCTAGTGATCAGCAGATGGGTGAATGCATAAATTGACTCAATAAGTTCACTCTGGGCGAGTAATAGTAAGATATAGAAGACGCCCAATGAGCCGTCGATATTTGGACGCGTCAGGTAATATGTCTCCTTTGCTGGAAGTGGAGATGATGCTCAGTTTCAAGGGGAGTAGCAGCAGGTTTTCCATCCACCATTCTTGTCATGGGTGGAACCTTTTTGCTCAGGAAAGCATCTTCCTCATTTATGCTTGGTAAATGAGGAAATGAGATCGTCTAGACTGCCCAATGCTCTCAAACACATCAAAATGACTTGTCCTCATAGAGTCATATCATTTTAAAAGTAAATAATTTATGTATCCCTCGTTTTAATATGTCTAAAGACATTAGACAGTCCAGACGATTTCTACACCGGGTAAGCTCCATACAACAAGCATTGCCCATGGCAAATAGTGATGGTGGCACACGATCTCCAGCATACATCGAGTGGAGAAATGCTAAGGTTGGTCAATTTTTTTTTATTTTTTTTTTGGTCAATAAAAAGGTCATTCATTCAACTACTAGTACGGTACATAGACTTGTGACATTTTTTACACAGGGAACTAAGGAAACGTGCACTCCCACAATGAGTAACCTACACCAGGTCGTACAGACCATCATGCCCTCCCATACACGAGACTATGCCTCAACCTTTTTATCAATACATGACCTTGCCTCAAATAAATAAAAGAAGACAAAACGCATATTGTAGAGATCAAAGTCAACGGATGGTCTCTTAGAAGATAGCTGGAGATAGAACCCATCCAAAAGGAACAGCTGCTCCATAAATGGTCTAAGCAGATTACCAGTGTTGAAAAGGCTTCTGCCGCATGCCAACAGCACGTCTAAACAAGGGGAGACCTCAAAGAGTATACTTCGCATACAGAAGATGTTGATTAGGTGCTTATCACTAAGTATCTGCAACATTGAAGAAGAACCCATGAAGATTGCCCTTGCAAGGTAGATCTCAAGAACGAAGTCCTCCACAAGATACGGCAAGAACACCGTGGTAAGCTACTGATCGGCAGAAGACCAGAATAGATCTGGCACACAACTAGACCGATCGGGAGAGAGACGACGTAGAATAAGGATGGCAATCGAGTTCGGAGCGGAACTTCTAAACAAGTTGAGATGAAAGTTGATTGGTAGGGTTGAACTTGAGCTGAACTTCTAAACAGATTGAGATGAAAGTTGAAGAAGACCAAACTAGATAGCCGAAAGCCTATGAACGTTGCCACTATCCGAAGATAGAAAACAAAAATCAGGAAGCTGGGAAACTTACCTGATAAAAACCTCTCTAAAGAGAGAAAAGGCACTTCAAAAGAGAGATGTAGGGGGGGATGGGGATCCCTTGAAGGGAAAAGAACCCCCTCCCCAAAAGAGAACACCAAAGGAGGAGTTTCGCACCAAGGGAGCAGGTAGGAGCAGCTAGGAACTGACGGAGTAAGTTGCCACTGACATCAAATTTTCTATTAAAGCGACATTTAGATCTATGGATAACTGAGCATGGGACGTTCAAGTTATTCTGATAATCTCGAGCATTGATGTCGCGCATTTTGGATTCCTTCAACATTAATCTTAATACCAAGATTATAGGCCTCAAGAACATTAGTGTTAAAACTAACATTGTATCAAAGTTACTATTTCGACCAAATGCCCCTATTCATTTGTCTCTCCAGCCAGTGAATATGTAAGGAACCAGCTTTGAGTGTGTTAACAAATTACTCTAAGAAATAAGAATAGCATCCCCCACTATACGAGAAGAGATCCTCTCAATACATATTTGGACCGAAGTCTAACAGTATTGAGAGGAGGAAGGAACTAAACATTATAAAAAAAACTCTTATGATTCTCAAGTTTTAACAAATGCCTAGGTCCTCCCCCTCTTAGTACTGTTGGACTCATATCTAAATGTGTAATAAGAAGATCTCCTCTCTCCACTATAAAGACGAGACAAAAGGATAACGACATCATGCATTATAGAAAGAGACAAAGGTAATGGCATGAACGATGCTTTCGAGATGCTAACAACTCAGAACCATGAGGCATGTGTTCCAATCTGTAACAGCTTATGTGGGGTACAGATGCAGAACTCTACTTGGCCCATTTGCCATGCGTGTTGTAGAACGCGGAAGGGGTGATCGGTTCATGTATCACATAGCGTGTCGAATCACCCAACTGGCAAGTGAAGCACACGTGTGATCCCTTCTTCTTGGCTTCATGGTGACCGCACGTAGCAACCAAGATATTTTCTTATTAAGGATTCAGATTAAGCAACTAAAGACGATAACTATTTCGGCCACGAAGAATCCGCAAGAATTCAGGCAGAAACCTTCGTATATACTCATCTCTGTCAAATTAAAGAAACACTCAGTAATCCATGTTCATGAGGAATATGGAACATCATTGATTGACGATAAAAATATCAGTTTTCATTAAGGTCCGGGATGTCATTGGAATTTAGTTCGTGTTTGTTAGTGTAAACAATGAGACCTTTGAGTTTTGGATGCAGGCCCCTCACCCGGCTGCCATCAAGGGATCTCTTCTTTATACATGGTGCTGTTACAATATTTAGGGAGTCCCATGATCACAGGAGATCTCTTGGGACAGAGGTAAGTTAGGTACAGTTGTACACACATAGATTCCATGCTAAAATATAAGATCTGATGTAGATACGGTCATGGAGGTTGCCGTGACGTGCAAGACATTCCTTGTTTAGAGACCATGGTTGATACGCCCCCGCAAGCGAAAGTGTCCCTAGAGGAGACTTGAAGCTTGGACCTCAGCATGGAGAACCGAGCAGTAGGGAGCCCTTTTGTCATAACATCTGCCAATTGATCAACATAATTGACATAGCGAACTTGAAGGAACCCTCGTTGTATCAGGTCACGAACAAAGTGAAGATCAATCTCAATATGCTTTGTTCGAGCTCTGAACACTGGATTAGATGCCAAATATGCAGCACCAACGTTGTCACACCACAACGTTGGACTACGATGCAGGTGAACATTGAGTTCTTGAAGCAAGGAACGCAACCATAAGATTTCAGCAGCAGTGTTTGCAACAGCACGATATTCGGCCTCTATGGAGGAGCGGGCAATGGTGGGCTGCTTTTTAGCAGACCAGGAGACTAATGTATGTCCAAGAAAAATTAGATAGCCACCGGTGGATTTGCGATCATCTGGATCTCCTGCCCAGTCGGCATCAGAGTAAGCAGAGAGAGATAGATCTGAGGAGGGGGTGATGCGAAGGCCAAGGTCGGAAGTAGCTTTCAAATATCGTAGCACACGTTTGACCAGTTGCCAATGCATCTCTGTAGGGGCATGCATGAATTGGGAGGCACGTTGCACAGCATAAGTCAGCTCTGGACGTGTGAGAGTAATGTACTATAGAGCCCTAACAGCCTGCCGATAGGGGAGAGGATCGTGGAGAGGCTGACCAGCATGACGGGACGGAGACGGGGCAGTAGTACAAGGAGTGGAAAGACCTTTGCAATCCCACATACCAGCACGTTGGAGAACATCATGAATGTAGTGTTGTTGGGAGAGGAGCACCACGGCTATCACGAAGGACCTCGATGCCGAGGAAATAATGAAGAGATCCTAGATCCTTCAAGGAGAATTGCTGGGAGAGCTGCTGAATTAGACTTTGTAGGAGGGTGGAGTTGCTGCCCATCACAAGAATGTCATCAACATACACTAGCATATAGACGCGATCATGCCCCCGAGAATAAATGAATAAATTGGCATCAGACCGTGCTCCGACAAAGCCGAAACTGGAGAGAAAGGAACTCAACCGCATGAACCAAGCACGAGGTGCTTGTTTCAAGCCATAGAGGGATTTCTGGAGTTGACACACATAGTCGGGATGCTGTGAGTCCACAAAGCCAGGAGGTTGTTGCATGAAGACCTGTTCCTGTAAGTGGCCATTAAGAAATGCATTATTTATATCAAGCTGATGAATAGGCCAGTTACGGCTGATGGCAAGCGTCAAGATGACGCGGATGGTAGTGGGACGAACAACATGACTAAAGGTGTCAAAATAGTTGATGCCCTCTTGCTGACTAAATCCTTTGGCAACAAGGCGGGCCTTATGCCGCAAAATCGATCCATCGGGGCCCCGTTTTGTGCGAAACAACCATTTGCAACCAACAATATTCATATCTGGGCGCCGAGGAACTAGGCGCCAAGTGCCATTAGTGAATAACGCATGAATTTCATCAGCCATGGCAGCACGCCAATGAGGGTGACGGTTAGCTTCAGTGAGACAAGTAGGCTCAGGGATGGGGGAGGTGTGAGAGAGAAGGGCAAGACGTCTCGGAGGTGGAAGAGGACGAGGGCGAAGTTGCATGGAATGGGTGGCACGAGATGATGGCAATGTAGGTGCAAGGCTTGCACGAGGGGAATTGGTTTCATGGGGTAGGGTGCCTGAGTCAACAATAGGGGGGATATGTTGAGGAGTAGAACCAGACAGATGGGAGGGAGGTGACCACGAGCTGCAGTGTGGAGGGGAAGTGGCAACAAAGACAGGGTTGGAGTTGTCAGGCGATGGTGGATGGTGGGGCGTGGGTGGGCAAGCAATAGGGGACGGGCCTAGAACAATTGGGAAACTGGGCGAGGCACTTGTGGGTGGGGTGGTCGAAGTGATAATGAGAGGATCAGTAGCACGCAACGGCATCGGGATGGATGGGGAATGATGTGACGCAAAGGGAAATTTGTATTCATTGAATTTGGCATGACGAGCATGGTAGATGCGACCAGAGGAGCGATCAAGGCAAAGATAGGCATGACGTTGAGGACTGTAACCAAGAAAGAGACATGGGGTGGTGCGAAAGTTGAGCTTGTGGGATTGATAAGCGCCGAGAAGAGGGTACACAGTGTAACCAAAGGTTTTGAGGAATAAATAGTCGGGTTGTTGATGAAATAGTCGGAAGAGGGGGGACTGCCATGATGAAGTGGCAGTGGGGAGACAGTTGATGATATAGACAACGACATCGAAAGCGTAAGACCAATAGGAGAGGGGCATGGATGCATGGGCAAGAAGTGAGAGGCCGGTGTCAACTACATGCCGAATGCGACGTTCGACAGCACCATTCTGCTCATGAGTGTGTGGGGAGGCAATGCGATGTTGAATGCCACAGGAGACAAGGTGTTGCGATAGCCGACGGAACTCCCCACCCCAGTCAGTTTGAACGGATTTAATGGGGGTACCGAGATGACGTTCAATAAGATGTTGGAATTGAATGAACGTAGAACATATTTCAGCACGATTACGCAGAGGAAAGCACCACATATATTTGGAAAAATCATCCACTATAAGCAAGAAATACTTGAATCCATTGACACTCGTTTGAGTGGGACCCCAGACATCCATAAACAAAAGAGACAAGGCAGCAGTACTACGAGAAGGAGTAGGGAGAAGAGGGAATTTATGAAGCTTTCCTAGACAACAACCATGACAGGTAGAGGTAACATTTTTAGACGACTCTGAACAAGGTAAAGAGGCAGTCTTGACAAGACGACGAACGGCTTCATAATGAAGGTGTCCGAGACGCGCATGCCACTGATCAATGGGATTAGCGGTGACGGAGAAAGCATGAGGTGAGGAGGGCGATTGGGTGGTGGAGAGGGGATAGAGTCCCGAATCACTGGCGCCCTGCAGCAATATGCTCTTCGTGAGCGAGTCCTTCACACAAAAGGAGGACGGATGAAACTCAAAAAAACAATCATTGTCAGTGCAAAACTTTTGGACAGAAAGAAGATTTTTTGTTATGGTTGGGACATGAAGCACGTTTTGTAGAGATAAAGAACGAGAGGTTGATGGAACGGTGGAAGAGCCGACATGAGAGATGGATAAACCTGAGCCATCACCAATGCGTAGGCGGTCGTCACCAAGGTATTCCGAGGCAAGAGATAGATTACGAATATCGTTGGTCACATGATGGGTCGCACCAGTGTCAAGAAACCAATCATCTGCAGAGGGTGTTGGCGGCAGAGCATGCGACGTGGAGGGCAGCTGAGCCATGTTAACATTAGGAGGACCACGAGCAGGAGGAGCACCATTGTAACGATCATAACAGCGATCTGCAGTGTGACCAAAGCGCCAACATATTTGACATTGAGGACGATCTCGTTGAACACGCTGCTGAGGAGGAGGGTTCCAGCTGGCAGGGCGACCCCAGTTGGTCTGGGCATCAGAAGGTGGCCAGCGGGATGTGTTGTTGGAGGGTCGACCACCCGGACGACCATGGCCACGGCCACGTCCACGGTTGCGAATCATGGACTGAGACAGGTTCACCGACGGTTGGGTGGAGTCAGTGGCTGGAGGAGAGAGATCAGCAACACGGATCTCGGCAGCCATGAGAAGGCTATGCAGTTCTGCAAATGAAACGGTAGTAGGACGAGCCGAGATCGCCTCGATGGTGGCGGCAAAGTCAGGCCCCAAATTACGAAATATAATGGCATTAAACTCCTCGGTGGGCAAAGCACGACCGGCAGCGGCGAGCTCATCAGCGAGGACTTTGGCACATTGGAGAAAACGGGCCATCGGTTGGTCTCCCTTCTTCAAGCTTTGAAGTTGCATGTGAAGTTGAAGAAGCCGTATGTGTGACGGGGCACCAAAGGCAGTATGCAGGGCCTTCCAAACTTCACCAGCAGTTGGAGGCCAATGGTATGGGGGAGCACATCCTCAGTAAGGGAAGCAAGAAGAATGCTTTTTAAGAGCTGGTCACGCTGGAGCCATAAGGGATAGTCGGGGCTGATGGAGGAGGGGCACGGATCTGTACCATCAATATGACCCTTCAAATGGTAGTAACAGAGGATAGGATCTATTTGTGTTTTCCAGTAGAGGTAGTTGGTTGCCGTGAGACGAGCAGTAATAAGGTGGTGTCTTGGGATGGAGATGCCAGTGGGGTTGGCGAGAGAGAGGGAGGGGGATGCAGCAGGTAGGTGGGTTTGAGAGGTGGTGTCGTTGTCACCCATGGTGCAGCCGAAGATGGAAGAGAGGCGACAAGCGATGGCGGCGTGGACTAAACCTGGTGCTTTGATACCATGTAAACAATGAGACCTTTGAGTTTTGGATGCAGGCCCCTCACCCGGCTGCCATCAAGGGATCTCTTCTTTATACATGGTGTTGTTACAATATTTAGGGAGTCCCATGATCACAGGAGATCTCTTGGGACGGAGGTAAGTTAGGTACAGTTGTACACACATAGATTCCATGCTAAAATATAAGATCTGATGTAGATACGGTCATGGAGGTTGCCGTGACGTGCAAGACATTCCTTGTTTAGAGACCATGGTTGATAGTTAGTTCAACTAAATACTTGAACTCGACTGATTTATGAAGTTAAATGAATTAAATTTAAATGAGTTTTCGAGCTTAGTCTATAAACAAGTTATGTTTGAGCATAGGCTTGCTCAACTCATTTAAGTTCAAGAAAATTTTGTTTAATGATATATTATTTGAAGTTATAAATATAATTTTAATACTTTTTTAATGTTTAAAATAGTTTAACAGAGTTGTTTCATACCTTAGAAGTCCTAATGAGACTAATAAGAGTGCAAGCATATGTGCTTTCCATTTAATCTCACAGTAGGAATTTTTCAAAAATATACGATGACATCAGTTTTAAAAGTCTTCCCTTCTTTTGTCTTTCTTGTTGCAAGTTCTCACTTGTTGTTAGAACCTATGCAACTAGTGGCTAGAATTCTTGGAATAAGCCACATCACATCAATTTGGTCCAAGCTTATAAATTGGAAGTTCAAGGATATTTAGACCAAGTCTATCATAAGTTTGTTAGACTTACGAGCTTCTCAATAGTCAACTGGGGTTCTAGTGCATAAATGAGTTGACTTTGAACAACTAAATTCTTTGAACAACATAAATGAGTTAATAGATAAGCCTGGAATTCTTACCGTTTTTGGAATGCATATGGGTTGCGTAGAGGTATGAATGTGTTTTGTCTAAGCTGGACAAACGGAGGGCTGGAAAGGAAACACTTAGGATGATCCCAGCCAATCAGATGGAATCTTTCTCCCCTCTCCTTGCAAGATCCATAGGACCTTTAGGGACTCCAACTACACTTGGGATTAATCGTCCCATGCCTAAGTTAGGAGCCATCTCGATGTTACGTCCTAGTCCGGTCATCCATAATATACAAGATAATTACATAGATGGTCAAAATGCAACAGAAAAAAAGGATCCCTCAGAATAGATGATTGGGAGGATACTATATTTCAAATGAAAACGTAGTATAAAAATTAGTAAGAGAAATCTAAATACTAAGGAAGATTTCTACCATTAATAACACTATACCAAAACGTTGTATAGTAAATTGTCATTTTACATGTCAAGATCTTTATTGTGCATTCCAACTAAAACAAAAACATAAATATGTACATAATTTAGTTCTCTAGACTCACCATAAAAGAGATATCGTCCTATGGAAACTCTGAGTGACCTCGATCTAAATTCACTCTAATGCTCCCTCTGTCCGATCATCTAAAAAATAAGTATGAGTCTCGAAAAAATGACAACTCAGTAGGCAGATAAGATTGCCCTCGTAAAAATTTGTCGAATAAAATAATTGAAATAGAATATGTACATTGCCTAAAAATATTAATCATAGCAGAAAATAAAATTACCACAGAATACACACGTGAGTCAGAATAGTATGCCAACAAAGATGTTGAGATACATGATCCATAATAAAATACTAACTCTAAACAAAAATACATAAACTTATCAATATATGAACATGGCCAGAATACATAACATAATATAAATTTAAAATGCTAATCTGACTTACTGAAATGACATATAGATCGAAGAATATAAATTTTCAGACTATAGGTTTTCACTTATTATAGAGGTGTTCGGACACATATACAACCACCACTATGAGTTAGAAACAAAATACAAAAATAGAGTTCCTAGTCACGTACAGAACCAGGTCATGAGCATAGAATTACTCCGAAGGTCGTCACTTCACCTTAACAAAAGATTTCTAGGTGTAGCACACAATCCCATAATAGATGGATCTTGGTGGGGATGTTACCACCATATCCCTAGGACTATTCTCAAATAACACCTATGTCCGATCAGCATGCTTTATTAAAATTAATACAATTATGAGAGAAAACTTCTATTTAATGTTTATGTACAGATGTAATACTATATTTTTATGGTCATAAACTGATTCATGCGGTGCTGGAATTATGCTTAATTTCTACTTAAAATATTAAGAAATCAAATGCCAATATATGCTGAAATAAAATATGTTACGTAACTACAATATGTACATACTAAAATAATTAACTTTTTTTATTTTTTACACATAAATCGAAGTTTGTGCCAAAAAATTTGAAAAAAAATATACAGTTGAATTGGGGCCGACCCGAGCAACCCAATTGTATCGTCCAATCTTTTACCGGACGCTCTAAAAAAAATTAAAATTTTGAATAAAAAATAAAAAATCGGATCCCCCTAATCCATACGGGCGGCACAGTAACCGTCCCATCTACTGGTCCATGGATTGCAATGCATAGATATTATAGCAAGTATTACTCTATCTTAAATAATTTGGACAACTTTTTCCACAAGTGATCTGACTTGTTACGTTTACGAAGTATTTGTCACGTCTAAAAAATATTTGTCATATTTATGTATTTATGTACAAATTTTTTGGTACAAATATTTTACAGACGTGATAAAAATTTCATAAATATGATAAATATTATTTATCACGTCTACGAAATAGATGTCATGTCTAAAAAATATTTGTCATCTTTATACATGTGTCTATAAATTTATAGGCGTGACAAATATTTTTCAAATGAGATATATGCTCCGTGGACATGATAAATATTCTACAGACTGACAAATACTTCGCAAGCATGATAAATATATTTATCATGTCCAGAGAAACATTTGTTACATATGCATATATTTGTCACGCTCACAATTATACATCCATAATTAATATTTGTCAGATTACTAAAGAAATTATATAATCCATGTGACCCTTATATAAATAAATTAATTACATCTTATCTAAGGAGATGACGCAGCCTGTTGCACCGACCGTGCAACAAGCATTACTCATCAAGTAAACAGTTTCCAAAGTCCGACGTCCCCCATCCTGTTTCAGCTGTCCTCTCATCCGGTCGTATCTTAACCTGCGTACACACGGGCTCTTCGGGCACGGGCGGTCCCCGATTTCACTCATCGGAGGGCCGGGCCGGGCCCGGGCCGGACCCGGAGCGAATGCGGCGTGACGTTATCGTCCGACCGACGCACCGCCGACGACTGTCCTCCCCTCCGCCCTCACCGACCAGGCAGGTCTGCGACTATTCACCTCCCTGCTCTCTTATCCTCCTCCAGTCCCCGGCCCCGCCACCCTTCCGGCTCCCCACAAATGGTCGTCATCGTCCCCCAATTCTCTACACCAGCGTCCTAAACGAGTCGTCGTCCTCGGCGCCGGCGGCAGACGCGATGGAGAGAAAACCTTAACCCTAACCCCAACCTGGCGCCGGTGATGGAGCACAGACTGCGCCCGCACCACCAGCCATCGCACGCCAGCGGCGGCGGGAGGGAGGACTGCTGGAGCGACGGGGCGACGGAGGCACTGGTGGAGGCGTGGGGCGAGCGCTACGTGCAGCTGAGCCGGGGCAACCTGCGGCAGAAGGACTGGAAGGACGTGGCGGACGCCGTGAACGAGCACCAGGGGGCCGTGAGGAAGCCCCCCAAGACGGACATCCAGTGCAAGAACCGGATCGATACCCTGAAGAAGAAGTACAAGATCGAGAAGGCCAGGCCCGCCACCTCCGACTGGGCCTTCTACTCCCGCCTGGACGCCCTTGTCGGCCCCGGATCCGCTCCCAATCCCGCTCCTCCTGCCGCAGCTGCCGCCGGCGTCAAGAAGCCCCAGCCCTCCGGTGCCTCCGCCGTGAAACCCCAACGCCTCCCGTCTCTCACCTTCATCGTGAAGCACCGTCCCCCGAACACTAGCCCTAACCCTAACCCTAACCCGGCTGCGCACTCGGGCGCGTCGTCCTCCAGGTCCAGGGTGAACTCGTCTCCCGTC
The DNA here is from genome assembly GCA_030544215.1 of Zantedeschia hybrid cultivar. Lineage (NCBI taxonomy): Eukaryota > Viridiplantae > Streptophyta > Magnoliopsida > Alismatales > Araceae > Zantedeschia > Zantedeschia hybrid cultivar. The sequence continues at coordinate 11,368,753 of JARZZO010000005.1, forward strand.
TCCAGCGAGAGCTCCAGAGGGGGCAGCGGCGGCGTTGGGGAGAACCGTGATGACGACGATGAGAAGGGGAACGTCGTCGAGGGAGAGGGTAACGGCTTGTTCGGTCGGGCGAGGGTGGGTCTTGAAAGGAGAAGGCCGTGGGGGAGCCTGGCGGATGCGGGCGGTGGTGGAGGCGGTGGGGTGGAGGGAGCGTTTGGGGAACTGGCGAGGGCGATCGTGAAGTTTGGGGAGATTTATGAAAGGGTAGAGAGCTCGAAGCAGCAGCAGATGCTGGATCTGGAGAGGCAGAGGATGGAGTTTGCGAAGGAGCTCGAGTTCCAGCGGATGCAGATGTTTATGGAGGCGCAGCTTGAGCTGGAGAAAATGAAGCGGCCGAAGTATGCTTCCAATGCTGGTGAGGCCCTTAACTTTTAGTTGACATTTTTCTCCTCTTTTGATGCACAGTGTACTAAGCTGCCTTGGTCTTTTTTCTTTCATCCTGCTGGACTATGCTATGAATTGACCATCACTATCTTCGTTCTAAATATTCCCTCCATCTGAACTAGATGTCTTCTTCTGGTGGTTGGAATTTTGATACTCAAGCTAATTAGCAGGAGATAAACAGCTAGCAATGGATACTTGAAAACATGGGAGTCTCAAGTTCTCATTGGAATATACAAATAGATGTTGGAACATTGATGTCCTGATGGTTCCCTAGGTTCCCTACAACTACAGACTTTTTTCAAGTGCTAGATGCTTAGTGGCCGTGCGCTAAGGAGTAGCATTAATTTTAATTTTGTGTTAGAATTAGTTTCCACTCAACAGTTGCAATTTTAACAGCAATAACTAATTCCATCTCATTCATGAGTCTCTTTCTTTCCCATGTTTGAAGTGTGTTCTGTGTCTTATGCAAAGGATGGAATCAATAATTTCTCTGGGAGGCAGGAGGAGCCAGTAGAATAGATGACATGATTTTTTATTTTTTTATTTTTGGTTTTCTTTTTTGGCTACAAAGAATGGGTTGAACAATAAGCTAGCATTTTAAAACATGGGTCAGAATGCCAAATTTTGTGCATATCATATTACTCCGTCATACTATTTTTCTTGATCGCAGAAGAATCTTGAAGATGAAGTGTGACACCGTTGGGCTATGTCCCTATTTTTCTTAAATTACGGGCCTGCAAGTTTTGTTTGGGAGCACTCTAGTTTTTTTTTTCTAATTTCTGTACAATTTGGTTCCTTGAGTCTGGACATGCAACATTTCCTAGTGCTACCTACTTGGAGCCAATGCCAGCATCAGCTGGAAAGCAATGTCTGCTGGGTAAGCATATCTTTTTCTCCTCCACTCACCATCACCTCTCTACCTCATTAATGACACAGGTTAGGTGACCTTCTGTCCAAGATGTTGCTGCTCTTGTGGGATCTATCATCGCAGGAAAATGAGATTAACACAGGAAATATGTTGTGGGCGGGTGAGTAGCATAGTGGATAGGCCTTGCCCTTCGGCAGGTTAAATTCCTGCAGGCTGTGGGTTCAAGTCCTTGCATTTCCTCAGGGTAGTTATCTAGCACGTTATCCCCCCTCGCATGCTGGGTGGTTTGCCCGATAGACTTGGGTGTCTGGCTTGGGGGCTACACTCAGCCTCTGCTGCTCTGGTGGTATACTTGGGTGTCTAACCTGGGAGCTGCCCCCAGCCTCTGTCGGGATTTCCCATGGGCACTGACCCATTTCAATAAAAAAAAGACAGGAAATATGTTTCTCCTTTACATGATGTCCAAAGTTTAACACAAAGAGGAGGTCAAGAGAGTCTTAAGGGGTCATGTTTTACATTTAACCCTTAAGTAATGTTTATTATAAATGTGCATTTTGTTTATCCCTGTAGCGGCAGAAATTTACAGGACACTGAACTTGTACAAACTGCACAGTGTAGGTTTTATGATTACATAGAACCTCTATAATTTTTCAGTTTATGGAAATATATTTCTCCTTTACATGATGTCCAAAGTTTAAAAAAACGAGGAGGTTAAGAGAGTCCTAAGGGGTCATGTTTTACATTTAACCCTTAAGTAATGTTTATTATAAACCCCCCTACATATTGGCAACATATATATATATATATATATATATATATATATATATATTCAGTCTTCAACTAAATGTGCATTTTGTTTATCCCTGTAGTGGCAGAAATATATAGGACACTGAACTTGTACGAACTGCACAGTGTAGGTTTTATTATTACAAAGAACCTCTATAATTTTTCAACCTCTATAACTTTTCAGTTTATGGAAATTTTAAACTTGTGACAAATATTCAAATATTCATATTTTTATGATAATATATGGTCTCTTGATGCGGAACAAAAGGGAAAGAGGTGGGGAAACAGGAGTGGATCCTGCCGGCCTCGCACCAGCAGGGAGGGAAAATCCTTGGCGTTGCACCAGGGAGGGGAAAAGGGGGTCGGCATCGCACCGACATATTTCCTCTGGCGTCGCACCGGGGCTGGGGTTTGGGGCTCTCTCTCACAGAGAACCGATTCGGGAAAACACTCTGATATTTTTTTCTTCAACAAATCTTCTCCTCTTCTGAAAAAAAAAAGCATACATATATAGAGAGTGGTTTGTAACCCCTGACCCTAGAGATTCCAAATTTGGCTCTGATACCAAATTTGATGTGGAACAAAGAGGAGAATAAAAATAGGGGTTTAGGGGGAAGGGGACCTGCTGGCATCGCACCAGCAGGTAGGATATTCTTCTAGCATCACACCGGAGTTGGGGAGGGTCCCTCGACGTCACACCAAGGAAGAGGGATGGGGCCTCCGTCGCAGAGGCAACAATCGTGTAAACAGGTTTTTTTTTTTCTTCAACAAATCTTCTCCTCTTTTGAAAAAAAGCATGCATCTATAAAGAGTGGATTTGTAACCCCTGACCCTAGAGATTCCTATATGACTCTAGGACTTCCCATCCTTTATTCATGTTTCTTTAATTCCTAGAAAAAAAATAATGGACCATAAATGGTCCTAATAAAAGCCAATAAAGGAGCCCCAAGCCCTGCATCGTCTCCTGGATCATCTCCTGTCATGCCCTAGTGTTTTTTTCTTATATGTTAGTTCCCACTTTTGCTTCTCACTTTGCTTTCCACTTATGCTTCCCATTTTGGCTATTATAGAAACATTGGATGATTTTGTGATGCCTTCAAGGATAACTCTCTTGTCCTATGTAGCATGATTCATGATATGCGCTCCTGTGCTTACCAACATCTTAGCCATTCTTCTGAATGATCATATTATCATTTTTATCCTCAATCAGTGGAACTATTCAACTGTTCTATGATTGGAGACCACGGATGTGCATTGTTTAGAACATAGTTACTCTTTTTATAAAATGTTGCTGATAGAGTAGGTGCACACAGGTACGTATATTGATGAGCTTGTTTGAAAGTCCATAGTGGCCTCTTAAGAATTTAATTTGGAAGATACTGCAGTTCGTTGTTTATGATCCATATACATGCCAAAGATTGTGCTTCTTTGTTGAGATTTAAATGATATTATAATGTATTTTATGATCAATTTCCCCCACTTATTCATTAATGAAATTGTGGTAGTATCTAGTTCCTCTCCCAAAAAATGTCTTTTTTTGTCCATCAACTCCCTTTATAACTTGGCTCAAAGCGGACAAAGATTGAACAAATTTGTACATTTGGCACTAAGTGGACAAGGATTTAACAGAATTTGAAGCAATCTTGTTTGATCAGTCTGTTTATGATTGATGGATATGCATGTGATTATTTGCAAAGAATTGTTTCTTATTCATGTGAAGGCAGTTGTGTTTTTCAGCACTCGAGGACAAATGCAAACTGTCCTGATATCTCTATATAGTTAGGCAAGGTAGTTTAAGGTTTTCTGAAGATATTTTTAACATGTCCTTTTTTGCATATTCTATACTTTCTAATTGCTTTGGTATGTTATGCCACATTCTTGCTCTGTGACAGCATCCTTCTCTGCCTCACATCCTTCTCCAGCACATCAAAAGAAACACCCACCTTTTCTGCCAGCTCTTTAGCTTCTCTCTGTAATCTGGCTCACCTTGCTTAACAGCTCCTTCACCTCTTCTTTCACCAGCTTGCTTTCCCTGAAAGTGCCTCCATCCCAACAACCCACCCTCATCCCCCTACCCCCCAAAAGTTTATAAAAAAAAAAAAAAAAAAAGGAAAAAGCTGTGCGGTAATGCCTTACGGAGGAGGTTGCCCTGCATGTGCTCCTGAACATTGGAAAAGCCCTATATGGGAGATAAGCCTTATATGGTACATATGCTCCTGGAATTAATAATAATATAATGGTCAGATGGGGTCTTTGAAAACTGAAAAGTGATTAATTTTTTATTTATACTGATATTAGTGATGTCTTGTGATGAGAGCATGAATGTTTATACTTTTTCAGTGTATACAGAAAAACTTTTTGCCTATTTATCAGAAGCTGTAACTTAAATTGTCCTCTTGTTCTTACGAATGCTTTCCTTTGTTTCCAAAGTTTATTGAAAAACTTATTTGGGCAGAAACAAGATTTAGTGTTGGTTCGTAGGACACCATTGGCTCGGTGTCGAAAGTTGTTAGACACTGAGGATTAGTGGGCAGGAAGGGACACTAGTCAGGTTTGAACCCGGGTGGTGAGGCGTAGAATAAAGTGGCAGCAGGCCTAACTAGTGCAAAAGACTTGTTTGAAATTGGAAAATTCAGATTCCGACTACTTTTAAGTGTTTCTATATTGATGTCCACACCAGGGAAACGGTCATAGTCAAAAGCTTCAGGCTGTGCTTCATCAGGGACATGGTTATAGCCAGCCAGCTTCAGACTGCACGCACTACACAAGGAAAGGAGCTGCTGGGACTACTGGCGACAATTTAAATTAATTTCTTGACCATGTTACATGTAATCATGTTCTCTGTGATTGTATGTACAGTGATAGCTCAAAATAGTCTGTTTATCTTCCTGTCGCTCTCCATAAGTCAGATCAAATGGTGACCGTACCTGATTCTGGCAGGACCTGTGTACAGTCTGATTAGGTAGGTTTGAGTAAAAGATGGCATGCAGTCCTGAGTAGATGTATATTCAAAATCTCTGCCAACCTTTAAACTCAGTGTGTAATAGAGATTGCCTATGAGAAAAGAATAAATCTTTGATATAGGCTGCCCCGAAGTTATGATTTGATAGATACTTCGGCTGGTAATAGAAAGCGGGAGCAGATACTTAGAGATGCTGAATGCCCCTATCAGAGAACTTTATTTGAAGATTTTAGAATTACCATATGCATGATTCTTTAAAATGTTTATTTAAATTAGGGGTTTAATAATTAAACATATTTTTGCCTTTCATATTTCAAATAAATTCTAATATGATTTTTAAAGATATGTGAATATGTGTATGGGTGTCGTTTTGTCTTAGTCTCTTGTTCCTAAAGTTCTATTGTATCTGTCATGCGTGTTTGTATTGACTTTTGCGTATTGGTTATTCGCATGTCAACCTCCGTTGAATAATTTGATGTCAGTGTTCTTCTTTGGTTGTCGCGTGATTGTCTATTTTTTTCGTCCGAGGGGCACTCTTGCGAAACAAGTTTCTTCCTTAAATTGTTATTTTGGCTGTGAATATTTTTAATTATTTTTTGTGAATAAAAAACAAGCAGAAGTAAAAACAAATTTCTCTTTTTAATATGCAAGTGTATCCAAAATGGAATTAATAGAAACATTTATTTCTGTCTAACTCTCAAGTCTCAGATGGGTTCGCTACTTGTGCTTTTACTTCGGCGAGTAGTGTTTTTGTTGAGCGGGATTGAGGTCTTTCATATTATTTTCCATGGAGACTAAATAAGAGGGATCTGGCCTGTATGCATCATACCTATCGGTGCAATAGGGATCACTATTGTCTGCATCAGCATGTTACATACATTATTCAATGCACGATGGAGGACAATGCATATTGCGTATGATTTGGGAGCTGCTGTTACACTTCTAGATTGTTCTACTTATGGATTTAGGGCCTATTTGGCACGATATAAAATATATTACGTGTCCAAACTTTTCAGAAAAGTTGATCATTCTATGGATGCCAAATTTTAAATATAAGGATAATCTGCCTGTATATGTTGCTTATTTCAAGTTTTCGCATCGCCGAATAATTCATTGATCAACTTTTCTAGAAAATTTATGTCTTGAGCGCATTGTTTTATAAACCGAAGCGCTCACTGAATCGTTCTAGTAGTTGGTCGAAGGTTCAATAATGAACTTGGAAACATGCTCCCTTTTCTCCTTTGATTCCATCTTCTCCTAGGCATTTATGAGAGAGGAAGTTGCAGGGTCGGGGGTTGTTGGACTCTTCTTAAAGGTCCGACAACTGGACTCTTGGTTGAGTGGGCTGGATTTTATTGGAGAGCAATTTAGAGAGTCGGAAAGATGGAATCATCTTAGAGCTGGCGGGGTCGGCATATGGAGGATGGATTACACAGGTTGTTGGCTTGGTTAGGGATTTTAACGGGTTAGAACAGTTCATCCATTAAAAAGGAGTTTCATCATTTTAAAACCCGGACAACAATTCAGTTTGCGGTTAACCGGACGGTTCGGTCCGGGTTTCAAAACCTTGATTGAGCGGATCTTACAGGTTTACCAAATGCATACTTATTATCGCCCAACTTTTTCCTACTGCGGCTATCTGGTAACAGGAGATGCTGATTAGTGATCAGAGTAACAAAGAATGACCACATTAATATTAATTTTGACTAATATTTGCTGCAATGTTGGATTGTAATGTCCTTGGTGCTCCTATCCAATCACTTGGATTGGACAGTCTACAACCGTCAAGAAAAGGCTTTTAAAAAGAAAGATAGCTGAGCTCAGGAACCGCCCAACCTCGTCTGCAAGCTTTCATACAATCCACTCACTCAGAGAGAGAGAGAGAGAGAGAGAGAGCATTCCCTCATGTGGTCAGGCGACCAATGGCTGCACATGTGCATAGCAACAAGTCTTACTCGAGTAGACGTGACTGACTCCAAAGAAAATCATTTTGAAAAGGGAAGAAATATGTTAGAAATGGGCATACAAACAATATGAGCAAATTAGTAGTAAAAATTCGAGTCCTTTGTGGTGATAACAGAGACATCTGCTTTTTCTTGTTCGCTCAAGTATTACTGGATTAACTTTGTCATTAATCATAACAGCCTCTGCTGAATGGGATGTCAGATGTCACTTTCTTGGCCAAAAAATACTCAGAAATGTCAATAAAGAAAAAATGTACATCAAATTATAAAAAACATATGCAAAGAGAAAAAGATTGCAAAATACATCGAGTGTACATCTATAATTCCCACGTAGCAGTCTGTGATGATGGAAAAAGGTCAGTTATTTCCGATGATGTCTGAAGATACATCCATCTGCACTCTCCAAAATGATGACTGCACAAGTAAAGAAGTTTCAACTTTAGCATTACTGAGAAGGAAACGCTGAAATTTGTTTCACCAGTAAAGGGTATTGAGGAAGCGGTGTCTAGGAGTTCAGGAAGAGATACTTTACAGATGAATAAAAGCTGTGACAAACTGCAAGAAATGTGCAAAGGCTAATTCATTCATTACATTTGATAGAAATGCATCATCTGGATAATGAACTGCTTTGTCATCCAGATTTCCAAGTAGTTATTTAAATGATGAATAAAAGTAGAACAAAAAAGAACTAGGAAAAAATATACAGACTGATTCATCTATTAATCAACCATGTTCCTCATCCAGAAATGTTGTTGGATGATTACCAAGCACGCAGACTCCTTATATCTTATCTGAAAGCTACATCCAACATGTTGAACTTCTGTTCAGCCAATCAAGAATGCAGCATCTTCAAGGGTAGACGACAAGCACGCCAACCGATGATCCCCATTCAACTAGCGGTTGAAGGTGTAATCTGTGATTCTCCATTCAACTAGTGATTGAAGGTGTTATGCATTACAGTTCTACCATTTCCAAGCGAATATGTGCCCCATCTAAACTATACCTCCAGAACCAGCTTCCGCTATCCATCATTTCTTCTCTCAAGGGGAGCAATTTTACCTCAAACCCTGCAGAGGAACAAATAGGCAAGCGTTTGTCACAGATCACATTTGAGGAATCTGTATTCCTGTAGGGTAAAAAAATCAGAAGAATCATGTACATAACAAACAGAAGACCATCAAACCACCAGTTTTGGCCGAGAGTGCTTTATGACAGGAACAAACACGCGATGTTAAAATGTAAGGTACATTGAACGCTTTGACACTATCTTGAACAAAATCATGCCTTAATGGGTTTATGTTTAAATGACAGGTTGACATGGGGATGCATCATATATTTTATAATGATCAATGATTCTCCAGTAACATGGCTTGCTGAATGGGGGACAGCTCGTGCATGGATCAAGCCTGAAGACAAGAGAAGGATTCATTATAGAATGATGCGATGATTGTCACAGATTTACGAGAAAAAGACTGAAGAATTCTTCTTCATGATTCAAAATCTTATGCTTAGATACAGATCTCAACATTTTTACATGGATTGAGAATCTGAATCTGGATTTCGACCTTCCATACATTTGAACATGGCACTGGCACAGAAACAAATCCTCTACATACTAGATCCTATGTGATCCCTCATCCCTCTATTGGTCGTGAAGCCACCCTACCTCTCCATCTTTCCCCCTCTCTCCAACTCCGCTCCCTCCTCACCTCCACCACCACCGAACCGGATGATGCCAACCCTCCTCCTGTCCCCATGCCACCGTTCCATGTAATGACCCAGTCACGAGTCGGGTAGAAGGAGAGGGCTACCATAGGAAAGGACTACCCGCAAGTGTAGCGTTGTTACCCATAGGAAAAGGCAATCCGTAGGAAAGGACTATTCGCAAGTGTAGCAGTGTGGAGCCGCCACGGTGTGGAGCCGCCATGACATAGAGCTACCATTACGTTTAGGAGATGGGACATAAATGAATCAGATTAGTCATATATCAAAAAACGGAATTTACTGAACTATATATGTGGGATTTGTATCAATAATTTGTGAAGCGCCTTTTGAGGACAAAACCATGAAGATTTGGCCCAAAAGCGGACAATACCTTACAAGGGTTGGCTTGGACTGTTACAGAATGGCATCAAAGTAGGACCCATGCAGTACAATACGGACTGGTTCGGGGCCAAACCACACAGAAGCTTGGATCGGACCGTTACAAAATGACATCAAAGCAAGACCCGTGCAATACAATATGGATTGATTGGGGGACGAACCATGTGGAAGTTAGTAGGCCTGTAATGACCCAGTCACGAGCTAGATAGGAGAGGGCTACCTATAGGAAAGGACTACTCACAAGTGTAACGTGTGGAGCTGCCATAGTGTGAAGCTACCACTGCGTCTGGGGGCAGAGGTAGGAATGAACCAGATTAATCCGGTATTAGAAAACGGGAAAAAGTTACTGAGTTATATATGTGAGATTGTATCTATAACTTGTAAGGCCCCTTTTGGGAACGAAACCGTGAGGGCTTGGCCCAAAAGAGGATAATAGTTCATAAGGGTTAGATTGGACCGTTACATTCCATCGTTGAGCCGCCTCCTCCCCCCCCCCCCCCCCCCCCCCTCCCACAAAAAATAAAAATAAAAATCATTGCCACTGGCTCTCTCTCTCTGTGCCTGCACACACTGCTGGCAGGTGATAGATGCTGGCAGAGGCACCAAGGACAACACCAGCTGCCGCCAACCCAGGCGATTGGCACTGCCAGCATCTCCATCCATAAGAGGTGGTAGCCAAGGGTATATCGCCTCTGCACCTTCTACGACCCTCAAGTGCGTGCCAAAAAGGGCAGCATCTGCACCATGTGACTCCTCCAGTCTGATGGAAGCCCATGATGAAAGTTGGATGTTGGACAGCCTCTGTTTTCTCTAAATCCAGGTATATATCACTCTCATCCAATAAAACAAATATGGTTGGGTTGAATCTGGAGTTTTCTGACCCAATTTGCACTCCTAATGATACCTTTCTACATGGGCAAACATCTTTCATGGTAAAGCTACCTGTGATTGGGGGGGAGGGGGGTAATTAGACTAATATGCGATAGGATGAGGTGGTCTCTTCAGCAGGTTCACCCTCATTGCTACAAGGTTACATTTGTGCTGAGTGTTCTATGTTTGTTATCGTTTTTTCTCATGAAGAACTGTAGTAATATCTACCTTAATAATATGCTATTCTGGCATAAACAATCAAATTGACAAAAAGTATACACCAAGCTTTGCTTTATGGGACCAACTCATCATAGCCAGTTTTCTGAGGTTCTTAGTCTTGATCTGCATGGACCTCAGAAACTACATTAGGCAGTCTCCAACAAAAGTGAGCACCACTAGCTTGACTTGGAAGAATCCAAACTGAGTTTTTGACCTTGCCGCAGATTTGACATGATCTAACTTGCACAAACTGGAACTGTGGTCCACTGTGAGATACACCAAGATGATAATAGGCATAATTCATGGTAGTGGTAAAAATAAATATCCACAAAAAGATGAAATTGTACAAAGATAATTAAGGCTATGGCATTTAGTCAACATGCTCACATCATCCCATCCTTATTAAAGCTCAAAACAATGTCCCATACTCGTTTCTTTGTGAGAACATAGATATCTTTAGGGTGGTTGGTGTGCCACATCATAAACAAAAAGAAAATTAGCAGGATTTGGATGTGTTCCCTGATCATGTTGAGTTGGCCATAGTAGACAACTCAGCCAAACCCCTGAGACCATTGCATCTTCTAATGCAGGTACTCCTCCCTCATCACCTTAAGTGGCCACACTGCTCACCTCCCTCAGATGTACTTCTGACTTTTCTGGACACCCATATCCACCCTCTTCTCAGACCCAGGTGCACCACTTTTAGCCCATGCTCATGAAGATTTGCTGCCCAGACAATTTTTGATGGCCTGTGGAATCAATTTGTGTATGACAGCAAAATCACTAGTTCCTGGATTCACCGTGATGAACTCCCTATGTATCTCCATCTTGTTAGTGTCACCTGCAGCTTGCCGGAGTTTAAGACAAAAAGATAATGTCACTGTTCATTTTTCAGCTTGAAGCAGTTCTATAACATAATGTTAATGGAGGCCTTAATTGTTAATAATAGATAGTCTAGTTTGGGCTTCTAATGAACCACATGTAACAGCATATGCATGCGCATCAAACATGAAAGTGCATGCTATGTGAGATTAGTGCTCATATTTTATTATCAAGTGAAAGTGAGATAAAAGAGATACCTGAAGATGGACATCAGTCATACTTTCACAAATTCTTCCGTGACTAGAGGAAAAATACAAATAAGCTGAAGTGATAAAAGCAATAGTAGCTTAATATTGCATATCTAGAATGAAACACACTAGACAACCTTGAAGAGCAAAAAAACATTCAATAGAGGATCTGTTAAGCAGGTGGGCCTGGTACTTCCCTTAGAAGGGAGACATGTTGTTGTGATGGCTTATCCTTCATGCCACGTTTTGGGCTGTTTGGACAAAAAGGAACAAGAGAATCTTCAAAAGAGAGGCAGTTCCAATAGGGAGAGTGATTTCTTTTGTGTATAGTAAGGTGAAAGAGTGGATGAGAGTTAATTGTAAAGATTTTGTGCACAATTCTTCGCGTTTGGGCTGTTGGAAGGATATGGTGCGGGCACCATCTTGGTGTTTGTAGAGTGAGATTGAGAGCTCTGTTACCCCTACTTGTACCTTTTGTTTACATTTATATATTTCAGTGGTACTACCCACTTTCAAAAAAAAAAAAAAAAAATCAACTACATGAAGCTTTAACCAGGGCTACAGGACTAATGCACAAGCTCAGAGTCTTTTTTTTTCTTTTTCTTTTTTTGTGGGGGGGGGGAATGGGTAGAACCATTAATTTCATTAAAGTGAGATGTTCAGAGGATGACATCTGATGTTTTAAATTGGTGATATTGGCAGTTTAAGGGATGGATAAAATAGAATATTTTCAAAAAAAAACTTAATATAACTATTAACTATAACAAAACATGACTACATAATACATAGACCATTGATCTTACACGTACATGTGCAAAACAGAACAAGAATGAAGACTGGAACCAAGAAAAATGAAAAACAACAGATCTACCAAAAAGAAAGCAACAAAAGAGTATTATATGTTAAATCCTAACATAGGAATGGCAAACAATATGGCACATAATCATCATCATCATCATCAAAGGCTTATCCCACCTATTTGGGGTCAGCTACATAAATCATGTCCTGCCATCTTAATCTTTCAATGACATACTTGTACTTAAACATAGCAACGTCAAGTCCTTTCTAATTATATCTAACCACCTTATTTTAGGTCTTCCCCGATGTATTCTATCCTCTTAGACTTTAATTTTATCACACCTCTTAACCAGTGCTGAACTTGGGCGATGATGCACATCACTAAACCATCTCAACCTATTCTCCCTAACCTTAATGTCAATAGGAGATACACCTAAATCCTTATGTATATAGTTATTCCTAATTTTATCTTTTCTAATCTTATGACACCACCTCAACATCCTCATCTCAGCAACACACAATTTTTATACATGATCCTTTCTCGCAGCCCAAGACTCGGTACCATATAACATAGCAGGTCTCACAATTTGTCCAACCAACCTGCCTTGACTTCGTGTGTAACATGTTCTTGAATCTCTCCATTCTCTTGAATAATAGATCTTAAATTTCGGAAGTTACTACTTTCGGGAAAAACTTGACCCTCGGTTGTAACTAAATCCACCTGAATTACCTTTATGTTACTGAAATTACATTTCCCAAAATGTAACAAAATGGCGCATAATATGCCCCCAAATGGCAAAGAGGATATAGTAAATGTTGTTAAAAAGACCAGAGCAAAGCATAACTTTTACTTCCAATTATAGGATGAAGGTAAAGAAAATAAGTTAAAAAAATAGAATTCTGCAACTAAAGTGTCTGAAGTATTTTGAACCTGAATCGCATCCAAGGAGGCACATTTTGTAACCATCTGGAACTTCAAAAAGATGATTTCCCTGGGTACCAAAAGAAAGAGGATTATTTTTGGCAAAAAAACACTGTTCAAGTTTAGAAGCTCCAGTCTGGTCATTAGCACCTGCAGGATTACATTTGTTGCCTCAAACTCTGCATTTCCATGTAAAACAATTTTCAGCATCTCGAATCTGTGGACAGCATGCTTCCAATAAGCATTATCTGCAGACCAGTCAATTCCTTTATTAAGGACTTTGATGTTCTGCAACTTACATCTTCCACACCTTTCACCATGTGATGAAGAAAGCTCACGTTAAATGATGCAATTCTGCAAACCCAAGAAAAAAAAAAAAAAATCCCCACAATAAACAATGAGAAGAAAGTACCTATGTCCATACTGTAGTATAGGTTCACCATCTTCACTTGCTGTGGTTGAACCCATTGCATTTTCAGCCACAACAATCAGGCTCCCATCAAGCTGGACATCAAAATAAGCATGTCCGCATGGGTAGAGACAGAAAGCAGGAACTTGTAACAGAAAGCAAAGTGCTGATAAATACCTGAACATCTCTCCACAAAAACTCTGCGACCTCTATTTGCAATTCAGAGCCTTCTGAAATAGAACCTCCACGGAACTATGAAGTTTTTAAAAGGGACTTAGTTAAGCGTTCTTTTCTTTTTGCTTGATGAAGATAGACAGCATCATGATGTACCATAGCAACTTACTTATAGCCAGAAAAGTGCCAAAAAAACACATTTTAATCACAGTATACATGTCATATGTTGTAAAGAAGCATGATGATGTGAATCATTCTTCGTGTTAGACTAGTGTCTATTCAATGATCAATTTAACATTCTTAAACTTCAAAAGAAAAAATTGAGATGATCATGAGCTCCAAAAATTTATCCTCTTTGGTGTGTGAGCGCGCGCATGCAGGAAGCAATTGAATCAGAAAGGACCAAAACATTTTGAATGACAAAGCTCAACCGATCCTGACAAGTAGGCTTCTGGTAACCTCTGAATGACAAAGCTTAACATCAGTGGGTTTCATCAACATGTTAATGGAGAGAACACAAGTTAGCTGGATGATCCATCCTTTGGGTTTCCAACATGATATAATAGTTTAAGCTGATGGTTAAAACAATGAGCCTTTTGAAAAGCAATCTTACATTTCTTTCATATCAAATTTAAATATGAGCTGTTTACAACTTTACCTTGTTTTGGGTCAACCATGGACGATGGGAGCATCCTAGCCTTGGTTACTAGTTTGTTGTCAACTAATAGGTTGTCTACGTTTAAGAGTAATTACACAAAGGAAATATTTTAGGCCCATTTTCAGGTTAAAGTCCTGACCGTCACCAAGAGTATCTCTCAAACACAGAAAACTTTACAATGAAGTAACATTGACTCCCATAATCTACTTTGATGTATTATGATTATTATCATACCCCTGAAAATATACAGATGTCACATACATATAACTTTAACAAAAATCCATAAACTCTTGGTGTCAGATAGTAGGACCATCAAAAACTATGATTTTTTGTGTAGCTCAAAGATTTACAAAGTATGGCCCAATGATTAATCTAATAGTTTCATGTCATAACAAAATTAGTTTGTAGGGAGGGCAACTTAAAACCCTTTTTTCTGGCTGAATCAGCCCACAAAAACCTAAATACAGTAAAACAGGCTGATCCAATCCTCCTGATCTGGATCGGCTGATCCAAAAAACTATGCTCTAGAGAGAGAATATTTTGTCTTTTTCTTTAATCCATGAGCCTTTACTCCACCACCAAGAAAGTTGTCATACAATGGATTTTACCCAGAAACGCCATGCACCATGCCCAGGAAACCCAAGTTACAAAACTATAACCAAACAACAAGCCACTATCAGGCAATTGTACGCATTGGCCATTTTATTCCAAGAGAACTTGTTCAGTCATGTATGCTCATCATAACTTTTCTTTTGTTAAGAAAACATAAGAGAGAAGATTCTCTTATCAATCATAAAAAGCACTGTAGACAGCAGGCTTGCAATGGTACCTTTTGCCTGGTTACCTCCCACAGTGGACCCAATGCAGGATGGAGAAGAATAAGGAATGGTGGCCCAGAATCTAGATATTTACTATTGTCATGAATCTGTACGAACATAGGAGAAGAGGAGAGGAAGTTAGAATCTCACAAATATTTGATGAAGCAATGTATTAACACTTACAAAGAAACAAAAGACCCTAGGTACTGAAATTTGCTTTGTTAAGCTGGATTCACTGCGGAATCAAGCTATAGAACTCTATAACAAAGGGCAACAGTTCCCTAATATGAAATGCCAACTGAGTCAAAGCTCAAAAGAAAAGTCTGACACTAGGTTATATAATAGACGTTGCAAAATGTCTCACATCATAAAAATTGCAATCACATATTATAGTGCCTAAAAGCCATTAAATCTCATGTCTGTCATAGATATTTAATTGGGCTTGTGTTCACTGACAGAGGGAAGTTCATTAAATTTGATGTATAAGCATAATTCTTTTTGGCTATGCACCGGTATGTTTGGACTAATGGATCGAGTAGCTTAGTCACCTGATTTTCTGAGCAGAAACACATGAATGAACGAAGTCAATTTGAGGCATTTGCCTACTACCACTCATCTATGTAGAATATCCACTATCAAGACATGAGAAACTGGGGGTTTTAGAATGTGATCTAGCTTGAAAATACAAAGTTTCCTTGCCCACCAAGGACACTAATATAACCAAATGGGATAAATAGATTGAGTAGGTTGATTAGCCCGGCATTCTCCTAATGGGCTAAATTATGGTTGGAACATCTGATTCATTTTGAGCAGACAGATGTGTTGTAAGCCATCAAATTATTACTAAACAGAAATTTAATAGGGTACAGGTGCTATTTACATTAGTTATTTCAAGAACTAAAAAGAAAAGTTTTGAAAATATTGCATAATACTGTTATGAATATTAACCCTGGTTCCATTCTCTTGAAAATGTTGGAAGTTACTCCTGTCTAAGTGACTTGGTGAAAGATAACCTTGTGTTTACAATGGACAAGTAAAAGGCATCAAAGGAAACAAGGTTTCATTCTTGCACTGGGAGTCTGGGAGAATCTACGAACAGGACAAATTGATCATTTACAATCGCTAACAAGTTATAACGACTTATCCTAGATCAACAGAGTCAAGTTACCTCTGGGATTTTTATATTACAAAATGAAAGAAGATCGGCAGTATTCCGTATGATGTCCAATAGTGAACCTTCTGGTGTCTGCAAAGCACATAAACAGGAGGTACATAAACAGATTAGTGATTCTGTTATATTGAGTGATGGGTCGAAGACAATCAAGTTATGTAGCACAGAACACATTTATAGAAAGTTCAGGAAATGTCCCTTGGAAGTTGAAATCTCTAGAAAATTTAGAGTTAGCAACAAATTTCTAGCCCAAATTAATTAAAGAACTAGACAGATCAGCATGTGAAAAGCTGGAAGTTTAATATCAAGAGAACACTTGTACAGTCAAGTTTTGCTTCTTAAGTACTTTTAGATAGTTGTCTTACAAAGTCAGGATCCTCATGATCAGTCAATTATGGATTGGAGCCTCTCTGTTTCAATCTCATATTGGATTTTCTTAAACTGATTACCTTGCCGATTCCAAATCTTCCCTCTTTGGGGATGGTGTACACACAAGATGTTATCCTCCATAGAAAAACATTGGGATGAGAAACAAACAAACAAGAAAGGGTGAAAATAAAATGCACAAAGGGATCAAATTATGTATAATTCATCAACAGAGTTGGCTTTATCTCCACAGTAAGTGTACTAAATAAAATATTTACAATGAGTAATCACTGAAGCATTTGATAATCTCCAAAACATACCTAAAAGGAAAATGTCTAGAGAGTAGAAGCAAGGTGTAAGGCTTCTGAGGTGCATTCAGTTTAAAACAAAAATTGTAAGAATATCAACAAAAATATAACATCTATATATTGCCAAGGTTGGCCTACTCCATGTTGAAACCCAACACAGGTTATTGAAAAAGTGAGTCAACCCGCACCAACTTATGCCAACTAATGCAAGCCAGATTGAGTTGGCCAAGATTACTTCAAAATCAATATGCTTACTCGCCCTGAACCATATCAACCAGAAGATGAGAAGAAAAGGGCTCTGCTGTGACTGTAGACATTGAGCTTGTCAAAGAAGATCTTAGAATTAGTGATGCTATGGTGGGGAACCTCAAACCACTGGCAGGGCTATTAGGTGCCTACCTGAAGCACCCAGACATTAGACATGGATATTCAGAAACTTAGGAGCAGGATTCACTCATTTTGCCATCATCAAAAGTGCACTGGTTGCTACTCCTAAAAGAAAATTTGAATGGTAAGCCAGAAGAACCCCTTCTCTCATCTCATTGTCATTACCAAGCAAGCCCATGCCCGCTCTGTGCTTCTAAGCTCAGAAATGACTGATCGTGTCAATGAGAAGTCAACAATGAAGATACAAGAACTTTATATCTCCACACTTTGGATGGTCCAGTAAAGGGTATCCAGTTGTCAGGATGTTTCTGGAGGCTGGAGGTGGACTTCATTTCTGGAGGCATTAAGAGCAATCAGGGTCTGATGATTTGCAAATTATAATCTTGATTGAATTTTGGCACTCTTCACTCCCAAAAAAGAGGAAATAAGGAAACCTCCAACCTCCTCATGAATGATCTAGTATCAGTGCTATTGTAAGATTTTATAGCTGGCACGTGCAGCCACAACAAACTAACACACCTGGTGCAAAGATTTAGCCTTCTGTCTGCTCTTCTTTTTTGCTGAGGAAGTTACCCTTCGTCTTTCATTGTAAACAATGAAGGTGTCCAGCTCCTCTGTAAATATATGAGAGCAGGAAAATTACCTCCGCATGGAAACCAACATAGAAGTAAAAAGAAGAAAGCAAGCAAGGGAACATCAGTAGAGAAATATTGAACCCTCAGATACCTTCTACACCTTCATAGCGTCTTGAACTATATGTATTCATAAAGTTATCAGCAATATTCTGCATTGTGCATTCCAACCTTCCACCAGAAACACTGCGCATGGCAAAAGCATGGATGATGGACATACTATAGATAAAGTCATTTCAAAGCATTTTTTTCAGAGGGTGGAGGTTTTCTATTTGATGATGGGGAGTTCTTTACATATACAGTGATGTTTTTTTAATGGATGGTACCACATAGTGTATTAAACAAAAAGTAAGGGAATTTACAAGTATATGAGAAAGAAAGCTCTCACCTCCTCAGTGGTTTTTATGCAGTGATTGTATAGGGCTTTTTTTTGTATATATGCATACTACAGGGGGTTTTATGCATACAGGAGATTCTTTAGGGGTTACTTACAAAAACCCCCGAAGTCGTTTTCAAAGTGGACAGTGTCACAAAATGAACTGAAAAAGGGATACAAAAGTATACAAATGTAATCTCTAGCAAAAGACATACAAAAAGACACCGAAATGGTGTGAGGAAAACTAGTCCCCTAGCAAAACAAATAGGGGGCTGTTACAACTGTCCACTTTAACGAATAACTTGGACCAATCCTTAACAAAAATAACAGATACAAGAAACCACTTTGTCCAAAACACACACCATCTTGTTGAAGATGCGACCATTCCCCACTCTCTCTCTCTCTCTCTCCAAAGAGCCCAAAGAGTAGCATGGAGGACTAGCCACCATACTATCCAAGCCCCTTTAGGGCCCAGCATCTACGTAAAGTCTGAAAGATGCAATGCACTGAATACTGGGGTGTGAAGAAAGGATTGAGCCTATCGAAGAGGAGAGACAGACCTCCCTGGAGAATTCTACAGGAGGCGAAAAGATGATCCAAAGACTCTTCCCGATCACCACAAAGAGGAACTGGTAGAGATGTCCACAGCCTATCACAGGAAGGGAGACGGTGAAAAGAAAGTCTCTGGGTGAGGATCTTGGCCTTAAGCAGACTCTTGAGTAGCCACGCCCGGTTAGCTAGTGGCTGTCTGGAACCACCATATGCAATGACAGAGTGGGTGGACCTAACAGAGAAACACTTTGTCAAGGCACCCACCTAGGCACCGCCTAGGCGCCATGAAGCAGGATTGGAGAAGAAGAGGGAACAAAGTGAAGGTAGAAGCTTCCGGCGTCACACCGGCGGGATAATGGCCTCCAACATCGCATCCCACCCATCCAAAACTTTGGATCTCCATTTTACAGAAGCCAGAAAATATGCGAAACTCGTGCTCAATGATTCATTAAAAATTAAACACAGTCTTACATCAATATTTAAAGAGAAACTGAACCATAACTAAACTCCTAACCAAATAAAAGACTGAAATACCCTAACTACAATAAATCTTGTAAAAATCGCACCTAAAATTCAGAAAAAATATAAAACCCACTAATTGGGCTTCAAATGGGCCAAAAAAATAATCTATGGACTCCTCTAAAAATATCCTATCCATCAAACAAGCTCTAGAAAGTCTCTGAGACACAACAAAGCTAGAACAACTCTCTGACGGAAATAGATGCGCTCCATCAATATGGATGCTGGTCCTAGATCTCCATCATTCTCCCCTGGTTCGAGAAAACTCATCCTCGAGTTTTGAAATGCGGCAATATCCATTGGGAGATGACAAGAGCAACAAAGCAAGGAAGCACGGCTAATACCACTGGGATCACCATACAGAAGAGAGCCTCAACTCAATGTAGAAATTGTGCCTCAACGTTGCTCCATATTTGGTCAAAATCATGATGACTGAAAGTGTCTTGAACAATCTTCGGCTGACCATCTTCAAAAGGGTCTTCGGGGACCAAGTCTAGCGTTGGTTACGTCGAGAGGGCGTCATCACAGGTTTCGAACATCTGGGACTCGACATGTTCTAAATACTCCTCATCTAACACGAAATCTGCTTTGTAAACTACTTCTTCCATTTAATTATAATACTACTCAACCAATGTTGAGTCGCTTCATAAATGACTTCATTTGGTATGGTCATTCTGGAAAGTAGGTGTCAATGTCATTCTTCAATGCAATCCACTCTATATCATCCTTTAACCAATGCTCGAATAGTCGGTAAGCACCATCTCGGGAAGCATGTGTGGATGTTAGAATGTTGTCTGGAGAAGTGTGCCACGAATAGGAGCACTTTGGGAAGGGGCATGCAAATTGAGGCAACTAGCACGGATCTCGAAAAATGTGCACGGATGTCCGAAAGGGCATGCAGGGTGGCATGTAAAATGAGGCACTCTAATGATTGCCACAATGGATAAGTCAATTTTGCTGAGAGAAAGTAGGTGGCACGATCGGTGTGCAAAACAATCCGAATGTCCTCGATGTGCTGGTGTGGCCTCCCACCCTATTGTGCAGAGAGAGAGAGAGAGAGAGAGAGAAAGGGCCGGTACTGTTCATGCTGAACAGTACTACGGGGTACTGTTCACCGTGAACAGTAACAGTAGTTACTGTAGTGTCATGTAGGCTATCAACGGAGCGAATACGGAGCGGATATCACAGTATCCGACTCCACTTCGTTTAGCATTATCCGAATATCCGACTCCAAATACTATCCGGTGGATAATCAATTTTTCTATCTGAATTCGACTCTACCGGATAATATATGAATTCAGATAATAATTCGAATACTTGATTATTTCAACTTTATCTTATAACTTAACGGCTTGTAAATTTTATTCTTTATATAATTCATGAATATCATAAATTAAAATAATAAATACTCAAGTTATAAACATCTAGATAAATTTTAAACAACTTAAATACTTTATTAAATATGCTTTAGACAATAACAAATGATTTAAACAATTTATTTAAATAAATAAAATCGTTAAAAATAAAAAATCACAATAAACTTCATTAGTATTGCTCAACACGTCTTAAGCATACTTCAAATATCAAATTACCGTTTATTTAAACATATGAATATCATTAAAATTAGAACTTAACAAAATACATAATCGGTCGGATAATAATCAGAGCGGATATCTATTTTCCGTTTCCGCTTCGAATATTAGTCGAATAATTAAACGGATATTTGGATACGTCTGTCGGATGTTCAAATCGGATAAATATCCAACTAATCAGATATGAATCGGAGTTGGATATTATCCTGATCCGTTGACAGCCCTAGTGTCATGAATAGTAATCATTTTTTATCTTTTTTTTTGAGTGAAAGAACAACAGAGAGAGAAAGGGAGGGTGGGGGTGAAAAAAGAGGAGGAAGGAGGTAGCTGCAGCTGGTGGCGTCGCACCGGCAGTAGCGGACTGCTACAACGATGGTGGCAGGAGGCGGCGAAACAGTTGGAGATCGAAGTTGCTCTTATATCAACTTTGATGTGTGAGACAGCAAAGAAGAAGAGGGAACAAGGTGAAAGTAGAGGCCTCTGACATCATACCAGAGGCAAGATAAAGGCTTCCGGTATTGCACTGGCGGTTGAGGCATCGCACTCTACCCCACATCAGGACTCTTAGATCTCCATCGTAGAGAAGCGAAAGAATATATAAAATCCATCCTCAATAATTCATTAAAAATTAAAAAATAGTCTTACATCAATATTTAAAGAGAAACCAAACCCTAATCAAACTCCTAACCAAGTAAAAGACTGAAATACCCCTAGCCACAATAACCATAGCGAAAGTCGCACCTAAATTCAGAAAAATAGAAAACCAACTAATTGGGCTCCGAATGAGCCAAACAAATAGTCTATGGACTCCTCTGAAATATCATATCCATCAAACAACCTTTGACGAGTGTTTGAGACAGAACGAAGCTGGAACATTGTCTAACAACAACAAATGGGCTCCATCATATGCCACACATCCGTGCGTGGGCCTTGGATCCCCATCATGCCAAAGGGAAATTCATCCGCTAGGCACTGGGCTACCTTCCCACAAGCCCAAAGGCGCTCGCCCAAGTGCCCAAGGCACCCATATCAGACTTATTGACCCATTTTAAGGCTCAAACTATGGTGACGTCACCATAGGCATTAGGCAGTTTGATCCAGGCCACGTTTATCGCCATCAAAGAGCCACTCCAACATTTCTTTGCCTCGTAGACAACCAAAGCCCATTTGATGCATCGTTTATTTTTAGTTGAATCCGTAGATATTTTATTTGGCTCATTTGGAACTCATTTACAATTATTTCTATTTTAAAAAAAAAATTAGGAGTAATTCTCTATTTTTCATTAATTTTTAGTGCGAATTTTTGCAATATTTCTCTAGTTAGAGTTGTTTGAATCTGTATTGGAGTTGGGAAGTCGACTTTTGGAGTCAGAAGACTCCCCAAACACTATGTATATGGTTGTAGTATCTCTTTTTAATTTAATGATGATTTTTGGCTGCGAATTTCTAATAGAATCCTCTCTGGAATGGAGAAGGAGACCCCGAGAAGGGGGAGAGTAGGACGCCATCGCCTCCGGTGCAACGCCAAAGGCCGCGGCTGGTTGTTGGTGCTGCCTGTTGCTCCCGCCACCCTCTCTCTCTCTCTCTCTCTCTTTTGTGTTGTTGTGGTTACTACTCACATGAACAGTAACCCACAGGAAGGAGGGGAAGACTCGCCTCTCTCTCTCTCTCTCTCTCCCAATCGTTTCCCTCTCTCTCTCTCTCTGTCTCCTTGTACCTTTCTCTCCCATATTTTTCTCTCTATCTGCTCTCTTTCTCTGTCTGCTTCCATTCAGTCTCGTGCGAATAGGAAGGAGGGGGGTTGATGGTAGGTCCCACCCTTAGGGTAAGATACCTAGTCCATGATACATCATCATTGTTGGCTTCAAAGTACACTACACCTATCCCGAGAGTTCCAACAGGACTTTGAGGTGGTTCTAATTCCCTAGACTTGCGATAATTCCTCAACTACCAATAGTCCTACGTTTTCTCATCACAAAAAGGACAGTTGCTAGCTAGCTTCTGTTATTTGGCACAGTTAGATTTGTGCAATTAGGTTGCATCTACTTATTATTATATTCCTTGTTGCTTATCTCTGATTCCGTTAGTAAGTCCGTCAATTCCATTAGCATCCTACATCACTCTCTCATTGTATATTTCATCCAATTAGCATTATTTTATTATGAAACTTCCATTTTTTTTGTTAGTGATAATATTTTTTTTATTATATTTTTTACATTATTGCATCACATATATTGTTTTTGTAAGCATTATATTGCAGATTTTGGAAGAATAAGTTGACAAACATCTGGGCTACTATTTTTTATTATGAAATACCATGTCTTAATTATTTTTTCATCACATTTAATTTTGACACTTGAATCCAATAGACTACCTATTAGTTTTCATATTAATGCATATTAGTATTATTTTCTTGTATTTTTTATATTAATGACATCTTCGTATAATATTAAATATATTATTATCAACTAGGCACGTAGGCGACGCCGATGCTGGCACCGAAGCACTTAGGCACTCAGGGACCCCAAGTACGCCTTGGGTCGCCTTGCCGCCCTGACAACTATGCAGAGAAAGAACACTTTGCATCCCAAGTCCACTTCCAGTGGTCGACTTAGCTAGAATTGGGGTCTCAGACTGCAAGCACATCAACAACTCCTGAAACTCACAGATCTGCTCTCTCAATTTCCGCATAAATAGAGGGTTCCACCCCCTACCCTGGGGGAGAAGTCAAATAACTATGAGACAGTCATCATCTACCCCTCAGCAGGTGATGACCACACCACTTACCCTACCAAAATAAACATAATGTCTAGGAACTGGGATCTATGAAGAGTACTTGGTGCAGCCTTGTTAGGGATTTCAACTGTAATGTCAGGTGGACATACAACAAACAACATGAAGAACAAAGATCAGGTCAACTGAGAAGTGCACTTTGTGTTTTCAAGTTAAATGCTGCACATCCCAGCTAGCAGCTAGCATTTTTAGAAAAAGATCAAAATTGTCCAACTAAATGCTACACTAGGACCTAAGTGTACAGTTGGGATTAGGGCTGTCAATGGCACCAGTCTGAATAGGCCCATATCCAACATAAATAGACCCAGCACCATATCGTGGGTCCACTAAATTTCCTCATGTTAATAGATAAATGGGCTAAGGAAGAATACAGTTATCTTAATCTCTAATATATTTGATAAATAGACCCAATTTCAGGGCCAGATTTACAAAAAACTGGTTACAACTTTATGTAAGAAATAATAACATAACTTTGGGTAAACAAGTAAACCCATACCAAAATTAATGGATCCGAACAGGTTCCTTAACAGGTCTGGACCTTTGAGTATTTCACAGCCCTAGTTGGTTTGCAAAAATGCCATGGTTTGGTTGGACAGAAAGACTTGGGACCTAATTCAATGTAAAAGTCGAGGATTCCTAAAATGATAATGTGAAGGTCAACAATCAAAAATATGTTTCCACTTTCCATGAAAAGGATGCAGAAAAATGCCAACGAAGGATATTCCAGGATGTGTTTAAGGAAAAATGTATCTTCTGACAACAAAATATTAACAATATAACACCACCCAAAGATAAGACGACAAATTTTAAAGAATACAAATTCTTCAACAAATGTTATGCATACCTATGCTTCATCCCAAGACAGTCCACATATTGCACAGGCTTCTTTAGATTCAGTACCATGCCTGGCAAGCATGTTGCACTTTTACTTGATCCAACCTTCTCCGCAGAACGTAAGTCAACATAAAGAATATTTGTATTGGCAGGAAGCTCTGCTTGTAAGCTTAAACGCAGTAGATGTGACTAAAAATGAATTATAAGCCAGCAAAGTAAATGAATTCACAACAAAATAGTAAAAGTAAGATCTCAAGAGTGGAAATTTAAAGAAAATGCAACAACAGAGTACATGGATCATCAATTCTTTTAGAAAATGATAATATAAATAGATAGTATTGGCAGGTGCATCTCAAAAAAGGAAATGACATTACAATCATCACTATTTTCTTACATTGAAGCAAATGTATCAATAAATATTTAATAGGCAACTTGAGCCATGTGCAGGCATCTATGTTCCAGGGTATTATTGCCCTCGCCTTACTTTTTTCTATATATTCCCATTGTCTGTGGAACACAGTACATTTATTGTAATTCAAAATTGCAGGTTTATCACCACAGAGGGAAGAGCTCTACTTGATCAAACAATCATAGTGTCAACATGTGAGAATACAGTCTCATTTGAATCACATTTTTGGAATTCAATGACATGCTTTAAGGAATGGACTACAGATTATGACATGCATTGTAAAGAAACATCCATCAATTGTCTCAAATGATTATACTATTTTTTATTAGATATATCACACATACCTGTTTGGAGAAAAAGGTTGATCTATGATGCCAAACTTTTCGAACTCAGTGTACTCAATGCATGTCAGACCATAAGCCCACTGTCCATCAGAGCTCTTTCTTTCAACAAGAACATTAATGCCTTCTGTAGCTCCTGGATTCCGCTGACAAGATGCAAAACCTAATTTCTACAGCATTGAAAAAGTAAGGACCTCATACCATACAAAAAATGCACTAAGAACAATCCAGAGTTGCACTACAAATGTAATAAGCAACAACAGGGCATTTAAGCATCAGTGATATTTTACATGATTGCTGATATTATGGAGAAATTATGAATAAAATAATGTGGGACTGTCACTTTAGCATGGAAGGGAATATTTCTACTAGGCATTCCATTCATAAATATTTGAAACTAGAAAAACTCTTGGCACAAGCGCCCCACCCCCACCCCAAATGAATCATATAAAAGAGCCTCTTATGTGTCGTCTATTTGGATAGAAAGTGTAACTGAAAATGAGGTGATGGCACATAAATCATTCTTTAGAATTTTCTTTTTTGTGCATACAAAACCAATGGGATATCTTTCACATAATAGGATCATTTGTGAAGGTAATTGAAAAAGTTATAAAAAAAAATTATACCAATGGGGCAAAGTACCACGAGTAATACTTACTACAACACATGCAGTGTACAGAGGCTGAGGTGGATTGCAACATTTCACCTCCTCCCATCACCTATCCCGCTTACTTTTCCACTTTTTTGAATTTTTTGAGTGGAGTGAAAGAAAAGGTGGAGCCCTCTGACAGCTTATATTGTTGTCCTTTCCTACTCACCTTTATATAAAAGAGGTAATCGATTCATTCCCGTCATTTAAAAAGAGGTAATCGATTCTTTCACGTTTTAGTCTGACCGCCTTCCAAGTTATCACTTCAAGTATAGATTTATCACTTCTAAATCCAAAACTATCACTTTCAAGCGCATTTTTATCACTTTCAAAGTATTTTTTTATGGCTTCCTAGTTGTTTTAGTTTTATCATTTGCTACTCAATTTTATCACTTCGTAATGCAGTTTTATCACTTTCTACGTAAACCTATCACTTCTAAAGTCTAATTTTGTCACGTCTTACGTAGTTTAGTTTTATTACTTCTAACGTAAATTATCACTGTCAAGTGCATTTTTATCACTTCCTACGCAAAATTATTATTTCAAAGTAGAAATGATTAGTTCCGAGTATTTTATCACTTCCTACGCAAATGAAGTGATAAAATGTTTGGAAGTGATAATCTCTACTTGGAAGTGATAAGTTTGCGTAGGAAGTGATAAAACTTCATTACAATGTGATAAAATTAAATAACAAGTGATAAAACTAAAACAACAAGTGACAAAAATGTGCTTTGGAAGTGATAGGTTTGCATAGGTAGTGATAAAATTGCATTACGAAGTGACAAAATTGAGTAGCAAGTGATAAAACTAAAATAACTAGAAAGTGATAAAAATGCACTTCAAAGTGATAATTTCATGTTTAGAAGTGATAAATCTATGTTGGAAGTGATAAACTAGGAAGCGGCCAGATTAAAATGGGAGGTATGTGAAAAAGGACAGCAATAAAAACTATTAAAGGACTGCACATTTTCTTTCTCTCTATCCCAAAAAGTCAAAAAGTGGGAAAATAAGTGGGACGTGGCGGGAGGAGGTGAAGTATTGCAATCCACCTCAACCTCTCTATATCGCATGCAGTGTAGTAAGTATTACTCAAGTACCACCGATATAGATAAAGCCCACGCATGCCACTTGTGACATTCATTTAATTGACATAATCAAGGACCAAATTTTATCTTGGAATCCAAGAAGGTATTTCCACTTTTTTTTAAAAAGATGAGGATTGTACCTCTAATTTTATTAATAAATAAATAGAGGAGATACAATCAAGGTAGGATAGGAGAGGTTCCTATCCTCACAAAAGAAACATAGAAACTAAAAAAAAATAAAAATCTTAATCTCCTTCTTCCAAGCTTCAGCTGAAACACCCAATAAATGTCTAATCCACAAGAACATAAGTTGCATAACCCTTTCACATATGTTCTCCACATACAATTTGCTACGCCTAAAAATAACATCATTGCGCTCCCACCAAAGACTCCAGCATATTGCATGTAGTAATAGATGCAGAATCCTCCCGCGAATAGTCTTGTCATGGCCTTTCATTAATTGGACCACAAAGTTTCCAAAGAATTGAAATTAAATTGGCAATTAAAAGCTTCTCCAAACTGCCTCCAAACTACCTGACTTTTAAGGTATTGTATCAACAAATGGTCTATATCCTCCTCTTCCTCTTCACAGAAGGTACACAAAATATCACTGTTTGCATTCCATTTTCGCCAATACACCTTGGTGATAATTCTTCTCTCGAACATCAACCACATAAAAGCTTTGACTTTAAGGGGAGATTTAACCTTCCACACCATGGTTGGCAGTACCGGCCGGTACGTACCGGTATCGGCCGGCACCGGTACCATACCTGTAAAGGATATCGGCTGATACGGTACCAGCCGGTACATACCAGTATCGGTACCCACCGATACCAGTACCGGTACTGCCATCCATGTTCCACACTTCCTTGAATTGACCTGGTGTCATCTCCTTCCAGCAGGTTGTAGAAAGATTTGAAGATATTTCCACTCGAAACACTCTTTTTTTTTTTGAAAAGCGGATAGTACCACAGGTTCATTAATGAGGGGGAAAGAAAAGATATACAAGAGTGAAAAGAAGACAAACAAAACCCAAAAGGTAAGAAAAGATATACAAGAGTGAAAAGAAGACAAACAAAACCCAAAAGGTAAGTCACCCTATACATCAAACATACATCCTAAAATACGAACCCCATCTACAAAAATTAGCCCTCGCGAGGCAAAAACAAAGGGAGGCAGGACTAGGGAAGGTCAAGGAGATCCAGGAGAGATGAGGAGAGGGGAAGTGAACCATAAGAGCTAGTGGCCCACTCCTTGACTTTCTCAACAATGAAGGAAGGACCTGGTTGATCTGTTTGCTTTTGTCTTGGAAGGTGCAAGCATTCCTTGCTCCAAATGCTCCCCCCAGTGACCTGCAGAACCAACCACCAGATCTTGTTATCAGCTGAGTTTGCCCATGATCTATGCCGCCCAAGCAGAAGCTCCTCAGTATTGAGAAAGGGGTTCCATTGGAGACCTTAGTATTTCCACTTGAAACACCTATTGTCACTTACCTCGTATAAGTGTGTTTTCAGTTTTGAACTATCGGATACAAATATATATATATATATATATATATATATATTATTGGCCAAAAACAAAATAAAGTGCATCTAGATGTCAAACCAACATAGGCAACTCTCTCATAACCTCATAAATAGCATGCATGTTTTTCAGGCTAAAACCAATCAGGTGGGGTGTTCAAGTACCTGAGACCACTATTAGAGTATTGGAGTGATCAGTCTATTTAATTGGTGGTGAGGACACGAGTGCGGGTCTGCTTTGACCCAGTGCATGTTTATCGCCATCAGAGGACATCAGCGGCGGCACAGGCTTCGATCTGGCTTGGGTTCAACAGATGCAGAGTTGTGCGTCAGCAGCTAGGGAGTCATTTAAGCATTTGTTTGGCCCGTTAGAGGCCCATTTATTGTCATCTATATTTTCGCTAGATTTATGGTTCCATTTTCAGCCTTTATTCTAGAGTTAGGGGTATTTAGTCTTTGTTTGATTAGGGTTTTCATTAGGGTTTTGAGTCACTATATTCTTGCAAAACCTATCTTTAGAATCAATGAAGATTATTATGAATGTATTTGAGGGTTTGTGTGTGGCTTATGAATCCTAAGAAGGGACTGGGGGAGAAGCCCCCCTGCGCCACCGTCATCTTTCCCCCTCATCCATATGCCCTCACCACTGTCTTTTTGGAAGGTGACAAAGCCACAATTGATATTAAAATACAAAGGAGCATAGGATGTAAGTTACCACAGAGGTAACCTACAAAACACATGAGAAAGTTACATCATAGCAAACCCTTAACCCACAAAGAAACCCTCCCAACTTACAGAACAAAATTTTTCCAAGAAAGTAAATGGGAGATTAATGAAGGCTCCATGGGTTGGAGATTGTGCGAGGCAATTATCTAATTGTTATGAGGTAAATGGCATGGGAAATGATAAGAAAAGGTGAGGATAAGTATGGGTAAAACATCTTGCATTCCTCTCCTTCCAGACTACCCATAGAAAAGCTCCAAGGAGCATTGTCCAAACATCTTGCTCTGCTCTTGAGGTGTTGAGATCATCCCATGCTGAAATAAGAGAGGGCAGAGATGAAGGTGGTGACTAAGTCAGATGCAAACAAGCAAACATAGTTTTCCAGATGGCTGATATGATTCATAGTGCAGAAATAGGTGATCAGTTGTTTCTATGAAAAGGCCACAATAAAAACAGTTGGTTCTTGTGTTGAGGTTGAACTTCTTAAGGCGGCTAAGAGTAGACAATCTGTCTTGAACCAATTTCCGCATGAAGATTCTAATCTTATTAGGTCAATCTCTCCTCCATATCCATTTGGACCAGGGAACCTGATAGCCTCCATAATTGATAATTCTAGAAACACTTTAACAGAGAATTTCCCACTAGGTTCCCAACTCCAAAGTCTCTTGTCAACATAAAATCGGTTGAGTTGGATTGACTGAAGAATGTTACAAAGCTCCAGAAACTCTAAATATGCCTTCACCATAGTTGTCAATCCCATCTCGGTCCATGTCCCGTTCTTCTATTGGGATGAGACATCTCGATGTCCTGGACAATTTCGAAGTCCCATCCTAGAATTTTTCCATACATACTCCAACAAATTTATAGCATATGCATACAATAAATAATAAGAAAATAAACATACAAATAACAAAAAATTAATGCAATAAAAGCATTGAGGACAGATTGATAGGTTTATAAATGAGTATATTCATCAAATGAACCCCCCAAAATAAGTTTACAAGGAGCTTAAGTAGTTAGGAAAATCTTATGTAAAAAATACAAATCCTAGTTGGGAAAGGTTGGGACAGGCCGAGACGGGCCAGAACAGACGAGGACAGGTTGGGATTGGCCAAGACAGACTGGGACAGGTACTGAGATAGACAAAAAACTGTCCCATCTTGTTTTCTCACTGTGACAGGACATTCCGGCCGAGACAAGCCGGGACAAGACATGATTGACTACTATAGCCCTCATGTTGCCCAGCTATGTAGAACCCAGAGAGGGGGGGGGGGGTTGAATGGGTTATAAAAATTTAGCTAAAATAACTTGTAGAATTAAATAGCTAAATTGGACAGAAAGGGAATGAATAATAAGCAATAATCACATAAAGAACACAGGATATATACTAGTTCGGTCTGTCCAAACTTACGTCCAGTCTCCAAATAATCCTCTTGAGAGTTCCATTACAGCAAGATACCAACCCCTTATAGGTTATACAACAACACCCCAGCAACTACTGATCCTCTCTTCAACTTAGTAAAGAGGAAACAAAAACGTCTTATATGCAACAGACCCTCTCTTCCAACAACCAGGAAGAGGAAAACACTAGGAAACAGTAAGATGAAATGAATACAATGGTGCTTTAGAAAGGCAAGTATTCACAAGTGAACATAAATAGGATCAAGAATTTAGATAGTTAAAAAATAGTAAACACAATTTTTGATCTCGAGGCAGTCTCCCAAAGCTTTAGTGAGTGCAGAGAAAAGCTTGAGGTTTGGAAGGCTTTTTCTAATTCTCTCTATCTCTTGCTAGCTTTCTATCTAGTGTGCCTTGTTCTTCTTCTCTATAACAAAAGCTTCACGTTATATATACGGTCTTCAAAATATGTTCGTTGGACTGGAGAAAGAGATGTTGAAGAGAAGCTTCCCATTGTGTCTAACGTTTAAATCTTCAGTAATAGAAATAGAGATTTTCTACTGACAAAAAAAAAAATACTTCGCGTGTAACTAGGTGCACGTGGTGAAATCTTCTATTAGTGACCTGAAATGGAAAGTTACATAAAAAGGACAACTAGGCTTTTTTCTGCCCTGTATGTCAGTGTAGTAGATATTAAAAAAAATATATAACAGTATAGATTCATAGGAAATCTAAACAGGTTTAAAAAGTTGTCAAAGCTGTAGACAATCTCACTAATTAAAAGTTTAATATAAAATGAAAAGTAGCACAGTGACCAACAAAAGATCTACTGTAGGATCAGACAGTCAGATCACGAGGATCAATAAAGTAATATCTAGCATACAAGCACTTTGATCGGAACAGTAATCATTGAAAAAATATGTGCATTAATCGATTTAATAAACACCAATAATTAAAGTCAACATCGCAAGTTACAATACACATTAATTGATTAGAAAATAAGGGTTAATCAATTTGAGAACATAATGATAATCGAAGTTTAATTCGAATCTCAAAATCGATTGATTCTAACCCAATAATCGATTAGACAAAAAACTATAATTAAAGTGGCAATCAATCATAGCAATCGATTTGAGCTTAAAAAGTATAATCGATTTATCATGAAACTGTAATCAAAGCTACAATAGTTATAGTAATCGATTAAGCTTTAAAATAGTAATCAATTAGGCATGAAACGGTAATCGAAGTTTCAATTAATGAGAGTAATCAATTAACCTTAAACAACAATTGATTAACCGTAAAACTGTAATCGAAGTATAAACTCAGTAATCGATTTGAGTTCTATTGATAATCAAAGTTAAACACTTGAACCTATAATCGATTATCAACAAAACGATTAATCGAATTGAGAACGCAAAAACATAATCAATTAGAATAACAACATTAATCGAAGGGAACAATCGAAGTAGTAATCGATTGTTAATAATCGAAACAGGTGATCGATTAAGGCTTTATCATTAATCGATTAGAGCCATGTAATCGAACTAAAGAATGAATCGATTAACTAAGATAGAACACACATATAAACTGATAATCGATTAGTGATAGGTACTTAATCGATTTTCCAATTAAGTTTATAATCGATATGACCATAGATCTCCTAAATTCAACTAAGTTTAAAACTAAGCATGATCCTGACCACATATAAATTAGTTAAATAAAACTATTTAAGGAATTATATATAATGCTTATTGCCAACATTTTCATTGTTTGTTATTACCAAAATATGAGAGTTAAATAAGTACACAAATTGCTCAACACCTCTCTCTCTCTCTCTCTCTCTCTCTCTCTCTCTATCTATCTCTAAGTTGCTTCCCTGTTCGGCTTCGTCGTTCGAGCCCAAACACACCGCCCCTTTGCCACGTGCCCTTCACCAGCACCTCCCGCCCTCATCATCGTCGAGCGTACCCGAGGCATGCCTCCCCCTATCACCACACGCCAACAGCTCCAAGATAAGGAGACCGAGGTGGTTGCTAAGCCTCGTCACCCGCACTCCTCGATGGGAGTGCCCATGTTATGCCTGTCGTGCTACGCCGTACTCGTCTGCAAGTTCCTGCCAATGCCATCGTCCCAATGGCACGCCGGTCATGCCTCGTCAACCATGCTCTCGCCATGTGCCATTGCCCAATGCCTTCCCACAATTGCTCTCGTTGTTTGAGCTTGGTTACGCTACCACCCCCGCCATGTGTCAACGCCGCATTCTCTTATGACAACAGCTTCGTCGCTCATGCACAAAGTTAACACCCTCTGCTCTCCTTGTCCTGCTGGTTCGTGGCCCTACACAGCGCTTATACCACCCACACGCACCCAGAGACTGGCACACTTTCACCTCAGGATCCATGCACCTCATCACAGCGTATTTGCGAGGGGATCCATTACCCCGCTATGAGTGCACCACTCTTCAGCTAGCCAGTTACCTGTTAGCCCTCCCACCACATGCTTCTCCAATATATGTTTGTGTCTGCCGCTATTGGAGTGGTAGGGTACCTAGACCGCTATATGTATACCGCCGGATTCTCGGTGGTTCCAATCAGACATTTGCTTGTGCATTTCATGCCCTAGGCTATTGGTCATCCCAACTACCATTCAGTCCTACACTTCCTCACTGCGAGGGATGGTTCTATAGCATGGTTTCTTGTTATTTCATGTAGTTATCTTCCTGGATAGCCACGGCAGTCGTTATATTTATTTGTCGTTATCTTATGCACCATGTTGATCTCGAGTTGCATGCTTTAGTTATGTCATTTCCGCAGCTACCCTGCATCAATTGGCCATGGCAATCTTTCTCAATTCAGCATAGAGCTCCCTCTAATTTGCACTTGTATGATAATATCAGTTTAAGTCTGCATATATGCATGGCACTAATTGATTTTCACAATTTCAAGTGGGAACAGTTCAAGGGAACATCCGAGTGAAATTAGAATGTGAAAAATCAGGTAGCTAATAAAAAAATAAGCAAACTCTGAACACATACATTGGCTATTATATTTACTCAAGAAAGGAAAGTGAAATAATCCAAATCCACGGGGATCTAAAAAAGAGCGATCAACACATCCTTTTGCTTGCTCATTTCCATATTTTTCCTATCATGAAAAACAAGCTGAATTCATAAAAAATAAGGTAATCATGTATTGTACACCACATAACCACCTCAAGATGAAATTGAATGATTAAAATGGTTAAATATTTCAAAAGTATGCCTTTTGCTGGGTATTTTAGAAAATAAACTTCATTTCAAGATATTAAGAAAATTATGCCCATTAATCTGTGTTAAAATGAAGGAAACTATCTAGTTCAGAGAAACTTGTATAATCCAGTGAAAACTGTCAATTTAGAGGAGGTTCTAGGCGAAGTTGTGCAAACAAGTAGCATGTTAACTCATGAAGTTGTGAGTATAGAGGTAAAAAGTGTAACATGGAAATCACAACATGACTAGAAAAGGAATAGTTTTAAAGATATGTTGGAATGGGGCATATTTTGTAAATATTCTTTGAAAAGGTATGCTTTTATTAAAAAAATCATTTAAATGCTACTCTACACCAACATACACATGGCATTGATTAGATAAACTCAGATCCCACCTTCCCACGACGAAGTCCTATACCCGCCAATGCCAAAAGAGTCAAATCTGTTGCAGCCACAACGTTACTGCAAAACCAAAACAGTAGTCAATAATAAACCATTACTGTGCACTCTTCCCACTCCAAAAAGAGATAATGTTACATCAAATATCAATCCCACTAAAACATCTTTGTCCATGTCAACCTGACTTGTCGTATGGTTGCACCTTTTCTTCCATGACTGTAGAACCATTTAAAAATGCCCTTGTCATATGCAAGCTTCCAAATTGCACCATGACCGCCTGGTTTGCACACTGGAGTGAATGGCTTGCTAATCAACCACTGACCATCTATTGCAGCAACAACAGGTACCAAAGGCTGATAGCACAAGTGGAAGTATCGAACAATTAGGGGCATATAATCTTTGATACGAGTCATTTAGACAATTCAAAAGCAGCAGGCATAGTACAGGGCATTGCACAAGGAACCTGCTCAAAAAGTTGAAAATTTTGTTGGCCTCTTCCAAACCATTGAAGACTCTTGCATAGAGCTGTGATGCGCATGTGATTATTTTTTGCTGAACTTGTCATAATTGCAACAGGGGTTATGCACTGTTTCCCATATAGCTTGAAGTACAGGAACTCTCTAGCCTGGGTAAGAGGAGCTGAAGATAAATCTTCACAATCTTTTCACATGCAGAACATGCCATTTAAAAATCCCAATCTCAGAAGCATAAAAAACAGGGCTGAGATAACAAACACCAGAATTTAGCAACACTAAATAAATAATGAACTACGAAAGTCAAATCTTCAAACTCATAACCAATCATCCCTGACAAATTTATACATGATCATCAGTGCTTCCGTGATATTCTGTCCCTCATATCAATCTGATAACACGAGAAAAGGATGAAGGGATGGAGACAGGCACATGGTACTCCATCTTTTCAAGATATTGAACACTTACATGCATGCACTAGAGTACAGATATTTAGCAATTATTAAATAATTTAGACTTACAAGTTCACAATAAACCATGCTACAAGCTGGATAAGAAAAAGCTTCCTGGCATCTGTTGTATTGCCGCAGAGAAACTAAAACGAAGACCAGCCAGATAAAAGTCCACATATAATGTATGCATTTGACAGTCCCAACACAAACAAAACCAGCATTATCAAACCAAACTAATTGTTGGGATGCGCACACACAATATGAACATTGCCATAAGGATGGTGACAATGATGACACGTAAGAAATCAAACAAGAACTCTGTATCATTGGAGGACCAAATTTCATTCTAATCATATATTGCTGTTACACAGAAAATCAGAAAGAGAGCATTTTGGTGACCTCTTGGTCCTCTTGAATCATCATCAAATTCTAGACAAATCCCAAAACATTACATGTTGAAACTCTTGGAATCAGTGATTACGAGGGTCATGTAAATGAACAAAGAAAAAGGCCATCAAACTGAAAAATCAAAGGTATTCGACTATTTGTTACTATAACTCAAGCATGTTATTTGAAGCTACAGTTTACAATTTAATTAGACGAACTATTCTGTACAGAAGGAAAAGATTTTCTGCACCAGTAAATATTCACAGAATAGGCAAAGCCATTGTTGCTCACAACTAACTCCCAAACTTGGTTTTACCGTGTGGGAAACCAACAAGCTGATAAGCGAAATGAATCTGAGATTCTCTTTTTATTTGAACAGGAGGTATGGTTATAGAGGGAAATGATCCACGGGAAACAATAAGGATCTATAGAAATATGATCACACATTGTGGAATGTGTAAGAAATGATTTTTATGATTGTCTCATTGGCTTTCGGAGAATTATGATTGATTACATTCATTTCCCTTCTGTTTGGAGAAGTACACTTGACCATATCCAATTAAATGTGAGAATATTCAAAATAATTAATTCAATTTTGAATGGTTTGTTTCTACAAAAAAAAAATTCCACATACACTTCTACAGACATCTGTCATGGTACCAAAGGCCAAATTCCAGCATAGTTTAAATGTTCATGTTCAAGGGCTTGCCACCCGCCCTATAGAACACCTTTGAAACATTTTTTTCAGTGTTTCTACCCAGGTCCTTCAAATATGCTTCAGCAGGTCTGCCTGTTCATTTGTTTAATCTCCCAGTGGAATTTGTATGAATTAGAAAGAAAAATACATGAGACTTCAAAAGCACCATCTTGTTCTTTTTAATTCTAATCAATGAGGTCCCTTCTTCAATCATAACACCACTCTACTGGCCATGTAACCACCTAGCCAGCCATGTTGCCAAATTTTCTCTTCTTTCCCTGGTACTAACTACTAAAGTCTCTTGGTCTTTTCCAGGGTGCTATTTGATGGTAACTTTTCTCCATTTATGCATATGACAACCTCCTTGCATAGGTCTCTCTTTTCTACTTGCACTACATCGTTACCTCTGTCATAGATCTTCTATATCTCTTGCACATTATATAATTTAGCCAAAGATGCTACCATTTCCTGCTGTAGAACTCCTAAACTTGAATAATTGTCTTGCCACTGCAATTACTCATTGATTCATGCCCTTAACCACGATAAAAAGATGAAATCTTGGTAAACTCCATCATCCTTGTTCAAATCCCCTAAGAAACAAAAGAAATGGCAGCAGCGCAAGAATAGCAGAATAATAAGCCAGTGGCAGCTCAGCTTCCATATTTTCTTCTGCCATTCTCTTTTCCCTCTTTCTTGTTGCTTCTCATCTTCTTATGACCTCCAGGTCTCCAGACATAGATCCGAAAGGTCAGCCAGAAGACAAACCAAATCAGCAGACCCCACCATTAGTTGGATAATTTCAATGGGTTGACTCCAGTCACTTGATAACTACCAAGCACAATTGTTCATTTATAGCATCTTAATAAGCAAATGTGACATTAAGACTTCATGCACTAAGATTATGCAAATTGAACTGCATCCATTGAAGAAATCTTTATGCATTATGTTTACATGGTTTCACTCCTTGCTATAGGAAATCACATTGATCACCTACAAAACCAATACATACCTTTCTGTTGACTCAACGCTTAGTCGCTTATAGGGCAATGCAAACTGAAAGTCTGATGTCTTCAGCATGCATTATGGTAAGGCCTGGTATCAATCGATCTATACTGGTACTTGAGAGGTTCAGGTCATTCATGTGTCGAAGATATGATTCAGAAGAGGCAATGTTGTAAGTAGTCGACTCCTATGACCGTGTTAATGATTTTACCAACATTAAAATGTTATGCCATAACATATACTCCTCTATAAAAATCTCGTTACTTTCTCCCTATCAAGGGCTGCTTTGAGAGGTAAGAATATGTTGATTACTTTAGCTTCATACTGGTGTTGGGGGTATTTTTTGAAGATAAATGAAACTCTATGCATGCACATTATGTGAGGTGCACCATGTAAGACTAGGGTCCACCTTGACAAAAAAGCAAATGTGTGCACACGATGGTGTCGCAGGTATGCTAATTAAGACTAAGTCCAAGTTCAGAACTATACCTTGGTGGAGAGCTTCATCCGAGGCCGACAAGTCCTAAGAGGGTGGCAATAAGAAGCGGCAACGGCAGCCTAAAGTCAGCCCACAAGTGGGCCCGGCAGCGACCCAAAATCAGTCCATAAATGGGCCTGGCCACAGCCTAAAATCAGTCCAAAAGTGGGCCCGGCAGCAGCCCAAAACCAGTCCAAGATGGACCTGGCAACGGCCTAAAAACAGCCCACAAATAAGGCCCGGCAGCGGCCCAAAATCAGTCCAAGATGGGCCCGACAGCGGCCCAAAATCAGTCCAAAAGTGGGCCCGGAAGCGGCCTAAAATCAGCCTACAAATGAGACCTGGCAGTGGCCCAAAATCAGTCCAAGATGGGCCCGGCAGCATCCCAAAACCAGTCCAAAAATGGGCCCAGCAGTGGCCTAAAATCAGTCCAAATGAGGCCCAAAGTAGGCCCGTGGATAATGTCAAACCAGGCCCACAGCAGCCCCAAAATAGGCCCAAAATCAATCCTAAGCAGGTCCCCTGGCAGCCCAGAAAATAGGCCCAACAGCAGCAGTAGCTAAGGGGCAGCACAGCAGCAGCAAAGGGGGCAACACATTAGCAGCACAAGAAGGCAGCAGCAAGGTGTGGGGGTTGGCCCCCCACCGATTTCCCCCCCCCCCCACCGGTTCCCCATTTAATGGTCCACTGGGGGGGGGGGGGGGGGTGTCCGCATTAAAAGGGAAAAAAAAAAAAAGAAAAAAAAAAGAAGAAAAGAGAAGAAGGAAGAGAGAGGAAAGAGGTGACTAAACTATTAAAAAAAGTATAGAGGTGATATAGAATAGTAGTAAAGAGGCATTCGAGAGACTAGTCGCTTCTGAAGAAACTTAACGAATACCGACTATAGGGACTACAAGAGGAAGCGAAGCTTCTGACAAAGCTTCGTAGACTCGACAAGTCGCTTCTAACCTTAAGCTTCTTCAGTTGTGATTTTATTGAAAAGCATGAAGGTAGGAATGCCGACCACTACGCCAGTTCCCGACCTGCAACACCGAGGGAGGCCCCCAGTGTCCATTTTTTCAAATAGTCTGAGTTTCTACGTTAGCTAATTTGATCAGCAGTTAACAAATGGGTCCCACCGGTTCCCCATAGAGAGGCCACCGGTGGGGGGGTCCTCCTCCCCTAGAAGAAACAAAAAAAAGGAGAGAGAGGGGGGGGGGATTTCAAGAGGACCATTAATAGGCCTTAGCTAATGGAGCTTAGGGAGAAGAGAAATGTGTTTTAAAGCTCCACTAGCCCAATCACTGCCAAGTGTGAATAAAGTTAATGCCCCCCTCCCCCCCCCCCCCAACTCACGAAACTCTGCCCCCTTTGTTTATTTATGGACAAGAGAGAAGAAATGAGGGATTTTTTTTTAATTAAAGTGAGGAAGCAGGGGCGCCCACCAGTGGGGATACCCACCGGCCGCCTTCCTTACTCTCTCTCTCACAAACCTCCCTCTCTCTCATTGGTGGAAGTCCATCATTGGGGGGTGCCAATGGGATTTTTACCCCTCATTTGTGAAAGCCTCTCCTGCCCTATAAATAGCCTCCAAGGATCACTGCTGCAAAAAGAAAACCACAGACACACAAGAAGATAGAAGGTAGAATACGAAGAGGCCACAAGAAGGCTAGGGGAAAACTCTGTTGCGGTTCCCACTCAAGAGTTCAAGAATTTGAAGGGTTCTTGTGCAGGTTTTAGTAGTACACTCATATTATTTGAGTGACTAAAATTATGTAATTTTTGGTGCATCCATATTGCCTGGATGACCAAATATTGATGTGCATGAACAGATCATGTGACCTTCATGTCTCATTAATCAAAGGCCCTCATCATGGTTTATTTATGAAACTTGCTTATTGGTATAAAAGAATGCTTAATGGACCATTAACATACTTAGAGGTCATTTAATAATTCCACCCCAAAGGATACTTAATGGATATCTAATAGGTCCATGACCTCTTTTGTATCCTTTACCAATATCCGTTAAGGTTATCCTTTAGTAGGGCTTGGATGACTTTGAAATAAGCCCATCATGCTTAGTATACGTGGATATAATTTATTAAAGTCCAATGAGCTAACCCATGGCTTCGGAGTTAGTTCTATGGCTGTCTAAATGACCCAAATGCCCTTGGCTTCCCTATTAAATGAACCTAAGTCATCAAGCACCCCTAACCTTGAATAAACAACTAACTAATAAGACATGAAACATATTCTTATTACCCTAAATAATGCACCTCTAATGGCTCCAAAAGGACCCAAATGCCCTCACAACCCTTAATAACCCACTCAATCATAGAATAAGCACAAAGACCAAAATACCCCTCCATCTATAAAAATCTGTAAAAATCACAGAAAAATCCTAAAAAATGTAAAAACCACCCATGTACCTTAAATACCCTCAGAACCCTAAAAAGGACCTTAGATGTCCTTGGAACCTTAAATGACTAAAATATCCCTCCATCTACAAAAATCTGTAAAAATCATTAAAAAAAAATCTTAAAAAATATAAAAATCACCCAACATACCTCAAATGCCCTCAAAATCCTAAGAGAAGCAGAAAATTACCAAAATACCCTTAGTGCACCAAAAATCAAAAAAATCATAGAAAAATCATAAAAATGTTAAATCATTTAAAGCATACTAAGTACCCTTAAAACCTGAGACTTTTGAAATTACCAAAATACCCCTTCAGCCCAAAAACACTCAGTACAGCACAAAAACACATCCTAGGGTTCTAAAACCTTCCCAACCCATTAAAACTCATCACAAACACTAAAATGACCCTAATGTCACTATACCCTTCACCTCTGCACAATTACTAAAATATCCTTTTAGGTTAAAGCACCTGAAATCAACTTAAACCTGCTTAAAAGCCTTTTGAATCATCTGGAACCTATCCTAAGCCAAGATAAAGCTTTGGACTTAATTCAAATAGTGCTTTCAATACTTGAACTTCATACTTTGTAGTTGAGGTCTCCTTAAGGGCATCATCGGACGGTTAATCAAGGGTTGCCGAACAGTTAATCGATGTAATTAACACTGACTAAGGTCAGTGGAGAAGAGGTCAAGTTCTCGGATCCTCGCCTGATCCAAAGTCTAAGACTCCCTAAGGGCTCATCCCAAGTCCTCAAAGTCAACCAAAAAAATAAAACAACAATGTGGGTATTTCGTACAGCTTCCTCGTGTCCAAACAATTGGACAGTTGGGCAAGGAGATAAGTGAAACGAGTTAGTTTCATATTTTCCCCTTGTACGCAACTACAACAACTCACCCAAATGAGTTACTTGAAATTAAATTTAAGATTTGATATTCAACAAATAATGTTGGCATCAAGTCCATTAAACTAATGCAACATGATACTTTAGAGAGGAAGAGAATCTTTTACATCCAGCTCCTTAAAAATAACATTTATGCAAAGTGCATATGCAAAATTTAACATGTTAGTAATAAATCTCCGTAGAATGTCTCTAGGTACTAAGTATTTCCAGATCACAATATACCTGAAGATCTCTTATTAGACCTTCTAGTAAAGTCCGTCCACAATAAGGAAGCATTGCAGCTGGCAAGCATTCACCAGTGTCAGAATCAATTAAACCAAGGCGATCCCCAGAGCCTCCAAGAGGGTAAATTTCACCTAGTTCCGGCAAACCCTGCATATGACAAAACTTTATTATGATTCTGTAGTTGTCTATGATCACCATATTAAGGAGTTAATGTCGCATTTAACTCATTCATATACACACAATCCTCAGCTTCAAATCATTGAAAAAGGAAGTAGCTGGTCAAGTTAACCTCAATTCCCCATAAAGCTGCCTGGGATGCATGTTCTGTTTTGTCAGAAAGATTTAGTCCACTGGGAACATGAAACTCCATAAGTTGGTACTTCATTGATCTATCCAAATGATGTGACCAACTCCTAGGTTGCCCTTCCACCATTGATGAAGAAAGATGCCCCAGTATCATTATCTGATACCTGAAAATGCACAGGCAACATAGTAAGTGAAATGCACAGGCAAGTTTTTCTCTGTCAAACTCATATGACAACCTAGATCACATTAGAAAAATATTCAATAACTCTTCTCTGAAGAATATTGCAATAAGATATATATTATGCATAACAGAGTTAATTTAATGCAAACCCTTTCAACTCCATGGGAGACATTCTGTTTTAAACTGGTAGAGGACACATGTGAACCAGTAAAATATTCCATTAGTGCATTAACGTGCACAAGTCAGTTATTCCATTTTTCTTTAAGGCGGCAAGAGCCACAATTATTATATAACTAAGAAAGTGGCAGGCGAATTACAAGTCAGTTATCCCATTTGTGCATTAATGAGCAAATTTTCACCTATGAATGAACCAAACAGCATAATAATGTACACAAAATCTACGAAAGGAACTATTTTATATTTTCACATCCCACACTAGAAAGGGGAATGCAATATTTCTGTTCTATTTAGATGAACGTGGTAGAAATTGCTCTGTAAAAAGGAACAAGAAATTCAACCATTTTTCCTTTTACACCGGCACACTGTTCTGCATTTGCACCATTGCAGCTTCAATCATTCACTTACTTCAACCGGCTGGAGGAACACACGTCACTTTGATAATTTTGTTTAGGCAGTAAAACACTCAAAACTGGTCTATACACTGAAACAATAATTTTGGCATTGAGTTTGAAAATGAATAGAGCATACAACCTCAAACTCGATGATTTTTCAAACCTGTGTTGTCTGCCGGCACTGCAGTACATGAACACTAACAGGGAACTTTAAAAAGAGTACGCAAAATTAAGCAAGAAAATTAAGCAACTTTGCCAGACTCACCCGATGATTCCCCCAATGCAATCGTAGAACTGTTCAATTTCTCCCAAAGTCTTTAGAAGCCCCTCCACTGCCGCAATTCCCACTCCATTATCTACACCGCCAATTCCATTTCCATCTGAGTTCCAATTCTCAATCATGTCCGCCAGCACGTAGAAGGCATTCTTCAAAGCACTCCCCTCCGCTCTCACTTCCCCTCCGTCCACATCCACCTCCGTCTCCAGAACATGACCCTGCCCCGCAGCCACGAGGCACTTGAGCAGGAACACCTCCGCCGAGCCCAGCCGAGGCAGAACCCTAGCAATCCCCCTCCTCCCGCCGCCAAAGAATCCCCTAACCCTAAGATCCGCGTCGAGCACGCGAAGCTTCTCCCGGAGGCCCCTCGCGACCCGCAGACGCGACCGCAGGGCCTCCAACCGCGCGATATCCTCCCATAGGTCGAAGTCCGGCGCTGGCACCTGCTCCACGGGGGCGATGGAGACGCGCCTCACGCCCCTGTGAGCAGAGGAGTAACAAGAGGAGGGGGACGAGAAGTGGAGCAGAGAGGAAGAAGAAGAGGACAGCGGCTTCCATAGGAGGAGCGTTTGATGTCGCCGGGGGATGGAGGGGAGAAGAGGAGAAGAGGTTGCTTCGGAGGTCGAAGGGGAAGAGGAGGGGGTGGGGGAGAAGAGGGGAAGGCGCACGCTGGGCGCGGCATGCGCCATCGCGCGCTTCCCCGCGGGGGTAGCGGGCGAGGGGGCAGAAAGGTTAGC
Source organism: Zantedeschia hybrid cultivar (assembly GCA_030544215.1). NCBI lineage: Eukaryota > Viridiplantae > Streptophyta > Magnoliopsida > Alismatales > Araceae > Zantedeschia > Zantedeschia hybrid cultivar. Next base: position 11,412,186 of record JARZZO010000005.1, read on the forward strand.
GGTAGGGAGAGGTAGAAGAAAGCGGAGTGGGAGGGAGGGGAAGTGGGCATTTTAAACGGGGGAGAGAGAGAGAGAACGGATAAGAGAAGATGCCGCGCAAGCGGAGAAGCATATGCCGCCTTGGCAATTGGCAGGTTCGAGGTGAGCCGTGGCTTCGTAGAGAGTAGACTGAAAGAACATCTTGTTAAATTAACGTTGGACCTATTATAAAGTGTGATATTTCTTGATGTTCCTAAGATACATCGATAAAGTGTGCTACAGTTTTAGACGATCATATTATCAAACCAATTTTCGACTTGTTTTTGGTTCATTACTGATGTAGACTGGATCTATCACGACCGGATCCCGCAGACGGGGATCCGGAGAAGAGGATCCGGAGCCGGTCCGGATCGATCGATGGAAGGGGGGAATCCGACGGGGATCCGCAACGGGGCGAAGACGAGGCTTCTCAGAGTGGTTTGAATCCGCCCGCGGGGGGCGCGATCTGCCGCCGGAGCCGCTCTTGGATAGCGAGCCGCTGCTCCTTCGGCGGACGGAGACGCAGCGCGAGCAGGAGCTTCTCTCGGCGGAGTGGTCGACGAGCGTCGGAGCAGAAGCCGGAAAGTCCGAGATCGGACGGGGGGACGGCTCGCTCTCCGACGAGGGAGTCCGAAGGCACCTTCAGCGCGAGGCCGAGCCTCCTGGCGCGGGGCAACTGACGGACTTGCCCTCGGACAGCGAGCCCGAAGGCTCTTTCAGCGCGAGACCGGGTCTCCTGGTTTGGGGCAGCCGGCGGTCGGCGTCGAGACCAAGGATAGGAATCCGAGGTCGGCGGCCGAGACCGACTCGGAGAGGTCGGCGATGATTCGAACCGAGCCCCTGCAAGAAGGATAGAAGAAGAAGAACCAGTCAGCAGGAGTCCCGGGCGTCAGCCCTGGGGAACCCCCTCCGACGGTCAAGTTAGCTCCTGAAGAAGATTCGATTCAGAAAGCAAGAAAGAGTAGGTATAATGCTATTCGGACAGAAGTCCTTTAAGGGGTTTCGGAAGCTTGCAGAGGCATCCGTTTTCCCCCCCCCTTCCTGGCCACAAATAGCAGGATATTTATAGCGGAGGATAGTGGATGGTTAACGGTGGCAGCCGATATAGGACTAAAGGAGGCTTACTGATAAACCGCCATAGCTCCCGATCCGCCACCGGAGTGGGCCGGATTCGGCTACCGGGCCGAAGGGGGTTGGGCCGCTGACGGGCCGAAGCCTGTTGGGCCCTGGGCTGCCGCGCTGCTCCCGGGCCGTAGGCTGGTGGGCCGCTGACGGGCTGAAGCCTGTTGGGCCGGGAGCGACGGTGCCGCTTATGGGCCGAAGGCTGCTGGGCCGCTGACGGGCCGAAGGCCGCCGGAGGGCCTGGTACTGTCACTGTTGGGCTGAATGGGGTTTTGGGCCTGCTTCAATGGGCCGAATCGGATTCTGCTGCATCAATTACTCATGATCATCCACGAGTGTCTAAATGAGCATGCAAGAGACCAAGCCAAAGAGACAGATCAATATCTCAGTTAAACTTTAAAATTGTCAAAAAATATTCTTCGTAAATGTTTTGAATTATAATTAATAAAAATTTCTAATGAATGAAATGGTGACAAATGTAATTCTCAAATGTCAGCCACCCGATCAGATCAACCGTACAGTGTCATTTCCACTGCGGTGGAAATCGGTCTCGTTGCCACGATGGTTTTGTTTTTCTCAGGTGGTCCTGCAGCCCTTGTCTTCCTGAACGGGTCCTCTTAGAAGGCCGAAGGGGCCTGCTCGATGACCGTGGACTTGTCGGTGGGGATAAGGGATTGTCCTACTTGGCATGCCTTGGGGGGGACTGGGAGGTATGTGGGTCCCATGAGATTTTTAGTATTACGCGCTGGAGAGCCTCAAGTTGGCGTTGGGGGTGATTTGTACAGGAGGGGACCCAAAGTTGCATGTGACAGATCTCGTGTTTGTTAGTCTGAGACCCAAGCCAGCCCGTTAAGTGACGTACACGGGACTTTCTATAAAATGGATGAGTAATGCTTCTCAATGTAATAAAGTTGAGTCACCTTGTAATGAAAGTTGGCATTGATCTATTTGGATAGGGTCATGTGAGTTGGGATAACTTTTTTTACGCGTAGACCACACGAATGTTAAATATGAGTGAAAGATTTTAAACGTACGTACATGTAATAAATGCTTTGCGTAAGTATACGAAGTATTTGTCATATCTGAAAAAGTAATGGCCATCAATATGATATAGACATGCATAGGAATGACAAAAATATTTTAGACATGACAAATACTATTTGTCGTGCCTACGAAATATTTGTCACGTTTGTAAAATATGTACCACATCCGTCCACACAGTTGTTCATGTACCAATAGAAGGTTCGGCAGCTACTGTAGCCCCTGTTTCTTCAAAGTTCAGCAGATCCCATCCCGTAGACAAAACATGCATGACAGGAAGGATTAAATTAAATAGCCTCCACAGCGACTATTATGCATTAGTACATTTCTTTCTCTTGCTATACTTGCTCGCAAGGACAAAAAGAACCGGCCCTTGTTCCACGCCCTGACTGATACCCCCAAGTGTTCCCTAGGTAGGGGGTACCAGTCATATAACCTTAAAGCGGTTAGTTGTTACATGAACTTCTAGTTAGATTACATGCTAACAGAACAAGCATCATGTCAATAAATATCATAGATGATCACTGAACCTTGAACCTCTAAGATGACTTGGGATAAATGTTTAGAGATGACAAATATTTTTTAAGCATAACAAATACTTCGTAAGCATGATAAATAATAATTGTCATGCCTATGAAGTATTTGTCACGCATAAATATATTTATCGTGCCAAAAATTTTTCACCTGCATTTAATGCTCGTGCGGTCCACCCGTAAAAAACGTTATCCCAATCCATATAATTATGTCTAAGTGGACCAATCTCATCTTACGTTGCAAGATGAGTCAACTTTACTGCACTACCCTCGGTACAACAAGCATTACTCTAAAATGGATAAGAGTCGTCATGTATGCGTGCGCCCAAATCATGAGCAAGATCGCCTTTACACAATTATCAGCATTAACAATGATTATGTGATGCATAACCATGATGATTTTGTGACTTTGTCACTTGTCTTCTTGCAAACAAATGAAAATCTTCTATCATTGTCAATTGACTATAAGGGAGTGTATGCAAAATCCCCACTTAAAAGTTACCTTTGATTTTTACTTTTAATATAAAAAATAGGGCTTTTTGATCTTCAATCTTCATAAACTTTTGATATTATGAAGATCTCCCCCTAATCCAATGATTTACAAATAAGGCCCCACAATTACATAAAATTTTAAGAATTTAGTCACTACATAATTAGTATTTCATAATCATAAATTATTTTTAAATTATCATATTAAGATATAATTCGTGCACATAGTTACAATATTTTGTCTTCTTCTTTTGAGAAATTGTCATATATGCCGGAGCACTATCCATCGTGAAAAACTTTTTCTTGTTTTGATTTTAATTAACACTTTATAATTTTTAAATATTTAATATATAATTAGTACTTAATGGTCTTAAATTATTTTCTAATTACTTATTAAAAATATAATACAAGAACACGCTCTCTATCTTTAATGGTATATTATTCTGACAGTGTCACATGAAGATAATAATATTTTAACATTGTAAAAAATTTAAGACTATAACAGTGAATATTGTAACACCTTCACATTACACTACTTTAATAGGTGTTAATCTTAAAGTGCCTTAGTGTTAAAGTGTATCATTATTCACTTTAAAGTATCTTGTGTTAAAATTTTATGGTGCTAAAGTATTCTTGTCTTCCCATTATAATTATGAGAAGACAAAAATACATTAACATTATAAACTTTAATGCTTAAACACTTTAACAATAAATTTTTTTAAAGTATTGTGTTATAAAGGTATTATAATATTAACTTTAAATGTATTAGTGATAAAGTTTAATAGCATTAAACTATTGTTATTATAGTGTTAGAAGATTATAGTATTAAGGATTATACTAGAAGAGAATAATACAAGAAAATACTTCTCTTATAGTATAATATTTTAATAAATAATATAAATAATAATGCCTTCCTATTAAAATATATATTTTATATCTTCCTATCATACTGCTAGAATAATATACTATTAAAGATAGAGAGTGTATACTTGTATTATATTAGATAATTTAAGATTAATAAATTCTAATTATACATTAAATATTTTAAAATTTAGAAAATGATAATTAAAATAAAAATAAGAGAAAACATTTCACGATAGATAGTGCTCAGGGATATGTGACAATTTCTAGAAAGAAGACAAAAGATTGTGAGTGTGTACAAATTATATTTTAATAAGATAATTTTAAAATAATTTAAGATCATGATATACCAATTGTGTATTAAATAAATTTTAAAATTTTATAAAAAAATTAATTAAAATAAAAAAATAAAAAATACGATCAATAGTATACGGGGGTATGTAGTGATTGTTAGGAGAAGAAGACAAAATATATAAAGTTTACATAATATTTTATATTTTAAAATATAATTTAAAAATAATTTAAGACTATGAAATAATAATTGTATAATAATTAAAATATATACAAATATTAGTTAAAGTAAAAGAAAAAAAATATGATGAATAGTGCATAGGGGTATGTGATGATTTTTTAGGAGAAGATGACAAAATATATGAAGTTTACATAACATTTTATATTTTAATAAGATAATTTAAAAATAGTTTATGACTATAAAATATTAATTGTGTATGAACTAATTTTTTAAAAAATATAAAATATTAATTAAAGTAAAAAAAAGAAAAAATTACGATGAATAGTGCACAAGGGCATGTGATGGGTTTTTAGGAGAATAAGGCAAAACATACGGATGTAAGGTTTTATATGTTAACAAGATGATTTAAAATAATTTAGAAATACTTAACTGAATTTTTAATTTGTTATAAAAGTATTAGTTAAAATAAAAGAAATCAAAATTTATAATGAATAGTGCACTGAAGTGTGCGATGATTTTTTAGGAAAAGAAGACAAAAGGTACCATGTAAGCATAGTAAAAAGGGAAAGTTTTAGTGGAGAGGAAGTCAAAAGATGAGTATGGGTTAAAAAGTGAGAGAGAAAGTTGAGAAGGCTATTTTACAAATCTGAGCGTTGTTATCCTTTGGAGGTGACAGCAAGGAGCTCCTAGTAAGAATCTCAAAAAGTAATGAGGCTAAGTAAGGGACCAGCCTCCAGCCAAGGGCCTGAATTAATTAACCCTTTAAGATTTGACAACAATCTTTCTTTTTAATTTCTTTTTGTGAGGAGCCGATATGAGAACTTGCTTTTTTTTTTTTCTTTCATCTTTCTCATGCATAAAGATCAACTTGCCTTCTATTTACTAAGATCATAATCTTTAAGCTATATTTTTATGTCTTTTGTGTAAAATTCTATTGATTGGATTTAATAAATCAAATCAATGCCTAATAATGTTTAGATATTGTTGAATGGACTTGTTGTTACACACAGGCATATATAATCTTGTTGGACAAATAGTTTCAATTTCGTGGATAATTAAGTTCTTTACCATTCTTGGTGATTATATTTAAATGATGATTAAAATTTTAGAATTCACAATAATGAAATTATAACGTGATAATGGATTCATTAATTGAAATCCCTTAACTTTGAAATTAAGGACAATTCCGATATTGGGAATTAAGGATGGATAACCCTATCAGGGTTGTTAAGTCTATAATCATGTGTCATAAGGAGTTAAATGTGTGATTTTAATGGTTTACTGCATGGTTTATGCAATGTATGGAAGGAAAGCACATTTGTTAACGGTTGTCTAGACTTGCCGAAACATTAAGGCTATTTTTCTTTTGGGCTAATTAAATGGAGTGACGCTTTGCACTAGTAATTCCTTTTACTTTCAGACTTCAGTTCCTTGAGGTTGGGGAAGATGATTTCATACACATTTTAGGGTTTTGTTTCAACCTAAAATAGCACAATCCAAAACAATTGTTTCGTTTTACGGTATTTTCGGATCTTTAGAATGATGTAAAATAGTATAAAATAAAATTTTGTCTGGGCCTTGTCTGTCCACGTGGCAGCCCAATTTTTTGCTTTGGTTTACAGGAAAGACTAACTCTAAACAAAAACAAGAATATTAAAGCATTCTCTTGTTTTGTTTTACAAGCAATCAAACCATTGCTCCTTGATTTTAAAACAACAAAATTCTAAGCAGTACTTACTACATTGCATGCGATGTAATAAGGATGACGTGAAATGCAACACTTCACCTTTTTGCACTATTTGTCACACTTTCTTCCTACCTTTCGAGTGAAAAGAAAAAGAAGCTGCACCTTTTCTGATAGTATTTATTGTTGTTCTTTTTCTCACACCATCCTTCAAAAAAAGTTTAAAATATTTTCCGCTTTAGTCTATCCACTTGTCAGTTTATCACTTTTAATACAAATTTGTCACTTTTAAGCGTAAAATTATCAATTTCAGACATATTTTTATCATTTCTAAGTATAATTTTATCTATTTTTACATAGTTTAGTTTTATCACTTCGAACGCAAATTTATCACTCCTAAGTGCATTTTTATCACTTTCTATGTAGCTCAGTTTTATCCTTTCTTACACAATTTTATCATTTATTAATGTAATTTTGTTACTTTCTACGTAAAATTATCACTTTCAAACAAAATTATTACATCCAAGTATTTTATCAGGAATGGATAATTTTGTGCAGAAAGTGATAAAAGTGCGTTAAGAAGTGATAAAGTGATAAGACTGAATTATATAAGAAGTAATAAAAATGCACTGGAAAGTGATAATTTTGTTATCACTTCCTATGTAACTCAGTTTTATCTTGTCTTACGTAATTTTATCATTTCTTAATATAATTTTGTTACTTTCTATGTAAAATTATCACTTCCAAACAAAATTATTACATACAAGTGTTTTATTAGGAAACGCTAATTTTGTGTAGGAAGTGATAAAGTGATAAAATTACTTAAGAAGTCATGAAACTGAATTAAGTAAGAAGTGATAAAAATGCACTTGAAAGTGATAGAATTGTACTTAGGAGTGACAAAAATGAGCTACGTATGTAAGAAGTGATAAAATTATGATTCAAAAGTGATAAAAATATGTTTAAAAGTGATAAGATTGATTTGTAAGTGATAAACTACGAAGTGACGGGGGTAAGACACAAAAGGGTTTTGTGATGTCAGAAAGTTACATATTCTTTTTTGTTCACTTAAAAACGGTCAAAAAATGAGAAGAAAGTAAAACAAGTGGTGAAAATAAGTGAAGTGTTGCATTTCACGTCATCTTTTTTGCACCGCATGCGATATAGCAAATATTACTTTAAAAATTTGCTTGTTTTAAAATTGATAATTTTGAAATAGGTAAATTACAAAAAAAATCATTAAAACAAACAACCCTATATATTTTGGATAACGACTGCCTTACCATCGAAGGGGCCTTAGTCCTAGTCTCAGGCTCCTACTAACCAAAAAGATCGTAGGGTGGACTCTTTTTTTGTACCATGTAATCGAGTCCATGACGACCTTGTAGCTTTGTAGAATATATGACTTGGTAGTCCTTGCCCTTGCCACTTAGAGGAAATTGGTCCTTCTGCTAGGACAATTTGGCGGAGACCGAAACCAGTTAGTCAAAAAGGCAACCAACCAGACTTATGCTTACTTTGATTCTGATCTGCCATAATTTGGCTACGTACTGTAGATGAGTGACAACTTCTGTACTGCATACTAAATCATGGTTTGGATGGGCAACACGTATATCGTGAGAGGTGTGTCCGACGAGTTGCCTATTAAGGCAATGCATGGCTGTTACGTTCAATGGACCAATGCAGAAGAGACTAGTTGGTTTGATCTTCTTGTCCGGATTGAGATTGTTACTCTATTTTTTTGACACCACTTGTATTTTACTCATTTTGATTGGTTTAAAATTTTTAAAAAGTAAAAACTTTTCTTTCTTTTAAACTTTATTTTTTTCTCTCCATAATAATTGAACCAATAAGATGAAGTAGAGTAGCAATAGTGAAAAAAATGTGGAATAGACAATCTCAATCCTTCTTGTCCCGTGTCGTTTTCTTAAATCTTTTGATTTTTTTCCCCACCTTGTGGCGTTTCGGCATGGTTTCACGGTTTACACACACAATGGGGTGTTCTCTGTGAATTTCTCTCTCTCTCTCTCTCTCTCTTTTTGTGTGAGAAACAACAGTTTCATTACACAGACATACGTACATATATGCATACACATACATATATATATATGTAAACGTAACTTGCAACATGTAGTTATGATTTAATTGAAGCCAAAAGAATAAAACTGATCAAACTTAAAGATTATCTGTGCATCTAAGTGGGCACAGTGTTAGTAGTGATATGCATCACATTAAACCTGATCAAGAAAAAAAAGGAAAGGAGAATAAGTATAATTGGCTTCACTTGCTGATTACAGCTCCAAACGTACAAGTTGAGGTACAAAATCAAAACCCAAGGTTCAAAAGGATATAAGCTAAAAATACAGCTTTGAGACTTTCAACCTCGATTGCCAGTGAGAGGTCAATTTGTATTTGGCTCGATCGAGAATATATTTCTACAAGAGAGAGGTCTAAGCTTACTCGAGACTCCCATATATTTCTACACAGTATTTACTCCCGTAACTGAAGTTAACCGATCGAGGCATAACCGAGGGAAAGAGTAAAGAGGAGGGCAATGATGACTGCTGAGGAAGGTGGTTCTTATTTATATCTGAGACATGCTAATTATCTATGACAACTGATCTATATATTCACTCATAAATTCAGACTATAAAAAAGGGGATCCATACATATGGTCATTATAGGTCGCTGTGAAATCTGTAAGGCGACCAGAGACACATAGATCAGCCAGCAAGGTATAAGGAAGGATAAATATCAGGTCTATGATAAAGATAAGCCAGCAAGGTATAAGGATTAATATCATGTCTATGGTAATCAACTTAATTGTGATCAGTCACACCAAAACAAGTTAATCATGCCATTAGCTGTAAAAAGTTTGTCTAGGATGTCACACCACAAGAAGGGGTAAAAATTGTTTTATCTATATATCATATATATATGTGAATCGATGGTTTAACAAATTAAAGCTACAGCCGACACTCATGGTGGTAAACAGCTGTGTCATGAAAAATTCCCTACTGCCCTTGCATGAAAATGTCATTTAAGAACAAATTAACATCTAATTAATTCCTGTGATCCGCTATAAGCTTGCACAAGTGATATTCGATCAAATTATCTTGATCATATATTATTATAACACACTTCTTGTCACATTATTTTACTATATTCATTAGGAGCTCCCGGATCGTTTGATCGAGAAACTGTTATTATCATCACAAAGAATGCACTAGAAGTGTTCTTAGCAGGAAGCGTCTGATTATAGAACAGTAAAAAGGTGACAGAATATCCAGTATAATAGCAGTCCTCATAAAAGCAATAAATATTTTCATTGCTTATTGGTCAGGTGACCTAGATGCTGAGTAATGGCCTTAAATAACAATGTTATCGTCTCTATGTTGGCCTTTCTAGTTAAATACCAACATTTCTTATGCATAATCGTGTACTAATGCAAACAGCAATTTTCTTCCTAACATTTTCAGTGGCAGTTTTAAATCTTGCCTAAAAAAGGTTATTGCATTTAGGGGAGGTATCAAAGTGGGTCTCACGATCCAAAGCATTATGCTTTGCTCGCAAGGCCTGATTAAAGATGTATCCAGTTGATCATTTTGATCCTGGAACACAGCATTATGCTTAGGCAGGAAGTGAGCTCAAGCTGCTAATTAATTGGTTATGATCAGTGCCCGAAGGAATGGAAGTACAACTACTCAGTCTCGTGACGTCCTTCAGATGCTGCAAGACATATGTGTGACATGAAGATGCTCGGTCGATATACCCATACATGTCTTTTTTCCAAATTATAACCAAAACGTTAGTGAACTACATACTTTAGATCTGTAGAATTTGAAGGTTAGTGTGCATGAGACATCAACCAAATTAAATCTCCTTGAGGGATTTAAGTTGATTACCTATAAATGAAACAAGATACAAGAATGTAACAGATCGAATCATGAATTGTTTGATCCCGAAAATATGGACTGCAGGGATCAGAATGAGGGCTAGCAACCCTCTTCAAGCTGCACAAAGGAATTATCAAAAGGCAAGTTTATAGCATACCCTTATGCACAGGGTTAGATTCTAGAGAAGCGTAAAATGATCAGTTGTCAGTCAAAATGAAACAGTTAACCTCGCAAACGAGGTACCTAAGCCCCCTTTTCTGCTCGAGCAATGTTAGGGTGACGGGATTCTTTCTCTACTTTTCTTCCCCTCAATAAAAGAAGGGTCTAAGTCAAGTTTTTTTATAAAAAAATTCACAGGCACCAATTAATGTGAAACTCAAAAAAGAAGCCATTCCCATTCAGCTACATAAGATGGGGAAGAAAAGTGGAGAAGAATTCCCATCAGCTAAGCATTTCCCTTTCTGCCCACCATCTACCAGATCCCTCTTTGTTCGCCAATAAACTAAGTTGTCAACATACACAAACACTAAACCAAATGAAATTACACACTATGAAGTTAAGCCCCATGGAAATAGATCACCTCCATCACTGGCTAGAAGATGCAATATAACGACTCAAATAGCTAGCTAACAAAATCTGGTATTGTTGATAAGGTGCAGATATTATTTATATATATGGATATATATATCTTCTCAGTGAATCATTTAGGGGCTCTGGGACGAAAGTTAGGAGAGTCAAGCAATGATATGTATGCTTCCTGCTGGAAGCTACATCACTGAATTAGCGCATGCATGTCATGAAGTGCACAAATTAATTAATATGCCGATCGCAGTTAACATATATATCTCGAATCTGTGAAATTACATCCAGGGCAACGATAAGACATTGGGAAACCCTAAACAAACACTGCCAAATATCCACGGGATTAGAAGCTACATAAGGACAATGAGTTGAAGGATACGTACATAATGACAATACTATTCAGATGCTCACATGGTAACTCTAACATTTACACAAGGTGTTATGTCCGACCCGTCCTCCTGTTTCCCAATAGCTAGCCCTCACCAATATGTTCTTCCATAACCAGTCCATGATGAAAAGCCTGCAGGATCTCACAAATTAATATGGAGTTAAGCAGGTTCAACATAACCTCGTCTTCGTCTAACGAAAGAACGTATAACAACAGATAAGGGAACAATATAAACAGGAGGCATATGCTTTATGCTTCAGTCACATTTCAAAAGCATCGTCTAAACGCAATGTGGAAACCTTATATACAGTGATGAATATCCGTTATCTAAAGAAAAAGAACAGCATAATTTCAGAGAACCGGTTGGTTGTTTGCCTGTGGACTTTGGGGGACAAACATTCAAGTGGGGCGAAAAAAATAACCATTAATATGTTATTTTATTTAAGATAAGACTTAGCTATATATTAGTCATTTGAATTAAATGGCATGAAGAAATTAAGCACCAAGGGCAAGAAGTGTGGTCAAGATGCATGGTTCTTTTTTTCTTTTTCTCACATTCGTTATGTCTTCAATCGTATATGCAAAGTCTTGCCGTCCCTAGAGTTTGAAGTCAAAGTGCATGTGCATGCGATTGGTGAGACTGACCGCACTGTTTTATGCGGCGCAGACTGAAAACGTTTCTATTCTTCAATTAGGGCTTTTGTATCTTCTAAGAATCTATTATCCATAACAAAGAGGGAACCTTAATCTTCTTCATCACAGCAAATACGTCATTGTGTTACACCAATCACGTTTGAAAGGTAGGGAATCACACCACCACACCCAGAATAGAGATCCTCCAAGTATCACTTGATGAAGATGCATGCACAATAGAAATTAAGAATGTAGGCTATTATTACCTTCCGAGTTCGTAAGTACCTCAAGATCTCACTACATTCCACTCATATAGTCAGATCCAGAGTACTTGCCACTCTTGCAGGCTTCACAGTAGTGTCGTCATCTTCCTCGCTCGTACTTCTAAACCTCGTCTCTTCTGTAGCATCTTCTGGTTTTGAAGGAGAGAACAAGGAAAGGGATAAGCCGCTGCCAACTTCCTCATCCTCCCATAGTCTTCGTTTCTTCTCGTTCCTTTTTGGAAGGTTAAGAGATAGCGTCAGGTCCAGTCCACTGGCATCGCTGTTCCTCCATTTGATCATGTCTGCTGCTTCACGATGACCTGTCGGGGCTTCCCGCCGGTGCCATTCGACCTCTTCCCGTTTAGAGCTGCTTGCATGGGTCGCATATTGTTCTCCTCTTCCAGACGTGTACTGTGCTGTGAATTTGGGCTCCGGAGGGCAAGGTCTCAGACTGCTGCCATCAAATAGATGATTCTGATGATGATGGAAAAGCTGCAAGTTCGCATTTGGCTCGAACAATCTCGCGCTGGCCCGGTGGTCGAGAGTGGAGTTGCTCTTCTGCAAGTCATGCACAGCCCTCACTCCCGAGCATCCAAAGATCATATCAGCTGCGGAGCCCAGCCGGAGCCTGGATCCTGTAAGACCGTTCATGTCCCTGCCAAGGTATGGATTGCGGATCCAGCTCCCATGGGCGCCGAGCCATGGGGAATCTTCGTATCTATACGAAAGAGGGAAAAAAAAAACATACAAATATTACCACCATCGGTTTCTGAAAACAAAACATGTCAGAAGGCATATGAACTGGAAGGATGATTTTATATACCTGGAGCCAGTAAGAGGCCCTTGGTAAAGGCCTTGTAGCATGGGAAGCTGGCGAAGGTTGTACAGATGCCTACTTGCGGCACGCTCCATCAGACCCCCTTGCTCATTTATGATAACTGGAAGATGGAGCTTGTAACATAAGACTATAGATCTTAAAAGAGAGGATCTTTAATATATAATTGTGGCACTTCTGCGGAGATTCGGTATACATACCTCGACCAGACTCATCAATCTTCTTGCTCCTGAACATCTGAAGAGCAAAAGAAATTGAGGAAAAAGGAGTTCCATAGATATGTGATCGTGGATCAGATAGAAGTAGAGCCCAATGAAAAGAAGAGTACCTGCAAATGGCTTTTCACATGAGCGATGCTGAGGCCCTTAACATTCATCAGCTGGAGAATTTGCTTGGGTGTAGCTCCTGCACCCGTGGAAATTAAGTGAAGAAAAGCATAGAATATTAAGGAATTAATAGGATACTACTATCCAGATATAGGCTAATTTCTATAGGTGAGACTTGTGGTATGGGGAATTAATGACCATGGTGGGGAAATAATGGTCATAGGAATAGAACAGATCACTCACGGTCTTGGCCACCGAGCCTCTCGACGGCATGAACAAAACAAAGGTGGAGGTCGGGCGTCCACCGGAGCCTGGGGTTCTTGGACCTGACGTACTGCCTGACGGGACCGGAGCTCGCCTTCCTCTCGCTCTCCTCCACGGTGCTGTTGCTGGAGCTCCCCCCGGTGTTGGGGCTGCCATCGTCGCCGTCGTCCTCCCCCTCGTCGTCCGATGGGTTCTTCTTGGGCGACTCGTCGGAGTCTGCTTCCTCCATCTCCCCCCCTTCTCCTCTTCCTCCTCCTCCTCCTCCTCCTCCTCTCCCTCACCACTTCCTCTTCCTCTTCCTTCTTGGAATGGAGCAAAGGGAACTATATGGAAGGACAGCAGGAATAATTCTATCCTCCTTCTATTGCCTGAACCCCCCTCGACACCGCCATGAACGGACAAAGCGGCCGCCGCGTCGACCACAACATGTCAGACCGCCGGTGACGAGTTTCATCGGCCGCTGGAGCATTAATTCAAGAGGGAGAAGCTAGCAGACACCACCAGTCTACCTTGTTGTCATGTCATCTGGCGCAGGAACTGGGAAAGAAACAACTCCCCCAGCCTCAAAAACCCTAATCCCGGCGACACCCGCTAAGAGACAACACTCTACCCTCCACCTCTCCCTCTCCCACCCTCTCTCTCTCTATCTTCTCTCTCCCTCTCTCTCTCTCTATCTGTAGGTATGTGTTTATTATGGGCTATGCATGCAAGTCCATGTGTTAAGCCTTGTGTAGGTATGTGTTTATTATGGGCTATGCATGCAAGTCCATGTGTTGAGACTTGAGAGAGGCTATAGATGGATATATGTATATGTTTGTATCTATGCAGGATACATGCATGTCCACTGTTGGGATGTGGCTATGTGTCGGAACATGAACACAGAAGGACCAAGTAGAGAGAGAGAGAAGACAGTGAGGTGCAAAGCGGTGGGAACTGTGCGGGGTGGGTCACGTTGCTGACTCTTTGATGCGAGCTGTCGGTGATGCCGACCGGGAGTTTAGATGGGCGTCGCTGACACCCTCGGTCGATCACGGAATTGTCCCGACCCAACTTGCGAACTAGAAATTGAGTAGAGGAGAAAATGGAAGAAGGTACCTAATTTATGAGTCCGGAATGTACGGATTCTTCGCTGAGATGAACTAATTTGATTCTGAAGAGTTAATTAGTAATTTGATTCTGAAACAATTCAAGTATATTTTATCACTTTCTCTTCTTATGTGTCAGAGGGCACATAAAAACTCAAGAAAAAAAGTTCAGAAAATCCCTGCAACCTTCTGATCCCTTTACCGGAGCCCATTTGGATCAGATTGCTGTCCCCGATCGACAAGACCACAGTTATATTGACTCCTTTTCTGTTCATCATTCAATGGATTATATATGAGTATTTGTGCCCTATATATGTTGCAATCGTACATCTTAGAAAGTTTTTTTATTTTTTGAAAAAAATTATCAAATAAGATCTCATCTCTTATGATCTGATGGTTCAGAATACAACAGTGTATACACAAATATTACTCATCAGATATATAGAAGTATGTCATTTTGGTTTTATCTTGAATGCTGTAAAATATCAATTTTGCACGCATTGATTTGGAAGGCAAAACTTTCAAATTCAAAATTATCCATTTTATATTCTTACTTTTTTTAATCTTTGATAATCTTGAATGAAAAACCAAAATCGATCAGGATCATGGGAGAACGACACATGAGTGAACACAAATTTAAAACTAAACAATTTATGGCTCCAAATGCCTGAAAAATTCTGTATAACGTTTTCCGACACAGAAAACAGAAGAAGAATATATATTGTTCTACTACACTAATTTTGTGACACACCGAACGGCCCCATAAATGTGAAATCTTCTAACGTAGTGAATAAGTCGAGCATAGGGGACCCAAAAAATTTTGTTAGAAGGGTCAAATAATAGGTTATTATTATCGAGATTGGTGAAAATTCAAGGGACCATATATAGCCCCTCTAACCCCCCCCCCCCCGGTTCCCTCGTGACACTCACGTACATAGTTGTCGATTATTCTTTTTAAATAACTTCTCAAATTATTTTGAAAATTTTTAACCCCATCTTGTGAGTAGGTAATTAAGGGGGTACGATCAACAACTACGTATCATTTAAGTTCAACGCATCAAGTACACCTTAACCAGCTCGATCATATGAGGAAGACACCCACGAGTCATAAAACTGTTTATGGTAGGCCTTTACCTTGTCAAATCAAAATAAACTCGAAAGTTGCAAACTCCAACCGATATTTACAATAAAACCTGTGATAAGACCTCCACTCCACACACGTCCGACCATCTACTACCACAAATGTTTATTTGTTAAAAATAAAAAGTTATAAAATCTATATGTAAGCAATCCAGCTTGTTTTTTAAGATTTTTTTTTAAAACTAAATTAAACAATCCAAAGTCCAATAATGACGACCCTCTGCGCTGTTAACACGTCATTTGTCCTATCTGCCTCACCTGAAGGACTGACTTCTGCCTCCAGGGTAAGGACCACGGCCACTCCGCTCAACAAGGGATTGCTACGTACATGGACTTCGTGCTCGTCCTTCAGTTTTATTAGTCACAGTCTAAAATTAGCTTTTCATCGCCAAACAAACCTATGGTCATCACGACGACAACTGGAGTAGTCCTAGGCGTTTAACCTGTACTCCTCGGTCTATTATGAACTGAGATCGTCAGTAAAGAAGGGGGGAGGGAATCTCATCTCATTCAGGTTTTTCTGTGATCGCAAAATGTCATCTTTCTTTTTTACTGATAGTCTACGTTCTCAACTTTTCTATTATTGGATGACGCTATTGGGCGACGAGACAACGGTCCGAGAACCAGTGGTTCACATGCCATGTTGATAGTTTTGTAATAATTAACCTTGTTAGTGTGAGAGGTGGCTCTATTTTGTTATGCAAAAAATACTATTGAAAAAAAAAAATCTTATGTCGAGATATTGTCTCTAGAGAATGGATAACATACAGTCATTTTATTGAGAAAAGACGAGGTTAGACTTGTCTGCTAAAAATTACATAACCACCATTGTCAATTGAAGTGAGATTAAACTCTGTGTACAATTATGACACTCTATTAAGGATGATCTTTTTAAAGCACATCTCCCTCTCAAGTATTTATTACATGTTCTCTGTGAGGTCGGTCTCTGTATAAAGATGGGTTTAGAGTTCCCCATCACTAAGGAATATGGACGCGAATACGTCTCAGATATATGTTGAGAAATGCGTGCAATATGACAACTATATATGAGTCTCTATGCACGTCAGCACATCTATGTTAAGATTGACTGGAATGAGCTGGTATATATAGTGACAACTATAAGTTTGTGAATCTAATTTTATCTCTTATCTATGGCCTTGATGATTAACTAGTTATCGGCTTCTGCTGCCATATGTCCTGCAACGAAGGCAAAAAGATTGAGAAGTAATGGAGGTTTTCATCAAGTGGCAGCTGTATGGTGGCAAGCTTGCCACTTAATTATCTAAACCACCACGTACGGCGATGGCTTGGAGTCGTTGAAGCATGCACATGCGAGAAAGGTCATGGGTTCATCTAAATTAAAGGTCGAGGAAAGTCTCATGGCCTCAGTTCTTTCAAGTTTGCTTTAATACGTCTCAATCGCCGGTGCCAACCAGGAGTGGAGAAACAAAGAACCGATGCTTTCTTTCAGAGATCTTTCACATCTGTGCACTCTTCGGAAGGTATTGGCAGTTCCGTCACTTTCGGAGGCTGTGAGAACGGCATGATCTGATAGAGAAAGGGTTTCTCTAGAGAACTTCGTCTCGACAGCCTTGATGTTGGCTGAAATATAGATAAGAAACAATTGAGAACACTTCAAACACCTCATTCTGCCACTTGTACGTGCTCTGAAGAAGCAGCAAGCTTTCCTGGTCCTGTACGTTAGCTTTCTCTTCTTGTTTCTTCGGTAACTCGTCTGATGGATTCGAAGACTCGCAGACGTCGTTTGAAAAGGTTCCCATTAAGTGGATCAGTCATAGGTACGGACACTAGGATAATGATAGAATTACAGATAAATCAGCCTCTACGTGTTTGCAGAATCGATTTGTAGAGTTATATATATATATATATATATATACAAACATTAATATTATATGTCCAATAGTATGAGCATACATACTCCACTGATTATCAAGAAGTTTTAGTTCGGCTGTTGGATCATTACATCTTGATATATACTAAAATATCCCAAATTAGTTAAAAGATAAAACAAAAGATATATTTAATAGAATGTACATACTTCACTGATTATACTAAAGTTAATTTTAAGTTGAATGGTTTGATAATTTAATAAAAATAACTATGTCCTCCTATCACATACGCTTTTGATCATTATTTATTTGAGATAGTCTAGCTTGTGACCCACGAGGAAACATGTTAGAATACTCTGATACTAGCTGTTAAGAACAAAACAAAATATGCTTAGATATATAACTTACTATACTCACACTAATATTAAGCTTTTGAGTTCAATAGTCTAATAATTTTAATATGATATCAAAGTTCATAATTACATTCTTGAGATAGATGCTCCATATTTATCATTATCCACATCTCAGTACTTAAGTCGGCCTAAATATCAAGGGAGACGTTAAATAGCCTCACATTAGGAAAGAGACATAAAAATATGCTAATAGTACAATTAGTCTACTCTTTGCAGAAAAAGATTTTGGGGTAGTCCACTTTCTACACTCTTATAATTAGAGACATTGTTTGTTAGACGTTTGTCCATCAACTCATCCATAGTTATGTGACAGCTAATGCCCAGTGACCCACTAGTCTACGCACATAAGTTTATAGCTAGAGAACTTCTATTGCCAAGTCTCTTGCAAGGTGAGCGAAGTTTTTGATCTTTGAACAACTTATTTTCGTTTAACCTCCTCTTATTTGTGAGTATGGCACCTTGACCTAACTCTAGGTAATTAGGAAACATTGATGCAAAATTCCACCCGCAATGGTGTCTGCAAAATATGTGGACTTTCAAAGCTTCCTGTAATGCCAGATAAAGGCTCCTAGATGGGAGTCTAGTAGGGAGAGAGAAAGATGCCCACCTCAGGTCGTTTTCATGTGAGATAAACCCTTCTCTTAATGAGTCATATTTCCAAATAGCTGTCCATAGCCAGAGTAAGCATACACTGTCTAATATAGATCAAATCGTATTGTTTCGCCAAATTAAAGTAGCGAAGGCAATAAACAAACCATTGTAGAGAGCGACGTGGAGCAAGCAAACGGAGACAACTTCGTTTTGTCTAAAATTGTTTTTTTTAATGTCACTTGTGAATAGTTTCAAATTGTTAGAATAGTTCAACATCGGACAAATGATAAAATTAAAAAATGTTTAATAGATGGTGTATATTTCACTCAATGTTTTAAGATTTTGAGTTGGATAGTCTAATAACTTCAACATGATATCAGAGTCGATAGTTACGAATCGGGTCACATACCCTATATTTGAAGTCCACGTGACAGAACTTAAAATCGACATGCACGTAAGGGAACGTGTTAGTATAGTCCTACATCGAAAAAAAGATAAAATTAAAAAATATTTAATAGACGGTGTCTACTTCACTCAATATCATAAGATTTTGAGTTGAATGACTCAATAACTTCAACACAAATTAAACTAGTTTGCTACTTTAAAACTACTTTTTCCTGATCTCGAACAGTTTACCAGGGTTATGTATACTTCATACATAAAGAGAGTAATAGCTAGCTTAACAAGAGAATTAGCACGACCGCTTAATCAATAATGGGTTTCATCTTCATCTAGCTCTTCGGCACCGTCTTCACTGGTCAGTCAAACATTGCTAGCCATTGGCCATTACTGAACCTAGCATGCCCACCGTTTCTCTAACAATAGTCTGTGAACTTAACAAAAAAAAATTCAGGTTGGAAAAAAGTACATACAAGCTACTAGATCTAACTATTAAAAAGGATCATCGTTTTTTCTTTGTTTATTGAACATCTCCAAACATGAAAGCTCTAGTGTGATTCTGTAATGGACCTTTAAATATTGGGGTTCCAGAGCTTGCATTCTGGGAACTTCCCTCTTCCTTTTTCCAACTTTACCTAAGCATATCCACCCCCTAGCTTCAACCGAGTTCACCATAACAACGAAACCGAAGCAGGTCTAGTGGTTAGCAGTTGGCAAAGGTGGATGCATGGTTGGCACAAGGAGGTGTCCTTTCATGCAGTGAACATCCACATTTATTTTAGATGACCTAGAAGTCCCTCTGAAGGAAATCCACAGATATGTTTAACCCCGCCTCTGACACCATTTTCTACGTGAAAAGTCAAGCTCATTTCAAGCGAATCCGAACCCATGCCTAACTTTGGCTGCCTTGGAATCTGTTGGTCCACCAAACCAAATGACAGATTCAAATATAGTAGGCCATGACCTTCAACTAATATTCTCTGAGAACAAACCTTATTTAATTAATTTAGAAAAAGCCCAACCTTGTCACACAGTTAAAACTATTCATATAGCTATTACCAATGAATAGAGATCCTCTACTCAGTAAAGAGAAGAGAAGATTTAAAAAAAAACTCCTCATATGGTACTTTTTTTATTTCCGAGAAAAGATTTTTATGAAAGTCTTCTTCCTTCACTCTTCGTACTGACTGAGTTCAACCTAAACTCGTACTTAGAGGAACCGCACTCATTACCAATTGTCTGTGGATGCTAATAGTACAATCTCCACATTATTACATTCTGGTGTGTGTCCTCATACATGTGCTAAGGTGTCTGCACATGCCTTTGCATGTCAATTTGCGGTGGGTTCCCCCTCTTCCCGGAGCAACGTGGTATACTTCACTAGTTCACTGGAACTGTACATACGTGTGTTGTCAGTGGATGGAGAGATGTACCATCTGTTCTCGCATACAAACAAAAGGACATTTTCTGATGTCTGCTAATTCAAGAGTTATCGATCCATCCGTTACATACCCACAGAAAAGCCTAACGGGGAAACTGGAATGGGAATTTAACTCCCTTTCTGTTGTTTATGTCTTGAGATTAAAAAAAAAAAGAGCTGAAAGCAACATTATGATTAATGTTATAGTCTAGGCTAGAATTAAGAGTTGGTAGGAATGATAAGCACATTTGTTCAATAGCGTCAGAGGGGACGTAACCATGACGTACGTACGCCAAGGTTGGGCGTTTGGGTTCTACTATGCAAGTTTTCTCATGTATCAACTGCTAGGGCAAATCCTCGAACAGAAAGCATCATCTCCCTGCAGGCACAGTGAGGACTTTCCATGACTCTTGATAACTTAAATGCTGAGTTCTTCGAGCAAGGCACACGAAAACGCCATGAAATGACTCCCTCTAATGGAGAAAAATTATGGGTCTTAATTAAAACGCGAATCTTGAATGTACTATTGGAGTGTGGAGCCTGAACTTTTACACGGACGGCCCCTGGAAGAAAATTTTTATTACGTAACAGTGTATCAGACTTATTCTGTTTTAGTATAATTGTTAATTAGTGATGCCTTAATCTCTTGTGTATTTAAAAAATGTTTCTCCTTATTGTAAGGATAGTTAAACCTCGCTGTGCTATAGACGTAAGAAAGACACATCGCCTGCAAATCACATAAAATTTGGTATTTTTGTGTGATTGATTCTTTCTTTTTCTCTATTTTCTTTTCTTCTATTTTTCATCGATCATCGTAGGCAGTTCAGACACAGCTTATAGCTAGTGGAGTCCTCTGACTTCACTAGATTTTGTAAAATTTATGAAGGCCTATTAATTTTGACATATTAGAATGATTGACATATTGATCTCGACTCATTAATAAAGTGACCTATGATCTATTGATTTCGGTTCAATAGGGTGATCTCACTGACCCTGAGTGATCCACTGAACAAAATGTTTATGTCCGCTACTAATTATGAGTTACAAGGTTTGACCATGCATAACCATTTAACCCATGACATGGTTCCTTTGAAAGTATATACCAACGGTTTGGAGAGCGGTACGATTGGACATGAACAAATTGATCTCGACCCTTATGAATGTGGAGAAAAAGTATCAAAGAAAACAAAGAAATCGAATAAAAAGTTTATCACACACACACATACGGATACGAAATACAAAAAAGAGTGTGACCAATGAAGTTAAGCAAAAGGTTGCACATTCCTCTATTAAACATATGCACACATATACATATGATTATATAAAGATGGGGTGGGAGAGAGAATAAAAAGAAATTATTAAAAACAAACATGGGGAGAGAGAGAGATGAGAGCATCGCCATATCATGGGGAGAAGGAAAATATGCTCCTGGGTTGGGGAGGTGGAAATTAATAAATACGGATCTGGTTGCCCTGGACCTGTGAGGATATTTATTAGATGGGTTTGGTGTGTGAAAAGATTCACTCGGACACCCACCCTGTAAAGGTCAACCGGGCAACGAATATTTTTATTGCATGGGCATACGTGATCCCTGTGAACACGGATCTACGAGCAGGGATGTCTGTCCCCAATCCATGACCCATCATCATCATCATCTTCCCCACCCCATCATCCACATACACACCATGATCCCCCATGTACATGTCTTCCCAACCCCATCATACCATGTCGTCACTTCTAGATCCCTTGACACGGTCCTTGTCTTCTGCTGCTGACCCACACTTAAAAGGACACCCTGAGAAACGCGGGGAAAACCTTAATCGTCTCCTCCTTCCCTAGACGGTGATGATGACTGGTGATAAGTTTTCTTTTTCTTTTCCATTTTCTTATATTATAATAGCCCATATGCATTTCCCCTAGGACAACACGAAATCGTGTGGGAAAATCCGATATGGGGTCTTCTCAAAGATATTGCTTCCGGGGGAACGCTTCTTGCGTACGTGCGTAGATTGGATGGGGGCTACCTCTTTGAGTTACAGGTTAGGATCGAGGGGAGGGTTTAAGGGTTTAAGTATTTGTCAAATTTTAAGATCATACGAGAGATTTGTTTATAATATTTAACTTTCTCTCCCTCTCAATATTACTGAACTCCGACCCAAACGTGTACTAAGAAGATTCCTCTCATATTTCTTAGATATCTCGGCGAGCACTGTGATTACTTAAGACCCTATTCTTCCACTCGATCGGATGATATCAGCTGTACAAGTGGATGCAGATGCTTAATTCCTTAATTACTCCTCACGTCTCCATCCATTAATTCTTGTATACTTGTACTTCTACAGTACTTCCTGATCATCTCGTGATGAGAAGGAAACATGAGATCAGACGGTTGAGATGTAGGGAGTAACTTACCCTATGGAGAAAGAATATAATACGGTAATCAATACTGGTACAAATAAAGAAAGAAACTGATACTCGTATGCCTTAAGCTACTTCCTAAAAGACACCCACTGCACCAACTGCCTATAGTAATCACTGGAGATGTCTCCCTCCCATGTTGACGGGCAAACACGCAAGGGATGGTGGAGATGAGAAGAATACCATAAAGAATATTGTAAGTCGATCGGCTAGGGTGCTCTCTTAAGCACTCCTTTTGCATTATCACAAAATTCATTGCGGCCATCATAGTGATCTCATCGCAACTAATGGTGATGACTTCATAAGTAATACTATTCGTAACCCTTAATGATACTTCTTACACGATAGCGGACGCAAAAATTTTATCCAATGAGATCATTCGGATATTAAGCCATAAACATGATTGGGTCAGAAGAGTTTTTAAACTAGGTCATATGGGATCTTGAATTAGAAGTGTGAGATTCTGGACTGAGTTAGTGCAATCTCGGATTAGACTGTTTTGAATTAGATTAATGAGTTTGACAAAATTCAGTAGGATCTCAGGACCTCACTGGATAAATACTGGATCAGCCACTGTTCTCACATGTTCGTCTTTTCTTTCATATTAATTCTTTTATCACACTGGCGGTACCAGGGGGCAAACATATAGTATATGTAACCACTAACCTTCTCAAAAACAAAAATAAGCACCCGTCTGAAGTTTCTCAAAAAACCACTCTTTGGTATCCCTAATTAACACGACTGTTGCCAAAAAAAGCCATAAGATTCTACATATAAATCATTTTATATTCTAAGCCTTTCTAATGCCTCTCTCCCAAGAAAACTTTTCTACCTCCGCCACTGCTCTATTATGGATGTTGGCATACCCTTTCCTCGGACCTTTGCATGGGACCATAAATTCTATTGGTTGAAGTTTACACTTTAAATTCCCAAAAATGCAGTGAGTCCCACAAACATATAATTTTAAGCCAATAAAATTTTAAGGCCCATATAAAGGGTAAAGGAAAAAGGTCCAAGGATCCGAATTTGTCCGTGTGGCTGTTACAACTTTCAAGCTGTGGGTGAAGACGAAAAGAGTGCTTTGGGCACGTGTGCTCATCTGTAAAAAAGAGTGATACTTGTTGTAATAATAGTGTAACGCTCTCGACACTGCCGTCCGTTCCTCAAAATTGGATAATAGTGCAGCAACACTTTTAGAAACCACTCAAGTTCGATTTCCTTATCAATCCGACGGCACAGGGATGTGATCTAATGACTGTTCACGTATATTGCTTGAGCAGATACTAAAACTATAAAAATAAATTGGACTCTAAATTGGGCCAAGGGATCCGTAAGGAATCATAACTCTTGAAGCCCAATTGGTAGTCGTGGATTCCGAAAACTTTGCGCCATACAATCCCAATAGAGTAAAGTCGTTCTTCTACGCTCCAATCCAAACCACAATTCCCGAAAGGATTCAGGAACCAGTTCGTACCTTCTGGACAGGGAGTTGGCCCATAATATCTGGAGCCCAGCCTTTGCACTTTGCAACGCACAACCTGGGCCGATACCGCACGTGTAGCCCCCACCCCTCAGGTGGATTGGCTCCGGAATGCATTACTTGGGCCCAGACCTGAAAGTAGGGTCGAGTAATGCTTGCTTTTTTAATTTTTTTTAAGGCCGGACCTCATATGTCTCAGCAGTCCATATAGTCTGATTTCTAATCAGATGACTAAAAAAATTAAAAAAACAAAAAAATAAATCCAACAAACAACAAAAATGTCCTTAAAAGGCCAAGTCAAATAACGGTTTTTGATTTTTAAAATTTTTTAGATCATCCAATTGGAGATCAAATTGTAGAAATTGATGGGACATGTGGAATCCGATCTAAAAAAATTTAAGAAAAATTAAATTTACTGTAATATCCCATGGCAAGGATCACTCATTAAGGTTTATTTTATAGGCAACTCTAGCTTGAATGAACTTTTATCTGTCGACAAATCTCAACTGAACCACAGTGCAGCGTGCCTGTTGTCCGATTTGTTCGATTGGACGTCACTGCCAACTGGATGGAGGTAGATGTGAATTTACTACACCGCCACATAAAGTGGTGAAATAAGTTTTTTGTTTTTTCAATTACACTTCCTGTTTCGGTAACGGTACTCCTTAATACTCAAGTCTATGAGAAAAACTTCTTGGTTCTTTAACTTATAGAACTCCCTTCCCTCTCAAGGATCATCTCATACCAAAAGAAAGGGGAAAAAAAACAGGGTTATCAATTAACTAGAGAATAGATTGTCGTAAGGGGTTGATAGAACATTCAGTCATATGGGAGATGCTCAACCAGAAGAGGGAGAAATAAAATAAAAATAAAACTCAAAAGGCATTGCATCTCGGGTGCAAGAATCTTCAACGGACTGGATGGTGCAAAGACCAAGCAGGCCCATCCCAGTTTAACTTGGGCCCAGGGGGAAAGCATTAGCACTTAAATTAAAATTGTTTTGCTTGCACTGATCATAGTTACTTCTATCTTTTTTATAATATATTTATTTTAGATTAGACTAGAGTAATACTTGCTGCATCAGCAGTTATCTAATCTACTTTGACCGGACGGATGCTGCAATAAGTATGTTTTTTTATTTTTTTTCTAAAAGCTCACAAGGGAGGAGGCAACCTTAAGGGCTTGACCTGGTCCAATCTTTGATCAGATGACTAAAATTTTTTAAAAAATAAAAATAAGTCAAAAAACATCCATGCTTTATTTTTTAATTTTTTTGGCTATCAATCAAAAAACAGATGGTATAAGTTGGCCAGCAAATCTTACTCAAGTACTTTAACAATAAAGTATATTGTTATATCGTAATATAGGCCGGCCCAGACACTCAAAGCCTAAGTTGGAGGCCCATTCAACATGTTGATATACATACATATCATATTTTCTCAACATAATATAAGATTATGTTAAGATCAATTGAGGTCGGATGATTGTTTTATTTTGAAATATCTAAATTTTGAAAACCAACAAAAGGACAAACTTAAATCTCCATATCAAAATGGCATTATTTGACCAGTCAAACATGCCATGTAAGTCCACTGGCATGACCTTTTATGAAACTTTTAGCAGAAACTGAGATGAAGTGTGTCAATTCCATGAAGAGTAATATTTGTTGCAATGAGTACCAATAATCATCCAATCAACAATTATTTTTATTATTTTTCTAAAAATTCGAGGCGGAGGGGTCAACCTTAAGGGGCTCATCTAATCAAAAATCAAATAACATGAATGAGCTTCTTAGAGTTACTCCCCTCTCTTTCGAGGGTTTTTTTTTTTTTTGACACTAGAAAGGATTTCATTCATTGAAAAATAAACAAGTTTGGGGATACAGATAATAAGTCTACAAATAGTGCAGATTTAATAGAAAAGGGAAGGTTGGAACAATTCCAGAGCAAATAGCAAGTCTAGCTAAATTATAGGCTACAACATTACAAGTTCGAGCAGCATAGTTCACTTCGATAGAGCATTGGTCACCAATCAACATACACTTCTAAATAATTGATTTCACCTTCCATGGAGGGGCTCAATGTTTCGTACAAGCCAAAATAATAACCTGTGCATCTACCTCAACAGCAATATTTTGCCAATGAGTAGCCAAAGAAATAGCTTCAAGTAGCCCAACGGCCTCTACAGTAATAAGATCCGTGAAGGGCACCAACTTAGAGTAGCAAAGAATGCCATTACCTTGCTGCTCTTGTGCACAGATGCCAATAGCTCCTCCAGAGTTAGAGGTGGCCCCATCAAACTTAAACCTTAATCATACCATGAGGGGGAGGCTTCCATGATTGGTGGTGGACTAGGGCTTTTGGAGTAGTTTTCAGCGTAGCTTCAACATTTGAATGCCAAAATTCACAATCTGACATGACATTACTGAGTATGCTAAGTAGGTGAGACAACTTCCCTTCAAAGACTCTCCTGCAGCGAGCCTTCCAAATGTGTCAGGTGATGGCAAGACATAAGGATAGGAAATGCTTGTCCTTCGCATGTTTGGCAAATGGGGGTTTAACCTAAGTGAAGATTTTCTCTTCTAATGAATTATGATCTTGCATAAAGTGGTAGGCAAATGGTGCAACAACCCATACAAGTCTGGCAGGATCATTCAAAAAGCATATGATGAATAGATTCTCTTTATTTGGAATAAACCTGACAAAAGTTATCAATCAAGGGAATTCTCTTAGCAATGACATCATTGACAGGAAGGGCATTAGATAGGCATTTCCACAGGAAGTGGGTAACCTACTAACCTTTGGTGGAATTAACTGTCAGGCATGAGAATTCCACAATTCCTTCCAAATAGGTTGAGCTTAAGATGTAGACGGCCTTGAATGGAGGTCAAATAAATATCTATCTATTGATTTTACTGAAAAAGCTCCATCAAAAGTCAATGGCCAAATGTAACAATCTCCATTGGCTGTGGTTTCATGAGGGAGGCTTATGGAAAGGATCTTTTGAGCTGTGCTATCAGGAAAAATGTGATGGATATAGGTGTCCTCTAAGCCAATCATAAGGCACCTATTTTCAATCTGGTTCACTAATTAATGGCATTAGATTCATTCTGTAGATTGGCATATTAATAATCGTGCATGATGAAGTCCATGAATATGTGCAATAGTCGTCAGATTATGAGGAGATCATAATAATGAGACTGATGACTTATAAACATATATTCTCAATTGTTCATAGTCGTAAGATATTTGAGAAGGACATCAAACATCCGGTAAGACTAGTACAGGTTATTCCAGGTCATATGATGAGGGTGACTGATCTCGCTAGTTACTCGTGTGGAGACACAATGGTAAACCGGTAGGTGCTCATTGGGGAATGAGTTCACTGAACTGATCCGACATGAATTACCGAATGGTAATTTACCTGACTGTCAATCGACTTGATTTATCGTCACAGTGGCGTGGTTGATCCTTGGACTTGAGACACCAAAGACATCTTGTCGGTGGACTTCTGGACTTTGACCTTGACCTACGAATCCCTATACACGGGATCTCTAATAGTCAAGGATCGGGTCTAGCGGAAGACCTTCGAAGGTGATTGTGTGTTCAATAAAGGATCGTTTGCTCTCAGGTAACTGGAGAGAGAATGCTCTAGAATAGATCCGCAGGAATCTCTAACCAGAGCAGAAACAATATCAGAAAAGATGTTTTCGGATATTGTACAACGGAGTCTGATTCAAGTGAGTTGATCATCTAGGATTTGACAGTTGTCCATACCCTAGGTTAACTCGAGAGCATTGTGCGAACGAAGGATTATAGCCACGTGGTAACTGTGGACGGACAGGTTCCATGAGTGGGTTGCTGAACCCCATTACTTTCCAGGATCATGCGGTGTTGCTTGGCACCCAACTTGATTGGAAGTCCGACCGAATTTACATGCGATGTCAATTCAGTTAAGTAATTAGTTAATATCTAGATATTAATTAATTACAATAAGTCAATAACTAGTTATTGGACTTAACGGGCTGAAAATCAGACTAGTAAATGGGCCTAGAGGGTCACACGCAATAAGATTCTCAGTCGGTGGTACATAAGTGGAATTTATATTAACTCGGGGACTTTTGTGAAAAGTCGCGCATACTTAATATATATATACGCGCTGTTGAGAAACCCTATTCCAAGCTCCAAGGTTTCCCCATGCTGGCCGTCATCCCTCCTTTTCTCTCTCCTTCTTTGGGCACCCCGTTCGAGGCACCAGGATTGTCTCCGTCTCCGCCGCGCGTGATTCCCGAAAGTCGGGAATTCCCGTCGACGGGTTTTCGGTAATCGTTGCGGTGACGGATTTTCAGCGAGCGAGCTGATACGAACGAGGGATCGATGACGAACCACCGCGGAGGATCGCGTGGATACTGCTGGAGGCCGGACACTTGTGCGGCTCGCGGCATCGCCTCGACGGAACCAAGACGGAAGCGAATTCGAATCCGCGCACGGTAATCAGATTCCAACCCGATTTTTCGGTTTGCGTTTTTCGTTCCGAATCGGATTAGCGGGCATCGGGCGGGATTATTTTATTCGTCGTTTCCGCTGCATTCTTCGCGTCCCGCCCGGATCCCAACAGTCGTATCAGAGCCAGGTTCCGCTCCGGAACGGTAAAAATTAATATTCTAAGAATTAATTCCATGCTTTATTCATTTTCTTCTTGCGGAGTTTGTTCATGGGATGAACATGCTTAGATCTGGAATTTTTTTTGTGAAGAAATCTGAATATTTTTGGGGTTTTCGTATTGTTCTTCATGGGGAGAATAACTGGATATTGGAGGCTTTGTAGAAGGGTTCTATGGTTATTGGCCATCATATTTTAGTTTGC
Organism: Zantedeschia hybrid cultivar; assembly: GCA_030544215.1. Classification (NCBI taxonomy): domain Eukaryota; kingdom Viridiplantae; phylum Streptophyta; class Magnoliopsida; order Alismatales; family Araceae; genus Zantedeschia; species Zantedeschia hybrid cultivar. Next base: position 11,441,254 of record JARZZO010000005.1, read on the forward strand.
TGGTACGACCGACGATGGAGAACCCTGTTTTGGATGGCAACCGGCAGTGGAGAACCCTTTGAATCCATCTTTTCCAAGAGTTGGAAATAAAAGAGGATGAAGGCCACGGTTTGGAAGCCATGGTTATCCATGGTTTTGGGGCCATTGCCGGACGCCCTCGACTCGCCGGTGTGACTTGCAGTGGGAGGAAACCTCACCTTCCACATGGGCGTTTAATGGCAGCCAGATCTGGTGAGGATGGCCAAGGTAACCTGCAAAACCGACCATCCCTCTTCTTCTTCCTTGTATTTCATTAGATGAAAGGAAAAGGGGCTTACTGGCAGCAAGAAACTGCCGGCCGGCCACCGTCGGCGCTGGAAACGAAAGGCACACCCCCCCCCCCCCCCCCCGGCCATTTTCGGCCGGCCCCCGCCGCTGGCGCCGGTAGCGGCGCCGCCCCTTCCAACCTGCAAACAAAGGAAAAGGGGAGGAACCCTAGCCCCGCGGGCTGGCCGAACATGGGCCTGGGAGCCCTGGACCGCTCGGTCCCGCGCCGGGCAGGCCAGGCACCAGACTTGGCTCGGCCAACTGGCGCCTGGCTCGGGCCAGGCCGAACCAGGGTTTGTCCCTGGCTGCACCTGCCCGAGCCCAAAGGCCCTTTATGGCTCGAGCTTGTAGCCCCTCCATTGGGCCCATTTAAGCCCTTAAACCCCAGCCCATTAAGCCCTTATTAAACCTGTTAACCCCTGATTTATAACTAAACCCCACCCCTTTTAACTGGAAATTAAAATTAAATAATTTAAAATTGTTTTCAGCTTAATTTTTCAGTTAATAAAGGGTTTATTAAGATATGATCTTAATAGTTAATTGGTTTTAACTAAGTAAGATATGATCCTATATAAAGGGGATTTATATGTTAAGATATGATCTTACTTTATAATTAACAAATGTTGTTATTTATAAAAAATGGGATCTTAATTAATTATTAATAATTGTTGTTATTGGTGATTAGGATGATGTTTTTAATCTTAATTAACAAGTGTTGTTAATTTATATTTAAGATGTGATCTTAAAATTAATTAACAAATGTTGTTAATTATTTAAGAGATTAGATCATTGTCATGGTTTTAAAATTAATTAACAAATGTTGTTAATTTTATTTTAATTAACTAATTAGATAATTCCTTAACAATTGTTGCTAAAGAATTATTTTAATAATTTGGAGACACTTAATAATAGTTGTTAAGTGATTAATTAACTAATTATAATAGTTATAATTAAGTTAATTAGTTCTTGAGTAATAAACCTTAATAAATGTTATTTTGGACTGATTAAGTCTTAATAATAGTTATTAAGATGATTAATTAGTTTACTCATGTATCTCTTAATTATTGTTTAGTTGATCTAATCTACTTAAATTTGACATTTTAATAAAAGTTATTAAAAGATTGGATTAAGTCTAATTACTAGACTATTTTGATTAGAAATGTTATAATTAATGTTTCTTAATAATTGTTATTGAGAAATATTAATTAATTAAAGGGTTTTAACAAAGAGTTGTTAATCAATTAAAGTAGGAATTAAAAATTATTTTATAAGTGTTATTTAGGAATTTTTAATTCTATCTAAATATTAGATTGTTTCGCATTAATAATTGTTATTAATGTGATTTAAAATTAATCTAAGTGTTAGATTAATTAATTTAGAATTGTTCTAAATTATGCATGGAATATTTTAGAATTTTAATTTTAACTTTGTTTGCATATGTTGATGTACTTGATGCTTTAAATTGGATTTATTGCATATTAGAAAATAAGATTTTCAAAAATTCCAAAATTTATCCAATTTTGATTGGTACCCACGTTTTAAGAAAATCAAAATTATTATATTTTTAAAATTTTAGCCTTCATATGATATGTTTTATCATAAGTGGATGGTTAAAATTTGTGGTGGTCATGGACATGCACTTAGTTAATTTCATATCATGTGATGGTGTGTGATTATGTAGATTGTTATGGAATGTGATGTACATTAATTAAGTGTTAATTAATGAGGCCTGCGTGCCTCCCTCTCTATCTCATTCCATTGTAATTCTATCTCCCTCCATTAGTGTACTCGGCCATAAGGCTTTCTCTTACAATTTATTAGCATTTGAAATTATTTCAAAATATATATATTTGTAATTGATCGCGCCGACCGAGGAAAGGCGAAGATGATCTACAAATACAACCAGGAAGGCGACAGGAGATGATATCACCAGTGGCTATGTGTTTGCATGTTTAGATTATATAAATGTTATATAGTTTTGGTGATTAATTATTTGGCTCCAGTTAATCACCGTGCTGTCCATAACCACATAATGAACATGTATGGTTGATGCATGCCTTCTACTTTTTTATTATGAATCGATTGCTAATATTTAGGTATAGTTCAATATATACGATATATTTATAAACTATTACCTAGGATGAGACCAACTTAACATAAACAAAACCTTCAACATAAAGTCTAAGCCGGAGCGCGAGTCATTGAGAATGCACCGCGTGGCTCTCCATCAATATAGTTCTTAGAACTTGATTTAGTGATGGCAGTTTCTATGTATTTATCCAAGATCTGCCACCATCTGATGAAAGGACTATTAACTATGGCATCTTGATGTCTTGAGATTGGAATAGAGGAACGGTGTAGCTATCCTCGCGTTTATCCGGGAGCTGCATTCTTACTCTACTCTGTCACGTATTGATGGTAAAGCTTAAACCAGGTATAATGGTCTACTGTGTTTATCCGGGACCATTAAAGACCTGAGAGCCGAAATAAGATCGGATATTGCAAGGAGTTGCAATTACCATGAGATGGTTGCTCTAAGATAATGGTATGATACTATGTGTTTACCCGATGTCATACTGTGATTCTTGGATATTCTGATCTTCACTAGGAGACCGTCGGAGTCTTCTGTTCTGTATACCTGAAGGTTATACAGTCTGTCAAAAAATAGTGGGAAATAATTCAAGATAAAAGACCATAATTGAATTATAAGAACTATCTGCTTAAATCACGTTATTTCCTTCGTTCACTAAAATGTAGTCTATTCGAGATGTTGGCATGTTGGATGCCAATACTTCTCATACTCAGACTGACTAGAAAACTCTAAAGAATGTCTTTAAGGGCGAGTAAAAGTCACTATCCTAATCAGGTATCATGAATCCTCTTACTTGGATAGACCAAGGTGAAGAGGTACTCATGGTATGCCTTTTTGAAAGACAATGATTGTCATGAAATCTCTTATTTGGATAGACCAAGATGAAGAGATATTTATGATGTGCCTTTGAGAAAGGCAAGTGGTAAGATTTTAAACGGTCGAACCCACATCTGAAAAGATAAAGGAAGGTCAGCTGAGATAGAGAAGTAGCAGTTCTCCCATTGCAACCAATATAAGGATACTGGTAAAGGCAAAACGAATATGAAACTTGAAAGAAGTTTCGGATATTCTTATTAATCAAATTTTGCATGTCTATTGGAGAATTAGCATATCCAATATAAGATATTAGAAATGATTCTCAGAGCTGTGATAGTGTGCAGACTTAGACAAGTAAAAGGAAATCGAGAAAATGTAAGTGTTGAGTTAGACTCAACTATTGTTCATGATATTCATAGGTTACTGTTAGACAGTAAATCTTTGTATATCTATAGGAGTCAAATATGAAACTGAATAATTGGTATTTAGTTGCATAAGATATCAAGAATAACATTGATTGAGAAAGAATAATAGTTGTTCGAATCAGTCAATGCACTATAGATTCTTGATATGACATTTCATGTGATGAATGTTCATTAGTCTCCTATAGAGATGCACTATGTGAATCCTGATTACCTATGGTATTGTACACAGGGTTGTACAATAAAGAATTATTGGTGTTGATACATATTGATGTAAACAGCTCAATATCCTCTTAAGGCCAAAGATAATCACTCCCATTAACTTACCTTATAGTTTACTCTTGGAATGATTCGACTATATGTACTTGTTGAAGTACAAGTCAAGTGCTCTGAGAGATTAAGGTATAAGATCAAAATGAAGTATTAGAATTCTTTGATTTGATCAGAGAAATTAATACTTAAGTATATGATTCATACAAATCATTAAGAAGATAATTGTATCTTCGCTCGATTGATCCTCATTGTACATCATAGTAATATGATAGAATGAGGAATTGCACCTTATTAAGATATGGTGCAATACATAATAAGATTTGCCTAATTCTTATCCTTGTGAACATGAGTATGAACATTAGATGTCTATGCTTTACAGATGATTCCAAATAAGTCAGTGTATGTCCATATAAGATATGGAAACCAAATAATTCATATGAGATGTGAATTATGAACAAACCTGATTTAAAAGTCAAGTATTACCGTGGTGTGAATTTGTGAATGTCTAAAGAGTTTGGACATTACAAATTATTGGTCAGGCGATAATGAAATAATTATCGTCTTGAAAGCTGTCTTATGTGAAGAGGAATATATTCTCAAAGAAGACAGTGCGAGCTGATAAAACTAGAAGATGTTCAAAATTCACAAGCTAACATAAGATTATTAGATAATATTTAGTTGTTTGGAACCAGTCATAACACATCAGAGAGCTTCATAGATTTTTGAGATTCTCTCAGTGACTAAAAGGATATGTTTGACATATCTAAATTAGCAAAATGAGAGGAGCTCAAAATAGATTATGATATAAAATCTATGATAATGATGCACTTTATAATTACAACTTTGAGATTGATAAGTTGTCAATACTACCTATCATTATTATGAGATAATGACAGTTGGATATTAAAAGCTCTCTCTCAATGTGATTGAGGTAAAGATATATATGATACACCTTTAAAACTTTTAGAATGTCCAGGAAGCAAGTTATGATTTCAAAATTATTTTGAATCAAATTGTAGCTTCCTAAGTTGTAATAAAAGTTTTGACTTAATAGTCAAATACTACGTGATCATTAAGAATGATCACAGATTGTGTGTGTGTTCAAAAGGGATAGTGGGAGTACGGTCGCTTTAGTAATGCTTTGTTATAATAACATCAATGTCATTAAGAATGACTTCAGGATGTTACTATCAGTAAAAGTATTATCAACCATATTTTCTTCCATAATAGGTTTAGTTATAATATTCCACGTATTGGAAATACGAATCTATTAAGATAGATCGGTGGGGATATTATATTGACTTGTATGTCAATATGTTTGGCATAAATTTCATAATAAGATATGGAATTTATTCCGTTAGGGAAAGAGGTTCCTTAAAGGATACATGAGTGAAATGCATCATTAAGCACTTGAGAAGTGCTAAGGATGCATTCACGTATATAAAGAGGATGATTTGAAACTATGAGGTCATACTGACTCAAATTTCAAGTCAAATAATGGATTCAACCTTCTAGTAGAAAGGAATGGATTGGAATGGTTTTAATCCAGAACTCGATATTAAGGTAATGACATAAATAAGTGATACTGTTATTAGAACAGTATAGATGAAAAGGTTCATCCCTGAACTAGATGTAGTTCTAAAATGTCTCTAATACCATCCTATTGTTGTAGGACAACAATGGGAGCAATGAATTGTGTGATCGATCCATGGTCTCTTCAGAAGTTGTAGAATATTCTGAGGTTCTTTCACAGGTTCAGAGACAAAAGATAAAGAGGAAATAACGTAATGGAAAATATTCCATCTTTAGATAATTTAGCAGATCTCTGACCAAGTCTTAGTCACAGACTTTTTGTGAGCATCACCAAGATTTGATGGAGATCAAATGCGAAGGTGATTGGCTTGAGTCCAAGTAAGAGATTGATGGATATAGGTGTCCTCTAAGCCAATCATAAGGCACCTATTTTCAATCTGGTTCACTAATCAATAGCATTAGATTCATTATGTAGATTGACATATTAATAATCGTGCATGATGAAGTCCATGAATATGTGCAATAGTCGTCAGATTATGATGAGATCATAATAATGAGACTGATGACTTATAAACATATATTCTCAATTGTTCATAGTCGTAGGATATTTGAGAAGGACATCAAACATCCGATAAGACTAGTACATGTTATTTCAGCTCATATGATGAGGGTGACTGATCTCGTTAGTTACTCGTGTAGAGACACAATGGTAAACCTGTAGGTGCTCATAGGAGAATGAGTTCATTGAACTGATCCGACATGAATCGCCGAATGGTAATTTACCTGACTGTCAATCGGCTTGATTCATCGTCACAGTGGCGTGGTTGATCCTTGGACTTGAAACACCAAAGACACCTTGTCGGTGGACTTCTGGACTTTGACCTTGACCTATGAATCCCTATCCACGGGAGCTCTAATAGTCAATGATCGAGTCCAGCGGAAGACCTTCGAAGGTGATTATGTGTTCAATAAAGGATCGTTCGCTCTCAGGTAACTGGAGAGAGAATGCTCTAGAATAGATCCGCAGGATTCTCTAGCCAGAGCAGAAACAATATCAGAAAAGATGTTTTCGGATATTGTACAACGGAGTCTGATTCAAGTGAGTTGACCATCTAGGATTTGACAGTTGACCATGTTAGTTTTAGGTGGCCTACAAGCCAATCTGACTATGTAAATCTCGTTCATTTATTAATAAAATGACATAATATTCATTATGTGTAAATCGCATTAATTATCGTTTCATAATGAAGTCCGTGAATATGTGCTATAGTGATCAGATTATGATGAGATTATATTAATGAGACTGATCACTTAAACACACATATTCTTAATTGTTCATAGTCGGAGGATATCCGAGAAGGACATCGGATATCCGGTTAGACTAGTACAAATTACTCCTGCTCATATGATGAGGGTGACTGATCTCATAAGTCACTTGTGTGGAGACACTAAGGCGAATCTGTAGGTGCTCATTGGAGAATGAGTTCACTGAACTGATCCGACTGAATCGTTGGATGGTATTATACCTCACTGTCAACCAGCTTGATTCTATTATCGCAGTTGCGTGGATGGTCCTCGGACCTGAGACACCAAGGACACCTTGGCGGTGGACTTCTGTGCTTTGACCTTGGTTTACGAATATCTAGCCATGAGATTCTAATACGCCAAGGATTGGGTACAGCGGAATACCGTCGAAGGGAATTGTGTGTCAATAAGGAATCATTCGCTCTCGGTACTTAGAGAGAGAATGCTATAGGAAGGATGCGCGAAAGTCCCTGGCCAGGACGGATGATAATATCGGGAAAGGAGTTTTCCGATATTCATCAGCGGCATCCAATCCAAGTGAGTCGACCGGTTAGGGTTTGACAGCTCGCCATGCCCTGAGTTGACTCGAGAGCATTGTACGAATGAAGGATTATATCCACGCGGTAACTGTCGGCGGAAAGGTTCCAAGAGTGGGTTACTTAACCCCAAATACCTTCCGGGTTCACACGGTGTTGCTTGGCACCCAACGTGATCGGAGGCCCGGTCGAATTCGATGTGCGACATCAATTCGATTGATTAATTGATTAATAAAGGGTTATTAATTAATTAATAAAGCCAGTGAGGAGTCACTGGGCTTGTTGGGCCATTAATTGGACTGGTACTTGGGCCTAGAGGGTCACACGCACATGATTCTCAAGGCTATGGATAAATAAGTGGGTTTTATATAAACCGGGGGTTTTTGTGAAAAATCGCGCGGTTAGTATAAAACATGGCGAACGGGCTGAGCAGGCCAAGCTGCTGCTAACCCTAGCCGCCCCTCCTTAGTTTCTGTCCTTCTTTGACGCCCAGGCAGATCCAGATCTGCTCTGCCACTTCTCCGAATCCCGTTCGACGGGAAATCGTCCGCGCGCTGCGGCGATCATTGCGGCGACCGGCAGAGGTTTCGTGGGCTGTGAAGAACGAGGAACGCGAGGATATCCGTTGCGGGGAGGATCGTGTGGACTTCGCTAGAGGCCGGGCGCTTGCGCGGCTTGCGGTGTCGCACCGACGGAACCGAACGGTTGCGGATTCGAATCCGCACACGGTGAGAACTTCGATTATCTGATAATCGTAGCTTTAGTTCTTCAAAACGGGAACGGATCGCTGTTTTTTTGTTTTTGTTTCCGCTGCATGAGCGATCCGAAGAAACCCAAGAAATCCCAACAGACCATACCCTAGGTTAACTCGAGTGCATTGTGCGAACGAAGGATTATAGCCACGTGGTAACTGTGGACGGACAGGTTCCATGAGTGGGTTGCTGAACCCCATTACCTTCCAGGATCATGCGGTGTTGCTTGGCACCCAACTTGATTGGAAGTCCGACCGAATTTACATGCGATGTCAATTCAGTTAAGTAATTAGTTAATATCTAGATATTAATTAATTACAATAAGTCAATAACTAGTTATTGGACTTAACGGGCTGAAAATCAGATTAATAAATGGGCCTAGAGGGTCACACGCAATAAGATTCTCAGTCGGTGGTACATAAGTGGGATTTATATTAACTCGGGGACTTTTGTGAAAAGTCGCGCATACTTAATATATATATACGCGTTGTTGAGAAACCCTATTCCAAGCTCCAAGGTTTCCCCATGCTGGCCGTCATCCCTCCTTTTCTCTCTCCTTCTTTGGGCACCCCGTTCGAGGCACCGGGATTGTCTTCGTCTCCCCCGCGCGTGATTCCCGAAAGTCGGGAATTCCCGTCGACGGGTTTTCGGTAATCGTTGCGGTGACGGATCTTCAGCGAGTGAGCTGATACGAACGAGGGATCGAGGACGAACCACCGCGGAGGATCGCGTGGATACCGCTGGAGGCCAGACGCTTGTGCGGCTCGCGGCATCGCCTCGACGGAACCGAGACGGAAGCGGATTCGAATCTGCGCACGGTAATCAGATTCCAACCCGGTTTTTCAGTTTGTGTTTTTCGTTCCGAATCAGATCAACGGGCATCGAGCGGGATTATTTTATTCGTCGTTTCCGCTGCGTTCTTCGCGTCCCTCTCGGATCCCAACAAAATGTTCCTAATATTCCACTTCCCTTCATTAAAGAGTTGGAAGACCCACATCAGACTTGGGTTATTGAAATCTTGGTGTGGGGTGGGAGGTCCCAAAAGATCAGGAATACATTTATCTGACCATATGCAGGTGGATAGGCCTTCACCAATACCCTTCAAGTAGACTGTGCCAACCAGGTTCCTTACCTGCAATATTGATTTCCAAGGGATGGAGCCATCACTGTTGCTTGAGATATCCCAAAAGGAGGAATTTCTGAGGTATTTGGATATGATCAGAGATGCCCTTGAGGAGGATGGTTCGCTAATGAATTTCCAGACCAACCTCGTAATACATGCTTTTTTTAAGGTCTCCAAATCTCTAATGCCCAATCCCCCAGCAGATGGATGTTTCTTGATGGATTGCCAGTCGCATATATGAATCTTTTTATGTTGATCAGAGTCACCCCACAGAAAAGCACAAAGGATGGAATTGAGTATGGAGATGGATTTCTTTGGAAGTAGGCCAATTCCCATGACATGAATGGGGACATAAGTATAGAGTTTATTAGAGTCACCTTTCCTACGAGAGATAAAGTTTTGGCTTTCCACAATGAGAATTTGATCTTCATCTTACCCTCTATGTAAGCTAATTCAGAAGTTTTGTTGCGGCCATGTAGCATTCCCCTCTGGGCAATGCCATCCCCTCTGGGCAATGCCATGCCACCTCAATCACACTGTTGTGGTCTTAGGAAGCATATAAGGTATACTTGCGAAACTATCCACACAACATACACAAATATCAATATAATCATACCAAATTCACTAATGAAAACTTCTTTAATCATATGAACAATTACTCAAACTTCAATCTGGGGGCGTATAACTGAAGTTTAAAATTTTGCATGACAGTATTACAAGCTAAAGTCTTAGAGTTTACATCATAATCTAGAAAACTTATGCAATTAAGCCTACTCTCTGGTACAACAAAAACTCTAAAGCCTGGATCCTAAAATACCAACCTCAACATTTCCTAAAGTCCCTTGCTAGAATCTCCTAAAAGATATTAATATTTAAGTGTATGAGTTTACTACTCGACATGCATAAAAAACAAGACATGTTTAACTAAATACTTTAAGCTTTGATCACATGATAACATATTTAACAATCCCATAGGTTATATGCATGCTACATAAGCCAAAGACAAATAAATAGTACAAGATTTGCTGAATTAATACATCACATTCCTTTTATCAAAATTCTAGCAAATCATAAGGTGAGTTTCTTATCCAAAGGCCTACTTTTCAAGTAATCTTATATACATACTTACAACATATTAGTTCATGTCTAAAAGGCAATCCAATATACATACTTACAGTAGACCAGTTCATGCTAGACAGAATCCAACCATATTTTATTTTTAACAAACTATTTCTAGGCAATCCTGTATACATACTTGCAGTAGACCAATTCACGCCTATTGTCTAGGCAATCTCGTATACACACATGCAGCAAACTAGTTCATGTCGAAAATTATTATGCTTCTGATCCGATTTAGTCATTTGGACTCACTTTGAATTCAAGCTACGTAACTAAGGAATCAAACAATATACAAATCGGACACAAATAATGAGAGACAAATAACCAAAGCAATAAACATGTCATTTACTATCAAAATACTCAAATAGAATTTTCATTGTCAATATTAAAACATATTATCAATTGTAGGATCCTCACAGTACATCAAATATTTAATAAAAATAAGATCACTCAACTCACTAAATAAATTATCTCTCTCTCAACCCTACTACAAATCTACTAAAATAGAAAATCAAATGTAAACTAGATAACCTGCTCAAAAGTTCAAGTAAAAAATCTTCAAAGCAGATCCTTCTCAAGTCATAACTCCCCTTTTTAAGACTCTAAAAATGTTTAATAAGTTTTATGAGTACAACTACTCAATAAGTAATCAAACCCACCAAAATAACAGCTGAAAAGTGATAATAACTAAGTATGATTCACAGTTTTACATATATCTCAAATAAGAATATGATATAAAATATAGTCACATATAAGTTTACCAAATCATATGTGTTTTCTAATAGCATGATCAAAACCAATAACATATAGTGTACTTAGCATAATAGACAAATCGAATTCACATATGACTTATCAAATTTACTAGCTATATAACGAATATATCACATATTTCCTACCGCATATCACATAACGAATGACATAGCATAGTAGTCTAATAAATCTGATTAAATTATGACATATGAGTAAATATGGATCTTAAGTATAAAACAAATTTAAGGAATTAGCTAAACAATGTGCATATGGGTTTCAAAGACTAAACTGAGTTCAAATGAGACATAATAGAATATGAATTTCAGATTATGTGTCAATCAAATCATATCAAACGTATCATATCAAATTATTAATGGACATACACCCAAATCACATCATAAGGAATCCCACACATATACCAAAGCATCTAAGCAACAATGTAGAGGTCATAGTTGTAAGGATCGGGACGGGACGATGAAGAATACAGTAGAAACGGAATATTAAAATTGATCCCGCCCATTCCTTATCTATTTCAGACAAAAGCAAACAAAACGTGGTGATCAAACATCACCTTATGTGGATTCAAATATGCATCTGAGTGGTTCCGATGGAGTGATGCTGCCAGTCGCTCATGTACCCAGCCTCCAGCGGTATCTAAGCAATCACCGCTCGATAGTTTGTCCTCGCTCCCTCATATGGTACAACACACATGTCGTCATCTCTTCTCCACAGTGATGACTGCGACGAGCGGGCAGAGCTCTTGACTCTCAAAAAGCGAAAGCGGCAATGACCAAATAAGAGGGGGCACCCTCTCCAAGGCACACGACAGAGAGAGAGGGGGTGGCTATCTCTCGGGAAACCCTGGAGCTTTGCGCAGGGCTTCCACTGGGCTTCCACTTAGCGCTTATTTATATTAAGTGGAGTGACTTTTTACAAAAGTCTCCAAATTAATATAAAATCTACTTAAACACCATCAGTTGAGAATTTTTGTGCGTGTGACCCTTCAAGTCCTAGTACCAATCCGATTTTTGGCCCAATAAGCCCAATAAGCCCAATAATACTTTACTGGTTTGAATTAATTAATTTCATATTTCATATTAATTAATTAATATATTAAATTAATATCGCACATAATAATCGGTCGAGCTTCCGATCAAGTTGGGTGCCAAACAACACTACATGATCTCGGAAGATAATGAGGTTCAGTAATTCGCTTAAAGAACCTATCTGTCAACAGTTACCGTATAGTTATAATCTTTCATCCGCAAACAATGCTTTCGAATTAACCCATGATATGGTCAACTGTCAAACCCTATCTGGTCAACTCACTTAGATTAGAAGCCATTGTACTATATTAGAAAACTCCTTTTTTGATATACTGTCTACTTTGGCCAGAGACTCTCGTGCATCATTCTCGGAGCAATCTCTCTCTAATTACCAAGAGGGAATGATTCCGTATTGCACACTCAATCACCTTCAAAGGTATCTCGCTGAAATCAATCGCTTGACTAATTAGGACCACATGGTTGGAGATACTTGAGCCAATGTCAAATTACATTAATCCACATACAAGGTGTCTTTGGTATCTCAAGTTCAAAGACCAACCACGCAATTGTGACATTGAGTCAAGTTGGCTGACAGTCAGATAAATTACCATCTAACCATTCAAGTCATATCAGTTCAGTGAACTCATTCCCCAATGAACACATGTATGCTTGCCATAATGTCCCTACAAATGTGATTATGAGATCAGTCACCCTCATCATATGAACAGGAACAATACACACTAATCTATCGATGTTCTATCTCTAATATCCTTTGACTGGGAATACTTTAGGGATTATGGTCAGAAGTATTGGTTTCTTTATCACAATCTCATTTTGATATAATATTCACACATAATCTCACATACTTCATTATATGCTATTAGTTAAACGACAATCTTCATAATGAATTAATTGTCATTTATTAGTGGACCAGAATGTACATAGGTGCCTGATGATTGACTTTGAGGACGCCTACTTCCAACATTCTCTCACTTAGACCATAACCCATCACTTATCTAGTTGATCCATATCAAGACTAGGTGACGCTCATGGACAACCTAAGTCTAAGGCTTAGTCAATGGATTTGTTATATCATCTACAAATAAAATTCTTTCCATTATTGTATATCCTCTGTAAATGATCTTTCTAATCAGATAAAAGTGTCTCAAAATATTCTCTAACTTCTGATGTGACTGCGACTCTTTCACTTAATCAGTTGCTCCCATTATTGTCACACAACAACGAGACGAGATCAAAAGTATTCATAACTATTCCTAATTTAGGGATAAACTCCTTCATCTACGTTGTTCCAATAACAGTATACTGTTATTTCTGTCGCCAAGCGTGCAGTGGTTTCCTACTTGGAACTCTTCCAGCCTAATGTACCTCCATATAAAGTCAAGACAAATCTTGACATTAATTCACCTATATCTAAGTGAGATTTGAAACTTAAGTCAGTGCGACCTCCAAGATTTAAATCATTTTCTCCATCTAATAGGAATATACCCTTTCTAGGATTTACCTAATACTTTATCAGGTCTTAGATTGGGTTTTATCAATCATCCTCTTTTGATCTATCATTATAGATCTGTATTCTAAATACGTAAGATATTTTATCCAAATCTTTCATAAAGAAATTTTGGATAATTATACTTTTACGGATGACAACATTCTTACATCATTCTCAATGACTAGGATGTCATCAACATAAAGTACTAATAATGTGATTGCGCTTCCACTAGCCTTCTTGTTCATACATAGTTCATGTTCATTCTTAATGAACTCATAAGATTTGATTACCCAGTCAAATCTCTAATTTCAACTTCATAAGACTTATTATGATCTATTAATAGATCTTTTAAACTGACATATCCTCTTAGGATACACACTAGATGTAAGGATGTATCATGTATACCTCTTTCTCAATCATATTGAGAAGGGTTGTTTTAACATCCATCTGCCTTTTGTCATTGTCATGACAGACAGTTATGGCAAGAAGAATTTTAATTTATTTAATTATGATAATTGCCAAGAAGGTTGCGTCATAGTCAATACATTGACTTTGACGATAGCTTTTGGCCATTAACTTTGTCACATGAGTATCAAACAATATGTCAGCATTGATCTTCTATTTGAAGATTTATTTGCAACTAACGGGTATTGTACCCTCAGGCAAGTCCACCAAGTTCCAAACTTGATTGGTATGCATGGACTGGTTGTCAGAATTTCAGACCTCCTGCCATTCCCAAAGTCATGGTCACTAAGAGCCTTCCTATAAATCTCTAGATCAGCATCCACATCTTAGAGTTTTTCGCTTTCTGCCATCCATGATATGTCAAACATATCCGTTTGGCTATCTGGAGAACTTCTAAAAGACCTAGGTTGCTCTTTAGTATGTGTAATGATGGGTTCCACAAGAAAGGGATCATCCTATAATCCACTGTTAGCTTGTGTATCTATAATATCTTCTAGTTCTATTTAGCTCCCACCGTCTTCTCTAATTCTTCTTCATCGATGATAGCTCTCTCAGTGATAAAACACTCTTTTACTGCTAGATTGATAGAAATAATATTCAAACATTTTATTTGAATATCACATAAACCTACACTTCTATGTCCTTGATATCAACTCTCTTAGATCATGCCTCTTTACAAAGGTAGCACATTTTCTGACTTTAACATGCTTAAAATCTGATTTCTTTCCTCTTTTCTCTATATCTCATATAGAGTATTACGCACTTGTGAGTGCTGAAAAATTGCTCGTGTGATTTATGTGAAAAACTATGTTGTTTAGAGTAAATTAACCTATTAAAAAAAAATGCAACTAAGGTGCAGTGATCGCCAGAAACTTTTAACTAAAAAGCTTCAAAAGAAGTTTGATCGCCTACCTGTTTAAACGCGGAAGATTGAGTCATTGGTTCCCCTCCTTCAGCCGGCTGAAGAAAGAGAGCCTCTTTATTCTTTTGTTCTTGCTGTTGAATGTTGAGGATCGTCCAGAAGTTCTCCTGGCTTGTGCTTGACTTCCCTCTTTTTGATTTCTTGTTGTTGTTGTTGAATGCAGCAGAGACAGAGAAACAGAAAAATAAAGGAGAAATACTGATGAGAATTTAAATGGAAATAATATCAAAGCTAACCATGATTATAAACATGTTTAAACAGCAACTCACTTGTTTAAATGGCTTTGAAACCCCTTTAAAATAAACGGGTTTTGGAAAGTTGATGATGTGGTGTGTGTTGCATGAAGTGAATATGAGAGAATGAAGCTAATGAATGAAAATGAAATTCAGATATGAAAAACTTATGCCCAGTCCAGTTGGTTGAAGCTTTGAAAGGATGAAGATCTTGAAGAAGGATGCCGACTTCTGGAAATGGCAACGCTCCGGCGTTCCGACGTGGTTGCTCCGATCGCTATAACGCTGTGGCTCAATAGTTCTCTCTCTCTTTTTTTTTAACTCCTTGATATGCAAGGTATTTATAGGCATTTTCTGCGTTCGCGATTAACATAGAAAAATCTAGGATTTATCCATCTTAACCGACAGATAATTACTGATTAATTCATCTTTATCTGTAATTATCTAAAACGCGTCCACCTTGGCTGACGCCTTTCAGATTAAATTAAGATAAGGATAAATATCCGGGAAAACTTATCTTTATCTTTATTAGCTAAAACGCGTCCACATGTGTAGACGTCTTTTACCCTAATTAAGATAAGGATAAACATCCGGAAGAGAAGTTAAAATAGCTTAGGAAACCTAAAACGCGTCGAACCTTACAGACGCCTTTTAGCTAATAAATCAATTAATTAAAATTCAAATTTAAACGCTAAAACAGGAATAAACTCTAAATCGCGTCTACATGAGTCGACGCCTTTTAGAATTATGCATATTTTAACTGAAATTTGAGCTAAAATCAATTTAATTGATTAACTTAAACATGTCTGTGAAACCCGACACTCAAAAATATCAATAAAAATTAATCAATGATTAAATATCAAACCATTATGAGGCATTATTATACGATATGAAATTTACTCGAAATGACGTCAAAATTAGCGTGTCTACAGCTGCCTCACCTTGGCATCGTCTTTGCAAGGGAGTGAAATGGAATGGAATGTACTGAAAAGGTGATGCCAAGGTGTGATGAGACACGCTCTTAACATCACATGATTAGAATTTTTCTCAAAATTATCAATGAAGATAGCTCAAGGAGATCAATGGAATTAATCATGTCTGGATGAGGTAGACAAGGAGATAAAATAAGGTCGATCAACCTCCTCGGAGTGGGAAGTACCCCAGGTCATAGACACTGTAGGTTTCATCATGGGGAGCGTTTGCCAGCCAATGTGGACGTGCTGCAGCCATGATGGATCTTAAAAGAAAAACAAGAAATATTGGATAAAGAATCCAATCAAGGATAGAATTCCAAGGATATCTTCAAGCGAACCTCAAAGATAATCAAGATACTCAATTCAGAATGGAATATTTCATATCATGTTTGAGATTGTTTGATTTAATGGTCTGAAACTTAATCAATAATTAATACTTATCACAATGATTTCAAAGTCCTACATGATGCATGCTGGGCTAAAAGAAAAATATAAAGTCAAATAAAATATAAATTAATCAAGGATAATATTGTTAAATTGTCATTAATGAGTCAAGATACCAATTCTTGTAATCCCGTGCTAAGCCGAAGCTTGTTTATCCACGCACCGTTTCACAAAAGTGGAACCATCGTCCCCACTAATTAACAATCCAACGGCCTATCCATGCGATTAAGAATCCTCTGGAATTATCACTGTTTTTGTTGTAGGGGAACTCAAATTCCAGTTTCATCAAAACCACAAGGTCCTTGATATGCTCTAATAAATATTTAACATATAATAATGCGAATGCAAAATAATTACATGAAATAGTACAGGGATAGAAATAACCGTCTTTTTAGCCACAGTCAGGACTTCTTAACTCCCACAGTGGGATTCTCTTGACATTTTCCACTTTCTTGAATTTTCTGCAATCAAAATTGTTAATAACTCCAAACAAATATTCAATCAAAACATGGAATCATATAAAGAGATGAAACGCGTCGTGTCGTGCAGACGCCTTTTAAAGTTTAAAAGCGTCGCTTATCCTCGACGCCTTTTACTCACAGAAACAGGTTTCTGGCTGTTCTCTATTCGAATTCCAACTCTATCAATGCACATCCCTTTTCCAATCCGGAAAAGTCTTCTTAGGATCGCAATGTTGTCTATATAAACACCCTTAGGTCGTTCCCAAGCAATCCCACTACAATACAAAGATCAAAAGTTGAGTTTTCTTCAAGGTTTCTTCAAAGTTCCAAGGTTTCCAAGGTTTCTAGCTTCAAGGAGGAGGAACTCCGAAAAAGGGAGTATGAATTCAAGCAAGAAGATGAAGATGTCTTTGGAGCAATTTTCAGATGTGGAGAATCATCTCAATGGAAGAAATCCCAATCTCCAAGTAAGCTCAATCAACTTCTCCTTCAATTCTCTTCATGTTCTTCATTATGTTCTTCATCATGTTCTTCGCCTTTTCTTTTGATTTTCAGAACTATCCCATGTTTCCTGGCCCAAGGAAGTTCACCTCCTTACCTTGGATCCGTAAACTTGCAAAAAGCATCAAGCTTTCCATGCAAGTATTCATATCCAAGTGGAATCTTCAAGGTCTTGTAGTGCTTGCCAAGCATTACAAGAGCGCAAACGCGGATTGGGCGGCTATGGGCGCCTTGATCGAGTGGTGGCATCCCCAAACTCACACGTTCTTCTTCCAAGATTTCGAGTGCACGATTCTTCTGGAGGAGGCGGAGCTTCTTTTAGGTCTCCCAAAGGCCAAAGAGAACAAGGAGAAGATAGCTTTGATGAAGGAGAGAATCACCGGTCAACAATTGTTGACATCTATCATGAAAGATCCTTCAGAGGCCAAAGGATGTCTCACTAAAAAGGGGATCAATCTCACCAAGCTAGCCGAGTGGACGCTGTACGAAATTGATGATCTAAGAGAGGATGAAGCGGAGGATGTAACAAAAGCCTTAATTACATGCCTAGCCGGTGCCTTGTTCTTCTCTGCGCAGGATAACATGTTAGAAGATGACCAAATTAGTGCCATATGCGCAATCTTCGAAGGTAAATCCATTAGCACTGCACTCTTAGCATATCTCTATAGTGGGCTTTCTGCAGCGTCTGTGGGCCGTCCTCCTTACGGATGCATGCTTCTCTTCGCCTTATGGGTTGAACTTCACTTCAAGTTTGAGCACAACAAGAAAAGGCCTCTGAATCCATCTCAAATCTACTTGAATAGCCCAATTCATTGCATAGCTAATGTTGTAAAGTTCAATGAGTATATGGTTAACAAGGTTCCAAAACTCAAGACCCGAGCCGATTGGAGAGAATATTTAAAGCTCATGACGTCCGACATATTCGACTCGTCTCCACTTGCTCTCGTTGGAAAACCTGTGTGGGTGCGCCGTGCAGCAGGAGCAGACCTTAAGTTGATCGGAGCCACCGAGTTCGTGCTGTATAATCCACATCGGTGCCTTACTCAACTTAGCTTGGGCCGTCGTGAATTCCCCGAGTTCTCTCCCACACTTCCGATCAAGAAACGCGACTTGGAATCCGACGAAGATTATGAAGCCGTACAAATCATTACTACTCTATGGAACCTTGGCTTCAGTTATCGTGTAAGATCCTCTAAAGATAGAGATAAAGGATTAAAAGCTCCTTATCTTAAAGGTCTTCATGAAATCCTTCCTTGAATGTCCCCTTTCTCTTTTATTCATGATGTAATAAAGAAATTTTATTGAATAAAGAAGTTTTTCATGCCTCAAAACCTTTCCTCAACTTTCTGTGAAGTGCACATGATTTTTCCTTTAGAGAAAACTTGATTTTTCCTGAAAATTCAACAGTTCGGGTTCTGTTTAATGCAAAACGCGTCCAGTCAGAAAGACGCCTTTCAACCGTAATTCTTTTCCAGAAATTCAATTTAATCCTCAAAAACCCGATTTAAAGATTAAACCGCGTCTTTATATCCTGACGCCTTTCAACCGTAAATTCAATGAAAAAGTTAAAACGCGTCTTTATAACCTGACGCCTTTCAACCTTAATTCTTTTCCAGAAATTCAATTTAATCCTTAAAACCCAATTTAAACGTTAAACCGCGTCTGCGCATACTGAGGCCTTTCAACTCTCTCTCCTACTTTTTCCAGGATTCTGTCATTAATTCCATGATCAATTCTCTGAAACGCGTCAATACACTAAGACGCCTTTCATGATTTTCCTCTGTACGGTTCTGACAAAAAAATTTTAAACGCGACTATTTAGGTGGACGCCTTTCATTCAAATTCAAACTTCTGTCAGTGCCGCCTCAACTTTTGTGCCCTAAAACGCGTCATCTGGAGTCGACGCCTTTCATCCTTTCGTTAACAGACCCGCGAAGGCCCCCTTTCTTCCTCACTTTTCCAAAAATTTCCCCCTTTCTCTCCGGCAATCGAGCTCCGGCGATCTCACCTTCTAATCTCCCTCTTCTCAAACCATGGAGCGCGGTGAAGGTTCCGGGAAGACGAAGGTCATAGCCAAGAGGAGGCGGAGGCAAGAAGAAGCTCCCGAGGAGGTTCCGGCGGCTCTTGCGGAGGCGGCGGCTTTCTTGGAGGAGGAGCTCCCTCCACCGGCACCCATGGCGGTGGAAGAAGAAGAGGAGGGCGACCTCCACACGGTAAGTCTTCTATGGGATGAATGGATGAGAAAAGAGGGGAGAAAATGAGATTCTTGAAGGAATCCGGAATCTGGACTTGAAAGGCGTCCAGACCAGGTGACGCCTTTCAAAAGGCGTCGCCTTGGGCTGACGTCTTTCAATATAAATTCCGGATTTTTAATTAGGAATAAAGAGTTTGAATTGCGTCAATGCACGTTGACGTGTTTTAAAACACGTCTACGTGTGCTGACGCTTTTCAAAACAGAACTGATTTTCCTTTTTTTTTTTTATTCATTATTGACCTTTATTTTTATGTCTGCTTGCAGGGAGTGATGAGGGCTAGGATTTCATGGGACCTAGTAGTTGGGGTTTATAGAGGGCTCCCCGACTTCCAGAAGGCACGTTTGCGCCAGATGGGATTCGGCGAGGTACTGGACATCGAGCCATTTTGGCTTGATCTGGTCCTGCTGCAGGCGCTCAGGGAGCGTTGGCATGCAGAGAGTCGGGCATTCCTAATGCCATGGGGGCATATGGTCCCCTCCCTAGAGGATGTGACCAGGATTACCGGCCTCCGGGTAGAGGGCCGACCTGTGAGCGGGGTGACCTACCCCAACTATCAAGGATTGGCTGAGGCATTGCTAGGGATAGAGGTATCCAGCATAGGTAGAGAGTCTAGGATGGTTCCTCGAGTCGAGGTAGAGGCAGCCCTAGGTCTAGATGAGCCCCGGCGTCGATCTGACGAGACCCGGGAGGAGTTCAGGATTAGGCTAGCCGAGTCGTCCTCCTTAGTCTACTGTAGTGATCCTGGGTAGGTAGAGGAGGCAGATAGACAGCTTAGAGTCTTCTTAGTTTTCTTTTTCGGTCGGTTGCTCTTCGGTACGAAAGGCGACCATATCCATTGTAGATTTCTTTACTTGTTAGATGATTTAGCTAACCTAGGGGAGTATGCCTGGGGTGCAGCCCTTCTGGCTCACCTCTTTGCCGATCTATCCGCGGTCACGCCGGACCGTGAGACTACTATCAGTGGCTTTTCACCATTTCTTCAGGTATTAAATTGTTTAATTATTTGTTATATGCAATGCAATATGATATGATATGATTCTTTTCTAACCTATATGTTCATGAATGCAGGTGTGGAGCTACTACTACTTTCCGCTCGGCAGAGCGAGGATTATCCGACCAAACGCCGTCCCTTTCGCCTGCCGTTGGCAGCCGATTGTGGACACGGCTCCACAGCATCACCAGCTGACGGCCCTCCGCCGTCAGTTTCTGGATTATCCAGAACTCTTGGTAAACTTTTAACTTGTTTAATGCAATCTTTTATTAAATGCAAGTTATTTATGAATGCATCTAACCTATATGCAGGTGATTTGGCGCCTATACTTGGGCATGAATGAGGAGGGTCAGCCGTGGGTGACGGCTGGTAGGAGGCGGTTTGGGAGGCAAATGTGGGTGCATTGCCTCAATGAGATCGAGCTCCTCCGCCTCCGGCTCGTGATGAGGACCCTGGGCCTCCACCAGGAGTGGATTGACGAGGAGGTCCCGGAGGGCGTCGGAAGGAGCATGAGGGGCAAACAAGCCCTCACTGATTGGCGAGCAAAATTTCCTGAGCAATATGAAGACTGGCATCGCCGGGGTGTCAGAGTGGAGTCACGGGCGGTGAGTAGCGAGGCCTACCTCCAGCAGTACCGGGCCCACTACGCCGATCAGCTTCGGCTCCTCCGACCACTCGATGTAAGTATGCATTCATGCTTCTTAAATTTTATTATTATCTTGATTTATATTTGTGAATGAATGTATGTATGACATGCAGGATGCGCGTGATGCGGTCATCGTCGACCTCCGGGCCCGCCTACATGATGCGGAGGCCCAGCTAGAACAAGTTCAGAAAGAACTGTATGATCTGGTACGTATGAATGAATATGAATGCATGTTTTAATTAATTATTTTGGCGATTAACCACTGACAGTTGTCTTCTGGTGCAGCGAGCCGTCTATACCCAGGCGGCTCCTCCTACTCATGGAGCTTCATCTTCCTCGTCCGCTCATGATGCTGCTATGGCTGACCTCCAGAGTCAGCTTGCCTCCGCCATCTACCGGGCTTCTCTAGCAGAGGAGGACCGTGCTGCTCAGGCAAGTTCTTCAATTTTTTTGAATTCTGAAATTGATTACTTGATTGATTGCCTTGGACTAACAAAATCTTCGTTTCAGGTTGCTGAGCTTCAGGAAGCCCTTCAGAGGGCTGAAGCGGAGATAGAGCAGGCCCGTGCTGCAGCGGCTCGTGCCGAGGCTGATGCAGAGCGGATCAGGGCTCTAGAGGAGCAGGTGGCTCTTCTCTCGACTGGAGATCTTGCACGCCTCCAGATTCGCCTGGAGGTTGTGACGGAGGAGAGAGACCGCGACCGCCTTCGACTGGAGGCTATGCAGGGTCGCTTGTCGGTTGCGGAGCATGAGCGCAAGATGGTGGAGGAACGGTTCCAGCGAGCTCGGCAGCGTGCCCATGAGCGTGGTCTGACCAGTGCCTTCACTGCCAGTGCTGCTGTATCTTCCGGTCATGCGGGGCCGAGCGCGATGAGACCACCTCCACCTCCTAGTCGAGGACCAGCACCGGATGCACCTGACGAGGCCCAGAGCCAGTTGGACGAGGGCGGAGGGGAGAGCCAGCCTTGAGGGCTCATGTATCTTCTTTTCTTCATGTATCATGTACAAAAATGCCTTTTGATAATATACGTGAAACTTTTGGCTCCAATCTTGTGTTCCTGTGTTTATCTTGCATCCTGTACACACTTAACAAACAGGTTAAGTATCTGTTTAGGCTTAGCCCCTTGTCTGACCAAATAAATGGTCAATCAAAATAACTGGTCAAGGGGCATAGCCTTTATTAACAAAGGTAATGAGAATAATCAAACTTAAGTAAAAATGCAACATACAAGCAAACGGATGCTCACTGAAAATAAAAGGAATGAAACACACTAAATGCAACAAGCAGATGCTAACTGAAATATTTTTGTGGTTTTGAAATATTCATTTTTGTTTGGGGTTTTGAAATATATGTATTTTTTTTGACTTTTGGCATATGCATTTTTTTTGAATTTTGATATATGTATTTTTTTGGGTTTTGATATATGTATTTTTTTTTGAATTTTGATATATGTATTTTTTTTTTGAATTTTGATATATGTATTTTTTTTTGAATTTTGATATATGTATTTTTTTTGAATTTTTGACTAAAAGATCAGCATGGTACTTAGATCAAAAGATCATATTCATTTATTAACTTAATTCCCAAATTGTTCTTTAACAACTCAACTTAAACCCATCGTGTTTGAATTTGTGTTTCCATTCGTGATCCCATTTGATGATTTGACCCTTAGTCGATCTAAGCCATTCCTTAAGTTTGGAGTACATTTCTTTAGAAAGAAAAGATGAATAAGTTTAGAAAGCCCATGAGAAGGTTCCGGAGACTTAAAAAGATGTCCCTTTTCTACCCTAATATCCGTTGGGGTTCGGTCATTTTCTTTCTGGGGTGTTTATCGACCTTGCGTTCCCTTTTATTTCATTTCATGGCCTTGATGTAACGTTTGTAATGTAATGGCCTTTTGATTTGACATTTGGCTTTTGCCTTGCGTTTTCTTTTCGCTATTCTTTTTTCTTTTCTTTCACTTTGGGACGGATCTCCCCCATTTTTTTATGACGGCCTCCTACTAAGATGGCGGGTATGCTCGGTAGTCTATTCTAAGCCTCGTTCCGACATCATGGGCCGAGTATAAAACAGAATTTTTACTTTTAAAAAAAATGAATGATTTGTACTTTACACTTTTGGTCAAGCTTTCGATATTCTTTAGGACTTGTCATCTCTTGTTACTCACAAATCAAACGTGTCAGTGTGTGTAGTAATGGGCTTAAAATTAAGTTATTCAGACTGATAAGGAAATTTGAGTTTATAAATTTTCTGATTCCACTGGTCTTTGTACCATACTGATCGACTCTTTAACCTAAGGGTAGTATTTCTTAAGATATAAACCATTCCAAGGATGTTTTAGCTCTTCTCCTTCTGCATTAACAAGACGATAAGCATTACCCGGAAAAGCGTGCGATACAACATAAGGTCCTTCCCAGTTGGGTTGGAGCTTAGAACGCGGACCACCAGGTTTTATAAAAATTCTTTTGACAACCATTTCACCAACTTTGAACTTACGTTCAATGACTTTCTTTTGATAAAAACGTGCTAGTCTATTTTGATAAACTTTTGCATGATTAGCAGCTGACCATCTTTTCTCGTCTAAAAGTTCCAATTGAGCAAGGAGTGCTGAACGATGTTCATCAATGGAAAATTCCTTATTCAATTGTACTCTTAATGATGGTATGAGGATCTCATATGGAACTACCGCCTCCATTCCAAATGTTAAGGAATAAGGAGTTTGCCCAGTGGGCGTGCGGATTGAAGTTCGGTAGGCCCATAGAGCCTCAACCAATTTTTCTGGCCAATCTGCGAACTTATTAGATTTACACGTCTTTTTGATGATTTTTATCAAAGTCTTATTTGTTGCCTCTGCTTGGCCATTGCCTTGCGGATAATAAGGAGATGAATGATGCAATGCAATTTTATACCTGTTACAGAGGTCCTTTAATTCTTGTGACACGAACTGCGGTCCATTGTCGGTGACGATGGTGCTTGGAATTCCAAATCGAGTGATGATGTTCTTCATGATGAACTTGCAGACGGTTGATGCTTTGATCTCCACGTACGCTTCAGCTTCTGCCCACTTGGTGAAGTATTCCGTTGCCGTGAGAATGAAAGATTTTTGCTTGATGCCGGAATCTGGATTACCAAGGGGTCCAATGATGTTGAAAGCCCACATGGAGAAAGGCCATGGGGAAGAAACAGGATGGAGTGAAGATGCAGGAGAATGAATTTTGTCGGCATGAAGTTGACACTTAGCACACCTACGAACAAATCCTACGCAGTCTTCTTCCATGGTTGGCCAATAAAATCCTTGTCTAAGGATCTTCTTTGCTAACATCTGTCCATTGACATGACCACCACAAACTCCACTATGAGCTCCTTCCATAACTTTCCAAAGCTCATCTTCGTCTAGACATCTCAGAAGAACTCCATCAAAACCTCTCTTATATAATGCTCCCCCAACTAGGGTGTATCGTTGAGCAACTCTCCTGATAGCTCTCTTCTCCTCAGTTGTAGCTTCCTCAGGATATGATTGATCTTCACAATATTTTGCAATTTCATAATACCATGGCTTCTGTTCATCATCCATCTCTTCTAACAGCTCTATCAACATGATTTCTCTTTTCTCAATGATATCTCCGTCTCTGACTTTCTTCAGCAACTTCTCCTTAGTTCTAAGGAATGAAGGATCTTTCACGGCGGGTGAAAGACGCCTATGAACTATGATTGATTCAGATTGTTTGCTGATTGGAAAATTAAGAGAAGATGCAAGTGAAGCTAGAACGTCAACTAAGATGTTCTGATTCCTAGGGACATGGACAAAGATCAATTTCGTGAAAAGCTTTGAGTAAGCAGAAGTAAGTTCTTGATAAGGCTTGAGCTTGGGATCGAGAGTTCGATACTTGGTCAGCACTTGGCGAAGAATCAGTTGGCTATCACCTACGATCCTAAGTTTGGTAGCACCATGAAAATGAGCAGCCTCGAGACCAGCAAGAAGTGCCTCGTATTCAGCTATATTGTTTGTGACTGGAAAATCAAGCTGAAAGGCTTGTGGAATGGTGATACCTTCAGGTGATAACAGAACAATACCGATCCCTTTTCCATGAGAATTCAGAGCTCCGTCAAAATGCAGAGTCCACAAATCATCTCTGATTTGATTTACGGACATCAGTTCCTCATCCGGAAACTCTGATCGCACTGGATCAAATCTAGGAAGGGGATGATGAGCAAGATGTTCTGCTATGGCATAGCCCTTGATCGCTTTCTGTTGAATGTAAGTGATATCAAACTGAGATAGAAAGCTTTGCCATCGCGCTAACCTATCAGTAAGAACAGATTTCTCCAGAAGGAATTTGATTGGATTCATCCTAGCGATGAGATGAACTTCATGGGCCAGAAAATAATGCTTCAATTTCTGCACAACCCAAACCAATGCTGCACATGTTTTCTCCATCGCCGTATATCTCTGTTCAGCGGGGTTGAGAAGTTTAGAGAGATAGTAGGCTGCCCTCTCTTTTCCTTCTTCATCTTCTTGTGCTAGAACAGCCCCCACTGCATCATCCAGGACTGAAATATAAAGTATCAATGGTTTGCCTGGAGATGGTGGTCTCAAAACAGGAGGACTTGCTAAATAGTTCTTTAATCCATCAAATGCCTCCTGACACTTATCGTCCCAATCGAATTTGACTCCCGGCTTGGTAAGCTCGTAAAACGGCTTACACCTTTGTGAGTGCTGGGAGACAAAGCGACGAATAAATTGCAACCTTCCGATTAATCCTCTCAATTCTTTTAAGTTTTTAGGAGGTGTCATTTCTCTAATAGCCTTCGCCTTGTTAGGATCGATCTCAATTCCCCGTTTACTGACAATAAATCCAAGCAATTTTCCTGAAGATACCCCGAATACACATTTCTTGGGGTTCATCTTTAACTGATATTCTCTCGATCTCTCTAATACCCTTGCCAAAACTTTGGCGTGCTCAGCCTTTGTTTTAGATTTAACTAATAAGTCATCCACATACACTTCCAGATCTATGTGCATCATGTCATGAAATATTGCCATCATGGCCCTCTGATAAGTGGCTCCAGCATTCTTTAATCCAAATGGCATGACAACATAACAGTATGTTCCCCAAGGTGTAGTGAATGACGTTTTTTCTTGATCCTCTTCTGCCAGCTTAATCTGATTATATCCTGAAAATCCGTCCATAAATGATAACGTCTCATAGCCAGCAGTGTTATCGATGAGTACATCAATATGAGGCAATGGAAAATCATCTTTAGGACACGCCCGGTTCAAATCGCGAAAGTCAATGCAAATCCTGACCTTTCCGTCCTTCTTCATAACCGGGACTATATTGGCCACCCACTGTGGATAAAGGACAACTCTAATAAATTTAGCTTTATGCAATTTGTCGACTTCTTCCTTCATCTTTAGAGCCATTTGTGGGTGGAATCGCCTTAACTTCTGCTTGACAGGGCTAACTCCGTCTTTTAATGTCAACCTGTGTTCAACCAAAGTTGAGTCTAACCCCGGCATATCCTCATAACTCCAGGCGAAAGTGTCCTTATAGTCCTTGAGTACTTGTACCATTGCGTTCTCATTCTCTGTAGAAAGATTTTTACTGACGAGGACAACCTTAGGTTCGTCTTCAGTCCCTAAATTGATTTCTTTGGTAGGCTCTTCTACGGCAGCTGAGGGTTCATCAAATCTCTTCACTCCACTGGCATACGCCTCAGCCGCGTCCTCGTCATCTTCCTCTTCAACAATGGGGTCCTTTTCATGTACTAATTCATATACCCCGTACCCATCATTAACTAACTCATCGTCTGTACAATCTTCTGGCATCTGAATTGGATTTTCTAAAAACTGAAGGATCAAAGAGCAAGAAGAGCACTTATCAGCTAAGTCCTGGAGGTATCTATCTGGAATTTGCCTACCCTTAGACTTCCTAGACTTCCTAACCTGACTAGACTGCCTAACTTCACTATCATAACCTAACGAAGACGAAGCAGGAAGAAAATCCTGGGATACAGGTGGAAATACAAGAGAATCCTCCCGAGGGGAGGGACAGAGTAAATCTAGAAGAGAATCTTGACCGAAGGACCCGCGCGGCGGGGTGCAATCGGACAAGTAAGATGTTTCCTCGATGAGGATTTGGGAAGAATTTGTTGCCAAAATGGCGTTTCTTTTTGGACAATGAAAGAATTAAACATAAAGCAAGAATGAATACAAATGGGAGGAGAATCAGACGGAGGAAGTGGCACCAAGGCCAGAGGATTGGGGGGATCATATAGTAATATGTCCCAGATTAGATCATACAACCTCTCTAGATCGAGAGGAGGTTGTGGTATAATGTCCCGATGGGACATAGTAATCATGACGGGCGGAGCCCGTGGAATATCTTCAATTATGACCCGCGACCAAGTCGGGGTCAAGAGCAGTGTGCGAAAAAGAGTATGGAGCATGAAGACATGTGAAGGATATGTCCCCCTCCAGAGCAGATCTGTTGTATAACCAGCTTCATAGGGGTCATATGGCTCCCCTTCGTCAGTTTCTTCAGATAGCAGTATCCGCTTGTCAAATATGGCACCAGGGCTTTCATGCGGCGGCCACTTAGGTTCTGCAGGATCCAAGAATAGTCTGTTCAGTGCAATATACAGGTCCCTCAGATCGAACCACCTGTACCATTCACATTCAGGGTCATGAAATTTCCTCCTTTTCATAGGCTGCAGAGCCTCCAAGGATTGGTACGTAAGCAGTTCAGAGCAATGTCTGGCCAAATCCCTCCCATATATATCATGGAAGTCAAAACAGGAAGTAATGACTACCGTATTGTCATAGCTAAGTATGGGCCCTTTCACGAAGTGTGTACACAGGGTCCATGTTAGGGGATCTCGGCCTTCTTTGGGTGGCGTAGACATTGCCTCCCAGATCTTCGGACCTTCTTTGATTTCTGCTTTCTGAACCGGATCTTGCTTCAGTTTTATTGGCCTATAGCCCAGACCACTTCCAGGTGCTGCTCGATGATTTCTGACAGGAGTGGTCCTGCCTTGCAATTGTGTGCCCAGACCTTTCCCAGGCTTGTAGCCGTTCTTCATCATGATCCTCCATCCTGGGGTACTCATGCACTTCCCCCTTTTGATAGCATTTAATGGGTATGGAGAAATAGTAGCGGCTTTTAGAGGATCAGCCACTGGGCGGTAAACCTGTAATACCGACAGAAAAGGT
This sequence comes from Zantedeschia hybrid cultivar, assembly GCA_030544215.1. Lineage (NCBI taxonomy): Eukaryota > Viridiplantae > Streptophyta > Magnoliopsida > Alismatales > Araceae > Zantedeschia > Zantedeschia hybrid cultivar. The sequence continues at coordinate 11,469,943 of JARZZO010000005.1, forward strand.
TGTCGGCCAGGTGAAACAGCAGACTTAATGTTCAAGGAATGAGCAGCAGCAAGGATCGGCATGCTCGTTACTTTAATTATTCGTCCTTTGTAAGGAAATTTGAGGCATTGATGATTCGTAGAAGGAATCGCCTCGAGAGTTTTAATATAAGGACGACCTAAAATGGCATTTATTGAAGGGTCGATTTCCAAGATGTGAAATTCAACCTCCGCATGACTTACAGGGCCCAGCTCTACCTTTAAATAGACCATTCCCAGAGGAGAACGGGTAGAATTGTCATATGCTGTTACTGATATGGGGCTGGGCAGCCATTTCTCTTTGGGCACACCGCACAGCTCCAGGGTCTTCGGAGGTAAAACATTGATCGAAGCCCCTGTGTCGACCAGGCATGCATCCACGGCCTTCTTACAGATATTGACCGTAATACTCAGAGCCATGCTTCTGGCTGCTGACGGTGCTAGTTCCGATGTATGAAATGTAATGGAGGGCTGATCCCCCTGAGGAACTAGTAGTGCTGCAATCTTCTCTACCGGCACGTCTTCATTGACCATCACCTTTTGCAGATATTCCATTAAAGCTTCTTGGTGACTCTTGGATCTTTTGATTAATTCTAGTATAGTGATCCGTGCCGGTGTCCGATCCAGATGTTTCAACAAGTCATATTGAGTGCCTGGTGCACTCTCTTCATTGTGGGCTTCCTCAGTCGGCTGTGATGGGCCGTCTCTGACTGTGGACTGAGGGAAGACCTTGTTGAAAATCCTTCCACTCCGGAGCGCGTGTTCCTCAACCGTGGAGGATCCGGGTGACACTTTAAGTACCGCAGGGTTGGACGGTGCGGATGGCGTAGAGGGTTGGTAGGTAGGTGATGGCGTAGGGCTAGGTGGTGATGGCGTAGTGCGGATTAAAGGCCTAGAGGGTTGGATGGTGGATGGGTAAGCGGTTGGCGAAGTGGGGAATGGTACGCGTAATAATGGTCTAGATGGCAAAGGCATATCTGGATAGGCGGTATTGGTAGTGGGTGAAGTAGGAAATGGTATGCGTAATAGCGGCCTAGATGGTAGAAGGGGTGCGTTATTGGTTTGCGGGGGGTTATATGATGGAGGCGTAGGAGTGCGGGGTGTAATGGGTCTAAGGAAGGCAGGTAGTGGTAATGGGTTATTGGGTGTGGGCGAGTGATATGTAGGTGTGGGTATGGGGGTAATGGTAACGGGTTGTGGCCTTGGTATGTGGATGGTGCGGCGTGGTGGTCGCTCTGCGGTACTTTGAACGTGACCCGTTGAACAAAGAGAGGAAGAGTCCTCTACTCTCCACTGCTGCCCACGACCAGCCTCAGACTGGCTGTTCGTCAGAATGGGAGCAACCTGGTTTTGGTTCTGGTGCTCCGGGAGTGGATTCTGCACTATGCCCATGTTGGGTGGTGCTACTGCTTGTGCCGGTGGTCTTGCTTGCTGCTGCTGCTGCTGCTGCGGTCTCCTCGCCTTCAGGGCTGTTATGTATTTCTTCATTTCCTCCCAGTCTATGCCGCCCTGCTCGTTGAGATCATGGATATAATCTCTGAATTGGAAGCAGGTGTCAATGGTATGCCCAGGTTGCCTGTGAAAGTAGCAATACCTAGATGTATCGGCATTTTGAGGCCAGACGGCCTTCTCTCTTGGCAAAACTAAGGCATTGGCTGCCATTAAAGCGCTGAAAATATCCGCCAAGGATTCTGGGAGGGCCGGGTACTCTGCCCTTTTCGGGCCTGGAGGTCTCCTTTGTTGGTTGTAGTCACCAGGAGGAGGGACATTGTGGTACGCCAGCGGTGCGCGCGGCTGGTACTGTGGCTGTTGCTGTTGCTGCTGATGTGGCTGCTGATACTGCTGTTGATACTGTTGTTGCCGTTGCGGCTGTTGCTGTTGTTGGTTCTGATTCGGCTGCTGGGGCCGCTGGTACTGCTGTTGGTAATGGGGGTTCTGCTGCTGCCTGTACCCCTGTTGGCTCGGCTGTGGTGGCCTCTGGTACTGCTGCTGATTCCTCACAAACTGGGGCGAGTTATTGTTCATGGTACTGACCTGCTCGTGAGAGAGCGTGCCCTCAGTAGTTGGACCTGAGTTAGGAGAATTTGGCACTGCAGGCTTCCGAGGTGGAGGCCTGTTAGGTCTGTGAGGATCAAAGACGCTAGAGAACGTAGCGTCCTTGAAGGCGTTCTGGCAGTACCGTGCTCTTTCATAGAGCTCTGCCATATTAGTTAAATTGTTCAAGGAGAGGACTAGCTTGAACTGGGGAGTGGCGTTAGAAATTAGCATCTTCACTTGTTCAGATTCAGACAAGTGATCTTTTACTTTTTCAGCCAGGCCCCGCCACCTGTCAGCAAAACTGACAAACTCCTCGTCCGGTTTCATCTTTTCTGCAATAAGATCCGTGATAGACAAGGAGGGTGCAACTCTGTCCTGGTATCGTTGGATAAATTTGCGTGAAACGATACCGTAATCCTCTACTTCTGAGGGTTCCAGAGAAAAGAACCACTCTAGGGCTGGTCCCTCTAGGGATCTCCTGAACAAGAAAGCTAACGACCTCTTGTCGTTCTGCCAGAAAGAGGATTCGTACATGAACTCCTTCAGGTGCGTGAAGGGGTTACCAGTACCGTTATACTTTCGATATACTGGCATTTCAGAGGGTGGCAGATGGAACACTGGCAGGCTCGGTAAATTGATTTCTGGCACAGCTTTAACCCCCATCATTTTCTGAAGATTGTTGAACTGCTCGTCCATGCACTCCATCTTGGCCAACAACGTCTGCGTGGTCAGATCTGCCTGGGGAGGAGGAGGAGGAGGAAGTACCTGATAGGCCTGCTGCTTAGAGTAGGTTGGACAAGGAGGATAATAAGGATGAGGTCCGGCAGAGCTTCCGCCATGCCCGAGGGCATTTTGATAAATGGGCGTCTGCGGTCTAGCCGGTTGCCTGGATGACGAAAGTTGTGGCCCAGTTGGCCGAGAAGTAAGATGAAGGCCTTCCATGGCCTGATGGATATAAGGAGGAGGAGGTTGTTGAGTAACAACAGGGGGAGCCATAGGGTTCGGCTCAGCAGGCTGCATGGGTGCCTTCCCCTTCAAGATAGACTGGATCGCCTCGAACTGCTGAGGGTCCAGTCGGGAGGCAAGAACTCCCAGAGCATTGACGAGATCCATAGGATCGGAGGGTAAGGGATCATTCTGATTCATGTCCCCCTCAAGGTCAGGATTAGGAATCGCATATTCATGCGGAGGAAGATCATGATATTGATCGTGCGGATGAAAAAGAGGAGTTCGGACATTCCCGTCATGTCGAACTGGAATGGGGACAGAATTACGAGAGGCATCAGCATCTCTCCCGTTCTCGTAGTTGAAATCTAAATTGCGAGGGGCATTAGCATCTCCCTCGTAGTTGATAATGGCGTCTTGGGCCATACTCAAATCTCTGCCTGATCGCAGCAACATAATATTAGATTCCCTTTTCAAAGACTTAATCAGACAAGTTGTGCAGAGATTAATCAAACAAGTGGATGCTTAACGTGATTTTAGGATTCCTTGTTGAATTATTTGAATTGGATTAAACCACAATTTCGCTCAGGGAAGGATCCTAGTTTCAGTTCAGTTTCCACCGTTATTCTCTAGGATTTTCTCTCACAACGCTTTCGGAATCTAGCCGGGACTTCAATTGGTACAACCAGCCCGATGATCAAGGAGGAATACCTTGATTTTGGGGACTTATGGAGGTCTCAACGTCAACTTCTCTAGTCTGATCAAGGGACCAACCCAATCAGAGAGAGTTGCTAACGTTGAGTAATGTGTTCCTAAGAAAAGGAGGGTTTTAGCCTCAATGCGTATGCCCTGCGACCTGGATGGCCTCTAATGCTTAATAGAGTAATGGGTAGCTAGCACTCAACACAGAAATCTGGAAACTGAAAAATAATTAAGAAACTGTCTGAATCGCGTCGATGATAGTCGACGCTATTCAAAACAGAACTTAATTCTTTCGCAGAGAACAGATGCAAACAGCAGAGAAAGCCTGGAAAATAACTAGAAACTGTCTGAATAGCGTCGATTATGGTCGACGCTATTCAACACAGAACTTAATTATTTCGCAGAAACAGATGCAAACAGCAGAGAAAGTCTGGAGGCTAAAAGGCGTCTATAAATGATGACGCGGTTTTGAAACGCGTCGCTGTTCCTGGACGCTTTTTAGTTCGCAGAAACAGATTTCCAGAAGGATTTTCTGGGTCGAATCCTCCTTAAACAGGGTAAAATGCAGTAAACAATCGACTCATGCAAAGATTTTTAGTTTCAGATTTTAAACAGGATGATTTACTATCTAAACAACTAAGAAATCACGCAATCACACAGCATTTTATCACAAAAATCAGCTTTTGAACTAATCAAGGGGAGGCAAGATCTTGCCACTGGGGTGTGCACGTGGTGCACGAGGGAAACTAATTAAACTAAACACTCACCAATTGGTGAGGACGTGTCGAAAGACACAAATGGTGCACCGTGGGTGCTCGGTATGATAATAGCAAGAACAAAAGAAATTAAAAGACGGCGAGACCAAGTCCCACCGTGATCGCCAAAAGAGCTGTGAGTGCTGAAAAATTGCTCGTGTGATTTATGTGAAAAACTATGTTGTTTAGGGTAAATTAACCTATTAAAAAAAAATGCAACTAAGGTGCAGTGATCGCCAGAAACTTTTAACTAAAAAGCTTCAAAAGAAGTTTGATCGCCTACCTGTTTAAACGCGGAAGATTGAGTCCTTGGCTCCTCTCCTTCAGCCGGCTGAAGAAAGAGAGCCTCTTTATTCTTTTGTTCTTGCTGTTGAATGTTGAGGATCGTCCAGAAGTTCTCCTGGCTTGTGCTTGACTTCCCTCTTTTTGATTTCTTGTTGTTGTTGTTGAATGCAGCAGAGACAGAGAAACAGAAAAATAAAGGAGAAATACTGATGAGAATTTAAATGGAAATAATATCAAAGCTAACCATGATTATAAACATGTTTAAACAGCAACTCACTTGTTTAAATGGCTTTGAAACCCCTTTAGAATAAACGGGTTTTGGAAAGTTGATGATGTGGTGTGTGTTGCATGAAGTGAATATGAGAGAATGAAGCTAATGAATGAAAATGAAATTCAGATATGAAAAACTTATGCCCAGTCCAGTTGGTTGAAGCTTTGAAAGGATGAAGATCTTGAAGAAGGATGCCGACTTCTGGAAATGGCAGCGCTCCGGCGTTCCGACGTGGTTGCTCCGATCGCTATAACGCTGTGGCTCAATAGTTCTCTCTCTCTTTTTTTTTAACTCCTTGATATGCAAGGTATTTATAGGCATTTTCTGCGTTCGCGATTAACATAGAAAAATCTAGGATTTATCCATCTTAACCGACAGATAATTACTGATTAATTCATCTTTATCTGTAATTATCTAAAACGCGTCCATCTTGGCTGACGCCTTTCAGATTAAATTAAGATAAGGATAAATATCCGGGAAAACTTATCTTTATCTTTATTAGCTAAAACGCGTCCACATGTGTAGACGTCTTTTACCCTAATTAAGATAAGGATAAACATCCGGAAGAGAAGTTAAAATAGCTTAGGAAACCTAAAACGCGTCGAACCTTACAGACGCCTTTTAACTAATAAATCAATTAATTAAAATTCAAATTTAAACGCTAAAACAGGAATAAACTCTAAATCGCGTCTACATGAGTCGACGCCTTTTAGAATTATGCATATTTTAACTGAAATTTGAGCTAAAATCAATTTAATTGATTAACTTAAACATGTCTGTGAAACCCGACACTCAAAAATATCAATAAAAATTAATCAATGATTAAATATCAAACCATTATGAGGCATTATTATACGATATGAAATTTACTCGAAATGACGTCAAAATTAGCGTGTCTACATCACTGATCTTTTGGAACCCAATCCAAATTATAGGCATCCAATGTCAATACTTAAATCATCAAGAAAACAAGAAAACATGCAACATATCATATATTATACACTATATCAAATAAGGTGCGATTCCTTTTTAAATACACCATACAATTGTGGCATATTACGAAGAATCAACGGAGAGAGGATATCATTATCCTAGAGGAATTGTGCCAATCATGTACTTAAGTATTCATCTCCTCGATCATATCAAAGAGTTTTAATACTCTTTCCAGTATGTCACTCCATTTGATTCACAAAATTCTTAATATTCTTAAATAATTTGACTTGTACTTCAGTAAGTACACATAGTCAAATCTCTAAAGAAGTTATTATTAAGGAAGAAGAAATAGGAGTAACCATATGTGGCCTAAGAAGATGTTGGACTAGATGCATCAGCATATATAAATTCCAATAAGCTCTGGGCTCTATCTCCATATCTAATAAATAGAGAATTCGTCAACCTTCAAAAAGACATGATTCACTTATTGCAAATGATTTATAATCAAATGTAGCCTTTAAACTTTGTCATGATCTGTATGACCATGATGTGGATTAACACTTTGTCTTTTACTTCAGGAGACTTGTAAACATTCATCACATGAGATGTCACATCAATAATCTTTTTGACTGATTTTAAAAATCAAATATTTTATTTCTCAAATAAATAGAACAACTTTTGTTCTCTCTTAGTCAATAGATAACTAACTCTATCTCAGCAAGATTTTAAGATTGAGATCTTGATAACATGTAGAACAAAATAACAATTATTATGTTCCATTATGTCTCCTGAAGGCATCTTAAGATTTTGATGTCTATACAGCATCAGCTGCAACTTCTGTACCAATGAAAAACTTTTACATCAACCTCTTCAACTCTCAATTTCCTTTTACTTGTTTTATTTTGTACATCATTGCAGATCTAAAAATTACATCCAGTATCTCACATTGGAAATGTAATTTTTCTAGTAGATAAGTAAAAGTTAATAATAAGAATACTCAAAATTTTTCTAACTTTCACATTCTTATTGTTTGCATTTCTAGTGCCCTTACTCATACTTTTTATCTAAAAAAGAATGGCCTTGGCAACGTCTCTCCTCTCTTTCAATGTGCTAGTAATAAGCCGTGAAGTTCAAGTGGAAGCACTCCTCCCTTTCGATTGGCAAGCCTTTATCCCTTTTAACAAACTTGTTCAGCTCATTAAGGCTTCTACCCCTTGCCTTTCCCATAGGCATCTCCTAACTTCTACTTCTTCTTGGTCTCACTAGGCAAATGGTCATAGGAGTTCTCGTTATTGTCATTTTCAACAAGCTCATGTGGGAATTGCATATAGAATTGCTTAGATCTTAAGACATTCTTCATATACATATAACTAGTATGAATATGAGAAATGTATTAGTATCATGGCATCAAGTATACCACATATCAGATTATTTCACGACATTTTAGATATTCAGAGGAAATAAAGAGATTAAGCATATAGTTCTTATTAACTTAGATACAATCTTTTATCTTGAATTAACTTCCACTATTTTTTGACGGGTTATACACTGATCATACTTCAGTCCTCAGAACATTAATGGCCTTATGGATAACACAATAAGTCATTAAGTTTGGTCTAAACGGTACCACACTATGCAACGGACATAGATTAAGATGCAGCCCTTGTGAATATCACAACAAAGCTACACCATGTCTCTATCCCGTTTAAAGCATCATCATGTCATAGTTTTAGTCTCTTATCAATATCTGACAGGTCTTGTGGATAGCACAACAAACTTGCCTGATCTGAATCGAATCCTAAAATTATAATGATAGAAGAGCACACGATACAATCTCAACGACTCGCACTATGGCTTAAACTTTAAAATGAGGGATTTTATAAATTTTATTTGGTCTCATCCTAGGTGATAGTAAATAAATATATTGTACATATTTAACTATACTATATCTTAATTCAAAATCAAATAAATAAACACATGCATCAACCATACATGTCAATTATGCGGTCATAGACAGCACGTCAATTAACTAGAGCAAAATAATTAATCACCACGATTAATATAACAATTATATTAACAATATGCAAATACATAGGCTCTAGTGATCACATTTCCTGACACCTTTTTAATTGCATTTGTGGATTATACTTGCTCCTCCTCAACTGCAATCAATTACATTATAAAAATGATACAAATTATCAAATTTACATAACTGTAAAAGAAGGTCTTATGACAGAGTACATTTATGGAGGGGGGTAGAAGTACATTAGAATGAGAGAGATAATTAATATCAAACTATTCAATAGAAGGATCCACAATCACATCATATTATCACATGATATAATAAATTAAGTGCATACCTATGACCACCACAAATTTTAATCATCTACATATGAAAATAACACATCACATGAAAACTAAAATTTTAAAAATAATTACTTTTAATTTTCATAAAACTTTGGTTCCAATCAAAATTGAATATTTGAATTTTCTAAAATCTTTTATATTCTATCAGCTGCATATATGCACGACCTCCAGTGGTATCCATGCGATCTCTGCTTGATGGTTCGTCCTCGCTCCTTCGTTCGGTATAGTGCGCATGCCGTCATCTCTTCTCCGCAGCGGTGCCCGCGGCGAGCAGGTGGAGCTATCGACTCTTAAGAAGTGGAAGCGGCAGTGACGGAACGAGAGGGGGCATCCTCTCGGGGTACACAACCAAGGGAGAGAGAGAGAGAGGGGGGCAGCTATTTATGGGGAAATCCTGGAGCTTGGCCCAGGACTTCCACTTAGTGCTTCTTTATATTAAGTCAGACGACTTTTTATAAAAGTCTCTGAGTTAATATAAACCCACTTACTATCAGCTGAGAATCTTTGTGCTTGTGACCCTACATGACCAATTACCAATCTGATTTTTTGCTCAACAATTTAATATCTCATATTAATTAATTAATATATCGAATTAATATCGCACATATTAATCGGTCGGCCTTCGGATCAAGTTGAGTGCCAAACAACACTACATGATCTTGAAAGACAATGGAGTTCAGTAACCCGCTTAAGAAACCTATTTGTCAATAATTACTGTATGATTATAATCTTTTATCCGAACAATCTCAAAAGATCCGATCCTTTTGAGATCCTCGTGGCCTTAGGATGGTGCAGGTCAATATCTTCATGACAATCAATCCCCTAGTTGGGGGCCTAGCTAAAGTTCTAATTCATATTGACTTCCATAGGATGAGAATACAGGCGGGAGGAGACCTTCCTTCAGATGGATTTGGGTTAGAATCTGGTAGCAACTATCCTTTTAGGGGCTTCAAGCTGCCTTGGACCTTATTGGGATCTTTCTTTGAGTGCTTAGGTCAATTGCATTGGGCTAACCCATATGTTCCCGGGTTAGATGAATAATTCAATTAATATATTGTATGAAAGTATAATTCAAACTTTGCAAGATACATGAATTTATTTCGAAGTAGGGGCGTTATAAAAAAAGTCCTAAAAATGCTTTGAGTGGGCCTAACTAAAGCTTAATCATTCGAGATCAAGAATTTGGATTAGATTTTTCTTCAGGCCAGACACATCTTATCCATCCGTACAATGTAATATCTGATCAGATGATTCAAAAAAAATTTAAAAACTTAAAAATTTATTAGACTTGACCCATTAAGAACAGTGCAACAAATATTACTCAACCAAAAATTAAGAGGAAGGCATTATCGTGGCGGGAGAGTAGCCAACGCCCGGCCGATGACACTAGGGGTGTTCACGATTTGGTTTGGTCCGATTTTAGAGAAAAAAATTTCAAACCAAATCGAATCGACTCATCCTGCAAACCAAACTGAACCAAATCGAAAATCTTCAGTTTACTTCGACTCATCCTACAAACCAAACTGAACCAAATTGAAAATCTTCGGTTTACTTCGGTTTGGATCGGTTTGAACCGACTTAGGTGCAAAATTGTCTTTGAATTTAATTTGAACTCATTTAATTAGTTTTCGCTGATTTTAATCTAACATAGAAGCCCAAATTTAGCCCAGGCCCAGTTGAACGTAAAGAAGTAACAGGGGCGTCTCTTTATAGACCCTATGCAGAGCGAGTGAAACTCAGCATCCGTTATCGGACTAAAATTTCACAGATGTTAACGCCAGGACGTGAGCAGCAGGAGCCTGGTGCCATGGTACCAGACCAACAATTAGTCTGATATCGGCGGTATAAAAAGTTGTTTCTTTATAAGTTGTGACGCTGCCGTCATCACCTGTTCTGTTATCACGTCTTCAGTTAATATTAGTTGGTGGAGGTAGCCTTGTAGGTTTTAGTGAAATAAATTATAAATAATATATCAAAATATTTTAACTTTTTCGGTTTGGATCGATTTTCCTAGGTTGAAGAGGTCTGGAAACCAAATCGAATTGAACATGTTTTCAATTTGAATTAAACCGAAAATTTGTTTTAATTCTATTCTATTTTTCGGATTGAACCAAATAGTAAACACCCTTAGATGACACGGCAAAAACGGACATACGAATAAATAAAGAAAACGACATTCGCTGAAATATCCTTTTAAATTTTCTTTATTAGGAGGTTAGCACGCGTGCTCGGGCCAGACGTTAAAATCCACATCAACGGCCCTGGAAACGCCACAACATTCTCCCCTCGTCGTCCGATTTCGCCCCTCTCAACCCACCACGAGAGCGGCATTTCTGTATACCCGAAGCCCCTGCTTTGACACGTTTCCTCCTACCCCGCTGTTTGCCCACTCGGGAGCTCGGTAGCAAAAAACGGGGAAGAGCCAGTAGAAAGGGGCAGCGGGGGAGCTCGGAGGGCTGCTTCCCCTTCCTGGCTTCCTCCTCCTCGTCCCCCAAACCCGTTCTCAGCCCCGCGATGGCGTAGCTCGATCTCTGAGGAGGCAGCACCGCTGCTCCAGGCAGCGCAGGAAGCCATGGCGCTGCCTTCCCGGGTGGGCTCCTCCTGCATCGCCTTCTCCTCTTCGTCCGCCCGCCCCCGCCGCGCCCTCTCCGACGCCCTCCCTGTCCACCATAGCGGCGGCTTCTGCCTTTCGATTAGGTCCACTAGGTTTTCCCAGCTCAGGGCCCGGGGATCCATCCGGCTGGATGGGGTCTTGACCAGCGACCAGGAGGATGAGATCGGGGAGGGTTTCTTCGAGGCCGTGGAGGAGCTGGAGCGGATGGTGCGGGATCCCTCCGACGTACTCGGGGACATGGTGGAGCGGCTGTCGGCGAGGGAGCTCCAGCTGGTGCTGCTGTACTTCTCGCAGGAGGGGAGGGACACCTACTGCGCCCTCGAGGTGTTCGACTGGTTGCGGAGGGAGAACCGGGTGGACGGTGAGACGATGGAGCTGATGGTGTCGATGGCGTGCGGCTGGATCGAGCGACTGATCGGGGAGGACCACGCGGTAGAGGACGTGGTGGGCCTGCTCAACGAGCTATATTGCGTGGGGCTGGAGCCGGGCTTCAGCATGGTGGAGAAGGTGATCTCCTTGTACTGGGATAGGGGGAAGGAGGAGGAGGCCGTCGTGTTCGTGAAAGATGTGACGAGACGAGGGGGGATCGGCAGCCTCGTTGTGGGGGATGGGCGCGAGGATGGAAGAGGAGGGCTGGTGGGATACCTCGCCTGGAAGATGATGGTAAGACCTTATTGTTTTAATGTTTTCCGATTGCAAGTTTGTCTTTGACATTTCTAATTAGCAGTGTTTTTTTCCTTCAAACTCCAGCGGGGCTCTATGCTGTCACTTGAATTGTTTCATTTCCTGCACACAATTGTTTGGTCATATCCATAGTTACACTGAAGTAAATTCTGGTGTTGTTAGAGTATTTTTGGATCTTAAACTGCAATTGATCTCAACCTTCAGTAGGTGGATAGCTGTAACATTTTCAGTGTGAAGGCATTTGGAGAAGTAGTGAAATCTTCACGAAAATATGATTGACGCAAGTCGAGTTAGTAGGGATTTTCTTTGATATGGATACTCCCATTCTCCACCAATTTCAATTGTTTTCTCATATGACTAATCGGAATTACATGTTATGCAATGCCTCATTTCATATTTTTATTGTTGCTCCATACAAATAAGTTGGACTGTTCTATTCAGTAGTATACTTGTTGCTGTCGGAGGTCGCCGAGAGTTCAGTCACAGACTGTCTGGTTGGTATGTTTTTGGAAGAAGGGTAAATGACTTGATGTTGCCGAAGCTTATCACGGTCGGATTCCGAGACCGATATCCGAAATTGGATCAGATCGATGAAGAGGACCGACAGGAATCCGGGACGAGACGAGGGCGGAGAGGGGCGAGGATCCGAAGCCGAGAGGTATCAGGGCAAAGTCTTGCCCGGGGGCGAAGCCGAGACTCCTTCGGTCGAGGCGGATCGGCCGGCGAATGGCGTCGAGACCGGGGGGAGAAAACCCGAGGTCGGTGGCCGAGACCGACTCGGAGAGGTCGGCGAAGATTCAAACCGAAGCCCCTGCGGAAGGAGGAAGAAGAAGAACCGGTCAGTAGGAGTCCCGAGCTTCGGCCCAAGAGAACCCCCTCCAACGGTTAAGTTAGCTTCTGAAGAAGATTCGATTCAGAAGAGAAAGAAGAAGAGGCAGCTCTAATGCTTTTGGACAGTTGTCCTTAGTTCTGAAGACATACCTTTGGTAATAAATAGCCGTGTATTTATAGCGGAGGGTAGAGGTTGCTTAACGGTGGCAGCCAATATAAGACTATGTTTTGGGTTTACTGATAAACCGCTATAGCGCCTAACCCTCCCACCGGAGTGGGCCGGATATGGCTACTGGGCCGAAGAGGGGGAGAGGGGGGGGGGGCGCTGTTGGGCCGGATGCCGCTTAGTCGGCTGAAGCCAGCTGGGCCGAAGGTTGCTGGGCCGCTGATGGGCCGAGGACCATTGGGCTGCTATTGGGCCGGGGGCCGCTGATGGGCCGAAGGCTGCCAGTGGGCCTCTTACTGTTAGCGCTGTTGGGCTGATCCCAGCGTTTGGGCTGTTTTAATGGGCCGAATCGGATTCTCCCCATCACATGACTGATTAGCATATTTGAAGTTCTGAACAATCCCTTTTGATGCACCAGAAAGTATCTTACAAGGAAACCAATTCAAAGGTTAATATGTCAACTACCTTTTTTGCTCCTTTTCTCCAAAAATGCTCTCTATAAAATCTGACAAAGGCCATCCTTTAAAAGATACTAATTCAACATGGCATTTATGCTCTTTTATCATTCAACTAGTAAATGCTGTAGTTTATTCTTCCATTTATCACTCCTCATCTCTCTAAGAATTGGAACAAATAATTGGAAAATTGTCTATGAATTTTACATTTTATATATTGTCATTAAAGAGTAAAGAGTTTAAGACACCATTCATTGTACTCTTTAACATTATCAAAACCATGGAAAGATACATCTTCAAAGTGGAAATGCTTGGAGGATACGGATGATGGCCCACACCGGTCTCTTCATTGACAATGAAAGCCAACACAAAGCAGAGGGGGAAGAGGGATTTTGTTTCGCTTTGATTAAGCAATGAACCTCAATAACTCAATTATTCTCCTCCCTTCTCATTGTATTGTGGGACAAAATGTCAAGTACTATGGAGTATAGACTGAACCGATTCTGATGGTAGTTTGGAAGGAATCAATGAAGTGATAAATTACCAGATAATTAGTGCTCCTATCAGATATTTCGCACATTTTGTGCCTCAAATTGAAATTTCAAAAGTTTAACTCTTCCAGTTATTCTCTTCTTCGTGATAAGGGATTAGCATTGAGGGATTCTGATGGGGATCTGGAATCAACGCACCAACATAACCAATGCATTACACAAGATAGAGTGCATCTATTGCTGTTAGAGGGCTGCACAAGTTTCCCTGTGGCTCAGAGACTCACTAGAGCATGTCTAATGCATAGAATTTTGGACCACGAGTCCGTAGATATTTAGTTTGACCCGTTTGGGGCTCATTTAGACCTTTTTCTATTTTTCAGGATTTATGGTGTTATTTTTGCATTATTGTTTATTTTAGGGGCATTTTGGTCCAAAGTCAAGTTTATAGAGTCAGTAGGGTTTGTTTTCTCTTTAAAGGCTCTTGTAAGATAGATTTTTATCAATTAATTATGATTGCAATTTTGAGTATATTTTCATGAATTCTTCTCTAAGACGAAGAAGAAGACCCTGACATGGGGTTGAAAAAGCTCTGTGACGGGGGCGGGTGAGATGCCTGAAGATCGCGAGGTGAGACACCTCCAATCATTCGTGCCCCCTTTTGAGTGTGCTAGGTATACTTTCCCCTAGATCAGCAAACTTTGACAATACAATTTCAATGCATATTAGGTTCAAATGAGGCTGATCATAATATCTCATATTGGCCAATCCTATCTTTCCTCACATCTTGTAAATTCGTTTTCATTTCACGACAAATATGGGCTCATCTAAATACTTTGAAGAATTATCATCTTCCCTTACTTCGGGCTATATGATGTTATACTCCAGAATCACCTGAAAGTTACAAGTTAATGTATAAGAAAGAATAATAGGAAAAAAACCCACCAAATTGTTTATTCTATGTAATTACAACAATATCCACAACATGACAAATAAATAAGATTATTTCCAAGTGTCAATTAAGAAGAATGTCCCCATTGCACCAACCAATGTGCATTTCATGATGATAGCGGCACTGAGCATGGTGCCGATATTGTAGGATTAAGACAAATTATGCATGAGATCAAGCTGTACTAGGATCTCATGACTCCATACTAACCAGGTACATTGATGCTGAAAAACAATTCAGGATATTTAGTCTGAACTTCAAAATAAATCTCCTGTCAGAACCTGATGTGGAACGATCAGAGGCTTCTCGCCCCATGATCTTCGGGCATCTCACCCAGCCTCGTCGTAGTCCGTCTTAAGGTCTTCTCGGTTTCAGAGAGGTATTCAGGAAAATATATTCAAAATCGCAGTCATAATTCTTTGAAAAATAAAAATCTGTCTTACAAGAGTATTTAAAGAAAAACAAATCATAGTGACTCCCTAAACTTGACTTTGGACCAAAATACTCCTAACATGAAAAATAGTGTGAAAGGTGCATAAAAATCCTGAAAGATAAAAAAAGGCCTAAACGAGTTAGAAACAGGCCAAACAAAATATCTACTGACTTGTGGTCCAAAATCCTACACATTAGACATGCTTTGGTGAGTCTCTGAGCCACAGGGAAACTTGTGCACCCCTCCGATAGTGTAACGCATTGGTTATGTTGGCGCGCTGATTCCGGATCCCCATCATGCTGATATTGGGAAATTTCAAGGCTTCAAGCCCCCAGTTTCAAGCAGCCTTGGAAGTGGACAGAACTGGCCCAAATCAGGCATATTGGTGTTAATCAGCCATTGTGAGTCAAAACAATCCACCTGATTTGTCAGCTCATTGCCATATTTCATCGGACTTGATCTGATGCCTTTATTTTATTCTTTCCTTATTTCATGGAATAGCGGGGTTGACTTTTCCTAGTTTTTGGATTGGTTGATTTTTCATTCCATGTTTCTCATTGTCTTCCGTAGTTTATGTTGATGATTCTAGCAATTCATCTGTTTTCACTTTCTAGCATACCTATTTGAGACTAGCTTGCTTCCAGAACTAGTGCAGTTTAAGACTAGCTTGCTTCCAGAAACTATAGTTGACGTGGAACGACTACTGAAACGACTCCAAACTAGTGCCACGATCCGAAATCAGCAAGAGTAGCATACGTGAACAGCAAATACTCACAAAATATCCCATGTTTCCATGAATGTAATTACGCAATGCAGTCGTACAAGACTCGGGGATCGTCTACTCTCAGTGATAAAATAGACAAGATCGATGGTAGTAGGGACCACCAAATAGCTAGGGCAACCTCAACGTATTCAATATACTCGAAATAGTGCCTCGGGACGGATCTCAAGCTTACAATCCAGCAGTCATGATTAACAAATAGCTAGGAATCTACTCTCAAGCACGGGAGCACATTTAATCATATATTAAACGACAGGTTTAAAAGGAACAGGAACACAATCGCACTAACCAACCCACTGTCGAGTGAGGTCACGATTCTAGATGTCGCGGATCTGTAAATCACCTCGCAATCTTGCAAGCGCACAACAGGATCGTAAAAAAATTATATAGTTTGCAGTGCTGGTTTGCTGGGGAGTGAAATGAGTGCCATGTTATCGGTGCAAGAGGCGGCGGGTGACGAATCGGCGGGCCACAACGCAGGGGCGCTCAGCGGAGAGGGAAACGCTCGGACAACCACGCGGGCGGCGGCAACCCCTTTCACGAGGCCACGAGGTAGCCAGCAACGGGCTGGCTCGTCGGGTTCTGGCGCTGGTGGCGGGCGGTGGGGACGCCTTGCAGGGGTGTTAGGCGTGCGGGGTCAGCGGGCCTCGAGGCTCGCCTTAGGCGGGACGGCGACGAGTGGGAACCCGCTCACTCCTGCGGGGCGTTGGACGTCATCAGGCCGGGGTGCAAGAACGGGGGAAGCGGCACTAACGACGACGCCGTTCGGTGTGTGGTCGGGGCGGACTCGCGTGGCCGTGGCTGCTGATGACGAGGGGGGGGGGCGTGCATGGGCGGGTGTGAACAATGCGGGGCACGCGGAGCCTCGAGCAGCGGCAAAGCGGATAAACGGCCCGCACGGGCTCACCTACAGACACCTCGTAGGACGGGGTTGTTATGCCAGGTGGGGAAGAGCACAGAGAGAGAGGGGGAAGGCAGGGGAAGGAGGGGGTGGGAGAGAGCACGAGGAAGAATACAAGGCGTGGGGATTTTTGCCCTAAACGCACACACCCACACCGTTGGCGGCTGAGGAATTCTTCCTTTCTTTAATCATCAATCAATTCCTTCCAGAGGGAGGCTACAATACTATAAATAGAATAAAAAAAACCTAATAACCTCCTAATGAAACAAATGACAACTATGACCCTGCATCTTGATAATTACAGGAAATTGGTGCAGATAAATGATAAAAAATTAGAAACTGATAAATGGGCCTCATAACGAGCCTTACATAAATCCCAGATGCTCCTCAAGCAAGTAAACACATATCAATACTCAGGTGGACCATCGTCGAGCCACAAAGACGTCGGAAACGCTGCAGTCGTCCTCCTCTGACGGTAAACGCGAGTCGGGTCGAACCGGGTCCGCGCGCGGGTGTCCTCACCAATAGTTGTCACTAGTTTAGTTTTAACCTGGTTGATACATTTCTTTGCTAACATAACTAAGGTAGTGAATTGGCTCCCTCCAGCTACACAACCACCCACACAAGGGGGGATGACAGAACATTTTGGAAGCCTTATGGCAAACCTAGTTGAAGTTCCAAGTGATGTAATGAACAAGCTTCTTTTAGACACCACTTTATCTGCCGCTCGAATTTATGAGTTCTAGAGAGCCATGTTGAGTCCTTTTTTTAATCTCGCATATCCACATTCATATCTTGCTTGATGTCCCCACCCAGAGATCTCAACATGATATTGGATGATTGGATCACAAAAACATGGGCATCATCCTTTGGAAAGGATGGAGCCCTCAGTCACATAATTCATTTCCTTGTAAATCTGTTGAATTTCTCACCTATTAAGATTTAGTACCTTGTGATAATTTATGGTCATAAACTAATAGAAAGACATGGCTTTTTAACTCACTAGTGTCAAAGCTCACTAGCATTCAATGTACATATCTCATGGCAGAATGTAGAACAATTGCTACCTTTTATCAAATTGGACATCTATATCAGGAAACAAGGATCACTAGGACAATGACTTTGAATTTCTACTATCTCAATTGTTACCTTTTATCAAACTGGACATCTACATCAGGAAACAAGGAAAACCAGGACAATGACTTCAAATCAGGGATGGCAGTACCGGTACCGGAACCTGTATCGGTGGGTACCGGTACCGGTACGTACCGGCCGGTACCGGCCCAGTATCGGCTGGTATCGGCCGATACCCTTTACAGGTATCGGGTACCGGTATCGGCTGGTACTGCCATCCATGCTTCAAATTTCTACTGTCTCATGAATCTTGTGACAATGATGTTCTAAATGATCGAACAGAAACAATTTATCCTTAATCCATGAACTATTTGGGTACCGCCAGGAATCTCGAAATTAACAAGAATACTGTTCCAAAAAATAAAAGATATTTAGGCAATATTTAGGCAGCATTCTAGTTTCTTTTGGTCATAGGCTAGGTCATGGCCATCATTCATCTGTCTGATAACGAAGTCTATAATAGCAAATATTTGATCAAATTATTAATATTTCATGTCAAAGGGTCAGAATTTCTGTCCGCAATAAAAAATCAAAGCCCATCTATAAAAAAAAAAAGAATCAGTGAATCGGCAGAATAAGGGAGAAGAGTCTATGGAGCATGACTTGTATTGTTGATTGTGAGAACCTTTTGATGTTTTTGAAAAAAAAAACCATGATATAGAGTTTAAGTTTATCTTGAGGATCACGTGGTCATGATCTCAAATGTTTTTTCTTTGTCTCATGGATCATACATCGGATTGTAAATTGAGAGATGTTGATAACATTGGTCTTTCATGCATATTTCATTCACATGCACTCCTTGCATTGATTTCTGCTGAAGGCCATTTTTCTACCGTGTAGAACTCTATCACATATTCAATCTTCAATCAAATCAAATGGGAAGAAAAGTTGAGATGGCAAGGGCATAGTATAGCCATCACATTTCAAGCAGTAAAAATGTAATGTTCCGCTTCATGTTGAGATGTAGTTGCTCACCATTTTCTTTGTTTTGGCAACCAGAAAAGAACTTCAAAACATGAAACCTATTTTATACAAAGTTTGCTGACTGCAGTTGGGTCTGGATTTTTTATCCTTGTTTGTAGTCTTGATTGTATTACCTCTATTTTTTCTTTAATAAAATTGGTGGTGCAATCCACTTTTCATTCAAAGAAAAAAAGACTTGTTCGTAGTCTTTTTTGAATAAGAGATATAATGAAACCCAATTTGGTTAGGAACAAACAGAAAAAAAAAACAATCCACATGCAATAAAATCAAGAGTAATTGAACAACACAACATTGTCCTCGTACACACGAACACACAAAAAAGGAGGGAAACACATGTCTACTCAGAGGGCCATGCGCTCACTCCTCTCTATTGTACAGTCTGCATACTATTGACATTCATCTCTATAACAAGTTTTCATGCTTATTCACATTTGTTGGAGTGAACTTATATATTGGTTGCCATCTTTCTAGAACTCCAAATGCATTGCATTACTGCAACATGCGCTTTAGATCCTATCATCTGCATATACCTAGCATTTTGGGGTAACTTTAACATTCCAAAAGTTGTGCTTGCATACAAGAGAAAATGCCATGATCGATAATGCTAATCATGAAACTGTTACAGCCAACACATCTATGAAGATTGTTCATATATCTTATACATTTAAGTTATAACTAACATGTCATTATTATGGTTGTAGTCATGTGTCTTCTGCTCTTGTAGTGGTGACGGAAATACACTCCTTTTTGGAGTGAATCGTATTTTCAGTTCTGTCATAGGATAATTCTACACTTCCCAATTACCCTTTCCCCCTTTAATTTCATGTTATTATCATTAATCTTCGGTGAGAAAGGGCGGCATTGTTCTGTGGATTCTAATGTAAGGTAAACAATTCCTGAAAAGGAGTGCATGTAGGGCCCTTGTTGGGGAAACCTAGCGATCATATTGGATTTGGGGCTACTGTTGCTGTTATTGATTGCTTTAAACTAAAGACTAAAGAATGATGCAATGATGGGGCTGTAGAGAGAAAATTATAATGATTCTTTTGCTCAATTCATTCAATGACTTCAATCTAATATGCCAGAGCAGATTACAAAAGGTCATTTATCCTGGAGTCATAGATCAGTCTGAGAAAGGGTGGAAGAATCTCTTGAAGGACGATTCCATAAGAATTGCTTACTGGTGCTTTGTGATTGTATGTGGATTATTCGGATGATTTTTGATATTGGAGAGAATACACCAACTGCACAGACTTCTAATCACTATAATGAATGGTTGAAATGTTTCTGATCTCCCACAGGACGTGACCCAGATTTTGGGGATTTTATCAAGTTGGACGATGATAGCTCCACGTGGGGTGGGTGACATGATTTAGATTGGTACCTAAAGCATTCACCATAATGAATGGTCCGAAGGTTGTGGGTTTCACACAGGATATAATGTAAATTTTTGGTGGCTTTTATCGAGTTGAAGCATTAAAATATTCACATAAGGGGGTGAAAAAGAATGGTGGCAAGAAAAAAATTGGATTAAGAGGTCTCATAAAATCCACCTCTCGTATGTTACATGAGAGTGAGCTTACCAGATGAGGAACTTCTTACTATCAAGCAATGGAAAAGTATGGCTGTACCTTTGGCTCAGCAGAGGAGAGATGAGAACAGCCAAATCCGCCTCCTTTTGAAGATAATGGCCTTATTACAAGAAAGACTCATAAATTTCATGTGCGAACCTGACTTTTGGATTTCTATTATGAGTGCTCACAAATGCATGTTTCTATTATGAGTTGGACACAGTTGTTCCAACTGTCTTTGGTTCCTTATTTGTATCAGAAATGGAATTGGAAATTGGTGGTACCCATTTCTCTATTGCCTCCCTTCATCCCAGTAATGTGGCTTCTCTCTTCTTGTCTCTGCCAGACACCTTCCTCTGGTGGTTCTGATAGACTCCTTCCTTAGTAGGTGCAGATAAGCAGAGCTCATAAAGCTGGCAATGGGTGAATCATGGAGTGCTGACAACATGCGGATCTAGACAACCCTTATTGATCGTACAGGAGAGTGAGAGGTGGGGGAGAGGAGGGCCATGCCACTGCTGATCAAGGTGAAAGAAGAGAAAAGCACTATGTCAGCTGTAAGGGGGAGCCAATGAGGGGTGAATGGGTTCTTTTTGGACAGGGGCACGAGGTGAGTCCGCTGGTTCCCAGCTACTAACTGGAGGTTCTTTTTGGGGGGCGGGATGGTGTGGGAGGAGCAGAAAATAGAGGGGGAGGTGGTGAGCTGGATGAGAGGAGGCTAGGGGGAGGATGGGGAGAGATACGGGTGGTTAGGTTTTTCTTTTATATATTATGTGTTATAATATTTTAGTTTATACTGGAATGAGAAAGTGGGTATGGAAACATTTTCTTCCATTTCTGACTTTGGTAATTTATTGGAAAATTCCATTTCTCATTCCGACAAGCTAGTAAATGCAGTTTTATGCATCCCAATCTGGTTATTTTTATCAGAAACTGATTGGAATGTTGGAATCTGAGTTTCCATTTGCAGCCATATTATCTATACTGGAATGTAAGTCTTCAAGCAAGTAAAAAAAATAAAGTGGGTAGATGGCAAGCTTATTAAATAAGAAAAACAGGGAATATACAAGCATAATGTGTATGCTCTCAAAAATCTCCCTGTACAAAGAAAGTTTGCAGTAACTCCCCAAATTCCCAAAAGGACAAATGAAGGTCATTCACATTATATAGTAGCATAGCTCCGGTTAGAACGTTTACATTAGAAAACACATTTCTTGTGGAACATACTGTCATTTATGGAACAAACAGTAGGTCACATGAGAATTAATTTCGGAGATATTCAATGGACTTCCCTTTACACCTTGTCAGGAGACCTAGTACCATTCTTGAGGAGGGCATACTGACGGGCTTAGCTAATCTGGGACATACAAAACCGTGTATATTCTGAAAACCAACCCAATTCATGTAGACACCTATTCAGTGTGCAATGAGTGCCACTGGGTGTGAGTCAAACTAGAGACCATGGAGTGCCAAAGACAAGATAACCAGGTCACCCATTTGCTCTAAGACAATGAGAAATCTTGTGCAATACAGATAGGCCTGGTGGAAAATTACGATGAGCCCAAGGGTACTGAGCCCATGGGTGATAGGTTGCTCTTCGGCTGTACGACATGGTCAGCCTTGTGGCATGGTGTCTTATGTGTGGTTATTTTGGCACCAAATGTTTAATAGATGGTGACATCGGGTCTGGTAGTTGCCTAGGAGATGGGGATTTCATGAACTTCGATCAGTTTTGTGCAATGCACCCCTTTACTGTGAGAGCAATACTGGTCCCCATTATTTGGAAGGAAAGCACTAAAGCAAATAACGGTATAAGACTCAGCCTCCCTCACCACAATGAGAAAAATGGATGGCAGCAAATGCCCAAAAAATGATAGTAGTACCATTTGGTGGAACAAAAATGCACAATAGGTATTTCCTCTGAGTCTCTGACGCACAAACTATCACGTTTCTTCATTCTTTTGTAGTTATTGACAAATGTTTATTTAGGTCTTCTGGATAAGTTATTGCAGCAGATTCTATTCATTTAATTGTAGGACACTAGTTGTGTCCTAACTTACATCGACTTGTCATTAAGCAATCCTGTGGACGGCAACCTGTATGGAACTTTTCCAGATATCCATTGTTTTACCTTGTTTCATCTTTTGCTGGTTAGAAATAACTAATTTCTTCATTGTTACATATGCACAGGGAACGTGTTATATTTGTGCTGATGGTAGTTTCAATTGATTCTCAGGCTGACGGAAAATACATGAATGCTGTCAAATTGGTGATCGATTTTAGAGAGTGTGGATTGAAGCCTGAGGTTTACAGTTACATTGTGGCACTGACGGCATTGGTTAAAGAACAGACAGAGTTCTCCAAATCTTTGCGAAGGCTAAGAGGCTCAATAAAGATGGGATTGGTGGAGGAACTAGATCCAGAGAATCAGAGTCTCATCGAACAATATCAATCAGATCTTTTGAAGAATGGGATTCAATTATCTGAGTGGGGAATTCAGGAGGGCAGCTCCACAATTTCAGGGATAGTTCATGAGAGGCTTCTGGCTTTCTACACCTGCGCTGGTTGTGGATTGGAGGCTGAAAAACAGCTGTGGGAAATGAAGCTATCTGGTAAGCAGCCTGACAGGGAGCTCTATGCTATCATCTTAGCTATATGTGCTTCCCAAAACGAGGAAGGTGCTGTAAGCCGGTTGCTTGCTGGAATGGGGATGATGGGTGCAGGACAAAGAAAGAAGACTCTACTGTGGTTGCTGCGAGGTTATGTTAAAGGAGGCCATTATGTAAAGGCAGCCGAAACACTGTCCAAAATGCTTGACCTGGGTATGTTCCCTGGGTATTTAGACAGGGCAACAGTGCTGCAAGGGCTCAGGAAGACTTTACAGGAATCTGGCGGTCTCGAACCTTATCTGAAGTTCTGCAAGCGTCTGTCTGATATGGATCTTATTGGTCCCTGTCTTGTTTATTTGTATATGAACAAATATAACCTGTGGGTCATGAAAATGCTGTAAAACTTCGCTGGCAGGGTCACAACCAATGTGGTCATCAAGAACCACAGCTGTCTCCACGTTGTATAGTCTTACTGAGCCCAGGACATCAGACTGTTACAAAGCTTTCAAAACCAATGTGGTCATCAAGAACATAGCTGTTTCCATGTTGTACAGTCTTGCTGAGTCAAGAACCAGACTTCTACAAAGCTTGGTTTGCATTGTTCACCCTGTAAGTAAGTAACCTTTCTCACCTGTGGGCGGAGATGTGAGGAGGCGGCGTCCTTCAAGCAGCAATATATTGTATATTTCATCACCATTTCCCTTTTTCATTTAGCAGTTGTTTGTTTCAATGTAGAACTCCGTAATTCACTGGTTTCAAAATCACCGGTTTTAAAATAAGTGAAAATTTCTGATTTTAAAACAAGAGAGTATTTGTATGGTTGTTCATAAAACAAAACAAGAGAATTTTTAAATCTTCTTATTTTGGTTTACAATGAATATTTATTTTCCGTAAACTAAAATAAGGAGATTGAATTGTTAAGTGGACAGATTAGGTCTAGATAGGATTTTATTTTACATGGTTTTATATCATTTCAAACAAATGAAAATATCGTAAAGTGAAATAATTACCTTGGGTTACAATTTTTTATGTTAAAACAAACAACCCCTTATGGAATCGATATAGTTCTATCACGAGCATCCGTAAGTGGTTTTCTCTGGGTGGACTTGGGGGTTATCGTGTAATTTATGTTCAAATATGTGCTGTGTTTCAACACTTTTTGGTAGCTTTGTTCTTTTCGGGAGCACTCCTGTTCGGTCAAGTTTGAAATTAATTTGAGGGACCTGTAAATGGTAAGCCTCCATCGAGCACTCGTCACAGCTCATAACAAAGTGAAAAAAAAAAATCTTAGCCTTATCACTCTTGCTTTCCATGGATTTCGTGTGTATATTATCTGAAATAAGTTTCTCTGGATCTTTTCCCTTTGGGTCATTGTGTGTCCTTAAACACATGCGAGGAGAGAGGTGATAAGTACAATTCATCATTTCAAAGTCAAATGCTCTATTCACACATTCTTTCTCTTTCATGAGTTTAAGGGTACACAATGACTTAAGAGGAGAGAGGTGATAAGTACAATTCATCATTTTAAAATCAAATGATTTGTTCACTCTCTCTCTCTCGTAAGTCTAGAAAATCTCATTTCATATTAACGTATGACACTCTTTGACGGTGATCTACGTACTATTATTGCGTCATCAGGCATAAGGGACCGATTGAGCTCAATCCTGGGATCCCGTCTGATTTCGGATCTAAAGGATGACGTCAAATCATTCCAAAGTCGCCAGCTTTCTCAGATTCAAATCTTGGCGCCTTATTAGGACTGTTTGCCTACGGTTCACGTGAATACGCAACGAAATTTGTCCTGTGATCATCCTTGTCCTATCCGTCCCGCAGCATTACGATAATTGCCCGTACGGCCCTTCCCGTCCTCTACCCTTTCTCGTGGCATCTCCGTCCTCCCGGCCACTCTCGCCGACGTGCCCCCATGGAAGCAGCAGGCACATTTCTCCTTCTTTTTTTCCTTTTTTTTTTTTTTGAACTCAAGGCAGACAGGTTCGTGTTCCCACTTCAACTATGGGTGACTAAGAACTTACATCCTTTCAGCCATTAAATTTTGTTATGGACTCTTCTTGAGTGACAC
Source organism: Zantedeschia hybrid cultivar (assembly GCA_030544215.1). Lineage (NCBI taxonomy): Eukaryota > Viridiplantae > Streptophyta > Magnoliopsida > Alismatales > Araceae > Zantedeschia > Zantedeschia hybrid cultivar. The sequence goes on from JARZZO010000005.1 coordinate 11,494,935, forward strand.
GCATGAAACTTGTGTGTCAAGGTCAACCACATTATTCTGTTGTGACTTAATAGATTATAAAACATTTGATGATTGGAATAATTATTCTTCTCTCTTTGATACACAAATAAGTTTAGAAGGATGTTAGGGCGTATTTTTAATGTGTGATCTACTGTCAAAGTATTATCTTCATAGAGAACGTAATTTTTATCCTTTTACAAGAAAAAGATCTTTAACTGACAAGAGTGATAGACCTGCCCGTAGTAACACAACCCCCTCTCAGAAGTAGGCACGTAGGTGGGTCAATTCCTACAGATAACGTCAAAGTGGTGAAGTTTGGAAAAAAGAGCAAATGAGAATTTGGAACTGGACATCTGACATGAGGTCATAAAATGCTGCAAAATCTCTGATTTTGAAATCATCGGTTTAAAAATAAGTGAAAATAAAATCTTTAATCTTAAAATCACCGGTTTTTGAATCATTGGTTTTAGTTTAGGACTGAAAATCGAAGTCCGCTGAAAAAAGATTTTAGGGGAAAATCCATTTTAAAATAAGGTAATTTGCGATATTTCAAACGTACAAAAAAATAACATAAAATAATTTACAGCAAAATCAAACATAAGAAGGACACTATTTTTATGGTCGTTTATGATGTTTTATGATATTTTACGATGACTCCTCACTCAGAGAGCAAGGGCAAATTGATGGAATCTTCTAGTAAAATGCTCACTCTTAAGTTAGTAAATAGAGTACATTACATAACATACATAGTCCGTTTTAAGAATTGAAGATTTACCCATTCAATGACTTTGGCATTGAAGATGGTCATGACCTCCTTTGAAGTGCGTGGTTCCAAATTATCGTCTACCTTGATTCCCAAGCTTTATCAAATAGGATGCCTTATCTGATTTTTTTAAAACTCATTCACTTTGACTATTCAAATATGCTATTCAAAGAAAGATGAATTATTAAAATTATTTTTATTTAATTCTATTTTTAACCTATTTTAATAAATTATTTTTATCTTAAACAAAATATTAATAAAATTATCGAAATAAAAAATCATATATTATGATATAAGCAGCATAAAGAATCCTAAAATAGTTAATTCCATTGCCAAAAGGGAAAATCCGATCATCAAAAGAGATCCTTATAATTTCCTTATTGGCAAAAGAAGCCTTCATATACTCTCAGACACATGGAAAAGCATTAAGTGTACTTGTGTTTTTCCATCATTTTATAGCAAATAACTTATTTATCCTTACAGCAATGTAATCGAAGGCACAACATCGAAACAAAGAAGGAAATCTAAAGAATCTAGTTCTTTTATTAGCATCCATTTCATTGTCTTGGTCAGACATTTGGCATCCATTTCGTTGACCCTGCTGCGTGCTTCGCTGCCGTCGCCCCCTCTCCCAGTGCCAATTGCACACAAATCTCCCTCCTTTCTCTTCCCTCCCGGCGACCCTGGAGACGAGACCGCGGACGCAGAAATGACTGATACGAAGCCGACAAGAGGACCGCCATTGGCAAGTGACGGGTACAGGTGGGCGTAAAGACAGATGCTCCTGTGGCCCCCTTTTGGTAGCTGACCCAGCCAGACCCCCGTTCCATCAAACAAGAGAATCCAATTCCTCGCCAGTATGGTAACACCAACCTTTCATCACCGCCCAGTGCCGGAACCTGATTTGGGTTATTTTAACCCCTCAAATCTTTCTTGCGGTAACGTATTCGTTTGGCTTAACGTGGCTGGGAAGATGCTGTGACGCTGGTTAAGGCAGGCCAATCCGGTCCACATCACGTGGCGTCCTCTCCTTACCGTAATGACAACAACCATTAATCTCGAGTTAACCATAAACTCCTGCATAAACCTTGTAAACTTCCTTATCTGTGTATGTATGTCTTTGTTTGCTAGCCACGCTAGCCGACGAGAACTCCTCGACATGGCCGGCAGATTGCCCTGTGCACATTTGGCCATGGGCCATTGGGCCCCCCTTTGCTCACCTGGAGGGGACTTCTCCTTCTTAAAATGGGGAGTATTCCCTTCTCGTGCAGCCGCAGTAGCCCACGGGCCACGCCGGGCGCGGGAGAGAAGGGAGAGCCCAAAAAAATCCGACTTCCGCGCGCCTCCTCTCCAAGCCGCACCCATCGCCGTCTCCATTACGAGCTACCGACCACCCTCGACAACATCTGGTCTGCCTGGCCGGCACCCTTCACACACAACCTCAGATTGTACTTGCTTTTATAGTTTGTATTGTATTATTCTTTGAATAGCATCTGCAAATCGAAACCCAAAGCAGAAAAAAGACCTTTTTTTTCTTTTTCCGTGAAGAACAGAGGAAAGAAAAGAAAAGATCTTGTTAGCTCATTATCTCCGTATCTCCAATTGGGTTACGTTTGATGGGTTCCTTCTTCCTCCTGTTCATGTCCCTGTAGTGTTTCTTTATTGGGTCTCCCCCCCTCTTCCTTCTGCCCTCTTCTTCTTCTTCTTCTGGTGCAATAAAATAGATGCGGGATTCAATACGAATTGGTGTGTAGAAGCTGCTAAATTGTGCCGGCGGAGGAGGAGGACGTGGCGAGATGCAGAACCACATCTTTAACAGCATCCGAAGCCTGAAGCTAATCGATGGCTGCAAGGGCGGCAGCAACCAAGTCTACGCCTTGAACACCCCCTCCGCCGCACCCGACAAGCCCCATCCCCACCCCCACCACCATCACCACCGCCGCAACTCCTCCCACGACTCGGGCGGCCACCTGCGCTGCGCCTCCAGCCTCCGCACCAAGTCCACCCGCACCGCCGCCTCCGTCTGCCCCGAGGCCCTCCTCCCCTACGGCCTCCCCTCCCCGGACCTCATCGACCCCCCCGTCGACCCCTTCCTCCGCGCCGTCGACCCCGTCTCCTCCCTCACCTCTTCCTTCCGCTGCCTCGCCGCCGCTGCCCCCGGCGACCGCTGCGACGTCCACCTCGAGCAGTGCTCCCTGGTCCGCTCCCTCGGGGACCCCAAGCTCCTCCGCCGCGCCCTCCGTTGCGCCCGCCTCCACGCCCCGGACGTCCACCACAAGGTCGTCCTCTCCGCGTGGCTCCGCTTCGAGCGCCGCGAGGACGAGCTCCACGCCTTCCCGTCGTCGTCTCCCACGGCTCTTGCCTCCTGCTGCGGCCCGCCCTCGGAATGCCCCCGCGCGGCGATGGTCCCTGGGTACGACCCCGACGTCACGTCCGGCTCGTGCCCGTGTCGTCGCGCGTCGGGCGCGGCGATGGAGTGCTCCCCCTCCGCTTCGGTGTCCACGTCCACAGTCCGAGAGCAGGAGCAGGAGAAAGCGCTAGAAGACGAAGAAGAAGAAGGAGACGGCGATGTGGCTTTCTGCATCGGCGACGAAGAGGTCCTCTGCAGTCGCTACAGGATCGCCGCCCTATCTACGCCGCTGAGCACGATGCTCTATGGAGGCTTCGTGGAGTCCCGGCGAGAAAAGATAAGCTTCACCCGTAACGGCATCTCCGCCAGGGGGATGAGGGCCGTCGGCGCCTTCAGCCGCACGGCCTCCGTGGACGGCTTCCCCCCGGACGTCGTCCTGGAGCTCCTCTCCTTCGCCAACAAGTTCTGCTGCGAAGGGTTGAAGTCCGCCTGCGACACTCGGCTGGCCTCGCTGGTGCAGGGCGCAGAGGACGCCGTGCTGCTCGTGGAGTACGGGCTGGAGGAGGCGGCGCACCTACTGGTGGGGGCTTGCCTGCAGGTCTTCCTCAGGGAGCTGCCCCGGTCCCTTTACAACCCCAGGGTCTCGCGGCTGCTCTGCACCGCCGAGGGCAGGCAGCGGCTGGCCTCGGCCGGGCACGCGTCGTTTGCACTGTATTACTTCCTCAGCCAGGTGGCCATGGACGAGAACATGAGGTCGAACACCACGGTCATGCTCCTGGAGAGGCTCGGCGAGTCGGCTACCTCTGGATGGCAGAAGCAGCTGGCTTTGCATCAGTTGGGGTGCGTCATGCTCGAGAGAGGTGAGTATGAGGACGCTCAGAATTGGTTTGAGGAGGCGGCCAACGCGGGGCATGTATACTCCCTTGCCGGTGTTGCCCGGGCGAAGTATAGGCGGGGGAACAAGTACTCGGCGTTTAAGCAGCTTAACAGCCTCGTCCTGGAGAACGATCAGATTGGGTGGATGCGCCAGGAGCGGTCTCTGTACAGCAGCAGCATGGAGGAGAAGATGAGGGACTTGAATGATGCCACCAGGCTCGATCCCACCCTTGTTTACCCTTACAAGTATCGGGCTATTATTCTGATGGAGGACAATATGATCGGTGCAGCCATTGCAGAGATCAATAGGATTCTAGGCTTTAGGGTCTCCGCTGACTGTTTGGAGCTCCGCGCGTGGTTCTCCATGGCAGTTGAGGACTATGATGGGGCGCTGCGGGATATAAGGGCGCTCATGACATTGGACCCTCATTACATGATGTTCCACGGGAAGGTTCATGGGGATCAGCTTGTTGAGGTTCTCCAGCAGCATGTGCAGCAATGGAGTTTGGCTGAATGCTGGATGCAGCTGTATGATAGATGGTCTTCTGTGGATGACATTGGATCTCTTGCTGTGGTACATCAGATGTTAGCAAATGACCCTAGCAGAAGCATTTTGTGGTTTCGACAATCTCTCCTTCTATTAAGGTAATTTGGTAATTATTTATCTGCTAATTCAACTTGTTAGTTAGCAAGTTTCTTGCTTTTCTTCTTCTACATAGTCAATATGAATTGCACCCCCAATTATGTTGACTAATAAAAAGAGCACATACAATCAAGTGAGGATAGGAGAGGTTCCTCATCCTCATACGAGACCCAAGGTAAAAAAATCAGGGATGTGATAGTATGTGACTCTCACTTCCCTTTTCCAAGCAAGGTAGGCCAACTCGTGGGTCGGACTCGGATCGGTCCGGTCTTGACCGAGTGGATCGGCCGATCCGACCCGATCCCGAACCGGTCCGGACCGAGCTGGACCGGTCTGGCCGATCCAATTTTTAAAAAAGGAAAACAATAGAAGAAAATAGGGAAAAAATAGAAAAATAAGTCCAAAAAATAAGAAAAAATTTCAAAAAATCAGAAAAAATTATATTTACCCAAAACTTATCTAGGACTTTGGGTAAGCCCTTGAATTTTTATTAACTTTGAAAAAAACTTGAATACAATACATGGGGGGGACATAAAACCTTACCCCTAAGTATTACATGATAGTAAAAAAAACACACACACACAAAGTGACAGAACAAGTAGACATATATTTATTCTAGCCTTACATTGTAGGTGCTATACAAATGATGCACATAATCGGCCCAAGACATATAAGCTTGGTAACATTGTTCATATTCATGTACAAACCGGTTATACTCATCTGTGAATGGGTAGATTATTGTCACCGGTATCCATCCTTGTGTCTTTGGCTCATGATAAGATCCTTCTGAGGTTGAGGATTAATAAGAGGAAATATCTGAAGTTGGAGGATAAGTGGGATATCCTCCTAAGTAACTCGATGCATCATAGGGTGGTGGATGTTGATAATATGTACCTGGATATCTATAAGGACTATAACCCTCTAATGGAACTTGAGAGGATGCATCAGACGAATGCTCTTGAGAGGATGTTCTCTTTAGGAACTCTTGTTGTTGTTTTCCTTTGCCTTTATTTGTTGCTGATGTGTCCTTAGCCAACCTACTGGAGTGGTCATCATCCTGCGTAGCATGCGTAAATTCTTGCTCTCCTGTGAAAATCATTGGAGCTTCACCATGTTGACTTGATCCACGTCCTCGAGATGACCGTTGTTGCAAGGATCCACCTTGACTTCCATGTGGATCATCATCGTCATCGTCATCGTCAGGGGTAGTCGTTGCCGAAGTAGAGTCGCCTGAAGTTTGGTAAACGACCTTGTCGCTCGGCTCTGGTGTCTCGTCTGACTCATCTTCTTGTACAGTTTCTAAATCTGCAATATCAACATGAGTTATTTTACCTTTACCCTTACCTGAACTTTGTGGGGTGGATTTCTTTTGCTGTTTTGAAGGAGGTGGAAGTTGAAACTCAACGGATAAGGGGACACCATCTAATTGTCCTTCTGCCTATGACCGATCGTTTGGATCAAATTCTGATGGACTCAAAACATTCCTTGCATCCACCCATGCATTCAGTGGGTTCTGCTCCTCAAATATCTCGTCCAGATCGATTGGTTCCTTAACTTGTTGTTCTGCTTGCACCGGTCTTCCAGCAACTTCATCTCTCCATCGTTCTTCTTCTCTTTAGTTCTCTTGAATTTTTTGAAGATTCTTTAATTTCAAGCGCATGTTGTAGTGGCAAATGACCAATTGCTCCAATCTCGCTGAGCTTAATCGGTTCCTTTGTTTGGTGTGTATCAAGCTAAATGTAGACCAGTTCCTCTCACAGCCAGAAGAGGAGGTGGTTTGGCTCAATACACGGATAGCAACATAAGCAAGATCTTCATAACCTGGAGCCTTCTAATGATCCATCCACCAATCAGCTGTAATTTCATAATGATCCAACTAACAATTAATATTGTAATTTGTAAAGCCTAGGCATGATAAGTTGATAACAATTTCGTGAAAGTATTAGTTATGTGTAAAATTCTAAATACCTGGTGAAAGCAACATGACTGCCCGTTGAGCACGATGAGTACCAAAATATAATGTCCGGAGCCTATAGTGATGCATTTTGTTGCATGCTATGATAGCTCGATCCTCATCATGTAACAAACGCCGAATTACATTTTGAGTCCTACGGAGTACTTCTTCATCATTGGGCGCATGTTGAGTAGCAGAGCTATATTGTTATCTTGGATTGAAGAAATGACCTAAAGAATTGAAAAACAAATTAAAAATGAAATAAAACTTACAGGAAATAAAATGGCAACTAATATGGATTGACTTATTTTGTTACCTGCCGCATGCAAGTCATGGTGGAGTGTCCTATCCCATCTTGCATCTATGATATCCCACCACTTTCTGTATGTATTTTTGTTGGCCCTAGCAATGTCTTCCTTTGCACGGTCCATAGCTTCATATAAATATCCCATTGTGGCCTTCTTATCTCCATTCACCATCCTCAGAACCCGCACAAGAGGTTCAACTACGCTCAAGATCATCTTTATATCCTTCCAATACTCCCGGTTCTCAATCAAGTCCTCAACCTACTTCCCCTTGTCTCTAGCATCACGCTTCGCGTATCTTGTCATCCAATCCTCCTATCCTTTACTTGAAATCATCTGCTTCAAGGGGCATTTTTGTGACTGTATACTCTCCAAGGAAATGTATGTGGAGGCGAAACGAGTTACCCCAGGACGTAGTAACTCCCTCTGTCCAGTGTGTTCACGCATCAACGTGAGCACATAGTTATGGTTGTAGATATAGGATGTGATGAATTTGGCTGACTTCACTGTTTCAGTAATTTTTACATCTTTCCCAATATCTTCTAGCATCAAATCTAGGGAATGAGTAGAGCAAGGAAGCCAATATAGATGTGGCATCTTCTATATGAAGCTGCATTATCTGTTACAACTTGGACAATCCGATCTTCTCCCACCTGCTCCACAATGTCATCAATTAACTTGAAAAGATATTCAGCATTCTTTACCTTTCCACTAGCATCTACGGACTTCCAAAATACAGTCCCAGCTTGACAGTATATAAGGAAGTTAATCATACTTCTTCTCGTAATTCCTATTCAAATAATGTTATAGATATTAGCGAATGTCTAAATTAACTAAAAAATATAATATGTTAATCTAAGATTCTAAATATGTTAAACTAATTCAATGTACTCATCTATCCAGCCATCTGTCATTATTGTGCAGCCTCTTTCATCCCAAATTCGCTCGAACGACTTGATATACTCTTGGAGATCACTTACCTCTTGAGGAAGATAAGTGTTGTATATCTCCTTGGGGGTTGGTCCAAGAATACCCTTACCCACATCTCCAATAGTCTAAATCATGTCCTCCCAATAAGGACCCTTTGCAGCATTGGCAGGTACACTGTTATAAACAAACCATCTCGAAACAGCACGGCCAATCTTCTCCTTGCATACCTTCAGGTTCTTCATAGCAGCTGTGATTGATAGTTGTCTATCTCTCCGTCTTGTTAGGAAAGTATCTATAGGACCCACTTTAGGACCATTGTCCCTAGTCAAGTCATGAATTTCCTCTTCGTTGGATCCATGTCCGGATCCACTCCCTTGCCCAACATGTCGACCGGTGCGTCTATACACATCCTCATCAGCAAAAGATCTTCTACTTTCGTCCATGGCTCGACGTATATCATCTTTAAATTAAAGTAGATGATTAGACTAATTTAATCGAGATGAAGTATAAACAAGTAAATAATTAATTGAAAATTTTAAATCAAAGAATACCTCGAGAAAAGTCTTCAAATGCAGTGGATCTCCTTCTGGTAGGGTCTATGTCTCCCTCCTGAGATCTATCTCCCGGAGGGTGAGTATGAATACCTTGACCTGAGGGCCGTGTCATTTCCTCCCTAATTTGGCCTCTCATCGTTGATGCTGCTCCTTTTTCCAACTCTCTTTGTCGTAGGTAATTTTTGAATTGATTTTTTACCTCTAGTGGTGCAGCAGTACAAGCCTTCACTTCTCCTTTAACACCCCCAATATGTTGCTTTAGACGAAAAACTCCACCCGAAATAATTCGACTGCAGTAGTTGCATTTAACCTTGCGTGAAGCCATGTCTACGACGGTGCAGTGGTTCCATCCCGGGTCACCACGAGAGGCAAGGATGGCAGTACCGGTACCGGTACCAGTATCGGTGGGTACCAGTACCGGTACGTACCGGTCCGGTATCGGCCGGTACCCAAGGTACCGGTGCCGGCCGATACCGGTACGTACCGGCCGGTACTGCCAACCATGACGAGAGGTGACAGATGTGGCCTCATTATGTTCAGAAGTCGACATCTTTAAAAATAAAAAATATATTAATAGGGAAAGAGATAATTAGTATTTAGTAATTACATAAAGAGAAATGGTGAAAAATAAGAAAAAACATAGAGAAAGAGAGTGAGATTTCATATCATATCTCGAAGGAGAGTGAGAGACAATGAGAAAGAAAGCTATAGAGACAAAAAGAGGTTAGAGAGAAAAATTAAAATGCAATAAAAATAATATGATGAAAAAAATTTGATGTAGTCCGTCCGTCCGTCCTTTAGAGTTTAGAACTCTAGAGAGCTTTGGAAGTGTGGAGAGAAAGAAGTTAAGAGAGCTTTGAGTCTTTGAGAGAGTATGAGAGCTTAGAGAGAGAGAGAGAAATGAGAATTTGTGTGAATGAGGGAGAGAAGGGTAGGAGGGGGTTTTATAGGGACTTGGAGGGGCTTAGAAGCCCCTTCTAACCGTTGGGAACCCATTTGAATGGGTTCCCAACGGCTACCCCAACGGCTAGTTCGGAACTAGCCGTTGGGGGCCCGGGTCAGCCGGACCGGTCCGACCCGGGCTGGGGTCGGCCGACCCAACCCGATCCCAACGATCCCGGGCTGGGGTCGCTGGGTCGGGGCTCGGGGTCGGTTCGGACCGCCCGGTTTCTGAGCGGACCGGGCGATCCGATCCGACCCGGACCGACCCGGCCTACCATGTTTCCAAGAGCATACCGAGATACCAAGAGCATACCGACTCCAGTTACAAAGAAAGGAAAGAGCCCATAAGTAATGTTCTCAGAACCTCAATGTAAAGAAAGAAATCGATATATTTGAGGCTTGCATGAGTGAACAGAGTAACTATCTTCACAATGCCACGTTTTTCTTTTTTGATGGGAGTGCATATGATTATGGGCACAAGAAATATATTTTTTGTGCCTAAAACCATGTCTCACCTTGTTAACATGATCAGAATTTTGTATGTCCGGCCTTTGTTGCAAATTCAATGTTCCAAATTATACATATTTTGTTTGCTAACTTTCACTTCCTTTCCCTCACATTTGCCCATTGAAGCTAACAAAACAAACAGTAGACTATAGTCCTGGTAAATCTTATGTTGTAGGGGTATCCTTCAACATCTGATCATGGTGGCTTGGAAGAGAAGGCTGGGAACTAAGATTCCAGATTGAACAAAATGACAGCGTATTCAAAGTTCTACATTTCTATTTTGGCAAATGAATGGTTTAGGGGTTTGAATAATAAGTTGGATGCGATGTTTTTCTCCCAATGATTTAGATATTTAACATGATCATTTTGTCTCATTTCAGATGGCCCAAACAAAAGATGCTTCTATGTCTACTCATTGATGTTCTGAATTTCCTTCCATCATAGGCCTACAGTAAACAGTTATCCCTAGAATTCAAGAACTGTTTATGTGATCTGTTTGAAATGGTGCGGAGTCAAATCTCAAATGAAAAGGAAAACATGTGAGACTTCTGAGATCAGCTACACTTTAACCCTTCTGTTGGGAGTATATGCTATATATAATATGATAAACATGTCTAATGATTATAAACTTTCACCTTTTACTGTCAATGAGGTCTAGAAATGTTTTTATGCACTTAATACAAGCATTCTTGTATACATTGGAAATCTCAGAATTAACACCATGAAATGACGTAATCTAACCAAGATAACATAATCTAACCAAGTTTAGTGTCAAAAAAGAGTGGAAGGAACCCGACACTCTGATAGATCTTATGGAGTGGTGGAATACTTATTGCCCTTTTCTCTCAGAGAAAAAACTGTGTTCTCTCTTTTTATCAGCTATCTTATGGGGTGTGTGGAATGAAAGGAACTCCAGAAGGTTTAGTCAGAATTACAGCAGTCTCTATGATACTATGAGAAGAGCTGTCAAATGGGTCTCAGAATGGGGGGAAAGCTGCAAGGATTGCTTCAGATGGGACTGACTCTCACCTTATGTCCATGCTTAAGCAGTGGAATAAGCTGATTTTGTAATTTGTACTTTTGTTTTGTCTTCTTACTTATTTTATCCCGTTGATAAAATAAGTCTTTGGTTAGGGTATCAGGCTTCCTTTGTACTGGGGTGTGAGATGTGACCTTTCATGCCTTACTCTATGTAATTCCTGTTTTATCCTTTTCAATGAATGTGTGGCGTGTTGGTCACTCCACCCCCCCAAACTTAAAAAAAAAAGGTGGTGGAGCTATCCCATATAGTTTCACAAAACTAGAAAGTTGTTGCCTAATGTTTTTTTTTCTTTTTTCAAGAAGTTAACACTATTAAAGTTAAGTGAATTTCTTGTAAAGAACCAATGGCAACAAGAGCATGAGTGAAGAAGGTGGTGGTTCACCTAGAGTTAGGTGAGATGATCTTCGAGCAGTTGCAGGGGCAGGTCAATAGATGTTGGAGGGTGCATGCCCCAATAATTGAAATGGAAATGCTGTCCATCTTAGTGGAGGATGACGGCCTAAGAGTCGTTAGCCCCTCCCTGGGCCAGGTTTCCAGAGCCCAGAGTTGGACCTGCTCTGGGAACCAGTTTAAGGCCCTGGACAAGCTTGGGTAGGACAGATTGTGTGGCAGATGCCACCGAACTGGTGATCGGTTAACTTGCCTGATAGAACTGGACCTATGCACATCTTGCCGCTACAGATTTCCAGTAATGATGGGCACTGTCTTCTTCACCTGACTATGCAGCACAGTGCCTGCAGTAGGAAGTGGTAGTCACCCCTCCCTTATGGTTGGCTGATGACATCCAGTTGCAAGCAGAGTCAGGACAGCTTATGGGGGGAAATTGGATGTTGTTCCCCCTCAGATTGAGTCCGTGAAAGGTGTGTGGCTTCAAGCAGAGGGCTGTGGTGGCAGAACTGGCTACAGATCTCTGGCATTAATGGTCAGATGTAGAGACCTGCCTGGTGAAGCACATGGTGGACTTCAAACAAGTCTTCTTCCCATTGACGATGAAGGATGGGGGATTTCTGGTACCTCCTTCATCTGGTCTGGCTATCTGTAGCACTGGGCGTGCTGGGTTTGGCCGATGCCTTTCTTCTAGACTAGGAGGTGATGCTGAGGATGGTGGAAGAAGGAAGAGAGACTTTGGCTTCCTAGCTGAATGGACAAAGATCTTCAGGAGGTGGGACAGATGCATTTTCAGGTGAGGGAACCAGATGTCATCATGTCAGAAAAGAGAATGAGGTTGAGAGGGTGGAGGAGAATGCAAGAGTATGGAGAGGGTAAAAAAGGTTTTAGAGGACCAAATTTGGGTAGGGGAGGTTGTGTGGCAGGTGCCTAGTCGAAGCTGTTAAGCCTACCATTGGATCCTAAGATTGTGGTGACAAAGATTTTTATGAGAGGAGGATGGTTTTCATGATTTAGAGGGAACCTCTTAGGAAGATAGGGCTGCTAGAGCTTTGTTGCATGGAATGTTCGTTCAATGGGATCAGCGGATAAGTGGAGACGGCAATGAGGAGCTAGCAATACCTTTCTGGTGAAGGTTGCTTACAATTTTATTGCTGATGGAGGTCTTTGCTCTCTTTGCTGTATCCATATGGCAACCTTGCTTGGCCCCAAAGGTGAAAAAGCCTTATATTTGATGTTTATTTCAAGTCATCCAAGGAAGGTTACTTATGTGCAACTGGTGGATGCAGTTCATTGAAGAGCTTTGTGCATCATGCTGCCTATGTGATCATGACACAGAATTGATGGAGCACCTTCTTTTTTTTTTTTGGGGGGGGGGGGGGGTGTTGGGGGGTGGAGGTGGGTACAGATACTTCTGTTTTTGTATAGCTTGTGTCAGAGTTTGAAAGATCATACTGTGTACCCTTTCTTGTTCACTAACGAGTTTGTGATACTAACCACTTCAATGTTAAAAGGAATGTTAACACTTTTTTCTATATCAATTTACTCATGACTTAAAGAATTGTGATTTTGTCAAACACTTACTCTCATAACTGGTTATCAGTTATCACATGATGTTGCCAGAGAAAGTAATGTGCTTCTGGAATCATCATCGAAGACAGAGTTGCATCTAGAATTGGATGAGGACTGGGAAGAGCATGAAGCCCAAGGAATTGTTGCTGGCTCTCAGCTTGATGCCTGTACCAAGTTTAGTTTGTGGACACCTGCAAGCTTGACGCCCATACCACACTTGTTTAGCCAAAATCCGCTCAAGTGGCCAGCTGCCAGCTTGACGCCCATACCACACTTGTTTAGCCAAAATCCACTAGTGCACCCATTGGCAGGTAGCTAAAGCCTTTCGAGAGTGTGAAGTATCAAAAGTTAGACTTAAGTTAGAAATAGGATGGACAAAAAGGAAAAAATAGAAACAAAAAAAAGTGGAAATCAAACTCATGTAGAAGATTAGATAGTAAAATAAGGGATGAATATAGAGAATTAATCATGGACTTTGAATGGAGGAAGGAAAAGAAATATACGTGCACAAACTTAGTCAATGGAAATTCCACGAACATTTAGGGCCAAATGGGCCGATATAAAAGCACATCTAATTCAGCTTTCACCACTACCACTCAGGTTTTCTTAACTCTATCCTTCTCCTCATCCCTTCTATATAAATAGTGCACCAAGATACCAACGTGTGTGAAGGCAAATTGACTACCATGCTATGGTTTTTATATAATACATGTCTGGCATTAATAAAGGAAGAAAAAGAGTCGGCAATTACTGCACAGGAGTAACTTCTTCAGAGCTTCAGCCACTGAGCATGGTATTGATATTACCTCACAAGCTGGAGAGCGGTTAAATGCTTTCAAAACACCAGTTCTTTTGTTTTTTGTTTTTTTGTTTTTTTTTCTGTTTAAAGACGATCCTATAAAGAACATGGGAAGAAGAAAACAGGGATGTGAAGACTTTTTCTTAAGCATCTTCTATTTTGCCGCAGGGCTTTCTGAGCATATTCCAGCTTTAAAAGCATATTTGGGATGAAAAATTTTAGGCGGCAAAGGTGATCTTCTTCATAGATGCTTTTTTGTCATGGCTTGTGGTATTGCTATCTTATTTTCCCTTTCACCTTTGTCTGCTACAATACATTAATCTTTTTCAATCTGTCATTGTGAAATTCTAGTTTTATTCATGTTTTCTTTTTCTATTTCTCCTCATCTGTTTGATTTGTTCCGAGTTTAATTCTTCTGTCTTATGTTGTGGCAATCCCTGTCATTTTCATTTGTCTAGATTAAATTGCCAGAGGGCTGCTATGCGCAGTTTGCGGTTGGCTCGAAACCATTCAGCACATGAGCATGAAAGGCTAGTTTATGAAGGATGGATACTATATGACACTGGTCATCGTGAAGAGGCATTGGCTAAGGCAGATGAGTCTATATCTCTTCAAAGATCATTTGAAGCATTTTTCCTCAAGGCCTATGTTTTAGCTGATACAAGTCTTGATATTAAGTCTTCATCATATGTTATCAAACTTCTAGAAGAGGCTCTTAAGTGTCCTTCTGATGGACTTCGAAAAGGACAAGTAGGTATTCCTACTGAATGGTTCAGTTTCAATGTTCTGGTGCACTGTCCTCTTAAACTCGTCATGTCTTGTAACCTTGAAACTTGCGACATTTTCTTTCTGTAGGCACTGAATAACCTAGGGAGTGTGTATGTGGACTGTGATAAGCTGGATTTAGCTGCAGACTGTTATGTCAATGCACTTAACATAAGGCATACACGAGCACATCAAGGTCTTGCGCGCGTTTATTATCTCAAGAATCAGAGAAAAGCTGCATATGATGAGATGACCAAGTTGATAGGGAAAGCACGGAATAATGCGTCGGCATACGAAAAACGTTCAGAGTACTGTGATCGTGACATGGCAACAAGTGATCTTAGTAGGGCAACGGAGTTAGATCCATTGAGGACCTATCCTTACAGATATAGGGCTGCAGGTAACCTTTGTTCCTTTCTTTCTCAAGTCTCTTCACTGCACTTAGTACAAAAATGTGTTTATCTTTGACATTTTCATGTTAGTGTCATAAGGCAGTGGCAGTATGTGGGAAGCTAATGCACTTACTGTGTGAAGCAGTGTCATAATGGTTGGGATAAATCATGTGTTTCAACTTTCAAGGGATCAAACTTCTTGTTTGGCTAGAGATTCCACAATTTGAGCCAGGTCCTTGACTTAGTCTTTTGAAATGGTGTCTTTTCACATCTTTCTTCAAGTTAAGCATTGTAGTAGTGTTGTAATGGTATAACTCATTGGAATTCCAAAAACTAAGTGGGGCTCTGCGAAAACTGTGCATGAAGATTTGTTTCCCGACGCAAACAGCCTGCTATAGTGTATGTCCTATTGGGGGAGCATGGACATGGAAAACTGCTGTATAAGCACTCATCATTTTCCCTGATGGTTTGGGAAAGAAGCAGAGATCTAAAATCCTTATGTTTACCATTGCATGGCTTTGTAGCCTATTATTCTTAGAAAGTTACAATTAGTTACGGCAGAGTTGCAGGTAAAGATTTATAATTTTGTAGTTTTAAGTTTCTATGAGAAATAAGAAGCATTTGTGGGAATGACAAATCATTTGTTCCTACATCTGCATTTGAACTCATAAGCTATAAATTCTCTAGTTCTGGAGACATGGGAATTGGGACCATCCAACTAAAAAGAAAAAATGAAATTGGTTTTTACTTTTTCTATTTTAGCCAACCTGTAACTTGATATTGTAATGCTAATTGCATAAAAGGAATTTAGCAGATTTATGCTTCCTTCCGGGGCCAGACGGAATGAAAATTTATTATTATATTCACCAACTTTGGTGATTAGCATATTTTGAAGTAATATACTCAAGGCCTTTTTGGAAAAATATTGACATGGACAGTATATTATGCAGAGGCAGTCTCTTATAATCTAAAAGCTGTAAAGGAAGAAGTTAAGAGAAATCTGATGGGTTGTAGAAGGTATTTGTTTTCTTTAGCATAGATTTTACCCCTTCATTGGAACCATTGGATGCCGGTGATCTACTCTTAATGTACGACAACTCTCTCATTGACAATTCTAAGATGCTATCTAAGTAGCACCATCAGGGCGAACATAACTGTGACGGCATCTCAGGCTCTTGAAGGAAGCAATTGAAGAAGAAATCTCAATTACATAGAAGCTGGCTGCTTGTGCATAGCAGAGAATAGACATGCAGGGAGAAAGAGAGAGTGCCATAGAGAAGATGTTACGTAAGCAAAAAGGAAAGGCCATATGTATTGCACTTGGACCCAGGTGTGGTGCAGTATGCATGTAAGCATGCACACAAGTTTGTGGTGATGAGATCCTCCACACCCTCGATACCTTTCAATGGGGGAGGTTAAAAGGTGTCTATTCTCATAAACGAGAAACAATTTCTCAACTTCTTAAGTAGGACTAAAGGAGGATATAAAAAGCAATCAAAGATACAAGATTGCATCTTTCCCACCCCATCATTTTTGTGGTATAACTTTAATGGGCTATGTCCCATAAAGAAAAATGTGACATAAGATGCTCTCGGACTTCTAAAATTGTGAATAAACTCAATTTCCATTTATTGCATTGTTTGTATGCCTCAAAACTTTTTTCCATATTCTGTATGTACTGGCCATGTAATAGAGACCCTATTTACACAATGTATATGGCCTTACATTTTTGTTTTGAACAAGATATCACACTTGAAACATACTTTTTACAGTGTCCATGGTCTCACCTAACGCTTGAACTTTTTCCGTTTTTTTTTTGTAGGATCAGTATCTTATTTTCATTTGCACGTAGCATCCGGAGTTTTCGTAATTTCTTGTCATGAGTGTCCTATAATTAATTTAAATTGGTTGTGAGGACGCCCAATGCATGCAAATTGTTGATTACAAGTTTCTTGACCCAGTAGTTGGACCTAAACAGCCTGCTTATTGAATGTGAAGCTTAATAAGTCCTTGTGGACGCCGAAGTCTCTTAGTACCTGCTGGATGATTAACTTTATCATTATGTCGTTTCTTCAGTACTCATGGATGACCGTAAAGAAGATGAAGCCATCCTTGAGCTCACCAAGGCAATTGCATTTAAACCAGATCTCCAGCTGCTTCACCTTCGTGCAGCATTCTTTGAATCAATGGGAAAGATGGCTGATGCCCTACGGGATTGTGAAGCAGCACTATGCCTTGATCCAAATCATGGAGATACACTCGAACTCTATAGCAAGGCTCGAGAGCGGGCAGATCAAGAGAAGTAACTTATGTTAGTCCTCTTCTCTCCGTGCGGCAGAAACCAGTTCCAACCTTTTGCATTGATATTTGGAATCATTCTGTTGCACCTTACAGATGCCTGCCCATTTTTAGTGAGCTGCATTATCAGTTGAGAAATGCCCATTCCCATCAAGTTCTATGAAAGAAGAAATGGCAGACGGCACATGTACATACCTACACATGGTGATGGCATCTATTAAGACGCAGATGTGGACTGATTAGTATGTTTCTTGCCAATGGACCATGTTCTGTAAATTCTCTATCAGGTGATAGTGACAGTGGATGAACTCTTCTTCAAAGGTTCATCCGTGTATTTCATCATTGGTATTTCTTGTAAGGGATATACAAAATTTTCCATCATAAAGAGCCTAGACTAGACATTTTTGCTGCATCATTACTTTAGAGATCATTGAATCTCACAGGATTTTCAGGAATGTAAATTGACAGTTAAAGAAACATAAATGACATCTAGAAAATTATTGTTTGGAGATATTTCCCAAAATGCACATACCTTGTCCTAGAGAGGCGAAACTTTGTTGGAATCTTCATTCTTCGTCAGCAAGTTCATTGCTTTTACTGGAAAAAATAAGAAACACCAAGAGTAGATAGCCTGGTGATTGATCTTATGCTAAACTCTGTATTTAGATTTTAGAATAGTAGCAACCTTTCAAAGGGGAAACAGGGAAATGGGTGATTTGGCTTTTATTGTTATCTGAACGCTTTTTCGACCAACTCTTCATTCCCTCCTCTAGACCGTTGTCATCTGACACAATCTGCAGTTTTATGGATTAGATATTTCTCTCCAGCCGTGTCTACAGATATATAAATGAGGAGTTGGAATCCTTTTAGGTAATTTCAAATCAACTATTCTTAGATGCAAAATTAGATCTGTCACTATGGCATGCATAATATCATACATGCCCATTACCTGTTATCTTCTTAACCATAGCACACTTGGTCATGTCTTAACCAAGTTATAAGATTATTATCCCATTTGATTAAAGGCTCCAGTTAGGGTAAGGTTTGATATTGCGGAATCTTCCTTCGATAGCACTTCCTAGCTCAACAGCCAGGTAATGCGGCAGCCCCACACTGTCAAACGAACGACTTCAAACCCTGTAAGAGGAATATTTTTTATGCAAGCTTCAGTTTGCTTGAATTTTATATGTCCTCAGATTTTGCTCAGTATGCTGATGGCATGTTCTTGTAAATTCTACTCTGTTGCCACACGAGGCCTGCCTTGTGATCTGTCCCTTGGTTAGGCATCTTTCCCTCTAGTTTCTCAAGAGGTCATATGCTGATCGTGTGGGCATGATCGATTGGATCAGATGATACAGATCTAGTGCTGTCACCCGCTGCGGATTCCGTCTCTAATTTTATTAACAAATTATATAAGGATATGTTTGCGTGCAATTAAGAGTGGTTTTGGCTAATACGTCAAGTTAGTAATAGTAGGATTTGCTCACTCTCTATTTTATAGGATTCCCACAAAAGCTGAAAAGAGGAGGGATACTAAATGTTGGAATACTCTCTCATTTCAAATGTTTATCTTTGAGGAAAACCCAAGATTTTCATGTGATTTATTCTCATTTATTGCAGTGGTCTTGTTTTTAAGTTCTCCCACAATCTGGGACCTTGAAATCCCAATCAAATGTGTCTAAGATGCACCTAAAGAATAAAATATCGTAAAATGTCAAAAAATATTACAAGATAGTGTTCCTTTTTGTTTCGAGTGCGGCGAACTATTTCAGTTGACCTACGTGATATTCTTCTTAGCTACCTTTAATTTTCAGTTCAAAATTAATGAAAATCAAAATTGGGGTTTTTACACTGTTGATTTTAAAGCTCTGGTTTTATTGTCATCTAATTAAGACCACTTATTTCAAATCCAATGTTTTACATCAAACTAAACAACTCCCAAGTTTGAAGAGCCCTCCTTAAATGATGGAAGTTACTCTCTAAAAGTAGAACAATTGAGAGAATAGGCACAATCATTTAGGTGAAGTTCATTTTAGGTGCGTTGAAATGCATTTCTTTGGATGAAGGTTGTTATCCTCAGTTATTTTTTTCTCTGAATGAACCGTTATCTAGCTTTAGTTAAGGTATTCAAAGATTAGTCACTACAAGAGATTCAAAGATTCTTTACACGCACACGCAATATGCTTTTGTTGGTAGGTACACATAATTGCACGCCATATTGAAAAGGTGAAATGCCCTTGAGAAGAACACTGGTTAAGTCACCAATCTAAATTTCAACATTATATTATTTTCTAACCAAGAGCAGACACCATAAGTCCATCTTTATTTACAACTAAAACGCACATCCCTTGCAATCATCCCCAGAAAGAGACATCAAACCAATTTTTAAAGACGAGCCACGTAACAACTGGGGAAACCGCTGAATAGCCTCATGCTATTTTCTAGTGTAGGCTTAAGCTTTGTTCAGGAGGCAAAATGCCACAGGGCAGAATCAACTATGTACAGTTTACGAGTAACATATACGTAAAAAGGGGCTTTACATGAAATGGCACAAACAAGCAATACAGGATGCATTAAAAGGGAAGCTTGACAGCGTTGCGCAATCTGATGATCAATTATTGTGAGGAAAAGTGTCGTGGATATCACCACTCAAATTGACAAAATTTGTTTAGTGACGACCTTACCAAAACAATGGGATTCAGCTGCTCCCCCAACTTCCCTGTTTTAAGCAAATGCATTCATTATAAAGAAAAATGCACATCATCCGTTGTCATATCCTTTCCTCACATAGGCGAAGAGAAACTGAACTGTATGCCTGTCTTCCCATGATCATTCTCTGATTGCTTCAATATGTGACAGTAATTTATCTGAAAACATAAAACCATTTGTAATTAGCATTCCTTGACCCAGCTTTTGTAGAAATATTATTTGAAAGTTTTCAGGCATGCTGAGTTCGTTAACTGCCAACATAGTCGCAGTAGGTCCCAGTATGTGGCTGGGTGTACCATTGTGTAATCCCCCAAACTGAGTTGTGCAAAGAAACAAAAAAAAAAAAAGTTGCAACTTAAGAAACAAACCACAAACCTCTACACGGAAGAGCTTGGTGGGAACGATAATGCCAAATCCAGCAGAGCTTCTGAACGATTGCACAAACTTCTGAAATGAGAAACCCCTTGCCTCATTCTCTGTTAGTTTTGAGAGGTTTCCAGCACAAACAAATGCATGGGCATGTATCCCAGCTTCCCTAAATATCTTAAGTGGTAGATCAAATGATAGATCGGCAAATGCAGTTACTGCAAGGTCTCCTCCAAGTGCATCTTTTCCTGGAGAGCTATTTGACTTGTCTTCAGATTTGCTAGGAATCAGCCTTCTAGAGTCAGTAGGGCCTAATCCTCTCAACTTAAAGCCCAACAATGAGGTGGGTCCCCCTAAGGTGCATATCGGAGATGATTGGCCCCCCATAAAGAATCTATCGGTTACAGGTGTGGACGAACTCATGAATCCCTTTCCCCATGGCAAAATGATGCCTGCTGCAACACCTAGGTTGAGCGCTGTATTATAGAAACCCAGGGGAACTGCTCCCCGAATATCAAATTCCTAGTAGAAAACACAGAAAAAAATTGTAGCTTCAGTCAGAGGATATGCATGAAACCTTGGATATCTCTCAAGGATATCTGTTCCAATTTTCTCGATACCAGCATCGCTCTTTGTTCTAGCAAGTCTATATCATTGACTGCATTCATCTTAGCAACGAATAAAAAAAATAATTGTCTCATGCTTCTTTATGATAACACATTTATCTTTTATAAGAATATTACACACTGTGTGTGTGTGTACACACGCGCACGCCAGGGGACAAGATCCTTTATGTTAGAATGTATAAAAAAACAATTAATCAGGATGCAATGCACGAAAGGTGAGTAGAAATTTGCACCTGGCGTATAAATCGTAGGAACCTGGCATCACCAAGTCCACCTATTTGTGAAGTAGAAACAAAAGCATACCCACGTGTAGGCCTCAAATGGGAATTGCGCCGATCAATCTTAAATGTGTACTTCAAGGATGATAGTAAACTATGCCCTAGTTGCCTCCTTATTGATGGGGAAGACATGCGTGAAGGATCTGTCAACGCACGCCATGTGAGATTGTAAGCCAAGTCATGATACCTTGTTGAGACCAGGCCAACAGAAAGGCCCAACAAGCGTTCGCTGTAAGATGAAAACTTCAACCAATCTTGAGATAACAATGATATTCGAGTCATAAGAGGGGTGGAAAATCTCTTCAATCTGGGCAAAGAGAAACCAATACTCAACTCTGATGTTTGGTCCCAACTATAAGCCCCAGTGGCATCCCAAATATCACCATAACCGAACAAGTTTTTCCACTTGAGTGACCCTTCAAGCGACCAAGCTCTAGCCTACAAAATCAAAACTCGTTGTCAAGCTTCATAAACTAAGAACTATAAGAACATTTTCCCTATTAAATATACAAGTCACCAGATTACAAGAATGTGCTTAGTATGACCCAATCATTTACATCTGACATAGAAGTACTAAATAATAGCTGTATTGCATGCAACCATTTAACTGCTATAGATATCATTCACTGTTTTTATGGTTGGACTGCAGATACACACTATAAGGGGAGGCAGCCCAGTGCCACAAGGCTCCTGACACTGCATGGTATAGGGAGGGACAACTGTATATAGCCTTAGCCCTGTTGTTTTCAAAGATGCATTTTCCAGTTCTGAACCCATGACCTCTGGGTCACAATGGAGCAACATTACCTGTTGCACCGAAGTTCCCCCTCTGCAGATACACAGTACAAAGTCTAAAAATGGTCAACAACCATAAAAGATACATACATAAACAATAAACTTAGATAAGACACCAGAGGGGCATGAATTGTCTGTGATTGTATAGCATATTTTAGGTGCACATAAGCAATCAAATATGTTGTCCATCCAGTGTGCATAGCAAAAATATCCTTCAAGATGTATCATGCATACATATCAAAAAATGAATGAGAAGTGAAACCACCAAAGAAAGTGTCCACATGAATAAAGCATGTGTAATTTTCTCTCAGGCTTTTAGCATATAAAGCCAGAAAGTAAAGAGTTGAGCTCATCCATATTACAAAGTAGCTTAGCCATTAACAAACCCTTAAACAACTGAAATCTTCAATCCTCTCTAGGGTCTTGGTTTCCCTCCCAAAAGTTCTCGCATTCCTTCTGTCTTGGTTTCTCTCCAAAAAAATTCTTGCATTCGTTCCTTCCCCATGGATTATTGGATCAGATAGAATTACAGGATCGGCCGAATGCAATCCCAATTCCATCTAGATCACCCAGTAGGGCTGACCCAAGAGAAGAAAGGCTAATTCAGGATTGTCCTAATTAAAAAATAGGAAATAGTTAGAAATCAGCAAAAATAAGTAAGAATTAGGAAAAAATCAGGAAAAATTTAAAAAAAATCAATTGAAAAAAGAATACAAAAGAATACATTTGAAAAATAGCAAACTTGGCTAGGGGCTTAAAACCCCCCTTGCAGCTGGATCTCTCTGGATCAGGCGATTCTAGGGGATTGGGCCATATTGGGTGATTCGGATTGGGATCGGCATTAGCCAATCAGATTCTAGGGGTAAAATCTCCAAAAAAAAAAAAAAAAAAAAGGCTGGATCAGCCTGGGTCAGACGAATCACCAGATCTGGATCGACTGAATCATCTGATCCAACTTGATCCAAGAGATTCAGACCGACCGGCCAAAAAGTGGTTTTTAAGCCCCTTTTCTCATGCTGTCTACTGTGCTTTCACTTTAAATAACCTAAATTTTCTTGAACAGGAACATAAATTTGAGGTTCCAGCTTTGGTTATAACCCCATATAGTCCAAAATGTAGCATGGAGGATCAAGCACCAAACAATGTGATCCCCTTTGAGATTCCAGCTTGGCTATAACACCATATGAGCTTTTCCACCCTATTCACCAGCCTATGTGAACAGTAAGTCTTGCCAAATCCTGCTGCTAAATCTCCTAAAGAGAAAAAGAGCATCCACAAAAAGGTGAGTGAGGGACTCCATTTCCTCTCTGAAAAGGCAACACTTTGTTGTAAGATCTTCCAAGAAGCGAGACAGCTGATTACAGGTAGGAAACCTCACATATGGATTTCTGTAGATGAGAATTTTCACCTTAAGCGAGCCTATGGGAAGTCGTGAATGCTAAGTGAAGGGATTTCATGTTCCACCCCACCATCCATAATAAGATTGTATGCTAACTTGACAAAGTAATTCCCATTGCTCTCCCACATCCACTTCCGAATATTCCTGCTGGAATAAAGGATTTGACCTTGAAGAGTAGACAAAAGCTCCCCTTAGCTGTATAATCTCATCACCCCGTAGGTTTCTTCTGAATAGAGGAGTCAATATTGAGTTCATCTTCTTTCTTCCTGAGACTGATATCTCGGCATCATCTTTCAAGTTGTTAACATGGTTTTAAAAACCAGCTAGTTTGGACTAGAACTTGGTGAACCAGATTGGAATCGGCCCGACCTGGTTTAGTTCCACTGATTCAAATGTTGAACCTGCTGCTTCAATAACTGAAAAATAAAACATATCAGTATAAATAACCTAAATTTGCCTATCAGCCTGAACAGGGCCTAAACCAGCCCTTAACAAGTTTAAATTTTTTAGACCTGGCTCAAAAAAAAAAAATAATCTCCTGACTAGTTTACTTTTTTTGAAAGTTCCTGCTTACTAGTTCACATTTTAAATAATTACTAACATCATACTTTTATATTTGATATAAGGAGAAAATTCCTAAAACGAGAGAACAGAGAATTTTATATTAACAGTTGTATCTTAACCATTGGATTAAAATCTAACCGTCAAAAGTCAAAAGAAGCAAAGTAAAATGGCACGTGTGGAATGCATGGGCCCAAAAGAATCCCCTAAGGCGTGGAAACCACGCTGCAAGCACTTTCTGTGCCTACTGCGGATTGAACAGCTTCCCTTCCATGCCAGGAGGGAAGCCATGCCCAGTGTGCCTAGAGGCCATTTGACCCAATGTTTGCCAACTTGTTGATCGGATAGTCGGATCCGATCCGACTAGGTCCGAATCATACGAGTAGGGACGATTCAAGCCAGTTTTTTTTCAGATCTTTTACTTTTTTGAGTAATTATAATATAATTATCCTTTTATGTCATTGATTCACACGAGTCAGGCTGATTAAAACCTATTTCTGGTTTTTTTTTTCTAGATTCCTTAATTTTATGAATAATTATGACATAAATAAATGATTAATGGTAATAACTTTAAGTCAAATTTAGGAGAAATGCATTGAATTGGAGAAAAAGTTCAATTATTTACCAACTGGAGAAAAAACTCTAATTACTTATCAAATTAGAAAAAAGTCTACTTAATAAGATACAAGTTCACTTTCAAAAAATAGATAACAGTCACATCAAGTCGCATCGAGTAAGCTTGAGTCAGATTGTAGCCACCCGTGCTAGATCGCAGCGTATCACATGAGACTACATGAGTCACATACGAGTCACATCGAGTCAACACAAGTCGGTCCGAGTTGCAATGAGTCAGCTCAGATTGGATGCATATCAGCAAGTCCATGTGTCCCAACATATCGAACTCGCCCAAATACGAGTCAACTCATATAAATTGGCACGATTTGGTACAATACGGCAAACCATGGTTTAATCAATGGTCATATGGCTCCAATTAGATTTTTTTTTTAATGTAACCTCAGCTTCTCTCTCTTCACTCACTATTCCTTTGTGAATTTTGGGTGCCAAAGAGACCACAACGTAAGAACCTTAATTTGAAAATAAAAAAATTCTAACATTAGATTATATCTAATGAGATCCAACTGTTCAAAAAATGGTAATAGGAAAGTTTTTTATTACATGGTAATAGGAAATCTGTTCTCTTAATATAAATAATATAAGTAGCATACACATATAGATGTAGATATGAATATGAGAACTAGCTAGTTCAGGCCTAAACTGGCCTGAACAGAATCAGAGTCAAAATTGGCTCTAGCCAGTTCTGGTTCCCCATCCATTTTTTTAAAGCTTGATTATTAAGGCTCCGTTTAGTAACGATTGCAGCTCAGATTTGAGGTCTGCAGATTTGGTGGGAATCTAGAATCTCCCAAAATTTTTCAAAGGAAAACTTGTGGCTAGATTCTGTCTAAATCTGCAGCTGGGAGGCATGTTTAAAAAGGGAGCCTTTCAGATTTCTGGGGTATCTTTTGAAAAGAGGATAGCAGGAAAGTCTAGAGATTCACAAAAGCAACAACTTGCTTCTTTTCATTTGTACCCTCCTAAAAGTAAGACCCTAATTACTTTTGAAGGACAAAAGTGTCTTCCCAACTTCTTTCCACTTTTACCCTCCTAAAAGTAAGACCCTTATTACTTTTGAAGGACAAAAGTGTCTTTTGATTTGTTCTAAATCTGTTGAAAGGTTGCTCCCACCAAACAAGATTCAAGAACACCTATAACTTCTCCCCAAATCTAACTTTCTAACATGATGAGCTGGCAGCATTCAACATCCAAATTCCTCCAAAAACTATAGTTTCAAAAGTGTGTTCCCAAATGGAGCCTAAAAGGCACATACAACTAAGTACATTTCTTCCAAGCTTATTCCACTCCAACTTTTGTCGCAATGAATTGAACTTAGATACAACACTTCCTACATCAAATCATGATTTGCCATCTCTCGCAATGTCTCCAAGATCTCTCCAGAATTTGTCTCTCCAAGGTCCCAAGACAAAATCTTTATTGGAATTAAGAATAAGACAGAGATAGAGCAGGACAAGGGGTGTGAAAAAGAGGAGATTAGAATGCCGACCAAGAAGGAGATGAAATGATGATAGAGAAGAAACTGTCTAACATACTAAGCTGGCATCAAGACTCGAAAAAGCAATAGTCATATAATCATATGTTTTTGCATTTTCTTTATTATTATTGTGTAAATCTAATCATATTGAATGGCTACGTACATAAATTTTAATATTTTCTCTAACAAGTATACTATCATGATCATCTTTAGGCATTGTTCCTAACCTCCCTGAGGTTTCTTCTCTTCAGCCTTCTGAGATGATATAGAGATCCGATGTAGCATTTCCTGTGTGAAAACAATATTGTGCTTATGTTTCTATTTTGGAATATTAGAGCAAGCAGTCTAAGGCACTTCGTTCATCTTCTTCAATTGACATGTTTCGCTTTTGTTGATGTAATATTTTGTTTTTACCAGATGCGTACATGCATTCTTTCTGTTTCTACATGTATTCTTTCTGTTTGAGAATGTATTCAACTACCTATTGTGTTTGAAAAATCATCACATTCTTATCATTGTACATACATGAATGATGTACAAATGCACTATGACCATCTTCTTGCTCTCCTGACATTTCTCTGAGATCTCTTCTCTCTGATCCCCCCAAGATGAAGCCAAGAATCAACATGGCATTCCTTGCATCAAATCCATGGAAATTGTCTTGCAATTCATTGTCCTATAAACCCAATTGGCAATGAGCATTGGACAACTCTGCCAATCAGAAAACTGGATTTGGACATCAACGTCATCAACCTCATCTACAGCAAACACCCTTGTGGATTCATCCATCTGTTTGCCTAACGGATATAACATACAGAAAGTCTAGGTGCATCTAATAAGGTCCAACTAAAGCATCCATCTAACAAGAGATCAAAATTCATATCTTGAAGCCCAAGGAAGATAACACTAATCAGGTTGCCAGACTCCTCTTGCCCTTACTTCCACCAGCAAGTGTATCATTGGATTAGTGAAGATAAAATTTTCTTTCTGGAGAACAATTAATCCCAACTTGTTTCAAGCAAAGTTACCAGTAATGAACACAAACACGGGCCCCCTCCCTGTCTTGCTGTTCCCTACCCTATCCTTCTTCACAGATGAGATGAAACCCAAAAATAATGTCATCTACTCTCGTATTGTTGGAGTACAAGAGTTCACCTCGGGCTTGGTGAAGATACCGAGATCGCCAGTGAGGGGGTTCCTGGCCTCCACGACCTCGATGACGACATTGGTGGTGTTGGGCAGCTCCGACGGGCCGGCGTCGAGCGTGATGGCCACCGAGTCAAAAATTTCCAGCCTCCGGAGGCGGGCGCCGGCGATCGTGGCCGCCCGGATGACCTCCTGCATAGTGGACGCCGACCGGAGGGCGTGGGCGACTTCGGCCTCGATCAGGGATTCGCGGGTGCGGGTGTTCCCCTTGATCACGATGTCGTGGACGCGGAGGCTCACGGGCTGGCTGGATAGGCGGCGGAGGACGCCGGCCATCTTCTCTCTTTCCGACGAAGCCCTATCCGCTCCTCCGCCCGCTCCTTCCTCCTCTTCTTCTTCTTCCTCCTCCTCCTCGGCATCCTCTTCTTCCCCTTCTCCATCGCCGGCATCCTCTTCTGACTCGTTCCCTTCCCCTGCAATCTCTTCTATCTCCGGGTCCTGCTCTTCCTCCGCAGGCGCCGCCATTGGAGGAGGCTCGGAGCTTTGCGGCTCTCTCACCGGAATCCGACACTGCAGAAGGGGTTCAGAGCGCTAGCTGAGACGGGGAACCGTGGAACCATCTCTGCTGTCGTTTCCTAAATGGGCCATGGCGGCCCATTGTAAACTCATTATCAGGCTTCTGGATCCCAAAGGACTAAGTGGGCCGTCTACGGATTGGGGATAGACTTAAGAATCGAGTTTTATTTGCTGCACCGCCTGGCTGTGCAGTAAAAAAAAGAGATAATTTTTGTACAATTTTTTTTAAAAGTGGACCCTAATGTTCCACATGTCTGCATAGTCCCATCTCCCATCATAAGATACAAAAAAATCTAAAACTAAAAAAATCTTTATTGGGCTGGGAAAATTAGGGATACTTTTACTGTTCTTTGGGACGGTTTAATAAATTCCTCAGGAAAGGAAATTGCACCCCCCACGTGATCTGACGGTTTGAATTGCACAGACTACAATTGTACAGCAAACTGACCTCCATAGTGCTGTTATGATTGGACTTTTTAGATGACTAAAGAGGATAGCTAGGAGAGCTCATTCTATCTATCTATCTATCTATATATATATATATATATATATATATATATATATATATAAACCTTGCAGTGATAATCAAAGACTTCTCGTTTCAAAGAATTGGTGCAGAATAATTGTTATAAAATGCAATTTGAATTATCTTTCATATACTTCCTTACAGAATTTTGTTCACGTGAAAGCCACTCAGGTTGTATCATCTAGGACTGTCGAGACCAAGAACTCATTATTGCGAGGAAAAAAGACTTTGAAAGAATGAAATGTCAGGCTAGAACTTAAGACTTCATTAACGAGGTACCCATGATCCCGTCAATTATGCCATGTCATCTATGACAAATCTTCGGTTAACATCTCTAGCTCGGATTCGGCCCCTTTGGTTGAACTTCTCAAGAAATAAACACAGAACCCAACTTCGCTGAATCTCTTGTTGCCCAAGCCTTTGGCTAGTTAAAATGGACTAAGCCAGGTGGGTATTCCTGCTTCATCTCTCTCTCACACACACACGCATAGAGTTGGAGATAGAGATGGTGTAAACGCGAGTACTTAATGAGATGGCACTCTCTTAGAACATTATCTTAAGAGACTCTTTCACACCACACTAATACATAGCAGTAGTCTAACACATTAATGAATTGAACTATTGCACCTGGTCGGAATAATGTAGAGGGAGTTCCCAAGTTCACATTGTATATATTTATGGTTGTAATAGAGGGGACGAAGGAAGAAGGGTGACCTAATGGACCTGTCGAGTTACCAACATAGCAGCAATGTGTGAGTTTTGTGGCAAATGTGATAGACAGATGCTGAGTATAGCTTGCTAATGGTTCACTTGGGAACATACAATTCAAAATTAACGTCGTGGGAATTTTCAGATCTTCTCAGTTTTTGAGGACCTAGAGTGAAAGTGGACGATGGTCTAGCTCTTTCGTATATATACATTATTTGCATGGGTCTAAGATGCTATTAAAAATTTAAAAGAATCAACAACCGTAATGAACACACTTAAAGTTAGAAACCTGTTTGGATACAAAAACTATTGATCTGATTATTATTGAACTTATGTCCACGATTTATCTTAAACTTACTTATAATCTTTTCTCAATTTGCAATCTTCATTGCACCCTAACGCACAGATTCTATGGACATGTTTGGCAAAATCTCTACTTGAAAACCACTTTTGGCTTCCACTTCTCAGGTAGAATGAGTTGAAAGAGATTATAATTGTTTTGGTTTGTTACAAAAGTTAATAGGGTGTTTGGAAAAAAAATTTCTTGTAAGGTTACTTTGTACTTACATTTTATTTTATTAAAAATTTTACTTTGATTTTTAAAATTGTTGTCCTTTGATTCTTTCCTTGTTTGATAAATTTGTAGTTATTTTTAAGAAAGTTTGAAAAGAAGTAAGAGAGAGAGAGAGAGGTGGAGGTGAAATAGGAGAGAGAGAACGTGGTTGGCATGAGAGAGAAAAGTGAAGGTAGGGGGAGAGAACCGTGGAGGGTGATGTGGAAAGAGAGAGAAGTTTACTCAAAATAAAAACAACTCATGAGTTATTTTATTCTTGAGAGAGATTTATAAAGAGGAGAATGCTTTCCTTAAAAACAGGAGAGATCTTATCAAACAGGTTTTTCTTCTGATTTTACTTTTAATTTTAAATTTGAAAGGAAAAAAAGATAAAAATTATATCCAAACACTTATCTTTCTTTCATAACATCCACATTTTTTCTCTAATCTTAGATTAGAACACAAATAAAATACTATATAAATAATTTTTAAATTTTAATTATTTTTATAAAAAAATAATTATATTAAAATATAAAAATACTATTAATGAAAGTTACACCAAACACTGCCGACTTGCTACGCACGCGGCACCAAATAGTTCGACGTAGAGCCAAGATCGTAGTAAAAACCAGTTGTTATTACTTATTAGATAGGTATATAAATAGATGAAGCACCCGAAAATTCGAAATTTGGGAACGGTAAAAGTAGGGAAGCAAGCAGGAAGAAGCACACGGGCAGACGGGCTATCATGGCATTCAGTAGTGAGGCTTCAGAGGGCAGTAAGCAGGGCGGAACGCCAGCGGGCCAGCGGAGTAGAGCACCACCTCGTAGTTGTACTTGTTCCCCGACGCCGTCCTGTTGGCCTCGCGGAGTGGCGCACCGGCGATCCCGTAGTTGACGTTGGTGAGGAGGTTGCAGGCGGGTTCGGGGGAGGACAGCAGGTGGACGACGCACGCGTGAAGCGGCTGCTCTGCCGGGCTGCCCTTCAAGTCCAGCCCCTGCAGCGGCGCGTAGAAGTAGCCGTTGCGGTCGGTCTGGAACGACTTGTAGAACGCCACCCTCTTCTTGTAGTCTCTGCACGACACCCCCACTTTGGCGGACGGCAGGGGCTTGGCGCCCGCCAGAGACCACGTCCCGACTCTGGCGCAGCTCTGGCAGTACACCACGCCCTGCACCACCACCTCGAGCTCCTTGTGATCGCCGTGGGAAGCGGCGGGTGGGTGCGCTGTGGCCAGCGCCAGCAGGGCCGCGAAGAGGAGGACGGCGAGGAGCGGGAGCTGTTGGCTTCCCATCTTTAGATCTTATGTTTTGGGTTGGCGGCTGTGGGAGGTGGGGTGGCTTCGGTTCCTAGGACAGGGAAGAAGAGAAAACAGATGGGGGAGGAAGGAAGCTGTTAATTAAGAGGGTATATATAGAGGTCACCAGGTCAGGTGTCCCCTATAACTAGTTAGGAGAACGTGGGAGGAGCAACTCCACGTAGTGCCCTTGTTCCCTTCGCTTTTCGTGTGTGCATGAGATGGGAGGAGACTGCTGGGGGCGTTGGAACCACGATCATATCATTGGTTTTCCAGACTAAAAAAACAAAGGAAAATAATACCGTGACCTATTCCATTTTTTTTGACAAGCCCAGGTTACAATCACATATTGAAAGATGAGAGTAATGTTTGCTATAGTGACCTCCTCGGTACAGGAAGTCCTGTACTGCAGGCAGGCAGTAAGTTTAGTTTGAATTTTTATTTTTATCAGATTTTTTAAGAAAATTTTAAAGTATCAGATTGAAAACTAGACGGTATATTTGGAGAGTTCGGGTTGACTTGGAATAGATTGTATATTTTTTCATAAAAAAAAATTATTTATACAGAAATGGAAGTGGATGTTAAAAATGTTTTTTTCAAAAAAACATACAACCGGTTCGAGGCCGACATGAGCTTTCTAAATATATTGTCTAATTTTTTATCAGACGCTCTAAAGAAACTTAAAAAATTCGGACAAGAAAAGAAAAAAAAGAACGACCTTGCTGCCTACCGTCCGATTGATTGATTAGATCGAATGACCTGACCCGTCTCAATATAAGACAAGTGGCCTGCACTGAAAAAAAATTCAGTGCAACAAATATTACTCTTAAAAAATAAGAATTTCAGAGGTGTCAAACATTGACACTGTCCTCCAACATGTGATTGCCACTTAGGGCATGTTTGTTTGCGATTTGTTCCGGTGAATAACCATTCCCATGCCTAGACGCTCGTATGCTTGACATGCCGCACCGATTCTGGAGGTAGGAATGAGAGCCTTTGCTTGGGCCATTCCTTCTCATTGCGAACCGTTCCCAGTTGACGATGTTACCCCCGGACCAGTCACGCATGGGGAGGCAAGAATAGCATGTACGTCGCTCCCCTTCTCGCCAAGCACAACGACGAGGATGTTTCTTCTCCGGCGGACCTCATAAGCTAGTAGCAGAGTCGGCATTTCCTACCTTTCCCTCTCCTCGGGACGGGACGCGTTCGTAATGCCACCCTAGAGGAGAAAAGCCATTATAAGATAAAAACCTTTTCACGGCTAGTGGTAGACGAAAAAAATTTGTTTAGTAAGATCATTCAGGCAAAAGCTTATTGAAGTCACTTTATTGAGTTGAAATCAATAAGTTAGTGGAATCACTCTAATGGACTAAGATCAATAATCAATCACTTTAATATGTTAAAATTAAAGGGTCTTAATAAGTAGTATAAAATCTGATGAGTTATGGGACTCCACTGAGTATATGCTGAATCTGCCATTACTCACCATTCTCATAAATCCTCTTCCCCCCACCCTCGTACGCCACCTTCTCTAGATTTCGAGCGTCCCTCGATGGGAGTCGGATAGTCTACTCCACAATCTCTACTCTGCAGGTACTCCACTTCTTATCATTGGTCTAAGTGTACAAGTATTTACATGTCAATTATTGATATAGACGTCCAAAAGTCACGTAAAAGAGGAAAATATTCCGCCCGTCACGCAACCATGCGTCAAAAACGGGCCGCTCGCCTTCCTCTCCGCCCCCGGCATCCCCAACGACGCCGGCTCATCTTCCTCCCTGTCTCCGTCGACCCCAGCTCAATTGACGATTTTCTCTTAACTTTAGAGCCAGTTTAAAGAATATTTGATTTTTTTAGACAGATGTTAATTAGAAAGACTTATTGATATTATATGTTAATTTTTAAAGAATTAAAATCTAAATATGATAAATAGATTTTTTTTACTATATTATATTTATAAGACTCAATAACAAAAAAAACCCTTCTTTTATTTGGGAGTTTGGACGGAATACAGATGACGTCCCAAGATAAGAGATCCAAGAGCTTCCATCGAGATGATCCTGACCAATAAGTTTCGCGAGGTCCCGGAACGAGATCGTTTGAATCTGTATGTCTGGACCTGTCAATGTCTTTCAGACATGAAGTTGAGCCGTAGATATATTATACACGTCATTTTAAAAATAAATAATTTATGTATCTTAGTAAAATTTAATTTAATATATTAGGTGCTGTTTGGCAACATGACTCGAGGATCATTGGAATCTCCAACGAGGTAAGTGGCAATTCCAAATGATTAAGGGTGTGTTTGGCAAAACTTCTACTTGAAAGTTATTTTTGGCTTCTACTTCTTACCTAGAATGGGTTGAGGGAGAGAAGTTATAATTAATTTTGATTTGTTACAAAAGTCAACTTTTTCTCTACCTCCTCCACTCTACTCATCTAGAGGACGCATTGGTGGTCTGACTCTTCTAGTTTCGACCTAGTTTTAGACAAGAGGGACTCCATCGACGCCTTCTCTACGGCAAGATCAGCCTGTGCCACCTACGACTCAAAAAGCTTAAGCTCTGCAAACTTATGGGCTGCCACCGCCTCTGCTCGGGCCCTTTCCTTTTCCTTAGAGGACTTTTTCTCTTATTCCAGCGTCACACAGAGTTTCTTCAGCTCATCAGAGGCATGTTGGAGATCTAGTTACAAACCTTCTTGAGAGACCTGCCTAATTTGCTCTTCCTAAAAGAAGTGAAGGGTGTAGATGGCCGCCCGAAGATTACCCCGGAGTGCCTCTTCGCGCAACTAGTTCCAGTCGGCACTGAAGAATTACATGCGGTCTCTCGAAAGGATGAGCCGCTGTGCTAGTTCCTGGATTTCCCCTTTCTCAGTTAAGGAACCGTCGCTAGTCACCCCCTAGTCGGGACACCAGTGTCCATCGCTTGGAAGTACCAAGCTAGGGCGTGAAGAAGAGATGTCCAAATGACGACGCTTGCGGGCCCCGGGGATTGGCCCTCCAGGAATAGCATCTTGACCTTCGCCCTCGATGGCCTCCAGGAATAGCATCTTGATCTTCCTCCTCGCTTCAAGGGCATCCAAGTTCAACCTGGGGCCATTACTTCGACCTCTTCTGAGAATAGGAAAATATGTCGACCCGACAAAACACCCCGAGGATTCGGCGCACCAGATGAGGGCTGGGTAACATCAATTTCGTCCAAAAAATCCTCGATCCACTCGGACCCTGGATCACTTGGGAAACCCTTGAGCGAAGAGGAGGAGAGAGCGGAGCAGCCGCATCTAGAGTACTCTCTTCTCGCGAAGAATCACCCTCTAAAGAGTCCTTAAATCTTGACTTCTCTGAACAACAAGGAAAGGAAGATGTTATCCCTCAGAAGAGATCATAGAAACCAAAAGAAAAGTCCTGCTTAAATGACTCACCGTCTATAGTCGGACTCCACCCATAGGAGATAGGGAACTCATTAGTGATCTCTTTCTCAACCTGGTAAATCGAGTTCCGGGAATAGACATACTAAAGGTCACTTCGCTAAAGCAGAATCATGAGAAGCATATGGTCCGAAATCGGAGAGAAGTTGAAGCTTGTACATAAGGGCCAAGGATCGGTCGGCCCCTCCAGGCAAGCAACAAAGAAGAAACAAGATTTTCATCCCTTGTTATTCGATATTGACTGCGAAAAATGAAGAAACTGACGATGGGGATGAGACTTTAGATAGTAGAAACCATGGCCCACCTTGGGCACTGGCTGCAACATAAATATAGAACCAAAAAATCCTAACATCTAGAGGGAGGTTCAACCTCCTACCAAGTACTAACAATCATATGGAGAAGGATAGATTGTCAACTATTCGAGAGAAGTTGGCCAAGTGCCAAGTCGAAGTCTATCAACATCTCCTAAATAAAGGCGGAGATAGAAAACGGAATCCCGCCTCAAACATATCGGAGTACATCACAAAAGCATTGGGAACAATAATATTGCATCGCTGATTGGGGCCTGGGTATAGGACACGACATGATCTGGGAGGAACTCAGTACTCAAAAAATAGAGATGCAGCCCTCGCCCTCGATAGGGAAGAGGGAGAATCATCGGCTAAGATAGGAGGAGGGCGAGAGGAAGAAGATGCAGCCTGGGCAGCTGGGCGAACACGGCTACTGCTGCGACGAACAGGAGGGACACACACCATTGGCAGTAGACTAGAAGAAGAAGAGCTAGAAGAGAAGGAAGTCTCGGAAGATGAAGAGGAAGACGACACCCCCATCCTACGAAATTCCGAAGGGGAATACATGAAAGAAAGAAGCTTACTCGGGGTTGGTGAATGCCTCCTAAGAGAACCCCTGAGTGAAGCAACAGAGAGGGCACACACTTTGTTGTTCCGCTCTTCTCACTCTCTAAAGTAATTGATGCAAACAAACCTTTCAAGTCTTGAGACATTAATAAGACAAGACCGACGGACGGTAGAAGACATGATCGTCGAAGCGTCAAAGAGACATGTCCCCCAAAATGACGCGACCCGCCAATCATTTGACATGTCTCACATCCGACCAAAGCATCATTACATCACAAGTTGACATGTCTCACATTGGACAAGAGCATCATTACATCATAGGTAAGTATTTTTACAAAGTTCTATTTTCATTTCATTCACTATTTTATTATATATTACACAAGGAGGTGCGGAGAACAAAATGGTCCGTCCAAGAAATTTAAAAGAAAATTTTACAAAAAGGGTAGGAAGAACCCACACCAAGGTCATCCTACACCTCTACGGGTGACTTGCTCAGATGTGTCACGATGGGACGGAGCGGCCGTGCCCCACTACGCGGGATCGACAGAATAACCCCACTTAATCGGGAGTGAGAGAAGCCTCTCGATGTCCTCCTCCTCTTCCATCCTTTCCGAGGGCGAGGCCCACTCATCCTGACGATACTCGTCAGATATCGAACTGCCCTAGCCGGAGAGATAGTCTGTCAACCTCCAGACCCACCGAAATTCCCCATGAAGGGAGCCATACCAAAGGATGACTCGGGAAAGGCAACAGAAATGGACTCCATGGGAAGACATAAGGCCATCCGAGTGAAAGGCTCCAAGAAAATGGGACATGAGGGAGGAAAGGCGAACTAGAGACCGCCACAAAAAAAGAATACGGAGCCCAAGCTCCGAATCTGCCTCTCAGACACCATAGATGTAACGACCCGCCACCGTAGAATCGGGGATCCGATTACTAAATGGGTACCGAATCATTAATTTGGAACCAAACCAGGATCTAAGTAAGTCTGGGAAATAAACAATAAACTAAGCTAAACATTCACATCGCATTGAAAAGAAAGTGCAAGAACTAAAAGTTATTACAATGCGACTCGACACAGCAATTAATTACATATTCCAACTGAAAAGAAATAATTAAGCGTACAGGCTAGAAATAAAAATAACAACTACGTTGGGGCATACCCCGGAACAACAGCTGATGGCGCGCAACTCACAGCAGCACTCTCCTCGCTAAGTCTGCCTAGAGCCCTCACCTGAAAACTGCAGGGGTGAGTCTCAACGAAAAGACTCAGTAGGGATCCTTCGATCCCCACTGCCCACTCACACACCCACAAGTGCAAAACACAGCTGAAGGTACAGTAACAAGTACAACAGTAATTACTACTCCTAAACCTCGATATGAATCACATGCATTCGAAATATATAACATGCATATCTCTAAAACCAGTCTACCAGAGAGCCCACAACCAACGTTTCGGTAAAACACGCCAACCACACAAACGAAGGTGGGAAAACACCGACCCGCTGAGACCAAACAGTAACCCCTCGGATAGCACGCTAGCTACTCCGGCCCAACTGGCTCAGGTGGTTACTCCTTCCCCTAGCACGAGTGACACTTCACAGGTACCACACCCACACCGGTACTAGCTAACCCCGGGGTTCACCAGGTGACCCTCTCTCACTAGGCGTCACCCCGCCACACCCACACCGGCGCTGTGCTTCACCCACACCAACACAGGGTGATAAAGCGCTACAACTATCACTCTAGGTCCACAATCGCACGAAACACAACACGGTGCGATCCGGTCACATAGAAATCCTCATCCTCGAGTACAATTTAAAGCATGCACTTAATCAACTATCTAATAATGTAAACACATTTTAATGGCATGGATTAGTGTGATTCTGTCTTGAATCGCATCGCCCAAGGCCGACGCCATTCAAGCCCCTTAAACTGGTTCATAGAAACTTGCCCTCAGAACCTAGCGTAAAACGCGTCGCCATAGGTAGCCGCCTTTTGAAAGGCGTCGCTGTCTCTCGTCGCCTGTTAGCGATCGAAAATAGGGACAGGCCATTGGGTGATTTCCACTAAAAAGCGTCGTTCATGTAAAGTCGCCTTTTGGAAAGGCGTCGCTGTCCCTGGACGCTCAACAGTCCAGAGACAGAGTCTGTAAATGGGGCTAAATCGCGTCGTGAGTGGACCCCGCCTTTCTAAAAGGCGTCGCGTCACCTCGACACCATTTACTCCCGACGGACAGGTTCTCCTCTTCGTTTCCCCCAATCCACGAAGTAGGATTTCTCCCCCAAAAAATACAGAAAATGGCACAAAACATAAAGGGGAAGGAGGAGAACCTAACTACCCATTAGAACACTCAATTCTTTATACATGCACTTAGCGTTTTCACCCCAAAAATGCCCCTAAAACATGCTTCAAACGCGGGAAAAACATGATTTTAAACGAAATGCACTGTGAATCGTCACCCTACCGGTTACTTGAACTCCTCCAAGCTCCAAGCCGTCCTCCCGTCTGGCCCCACGCCGCCGCCGGTACCGCCGAGGACGTCGTTACTCCACCGGGACGTCGGCCGCCGTCCGGAGAGAAAACGCCGCGGAGGAGGTGGTGGTGGGAGTTAGGAGGTCGATGGAGTGGAAGGAGGGACGAAATGGTGGGAGGGAAAGAAGGAGGGGAAGGAAGAATCGCCGGAGCCGCCGGGGAAGAGAGGAGAGAGAAGAGAGAGGAGGAAATGAGGGAAAGGAAGGAGGGTTCGCGGGGCTAACCAGAAACTGGCTAAAACGCGTCGAGTTGCACGGATGCCTATAAGTTGACATGACGGGCCGTAATGACATAGTCTGAAATGCGTCGCCCATCAAAGACGTTTTTCAGATGACAAGACCGGCGCCGTACACTGACAACCCAGGGTCGCAGTATGAATGACGTCGTCTATTGGGACGCCGTTTAGAAGACACAACAGGGCCATACTCTCGTGGCTCGAAGCCCGCCCATGTGGTACCTACGTGGCACATCGGCAACCAAACTAAATGGCGTCCACCCATTAAGACGCCGTTCAAAAGGCGTCGTGCAGCCTAGACGTCATTTAGATAGTACTCCCCAGACCCATCAGGACCCAAACCAGAAAATCCGACCCAGAAACTGACCCGATAACCAGATCCAAAACCTCAGTCCTTACAATAGACGACCCCACTTGCGTAGGGCTTTGTCCCTTTCGCTCCAGTACCAAAATAAGATCCTGACCACATCTAGGGCCCCTCTTCATAAAGAGGAAACCAAGCAGCATGACTGGGAAATGGAGCCGAGCGATCCACAGGGGATGCCATGGATTGGTACCCCCTCCCAACTCAATGCTTCTGCCTTTGAATAGGGAGAAGGAAGCCCATACATAGGACAAGAAGATGACGTCTTCTTGGTAGGGTCTCGACACCTCGAATAGCCCAAACATCTAAATCGATCAAAAGGGGGGCTCTGCTACGTCTTCCCTATCATAATCGTCAAGAGACGTTAGAACTTCGGCTCCCGAGCCAAAGGTGACACTCGGTCGAGAGCCGAAGTGGGGGCCTGTGTAATGATAAAAGATGACAAGAGCCCATTAAGGGCATGGGAGTTGTGGCCTGGGACATCTCCGATAGACAAAGGAGCTCCGATATGCATCCGCACCTAGTTAGGCCGTGTCCCTTTGGTAAAGACTGAGGGAGATCAATCCGTAACAAAGATCTGTCGCCTGATATAATAGGAAGGAACCTTGAGACTCTATAAAACCCATCTTGCTAGCCCTATTTTGCTCTCCACCTGGCCAGTGCAAATGACACTTGGACAAGTGCTAGTAACACTTGGCTATCACTTTCCCTCGGTGACAGCTATAAAAACCCCGCATGATATTAAAGTAAAGGGGGAGTTCTCACTTTCTTTTCCCACAAAGAGAATAGGACCAGCATACTAACTTGAGCGTCGAAGGAAGAAGCCTTCGGTCACCCCCGGGGCCCTCTTCTAACAAGCTTCTTCGGGTTTTGCAAAATCCAGTACCTTTTCCCATCTTGGACCAGGCTCACAACTTGCTCTAAGAGGTGACCCCTCAGGAGGGGCCCGATCCAGTGAGATTTGGAGACACGACAAGAATGTTTCAGGGTATTTCAAGAGCCCTAGGGGGCTCTTTCAGGGTGACCCTATTTCTCCGTACCTGTTTTTCCTAGTGGCAAATGTTGTTAGTAGATTGTGTGAGAAGCAAAGGCTCAAGGGTGGATCAAAGGTGTAACTATTCTTAGAACACCAATTACTGTTTCACATATGCAATATGTTGATAACATCCTTATCTTCTTGGAAGGTGGGATAGAACAAGTCTAGAATTTACTCTTCGCGCTCAAGAACTTTGAGTATACTTCAAGACTGAAAATCAACTATGACAAAAGCTCTATAATTGGTATCAACATAGAGGAAGCTGTAGCTGCAAGTTGTTCTTTGCTGTTGGGTTGCAAGACGGAGAGCCTCCCCATACAATACTTGGGATTGCCTCTTCATTACTGATTTGTTAAGAAAGGTGATTGTGATACACTTATATCTAGACTGCAGAAGAGGCTGTCTTTGTGGAAAGCAAAAGAATCTTTCTTTGGGAGGTAGAATAACCTTTTTAAATTCAGTATTATCAGCAATTCGCTTACATTTTCTATCAATTTTTGTTCTACCTAAGATAGCATGCACACGACTGGATCAGATTAGGAGGAAATTTCTTTGGGAGGGAAATAAATTCTGATGCGAAAGCTGTCCACCTGGTGAGCTGGAATAAAGTCTGCACGTTTGTTAAGAAGGGTGGATTAGGTATTAAAAATATGTCACTTATGGACCTGACATTGTTAGGAAAATGGTTGTGGGAGCTTTTATTGCAGGACCAACAATTATGGAAAAGGATTATCTTGACCATATGTTATGGAAATTGTGGAAATTTTATCTTTATTCAGGTAGTCAATATTATTTCTCTCCAATTTGGAAAGGCATCTTAAAGTCTACTAAATGGGTCATAAAAAGTATCAGGATCAAGGTGGGAAATGGGCAAAATAAAAATTTCTGGCATGATAAGTGGTTGGGAGATTGTTTTCTTAAAGACAGATTTCAGGTTTTGATCTTATTGGCTATTCAGAAGTGGGCTACGGTCAGTGATATGTGGCATCAAGATGGCAATGTTGGTAAATGGATTATTCCTCTCAGAAGAAGTCTTAGAGATAGTGAAATTGATGATTATCTAAACTTGCTTCAATGCTTGTCTGAGGTTCAATTATTCAGTAATCAGACAGATAGATAAGTTTGTATGGGCATACAACAATGACAAGTTCTCAATAAAATCCCTTTACAATTTGATAGAAAGCAATTTTCCCTATTATGCTGCATACTAAGAGGTGTGGGCAGTAAAATCTCCTCTTACAGTTTGTGCTTTTATGTGGTTACTATTTTAAAAGAGAATGTGCTTTCATATGGTTGCTATTCTAGAAGAGAATTGTAACCAAAGTCTACAGGAGGAAATGGTCCAAACAGCACTTTGATCTATTCTTTTTGTGCAATGTGTGGAGAGAATGTTGACCATCTTTTCATCCAGTTTGTAGTCAGCAAGGATGTTTGGAGAATTATTGCTTCCTTCTTGGGCATTCAAGTGAGTTTTAATTGCCTTGAGGAAATGTGGACTTATTTCAAAAGATGTCGTCAATATAGAAGGAAATCTCATGTCCAAATTACTACTTATTGTCCCTCGTGCTGTCCGTTGGAGTATCTGGAAACATCACAACGATAATATCTTCAGAGACGGTAGAGTATATATAGAAAGCATATGTTGTCAAGTAGTAAGATTTCTTTACCATTAGGGAAGATTCATTATCAGCATTTCTATAGATGATTGGTCAAAGACTTTTAGGGATTTGTAATAAGTTGTGATTTTGTTTTGTTTAATGTGATTTTATTTTAAGAGCGAGGAATCTCTCCTCTTCTCCTTTTTTTTGGATGTACTGCCCTCTAATTATTTCAATAAAATTGGTGATACATACCACAACTTTTCTTAAAAAAAAGAAAAGAAAATTCAAGTGCAACAGGCAACCTAATGCAACTCGTTAATTGTGAACCTTTAGACATATTTTGAACCATATAAATGATCTGTTAAGTATGTTTTAAAGAATAAATTTAACATAAGCTAAATGATTTGTCTAACTAAATAAAATTATTAAAATTAAAAATTATAATGAATTTCATTATTATCCCACCACATATTTATTAAATATACTTCAAATGATAACCTTTAAATGTCTAAATATGTATACATTACTGAAACTACAATAAACTTCATAGTCTTAAGTTAATAAATTTAAGGAATAACATCAAAAGATACAATAATCAGAGCGGATGTGTATTTGTCATTTCACTCTGATTATTGTTGAACAATGTTACAAAAGTTTGTTTATGAATAATTACCTGACCAATTGAACATGGATTCAAATAAATCCAGATATTATCACATCCATTCACAGCCGTACTCCTGTGAATAGAGATTTTCTTCCCATTCAAAAACAGAAAGCGTATGAAGAAAATTAGAGAAAAGAATATAAGTACATGCGAGACAAATCTGCAAACTCGCAAAGTGTTACAAATGGCCCCTACCATCCAACTTTTACCCCCAAAGAGATGATCCCTCAACGCCATGAAAAATATTTAAGATTTATGTACTTTTTAATCAGGGAGGGACTCGCACATCCTCCGGTATCTCCCTTTCAAGGTATGCACAGCACAGTAGAACAAAGCAAGTTGGTTTCGAGGATCTCCCTACTTTGTGCAGTGGAGGACCTTCCTACCTTGTATATACATGTACCACTTCGCCATAGATACAAACAGCACAAAAATACAACAAACACGTGAGACTGTAACCTCGCTGTTACCAGAAAAACTTGTAAGAAGATTGACTTGGCGATCTAGTTTGCCTCCGTGGAAAGAATCTCCAGCTCTGCCCACCACAGTGGAGATGATCTCGGAACAGCGCCGTTGGGTGGAACAGCAGTAATATCCCTTAACCGGGCAGCAACTTCTTTCATTGTTGGCCTCTCCTGTGGTTCTGGATTACAGCAACGACGTATAACCTCACAAAATGCTTGGACATCATCCTCGCGAAATGTCTTCAGGGATGGGTCAACAATATCCCTTAAATGGCTGGATCCCCTCAAACAATCTGAAGCCCAGTCCAAGAGTAAGCCATTGTCCTCGGAGTATGGAAGTCTTCCAGATACAATTTCCAATAACAAAATCCCAAACTTATAAACGATGCCCTCCAGAGTGGGAATCTGTTTATCCAGGGGACCTGAGTTTCCAGAAGCAGTTACAGCTATCATTGTTGTCTCACTCGAGAAATCAACGTCTGCAATCTTAGCTGCAAGATCATCGGTTAGATAAATGGAGGATGATTGCAGGTTTCTAAGAACAATAGGAGAGTTCAATTGGTGCATGTGATCGAGACAATATGCTATCCCCATTCCGATCCTCAATCTCGCAGCCCAGTCTAAGTCCTCTGCTTCTTTAACTGCCAATCAGATTTAATATGGTTAGGCTTTCAAAAGAAGCAGACGGAACATAGGAAAACTAAGTAGGGCTAAAATTTGCCACAGCACTACGCATTCTTCATCTTGGCAACTGCCAAACCGTATATATAGCTTTAGCATTTTGTTCTCTACAGCGAACATCTTCACCAATATGCAGAAGACTTCTTAAAGTAATAGTGCACAACCACAATGATCAATAAGCAGATGTACTTCAAATATTCTTCCATAAACAGCGTCATGTATGCATGATGCAAAAAGATAACTGCACCTGAGCAGCTTGATTGCAGGGATTTGCTATAGATTGAATCACCACCTATTATTCTAGTAAATACTATGTGCTGACACAGGTTAAAGCGATAAATTGTTGAGGAATAAGTGGTTTAATCTGGTGAAAATACAGTTTCCATATTCAGGAAGTTAGAGATAAGTTGAGACTCTTACCATGCAGATGCTCAAAGAGTGTCCCATTAGGAGCATACTCGAAAACCATCATCCTGGTAAAAGGCTCTTCCTCCTCACAATATCCTAGAAGATTCACAAAATTCTTGTGGTTCACTTTGGACAATGTCGCAATCTGAAAGAACAGTCAAGCTAACCTTCTTAGAGAGACCACCATTGGCTTCAAAAGTAAAACATAGAGATACGCATTATACCTTATTTCTGAATTGAGCTTCAGACTGCTTTGACCAATCTTTGGCAGAAGTAATGAGTGTGGCGGCCACTGCTATCTCAACTCCACTAGACAGTGTCCCCTTGTACAATATGCAATCAGATAGAGATCCAATAATATTGCTAAAATCTTCGCAAGCTGTTTCAAGCTCGGCACGCTTAAGCTTAGGTACACCTGCATCGAAATTTCAAGGTCAGAACTGCTGAACAATTAGTTCAAGGGCCACCACGGAAGAACTGGTGAGGCATACTATCCAACAACACCTGTTACAAAAGCTTTTTGTAGCTGCCCACTTAAACCGGTTGTCCAAGGCTTGACAGTAACAACCTTCTTTCCTTGGTAACAATGAATACAAATGGTCAGAAAGGCAACAAGGCCAAGACACCCCACACCTACTCCTACAAACAGAAACATATGGTTTTCCACATGGGAAGCTTCCATGGAAGGATTTCCAGCAGGTGATGGAGATGGAATGGAAGAGGTTGGCGTAAGATCAGTATGATTGCCATTTGGTGAAGGAGGGTCTTTAGGCCTTGGTGCTGGTGCTGGTGCTGGTGTGCGAGGGGATCGATTGGATGTTGTAGGTGAGTGTTTACGCCGAGGATCTCTTGAGGTGGGTGAACTTGATGGGGATGGGGACAGTGATGGTCCATGGGACGGAAGACTAGGTGGATGTGGTGAGGCATTTGGGGGGGAAAATGGTGAAGATGGCAGAACCGTAGGTGAAGGTGCTGGGGAAGGACTGGGGGATTTTTTGTTTCGACTTTTCTGACCATTGTGCTCTTTCTTTGATCGCAAAAGTCTCCGGATTGTTGCAGTTCCATGATTCCTATCAGAGATAAGAGAAATTGTTAGAAAACTGTTGGAATTATATGTTTGTACCACATTGAGAAGGACATTTGCTACTTAATACAAGTGGTGTCACTTAATGCAACTTATCTCCCTGCAAAGTAAATATTCAAATTGATATGAGAATACTGCTTTATCTGGTGGGCATGAGTGCCCAAACAGCCACTCTCACAAACCCCAAGCCCACTAAACAGCAGCTCCATATGAGCAGTTCCAATTTGGAAACAGGAATATCAGTACAATCAAACAATATTAACAGATTCATGTGGCAAGAATTTGGAATGCTGAAACAACCGTCAGATATTAAACAGCACCTTCCACATATGCCTGGCAACATACTTCTTCTGAAAAATGGGGATAGGGTCAAATGGCAAGAATTTGAAATGCAGAGTTTAAATAATCACCAGATGTTACATGGCACCTTCCAGATGTGACCTGGCAACATATTCCTTCAGAAAAGTGGATCATACACCATAGTTTAAAAGTAATACATTAAACCATAGCATGAAATCTGTAATGCACAGACAG
This sequence comes from Zantedeschia hybrid cultivar, assembly GCA_030544215.1. NCBI lineage: Eukaryota > Viridiplantae > Streptophyta > Magnoliopsida > Alismatales > Araceae > Zantedeschia > Zantedeschia hybrid cultivar. Next base: position 11,539,554 of record JARZZO010000005.1, read on the forward strand.
ACAAATGCGAAATCTGGAGATGCATAAATGGGATCATCTATAGGCAGAAGCCTTGATCCTGAAAGAAACAGCTTTCATGAGCATCATCTGTGCCAAAGACTGGCAGATTTGCCAAAGGCTGAGTATCTCTAGTCCGAAACATTTCTAATTTCTCCTCTAGATGAATTTTTTAACTGTACAGTGGTGATAAAACTTCATACTCTTAGTTTTTACGGAAATCTTGGAAATTTGGGTTACGTATTGTTATGTTTCCTTAAGATGTTCAACAAATCTCTTCAGCCATGTGCTTCTCAAACAGTACTCTTAGTTTAAGATCTTAGTTCAGAGGATGTAATCCCACCTTTCCATCAAAATAACAATAATGATGATGATGATGCTAAAAAGCATACTCTTGGCAGCAAATACCTGCATCAAGAGTTCAAGACTTCAAAAATCAGCAGCATAGGATTAAACCAGTAGACGCATACCCTGTTTTTGGCCATAGGAACCAATCTCAGGCCTGCCCTAATTGGGTGCAGCCAAAGCAGACAATCATTATTCAAAGGAGGCCGAATTGGACACTACATACAACAACTTAACATACCAACTGGCATGTTAGTGTTTGAATAACCAGTTTCCAGATGCCGAATGGCCAAATTGGATAACCCATGTGAGTTGGCCAGCCTGTTAGGCTTTAAATAAGCCATTCTTGGAAGGCAGAATTGGATCATCCACGTAAAAAGGGCCAATAGGCCGCGGACAATCCCAGGAAAAAAAAAAAAAAACAGCTGATCTGCAGGAATCTCCTTTTTTTTAATAGAAAAGATGGAGGAATCTCCTCTTACTATTACTGTGCTTCTCCTGCTCTTCATTGCCTTTTAATGTCCTCCTGTCTTATTATTCTCCTTCCTTTTCCTTATACTCCCTTTCCTCCACCTTCCACAGCATCTCCTCCTCCTCCTCCTTCCAAATGATCACCCAATAGGGCCATGTCAGCTCGCTAATAGCAGCTCCGATTTTGTTTTTCACTTTTTTCCTGTTGGACTAGAGTGCTGGCAACTGGCCAATCAACAAACAGGCCGACAGCTGTCAGCACCATGCCAGCTGATGGGCACCTAAACATTTCTTTATTTTCCATGGGATACGAATTTCACTTGCTGATTCCAGATCTGCATGTGCTCATCTTGGTGTAAATCAGCCAATTACTATCTACGTTGCTGATTCAGAATTCCGTGCTATAAATTTGTAGTGATACAATGTACATCAGAACACATATTAAGTGTCAAATCTAAGAGGTGGCTTCCTTGCCATTAAAAAGCATGTATCTCTAACATGAACATTGACTTAGGGGGAATACATTAACTATTAGGTCTAAGGGACTAACATGAAGTTTAGGCAGGAATAGTTGAATGAGGATGAAAAAATATTCACGAATTATTTAACACAACCTAAAGCTACACTATTGCTTCCAGTTTCAACATCAGAAACTTGTGCATTACAATCAAGGTTACTGGTCAGCCACCACACACTTGTACAGTAGATTTGCATGCAGTGTGTTTTTTGCTTCCCTTACACGTCAATGTTTACAATTTATGAAGTGGCTGCAAAACTTTACCCATGATGGATCTCTCATCTGGGGATGGTGTCCTGCCATCAACTACAAGTTCAGGTCGCATGATAAGATCGCATGTTACCTTGGAACTGGTTGCTTCTTAGAATACAGTGGAAAACAAGACTGAAACAAATGCCAATGTTGAAAGAAATCATCATCGTCGTCATCGCCTTATCCCATTTATTGGGGATCGGCTACATGAATCATGTCCCGCCACTTTAATCTACTTAAATCCATGTACGTAGTCAACCCTAAGAAGGGCACGGCCTTCTTACTATGTCAAACCATCTTATTTTACACCTAAACCAGTGTCTTTTTGTCATCCTCCACCTTAATTTGATCACAACTTCTAGACGGAGGCTGAACTTGAAAGACAGTCACATGTCCAAATCATCTAAGTCTATTTTTCCTACGCCTAATATCCAAGGTAGGCCAACTCGGGGGTCGGACTCGGATCGGTCCGGTCCTGACCGAGTGGATCGGCCGATCCGATCCGATCCCGAACCGGTCCGGACCGAGCCGGACCGGTTTGGCCGATCCAATTTATAAAAAGGGGAAAAATAGAAGAAAATAGGGAAAAAAATAGAAAAACAAGTCCAAAAAATAAGAAAAAAATTCAAAAAATCAGGAAAAATTATATTTACCCAAAACTTATCTAGGATGAAAAAAGAGGTTAGAGAGAAAAATTAAAATGCAATAAAAATAATATGATGAAAAAAATTTGATGTAGTCCGTCGGTCCGTCCTTTAGAGTTTAGAACTCTAGAGAGCTTTGGAAGTTTGGAGAGAAAGAAGTTAAGAGAGCTTTGAGTCTTTGAGAGAGTATGAGAGCTTAGAGAGAGAGAGAGAGAGAAGTTTTAGAGAGAGAGAGAAATGAGAATTTGTGTGAATGAGGGAGAGAAGGGTAGGAGGGGGTTTTATAGGGACTTGGGGGGGACTTGGAGGGGCTTAGAAGCCCCTCCCAACCGTTGGGAACCCATTTGAATGGGTTCCCAACGGCTACCCAACGGCTAGTTCAGAACTAGCCGTTGGGTGGCCGGGTCGGCCGGACCGGTCCGACCCGGGTTGGGGTCGGCCGACCCCAACCCGATCCCAGCGATCCCGGCTGGGATCGTTGGGTCGGGGCTCGGGGTCGGGTCGGACCGCTCCGATTCCGAGCGGACCGGGCGATCCGATCCGACCCGGTCCGACCCGGCCGACCATGCTAATATCAATAGGAGCTACACATAAATCTCCACAGAGATTCATTGTGAACAATACCTTTCTAGTCTTATCACACATCCATCTCAGTTTCTTCATCTGTGCCACACACTTCCATTGTCATCTCAATTTCACCTACTTATTCTAGATCAGCATGTGCTGATCTTGGTGAAATCAGCATGTGCTGTGTTTTTTTGCTTCCTTACAAAGCAACATTTACAATTTACGAAGTGGCTGCAAAACTTTACCCATGGTGGATCTCTTATCTGAGGATGGTGTGCTCCCATCAACTACAAGCTCAGATCACATGCTAAGATCGCAAAACTCAGATGGCATGTTACTTGGAACTGGTTGCTTCTTAGGATACAGTGAAAAACAAGACTGGAATAATGCCAATGTTGAAATAAGTCGTCATCGTCATCAGAGCCTTGTCCCATTTATTAGGAGTCAGCTACATGAATCTGTCCCACCAATTTAAAGCCATGTATGTAATCAAACCTAAGAAGGGCATGGGTTTCTTACCATGGCCTTCTTATTTTATGCCGAAACCTGTCTTTCTATCATCCTCCACTGAATTTGATCACACCTTCTAATTGGTGCTGAACTTACACGGCAATGCACACGTGCGTATCATATAAGTCTATTTTTCCTATGCTTAATATTGATTGAAGCTACACCTAAATCTCCATGGGTACATTCATTTTGGATCATACATTTCTATTCTTACCATACATCCATCTCAATTTCTTCATCTCATCCATAAAAAACAATGAGGGATTAACAAAACTAAATAACATGGTACCAAAGTCAGCTTATACACAACGCATTTTTCCTCTCTTTGTTCTATTTTTGGCCTCACTGGTGTCTTCTTCCCCATGTGCTAGGCCATCGTGTTTTGTAAATCATCCTGTGCATCAGGGCAGTTTAGTTTGGTTAATCCTACAACATCGGTTGAGGCTGAACTATGAATGTATACGGTCTCAAACCTCTCGACTCTTGCAATTGATCATTTGGTCTTGAGTTAGACAGTTTTCTATCTCAACATCTGTCCCGTAATATTTACTCAATGAACTTGATGAGGTTGTCACCATCACAAAAATACACAATAAATACATATGGGAGAGGTTATAGACTCGAGTGAAGAAAAAAGTGAAAAGATGCTGCCTCTATTGTGGAACACAATGCTATTATCATTAGGGTAATCCCTATGAGAAAATAGAAATTTAAATATGGCATGTGCTGAATCTTCTTCAATATGTACTAATGATGCAGTAAATCATGACCAAGTACGGCATATCATCAAAAATCAACAGAGCTCTTAATAAATGTGAACATAATCAATTGTTTCACCACAAAAAGTGGCCCTCCAAAATAGTTTTTTGTTTTTATCTATCAGACTCCTTGATGGAGAGCCTCTAGACAAACACAATGCAACAGTACATAGCATTGGCTTGCCACTGATCAGCAAGAAAATTCACTTTGGCCTCAAATTGTCTTACTACGTAAATCTTAGTGGATTTCTGGAGATACTCTTGAATTTTGATCTAGATTGGTTTCCAGTACCAATCAGGATAAATCAGGATCTCCAATTCTGGGGCGCGTTAACCCGGGGTCCCATGTTCAACTCCCACGACCAGCAACTAACATGGTGGCGAGGGAGTTTCTTCCACACTGCTTTACCTGGGAATTACGGGGTAACAAACTTTCTCGTCACCAAAAATAAAATAAAAATAAAAATAAAAAAAGATCTCCAATCTTCACCACTGAGAGTTACACGTTCTGGCAGAACAGAAAGACAGAACCTGGCATCCCTACCCTGCTATCCACTACCATGACAATCGTGAATTGTGTATTTCATGTAGAAATGGGTCGAAGCCCGCTGCAGAGTATCCTAATATGGCAATTTTTTTCAAAAAAGGAAAAAGGATACGGTCCTCGAAAGGGAATTTCACTTCACAAACCAAGTTCAAGACAAAACAGGGAAAAAAAAAAAAGGTGAAGCACAACTGTGAGACTCGGACCACACATCCCATCCACGCAACCGCACAGTGAGAAGAACAGAGAACGCAACACTTACAGAGCAACCACTTCTCCATTCTCGCACTCAAAGCCGAACCCGTCGCAACGGTCCGCCGTGCCCTCTCTGGCGGCCCAATCCGATACCGCAGCATGGAGATCAACTTCTAACCTCTCCCTAAACCTCAACAGCGCCCTCCCTACAATCAGATACGAGATTAACAACACCGCTAAAAGCACAGAATCCACAAGAGGCAAAACCCCAACATGCAGGAACAGAGCCGTGCCTTCGTCGTCGATGGAGGCGCAGGGATCCAGAATCTGGATCAGCAGAGACAACACGACCAACAGCCACCTGGAGGTCGGTCTCCCAAGCCTATTCCTCTCCATCACCTCCGCAGAGAGAGAGCTGATGGTCCCAGACTCTCTACAGTTCCTCTTGAAATCAAACTCCCAAGCACAGCGATTCCAACTGCGGAGGCGCAGGCGTGTTGCAGAGGAAGAACGTGCTTGGCGATCACCGACCGGAGACGGCGGCGGGGGCGGGGGCGACGCGGGGGAGAGGGGGCTGGAGCGGGGGCGGGGCAACCGGTCGCGGGAGATCGGGATGATCCCCCGAGCGAGGAAGGGCAGCTGCGACCGCGCGCACGCGGTGTCGCGGTCTCAGCGTGGGCGCGTGCGAGGAAAGTGTCAAATGGGGTAGGGGAGAAGGCCCCGATGGGTGCACCTTCTTCTGGCTGGCGCTTCTTCTTCCTCTTTGCTCGTGATGACTAGTTTATTACAGCCCGGAGGGATGTGAAAGCCTTGTACGAGCGCGTCCGTTTACCCGTCCACGTTCAAAAAGAAGGAATGTCCAGTGGTATACTTTTTAAATTCAAAAAGATTGTGTGAACTTTAAACAGAATACATGCATGAAAAATTTTGGTGAAGTTAAAGGGTATATATATAAAATTACGACGATTTTTAAAAGTATAGATACGAAAGATTTCGGAACCTTTAATGATGTTAAGAATATTTATAATAATATGTAGGAATTAGAAGTATAGACACAAATACGATAGACTACAAGGATCTATATAACAAAAATTCCTTTTAATTAAGGATAAACTAATCTTTGAGTCTAATATTTAGTTAGTCGTTTACTCTCTTCTTTCACTCATCTTAGTTATTAATTATATCTTATTTGTTTTTCAACTATTGTATACATAAAATTTCGGTCATATGTCCACTTTACCGTATGCCACATCGTCTTCTAAAGACTGCTCCGCATCAAGTGTTTATAAAACTCATTTTTCACACATGGTTGGTGAGTAAAAATTATGTGAACTAATTTGAAAGGACGTGAACTAGCTCAGCTCAGAATGATAGTTATCGTTCAGAGGTAGAATTCCCTTTTTGGTCCGTAACGAAGACAAAATAGGGCTTCTTATAAATATTCCCCTATAGTCTTATCATATGTAGTTGCATCCACTCTTACACATATCATGTTATTCGAAATATTCTCATATTACACATAAATATGCGCTCATCACTATCACTAGTTGTTTAACCAATATATCAAACATCTCACATGCCCTTCAATTAATCATATTTGTTCGGGATCTCTCTCTCTCACTCATCTTGTGCTTCTTCCTTCTAAGGGATGTCAATGGTGACGGATAGTCCGATTGTTCACACTGTTCGTTAGCCTAACAGATAATTTTTTTAATCCTCCATTAATTAACGGATATGAAAATAGATTGAATTTTTAAAGCCACTTTCTTAATGAATACTAAAATGGATAGTCTTAGTTTTAAAACGGCTATCCACAATTATCGTGGATACATATTGTCATATTTTAATATTGTTATACATCTTATGATTGTTCCTATTTTATTTGTCCTTTTTAAGGGTATTGTGGACTCTTAAGCGAGACATTTATCTTCTTGTGATTTAGTTGGACGATTATTTTAATGTTATGTTATTGATGAGAGACCTTCAACTTGAGTGATTTGCATAGGAATAGTTATTTTTTGAGTTTGTATGTTAATTCAATTGAAATTTTATAGTAAATGTGTATTTCAAATTTGGCTTTGATAGCTTTTCGTCTGATATACCGATAATTTCTCCTATCCAGATATTAAAAAGTGATTTCGGATATACCTTTTTTCAATAATTATAAGATAACTAATAAATACACAGTCTATTTTACAGATATAAAAATGGATAATCCATTATCCATTGACATCCCTATACCTGTTGTGATACCTATTCCTTCTATGCATTCTTGTTGACTGGTAGAAGTGGGAAGGCGTGGAGATAAATGCGTGGAAATGGCGAGGGGTTTTGCTTCATGAACACTGCTAGCGACGGGGACTGCTGCAACAAAGCTCACCGACTTCATCCTCCTCACCTGCCCCGTCACCACCATTGATGGCCCCACCTTCGACTGTTATGATATCAGGATTTTGGACGAAAGAAACACTGTCAACATCCTCCACATGATGCTGCTACTCTCTCTCTATCTCTGTGGAAAGAAGGTTTTTACTAATTGTTACAATGATGTTAATGTAATTTCATTAGATATCTTAATAATGTTAAAGACTAGAATAATATGCTTTCCCAGGGATTTTATCTAGCGATGTAGGACGTAATGTATGCAACTTTTTGGTCGAATGTAGGAATTAATATTTTAAATTGCATGATGTTCACAGGATTACAAGTGGAGGAACACAAGATTATTAGAGTATATTTTTACCAAAAAAAAACAAGTAACTTATGCTCACAAGTAACATTATTGAATGATTTGGGCTTAATGCATGCGCTTCTGGTAATTTTGAAGAATAGAAACAGATCAGGAGGATAAAGATAAGGATAGGAATATATCCGTCTCCTGGAAACAAAAACAATTATTTAACTTGATAGGTACTCTTCTTTGTGTTTTCCAGTTTTTGGTCCCTCTAATTTACTTATTTTAAGGGGAAAAAAGTCCTATAATCTCTCTCTCTCTATTAAAAATTTCCTGTGATTTCACTTTTATGTGTATAAACACTCTTAGAACTTCGAAACATCACTGAATATTTTGAAAAAAAACTCCTTAAAAAAGATCCTTTTCCGAATTAAAATGAGATCACGGGGAGTTTTTACTAAATAGTGATATTACAAGAAGTTTTTCCTAAATCAAATAAACTAGAAAGACCGAAAGCTGAATAACCCATTCCTCTTCTCTTTCATGTTCATGTTCCAGTATTACAATTTAAAGATTACGAATTACTTTTATAAATTAATTATTTTATGAACGAAAAAAATCCATACAATAATCCTTCTCAAATAGTGACAAATTTTGATTAATGCAATTATGCAATGTACTACCGTTTTCTATAGGTCTCTTTTTTCATCAAGTTGAAAGGGGCAGCTTAGACAAGATGGAGGCATGGTAGCTAAGCACTTTGGCTCTTGTCCCCTCTCTTTCCCAAGGGAAGAGAGAGAGAGAGACTTGTAGAGACATGGAGATAGAGAGAGAATTGTAGAGAGAGAGAGATGATGATGATGCTAGACATCGACTGGTGATGAGAGAGAAGCTACCGGTCATGAGAGGGAGGGGTACCTCTTCCACTCTCCGGGGTCCGCCTCCTCGTCCCTTCTCTTTTTTCCACCTGCGTTTGTTTTGTCGGAAAGAGGCGGAAGTTGGGGAGAAAGTGCCAGCACCTGTTGGGTCAACTGGCTCGGAGCATAATAAAATATTTACACTGTGCAAATTGGCCATGGGTAGTCTTGGAATTTGGTGACGAGGGACCCTGTGAGTTGTGATTAAGGAAATAATTTCACCGATGTCGACAATATAAATCTTAATTAGAATCAGTAACAAAAAGACTGGGAATCATCTATTTGGAGTATTCAAGCTGAGCTCATATAGATTTAGACCCGGTTTGGTTATCAACAGCGGACGGCCAGGGTAGGTGCCAAACAGTGACGGCCTGCGACACGACTTGGTATAATCTACAAAGAATAGTAGTGGTTACAACGTATAAAAAAATTGCTGTCCAGTTATTTTGATTGGGTATAATCTTTTGTATTATTCTTAAAAATTGTCGAGCTACATGACTACTTCATTTAATATTTGTATTATCTAATCTTTGATTGGATAATAAAAAAGATAAAAAAAAAATGATCACAGTAATGATTTGATTCTGTCTGATAACTTGAGGATACAATCTCACAATTATGTGGCACACCATTTCAATGCTAACATTACAACAAGCACTACTCAGTCGACAAATGGTACTGGTTCGTCCGTCCATACAGGAATATGATTAGGTCTATTTTACAACAACAACAGGTTTCTGTCTTTCCGAGTTTAAGAACTGGAATCGTTCCAACCTGAAAGGATAAAGTTCTTGTAAAATATTTAGGGAGAAATTGGCCAATTGTGTATGCTTGTTTTTTAATCGGTACAGATATTTACAAGTGATTAGAGGCAAAGTTTGAGAGATCTTCTAGAGTTGGAAATAATTTTAAATCGGTCAATAATTCTACCTAATTAAGAGAGAAATTTAAATCCACATGATCATCCGAGAAAATAATCTTATAAACCAGAGATATGTATCTCAAGAGAAAATTTAAATTTCAACTAAGAATGAAACTTGAAACCTCTCAAACCACACAGCTATAGTTCATATGGTCGTTGATGAAGCAGAAATGGTCTAATATTATATAACACGAAGCAAAGCAACAGCCTTCCATGTGCTGATCCCATCTACTTGGATTTGGCTAGCCTACGAAGGGAAGGTGACAGAGAAAGTGGGCTTTTGAATGAATCAAAGAATGGTTTAAGGTCGTTTAGTATGTCGGAAAATCATCAGGTGCCATAAATATTATTTTTTATTTTAAAAATGCCATAAAATAGTTTACGATATTGTCTATGCATTTAGAATGTTCTTCTTGTTAACCAAGGCATGGTTCTTACCATGCATATGCCCACGTGGGGCCAAGAGTTGGTTATAGGAGATGAGGGGGAGTGGTTGAGGGAGTGGTTGTGGGGAGTTACCCACACTTGTGAAGCACCCTTTGGATATAACCATTCCCCCCTTTATTTGAAAGTGTAGAGGAGAGAGATATAAAAGAGGGAGCATGGCATTACGTGAGAAAGAATCTGAATTCTCACAAGAGAACTCTCACTTTTGGGCAGCCCTCCTTCTCACTCTAGAGTCCTCTCATTTCTACATATTCTCCCTCTATCTCTAAGTGTTGCTCTCCAAGAGGCTATCACCAAGAGCCTAAGATTTGCAGTGTGGATTTTGGGGAGAAGCCCGTCACGTGGTTCTCATCCTCGTCCTCACGGAGCCGTTGCCGTCCATCTACGAACGTCGCCGTTAAGGTACGTTTTCCGTTACGATCCATCTCCGTGCATGCTTCCGCTTGTTCATTTGATGCATGGAGATATTATGTTTTTATCAACATTGGTATCAGAGCCAGGTTTACGGAACCATGGCAGCGTGGTCTTCGATCAAAAAGAACCGTTCCGATGTTGCGGCCTCGTCGAGCCGAATGGCTCCCGTGGTGGTTATCAGTGACGAGGAATCGGAACGGGTTCCCGATGAACTGACCAACTATTCCGAGGAGGAATCCGGCGACGACCGCGTCCCATCTTCTCCTCCAAGGAGGCTCAGAGCGCCGGAATACTTAGCCTACCTCAGAGGGTTTTGCGGCGCGCACTCTGGACGCGACCAACCATCCGAGATAGTACGTGACGGCAGCCACGACGAGGATGAAGACGGCGCCTGTAACGGCGGCCATGCAAACGGTGATGCGGACGACGAGGGAAGCTCACCGCAACGGTCGACGTCCTTGCGCGGAGAAGGACCCAAGCCGACGAACGCAGCGGCGGCCACGCCGGCGGGCGTACCGCTCGGGCCCAGCGAGGACGTGGCGCTCGCGCCCAGCGCGGGCGGAGCGGCCACGCCCGCAGGTGTGGCGCTCGCGCCCCGTGCGGGCGGAGCGGCCACGCCCAGCGTGGGCGTGGCGCTCGCGCCCCGTGCGGGCGGGCCGGCCACGCCCGCGGGCGTGGCGCTCGCGCCCCGCGCGGGCGGTGCGGCCACGCCCGCGGGCGTGGCGTTCGCTCCCCGCGTGGGCGGAGCTCCCACGTCCCGCGCGGGCGTGGGGCTCACGTCCCGCGTGGACGTGCCGCCCACGTCCTGCATGGGCGGCCTACCCATGCATGCGGGCGTGGTGCCCTCCCCGCACGCAGGTGAGGCGTTCTCGCCCTTGCGCAGGGGGACTCCCACTCCCATGCATGGGGCTACCGTAGCAGCCACGCATGGTCCAGCGGGCGTGTCCTTGGCGAGGACGGGTCGAGCCCAACGACGCCGCCGCTGGGAGGCCCGCAGACGTCACCGCGGCGGACCATTTGGTGGCACGTGGCGTCACATGGGTCGCCGTGAACCTCACGATGCACCGTATTGGGCTGGATCCGGAATGGGCAGGTTGGTTGTTCGAATGGACCCGTTTCAAATTCTTCGTATGATTATGAACGGAGAAATTGAATTTGAGATTAAGGAGTATTAGTTTTAGTTTATTTATGATTAGATGATGCATTAGAATTTAATTTGAATCGTAGGCTTATTAGTGCAAATTAATGTAATTTGATTTCCACGGTCTATTTGATTTATAGTTGAACTATCCTGATTAGTGTCAATTATTTAAATGTCATGATTGTCTCGATATTATGTTGCGCAATATGTAATAAATTGAATTGTTTTATTTCGTCACGCAAATAATTATTTTTGGTCATTGATATCGACCTTAACAGTATTTGCGTGTAATTGAAATGAATTTTTGTTCAATGAAGAAAAATGACACTAATAATCGATTATTCAACTATGTAAAATGCATATTTATAGATCGTTAAATTGTTGCGCTTATCGGTTAGCGGCAATTGAATTTTACATTCTTAGATTTAAATATGCATGATTTTATGTTTGCCAAATAAATTGATTTAATTCGTGAAAAATTGTCGTATCATTTAAATATTGCGCATGCTCGTGTAGCGCCGATTGATTAATTTTTAAATGATAATTTGTTAATCTGCACGTCCTGAATTGATCAATTTATGCACACTCAAATTCAACCACTTAGCTATCATTTCATTTAAAATGATCATGTTGAAATTAAAAATTGATATATTTACGTGATCATGTGTTTTGTAAATATTTATGATGGCTAAAATTTGATCAAGTTATTGAAATATCATGGACTTTGCTATTCCTGTTGATTTAATTATGTGAGTATTCACTTCCATGATATTCGAATTTAACTTGTGAACATTAGTTAAGTGGCTATTACGAGAGATTTAAAGTGTTTCTCTCGTTGTGAATTCGCTCAAAATCATTCTATTAGAATTAAGTTACCTTGATTTAATCGAAAGATGATTATAGTATCATAGATCTATATTTCGATTCCGATGATTAAGTTAACTTAATATTTATTAGTCTGGATTTTTGGAAGCGAATTATGATGTGTAAACTATGTCAACTTGACTCTCTAAATTTTACCTATGTAGTGATTTAAAATGGCCATGAAAAATGTCATTGCTGATCTGACCAAGGGTGACAAGTTGACGGGAATGAATTATGACATTTGGCACCGTAAGATTCAATACTTGCTAAACGAGCAGGAATTGCTAGAACATCTTACCACCGTCATGTCACCGCCTGAGGATGGCAATACAGCACAGCATCGTAGAGATCAAGAAGCGTACCGTCAATGGTTCAATAAGGATCGAAGCGCGCGCTTTACTATGTTAAGCAGCATGCAAGACGATCTTATTGGGGAATTTAAGAAATTTCAAACTGCCAAAGATATGTGGGATCAGTTAAAGTTTCAATTTGGTACAACTTCAACTACGCGGTTGCGCGCTCTTGTACTTAAGTTTGAGACCTACCGCAAAGACCAACGACAGACCATGACCGAACACCTTAGGGTTATGTCGGGCATGATCAGAGACTTAAAGTCGGCAGGTCATGATCTCACGGACGAGCAGCAGGTCCTTGCAGTAATCCGATCTCTACCGGACTCTTGGGTCCATATGAAGCAAATTCTTATCCACAACGAGAATATCAAGAATTTTTTTGATATTTCTCGTCATGTGGAGTTAGAGGCTGAGCGCGAAGAAGCTGTACGCGCCACTGCCTTAGTCGCCAAGGGAGGCAGACACCAAGGCAGGAAGGGCCCAAAGAGATTTTTCAAACGAAAAGATCGTGAAACTGCATCCAGCTCTAAGTACAAGGCAGAGCGGACACCGAAGCGCCACCACAGAGGCAAGCGCGGTGGAAAAAGGGACAAATCAAAGGTGAAGTGCTACAATTGTGAGAAGATGGGACATTTCGCTCGCGAGTGCGCTGAGCCGAAAAAGGTATCCCTCAACCCAGATTCTCTCTCTGTGTATGTTTGTTCTCATGTCTTAGTCGCCCGAACTTATCCTGAGTGGATTGTGGATTCAGGAGCGACCAAGCATGTAACTAGAGATCGAGATGGGTACCAAGATTACCGCCGAATTCCAAGAGGGACGCAAAGAATTTACATGGGCAATGGGACCAGTGAAGAAGTTTTAGGAGTTGGTGTGTACCAGCTCAAACTTAGAACTGGTCGTGTATTGACATTACATGATGTTCTTTATGCGCCAGGGATTCAGCATAATCTTTTGTCAGCTTCATCTTTATTATCCCTAGGATTTGCTCTTGTTATGATTGGTACTGGTATTGACATTTATTTAAATGATGTGCTGTATGGACATGCTTTATTGAGTGGTGGTTTGTTTAAATTAGATGTTGATTTCAATGCTTCTTCTGTGTCGTATGTGGCTGATGATAAAGACCTTAGTTCGGAAATATGACATGCTCGCCTAGGTCACATAGGACAGGATAGAATGACCAGGTTAGCTGGAGAAGGCCTTTTAGGTTCACTCGCTAAGGTCACTCTACCGTTATGTGAATCATGTTTGGCTGGAAAGGCATGCCGAAAACCTTTCGGGAAGGCCAGAAGGGCCACTGATGTATTGCAGCTTGTACATTCTGATATTTGCGGACCTTTAAGTGTGAAGGCTCGACATGGAGCATCATATTTCCTTACCTTTATAGATGATTATTCGCGATACGGTTATGTTTATCTGATCGCTCACCGCTATGAAGCACTGGATTGTTTCAAACGCTTCCTAGCTGAGGTTGAGAATCAGACCGGTAAGAGTGTAAAAGCTCTACGCACCGACAGAGGACGCGAATATTTATCTGATCAGTTCAGAATTCTATGTGAGGAAAAGGGAATTAAAAGACAACTCACTATTCCATATACTCCGCAACAAAATGGTGTTGCCGAGAGAAGGAATAGAACGTTGTTAGATATGGTTAGGTCTATGATGGCGCATGCCAACCTCCCAATATCCTTCTGGGGGGATGCTTTGTTGACTGCCGCCTATTTACTTAACCGTGTGCCTTCACAGTCAGTTCCTTCTACCCCTTATGAGTTGTGGCGTGGCCAAAAGCCGTATTTGGGGAACCTACGCCCGTGGGGGTCAGCTGGATATGTCCATGACTCGTCCCACAAGTATGGGAAACTGGGCCCTAAAGCTAGAAAGTTTATCTTCATAAGATATCCTGATAGCTCACAAGGGTATGTCATGTATGGACAATATCATGATGGAGGAATGACAGAGAAAGAGGTTCGTGACGTTGTATTCTTAGAGAAAGAATACCCTAAACTTGGCAATGTCGGAAAAAGCTTTGATCTCCATGAAGTGGATGAGACAACTCTCTTACCATCTTCCAGCGAAGGGAGGGAATTAGGTCCTGACCATGTCATCGCTGGAGATAGTATAGATGATCAAGCTAGTGGGAGTATACCTATTAATTTACCGAGTGGGAGTACTCCATTAGAATCGGAAGATGCCGACACCCAAGTACGTCGAAGTAAACGCGGCCACACTCCTCGTCGACGGTTTGAGATTGAAGAGGAGATTTTAATGTGTCAGCCTGCGGATGATGAAGAACCGAGAAATGTCAAAGAGGCATATTCATCATTATCAAAGAAAGAATGGGAAGCTGCTATGCTAGACGAAATGGATTCAATGGAAAAGAATAAGGTCTGGGAGTTAGTTGATCTTCCGCCTGGGCGTAAAGCTATTGGAAACAAATGGGTTTTCAAAATTAAACGCAAGGCAGATGGATCAATTGACAAATACAAAGCACGACTAGTGGCGAAAGGATATACCCAGAAGGAGGGTATTGATTTTGATGAGACGTTCTCCCCGGTGGTGAGATTTACGTCTATTCGCCTGATCCTAGCTATTGTCGCACATTTAGATTTAGAACTCTTTCAGATGGATGTTAAGACGGCATTTCTTAATGGAGAACTAGACGAGGAAATTTACATGTTCCAACAAGAGGGTTTTGAGGTAAAGGAACAAGAGCGCAAAGTTTGCCGCCTAAAACGTTCCCTTTACGGCCTCAAACAATCGTCTAGACAGTGGTATTTGAGATTTCATAAGGAAATCACCTCATTCGGTTTTGAGACGATTGAGGAAGACCATTGTGTGTACGTCAAACGAAAGAAAGAGAAGATTCTAATTCTGTCATTGTATGTTGACGACATTTTGTTGGCTGGGAATAATATGGAGTCTATCAATGCCACTAGGCAGTGGTTATCTTCCGTCTTTGAGACCAAAGATATGGGCGAAGCTAACTATGTGTTAGGAGTGAAAATAGTCAGAGATCGCTCTAGAAGGTTTTTGAGTATGTCTCAGGAAACCTACATTAATAAGATTCTAGAGCGATACCGAATGAATCACTCCAAGCCCATTGATACCCCAGTTGATAAAAGTTGTGTTTTAAGTATAAGCCAATGCCCACAGAATGAAGAAGAGAAGAATCAAATGAATAAAGTGTCATATACGGCAGCTATTGGGAGTCTGATGTATGCTATGTTGTGTACTCGACCCGACATCAGTTATGCTGTCGAATTAGCTAGCCGTTATCAAAGTAACCCTGGTCCTGCTCACTGGAAGGCAGTCAAGAGAATATTCCGATATGTACGTGGAACAACGAACCTTGCCTTATGTTACGAAGGAGGTGATCTAAGGTTGAAAGGTTATAGTGATGCTGATTGGGCCAGCGACAAAGACGAAAGAAAGTCTACGTCAGGGTATGTGTTCATACTCGGTGGCGCGGCCATTTCTTGGTGTAGCAAGAAACAGACGTGCATTGCTCTATCCACTATGGAATCGGAATATGTGGCATGTTCAGCAGCTTGTCAAGAAGCAGTTTGGTTAAGGAGTTTCCTGCGGCGATTAGCTGTCACTCCTCATGCGGAGGAGAGTGTACTTCTCTATGTTGATAGTACATCAGCTTTGGCTTACGCCAAGGATCCTAAGTATCATGGTAAAACCAAACACATTGACATTAGATATCACTTCATTCGAGATATGTTAGCAAAAGAAGCAGTAGTCCTTCGACATATTTCTACCGATCGTATGGTAGCAGACCCGCTAACTAAACAGATCACTAGAGAGGCTTTCACGACCCATAGTAGAGTCATGGGTTTATGTAAACTGTAATGTTAAGAACAGTTATTGTTGACTTCGATGCATTCTCTTATTGAGTATTTTGATGGAATGCTTGTTTACACATCAATGAGTGTCACCAGACTTGAATTGACCCTCTCACACGGGTAATTCGCCTTGGCGCTGAGATAGCGAGCAAGATGAGACATTATGTATCTATGGCGCTAGAAGAGCAAACAAGATACACTTAAAATATTTATTTATGTCGCCTCGGATAAGAGCCGAGATGAGATCTTTAAAGATCGAATACGGGAATAATTGAGCCCATCCTGTATAGTCTGGAGAAGCCGGATGTGAGTCTTGAGACAAGGCGCTGAGTGGAAGCGACTGGGTCATGAGACTCAGGTTAATCGCAGTGGGAGTGATTAGACTAAGATCCGTATGGTGTTTAAATGATAAATCTATAATTGACACGCCCACATTTGTGGAAGAACACCATAACATGAGTTTCATACCGCATGTGCAATTCCCGACCGATAAATGAGAATGATGAATGGATCTCTGCTTCATCATTGTGTGAGCTCTTGGATCATATTGTTGATTCTTTCAGTACCCTTTGTGACCTAGGAACTGTTAGAATTGGGTGGCCTCAAAGCCAATCATTGTACATTCTAGTTCAGATTATTAATAAAGACAATTATTTCTTCATTTAATAGTTCTCGCAAACGACTATCGTAATGAAGGTCCATAGACAAATGTATGGGATATTGAATCATGATGAGATCATGATAGTGAGATCAATATCCTAAGGCAATTGTCTTAAATAGTTCTCGATCATAGGATATTTGAGATGGACATTAAATATCCGATAAGATCGACACAAGTTATGTCTGCTCATATGATGAGAGTGAATGATCTCACATTCACTCGTGTGGTGACACTAAGACAAACAAGTAGGTGCTCATTCGAGAATGAGTTCACTGAACATACCCAAATAAGAATTCCTGGATGGTAATTATACCTATTAGTCAACCAGGGAATTCAATCGTTGCAGAAGCACAGTTGGTCCTTTGACCTGAGTCACCAATGATACCTTGTTTGTGGACCATTGTATCTTGATTCTCTGACTCGTGGACTTTAACCATTAAGTCCACCATAATCGGTCTTTCAGATACAGTGGAAAGCTTGTGAAGGTAATTGAGTGAACAACAAGGGATCACTCACTCTTGGTATAAGACTGGAGGGAGAATGTCCTATGGATGTGTACACAGAAATCCCTGGCCAGGGTCAAATGAAAGAGATGTCTTTCTAGATATTAACTGTGTACTAGAATCTATCTGGATAATGCGATAGAGGGTTTGACTATAAAACCATACCCTTGCGTTATCGGGACATTGCATGAGTGAAGGATTATATCTGTGCGGTATCGGCAGACGGAAAGGTTCAATTGAAGGGAACAGTATCCCTTATATCTTCTGGGATCATGAGGTAGTGTTTGGTGCTGTTCATGATCAGAAGGCCAAGTGAATTAATCATCGGATGATAATTTACTTGTTTATTAAATTAATCATTTAACATATGATGTTTAAATGTTAATTAATAAATATGAAACTCAAGAAACAGTTCTAAGTTTAATGGGCCTGCAACCGGACTGATATATGGGCCTAGAGGGTCACACACATAACAGTTCTCGTCAGACGGTGAGAGATGTTAAATTTCATGCTTATCTGGGTTTTTTGTGAAAAGCTGCAGGATAAACATGAAGATTTAATAGAGAATTATCCAAGGCCAAACTCTTGGATAATCGTGAGGATTAACTCTTGTACTTATCCTTATTTCTATATAAGGAGGGCCAACGGGGAGTGGTAAAAAGTTGGTTGGACGAATTTTTACACCCTAGATTCTCTCTCTCCTCTCTCTCTCTCCTTCTCTCTCTTGGAGTGGATCTGTCTCTCTCCGCGCATGGTGGATTTGAGATCTGGTCGGAGCACTCAAGTCGAGGAGGAAATCGCGTCTGCTGCGGGAACTCGTGTGGATACCTCTAGATATCGTGCGCGTGCGCGATTACCGAGTCGGCATCATCCACGGGAGATTCGAAACCCCGCAAAGGTAAAGAATTGTTCTTCCCGCTTAGTTTTAATGTCCGTTTTACAACCCCAGCAACCGATACAATAGAATCATTTTTATTTCCGCTGCGTTCTTGGCGATTCCTTACAGGAACTATGTCATGAAGAGGAAGCTCGGCGTCGCTACTTTAGCATGATCCTTAGGACTAAGGTTGATACAGTCCAGCGGGACATGACTAGGAAAGCGGCCGAGATTAATCGAATTGACATGAGAACTTGGGGAAGACATCTATATATTGCACCATGTTATGTGGATCATACCCCGGGGAACTCAGTCAGTTGTGTACAGATAGAGTTATGATCACATGACATTTGAGATTTAAACACTGCCAGTTATTTATCTGAGAGATCCGGAGTGTTAAATCAGGTGAATATAAGATGGTCTGGGGTACCACGAGATTTTAGAGAGTATTGTGTTCCATTAGTTTTGGTGATAACTTAATGGATCACTACTCACCTGTTAGTGTTATGCTCGTGAGGTCGCACGCTGCATTTCCTGTATGGCAGTTGGATTGTAGTAACTTAGAGAGATTGTTTATTAATCTTTGCCCTCCGTGGGCAAGTGGGAGATGTTAACCAAGGCATGGTTCTTACCATGCATATGCCCACGTGGGGCCAAGAGTTGGTTATAGGAGATGAGGGGGAGTGGTTGAGGGAGTGGTTGTGGGGAGTTACCCACACTTGTGAAGCACCCCTTGGATATAACCATTCCCCCCTTTATTTGAAAGTGTAGAGGAGAGAGATATAAAAAATGGAGGATGGCATTACGTGAGAAAGAATCTGAATTCTCACAAGAGAACTCTCACTTTTGGGCAGCCCTCCTTCTCACTCTAGTCCTCTCCTTTCTACATATTCTCCCTCTATCTCTAAGTGTTGCTCTCCAAGAGGCTATCACCAAGAGCCTAGGATTTGCAGTGTGGATTTTGGGGAGAAGCCCGTCACGTGGTTCTCATCCTCGTCCTCACGGAGCCGTTGCCGTCCATCTACGAACGTCGCCGTTAAGGTACGTTTTCCGTTACGATCCATCTCCGTGCATGCTTCCGCTTGTTCATTTGATGCATGGAGATATTATGTTTTTATCAACACTTCTAAATTGCTGAATATATGGTAGGTAGTCTGATGTTTGTAGTACTCTTTTATCCGATTTCAGTTATTCGTCTAAAGCAACTGAAAACCAAAACTAGAGATTTTAAGATTAGACATTTTAAATGTTACTGTCATCAGTTCTAAAATGAATGATTCTGGAGTCGATATTTTGCATCAACCTAATTAAGGTCATGTTTGGCAATAGTTTAAAAATATTAGAAGTACTTTTAGACTTCTTTAATACTTATTTCGAGAGGAAAAAGAAAAGGGTAGTCATAGGAAGCTATTTACATAATATTCTAGTTGATTTTAGTTTCCAACCAAGAGTTTCAAATTGAAGTACTTTTAATTAAAGAAAAAGTGTGATTATTGAGGAAAGTTTTACTTTTATAATTTTTTAAGATTAATTATAACTATTTTTATCTATTAAAAGTAATTCCAACTAAAAACTATGCCAAACGCATTAACTCTTTTATGAGTGTTAATTTTTACCTTTGATGTCTATGCTACTAATATTTAATGATAGTGAACACCAGCTAAAGAAAAGCTCACGCAGAGCTTGGGGTCATGCAGTCACCCCCAGGCTGCTGCTTACCTGACTGATATAATATTGGAGAGTAATGTTTGTTGTCCTGAGGATCAGTTCAACAAGTTGAATCATTTTGCAATGTACGATGATATTGGTCCACACGAGCTGGTGCACAAGTACTTGTCATGTTCACGAAGTATTTGTCATGTCTATATGTATTTGTCATACCTCTAACCATATATTTTCATTTAATATTTGTTTGACTCCACTCATACTTGTCATGTCCACGAAGTATTTGTAATACCTACATATATTTGTCATACTCATAATCATGTACTTCCATTTAACATTGTCCGACTCCACTCAAGTCCTCGTCGTGCCTACCAAGTATTTGTCATGTCTATATGTACTTGTTGTATCTATAATTGTGTACTCTCATTTAATATTTGTCTAATCCCTCTCGAATAAAAAATTATCTAACCTATATACACCAATTCATGTAGACCAATGCCATCTTACATTGTAAGATGAAGCATTACTCAATATTGGAAGCTTCACCTTCCAGTCACTCTTTGATTAAGCGTTTCAACTGTCATGTGGGCCAGCCAAGGCCCAGAAAAGCAGGTAAGTGGGAAGACCATGAACAGGCCGGTATTCTTTTCTCAACTTTTTAATAAGCAGCTTTTGAGGCTCTAAGGGACAGCAGGACCACGTGCACTGCTGCCCTGCCTTCTCCCTACGTCATCAAGATCAACCTCTCATTACTCCTATTACAGAAAGTTTACATTTTTTTTCTACCTTTCTTGTAGGTAGTTGATACTTGATAACTTGATGATAGAATTTCTATTAAATACAATAATTACAAAAAAACGTGTCATATGTACTTTCAGCAGAAAACTGGTATAACAACAATTCCTTTTGACATCAAATTTGATACAGGATACAAAAAGATAAAAAAGGTACCATATTTTATATTTTAAGTGGCTGATCTGCTTTGTTAGAATAGGGACATTTTTGTTGGTGTCAAAAATAAGTGTTATTATTATACCATTTTCTAGTTCAACCAGAGCCATCAACGGATCAAATGACCCATGAGTATGGTAAAAAGAGTGACATAAAAAATTGTGGTATAATAGCATTCTCATTCTGAAGGTTCCGTTTGGACATAGAATGTTAAGAATCATAATAGAAATTTTTATCTTTGTGTACAAAGTTTAAAAGAATATTTTGCTTCATGTTTAGATCGTCAACTATCTTTTAGGGATCATTCGGTATATTATAAAATCCTATTAAATGTAATAAAGGATTGTGGAACAATGTTTTTCTTATATCTAAATTATTGTAAAATTGTAAATTATTCTACAATATTTTTTTTATAATTCAAAGTTGGTTGATTTATGTAGTCTCCCCAGTAAATTTTGGTTTTCAATCTAAAATCATGGAAAATCAAAACCGAGGGTTTAAACTATTAATTTTTGAACGGGAGGATATCCAAAGGCCTAAAACAAGCTCATAAGGGAGGCCAAAAAGCCAGAAGAGGCCCACGGCCTTGCGGGGAGGAGACTTCGGACATATTCCACCGACCGAGGGTTTTTGTATCAATTCCTCATCCTCTTCTTCACCCAGCGCCACTTTGAGACCTCTACAGTTTTAGAATTAGAGATTTTGTTCGTAAAATTTTTAAAATTGATAGTTTTAAAATTAACATTTAAGATATTTTATGACCCCTTAGATTTTGTGTATTGTTTGTTACACCGGAGAGAAAAAGAAAGGACACACAACAAAATGTAGGCAGAGCATAGGAGAAAATAAACGGAAATTTTCTTTACTAAATCTTCCTATTATATTAATTATGTGGAACCAAAATTTCAAAGTATCTTCACTAGTAATATGGATTTAAAGTTTATTCCGATGATTATTTTGGCCAAATTAAATATACATTCTACTCAAACCTTACCCACCTGTTTATTCTGATCGCAAATCGACCTTCTGCATGGTTTCATAGGTGATTCGGTGCCAAACCTAAATGCTCAATCTTAAAAATTTAGTTATGTTCATTTTTTTTCTCATCAATCATTTGGATTGATGTAGAGAAGACCGAATTTTCTGGATTTCGTTTGTTTATATTGATGTAAGGCACTGAAATCAAGATTTTTTTTTTTTTTTTCTACTGGAATTCATGCAAAATATTCAAATCTAAAAGTAAGGTTAAAATAGTATTTGATTTTATGTTTACAAAAAATCATGAGATAGAAATCAGATTTAATTTTCAAATCAACAATTTCAGAATTCAAAGAATCTCACTCTTTTATTTTTTAGTCTTCCAAAGGTAAGGGCCAATATCGCGAGGCTTGATGAGGATGACGCCGTGAAGCCTCACTGTAATTGTGATCGGCAAGCCCAGCAAACTGGTAGATTAGAACCATCCATTCATCCAAAGCTCAGTTTCTTGCACTTATGGTAGACCCACGTTAGAAAATAGAATAATGTTTGCTAAGTCATCTCGTAACGTAAGATGACATTGGTACATCAAGGCAGCAGTCACATGGAATGAGCAACTTTTATTAAAAGTGGACCAGATAAGTATTAAATGCGGGTGCAAAGATATGCGCATGACAATTGTATGTATGATATTTATCATGTCTACGAAATATTTGTCACGTTTAAAAAATATTTATCACATTTATAAATATGTACTCACATGTACAGAGATAACAAATCATTTTTAGGCGTGACAAATACTTCTTGGACATAATACACAATTAAAAATCTTTGCTTAGATATCTTTTAACATTTACTTGTGAAGTTAAATCTATATAACATGTTTTAAATGTAAGTTTATGGATATGGAATTATATCCATTACTTTATCTGATATATGTATTGGTTTAAAAAGTATCTATTAAATAATTTATAAATTAATAATTAGTCAAAATAATCAGATTACTGTTTATCATTTCTATTTCTACTGTAAAAATTATCAAGAGCAACACTTATCTCTTGCGCGTGGCACAGTGCTAATGTCCTCCCCACTTGGAACGAGGAGGTTCCATGTTTGAGCATGAGCGCACGGTTTCCCTCCGTGCTTTGCATTTCGGCCTCCGGGGGTTTAGTTTTCACCCATTTTCCGGTATGGCATCTTCTTAGACCCATCAACACGTAGGCTGAGGCCTCGGTGCTATTGGGATACTTATCTCCTGGTCTGTGGGATTATTTCTCCAGAAATCATGCGGACCTGAAATTATCGCCTAATTAGGCGGACCCCTCGACCCGGCCGGAATTATCTCCAACTTTAGAGGAAATCTCGGATTCCGATTGAACTCCGGTCACTTGTAAATAGTTGTACGGACTCAGCCTCCAAATCCTACCAAAAAAAAAAAAAAAATGTAAGCTGTGGCCTGCAGGTGATGATCCAAAGGACCCCAGTTCCGCTGAGGGCTCTGACATCGTACGATGTTCATTACTCTTCCTGATGAATAATACTTGAGGACAACGATCATTGCAGCAAGTATTGCTCCTCCTGAATGGGATCTGAATCAAAGATCTCTACGCATGTGCAGGTCAGAATGGAATTTGGGATTTCTGATGTGTGACTATTTTCAGAAGCTTTGGGAATATTAAGACAGTCGCCTTCTGTTCGGCTTGGACCCTTTCCATGGTCAGACCTCTGATCAGCCGCCCTTGATTGAACGCATTCGCATATTTGGAGGTGGGTCAAGAAAACGGAATAAATGGGCCGATATCCTACTGACCCCTTACTGGGCCTAGGTCGACGGAGCTGAGTCCAGACTCCAGACAGGTTGGCCACCGGCCCATATGGTTGAAGCTACTCCTGCTTGACCTAGAACGTAAACTTAAATTTTGAGAAATCTACCATTTATTTTAGCAGCGAAACGAGTCTCATGTATATATCAACGATAATCCGCCTCCTTTTTAGGTACGTCTGTTGAAGAATGGAAAGCTCCGGGTGGACAATTTTTTTTGTCGTGTGAATCAAATTTTACTTACTTAAATATCCTCGAAAAATGATTGTGATAGAGATCCTAATAAATTAAAATATTTTAATGATCTAAACTCATTTTCGAAGGAGGGAAAAGGAGTTCAAAGTAGTCATTAAACAAATAAGCGAGATACAATGCAAGTTTTATAAATGATCAAAAGAAACTCAAATTTTCAGAAGAATCTATGACTAGAATATTTAATAGTTTAGAAGTCATAACATGATAGCCCTAGACGTTTTCAAATTCAAACACTAGCTTTAGTATATGACTTGTTAAGCAAACATACACTGGCAGCCAGTGAAGTTGACACAGAGCCATGCAGGAATTCCTAAACCACGTGCGGAACGAAGACATGCTTGTTCCATCCTCGTGTTGATGTCCCATTTTGGAGGGGCCAACGAGAAAAACTTGCCCATGCATAAAGCGGGGATACAGCGGACTTTTAGGGGGCGTTTGCGTTAGTTAAAATGTTTTGAAAAATATTTTTCTAACTATTTTTTACATGTTTTTACAAACGCTAGTAAAAGTAGTTACTTTTGATTTTTTACTTTTCACCTGAATAAAGTTGAGTGAAAGTAATTGTAATTGATTAAATTTTTGTATATATACTCCTGAAAACTACTATATTCCATAAATTCCCCTAAAATCCTTCTAAAGACTGCGGTTGTATCCTTTCCCACAAAATGCCATAAAACTCCAACTGAATATGTTAAAACGAATCCAATGTTTCACATTTGTACCCCTAAATTCATAAGAATTTTACATATATATTCTTAACTTTATCAGAATTGATGAAATTTTTATAATATACTCAGTTGGAGTTCACAATATTTTTATAGAGGGACATGACTGCAGTCTTTCTATATATGTTAGAAGTATTTATAAAGGCATATGGAAGTCAACACAAATATGACAGTTTGTAAGGGTACATAAGCAAAGACTCAATTAATTTTGGTTAATTACAAAAGTTATCCCTTCTTCAATAACCTCACTTTCTCTCAAATCTTCGATGCTTCACTTTGTAGCTTTTAGTTAAACGGCAAAATATAACAAAATACTGCATAAATAGCTTTTAAGATTTAGTTATTTCCATAAAAAATCTAGATTAAAATACAAAAGTTCTTTCAATTGGAAACTGCCTCAAACAAGGGCTTAGGGTTTGTTTACACTAGTGAGGGTCTTTGGGTAGTGTGCCAAGTTAGGCAAAGGGTGATTCTTCCACTATTCTTGTCTTGTTTGAATTCCTATAGAATTCAAGAAGGGAAGAGAGAATACATGGGAGGCTCCAAATGTCCATTTATTTTCATTACTATATTTTGTAACTTTTCCCGAAAAATAAGAACTTCGAAATATTTCTTGTTAAAGTGTCATTTGGCATGTCGTAAAATACCATAAAATCACAGTTTTAAAATCACTGATTTTGATTTACACTGATTTTGAGTTGTAAACTAAAATCAACTAAAAAAGAGGATTTTAGGAATCAACGAGTTTTGAAATACAGCAATTTAAGAATACCAAACATATGAAAAAACATTGTAAAGCAATTTACAACACTCTAAACATAAGGAAAAGACCATGTTATAGTTGTTTATAACATTTTATAGTATTTTACGATGCACCAACCAAACATTGGTGAAACAGGGACCGAATCCTTTGTAGTCCAGTTTCTCCACCACTATCTACACCAAGCCTCAATTGGTCCACCTATATGTGTGCATTTGAGTACAAAATGTTTGGCTACAAAATGTAGTCCCAACCTGGGACAGGATCCTATGTAGTCCAGTTTCTCCACCACTATCTACACCAAGCCTTCATTGGTTCACTTTAAGCACCACCTTCTTAACGAGAATGGGTATTTAAGGGACCCAAAATCTAGAGAGAAACCTTCCGCCTTTCGCCTATAGGAAAGTCGGAAACGAAAGAAACTGTCTATGTAAAAAATGGGTTTTGGTATTAGAACATTTAGAACGTAAATATTAATGAAGTGATCACCCACATGACTTATGTTGTACTAGAGAAGGATTTAGTGGTAGTGATAAAAGAGATAAAACCATGTGATCAGTCATAGATATGAGACTAGATGTGGTTGCAAAGCACTTTTTACTACCAAATTGTTAAAAACAAAAGAAAAATATGATGTTTACAAATTTGAACTAAGTCATAACCACGATATTGTTAGCCCAAGCAAAGTGCATCTTTTAAGGTCGCATAGGACATATAACCGTTTCTCAAAAGACAAAGATTGATATGGCACATAGTTCAGGTATCACTCCAAAAATGACCATGGAACTTATGAGTAGACAAGTTGGTGGTCGTGGAAGTCTAGATTTTGTTTAAGAAGATTTGAAAAACTATTTGTGTATAAAACAAATAAATGCATTCAAGAAAGGTGATGGGATAGTTGTCCTACAATATTTTCAAAAGATGCAATTAGAAATCTATCATTATTTTATATAATACAACTTGATGAGGATGAGCTAATGACCAACATATTTTGGACAGACTTAAAAGATGGTAGTTGACTACTATCATTTTGGTGATGTTATTTATTTTGATACCACATTCAAAACTAACAATGAAGTAACGCTCATTGACTTTATTTGGTGGAATTAATCATCACCAGTAATCAGTAGTGTTTGGTGTTGTTTTACTTTTTGATGAAACTACTGCGACGCTTGAGTGGTTATTTGAGACATTCGTTAAAGTAATGAGAGGTAAGAAGCCAAAAATAATTTTAACAAACCGGTGTGTTGCATGGCAAATGCAATTTCATCAGTTTTGCCTGAGACATGTCATTGTCTTTGTGTTTGGCATATGTTTTACAATGTTGTGGAACATATGCATCACATTTTTTAAAAAAAAAAATTATGTGTTTGTGTCTAACTTTAAAAAGAATGCATATGATTATGACAACGCTGAAGAATTTGAATGTGTATGCAATAATATGATTGTTGCTTATAATCTCTAAGAAAATAAAAGACTACAAGAAAAATTAAAACTAAAGAGACGTGAACTTTAACATAGGGAAGAAATACATTTTCTATAGTTATGAGTACCACACAATGCAGTCAGAGTTTGAACTCTGTTGTTAAGAGGCATCTTCGTCGTAGAGTTCACTTGAGATATTTTGAACAATTTAAAAACATCGTAAATGATCAACCTTATGAAAAGCTGAAAGCTGATCTTACAATGAGTCACAGTACTCAATACATACATATTCGTTGGACGCTTTTAAAACATGTAAAACTTGTATATACTCCTACAGTTTTCAAAATGCCTGAGAAGGAGGTAGTTCAAATATTTGATTATGAACTTTCAATCGATTAAGTCAATGTGATAGAGACTACGTATAAGATTGTCCAATCTACTTCAAACTCTAACTCAACTACTCAGGGTTACGTAGTTTCGTTTGATGAGACAAATTGTACTATCTCTAGACATGTAGGATGTTCGAGTTTGTTAGTATACTTTGCATACATGCATTAAAAGGGCTTGAAATGAAAAATATAAAAAGTATATCTGAACAATATATTCTTAAGAGATAGACAAAGAAGGCAAAAGAAGGGATTATCTTTAACTACTAAGGATTAGTCATACAAATTGATCAGAAGGTAGACATTTCCACTCGTTAGAAGAACTTGTGCCCCATACTTGTTCAACTAACTAGAAAGGCATCATTGTTTAAGGAAACTAGTTAAATAGTTAGTGATTTACCAATGTCTAACTAAAAATTGGCTAAGATCAAAATTCCAACAAAGTGAAAGATGAGATTGTTGAATCAGTGTGCACCGGAGATGATGAGAATGAGAATGAAGGTAATGAGAGTATGACTAACATGCCAAAGGGAATCCAAAGATGAATTAAAGTTGGTGTTAGCAATCGAAGAAAACAAGTGCTCTTGAAAGAGCACTTGAAAGAAAGAGGCTCGAATTGTAATAAAGTAAAAGAGGTTCAAGAATATACAGGCCACTTTTAGTTTTTATTAAAATTTTATATCATTATTTATATTTAACAATATACGACATTTTTCAGGTTGTATATCCACTAGAAAGTGCAGGTTGTGTATGTACATAATTTGTTTGTTTTTTTGTTCATGTACTTTTATTAACTCCAAAAATATAGGTATCACTTTCACAAATTTCACATGCATGGTCACCACTTATCAATCAGGCTACATCTATCAATCAAGTTAGAGAAGATGCAAGCTAAACATAATATCTTGCATTGAACAATTTTTCAAAGACAAAATAAATTGTTTCACTACTAATATCATTATTTTTAGCCGAATATTTTTAGGCTTACGTCACATTTTGATCTCTTATCTTCTCAACTAATTCATCCTATGCATCCAAGGCATATGTAAGTTCAGTAGATGTCGACCTGGCAATCTGAATCTGAGTTAGTATCCACTCATAATAGAGGCATGTATATGCAACTGAAGTTGATATTTTTTATAGTGTGTTTACTTAATTACCAATTTACTTAAATCTATGTTTAATGGTATACTTTTTCATAACGATGTAGAACACATTGTGTAACATGCCACAATCAAATTAGGTAAAAACATATTATTTTTAGATATTTGATTTTATTAGCTTAAAAACTACTTCATTACTTCATACTTTGTAGGAACAAACATGCTGAGAAGAAGCTGATTTTTGTCAATCAAAAGAATAAGACATTAGAATTTGCTATTGCTCGATTGAAAGACAACATTCTCATTTTTATAGGCTTATGTTACTCAACTTAGACAAACTTTGAACCGATACCTTTTTCTTTTTGGCTTAATAATGAGCATGTAAGTTGACGTTTTGAGTTAGAATTTAAACATGATATTTTGGCTTATTAAAGCGATTGTATTGTTAACTCTCTCTATGTGTGTATGTTTGGCTACAAAGTGATGGCTAAAATAAAAATTTATTACAATGTAGATGCAAAATAAACTATGTTTTCATTAGAAGATTGGGAGATTGAAATTTGCAACAAGAAATTTTCATGCTTTCCACCCAATTTAATGCAAAGATGGAAAATAATGATAAAGTATCACTTACTTCAAATGTGTTGCCTAAAGTTGCCCAAGATCAATGCAACAGTGCCTACTGCCACCGTAAAGCTCTTACTTGTCCATATCTAACATCTTCATGTGAAAAAAAAAACTATTTAATTATTTTTTGTTAAACAAAAAAGTTGATAAGTCATAGACAAATTGAATATTCTTTATTATTTTTATCCGGCTGTCCAACGAAGGCTAAAAGAATAATTTTTTTACAATGGCAAATTCAAATTTGACGACGCATACCCTGAACCTCTGCATGAGCATATGGCAATTCTCCTTTCTAATGTTCATGAGCATGGCAATTTTAATCTGTCAACAAAGCTTCACTGCTATCAAGTAACCTAGATATTGAGTTAATTACCAGATGGGGAAAAGATCAAATTGTCATAAAGAACATAACGTGGTGATTGTGGAAGCGACTAATGGAGCACTCGATAAAATTCAATTGTGACGGTGCCAGGGATGAGATTAGTAGGAGAGTAGGGATTGGATTTGTTGCCAAAAGTACTTTGAGAGAAGTAACCTAGAACAGGCAGCAAGTTTGTGGGAGACAAGAGTGTAGCAAAGGCTGATCATAAGGGTCTCCAGGTAGCATCACCCATCGGAGAAAGATGCAGGTGTAGGAGAATGAAAGAGAAAGTTGAGAATGAAAGAGGAGGTTGACGCATTGTATAGAAGGAAGGAGGAATTTGAAGAAAATATGCTTGCAAATATTCCAGAGAAGGGAAGGCAGCTTGTGGGCGGTGCAGACATGCACTAGGCGGGGGTGCAACGGTGTACGGTGCACCCACTACCCTTGTTGCTGCTTGGAGAAGGGTCAGGCGAGGGAAGACTCATGCAGACGAGCAGAAAGGGAGTGGCACGGCTGGAGACGATAGATGGCACGATGGAGGACTGGGGAAGGGGAGGGGTGGTGTAGTGTTTATACGGGCACTTTCTTTCTTCATGACTTTCCTGTAAGGAAATGACGGAAGGTTGCTCTCCGTTTTCTTTAATCCTCTAAAATACCCATTCTCGATTAAGTAGGAGGTGCTTAGGTGGATCAGTGAAGGCTCGATGTAGATAGTGGTAGAGAAACCAGGCTCCAGAGGATTCGGTCCCATGAAAACGAAAGGCAGAATGATCTGTTGGTAGCTGCTGCTTTTGTGAGGTCAATCCCCTCGTCACCCCTCGCATAAGGGAAGAAGCGGTGGATGCATGCAAGAATCAAGTACGTCATTGGAAAAATGTGTGGAACGGCTTAGCAGGTGGGAGCTCCCACCTACCCTCCTCTCGCCCCTCCAGAAATCTCGCCGGATTTCTTTAGAGGAAAGTTTG
The DNA here is from genome assembly GCA_030544215.1 of Zantedeschia hybrid cultivar. Lineage (NCBI taxonomy): Eukaryota > Viridiplantae > Streptophyta > Magnoliopsida > Alismatales > Araceae > Zantedeschia > Zantedeschia hybrid cultivar. The sequence goes on from JARZZO010000005.1 coordinate 11,570,001, forward strand.
CGGACATCTGCAGCGTTGCCCGTCATCATCGGCGGTTTGGATAGGGGGAGTCCTCCCTGTCGGGAACTCCTCCCCACCCCCCCTCCACAGTTTCCTCCCTCATCTCCCAGTTCCCCTTCCCCTAGTCTATATTCTTCTTCTTCTTCTTCGTATTCTTCCCGCCACTCGCCTTCCATACCGCCCCAGCCTCCAACCCCTGTTCCTGTCCACCCTCCTCTGTCGCTTACTTTCTTCCCCCTGAGCTATTTTGTTTTGAGCCCTCCTCATCCTCTTCCCCTTCCCACGCCCTTTCTTGTTTGTTTTGCTGGGACCATACCTGCTCTTGGAGTCTTCTCTTCTGGCACTCTTCTTAGTTGGATAGTTTGTAGTTTTAGCTTTCCTGTGTGTGTCTCTCCTCCCTTTCTCTCTGACAGTTATCTACTATCTATGGGACTGCTGTCGTCAAACTATTCGGATCCTCATCAGAGATCGAAGGTATCTTACTTGCTTGTTACTGGTAGTTTGCTCAGTGATGGCCTCAGTTTTGGGGCTCGCGGAGTTGCTCAATAGTTTGCGCTCATTAGCATGCTTACGTCTACGGTGTGCTTTATCGGAGCTCTCCTTTTGTCGTGGCAATGCAATCTTATCAGGTCATTTGTTCCGACCCATGGCCGCCTCCATTTTCAGGAGTACAATTGGACCGTTATTGCCATCATCAGAGATGCGGCTTTTCCGACAAGACTTAGTTTCAGTCTGGATATTTTGTTGTCGGGATTATCTATTTGCTGTGTTCCCAACTTGGTCCTCTATGGACTCTTGGGCTTGATATCTCTTATCTTGCTTGTTTTTGTTCGTTGTAATGGGCTTCTTGCCCTTACTTGTATCTTTTCTCTACGTTTAATATGAAAGCTTATCTTACCGTCCCAAAAAAAAGAAACAGTGGATGCTCCCTCCTCCTCCCCGGTCCCGGGTTCATAATGTCTCCATCCAATAGTTTCTAATTATAGTGAATGTTTACGAATAAAATTGAGTAATTTTATGATGACGGAAAAGACTTCCCATTTTTCTTCTCAACTCAAAAATAGGAATCCAATTCAAGAAGTTTCTTGAATAAATTTACCAAGAGCACCTGCAACACTATTTTTAAGTGTGGACGCCTCGTATTAAAACACTGGAGAAGGTTTTCATCCCCGGGCTTACAAACCAATGGATGTCCTTCGAATCCCCGTTGCTCCAGTGGGCAGAACGTACAGCGGAAAGAAACTGTGCACGCCAGTTTCCCTTCAGCCATATAGATAGGGTTCTGCGGGTTTCGAACTCGGACCAGCTGTATATGCTTGAGATACCTTGAAGTATGGTGCCGCATCACTACAGAAACACTGGAGAAAGCTTTCGGTCATTCGAGTATTTTTCCAAAATTAATGCCTTGTGGATTTATGTTAATTCAAGTATCATCTTCAAAGCAAAGTATGATGCTTTCATGAGCATTAAATGGACTGCTTCACAGATGGCGTGCTTAACTTAAACCGAAACACTTGAGATCTTTTGAGGGCTGCTGTGGAAACGGAATCGATATTTGCATTCTCTTTAAGGTGCTCCATCTCATAACCTTAGGAACCTGGAACAGGCAGTGAAGATGTAAAGAATAACTTATGAAGTAATACTTGTTGCACCTCGTGCAGTGCAGCAAGCTACTGCAATGCACGTGGTGCAGCCTAATTTTTTTTAAAAAAAATTGAACATTTCTTTGGGGTGGGTTCCACCATGTCCTATACACTTATATAGTCCAATCTTCGATCGGACGATTTAAAAAAATTTAAAATTTTAAAAATGGAACGTAATAAACAATAAGTATAATCGGATGATCTAAAAATTCTAAAAATTTAAAAATTAAGCCCAATAAAAAGTGACATCTGATCAGATATATATCGGTCATGATTGGACCACTTTATATATATATATATATATATAACTGTTGTTGTAGCCATCCGATCAAACTGATCGGATGACTGCCCACGCGCAATGCAGGCTGCACCGCGCCCACGCATGGTGCAGCAAGTGTTTAACTTAAGAGGCTAAGAACGAATGTCATCCTCCAAGTTCCACATGAGAGGACTAGATATCTGACGCACCGTTGGAGACACCCTCGTAAAGGCTCCACGACTAGATCAGAATGTCACCTGTACTGCCGAAATCAATCTTGATATAATATTTTGATGCTAATCTTTTTAAAATCTAAAATATTACTATTATAATTGGTGCATGAAAATGACAGCCTAAGTGAAAGGGGGGAGAGAGAGCGAATCTCAAAATTTGAATCGTCATGTGGCTAATACAATTTCATCTCAAAATTTGAATCATGAGGTGTCTGATACAATTTCATTCTAATATTCAATTTTGTTGCACTGACAATCGAACACCCTAAATTTAAGGCTAAACGGAAGAAGAGAGCCAAGGAGTCTATAAGTTATTTTTTGGTTTTTTTAGGAACACTTATTAGCTGAAGAGCTAGCTCCCAGCGAAGAAGCATAAATAAAACATGACAACGGGATCACAAACCCTAATCACTATCTTGATTATTTCAACCTCCCTTAACGGATGTCTAATAAGACTTGGACGAGTAGGTTATAACCAAGCGACCAGTTAAGTGAAATCACATGCTTCAGTGACCAAGCACGATGAAGTTGAAACTTGAAGAATAAGCCAGCAATACAAACTGGACCACTCATCTCACTATATGCTCCCACACCCATGGATGCCACAACCAGCATTAATGGTCCCTCAGAAACTGCACCCATCACCTGCCCAATTGGCCCACCAGAGGTAACAAAAAGCGTCCTAGAATGCAAATGGTAACTGATAATCTGATTATTTGACTGATTATTAGTTAACCGATAGTACTTTAAACTTCTATGCATAATTGATAAGATAATAGATACAATTTTTTTTATCAAATACTTATAGCATACTAAGAATCTGATTATCTATCTGATTATTAACTTACAAGATACTTGCGTCATTTTGATTGGAGAATAGAAAAAAAATAAGACATCTTATTCTTAAAATTAAGTTAATTCTAATTTGACGGACGAAAAAGTTTATACCGTGTTAAAATTATTTATACCAAAACAAGGAGAATAAGTCATTCCACTCAAGACTCAAGAATTACTTATTATTCTTATTCCGTCGTAGAGCTCACAAAATTATCAAATCAAAATATCCTTTATTTTAATATATGTTATTCCAAATAAATAATTCTGAATAACTTATTATGCATGCAATCAAAATAACCCTAACGGATAACTTAAATCAATACGATCACAGATGTACTTTAAACCCCAGCCCACACCAACACGAATCTTAAGCTCCAAGGAACACCACAAATCCATTCACTGATTCACGTGGTGGAGCGGGGTTTTATAGACCTCCCAGTGGGTTTCGAGGAAAATCGAAACATGGGGGGGGTGCGGGCGGGTGGGGTTCGAGTTTGACAAATTAGCGCGGCGGTGTGGTGGTGGTGGTGGTGGTGGTGGTGGACCCCCTGTTGTCAGAGGGAAGGAATAACACACTCGAGGCCTGCCCACATGACGGCCTGGAAGATGATGGGGAGTAAGGAAGAAGCAAAGCATACAGCTGCGGGGGGTAGGGCCGCCAACTGGCCAGCAGGCGGCCACCAACCCCACCAACCAGCCGCTCAGCAACACTCCACTTCCCCATATAGCAGGGCAGGCATCTCTACCTCTATGAATAAAACAATCATCTCTCTAATCTATAACGATGAGCTCAGCTTGTTAACATAAATACAAAACATAGTGCAAGCCAAGGAACAAGCAGAATTCCAAGCGACAATGGCCGGTCCGAGACCATCGCACACGGGACGGGGCTCGCCGCTCGCCTAACCGAGTTCCAGAATTAGCAATGGCAACCCCAGGATAGCCTACACGTTCCCTGGACTTTAAACCAGTAACCAGTGAAATTTGCAACTTTAATAACCAGTCCGGGAGATCCACGCACGGGACAGATCCGATGGCGGGCACTAAGGCTATCAACGGAAATTCGATTATCCAATTTTTTGATCTGTTATCAAAAAAAAATATCTGTTTTCAATAAAAAATATCCACCCGATAATTCTCGAAATTGAAAACAAATATTTTCAATAAATTATCGGAAACGGAAACACCTATTTTTATATGCATTTTTTATTTGCAATTTCGATTGTTATTAAAGATTTTTAAATGCAACTCTATAAATACATGATTACACTCATTGTGTTTTAATCTTATTGATCATTATCTAATATATTAAGACATATTGGTCACATTTAGGTCTCATTCTATATGTTTTAAACAAATAAATGAAAAATTAATAATTTTTTATAATTATCAAAAATAATATCTAATTCCGATATCTGGATCGGAAATAAATCAGAAACAAAAAATAGACTTTTTGAATTTATTGAAAACGAAATAGAAAATGTAATTTTCGATCTTATCATAATCAAAAACAAAAATAAATTATCAAAATCAAAATCAAAAAATAGAAATACTTATTTTCGTATTAGTATTCTACCCGTTTACACTCCTAACGGGTACCATGCGACCAGGACGACCTTTTCTGGCATCGGCAATCTGCCCCGCCACGCCACAATTAACGCGGGGCGAACGTGTAGACGAGATGGCGCCCGTCCCGTCCATGTGATGATGTGAAATCCTTTTTCACAGTTTGGAATCTTCTTCCCCCGGCTCCCTTCGAGCACGCGTATCTTAGCAGACGCACCAAAACAAAACCGAGAACAGGGAGGGGAACATGGAACAGAGGAGGAACTAGAATTAGAATTAGAATGCCTGGGTGGGTGGGCTCTTCGCCAATTGCCGTCCTAATCGCCATTTTTTTAACCAAACAACTCAACACCCAAGAAATAAACCAAAAAAATGGCGGGCGATATGGTGGATCCTTTTCTATACAAATTTTGTTTTTTATTCTTTTCTTTTCTTTCTAGAGGCAAATCCAACAGAATTAAACAGAAGCAAAGATGATTACGACATGAAGGCTAAAGAGCAAGATATTTGCTAGCACAAATCTACCTGTTAACGAACGTATAAGCTCTTGCTTCACCACCAAATACACACCCTCTGTTCCCAGACTGACGTCTCTATCTGCCACTTTCTCTGTGTTTGTGATCCAAGGCAGAAGTAGCACCACTGGGCTTCTTCGCTCAAAAAACCGGAAAATGTCAAAACACCCAAACTTCTCCCCTGTCAGGTCAGCATTCCATGTTTAGCAGCACCATCCATCGGCCCTGGAGCTCCAAATCTACAGCAGTTACGCAGAAATGTAGGACCCTGCGAGATCCAGAGGCGTAATACTACTGGTATTGCTCCCTCCCATCTGCACAGAAGCCCGTTTGTTTCTTTCTTCTCCCCTTTACAGTGTCGAGTGGCTCCACGAGGGCCGGATCAGAGGGCGTCGGCGCGGCAGCAATCCGGACACCTGACCAGGCCGTTCTCGTTGCAAAACGTGCAGGTCCGGAAACCGCCCTTCTCGCTGTAGTACTTGTGGCTGCCGCTGCACTTGTCGCAGAGCACGAAGCGGAAACCCCCGCAGCTCTCGCAGACCCCCGGCTCCGCCGGGGGAACCCCCTCCACGTACTTCTTGAGCTCGCCGGCCTCGTGGAGCTGCCGGATCTCCTCTGCCCCGCCCATGTACCGCCCACCGATGAACACCCTGGGGAGGGTCAGCTGCTTCCGCCCCAGGATCCCCTTCAGCTCGTTCAGGAACCCCGAGTCCATCGACAGATCCCGCTCGTCGATGGCGACGCGGCAGCCCCGCAGAATGGACCGAACGGCGCGGCAGTCCTCAAAGGTCTTGCGGACGACGCGGAGGCTCGTGAAGTAGACCACGATCCGCTTCTCTCCGGTGGCCGGGTCGGGGTCGGCGCGGAGCTGCGGGGCGGCGAGCGCCCGCCAGGTGCGGAGGGCGGAGGACGCCGACCGGACGCGGTGGAAGATGGAGGGCTTCTTGGGGGCGGGGACGACGGGGTCCGGCGGCGCCTCGTCGGTGAGCAGGGCGTGGACGTCCTTGAAGGAGGAGGAGGAGAAGGAGGGGTGCAGCGGCGACGGCGAGGCGGACACGGCGGCTCTTCCGCGGGGTGCTCTGCTCCACGGCGGCCACATGAGGCAAGAAGACGAAGAAGAGAGAAGAGGCGAAAGAGAGGAGAATAGGGTTCAGATTTGGGTTTGTCGTTAGAAATCTGAAGTCTGAAGTCGGTTGAGGAGAGGAGATGGGGAGGCTCTGAAAAGGCGGGGGCATTCCTGCAGGATGCCTTTTTTTTCCTCCTTTTAGCGCCTCTGCTCTCATCTATCTATCTTTTTTTTTCTTTTAATAGACTTTGTTATGGGCACTACAGGCGGCGATGACCTGGGCATATGATGTCCTGCGGAATACGCCAACCTATGTGGTGCCCGGCTCTGATGGTGTCCGCTTCACGCCGTCTGATCGGTGGCTCTTCACTTATTGATGTGTCTCTGGACAACGATCACCACGTGATAACAAGGGCGGGAATAATTTTAGGAATTACATGAGTACTGATGTTGACCAGAGGAGGGGAGATGACGACCCTTAATCCGCAAGTTTTGAATGGTCCGCACGTGCTACACACGTGGAAATTGCGAGGTCCGCGTTATAATATAAATATATTTCTTTAATTTTCTGAAAACCTGTTTTGGGCGAACATGGACGCCATTAGAGAAGAACAACGCGGCTGGGGTTTTCGGTGGACCCGGGATTGGAGAGTACCGTGTGTGTGTGTGGGGGGGGGGGGGGAGGGGTGCAGGTTTATTAGATCCGTGTCAACGCGTATTACAGAGATCCGCGGATGTGCCAGCCAGAGGAATTCAACCCTGGTTTTGCACTGGGTTTCCGTTTTTTTTTTAGACTACAAATATTTGTTTATTAGATTAATTATGAAATATTTGCACCATATTATTCTTTTGGCATCTTATGCTGAATATAAAATTTTGAGAGAGATGACTCACTTTTATAATAGTTTAGTATGCCTTGCGAAGGGGGAAAAGATCACAGAGGTTGTAAATTCATATCATTAGAGATACTTGATGTGGTACGGAGCTCTTTTCTCTTGTACACGGCAAGTTCTCTCTTTTTCTTTTTCCGTGTTCCTTAAGACTTACTCGAGAATATCAAGTAGGAATCAAGCCATTCTCTCACTATCTTAAAAAAAAAATCTTAAGAGAATGTAAAATAGGAGGAGAGATGAGTTCTACATACATCATGATCATATTATATTAAAATTACAATATTAAAAAAATTAAAAAAAAAAGTTAAATCTTCATTTGATCTCAGCCATAGAATAGAATTGCCCTACGTAGGCTTCTTGCTCCCATGGACAGAGGCGAACCTTGCACCGCTGCCAAGTTCCCCACGGGGGCAGAAATTCCCCACACACGGGAATTTTTGTCTATCCACAATTCCACGTACGTATTGTGTGGTTATTCGATTATTAAGAAATTTATATGATCCAGTGATTTCCATTTATTGGTTAATAGAAACAGCTTATCTTCAATTAAAAAAGAATAAACTAACCGTGCCAGCGTGAGGGTGCCATGCACAGTGCAAAAGCCCCACGCAACACCCCTGTGGGAAGCCTCGTGCCCCTGGGCAGGGGGGAAGTGGAGCCGCTGGATCATATGATCCAGCAACAAAGTCTTTGGGTGTAGACAGTAGAGGAAGGATTGGCTGGGACTTTTGTCTTCATTAGGACTGTAATGAATCAATATGCTTGATGAACAACAGCTCGTCAGGTTGCTCAACAAGAACTTGACTCGACTCATTTATTAGACTAAATAAACATGTTTGAACAAAATTTTGAGTTTGATTTATTAAACAAGTCAAACATGAACACAAACGAACTTGACTCGATTATATTCATGAACAAACTCGTTTAAGTACTCGTTTTAATACTCGTTAAGAGTTCGTTTAAATATTTATTAAGATCTTTTTTTAAGCATTCATTTAATTATTCTAATAATGAATAATCTTAATTAATAAGATATTCTGATATATCGTAGAATTTTCTATCAAATAGTAAGAGCGCAAACAGATTGGTACTCATCGTAATTTAGCCTAAGTTTATATATTTAAAATAAAAAAGTTGAATTAAATATATCATAGACTCATTGAGCTCACAAGCTACTAGATATTCGGCTCGAGTTCGTTTAATATTTAAATAAACTAAGCTTGAACAATCATTATAAAAACTCAGTTAACTCGATAAAAATTGATCAAATCAAAACTTCAAAAAATAGAATTCGACTCAACTCGGCTAGTTTGAATCCCTAACTTCAACAGGATCGGCATCAAGTTTTTGTATGTAGAACTGAACACGGGTGGGATGGCTCTCGGGGCAAAAAAGAACCGGCCCAAGCTGCTCCAATTTCAAACAAAACACAGCCCAAACTTCCCAAGTTCCCTTAGTGAAGCCAATGTATATCTCCACGTTCCATTGCTAGTTCTAATTGGGAATAACTTGATTGTTACTTCATTGCTTCTCCACTTGAGGCGGTCATGAGTCTAATTTTTATTAGGTATATGCACTCTCAGAACGAGGGTACATCCAGTGGAGTTCCTTTCTTCAGTGATAAAATTAATTAGAACAGTTACTTAATTAGACAAAATGACCATATTAGATATAAAAATATTTTTAATAATAAATTACGTGTGACCTTTGAACCTCCCCCACTCCAAAGGTAGTGTAAATATTTCACTATTGTACCACCCTAATAAAGAAAACAAAGTCGATCAAATATAAACTGTTCGAACCTCAAACATAGAAGATGCTCGTCATTTCTGCTTTGTTCTATCGGTAGCACTCTACAAAATTAACCTAACAATTCCTTTATCGACTAACGCCAAACACGCCCCACTTTTTTTTAATTAACCCAACAAATTCTTCCCTGTCGGAAGAATTCGGTTCCAAGCATCTTCAGTTATTATTCATAAGTAGAAAGTTGTTTCTCCAACACTTAGGATGAGTCGATTTAAGTTGCTTGCATCCTACCCAAAGGTATATATTGCATTTCTAAACTACTTCCTTCCAATTGGGATTCAAGGATAAATTTCTGGTTTGTCAAATAATATTTAACCAAGAAAGTATGATAAATTTTCGTAAAACTTATAGTGAAACTTTGAACCACACGCCTGAGTGGTGCCAACAAGCAAAACATGATGACCAAGTGCAAAGTAGAGATATCAACGGGCTAGCTGTGGCGAGGACACCAATTGTCTGTTAAACAAACCGTGTATCTTTTGTTATTCGTTAATTATCTGAACTTATTATATCTGATATTAGTTTTTAACATTGGGACAGAAGCAGTTATCTATAGATTATTAAATAGTTAACAGTCGAAACAAAGAACAAATGGAGTTCAACTTTGAAATACAAGTCCTGGGCTACTCTGCTTATATCCAAATTTAAATATGAGAAAATTAACCATTCTTTAAGAGTGGCATAAACATACTTCAATTAGATTCCTCTCATCAAGTATAAGATAAAAATAACAATCCAATTGAGATTTGAGTAGTCCAGCTCTTCAGTTAGTGTCACTCCTTGCATTAAAATTCCTCAGCTGATATTGATAAATAAAAATATAAAAACATATCCGTGACGGCCACTATTGAATAGCGTAGAGGTATAGAAGGAGGGACTTTAATCCAACGTCCATAATTGAGAAAGTAATCTTACAAAAAAGGTCTCTCCCACTTTCCTTCAAATAAACACCCTTTTTTGAGTAAAATGACAAAATCATAAGGCCTCCTTCACGGGTCAAAGTGGATAATATCCTACAGTTTATTCCCTCAACAAATAATAGTTAAAAAACAAAATTGTCTTTCATACTTATTAAGGAATCAATTAAAATTAAAATTTATATATATATGCTCTTGAAATCTAATATATTTGTATCAATACCCCCAACTCTCGTATATTGTATGGAAAACTTCAAAGACATTGCGGTTCTACCCCTCTGGTCACAGAACCTTTAACTTCTAAGTAATATTCATGGAATATGCTATGACACTAAGTTTCGGTCCACTTCGTCAACTCCGAAAGGCCTCCAGCCAGCAGCTGTGTGCATCCCCACCAACAGCGCACTCCACGACCTTCTACACCATGAAATAGGCGAGCACCTGGTCGGCGTCCCTAAGGCCTTTTTACCCTAGAACAACCACGGCCTCGGCATGCTGTTTTGGAAGAGAACCAAGTTTGTTAAAATGTTAAACACACTCATGGCATGGCTTTCAAAACCTGCTTACAGCTCGTGCAAAACCACATCTTTCTCTTAAATTTGAATGCTTTATAAGATCGGAAGCGGAAAATTTGCTTGAAATGGACTCCATGGGCATCCAATAATCCCACATTCCTATCCAAATACCCATCCAAAGCACTGGAAATTCAAAATGGAGACAGGAGGAGGGGGTTTCTAGGGAAGGATGTGATCATGTTAGATAGTGACCATCCCTTGACATTAGGAGTCTGTTACAGGGATAAGTATAGAGACTTGGTCTCCCAGGATCCCTAATATGTAGGAGGCGGTTCCGGGGAGGGGGCGGAGATAGTTAACGGAATGGCCTCTATAAAAAGAAAACTGAGGTGAAGAATAGGACTCACCTTGGGTTAACTATCGGAGCCCGCATTCCTCCCTTGCTCTTTCTCTCCTCTCTCTCTCAAAGCAGGATCCTTCACTGGTATCAGAGCAACGGTTCGTCCTCGCCGCCGCCGCGCTGCCCTCGCCGCTGCAGCGCCGCCGCGGCCCGCCGTGCTGCCCTCGCCTCGACGCCAGCCGCGCTTACCGCTGCTGCGCCAAGAGCCCGCCGCTGCAGCCCGCCGCACGCTCACCGTCGCTGCAGCCCGCCGCAGCACCGCCGCCGCTGCCACGTCCCGCCGCTGCAGCCCGCCGCACGCTCGCCGCCGCTGCAGCCCGCCGCAGCGCCGGCCGTGTCCTGCTGTTGCCGCTGCCGCACACCACAGCAGCTCCCCGCGAACACCGCCGCTGCCGGCGCACCGCCACCCCCGCCGCAGCCCCGCAGCAGCCCAACGCGGCCCGCCGCTGCTCCCCGCGGCTGCCGCGCCAAGAACCGTCGCATCTCGCCACTGTCGCCGCGATCGCCGCTGCAACCACCGCCGCACACCGCTGCGGCTCCCCCCGCGCACCCACGCGCAGCCATCGCCCCGCGGGTTCTCTCCCCACGCCTGCCCTCCTAGTGCCCCGCCGCACCGCCGCCGCAGCGCCGGCCGTGTCCTGCTGCCGCACACCACAGCCGCCACCGCGCTGCACTCGCACCGGAGCGCCGCTGCAGCCCGCCGCAGCCCCGCCGCACGACCGCCGACGCTGCAGCACCACCGCGCATCGCCGCTGCTCCACGCGATCGCCGCCGCCGCAGCCCGCCGCTGCTCCCCCTCGCGCTGCGGCACACCCAACAAACCGCCGCTGCTGCCCTCGCCTCCGCCTCGCCCCGCCGCTGTCGGTTCGCCGCCGCACCCGCCGCAGTAGCACCCGGCTCGCCTGCAGCAAACCGCCGCTGCTGCCCTCGCCTCCGCCTCGCCCCGCCGCTGCCACCGCCGCAGCCGCCCGCAGCGTACCTGCAACCACTGCACCCAGCCTCTCTCGTCAACAGGTTTTTTATTTTCTTTTTCCCTTTGACGAGTTAGCAGCTGTTATATAAGCCCACCTTTCCCAAGTTTTAAAGTCCTGCACCCATTTATTAGCCTTCTGTCAAAACAGTGTAACGAATAGGCCATAGTTTAATGCACCTCGCTGCTTTTGTCAGATACGAATTTTTTAAAACTTGAATAGTTTTGTTTGTATATCCTGTCAGATACACTTTATATTCCTACTCTACATATAAAACTTTATCTGCCTTTTGCTTTTGACGTGTACCTGCTGCTATTTTTTTAAACAGACTTGATAACTTTAAGCATAGCTCTTACCAGAACCTGTCATAATCTGCATATTATTTAACCTGTAGGTGCATTTTTTTTTATACCCCTGCTAACAACATTCCTGCATGCATATAGTATAATTTAATATAATTACCTGCCAGAACCTGTCGTACATCCATGTGCATCTTCCTTTAATTAATGCCAGCACCTGTTATACATCTGTTGGGTTACGTCTGTTGGACTCTTGTTTGAGCATAGCTATCATTTTTTTTAAGACATTTTATTCTTCTCTGTCATAACTATTCAAATCTGCACTTTAATTTAATGTCTCTTGCACTCTAACATAGCCGTAGACATCAGTTTTTTACATGTTTGATATTTAATTAATTCGAATATGTTTGCATAAGAATAACCTAGTTAAATATCTGTGTATTTGTTATAACCTGCATCACTGATTACAACTAATCATTTCATATTAAGTTATTGCTTGATAAATTGATTATAATCATTTCTGTTTAGAAAATTCAAGTTATATTTTTTATTGTTGTTAAAATAAATTGATATTATTTATGTAAATTAGTTATTTAAAAAATATGTTCTGCTAAGTTGAATTATACAAAATGATGTATGTTTTAATGATATTTATGTTACAAATCTTAATTGTTAAGTTATGTGTATTGAGCTTTAGCCTTGTCCTACTTAAAATGGCCAGTAAACTCATTGCTTCTGAACTGGCTAAACTGGACAAGTTGAACGGTACCAATTATGACATGTGGCATAGGAAAATTAGATATGGTCTTATTCATGATAATATTGAACATGTACTTAACAGTACTGTTCCGGAATTAACTGATAACCCCGGAGAGGGAGACATCAGGAGAAGAGAACAATGGTTGTCAGATGACAACAAGGCTAAAAGCCTGATGCTAATGTTCATGGAGGACAACCTCATAAAATTCTTTGAAACTTATGAGACTGCCCGGAAATTATGGGACGCTATTAAGGAGAAGTATGACACCACTTCTGAGGTGAATACTCAGCTCATATTGCATCGGTATAATTCTTGCCGTATGCAAGAAACTGATAGCGTCATAGAACATGTGAATAAGATGATTGTTATGGCTAAAGATCTCTACACTGCTGGAACAGAGGTTCCAGAGAGAATGCAGGTGGCGACTATTTTGAATAGTCTCCCATCTTCATTAGATATGGCTGCCACAACCCTTAGAATGAGTGGTACCGTTCTTCGTGTCACTGATTTACCAGCTAGGTTAGCAGTTGAACAGGATATCATTGCCAGCAGGAAAGGTCAAGAGCTGAACTTGCAGGAAGTGAATGCTATACACCAAAAGCCCTCATCGGCATATAACAAAAGCCAGAATCACTCTGTTGGACCGAATAGGCCACAGTTCAAAGCTAAATCACACTATAAAGGCAAAAAGGTTCCCCGTAGTGCTTGCTACACTTGTGGCAAATTTGGTCATTACAAGGCCAACTGTCCTGAAAAGCACGGAAACAAGGGTAAACACCCAGAAAAGGGGGGAACCGGCAAACGTGAATTCGTCGGTTTGACGGAATGCAATGCTGTGATTATCGACACCAACGACTGGTGGGTGGATTCTGGCGCAACTTGTCATGTGGCAAAGACAAAGAAAGGGCTGGTGGAATTCAAGCAGCTGCAACCTGGAGAGCAGAGAATGTACATGGGAAACAACACCTACATGAATGTAGAAGGTGTTGGAACATATCGTTTAGATCTTGGGGACAGCATCATGGTCCTCAAGGATGTCTGTTATGCGCCGAGTATTAGGCGCAATCTGTTGTCTGTAACTGCTCTCATAAAAAATGGTCTGGAAGTCCGTTTCTATAATAAAAGAGTGTCTATAGGAAAGAACAAAAAGGTCTTTGCCATGGGAAAGCTTGTTCCTGAACATGGCTTATTTTGTATTCCTGTTGTAGACACAGAAGTTAATAATATTAATGATGATGTTATGAATTATTCCTTGTGTCTTCTGTCTGAATGTGATCTGTGGCATTTTAGATTAGGACATCCTGGAAAATCTAAAATGGAACAAATGATAAGATTGAACCTACTGCCATTAACTAAGATAGAATTGTCACATTGTGAACATTGTTTAGTCGGTAAAATGACTAAGAAACCTTTTACAGTAGGACATAGATCACAAGGATTACTGAAATTGATCCACTCAGATATATGTGGACCATTAAGTATAAAAACATATGATAGAAAGGAATATTTCATAACATTTATAGATGACTATTCCAGATATGCCTATGTATATCTTATTTCTGCTAAATCAGAAGCTCTCAATTGCTTTAAGAAATATAGAGCAGAAGTAGAAAGGCAACTGGGTAAAAACATTAAGGTGTTAAGAACAGATAGAGGTGGGGAATACAACTCAAAGGAATTTGAGTCATATTGCCAAGAGCATGGAATAAGGAGGCATGTAACTATGCCTTATACGCCACAACAGAATGGTGTGGCAGAAAGAAAGAATAGAACGCTTATGAATGCTGTTAGATGCATGCTATCGCATTCAGGACTCCCGAAGAATTTTTGGGGAGAGGCATTGCTCACGGCAAATTATACATTGAATAGAATTCCCACTAAGTCTATCGAAAGTACACCTTATGAACTGTGGAATGGGAGGAAACCAGAAATAAGTCATCTTAAGAAATGGGGGTCAGTAGCCCATGTTCTCATTCCAAATCAACTAAGAGACAAATTAGACTTCAGAACATTGAAGTGTCGATTCATAGGCTATTGTGACAAATCGTCGGGATATAGATTCTTCGATAAGAAAAAAGGAATCATTGAATATAGGGATGCTACATTTCTAGAAAATGTAGAGGAAGAGGAATCTCATCATGAGAAAGAACCTCTAAGTGTAATAGATGATGACTATTACAATGATTTACCTATAAATGATCCAGAAATCGAAGAAGAACTTCCACCAAATGTGGAAGATGAGCAAATGCCTTTGAATGAAACGCAAGAAAATCAACCTGTAATTGGCAATAAAAGAGTTAGAACTCCACCAGCATGGATGGATGATTATCACTTGTACTTATGTGAGCCTTCATGTCTAACAGTAGACATAAATGAGGATAATAATATAGATCCCATGAATCTGAATGATGTATTGACATCTTCAGACTCTGATCTATGGCGAAAAGCCATGGAAGAGGAAATTGATTCCATAAAAAGGAACAATGTATGTGAACTATGTGAATTACCCAAGAATAGGAAGGCTATAGGTTGCAAGTGGGTATTTAAGAAAAAGATCCGTGTAGATGGATCTATAGACAAGTATAAAGCTCGATTAGTTGCCAAAGGATTTACACAGATGCCAGGTATAGATTTTCAGGAAACTTATTCTCCTGTGGCTAAATTTGCATCTATAAGGATGATTTTAGCAATTGTTGCGCATCTTGACTTGGAACTTTATCAAATGGATGTCAAGACTGCATTCCTTAACGGAGAGTTAGAGGAACATATATACATGAAACAACCTGAAGGTTTTCAGGTAGAAGGTCAGGAGAATAAAGTATGTAAACTTAAGAAAGCTTTGTATGGCTTGAAACAGTCCTCTAGACAATGGTATCTCAAATTTCATAATGTTGTTATTCAACTTGGATTTGTTCCAAACCAATTAGACAATTGTGTATATGTCATGAAGAGTGGGAGCATGTTCATTATATTATCTTTATATGTAGATGATATTTTGCTCGCTGGAAATGACATAGGAATGTTGAATAACGTTAAGTCTGAGCTCAGTGAGAAATTTGAGATGAAGGACATGGGTGAGGCATCCTATGTTCTCGGAATCCAAATCCTGAGGGATAGAAAGTCTAGAATGTTGAGTATAAACCAAGATAAGTACTTACAATCAGTACTTAGGAGGTTTGGAATGCAAAACTGCAATCCAGCACCAACGCCGTTGGTTCATGGAAAACGATTAAGTAAAGAGCAATGTCCTGGAGAAAGACATGATGCACTGCAAGTGCCGTATGCACAAGCAGTCGGAAGCTTAATGTATGCTATGCTATGTACCAGGCCTGACATAGCATACGCAGTAAGCTTAGTAAGCAGATATCAAAGTAATCCTGGTCCAGCACACTGGGAAGCTGTTAAAAGGATTATGAAGTACTTAAAAGGTACTTTGCACCACAAATTAATATATCAAGCAGATACACTAGAAGTGCTTGGTTATTCCGATGCAGATTTCGGAGGGGATAAAGATGACGGAAAGTCCACTTCGGGACACTTGTTTATCTTTGGTGGTGCTGCTGTTTCTTGGAGTAGCAAGAAACAAGGGTGTGTTGCAAGATACACACAGGAAGCTGAGTATGTTGCATGTAGCATGGCTACCACTCATGCAATCTGGATAAGACGATTTTTAACAGAATTAAATCTCAACTTGGTAGAAGAACCAATTGAGATTTATTGTGATAATCAGGCGGCAATTAGCTTGATTAACAGTGTAGCGAATAGCTCTAGAGGAAAACACATAGAAATTCAATATCATTATATACGTGATATTGTTCAAAAAGGAGAAATTAAAGTGACTTATATTCCCACCAGTGATATGATTGCAGATCCGTTGACAAAAAGTATACCGGTAGAAAGTTTTGTCAAACATGTAAGTCTAATGGGACTTGGGAATATATAAGTCGGGAATTTTTCTTTACAAAATTTAAAAATACATTTCACAGATAGTGAACATGTATGAGAACTTTAATACATCTCACGGATAGTGGGAGTGTATTAAGATTCATTTGATTTGAAAATACACAGATAGTGAGAATGTGTCACAACACCAATACATCTCACGGATAGTGGGAGTGTATTAAGAATAATTTGGTCTTGATGGTCAAGTGGGAGATGTTAGATAGTGACCATCCCTTGACATTAGGAGTCTGTTACAGGGATAAGTATGGAGACTTGGTCTCCCAGGATCCCTAATATGTAGGAGGCGGTTCCGGGGAGGGGGCGGAGATAGTTAACAGAATGGCCTCTATAAAAAGAAAACTGAGGTGAAGAATAGGACTCACCTTGGGTTAACTATCGGAGCCCGCATTCCTCCCTTGCTCTTTCTCTCCTCTCTCTCTCAAAGCAGGATCCTTCAAAGTTGCCTTCCACTGGACTGCGAGATGGCCTGGAGGATAGTGTCAAGGTTGTCATTCCTGCTACAAGCGAGGATGGATGGGGCCGTCGAGGTCAGTCGACACTACTTTGGCCCCTTCCCACGATCATGTCGCGGCCGTTGCCCATGCCTTGCAATGCCCTCCCCACCCTATTGCTCTTGATGAGGCCAGTGGCACGATGGCGGCGGCGATGGTGGCCGCCATGCCCTAGGACGCCCCATGGCGAGGCACTAGCTTGGACATGTAGACCACAATGAGGAGGCAACAACAGGTGCCCTCCTCCATCTTCTCCTAGAGGTAATAGCCACTTCGGTCATTAATAAGGTTGAGGGGGGAGGGGTCTATCTTGTTGGCGCTATAGATACAGAGAACAACGGCAAAGCGGTTGTTGAGGTCAGAGAGAGGATTCTTGACCCTCCAGCTCATATTCGGGGGTAAGTGAGGTATTTTATGTGTTTAACCCCACTTTATTGAGCGAATGTAATGGCAAGGGTATAGTTGCAACATCTCTAAGGTTTTGCGGCGTATTTCATATATTATTTAAGAGTTAGGGTCATAAATACAAATATGCTAATTTTAAGTGGTATACCTATAAAAATCCATTAAACTTTTATATCCATTCTCATTAACTTTTAGGGACGACCCTGTCAAGATTCTATTAAGATTTCTGTGAGATCCTATAACACCCTAATCCTCTAGCTCACGATTCCTAAACCGATTTACTAGCTTTGATCAAGTTTGACAGTAAATGAACTAGTTTAAAATTATTAATTTAGTTCATTTTGAGTTAAAACGACTTTATGATTATTGTGTGCGACTTATACTTGATGAGATGAGTTAAATATGGTTTAATAGGTTTTGGATCCGACTTCACCTTTTAGCTAGTTTAACCCAATTAATAGATATTGGGTTTCGTAAATGAGAAATCTTTTGAGTGATTTTAGTTGTTAGACTAAACTTTGGAACGTAAATGAGAGTTATTGAACCTTAGAAAGTGAGTTTAGATGGCCCGTTATGTATATATGAATGTGAGAGTCTATTTTAAAAAGTTAGAGGGTTAGATTATAATTTTTATAAGATTCCTATAGGGGGGAGAGAGATTTGAACCACACTTGCTCTACTCCTCTCCAAGCTCTCCCATCTTCCCACTCACTCTTTCTTGGCTTTTGGAGAGGATTTCTTAATGCATGTGATGGATTTGATCTTTGGAGGTTTACTTGGTGTCCTTGGAGGGTTGGGAATTTTTAAAGATTGGTTCTTGAAGGCTCTATGTGATGGCATTGAAGCTCACTTGGAGGAAGAAGTTCTCTTGAATATGGAATTCAGAATAAGCTCTTGGATTTCTTCTTCTTCTTCTCCATTGGTTTGGATTGGTTCTAAGAAGACCCTTTTAGGTGGTGGAGTTCAAGTTTTAGGGTAGGGTGATGATCATGTTTGGATTTTCTCAAAATCTATGGTGTGCATGTTAGTATAGATTATTAGAATGGACATGCATGTGTAGAATTTGGTGTTTCCTAAGCTGTGTTATCATCTATAGTCCTTATTTGGTCATTAATTGTGAAATTAGAGGATTTTAAGTCAAGTTTTTCATATGTTAGTAGGAAAATAGTGTATTTCCAAAGTTTCTTAAATCATAGCAAGTGATAAGTTAAGTAGATTGCAATGCATGTTTGAAGATTATTTTATCTTCATGTCTAGAAGTTTTAGATTTAATTTCGTAATTTTTTGCTAAGATTTGAGGGAGCTAGCTTGCATTCTCATGGATGTAGAGTTTTAGATCCAAAAATTTACATCTAGAGACATCTCAATTTTGTTTGATGTGTAAAGTGCACCACTTAACTTTAAATTTTTATATCTTACTCATACATATCAATACATATCCCCACCAAATTTCATAGTGTTTGGTTGAGAAATCTTCGAGGTATGCTCTCATCTTCGTAAGTGATGGACTCTGTGTAGGTTTCCTGATAAGGAAGTAATGTTTGATTTATTGTGCACTTAATTTTTAATATTTTTAGATGAAGTTTGGATATCTGGTTCCTAACCTATATGTATAAATACCCACAAAATTTTATTGAATTTGAAATTCATTTGATATGCCTTTTATCCTTCTAAAATTAGGCGATTTTACTAGACAATGCAAAAAATTGTGCAGAATGCAGAATAGGTGCCCTGTGAAAAATAGTCGACCTATTCGAATGAAACAGTTCACTGATTTGTCCAGGGCACCTTATTTTGAGGTTAAAGGGTGAGATTTTGGCCTATAAACCGCAACCAATGACATTAGGAGGTAACCTTGTTTGCGAGTCATTGTGATGATGAGGGATTATGAGTGCATTTCTATGATTACTGTAATTACTTAGACTTTATGTTTGAGGCTTTTCATATGTGTTTTGAGTTTGTTGAATGAAGACTTTCACCAATATTATATCATGTGCCTTTGTGCACATTGTGACCCAGAAGGACAGCTCACGGGTTAGCTCGATACTTCGATGCGTTTTGGGTTCAAGCCAATTCCCATAGCCTTCACGTTTTATAACCCAAGTCTGAGTGTGGGTGTAGGAGAAACTGGCCATGAGATAGTAGTAGATTTGTGTACACACATGGCTGGAGGTGTAGACCACACCTAGGAGACATCTTGGGAACCTCAGCTAATTCTGTTTGGTTCCTCACTTACCTCACTCTATGTGGTTCCGGAGCCTTGTGGGGGGTACATAGGCGTGAGGCACAGTCTGAGCTATGAGAAGCCAATGTATGCACATGAACTGGGTGACTTTCTCACTTTCCTCACTCTGTGAGATTCCGAAGCCTTGTATTATTTTGTCTGTTGTGTCTATTCGGATGGCACCATAGTGTGTTCTTATGTGAATAGCTGATGTGGATCTAGATCCAATCCTGTGGCTCTTCTATCTTTGAGCTGCAGTTTCACTAGACTATTTATTCACTAGAACATAAGTAAAGGATAATAAAAAATAATCAATGGAGTTAGTTTTACTTTTTCTAGTATGAGTGTTCAACTGGTTATTTCTCAATTCGTAGTTATATTTATTTCTTAGTATTGCATCATATAGAATCTTGCTAGTTTACACTGCACATTTACTTCCGTTGCTTTTGTGTATTCTTGCGTTAGGGAGTGGGGATCGCCGAATTCCTATTGAGACCAATATTGTTGTGGCTCATTCCGTACTCCTTTCAGGTGTTGAGGACTATAGTATGGCTAGTGGTATGGTCGTTAGGAATGTTCTTTCCCTTGTCAGTTGAGTACTCTTTCCTTTTCCTGTACATTCGTTCTTCATTGTGTATTTATGAATTGAGACATACTCAGTTCTATTGCATTATTGTATCTTGTTCTAACTATTGCATGTTCTTGTATATCTCTCTAGACACTCCTTAGTTATCTTTTGGGGTTTTGGCCTGTGAGTCAATAGGTCGGGATTCGGATAATTTTGGGCTTTCCAAACCCCTGGATCTCAGCTTGTTATAGATCCCCATCGCTGCACCTCAATAACAATCTATGGCATCTTGAATTCCAACTATCAAGGTTCTATTATTCCACTTTGGTAATCGAATAAAACTTGGAATAGGCCACTTATTCCTCATATGTTTCCTATTCCACTTTGTTTGTGAGAATGACTTATTCCGCGTGGGAATGAGTTCTTCCTGGAATACTTAATATAACCGATTCCAAGTAAAAAAGATTGAACAACTTATTCTACTTTCACCCAGTATAGAATAAAAAGTGTATCAAATCAAAATCTCCCTCATTTTAGCATAACCAATCTGGAATAACTCATCTCAAAATTATCAATTCTGTAGACAAAGTGAACCAATCCTGCCACTACACCTCATCCACAATCTATAGCATCTTGAAGCCCAAGCTATATAGATGGTCACTTCATATTTAGGATTTCTCTCCAGAATTCGGCTAATTAGGTGTTGTTTAATTTGAAATAAATTAACATTAAAAATATAGGATACTATATTTTATTAAGTATAAAATATAATACTTTTTAACATTTTATGTCAAACTAAAAAAGTTCTTTAGTAAGGAAAAAAACTGATTTTGCCACATCAAAACTCTATGGACATTCAGGTGATGACCTAACCTTGGAGAGTAAAAGGTACTAGCTTGTCCCTCTCTTGTCATGGGTAAAACTCACTGCACCATCAGCGGTGCAGCTAGATTTTTTTTTATAATTTTTTAAAATCCCTCACAACCTGTCCAATGTGTGGCTTGGTTATTGATTTTTTTAAAAATTTTAAATTTTCCAATAAAATTTCAGCCTTAGGAACGTGTAAATTGGATTGCACCGACCTAAAAGAAATTTGAAAAAAAAAAAAAGGCTTCTGGCTGCACCGCCATGCGGTGAGCGCTTTCATAATATGTGAAACTGGCGTCACCTACACCGATTTATGATTAGGCCTACAGAGTTTTCTTAGTTAAACAATGTTATTATATTATATTCTCTCATGAACTATTATATTTATATGTGTATCCAAAACTCTTACATATTATTATTATAGGAAGAATACTTTTATACCACACATTTTACCATCCTCTGTATCATATTTGTTGTGAGTCGTTTGATCATTTGATGAAAGAGCTCTCTTTAATTACATTACATGCACAACAAATAATATTGAAAGTACTTTTAATGTGAACTATCTAATTAAGAGATCAAACAATTCTTCATAAGTGTGACAAAAATAGTGGTAAAAAAATACAATATAATAACATTTCTCCTATTATACGTATTCTCGACATCTTCAAAGATATTGGGACCATACCATGTTGGACAAACTGTCATGAATTCTAACAAAATATGTCAAAATATTAACTCTAGTGAAGTTAGCAGTACAGGTACAAAAAAATACCTAATTGTTTGGCATATTTGATTAGAGTTGATAGTATCTAAACAAAAGAGAATAACTACAACCCTTTTGAAGATGTGGAGGGTATTTGTCCTAGTATGTCAGAGTCAATAGTATATAAACAAAATACGGTGGTTTAGCCGAGCAAGGATGCCAGTGATGTGGACTCGAGATGGATTTCAGAAAGCCCAAACAGGCCAAAACAAAGTCCACTGGACAAAAAAAAATAACAAAAATAAGACACAGGCCCTCTTCCTTTTGTCAACCTAAGCCCACCCAAGCCCAAAATCGGGCTTCGAGTTCCGGTAAGAGACATCACTTTCTTCATTTAAATAATGAAACATGTCAATCTAACATGAACTAACCTCTATGTTTTCTTTTTCATGCGACAGAAATAATTCCAACATGAAAGATAGTCAAACGCACGTCAGAAACGTCCACACCTTTTTCTAGAAAATCATAAAAGAATATCTGCAACTTTTAGTAATAAAGCATAAACTAGGTATGACTAGCAAGAATAAAAGAAGCACAAATGATTTTAGTTAAAAAAATAGAAATGATAAAGAAGTTCAGTAAAAATAAATATATAGCTCAACCATAACCACTTTTATCATAGTCTAGTTCCACTGAACATGCAAGACTTTCCATCAAATTGTTTAAGAGTAGGTGTTGTTAGATGATTTCATGCATTCGTGGTCACCATCGCATTCGTCTTATTGATCAAAAGCACTAGCCATGATATCTTAGTATAGAATCATATATATGTCAATCTCTTATAAAGAGGGAAGTCCTTCTTTACAAAACAAAAGACTAAGACATTAGCTAAACAAATTATTGATTAATTAACTAAATAAATATTGATTAACTTACGTTGAAGGATTATAACACGATGATCTTGAAGATGTCTTAGTAAATATAATTTCCACATGGTGATGTTATGTGTTTGAGATTCTTTAATAAGTATTAATTAACGCGTTGCATGTATTATGTGATGTACAGTGAAGGGCGATGCAATGGCAAGCGGCAACTGTGTGAGAAGGAGAAATGGAAAATAGTGGTTGGGGAGATGTGAACATCTCAGGGCCAAGCTCAGTCAGTGGAAAGCCCAGACCTTATCCCAGCAAGTAAGGTGTTCTTAATCAATTTAGTCCATCTGTGCAAATGGGAGAACATCAAAAAAACATAAGAAAGAGGGCAGCCTTGGTATTAAGGACCTGGATTCCCTTAACAAGGACGTAATTTGAAGATCATCTGGAAATTTATTCAGGAAGGTGATCCTGTTTGGGCTAAACTAATGAAGGCCAAATATCTCAAGCACAAATCTTTCTGGGAAGTGGACACTACACACAACTGCTCTCACACTTGGGCCTCCATGAAGAAGACCTTCGAGGACAACATATTCACTGTGGTCCAAAACGGGTTGAATACAAATATCTTGGAGGATAAATGGATACCCTCCCTGTCAGGTCCACCCATAGGCAGGAGCACAGACACAAGCTTGAGACTCGTGGTGTGTAATTTTTATGTTTATGACTGCTTACGATGTTTTACCGTATTTTACAAAGCGTCAAACGACTCCATGGTATGTAGTTTTTATGTCGCCGATTCGACTTCACCGTGAAGTTGAGCTCATTGAATCATTTTTCGGAGTGAAAAAACCCTGTTAATCAAATTTAAATTCTCTCTCTGCCGGATATGTACGGGTAAAAGTGGGGACAGAAGTTGACAAGTAATTCCCTTCAAGGGTGATAAATAAACAATAGGTGGGACTTGTCTTTCTCTTGACTACCTCTTGGTTATTGCCCATGGGTAATCTGTACCCCCTCAAAGGTGATGGCCTGGTCGGCACTAGCCTCAATTTTAAGATTGAGTTTTACTTGCTGCTACCAGCTGCAAGTGTTTTCTTTCAAAAAATTAAAAATAAAATAAAATGGGTCTGCTCTATTATGCCTCACGCATCTGTATCGATTGACCTTTCATTTGACTGTCTAAAACACTTGAAAAATCAAATTCGAATCACAAAAAGAATTGAGTTTTTTGGGCCGTCGGAATTGAAGATCGACTGATATATATGGACATATAAATCAGATTAGAGATGACTCAAAAGAATTTATTTATTTTTGTTGAAAGCCCCGACTTTTGGTGCAACAAGTAAAACTCTTAAATTTCTCAACTCATCACCGCGCCGATTAAAATTACGGGTTAAATTTACTGCACCGCTTTAGTGAGTATATTTTACTTTAGAAAAGGACTTTTATACGGGTACTTTTATAAAAACTCATGTTACTTCCTCTAGAAAAATAATTAACTAAGTTCGAACTACTAAAACTCAACACTTGAGCCATCGAATCATCATTAATCCCCCCGGTACGGATCGGATAATTTAAATCCGCACGGGCGAGATTTCCCTAGCGTGCGTGAGATGTAACAGGCTACTTCAATTATCCAAAACTACTTACACCAAATATTCCCTTCTCTTCATAGAACTTAGGGACCCTCCTACCTAGCACGCTAAAAGCCATTCTCTGTTGGTTGAGACCAATTATAAGGCTCGCCAGCTGCGTTCGGAGTAGCACGCTGTGGGGGTATTTACTTAAACGTTATTTTTGTAAGAGTAATACTTATTGTATCCTAGTAGAGACAAAATTGGTGAGTTGGAATGAGTTTTCTATCTTTTTTTATCATATGAAAAGTTCACATGACCCTTATCTCTTTATTAAGCGCATTCCGATGTCAGTCGCACGTCCACACAATGGCCAAAGTCATATTAAAAAAAACTAAAAAAATTACTTGACAGACTACTCTCGAGAGCATCAAAAAATTCTCTATCCTGAATCTTTCGAGAACATTCATACTTTAAAATGTTGTCCAGGATATCATGTTCTCAAGAGCTTTAGAACACTCTCAAGAGCTTTCTGATGCTCTCTAGAGTGGTCCGCCTAACAATTTTCTTTTTCTTTCTTTTATAAATCAGGTCTCATCCATCTGCCCAAAAATGCGACTGCTCGAAATGCACTTAGATACAGGAGACATGTGAGCTTTCCAAATGGTAAAAAGAGAAAAGACGATGCATTCTAGCTCACCAATTTTGCGTCCCTTATGGTGCAGTAATTAGTATTAGTCTTTTTGTTACACTTTTGTAACATATATCAAATTTATGTTTATGCTATTGAAATAGACTTATCATTTTTAATCTCTCAATTTTACAAGAAAGAAGCGTGTGTATCGTCGTCGTCCACAATACTTGATTTTAAGATGGAAACAACTAACGCACTCTCAACTTTTGCCCCCCATCCCTCAAAGGATCTTACGAAGTTGCACTTCCCAGTTTAACTCGTACGTATGAGTTAAACTTGCTACATCTGCTGCCATTTTTTTATTTTAAAAAATAATTTTTAAATTTTTTTTATGGTCTCCAATATGCTTTACACGACTGTATCACTGTTCATTTGAGTCAATTTTTTACTTTTTATTTTTTAGAGTGTCCTATCAAAAATCGGATTGCATGACCATGTAAATTAGATTGAAAACTATAAAAATTTTAAAAAATTAATTTTTTAAAATAAAAATACCAGCAGCCAGTGCAAGACCTGTTGCTGACACAACAAGTTTAACTCGTGTATGTATAGGTTCAAATGTTGAGGATATGTTAGCCACTTTTATCAATTAAGGTGTCATTTGATGCATATCGTTAAGGGTCACATTTAAGCAGTTTCTGCTTGTAAATAGCTTCCGGCTTTCATAAACTTCAAGTAAACTGTTTTGAATGGAGGCTATTCAGCCTTTGAAACATTTATGTGGTACTTTCACATTCAACCAAAAGCTAAATTGGTGTTTGTTAAATTAGAAAGAAAGAGATGTCATAGTGTGGCTGTTCGAAATGATCATTTAAAGAAACGTCATAGCGTGCCTGTTCAAAATCATTATGTCATAGTGTGGCTGACAAATTTAATGCTTACGATGCAACCCCTATGGTGTGTTGTATTTAAAAGATTCACCCTCCTAATCCTGATACTTATTTTTCAATCCCCCACAATGACATGTTTATTTGATAAATGTCTATGATGGTTTTACAAAAAGTTGAAAAGGTAATAGAAGTTTATCAAATAATTTACGATTGTGGGGACAGATAATTTAATGTTAGGATTGGAAGTGTTGGTCCTCTAGTATGAAAGATTTAAGCAAAGGTACTTAAGAATCTCTTATATTTTCATATTGCAAATATAAGCCAAAAATGCCACAAGACTTAACCAAACTAGTCTTAAATGGCATCAGCCCAAGGATGGGCAGGAAATTGCGCTAATAAGACAAGCCCTATCCAACGAGTATTTTAAATCTCACCTAACGGAGACACGATTTTAAGGTGAGATGTCCAAAGAAATTTATATGTTTTTAGCATCAGGCCATGCGCCATGCTACAATTATGATACTTCCTATAATTGGATTAGGTATTGATATGCCCCTGGATCGGTGTCAAATGAAATCCATAGAAATCTCCACCACGGGTGGTGGACGTAGAAATTTTATTCAGTAGGGTCACTCGGACATTAGGTCATAAATATAGTGGAATCAATGGAGTCTTAGACTAGGTCATATGGCGTCCTGAGTTAGACCATTGGGTTCTTAGACTAGGTCAATGGGGTCTCGAACTAAACTACTTTAAATTAGACCAATAAGTTTGATAAATTTAGTGAGGTCCCGGAACACCACTGGATAAATGCTGGATCCGCCATTGCCGCCACCACCGGATTAATTAGAGGCTTTCTT
The DNA here is from genome assembly GCA_030544215.1 of Zantedeschia hybrid cultivar. Classification (NCBI taxonomy): domain Eukaryota; kingdom Viridiplantae; phylum Streptophyta; class Magnoliopsida; order Alismatales; family Araceae; genus Zantedeschia; species Zantedeschia hybrid cultivar. Next base: position 11,596,741 of record JARZZO010000005.1, read on the forward strand.
ATTTATGAGAAGTTCTGGATTCTATTCTCAGATCTCGCGATGGTATGCGAATGTGAAATTTCATTATGCCCCAGTAGTGCCTGCAAATGATATATCTTCTTAAGAAGAATTAAATTAATCGTTGCTCAGGTTTAAACTTTAGTCAATTGGATGAACTATACATACCTTAGTTAAGTGTACCACCTTAAAAAAAAAGGAAAAAAAAAATCCCTTCCACCTACTCCTTAGGACACTTACTTTCCAAATGTAAGATGTTTTAGTTCAAATGAAATTTATTTAAGCAACAAATATGTAGAACCAGCAAAATCGTTAGACGGCCAGCAATGGAATTCCCACTAAACAACCATGTCATTAGGCCCCTCGGAGTCCTCATATCACCAGTCAAGAGTAAGAAGAGATATCTTGTGCTTTTTATGGATTAGACTACGTCCATTAAAAGGTTAACACTGCATTGATGCTGTTAAACTCTTAGTACTGCTATCCACCATGGATGCTAACTGCACACATCTTCTCGTAAATTTAGATGCTGAACGGGTCACAGCACGTTGACGATAATTAAAATTCATGAAGAAATATTAGATGGTGATGGTGGCAGTGACAGAGGTAGTGATTAAGTAGTTCAGTTGGTTTTACCGCGTGACTTCTCTTTTAGAGGTCTCAAGTTCAAATCCGATTAAGAACTTAAAAGCTCTCCAAGTTGTTCAGCACATATTTGTGGTGGGATTTATATCTCCTTGATCATTTGGTTACTTCCCCCAAATCGGTTTGACTCGAAATTTTTGCCTATTTAGACGGTCTATTTGGACCCGTGCAGCATACTCGCTTATTTAGGAGAAAAAATTCAAGTTCTATTTGAAATCGAATCCTAGTTGATGAGGCAGAATCCGATTCGGCCCATTAAGACAAGCTCAACCCCGTTCAGTCCAACAGCAGCAGTACCAGACCTTCCGGGAGCCTTCGGCCCGCCAGCAGCCCACCAGCAGCCTTCGGCCCCTAAGCGGCACCGTCGCTCCCGGCCCAACAGGCTTCAGCCCGTCAGCGGCCCACCAGCCTACGGCCCGGGAGCAGCATGGCAGCCCAGGGCCCAACAGGCTTCGGCCCGTCAGCGGCCCAACCCCCTTCGGCCCGGTAACCGAATCCGGCCCACTCCGGTGGCGGATCGGGCGCTATGGCGGTTTATCAGTAAACTTTCATTTAGTCCTATATCGGCTGCCACCGTTAACCATCCGCTATCATCTGCTATAAATACCCTGCTATTTATGGCCAAAAGAGTGGGTGGAAAAACGGATGCCTCCCCAAGCTTCTGAAACTCTTAAAGGATTTCAGTCCGAATAGCATAAAAGCTGCTCTTTCTTGCCTTCTGAATCGAATCTTCTTCATGAGCTAACTTGACCGTCGGAGGGGGTTCCCCAGGGCTGACGCCCGGGACTCCTGCTGACTGGTTCTTCTTCTTCTTTCCTTCCTGCAGGGGCTCGGTTCGAATCATCGCCAACCTCCCCGAGTCGGTCTCGGCCGCCGACCTCGGATTCCTCTCCCTGGTCTCGACGCCGAACGCCGGCTGCCCCAAGACAGGAGACTCGGTCTCGCGCTGAAGGAGCCTTCGGGCTCACCGTCCAAGAGCAAGCCCGCTCCGAGTCGCCCCCGGCCTCGGACCTTCGGCTTCGACTCTGCCGCCTGTCGACGAGCAGAGGGGAGGAAGCTCATCCCCGCCGTTCCTTCCCAAGAGACTCGGTCTCGCGCCGAAGGAGCCTTCGGGCTCACTATCCAAGCCAGGAGACTCGGTCTCGCGCTGAAGGAGCCTTCGGGCTCACTGTACAAGAGAAAGCCCGCTCCAAGAGGGCGGCAGGAGACCCGGTCTCGCGCTGAAGGAGCCTCCGGGCTCGCTCTCCAACAGTAGGCCCGCTCCGAGTCGCCTCCGGCATCGGACCCCCGACTCCGCCTCTGCGTCCTTCGCCTTCCGGATCCCCGTCGGGCCCCTCTCGAACACCGATCCGACCCAGTTCCGGATCCTCTTCTTACCGGATTCCATCTGCGGAATCCGGTCGTGATAGATCCAGTCTACATCACGTGGCGCCGTCTGTGGGAAACTAACAAAACAAGTCATGTCTCAGCGACCTGTGACCCGACGATCCGGACAAAGCGAAGCAGAAGCGCGGGAGGCCTCGGCGCAGATGCTGCCTTCCGAAGGCGCACCGTCTGCCCCGCCGAACCCGCCTCTGCCAACCATACCGGAGTCTTTCGGCTCGGAAGACCGAGTGGGGGTACTCCAGCAGCAGATGGCAACGCTGGCCGCTGCCGTCACGTCCCTGGCGCCTTTTCAGGAGATGGTGTCCGCCATCGCCCAGCGCATGGGACTGACAGGGCAGCTTCCCCAGCAGGCGCCACTCCCCCCACTCTACCCAGTACAAGACGCCCGGTTCCGGCCGGTGCCTGCGCCAGACTCTCTCGACGAGACCGCGACCGCGCGCAGCGAGCCCTCGGCGTTGCCTGCCCGAGCTCCCCGCGCCGATCGTCTGACGGAGCAGGATTATGCTTCGTCGGAGTACCGTCCGGCCCGGACCAGAGGACAATCCGTCGCCACCTCAACTGCCCCGGACCTGGACCGGCGACTGACGGCGATGCGCAAAGAGATGCAGCAGATGGTGTCCCGGCCTCACGGGGCGCCCCTCGCCAGCAGCATCCTGGAGCAGACCCCGTTCACGGCGGAGCTCCTAGCCACCGAGGTGCCCCCCAACTTCAAGCTACCGAAGGGCCCTCTCTATGACGGGATGACAGATCCGGTCTGTCATTTCCAGAGGTTCAACACCTACCTCCGGGTCCGGGGGATCTCCGAGGCAGTCCGCTGTCGTCTCTTCCCCCTCACCCTTGAAAAAATCGCCCTCACCTGGTTCGAGACGTTGGCCCCCAACTCCATCCACTCCCTAGTCCAGTTGGGCCAATTGTTCATCGACCAGTTCTATGATGCCACTCGGCAGAGCAAGACCTCCGCCAGCTTGCTGGCTATCCGGCAAGGCCCTGCCGAGACTCTCCAGGAGTACTTCACCAGGTTCCGGACCGAGGCCGCCCAGATCCCGAACCTCGACAGCTCGATCGCGGTTTCAGCCGTGATCAGCGGGTGCCGGGACGAGGGGCTCCTCGGTTCCATTGGGAAGTGCCATCCCCCGACCTTCCAGGATGCTGTCCAGAGGTAGAGGCGCAGCCGAAGCCATCACGGCACCTGCTCCCCAGGTGGTCCGACCTCGGCCGGAGGACCAAGAGCCCTCCCGAAAGCGCTATCGCAGGGAGGATTGGGACAGGGAGAGGCGACGGGACCCGCAGCCGCGGTACCTACCCTTACCTGCTCCCCCTTTCCGAATGCTCATGGAGGTGAAAGGCATGCTCCGGCGGCCTGATCGCATCAAGACCGATCCTCGCCGAAGGGATCCCGGCAGGTACTGTGAATACCACCGGGAGATCGGCCACACGACGGATGAGTGCCGACAGCTCCGGGAGGAGATCGACCGCATCATCCGGGAGGGAAGACTGCCGCAGCACTGCCGGGAGCAGCCGCCGCAACAGAACCGGGATGTCCCTGCAGCGCCCAGGCAACAGCAGCCCCCGGCAATAGAAGCCGTCCCTCCGCCAAAAGCCGCCTCGGCCCCGGTAGAATCGTCCCATCAAAGACCCAGTTCTGGGTCTATTATGATGATATCCGGAGGGCCGGGGGAAGGGTCCAGGCCGCGGCAGCGCAACACAGTGGCAGCGGTTGAAGGCGAACCGAAGAAGCCTCGTCTGGAAGACATCACCTTCGGCGCCGAGGACCTGACTAATGTTCAGGTCCCTCATGACGACGCTCTCGTCGTTAATGCTGTAATAAATAACTATGATGTACATAGGATCTTTGTGGATAATGGAAGTGCCCCAAACATCTTGTTTTATGACTGTTTTGAGAAATTGGGATTTAGTGAGGCCAATATGAAGCCTCACCGGGGCCCCCTCTACGGTTTTAACGGCTCGCCCTGCCGAGTAGAGGGCATTGTCCGACTTCCTGTAACCTTAGGCTCCGCCCCCCGGCAATTAACCGTCGAGACGGACTTTGCCGTTGTAAAGATCGAGTCAGCCTACAATGCCATATTCGGCCAAAGACTCATCGGCGGAATCGGAGCCGTGCCTTCATCCTTCCATCAGAAGCTGAAATTTTATACCAGCCATGGAATAGGCGAGGCTAAAGGGAACCAACAAGCAGCCAGGCAGTGCTACATGATTTCGGTCAAAGGGAAGACCGCAGCTGAAACCCTAACGATCGAGTCATCGGCCGAGGCATCTCCGGGAGAAGCACTCATCGCCGTCCCTGTTCCAGGAGGCGAAGGACGAGTCTTGATGATAGGCTCCGGCCCGGAGAGGGGTGAAGCAGAAAAGCTTACCGAGTTCTTGAAAAAGAATCTCGACGTCTTCGCCTGGTCTCCGGCAGACATGCCCGGGGTTGACCCGGAGGTAGCAGAGCACCGACTCCATACCGATCCCGACCAGCCTCCGGTAAAGCAGAAGCGGCGCACCTTCAATCAGGAAAGGAGGGCCGCCATCCAAGCTGAAGTACAGAAGGGACTGGAAGCCGGACACCTCCGAGAGGTGCACCATCCGGACTGGATCGCTAACGTGGTCATGGTGCCAAAGAAAGATGGCAAATGGCGTATGTGCGTGGACTTCACCAACCTCAACAAGGCATGTCCGATGGACAGCTTTCCGCTGCCTCGGATAGACCAGGTGGTGGACGCGACTTCCGGCCATGAGCTTTTAAGCTTCCTCGATGCTTATTCAGGCTACCACCAGATCCGGATGCATCCGGACGACGAAAGCAAGACCAGCTTCACGACCGACTTGGGCTTGTACTGCTACACCCGAATGCCTTTCGGTCTGAAGAACGCCGGCGCGACATATCAGCGCCTGGTCAACAAAGTATTCGCCACACAGCTCGGCCGAAACATGGAGGTCTATGTAGACGACATGTTGGTCAAGAGCCGCCTTGCTGCAGAGCATCTGGCCGACTTGACCGAAACTTTCTCCGCCCTCAGGCGGTACAAGATGAAGCTGAACCCGGCCAAGTGCGCCTTCGGGGTGGCCTCCGGCAAGTTCCTCGGCTACATGGTCACTCACCGGGGGGTGGAGGCCAATCCCGAGAAGGTTTCGGCCATCATGCAGATGCGACCTCCGGCAATCTCCGAGAAGTACAGAGATTGAACGGGAGGATCGCAGCCCTCAGCCGCTTCATGTCAAGGGCGGCCGACTACTGTTTCCCCTTCTTCAAGCTACTGAAGAAGGCCAACAACTTCGACTGGACGGAAGAGTGCCAGACAGCCTTCAATCAGCTGAAGGTCTACCTCTCCAAAGTCCCCATCTTGTCCAAACCGGTTCCCGGGGAACCTCTAAGCTTTTACCTTGCAGTCTCTGAGACGGCTCTCAGCGCCGTCCTCCTCCGAGAGCAGGAGGGCGTTCAGAAGCCGGTTTATTACAACAGTCGAGCCCTTCAAGGAGCGGAATTCCGGTACCTTGTCCTGGAGAAGCTGGCTCTGGCCCTCGTCTCGTCCGCGAGGAGGCTCCGGCCCTACTTTCTAGCTCATCCCATGAAGGTCCTCACCGACCAGCCCCTAAGGCAGATTCTTTCCCGGCCGGAGGTGTCCGGCAGGCTGGCGAAGTGGGCAATTGAGCTGGGGGAGTTCGACATCTCCTACGCCCCCCGGGTAGCAATAAAAGCCCAGGCGTTGGCAGACTTCATCGCCGAACTTACCCCCGGCGCCCCCACGGCACCTCAGCCGGCACCCGACGCGGTCGAAGCCGAGACTACTTCGGCTGATACGCCGGTGGACGAATGGCGACTCTTCGTGGACGGCTCCGCATGCTCCACAGGCAGCGGCGCCGGGTGGATCCTGGCGTCACCCGAAGGGGTCGTCACGGAGTACGCCCTGCGTTTTTCCTTCCCAGCAACCAACAACGCCGCCAAGTACGAAGCTCTCATCTCCGGCGTCCGGGCCGCGAAGAAGCTTGGCGCCCGGAACCTGAAAGCCTTCAGCGATTCCCAGTTGATCGCCGGCCACATCTCCGGGGAGTACGAGGCTCGGGACGCGGTGATGGCGTCTTATCTCCAGGTAACTCGCAAGATCCTCACTCAATTCGATTCTTGTGAAATCGTGAGGATCCCGAGAGCCGAGAACACCCGAGCCGACGCTCTTTCCCGGCTGGCGTCAACCCAAGACGGGGGTGGAGGCCGAATGATCCTCGTCGAGGAGCTTGCCGAGCCAAGCCTCGGCGAAACCGAAGCCATGCAAGTTGCTGAAGCCGAGGCCGAAACATGGATGACCCCCCTCGTCTCTTTCCTTCTCCAAGGAGAAGTCCCGCCATATCCGAGGGAGGCGAAGCGCATTCGGCAGCGCTCATCCCACTTTCTCCTTTTGGACGGGGTGTTGTACAAGAAATCCTTCGGCCGACCACTGCTGCGGTGCCTCGGCCCGGCTGAAGCCGGCTATGCCGCAAGAGAAGTCCATGAAGGGGTGTGCGGGGCACATGCGGGAGGAAGAGCCCTGACTCACAAGCTCCTGAGGCAAGGCTACTGGTGGCCAACACTCCGAGAGGACGCTCTAGCCCTCGTACGGCGCTGCGACCAGTGCCAGAGGTTCAGCTCCCTCATTCATCAGGCAGCCACCCTTCTGACCCCCTTATCCGATCTATGGCCTTTCGCCCAATGGGGGATCGACCTCTTGGGACCTTTTCCCGTCGCCACCGGCCAAAGAAAGTTCCTCATCGTGGCAGTCGATTACTTCACCAAGTGGGTCGAAGCCGAACCTCTCGCATCAATAACCGATAGCAATGCTTGGAACTTCGTATGGAAGTCCATCATTTGCCGGTTCGGCATCCCTCGGGCCATCATTTCTGACAATGGAAAGCAGTTTGACAGCCGGCGGTTCTGCGACAACTGCGCCAGCTTTGGCATACTCCACAAATTCACTTCGGTAGCGCATCCTCAAGCAAACGGCCAAGTCAAAGTCACCAACCGAAGCCTCCTGCAGGGATTAAAAACCCGCCTCGGCGAAGCTAAAGGCCGGTGGGTAGAAGAGCTGCCGAGTGTTCTGTGGGCCTATCGGACGACAAGCCGAACCCCCACCGGCGAAACTCCCTTCCGCATGGCCTATGGGATAGAGGCCGTTCTTCCGGTGGAAATCGGCCTCCCTTCTCCCAGGGTCGTTGCTTACAGTCCGGAGGCCAACGAGGAAGGTTTGAAAGACCACTTGGACCTCATTGAAGAAACCCGAGATAAAGCTCGTATCCGGCTGGCGGCTTATCAACAGCGCATGGCCAAATACCACAACACTCGAGTAAAGCCCCGAAGCTTTGAAGTAGGGAGCCTCGTGTTGAGGAATGCTCATGCTTCCAAGCCAGCCGAAGCCTCAGGAAAGCTTGCCCCCAACTGGGAGGGGCCCTATCGGGTCAGGGAGGTGATCAAGCGTGGAGCTTACCGGTTGGAGACCCTTTCGGGCCAACCCCTTCCTCGCACGTGGAATGTAGAGCGTCTTCGGCGTTATTATATGTAAGTCACCTCTCCCCAGGCTTTCAGCCGGAGGGTATGAATAAAGAACTCTTTTGTTAATGAAACTTGTTATGGTTTTCTCTAAGTCCATGTAAACCGTATCGACCCCATCCTCAGCAACTGGAGGCGAGGCCCTTTCGGCCATGAGGCCCTTCCACCAGGATAGGAGCTCCCTGGCTTCCTTGCCCCTCGGCAGATCTTCCCCGGTCAGATCGACGCTCAGGCAGGCCCTCTGGGCGACAGCCAGTCCGAGGTCGAAGACCGAAGAAGACGCCAGCAGCTGGGCTCGGAGGATCTCTTGGGCGTACTCACGCCCGGCCTTGTAATCGGCGATGGCTGACTCCGCCGCCTCCTCCAGTTCCTGCCTCAGGGCCGAGACCTCCTCGGCGTGGCGGCGCTTCTCCGAAGCCCGCCGGGATTCCTTGTCCTGAATCTGGGCTTTGAGGGTCCGGATCTCGGTCTGAGCCGCAGCAAGCTCGCCCTCGGCCTTCGCTTTCTCCCAGTCGGCCTTTGCCTTGGCCTCGGCAGCAGCCCGGGCCTCTGCTGCCCTTTCCACTAGCTGCGCCCGCGCCCGACCGCTCGCGGTTGCGAGCCTATCGATCAAGGGCTCGATGCAGTGCGCCGCCGAGGTTCCTTCGCCAGAACCGGCCGAATCCCCCTCGGCCTCGAGAAGCTTGAGCCGGAGCAGCTCCTGTTGATGCATCAGGACGCTGCCCGTCATCGCAGCCTGCGAGCCGAGAGCAGACAAGGGTTAGAAAATCCAGATAGCCAATGGAGGATAGGTTGAAAAATTTTCGGACTTCCTACCTGGACCGCAAACCGGGCGCTCATCGCCGCCAGGTCGATAATCGAATGCTCCTTCAGCTCTTCGAAAGCTGAAGGGAGAGTGAAGCTGCTGAGCAGACGGAGGCACGTCTGCGGGTCCTGCATACTTTCATCTTTGTACACCCCCGGCACGGGGTGCCACCATTCATGCTGCGCCCGGGGCGCCAGCGACCCAGAGCCTCCGTCACCGGCCCCTGCCGATACGGCCGGAGGGGAGTCGCCCCTCGACGCCTCGGGAGACGCCAGCCTTGCGGCCCTTCGGGTCCCGGTGCTCCTCCTGACCAGCGGCGCCATCTCCACCTCTTAGGCCTCCTCTTCCCGGGGGCGCTTCGACGCTCGGCCGCCCCTTCGAGCAGCGAATTTTGTCTTCTGCTCCCTCTCGAGAGCAGCGGCGGCAGCGCGACCCTCGGCAGAGGCCGCAGTCCTTGGGACCCCGCCTCGGGTCCTCGGAGCTCCCGCGCCTCGGCCAGACCTGCCTGCTGCTTGCGGGACCGGCACCCGGCCTGAACCGCGCTGGTCGGATATCAGGTCGAGGAGGTCGTCGAGATCGGCCATTGCTGCAAGCAAGAGTGACGCGTTAGTAACAAGACAGTGGTCAAATGCAAATACAAAGCCGACTTACCCTCGGCCGAAACTTCATCAGCCTCCTCAGCCGGAGGAGCTTCGGCCGGAGGAGCGGCAGTCCTTCCCCCGCGGCCCCGTGGAGTCTCCCCGAGAGGAAGGTAAGGGAAGGCCCGCTCCGGATCAAACTTGGGGTCCGGCCAAACCCCGGCATTTATCAGCCGCTCCGCGTCGGTGAGAAGCCCCGAGACGTCGTATGGGGCCTTAACCTGGACGTGGCCCACGATAGTGCTCTGAACAGGGGTCAGAGCAGGAGAGTCCGAGAGGCCTGCAGCCAGCGGCGCCCATTCGGTGGGGAAGGGCCACACGCCCTTCTCGTTCTCCGGCAGAGAGATGAAGATGAACTTCCTCTTCCAGCCGTGAATGGACGAGGGCTTCCCGGAGAAGATGCTTCGGCCGACCCGAGGGACGAAGCAGTACCACTCGGACTTCCCCTGCCTCTGGATTTTGAAGAGATAGCGGAAGACATTGATGGAGGGGAGGATCTTTATATGAGTAAAGACGCTCAGAAATCCGTACACAGTACGCCAAGAATTGGGAAAGAACTGAGACGGGGCCAGCCCGTAGAAGCTAAGGAGATTAATGACGAAGGTGGGAAGAGGGAGACGGAAGCCCGCCTCGAAGCTATCAACATAGATGGAGAAGAAGCCCGGGCGAACAGTATTTGCCCTGGTGGCGGAATCGGGCCGATGGGGGGTCGTCCAGGAAAGAAGCTGAAAGTAATAAACTAGGTTCCTCACCTCTACGTCCGAGAGGGCGCAGGACGCTCCCGAAACAACGTCCGGAGGACGGCGTCCCGAGGTGGAAGCCTGGCCTGGGTCCCGGACTTCCTAGGTAGCCTCGGCCTCGGAAGCCTCGGCACCCGAAGCCTCGGCCTCAGAAGCCCCGGCCCCGGAAGCCTCGGCCCCAGAAATCTCGGCCTCGGAGACCTCCGCTCCAGAAGTCTCGGACCCCTCGGTCCCGGAGTTTTCAGACTCCCCAGACATTGCGGAAGCAAGGGAACCCGAGGCGAGAGGATCTGACAGGGAAGACTTAAGAGAATTGGAAGGAGTATACTCCTCGTCCGAAGGAGTAATCTCGCTGGAAGGGCTCCGGACCATAAGGCCGCGAGGGAGAAGAAGGAGGCCAAAGCTTACTCGCAGAAAGGGGGAGGAAGTCTCTCTTGAGCCAAATGCAACTTCAAGCCTCCAAGCTCCACCGGCGATGCACTCTGAGGGACGAAGAACCTCCCACGGTAGCCGACGAGCTCGGACGAAGACTTCAGGAAGCTAGCCTTTCGATGGAGAAGGAAGAAGAGCTCGGATGGTTGCAAGGGAAACGCAAGCGCAGCAGCAAGAAGAAGAACAGTGCCCTACTGAGGGCCTGTATTTATAAGCCCATTCGAAACGCCTCCCGCCGAAGCCAACGGCCGAGATCATCCCGCTCGTCCCCTCGCTCCTCCCGGATGCCCGCCACGTGCACCGTCCTTCGGCAATGATGACGGGCCGGCTCCGGGACTTGAAGCAGAGCAATCAACGGCCGAGAGCGCTCCGACCCTTCGGCTGATCACTCGGATGCCCGCCACGTGTCCCGATCCGCGTGTGACAAAGGGGACGGCGGCAATCCGAGTGAAGCCTCAGGCGGAGACCGAGGCGATCCGCGACCCGCGGGCGGCCAGGATCCGTTTGTGCTTTTGACGGAGCGGCTGGATGCGCGACGCGTGTCCCGTGCTTCCTAGCGAGGCGACGCGCCATCCCATCCATTTAATGAAGCCTGACACAAGTCAGAAGGCTCGGCCCTTCGGCTTCTGGGCTCTGAGCCTTCGTCGCCACCCCGAGCGAAGACGGAGCAACCGCGTAGCCCTCGGCCGACCGAGGGCACCCTCTTCCCAGCGACGAGAAAGGGAAACAGACCTTTGGGTAAAGCACATGTCACAAAATTCTTCTGACAGCTTCGGGCTATACTCTCGCCATCTCAGAACTGAGGAAGACAAGAGTGGGGGGCTATGTGATGAGGCAGAATCCGATTCGGCCCATTAAGACAAGCCCAACCCCGTTCAGCCCAACAGCAGCAGTACCAGGCCCTCCGGGAGCTTTCGGCCCGCCAGCGGCCCACCAGCAGCCTTCGGCCCCTAAGCGGCACCGTCGCTCCCGGCCCAACAGGCTTCAGCCCGTCAGCGGCCCACCAGCCTACGGCCCGGGAGCAGCGCGGCAGCCCAGGGCCCAACAGGCTTCGGCCCGTCAGCGGCCCAACCTCCTTCGGCCCGGTAACCGAATCCGGCCCACTCCGGTGGCGGATCGGGCGCTATGGCGGTTTATCAGTAAACCTTCATTTAGTCCTATATCGGCTGCCACCGTTAACCATCCGCTATCCTCTGCTATAAATACCCCGCTATTTATGGCCAAAAGGGTGGGTGGAAAAACGGATGCCTCCCCAAGCTTCCGAAACCCTTAAAGGACTTCAGTCCGAATAGCATAAAAGCTGCTCTTTCTTGCCTTCTGAATCGAATCTTCTTCAGGAGCTAACTTGACCGTCGGAGGGGGTTCCCCAGGGCTGACGCCCGGGACTCCTGCTGACTGGTTCTTCTTCTTCTTTCCTTCCTGCAGGGGCTCGGTTCGAATCATCGCCGACCTCCCCGAGTCGGTCTCGGCCGCCGACCTCGGATTCCTCTCCCTGGTCTCGACGCCGAACGCCGGCTGCCCCAAGACAGGAGACTCGGTCTCGCGCTGAAGGAGCCTTCGGGCGCACCGTCCAAGAGCAAGCCCGCTCCGAGTCGCCCCCGGCCTCGGACCTTCGGCTTCGACTCTGCCGCCTGTCGACGAGCAGAGGGGAGGAAGCTCATCCCCGCCGTTCCTTCCCAGGAGACTCGGTCTCGCGCCGAAGGAGCCTTCGGGCTCACTATCCAAGCCAGGAGACTCGGTCTCGCGCTGAAGGAGCCTTCGGGCTCACTGTACAAGAGAAAGCCCGCTCCAAGAGGGCGGCAGGAGACCCGGTCTCGCGCTGAAGGAGCCTCCGGGCTCACTCTCCAACAGCATGCCCGCTCCGAGTCGCCTCCGGCATCGGACCCCAGGCTCCGCCTCTGCGTCCTTCGCCTTCCGGATCCCCGTCGGGCCCCTCTCGAACACCGATCCGACCCAGCTCTGGATCCTCTTCTTACCGGATTCCATCTGCGGAATCCGGTCGTGATAGATCCAGTCTACATCACTAGTCATTTATACATATGTGTATATCTGACCAGTGTGCCACCTTGTCTAAAAAAAAAAAGAAAACCCTGGAATACATTGTAGATTTTTTAGTCCTTTGACAAATGTGGAAGATCTACTCTTATCAATCATAGAAATGCCATTATATCACATTTTCTATCACAATCATTGGGAGTCATATGATGGTTTGATCAAGGAGCTTTCATTAATTATATTAACTGCGCAAAAAATTATGTCAACAATAATTTTAATAAGAATTATCATATCAAGAGATCAAACGATTGTCAACAAGTGTGACAAAATAAGAGAGAAAAATGTGATATAATAGCATTCCTTTATCAAGAATGAAGCAAACATGGACCAGATTATGGATATGTTTTTGGGCATTCTTACATAACAAACTATGTTTCATTATGCCTTGGTATGCTTTAGGCATTTGCCTTTGCAATGCACGGAACAAGACTATCTGGACTTGATTGTCAAGACTTTTCTGTGCCCTTAGACTCATCAAAAAGAAAAGAGAGATGAATAAGTCATTTATTTCTGAGATGATATGACAGAGTAAGTACACTCTCTTCTATTGAGTCTAAGGACTCAAAAAGATCGGCCTTTTTTTTTATAGAAATGGTCCATACGATCAGGTCGATCACCTTGTCATGCATATCTCTGAATTCTGATGCAAATTGACGTACACTTGAGATGCCCTTTTCCCATATGGAAAATCTCAAGAGGGTGCACCAAAAGCATTACTCTGAGAAATTAAGTGTTATGTTAATTGTTCGTACAGCACGAATCATTTGATCCTTTCGGGGGACGGCAGATGCTCTAATTAATTTGGCGCATGTCAGACCCGTACTACTGTTTAGTTTAACATAAAACACTGTAAAAATTACTTACAGTTCTCCGAGACACAAAACATAAGTATCACAATGTTCTACGTCAAAATAAATGAACTCTTAATTTAGCCTCATTAGTAAATTTGATGACTGTGGCACAAAAGATTTTTCTTGTGAAATTCAAAAATTAAAGAAAATATTCATGTCTAGTGAGCATTTGATACATGAATCAAACACACTTCCGTTATATTTGATCGGTAAAATTAAGCAGTTATCAGTAAATAAAGTATTGAAATTATTTACACAATAAGAATATTGACAAATGAAATATTTAAAGAATAGTTTATATACATTTCTTTAAATAATAATGTATATACACATATACCAAAAAAATGATTTCAACATGATCAAAATCTAACATAATTAAATGAGTAATACTTGCTGCACCGCATACGGATCGGTACAACTCAAAAGAATAAAATATTTTTAAAAATGTTTAAGATAGTCCCCACTATGTTTGACATGTCTGTGCAATCCGATTTCCGATTTGATGATTCAAAAAAAGCTAAAAAATAAAAAATCCAGTCCCACTTTATTAGGTGTAGCCCATTAAAAAAAATAACTATTAATTGAGAGTCAATTTTTAACTTTTAAAATTTTTTTCAATCACTTTGATCAAAAATTGAGTTATATGAACATATACGAAATGGTGGGATCCACTTAAAAAAATAAAAAAATATTTTATTCTTTAAGAATTGTACCTTAACTTGTTGCATGGCACGGAATGCAGCAAATATTACTTCATTTAAATAGGACCGTAATCCGGACCATTTCAAACTCTTGTAACTTGGTTGGACCGAAGAGGTTGTTTCCACCGAGGAAAGAAATGAGACAATTTGGACCCTTTCCCTGAGTCTTTGTATGAACCCATAAATATTATTGGTTGAGATCTATATTTTATTTTTTATAAATGCAGTGAGTTCCAAATATACATAATTTCTAGTCAATAAAATTTTAAGTCCCACTAAAAACGGAGAAGGGTCCAGCGGATCCGAATCCTCGACCCGGATGTTCTTGCCACCAGACGTACAAGCTGGCCAGGTGCCTCAGAAACAATGGGTCATGTGATGCCTCGTTGGAACGTGTCTGCTAGAAGCGGCGCTGTGTACACACGTGCGAACATACCTCATTCCCTTAAATATATTACATGTCTAATCAAGTGGAGGAGGCACACCAAAGTGGGAAGACGTGGAAGGTCGAGGCAAGGACGGGGCAATCACAAGTGCACAGTAACCATCTGATTAGACGTCAGGAAAACTGATGACCACAGCCTCGGACCTCTAGGCGTGAGTGTACCGCAAGCCAACACATTGCAGCCTTGACACTAGGCCACCTTTTACTGACCCATTGCCCACTGGGGGGCCCTTTCAAGAATTTAAATCGCTGATTTTTTTTTTGAACAGTAAATAAGCTTATATATTATTCGTGATGAAATTGGAGACGGCGTAACATGCAGGTTTTCATGGTCAAAAAAAACCATGCAGGTTTTGATCTGCCTCGTTGTAATATTTTTGGCATTAGAATCTATGTAGATTAAACGTCTAGACCATTATTATCCGTACGTCTACTTTGATTAAATGGATTACTTATTAGTATCACTGTGATAGGATGACAATGCATGCAATAAGTGTATGATTTTTTTTTGTTTTTAATAACAAATTTATGGAAGACCAGTTCAATATCTATACCGTTCGATTTTAATTGTTTGATGAAAAGAATTTGAAAAATATTACGTTACTATGCAATTTGAGCTGTAACATGTTCTGGCGCAGCGTGCTGCAATACTCGTGCTGCTGCCAGCACTATACTCTTGGTTATATAGAACATGCCCTCTATGTTGGTTCAGCTGAGGAGTAGGAATAATCCCATAAGCATAGAGTAATACTTGTTGTACATGGATTATAATGTATGAGGCGTAGTCGTAATCGGATGATTGTGCAGCAGTCCATAGGATGGGGTGGGATTTTTTTATTTTTTGTCATATTTTTAAAAAAAAATTAGAGTATATATATATATAAATAAAAACTTTTTTATTTTAAAAATAAGATTATACAGTTGAGTCGGAGTCGACCCAAATTTATTAACTGTATTATTAAATTTTTGATCGGACATTTTAAAAATTTCGACAAAAAAATCAAAAGAATTAAAAGCCTGTGCCCGACAGAGTGAACTCCTCAGTCCTCAGCGCTCGGGTGCACCCATGGTGGGCCCAACTCGGGTGCAGACGCTGGCGACCGAGGGAACCCGACCCTTATTTCTATAGTTTCCACCATCTCCTCATCTGGCCACCTCATTCCGGTAGTAACTTGCATGATTCGCCGGTAAATTTCTTCCGAAAGTAAGCGTCTTCGCTTTGATCCACCAGCACCTATCATTGCTTTGGAAGTGATCTCTCTCTCTCACACACACACGCGCGCGCGCGCGCGCACACACAAAACCGAGGCAGCTAGCTGTTGTGTTTTCGTTGCTTCTGATGCATCTCGTCCGTTGCATGTAAAAGGACAAATCCCATTAGGATCCTTCCGCGCTTGTGCACGTCCCTCCACCCCCACCCTGTTCTTTTGCCTTCAACGCACGGCTTGGGCAGGTCCTCAAAAGACAAACTGGCGCCGCTTATACTGCGCTTGTGTTGGAGGGGGCAACACAACACTACAACAGACACCCTGGCCCCCCCGTCCGTCTCTTATCCTCCACCTCTGGCAAGTGGCTACCCCAACCCGGCCCTCCCCAAGCTTCCCCTCCCCCCACCACATGTCCTCTCCCTTGTCACCCCAGCGCACCAGTCCTCCTGCAGGTGGCCTCCCCCCCGCCGCCTGAGATGGAGCAGCTCGTGGAGGTCACGGAGCAGGAGGTCCTCATCGACTTCCAGCCGGGCGTCAAGTGCCGCGCCACCGTCCACCTCAGGTCCCTCCACCCCACCGCCCACGTCGCCTTCAAGGTCCAGACGTCTTCCCCGCACAAGTTCCTTGTTAACCCTCCCAGCGGCCTGCTGTCCCCCCTCTCCGCCGCCTCCTTCCAGGTCATCCTCAAGCCCCAGTCGCAGGTCCCCTCCCCTTTCCCCCGCTCCGCCTCCGACCGTTTCCTCATCAAGGCGGCGCCCGTGCTCCAGGAGGACCTCCCCGGCAACCCCGACGCCGTCAACGCCTGGTTCTCTGCGCGGCCGCACCTCGTCACCAATGACACCCGGCTCAAGGTTGTGTACGCGGGGGCGGTCCTCCTCCGCCACGCCGTCTCCGAGGGGGATGCCGACGCTGTCAGGCACATCCTTCGGCGGCAGAAGTCGCTGGTAACCCGGCTCGGACCCGGCGACTCGGCAAGCCTACTGCGCTCCGCGTCGACGTGCAGAGACCCGGCCGTGCTCAATCTGTTGGTGGAGGCCGGGCTGAAGCCCCCCAAGCAGAAACCACCGGGGCAAGTGCCCACAGCATCCGCGGCCGCAACCAGCACCGGCGTCTCCAATGAGAAGGAGAAAGTAAGCGCGGACGCGGCGGTGGCCTCGTCGTCGAAAGGGTGGACGCCCCTGCACTCCGCCGTGGTGTCCGGCGGCTACGACGCGCTCGTGCGGCTGGCCGAAGAGTCGGGGCCCCCCGAGCTGGACAGGAGGGACGGCGAAGGGCGGACGCCGCTGCACCTGTCAACGGGCAAGGGGCACATCAGGTGCGCCAGGGCGCTGCTCGAGCGGGGCGCCGACAGGAACGCGCGGAGCAACGACGGGCGCACAGCGCTGCACAGGGCCGCGGCCAACGGCGACCAGGAGATGGTGGCGCTGCTTCTGGACGTGGGGGCCGACCCCTCCATTGTGACCGTCCGTGGTCGCACGCCGCTAGACGTCGCTCGCGACAAGGGCCATGTAAGTTACTCACTCGGGATCCCCTCGAACCCCATTCTCCTCTCTATACCGGCAACTCGGCCCCGGTAGGCAGTCAATTTTAGGCCGGTTGAGTTAAATCTTTTGAGCGTTAAGTTGACTTGCTGTAAAATTTGAACAACATAACTGGACTGCATTCGACCCGTTCTTCAAAACTCCCCCTCCACCCCCTTTTTACCTACATGTTTATGAGTTGGATCAAGTTAGAATAAGTGGTCAGATTAGGATTTTACCAGATGTATTTCGCGCTAATTAAACACAGTGGCTCTTCTCCTGCAGCAACAGGTGGTGGAGATACTCGAACGTGGGGAGATGGTGCTGACGGCCGCGAGGAGAGGGGAGCTCAAGCGCCTGGAGTCGCTGCTAAGGAAGGGCGTCGGCGCCAACGGGCGCGACCAGTACGGCATGACGGCCCTCCACTCGGCCGCCGTGAAGGGCCACCGCGAGGTGGTGCGGCTGCTGGTGGACTTCGGGGCGGAGCTGGAGTGCCAGGACGTGGAGGGCCACACCCCGCTGCACCTGGCCGTGGAGGGCGGGTGCGTGGACACCGTGGAGGCGCTGGTCCAGCTGGGGGCCAACGTGAACGCCAAGAGCAGGAGGGGGGCGACGCCCCTCTACATGGCTCAGTCCATGGGGTACGACGCCGTCGCGCAGCTCCTCGTCGGGAGGGGCGCCGCTTCTTCCTGCGTCGCCTCGTCCTCTTCCTCCCAGTCTCCTGGTGCCCCCAACTGAAGGAGCATTGGAGAAGAGGGAAGACCTCGGATCACATTGAGGGATGATTTCGTTTTTAATTTTCTTAACCATCCGATCTGGCTCTCTTAGAACTGCCTTCACCTCATGAGTTTTTAGAAAAAAAAAAAAAATAAATAGAACAACCCTCAGTCAACACAGCCGTCTAATTTAATAGATAGAACAACCCTCAGTCAACAAGTATTACTCAAAGGTTTTTACTTGCTTGCACTCACTGTTATTGCAGTCAAAATAAAAAATATATATATGTTTTAAATCTTTAGGCCTCCCTAAAATATGACCCACGGATTCTTACAATCTGATGTCTAATCAGATTACTTAAAAACTATAAATATTTAAAATTACTTTTAAGCTCAACCACAATTTTTTTTTGGTTCATTGAGATTTGCCTTCTGAATTTTTAGAAATTTTTAGATCATCTTAGATCTGTATAAACATGTAAGTTGGATTGGGTTCAACTTACTGACAATTGCCATATGATCTAAAATCAGACTACATACGTGATCCGACATTCACTACGTTCTTTCAAAAACAAAACAGTGATCGTTGCTATTTTACCAGTTGATTGAAAATTGATTATACTGAATGTTGCATTAAATATTTTTCAAAATAAAAAAGGAAACGACTCAAAAGGATTGGGCTAGGTAAGAGTATGGGACTTTGGGTATCCATCGATGGATCGCCCTTGGGTAGGCCAAGAATTCTTCTCCCTTTTTGCTCCGTCTGATGGCTGATCTCCTCAACAATTTGGCGACTTCCTTCACCTGTTTGAAACCGATTTCCAGCACATGGCAGGTGGCTCAACAGATACTATCTCTTTTACAGAGCGCTTCTTATATTCTATTACGACGCTCACTCATGTCACATCATTGGAATGGTGATCTATTTCTTTAATAAAAAATCAATTAATTTAAAATATATAATAAAAATTAAAATAGGTGATTGAGATGCATTGCCATCTCAGTCTGCATGGGAGGAAACCTTATTGAGGTGGATAATGTCAACTCAAAGGGACGTCTGCCTAATTGGAGCCAAAGAATTTTCTTGTGGCCGAAGAGGCTGAAATAGTGCAAGCCCATTAACTCCCACGAGATCTCGGCCCATCAAGTCCACTCAGACCCAGAGGCCTAACAAGTTTGCGATGCATGGCTAACGTCAGCTCACCTAGGCATCCCGCCATCCCCGATTCACTAGCAAGTCTAGCGTGATTTTCTGCAAGCAGGCAGCGAGACCCATATTGGAAAGAGAAATACTTGCCGCACCACACGCGCACGGAGTGCAGATGGCACCGCATGCAGGCGGACAGATGTAGCAGTAGTGATTTTTTTTTTTTTCTTAGGTCGATCAAATCATGGTTGACACCTTGTGTGCTCTGATCGGATGACTTAAAAAAAACAAATTAAAATTTAAAAATCGAACTCAATGAAAAGTAAAAAAAATATTGTTCATTGACTCGATATTTGAATTTTCAAATTATTTTTTGTCGTCCGATCGGAGATCGAATTATATGGACGTATAAGACGTGGTGGGGCCCACCTAAAAAAATTCAAAAAAAAATAGACTGCACCGCGAGCAGTGCAGCAACTCACTCGCGGTGCAACAAGTATTACTCTATCGGAAATGCCCAAGGGAATCGACCAAGTCTTCTGTCATTTCTTCAAATATCACAACACTTGAGTTTTACCCTCAAACCTTTGATTGCTCCCATTATGTCTGATCATTATTAGATTATTTATAAGGATGATCTTATTAATGCTTATGGTAAGACTTCTACAATGATAAATAATTCTGACAAAAGTATATATGAACCTTTGATTATCTAGAATATTCATGCGAAAACCAGTATACCTAGCCAGAAGTACTTCAAGAGTAGAGTACCCATGTGGATCTCAACTTGGAACATCAACGCAGCGATCGTCCATCCAAAGGATCTCATCCATGCACATTTGCACCATTCTAACTGGTTCGGCTAGCCAACGACGCTGTCCAAGACCGCCGCGCCATGTTCCGCGCCGCCGTGTTCGGAGGGGGAAAAGCGAAGCCGATCGTGCATAGACGGCAGCATGCAACAAGAGCACCATGCATAGACGGCAGCATGCAACATGCACCACGAAGGGATCACAGTTGGACTATGAATAGGGGTGCATGGCCGGATTAATAATTATGAATTTTGATATCATATTAAAATTATTAGATCATCTAACTCAAAATTTTCGTGAACACGCTTATAAGTAAAAACGTGGCTACCATAAACTCAAACTAAACTCAACAGTTGTCAGTAAATGCATTTTCTTCCCTGTTTCAACTTCTCACCTTCAGCAGCCGCTGTTCCTCTTCCCTCCCGTTCCTCTCCTCCTGCACCCCTCCTTCAACTTCTCCCCTTCCGCAGCCCACGCTCCCCTTCTCCTTAAACTTGTGATTATTATTTGCTTTTAGTTGCCGCTATTTACTTGTCAATAATAAGTTTACCATGTTTAGATGCAATCTTTGGAAGCAACTATTATTTTATTAGGTATTATCCAAACTATATTTCTGTTATTTTAGATGTTTTCGGATTCTGCTCAACAGTCCCTTGCAAACAAGACCATAGTGATGCTGTTTATTTGTCAACAATTGCTCAACGGGTTTTTCGGACTATATTTCTATTATTTTTACATACTTCGCAGATTATTTCTGTTATTTTCATGAGACTCTCGAACTCAAAATGATCGCCCAAACAAGACGAAACTTGAGCATGTTTTGTAACATAGACATTGGCTCTATCTTACATCACGGATATCTTTTATGAGTAATATTTACTGCAATGTCATTGTAATGCATGCACAGCACCGTCAGATCGATTTGGAAGCGTTTTTCATTTTTTAGGAGGGACGTTTTTCATTTTCTTTATTTTTTTGTCGGATTTTTAAAAAAAATTTAAGCGTCCGATCAAAAATCAAAAAGTACATCTGGATTGTTCGGGTCGGCTTCAACCTGAATGTATTTTTTTTTTTCAAAAAAAAAATTGGACACAAACCTTGAATTACGTGCAACATGTTTTTTTTGGAAAAAAAAATATGCATTCGGGTCGGGGTCGACCCAAACAATCTGGATATACCTTCATATTTTGATCGGACGCTCCAAAAAAATTTAAAAATTCGACAAGAAAACAGAAAAAAAATGAAAAACACCTCCAAACCACCTCCTAAATTTTTGAACGGGCTCGGGCGGCTGTTGTGCCATGCATTGTAATCCACAGTGAATTGCAATGTATGGCATTGCAGCAAGTATTACTCATCTTTTATTTATATTTTGTGCAATCAGTGAGTGTTTTTTATTATTTTCTGCAATCTAAGAATGACATGCACGTGCATATAGTATATACGTATAGTCTGATATAATTTATTCAAAATTTATGCGAACGTATGGACTCAGAAGGATCGGCAAGTGGGAGAGTCAAAAACTATGTTTGGACTGAAACGCAAAATAAATGTTTTATTTTTTTATTATTAGAAGAAAGTCGAAATGGAGGAAGAGACAGAACATGATTCCAAAGGATTCATGGCGTAAAATAAGAACTCTACTTGATGAGAAAAGTCCACCTACTGATCTGCAACAATTGACAAATCGTTATTGTCGTGGATCTAGGTTTCGTAAAATCGAACCTGCGGCGTATGAAGAGAAAAAATGGAAATGAGAAAGTGGGCCAGGCCCACACTGAGCCGAGATCCAAATCTTGCAAGACCCAAAGAATTGTGAGAAGAAAGCCTCAGGTGTGACCGAGGGCTTCCTGTTAGGTTCGCTACGTCGGATCTGAGAGAAACGCAGTGGAAAATAAAATCGGATCTATGCCGTTTCGGATATTAAAATAAATAGTGAAAATCAGATTTTCACTTTGCGCAGATTCGAGTTTGTGTTCGTCTGATTCCATCGGTGCGATGCCGCAAGTCGCGCAGGTATCCGGTCTCTAGCAGTACCCACGCAATCTTCTTCTCAATAGATCGTCCTCGTTTCATCCGCAGATCCCGTCTGGTTGCGCGTGATTCTCCGCGACATGCGGATTCAAATTTCCCATCGGATGAGAAGCGGAGCTTGTGGGAGACGGAGCAAAGCCTCTAAGAGGGCCGGCCTCAGAAGGGGGTGCCCAAGAAAGAGAGAGGAGAGAGAGGGGGGCGGCTAGCTCAAATCAGAGTTGCTGGCCTCTGACCTAGCAGCAGTTCTTTTATAATAAGTGACTTTGCGATTTTTAGGAAAAAATCCATACTTTTCATAAAATCCGTTAAATAATCCATCGACTTGAAAATCTGTTACGTGTGACCCTCTAGGTCTAAATATCAGTCCAGTTAATAACTCATTATGCCCAGTAACTCTTTACTGACTCACTAAATTAATTAATATCCTTATATCAATTAATTAGTCGGATTCAATGTCCCACAATAAATTCAGACGGACTTCCAATCATGTTGGGTGTCTAGCAACACCACGTGAATCGGAAAGACATTGAAATTTTGCAACCCACTAATAGAATATTTCCGTCATCAGTTACCGCGCGGATATAATCCTTCCTCCGTGCAATATTCCTGAATCAATCTAGAGTATGGTTTATTGTTTAAACCCTAACCGGTCGATTCACTTGAATCAGATGCCGCTATATTATATCCGATAACTCCTTATCTGATACAGTATCCTCCCTGGTCAGGGACTTAAGCACATCATTCCCGGAACATCCTCTCTCCTATTATCAATAGCAGATGATCCCTTGTTGACCACATAATTACCTTCGAGGGCATCTCTCTGAATCCGATCATTTAACTTATTGATATCCCATGATTAGGGATTCGTTGGTCAAGATCAAAGTTCAGAAATTTACCAAAAAAACATCATTGGTGTCTCAGGTCTAAGGATCATCCACGCAACCGTGACAAAGAATCGAATTGGTTAACAAAAAATCTATATTCGCAATACGTAAGATGTTTCTCACAAATCCTCATAGAGAAGTTTTTAGACAGCTATACATTTATTGATGACGTCATCTCTACATCATTCCCAATGAGTAAGATATCGTCCACATAAAGAACCAAGAAGGTAATTACGTTCCCACTATTTTTCTTGTACACACATGGCTCATCTATATTCTTAATGAAGCCATAAGATTTAATCGTCTCATTAAACTTTATTTTCCAACTTCAGAAAGCTTGCTTCAGTCCATAAATAGACCTTTGTAATTTGCATATCATTTATGGATATTCTTTCGATGTGAAGCCTTCTTATTGTATCATATACACCTCTTCCTCCAAGTTTCCATTGAGGAAAACTGTCTTCACATCTATCTACCAAATTTCATAATTATAATATGCAGTAATGACAAGAAGTATTCTAATAAACTTAATCATAACAACAAGCGAGAATGTCTTGTCATAGTCAACACATTATCTTTGACGATAGCCTTTCGCCACAAATCTTGCATGATCTTTCTTTTAAAGATCTACTTGCATCCGATGGGTACTATACCATCGGCAAGTCTACCAAGTTCCAAACTTAGTTGATGTACATAGACTGAATTTCAGAGTTCATAGTTTCTCGCCATTTCTCGACCTCTGGACTCCCAATGACCTCCTGGTAAGTCATAGGATCATCATCCTCATTATAGAGTATTCTAGAATCATCTCCACTGATATGTCCCACATATTTTTCAGGTGGTTTAGGTACTCTAACAAACCTATGAGGTTCTTATGTGTTTTCTTGAACATGTTCAAAAACTGACAATTCATCTGATAGACCTATGATAGTCCGTGAGTTTAGAACTTCTTCCAGAGTTACTTTACTCTTACTGTCATTTTGGAGAATATAATCTTCTTCCAATAAGACAGATCTCCTAGCGACAAACACATTATTCGCCATAATGATATAAATAGTATTCGTACGTTTCTTTCAGATATCCCACAAATCTACATTTATCAGTTTTGGACTCCAGTTTTATCTGTGTCATGTCTTTTAATATGAGTAGGACATCCTCAGACTTTAACATGCTTAAGGTCTGTTTTCCTTCCTTCCCATATCTCATATGGAGTAGATTCAATAGATTTACTGAGTACATGTTCAGGATATACATAGCAGAGTTAAGTGCATATCCCCACAGGAACACCGGTAATTTAAATATGCTCATCATAGATCACACAATTTTCATCAATGTGTGATTCCTCATTTCTGATATATCATTCATCTGAGGTGTATAAGGAGGTGTAAGCTGAGAAATGATACTATTATCCTTTAAGTATCGTGTGAATTCTGTACTTAAGTATTCTCCACCACGATTAGATCGGATGGTTTTAATACTCTTTCTGATTTGTTTCTATACTTCATTCTTAAATTCTCTGAATTTCTTAAAGGCTTCTGATTTATACTTCAATAAGTACACAAAACTATATCTTGAAAAATCATAAGTGAATGTAATGAAATAGGAAAAACCACTAATGGCTTGAGTAGACATAGGATCATATATATCATAATGTATTAGTTCCAATATGTCCTTAACTCGTTTTTCACTTCCAATAAATAGAGATTTAGTCATTTTACCTATTAAACATGATTCACAAACTGCATATGATTCAAAATCGAATAAATATAAATATCTATCTTTATGTAATCTTTGGAGCATGTTTTCTCCAATGTGACTAAACCTACAATACTATAGGTAGGCTCTGTTCACTTCACACTTGTTCTTCTTAAGAGCATTATCAACATGAAGACTATCATGAGACACATCCATTAAGTATAATCCATTGCATAATAAAAAAGAAGCAACCATTTTATTTCTAAAATAAATAGAACAACTATTATTCCCAATAAATATAATGTACCCAACTCTATCTAAATAAGAAATAGATAAAATGTTTCTTATTATGCTAGGTACATAATAAAATTCATCTAATGAAATATAGTCTTGAGATGGCAGCTTAAGATTCACTATCTCCACAGCGATCGTCACAACTCTTACGCTGTTACTTAGCCTCAGCTCCACCTCACCGGTCCTCAAGTTATGTCTTCTTGTCAGCACATGTGCAGTATTGCAGATATGAGAAACACATCCAATATCTAATACCTATGATGTATAATTTCTAACTGACAAATTTACGTTTATTATATAGATACCTGAAACGTCATGCTGCTTCGCTTTTCCTTAAGCCTTGTCTTTAAGGTATTCTTTGTAATTCTTCTTTCAGTAGCCTTTCTACCATTTGTTGTTGACCAAGTTCTATAGAACTGGAGACAAAGGAAGATAACTTTATCCCCTTTATCATTACTTCCCTTTATCATTACTTTTGGGATTAAAAAGTAGAGATAAGTCACTTCTAGGCAGAATGACCATCCGGCTCCCTTTTTCTCTTTTGGGATTAAAAAACAAGTTAACGGATAAAAGAAAAATGATAACTCTATTTTGTAATTGACAAAAGGTGACCAATAGATGACGATGATCGCTTGTCATGACTGATGAAGGCCAGCCCTCAGGCGGGCTAGATCTGGCCCATCGAGCAAACGCCGACCTTCCATTCAGAGCAAGCCCAGACCTGAGCATCCATTGCTCGGATCCAAAATCCAGCCCATCGGACTAAGAGGTTGCCTGAGACTCCTGATCCGCCAGCCACACGTTAAAAGTACCTGGCCTAACAATATAGGCTGGCGTGATAATACGAGATTGAGATCACCTGAACCTCCTCCCTGGATCTTTTCCTGAGCCTTTTAATCCCATTGACAGAAAAAAATATATATATTAATTTATGGAGTAAAGCTCATTCTATTAATGAGTTACTTTTCTTACCAGTGAGATTAAAGGACCCAACAAAAGGGGCCAAGGAGAGGATCCAGATGATCTCAATCAGATAATACATCCACTACTAGGGTCGCTCACTGTGCACTATAAATGGCATGGAGGTCCTTCAAGAAACGTGAATTCATTCTCCGATTGGACTTGATGGTCTGAGGATTAACCCTGGATAGCAATGCCTGGGACTCACCTTCTCCTGACTTGCAGATCCCAAGGATTCGGATCGCCCCCGGCTCCGAGCATCAAGGTAATCGCCCGGCGGATTTAGGGGCCGCGATCTTCACACTCGTCGTCAATGACCACCGTGGCTGGTAGTGGTCAGTGATGGTTGGGGACGGCGACAATGGCCAGAGTAGCTATGTTGGGTGTTGGTGGCCAGTCGCTTACTAGTAGTGTTTAAAAGAGTTGCAACAAACAGGCTCTACATGCAGACGGGTTTCTTCCACTGAGCAATCATTATAATTAGTGCACACTTAGACGTGCAAATTTGATAAGGTGAATTGTACATTACAATAGAATTTCTTAGAACGCCTCCTCCACTAATTTATGATCAAATGAGTGAAACATAAATTCATATAGATATGAATACTCCAAATCACCTTATTGAGATGTATAATTCACTGCATCAAAATTTGTACATTATATACAGTGTGCAACAAGATTTTTCCTGGAACTTTTTCGGCAGAATGACAAGCATGCGAGAACGTTCCTCGGGAGGACGGAACCGCCACACCCACCAACGTCAGAGTAAACCTTTTAGCATGCAACTCCTAGTCTAGACTCTAGACATTCCCATCAAAGCGACAGGATCAGGAAATCTGCTAACTCCTACTGTTCGAGTACCAACGTGGAAATTGCAAAGAATCTTCCTAAAACATGGCCACGGAGCCACAAGCTTTGAAGGACGTAGATAGATTTAGCCGGGTTGCTGCTTGTCTTCATGCCATCTCTCGTTTCCATGCCTTTGGAAAGGAGGACGGAGCCCTTCCTTCCCAACTCCCGAGTGATGAACTTACATACGTAAGAGAAGGGTCTTCTGCGCTACGAAGTATGAACTGGTATATAAGAGAAGATCGACCTTCTTTCCTACATGGCGACCCCACGAGGAGATAACATGCTTAGGTGAGCACTTCTCTCTCTCTCACACACACACACATAAACACACTCTCTCGCACACAACCCACAGTTACAACTATAAAAAGCCCAGAATTCCAACGCCAGCTGGTTGTCTGCCCCCACGCTGTGAAGAAAATGGGTGCCCTTAGCCACATTTCATGGCTCCCACGATCGCTGCAACATCCCTTCTTCCTACTGTTGCTGCTGTCGCTGCTCTGCCTTCGAGCCCGCTGCTCTGCCTCGTCGGCGTCTCGCACCCCACATCCCCAGCAAAGCCTTCCCGACCATTACATCCTCCGCAGGGGAGCCGTCTCCGGTTCCCTCAGGGACGGGGATCCCCAGGAGTACTTCGACCCCATTCTTCCCCCGGCCCTCACCAACGAGAACCCAGTGTGCTCCCTCCATCTCCTCCAGCACGATTTCGCGCACACCTACGGGTCCCCGCCGGCGTACGGCAACTTCACGCCGCCGGAGGACTGCCAGTGGGACCGCGCCGTGCTAGAGTTCTCCGCCACCTGCGCCGGGGAGCAGTACGACCGGATCGCCGCCGTGTGGATCGACGGCATCGAGGTCCTGCGGACCAGCACCGCCGAGCCCACCGAGTCGGGCGTCTTCTGGAGCGTCCGCAAGGACGTGACCCGGTACTCGTCGCTGCTGCTCCCGCAGGAGCACCGCCACCACCACGCCTGCGGCAACGGCCTCGGTCGCCACCGCGGCGACAAGTCCAAGCTCCGGCACATATGGGTGATGCTGGAGAACATCGTGAACGACGTCTTCACGGGCATCTACCACGTCAACATCACCCTGCACTTCTACGAGGAAGGAGGGAGCCACGGCCCCCGCGCCAGAGCGCTGGGGGAAACAAGGATCCAGAGACCCCCCTCAATCGATCGCTTCGGGGCAAACCCTGTGGAGAATTCGGACGAAAGGTACGACCTTTTGCTGAGCAAGGCAGCTGACCTGATACTCCCCGTCTCGAACGACAAGGGGAGCCACGAGGGCTTCTGGTTCCGGATCCAGAAGGACGGCGACGTGCGCGTGGCGGGCGTCAAGATCCCCAAGAACGCCTACAGGGCCGTGCTGGAGATCTACCTGTCCTTCCACGGCGACGACGAGTTCTGGTACTCCAACCCCCCCAACTCCTACATCCAACAGAACCACCTGCCGACGAGGCGGAACAACGGGGCCTTCCGCGAGGTGTACGCGACCATCGACGGGCTCTACGCCGGCTCCGTCATGGCGTTCCCCGTGGTCTTCACCGGGGGCTTCAACCCCTTGTTCTGGGCCCCCGTCGTGGCCATCGGCGCCTTCGACCTTCCCTCCTACAGCCTCGACGTGACGCCGTTGCTGGGGGTCCTCTTGAAGGGGGACTCCCACAGGATCGGCCTCGGTGTGAGCTACGGCATACCCTTCTGGCTCGTCAACGCCAACCTCCACCTCTGGCTGGACCCCCACTTGAGCTCCGTCTCTTCGGGGCTCCTCAAGCACCAAACTCCTCCCACCTCCATTTCCTACAGCAACAAGTCCCATTACTTGGATGGCTTGTTCAAGTTGGAGGCTCAACGGGGAACTCAGATTGCTGGGTGGGTGAGGTCTTCTCTGGGGAACCTCACCTACACCCTGGATCAGCAGCTCAAGTACAGGAGCTCGATTCTGTTCAAAGACAACGGGAACACCAAGGAGGTCTACTCAAAATCCAAGTACAAAACAGATATGAAGATCGAAGAGGGCCCAAACTACTACATCTTGGCTCGGCTCTTCCGCAAAGCCAAGTACCCCATTAAGATCATAACTGCGACCGAACCTGGGCGAGATGAGACGTACATAAGGACCAATCTCTCGCACATTATGTATGAAAAGGCTGCTCTCACCATAGGTAAGACGATTTACTTGAGCTCCATTGCGGACATGCAGAATGCCGAGGGCTGGATGCAGGTCCAGGATCACTCTGTTCTGTCCGGTTCTGCCAGCACCCTGCAGACGTATAAGTACATGGACAATGGTATTTGCTATGTTCGGAAAGTGAGTGTGCAAGATGCCAGCGTCTTGGATGACCAGAGCTCCACTGATTGCAAATTTGCATAGTAATTGTTACTTCTTGTAGATATTGCGACATGGAGAAGGCATGTAGCTTGCATCAAAGGCCATTATGCTTCATCCCCTGCAGCTGTGCTGTGTCAGATATCTGCATAAATAAGAGGCCTGTCCCGTTCCGTCTATTTGATTGGATTGGCTGAAGCTTGTTCGCCATTAGTCGGTTCAATTTCACATGCTTGTATTGAAGCTTGTTTTCCATAGTTGGTTCAATGTCATACTCTTGTAAGTCGTAACTGCTATCATGTTCTATAGCAGTTGCTCATGTGAGGTAGGCAACTGAAAGCGGTACTCTGGTGTATATCTTTATAAATATGTTGATATTCATATGCGGTATTCCTCTGTTTCCAAATGATATGGCCACGCAGGCATGTGAAGCTGAATTTTGCACAAGAAATTTTCTAGTCTTGTACTTTTTTTCTTCTCATCTACTTCACATTCTTGCAACACTTTGACTCTTTCTTCATGTCTGTGCCACACTTGTCAGCTGAGCTCTAATAAGGCACTGGTGATGGTGTTTCCACATCTCATTTTTCAGAAAAAAAATAAAAAAAAAACGACGTGCTACTACAGCTACTGAGCAGCTTTGCGAGCATTGATCTTTAAAAGTATTTAACAGTAAGTATGCCACAAAACTGCCCACATTAGTCGTGCGCTGGTGTATGCCTGTTGATATCAACCAGAGTTGTTTTCTGGTTGTCCGAGTAGTAAGCATGCATGACAGAAGAATCTTATCTAATTCACTTTTCCGTCTAGTCACATGCTTTTCATTTGGTTAGAATTTAACAATCTTATCCGATTCAATATGTTAGTTGCCAATAGAATTGAACGAGTATTTGAAGAAATCTTATGTTCTTCTGATTTCCCCCTCCTTTTTCTCTTCCTCTCATTTTTCTCTTTAATTTTCTTGCTCGACGGTTAGTTGCTGTACCCTATACCTTTTAGTGTCCCTCTCCCATCTCACCCCCGTTTGATATTCGATGGTACGTCTAAACCCTTCAATTTAGCATCTTCATACTGATGAAACCAAAAAAGCAATCAATTTGCGGAAGAAGCATCTACGTGAATTCCTTTAAATATGATCTTTTATGTTTACATTTAGAGATCTACAGTGAGACACAGTTACTTGATTACACAGGAATCTGAGCGGCTTTGAAGCTGATCCCAGCTAAGATGTGGGGTGGCTCGAGTATGAAAAGGATGATAATGGCAACGATGAATTGACATCTTCGCAAATGATTTTGCCAATACGTTTAGTTCTATAACCAGGGAAACTAACACATCACCACCATCCTCGTCATAAACCTTAGCTCGCTTGTTTCGGGTTGGCTAAATCTAACAAAGGATCTCAGATTTGGCACTAGTTTCTTTTACCAACTACCAACACCAAGGTGATGCGGTGTATGTAAACACAAAGTTTCGGATAAAAAGACTGTCTATGATCCTCTGAAGCCAGTTGGTATGTAGATTAATTTGAGTTTGCGCAACCAGGCAGCAAGTCTCAAAAGTTCTCTTAGAGGATGAAAGAGAAAATTTTGATACCTTGATACATACTCTTCCTTATGACAGCTATCAACCGAGAATGAATTGAACACAATCCTCTAAACTAAAGGTTTGATGGAATGTGTAACTAAATATTGTAGTTCTGTCAACCAGTAACATGCTTAAAAAGCATACAAAGTCTTTCTAACAATTAAACATACCTTGATAAATGAGATGTCTCAACACTTTCACCTCCAGCAGCAAGACTGGCATGGCCCGGCGACAACAATAACCAAGATATCATGGTTTCTCAGCATTATACACGTGGCTTCAGCTGTTCTCTCTTGTCATGGAAAACACCATTTCTCACCATACCGGATGCCGGATGTGCTGCCATTCAGTTAACCTGAAGAACAATTTTACAAGGATCACATAACCAATAAGATTCATAAAGCAATGTAGAAAAACACATCACATACCGTAGTGAGCCCATTAGTTGGAATTTTTTAAGAGAAAATATAACAATATATTTTGTCCGCTATCCAACAAGAATTTATGTCGATTAAATTGACATATAATCATAGTAAATGTTAATATCTTCCATGTTTTAACCCATGATGGCTTTCCAAAGTGGTAACATTTTACACTTCAAGTCCTTTTGTAAGAAGGGCAAGTATAACATGAGGATCTTGAGGTCACCTAATAGAGTAATACTTGCTGCAATGTCATGCATTGCAATTCAACGTGGATTGTAATGCATGGCACAGCAGTCATCCGATCGGATCAGATCGGACGGTTGTTGTGCAGCTCGTCTAAAATTTAGAGAGACATTTGAGGGGTGTTTTCCATTTTTTTTATTTTCTTGTCGGATTTTTTAAATTTTTTGGAGTGTCCAATCAAAAATCGGACTGTACATCCGGGTTGTTCGAGACGGCCCCGACCCGACTGTATATTTGTCTTTCGAAAAAAAAATGGATACAAACTTCGATTTATGTGCAAAATGTTTTTTTTTTAAAATATATATACAGTCAGATCAACCCAATCCGGATGCAGTCGGATTTTTGATCAGACACTCTAAAAAATTTTAAAAATCCAACAAGAAAACAAAAAAAATGAAAAATACCTCCCTAAATTTTAGACAGGCTGCACAGCAGCCGTCCGATCCAGATCCAATCAAACACACTTCAAGAGTTTTAAAGAGAACTCTAGAGCAACACATATACCTCGGGATTTTTTTAGTGTGAACACAAAACTTTCCCACAAACACTACAAAAGTCTGAAGATGATGAAACTTGTCTTAGGGGAACCGTTACAGGAAACATTAACGAAAAGTGAAATAAGAACCATCCAAGGTCATGATGTCTTAGAGAAAACATTACTGAAAACTGGAATAATAAAAATCATGTAGATCATGATGTCCTTAACCCACCAAAGCAGTCATCTGCATAAAATCAGTTCAGCAGCAAAACATGGCTTTGAATCGGCAGAGTTCATCATCCGAATAATGCACTTAACAATATTGGTTCCTCATGTCTACTACTTCATCTCGAAGCTTGAAAATAGTTAGTCTGAATCATCGGAGAAGAAAAGGGAAGGAGAGAAAGACATGGGTCAGAAGAATCAAAATATTGTATATTTGAGGGTGGTTCCTTCTGTTGTGGCTTTCCGTGTTCAACACATTCAGGAAAACCCGATTAAAAATTTCCCCCATTGATACACTCGGGCGACTCAATGCCTGTACAACTTCCAGAGATGCAAACACTGATTACAGCAAGGGGACGATTGCAGGTGGCTGCTTAGCCAGTAACAAGTGATTGACAAAATTATATGGGGATACGTATTCCACAAATCCCTCCGCCTTGGCTTCTAGATTTGATGGGACAATATACTACTCAGTTGTTGTTGAAGTAGAAGAGGAGGTTACATTCTAATTAGCCACTTGGTTAAAAAAACCTCCTCTTGCTTGAATCAGGACTCAGTATTTGCATCTCTGGAAGTTGCAGCCGCTCTAAGTTCATCTTGCAGTGAAATTTCTGGACTTCAATCATTCAAACCTGACTAGAAGAATGCTACTCACAAAATTGCAAGCATTCGAACAGTATTAATTTGGATAAGTATTTTCTGATAACAAAAAACAGCTAAGTTAGATACAAACTAAAAAATTAACTTAAAAAACAGTTCTTCATGCGTCATGGTTTTGTTAGAAAATGAACTGACATTTTATTCATGTTTGAAACTACTTTCAGCTCTTAGCTACAGAGCACTGCGAAGAGCAGATCTCTGAAGAAGATACTAAAACTCAGCTTTTCCCTCCAAACCTAATTGCTAGTTCGGGGAAAATAATTTTTATTAGGATACTCCTTCACACTCATAAACATTGTGATCTCCAAGCAACCGCAAGCGCAATGCCCAATGCTAAAATTAACCAAAAACCAGAAGAATGTGAAAGTGAGCCATCGGCAAGATGGCTATCAATGTTATTATGTATTTAGTGTAGGCTGTGTAGCACTGCACGATCACAAGACCTCCAAAAAATTGGCACAAACATGCGTACATGTATTACCCGTAAATCTATCATCAATAAAGTGTTCAATGCAAAACAACACAAAATATTAGCTTAAAGTTGTCAATTTTGAAATCGGCAAAAATTAACTTTTTATTTTAAATTTGTCGATTTTAATCTTAAATTAAAATTGGATAAAAGATGTTATTCGGATCAACCAATTTTAAAATCAACGCTTTATGATCATTTCAAATATTAAAAAATAAAATAATTTACAACATTCTAATATAAGAAAAACATCATTTTATATTATTTTACGATATTGACAACCCCTAAGCGAAAAATGGAGCACCAAGTGCTGTGTTGATGAAGTAAATAGGTAAACGGCGCATGGAAATAAGAAGGCAAAACATTAAATAGAATGAAGCCCGGTGGTTGTTTGTTTCAATGTAAAACTCCTTTAACTCTGACCGATTTTAATACAAGTGAAATTTTTTGGTTTTAAAACAAAAAAATATTTGTTTGATTGTTTGTAAAATAAATTAAGAAAATACTTAAATCTTCTTGTTTTAGTTTACAATTAATTTCTCATGTAAATCAAAATAAGAGAATTAGATTGTCAAGTGGCAGACAAGGCCAAGTCAAAATTTTGTTTTCTGTTATTTTACATCATTCCAAATATCCGAAAATATCGTAAAAATAAAAAAAAAAAAAGATTACGTTATTTTACGTTAAAACAATTTAACCCCTTAGTCAAAGGAACTAGAAAGGAAAGAAAACAAACCCTAATGCAGAGAGAAGATTCCCGCCGCTGACAAGGATCTTAAGATCAGAGATGGGTTGCGGTGCCACAACCGCCGACAGCGGCCCTTCCTCTGTTCTCTCCCTTCATTACCTTGTCCACGAGCTCAACCTGACGAGGGCGGAAACCTAGTAGCCGCCGCCGGCTCGCTCCTCTGCCCTTCACCGTCACCACGGAGAAGGGTCCACAACGTCACATTTCCCTGTGCCCTCCACGATCCCTGGCGATGACACGGCTGTGCGAGGAAGATGGAATCGCCGCCATCCCCATGGCCAACCCCCTGCCAAACGCTTCCCCCTCCTCTTCTGCCGCCATCAGATCGCCCACTCGTCTCGCTTCTCCCATCCCTCCAGTGGAGGATTTCTGGAACCGCTGTGGCGTTTTCCGCCGCGCCGCGCCCTTCGTGTTTTCTTGCGATTCACAGACGACAATGGAGACCGGAGGGACGCGTCGAAGAATGCAAATTGCCAAAAGAACATGTTTCTTATTGCCCGGTGCAAACGGTAAAAATAACTTGATAATGGCCCAGTTTAGATGCTAACTTAAGAAAATACGAATAAATTTATTGCAAACTTATTTATTGTTTTTTATAAACTCATATTTGATTATTTTATATAAATTTAAGTCAGTTTATAGTAAAATTTGAGAGACTACTATGTAAATCAATTTCTAGTAGATTTATGAAAAATGCATTTATGAGATTATTTTGAGTTTGAATTTATGCTAAACCTGTTTTCTAAACATTCAAGGTTATAAATGAAAACGTGTTTACTATAAACATGAACACATTTAGCAGTGCACCCAAACAGGGAAAATAATTTTCGCAATGGACAATAATTGGTAACACTGTAACAGTAACAAAAAAAGTATAGAATGTAGCTATGCTTTGGACATGATAACCGACAGTTTACTACACTCATTGTTAAAATAGTACAGTGTCAGTCATAAACATGATAATCCTAATGTGAATTAACAGGCTTAACAAATGCTTAACATGATAATATAGATATGAATTTATCTTTATTTGACAGAAACAATTTTTTGAATATGGCAATTGTTAAAGTTTTCAGTTGCTATTGATGGATTGTCGGTGAAATTTCCGTAACTTTAGATATCTATGCATTAGAAGAATGTAGTGCTATAATAAAATAAGTACATGTTCAAAGTTGTATTAGAAATATTATAACTCTTTTCAATTCAAAGTTGTATTAGAAATATTATAACTCTTTTCAAAATCATAAGACTCTTTCTCTTACCTCGAATTCTCTTCTTCACCTCCATTGGTCGATTATATATTTCTCCTATATCAACTAAGATATTAATGTTTACATTATCTATACTACTATATAATTTTTGTATAATAGAACATGTCGAAAATATTTCATTTGTCCACAGTAAATATGAACCATTGGATCCCACTGTTTCACTCCCTACTATTCAATTTAATTGTTTTCAAAATCGTAGGACTCTTTCTCTTACTCTTACCTCAAATTCTCTTCTTCACCTTCATCACTTATATATTTCTCCTATATCAACTATGATATTAATGTTTACATTAGATGTACTACTATATAATTTTAGTATAATAAAATATGCCGAGAATATTCCATTTGTCTACAGTAAATATGAATCATTGGATCCCATGTTTCATCCTTACCATTCAATTTAATCTGATTAGTACTACAACAATCACAATAATAATTAGCAAAAATGAACTACGGCTTAAGGTACTAACATCAATGACAATGACTGTTACGTTGCAAACTGTGCACTCATCACATTGACTTCACCCCCACCGTTAACTCATCCATTTATGATCTCCTTTAATCACTTTTTTAAACATCAACGCATGGGTGAGCTGTGAGTTAGATCTGTACCTTTAAAAAGTTCTCTATTTTCCTATCTATATATCCAATAATCCATACTACTGTATAATTATAGAATAAAAACATTTGTGTATTCCATTTATCCAAAAGGAACGTCAACCGTTAGATATTATTGTTAAATCTGAACCCCTCCACTAATTGGCGGCCCTAACGAATTTTCATACGGCTATAACTGTCGCATGATAGACATCCCGCATCTCATCATTTTATAACTCTTAACAAGTTTTTTCATACATAGGAATAACTCTCTTCACCGTCCTGAAACAAAAATCCTCCGTTTCCCTCATTCATTCAGCCTTGTGTCTTCATTATTTTAGCGTCAATTTGATTGCAGAATAAGTTAATCCGGAATTACTTATTCGGAATATCGTATACTAGAATAAGGGGTGCTTAATTTTGATAATTCTGTGGGACCCACTGACGGAATAAGAGGGATAATCAATTCTTTGGTCTAAGGTTAAATTGCTTATTCTCCTTATTCTCCGAATAAGCTATTCTGCACCGGTATAAGCCATTCCGCTTGTCAAAGTTAAATTAAGCTTATTCTCTCTTTATTCTCCCTTTATTCTTCCTTATCACACCGGGCTGCCCGTGTTTTTAATTGAAAAAACTTAAAAAATAAAATGTCGGCCCCAACCCTCTACATGACCGTACAATCCGATTTAAGATCGGACAAATCTTTTTCTTACTCACTGTCTTTTCCTTTCTATGTTTAGACATTGTTGCTTGAGATTTATATTTTTCGATTGGTTGTTGTAATTCTTGACCTATCTACCAATACGTTTAGAGTTGCGAGTATAAATAAGTAATGTTTTTTAATTGTCTAGCTGCCCTCTAGGATCTCCTCCGCCACTTCATCTCTAGATCATCAGAAATTCCATCTGTATGTCGTGGGTACTATTGCGGAGAAAAATGTCAATGAACACACTTAAATCGTTGAGAGATCGAGGATGAACCATTAATCAGAGAATCACGTGGATACTGCTGGAGGACAAGCGCATGCGCGACCAGTGGCACTGTACTTCTAGAACCGAATGAATGTAGATCCGAATCTATCTACACAAGGTAATTTCAATCACCGGTTCTTGTTATCCTCGTCAAAATGGATCAGGAATGGTGGGGATTTAAATTTTAAATTCTATTGCGTTAAAGTTTTAGTTATACCTCGTTCTTCCCACCGAATCCTTACAGTGGTATCAGAGTGAGATTATTGCTTTGATTTCAATTGTTTTTAGATTAATTCCATAAGTAAAGATTTGGTCTTTTATATCTAACGAGGTGCATGGTGATGAATCGGGACGAAAGATCCGATATTTCTCATAGAAACAAGTTCGAAAATGGTTCCATTTTTTTTTTTTATGTTTATGTGTTATCTAGTGGAAGAAGGGGCCATCGCTGATCATGCCACAGGCGACCGCCAACCACAATCGGACCAAAAGGGGCAACTGGAGGGCCAGCGGTGCCGCCCGTCTCTCCCCTTCCAACCCCTTCATAAGATGAGGGTGGAGGAAGGAGAGAAGGGGGCGGGGGTAGCCAAGCACCACCAACTGTGCCAACGGTGCCTAGCAGCCCCTGCCGCCCCATCTAGGATGGCGGGGAGGGGCCGTCGGCGTCACCCCTCCTCCCTGCCCGCTGCCCTCATCCGATGAGGGCAGCCCTCATCCGATGAGGGCAGCGGTAGCTATCTTTTCCCTTAAGAGCACGCCCGCTGATCCTGACTAGGCCCGGCCCAACCAGGCCGGCCTGAGTCAGACCAGCCATTGGGCCTGCTCCAGCCTGGGCCGAGTCTGTCCTGCCCGGGCCGGCTTAGTCGAGACCTTCCTCGGCCACCATTAAATAAAAATAAAAATAATTTTAATTTTAAAATTAAATCATTTTTGTTTGATGTGGCTATGTGAAAATTTTAGGGGTCCTTAACAATAGTTGTTAATGGAATGTTTATTAATCTAAAGTTTAGGTTAATAATGTTTAGAAGAGTTCTAAACCGGTATAGAATTTTCTAGGATATATTTCAATTTTTTTAGTGTGCATATTGATGTATGTTACCATTTTTAAATGTAGATTTAAAAGCATGATTAGAATTAGAATTTTCAAAAATCTCAAATAAATATATTTTTGATTGGATCCAAAGTTTTATGAAAATCAAATTATATTATTTTTAAAAATTTAACCCTCATTGGATGTGCAATATCATGAGTGGTTGTGATTAAAAGTTAATTTGATGGTTGTAGGCATGTACTTAAAATTTTCATGTCATGTGATGGTATGAATATGGATGTGGATGTGTGATGGTATTTAATTAATTGTTAATTATTGAACCCCGCAACCCTCCCTCTTTACACTTTAATGTACTTCTACTTCCTTCCTTTTATATACTCGTCGTAAGGCTTTCTCATTACAAATGTATTTGATATAATATCATTCAGTTTTGTAATTAAACTTGCTGGTCGAGGGAGAGAGTTCAACAACAACTAAGAAGACTCCAGGAGATGTGATCATATGTGCGGTTGTTGTATTTTAATAGAAGTGTTATATTAACTAATTTGGTGACAAATTGCATGGCTCCAATTTGGTCACCATACTGTCCATGACCACTACAATGACATATATGTGTGACTCATGTTAGTTTATTTTGATTATGGATCAAAATTATCTATCTAGGTGTAGTAAATATTTCAAATATATCTAATATATTTATTTACTATCATCTCTGATGAGACCAAGGTAAAATATTATAAAATCTCTCCCTTGTTAAATTTAAAGCCGTAACACGAGTCTTTGAGAATGCATTGTGCGTCCTTCCATCATTATAATTTTAAGATTAGGATCAGATTGGATAGGTTTATTGTGCTATCAGTAAGACCTCTCAAATTTTGTGAACAAATTAAAGTTAGGACATGATGATGTCTTAAACGGGGTAGAGGAATGATGTAGCCTGGTTATGCTATCCACAAGAGTTGCATTTAAATTTACGCTCGTTAAGTAATGATGCTACAACTTAGACCATACTTTAATAGTTTGTTGTGCTATCCGCAAGGCTATTAATAGTCTGGGGTCAAAGCATGATCAGATATTGCAAAGAGTTGCAAGTGTCAAGAATTGACTGCTTTCTGACCATAATGTGATTTATTCTGCTATCCACAAGATTGCATTATGAGTCAATGAGATTATAATCTCCACTAGAGATTTGTCAACATTTCCCATTATGTATATTTGAGGATTGTATAGTCCACCAAAAGTTAGTGAGAGTTAATCACAGTTAAAGTCCTAATCCTGATTTATTATTAAGGACATATGTTAATTTAATTCACATTTCCTTTGTAAATCAAAACATAACGTCGAACAACCCACTCCGTGGAATACTGAATGCCAACAAATTGATAGGCCCAAACTATTCGGATTGGCTCAAAAACTTAAAGATTGTCTTCCGGTCTGAACAAATAGCCTATGTCCTTGAGGATTAGGCCCCACCTAAATTGCCTCTTGATACACTTGAAAAGGAAATGATCGTGTTTGAAAAGTGGAAAGAGGATTCCATTATAGTCCAATACTATATGCTTGCCTCTATGAACAATAAGTTACAGAGACAACATGAGAAGATGGATATCAAATCCATTATGCTTCATCTGAAGGAGCTATTTGAAAAGCAGAATAGGCTTGAGCGATATGA
Source organism: Zantedeschia hybrid cultivar (assembly GCA_030544215.1). Taxonomy (NCBI): domain Eukaryota; kingdom Viridiplantae; phylum Streptophyta; class Magnoliopsida; order Alismatales; family Araceae; genus Zantedeschia; species Zantedeschia hybrid cultivar. The sequence continues at coordinate 11,635,798 of JARZZO010000005.1, forward strand.
GATATCCAAGAACCTATTCAGAGTTTGAATGGCAGAGGGCTCTTCAGCACAAACTCATATGTTAAAGATGATAGAATGGATTGAGAGGTTCGATGTGCTTAGGTTTAGCCTAGACAAATACCTGAGCATTGACCTCGTCCTTCAGTCACTGCCCGATTTATTTTCTCAATTTATTGTTAATTTTAACATGAACAAGATTCAAGTGACTTTGGCTAAACTGCTATTGACCACTGTGAATGAGTTCCAATGATTTGAAAGTATTGACCACTGTTTTAGATTAAAAACTATTCCTAGTTTTACATCATGAATCCGTTCTTCTTCTTTTTTAAACTTGGAGTCGGATTGCATAATCTCGAGATAAATCCCACCATAACAAACAGTCCTTTACCATTATCTTCAAAAGTGACAGTCCCTCCTCTAGCTTACATGGTTTTTAATAGTGTCTAATCACCTACCATGTGCCTTGAGCATCAACTGTATAGGTACCAATTTGATGTTGCAAGGCCATCCTGCAAAAATAAAGAAATCACTTCTCGATTTTAGGTACCTAAATCCTTTTGAGTCCTCTCTTGTTAGTAGCAGACACATATCCTTTTGGCACCTAGTCCATTTTCTTTGACTTGCAGGCCTTAAGAATATGGTCCAGCTTGCCACAGTATGAATAGTCATCTATAGATGAAGCATTTTAGCATGAGCCTATTGCGTTTTACAAATCTAGGGAAAGAATACTTATCTTGTGACTTTATAGGTTTGGAGACCTTATGGGGAACAAAGTAAATACCTTCTTTTTTAAAATTACCCCTAAGCGATTTGAGCACAGGCTGGAGAGATGTTTTATCCCTAGTCAACCTTTTATTGGAGGATTTTAAATAGAGATTTTCTTGAATTAGCTCATTGTCCTTCATTTTACTTGAAGCATTATCAACAATCACTAATTTTCCCTTTTGAAGCTTTGAGAGTTCATCATGAGATTCTTCAAGCTTTAGATCTTCAGTTTTATTATCCCCATGTTGTTGTTGGTTCTCAATTTTTAAACTAGCATTATCATTAATTATTACTGTGCTCTTAAATTTTAGGGAATCACTCAAGGCATGCACTTTGCCATGTTGTAATTTTAGCATTTTAAGCTATTTGAAAGTAATTTTAAACTCTTTATAGAACTCTTCAAATACCTCTTTTAAAGAAAACTCCTCATCATTGTCAAATTTAGAAAAGGAATCATATCCTCTTCATTCTTGTTGTTGGCCATCAAGATCAGATTTGCTTCCTCTTCTTCATTCGAACTAGAGGAACATGAGGAGTCATCCTCATTGTTCCATATTGCTGCCATAGCCTTCTTCTTATATGGCTTCTTAAATTTCTTGAAGAAGCCCTTGGTCATCTCTTCTTTATTCTTTAGCTAGGGGTAGTCAGCCTTTATATGCCTTGGCTACTCACATAGCAGGTAACCCCCTACTTCTTGCTATTGCCGAACTTCTTGTAGTACCTCTAGTTGGAGGTACCTTGCTTATTCTTTTTTAGAATCCTCTGTAGCCTTCTGGACAATAGGGCTTCTTCCTCACTGTCGACTTCACTATCCTCACAAGAGGACTCATAATCTGAGCTTGGGATGCTTGCCTTTAAAGCACTGATGTTGTTTTTTCTTTTGGATGTGCTATCTCCCAGCCTCTCCATATTGATCTCATGAGCCATCAGATATCCAATGAGCTTTTCAAGGTTTGTGTTATTAAGGTCGTTTGCTTCCTCAATAGCAGTCACTTTAAGGAGAAATCTTAAAATCTATCGCACCATATTGCTTATGTTGTATTCCTTATTGAGGGCAACCAATCCGTTAGTGATATCTGTGAACTGGCTAAACATCTGAGTGATGATCTCAGTAAGTTCCGTTCTGAACTTTTTGTACTGTGAGACCAGGACGTCAATTCTAGTCTCCTTTACTTTCTATGTTCCCTCGAATGTGAGATGTAGCTTTCTCCACATATCTTGAGCTATCCTACAAGTTGATGTGTGGTTGAACTCTTTCTTGGACTGAGCATAACATAAGACACTTTTAGCCCTGTTATGCAAAGAAATAAGACGTTTATCAATATTGTCCTATTACTCCTTGGGCTTAGTAACAATGTAGCCACCCTCCTAAATTACAAGTCGAAGTCAAAACCTTTTAGGCAAGATTTTATGTGGCATTTCCACTAGGAGTAATCATCTCCTTCGAACATTGGAGGGTGGTTGACAGATTGACTTTCAATGTAACCATTCGCTATAGTTATTTTACTCTCAGATTGTTAGATCTATATAATGAGAGGCAAGGCTTTAATACTGTTTGTTGCCCATACTGTGGACTGAACTATATATGGATTTGTTAAGATAGAATAGATTAATTCACTCATTTTACTTCAGCAAAATATGATTTGATTACTTCATTTTCATTGTTTGCTATCACCAAAATATAAAAAATTAAATAAAGATGGATAATGGTTTAACACAACATGTCCACCAAGTTGTGCCAATGCTTCAGCCTAGGCATTATCAAAGCGGAAGGGTCCATAGCTGCTCGTCCCACTAGCATTGCCTCCTCTCCCATTGCAGACGCTGCCATTTGGTCACGATAAACCCTAGTTGATAGATATGTATGTCTTGCAAGTCAATCATATGAGATGTGATTGTATCATTTCATTACGTCTTATCATTTTATGTGCGTTTATCGTTAAAATCCTGTAACACATGCGATGATGATTGAATCATAATGAGATTATGATAATAAGATCAGTCACCTAAATGCATGTGTTCGAATTGTTCTTGGTCATAGGATCTCTAAGATGGGACATTGAAGATCCGAATAGACCAGTGCACGTGATATTTACTCATATAATGATGATGACTGATCTCATAATCATTAGTGTATTGACACTATGTATAATTTGTGACTCTCACTTTAAAATTTATGTCATGTGTCTGATGTCAAATATAGGTGTCAAATGTGTGAGTCACAAAATTATTTTTTAAAAATAATAATTTGTCAATCTCATGTGTGATCAAATTTTAAAAAGTGAAGATTTCCCTCAGATCTCAACGCATTGCATCGGGCAAAAACCCCATTTTTCATACATCCCGCGACGAAACACGCGCCTAAGGACCGTTGCGATCGATCCCCCCCCATTCACACTATCGAACCCCTTGTGAAGTTTTCCAAGACGCGAAGCGCATAAAAGATGTGATCGGACCCAACTCCACTTGCGTGGGTTAATAACCTGCGTAACGTCTCGGAGCGCTACTCCCTTCTCAAGAACCTCCCCTTCCCTGGACTCGCTACTTCTCGTCCCCGTTCTGCTCTTCCCGACCGCCGTCACCATTTTCGAAATCGCAACAGAGGAGCGCCGGAGATTCTGAGCCGACGGTGGATTTAGGGAAAGGGGGAGGAGGGGATTTGCACCAGGAGCTCACAGTCGTCGGCGGTATGAGCCGGAGCCGCTCAAATTGGCGGCATCCGGGGCCGAAGCCGCTGATTTCTCTGGAGACCAGGCGATCGGGTCTTTGATTTTTCCTTTTTCCCCGTTCTTCGATCTTCCTCTACTTTTATGGTTTGAATTCGAGGGAGAAAGGGATAATTTGTTCCTAGATTACCCTAGATCTGCCCCAACGCTGGCTATCTCCACACGGAGAGGGCCGGGCGGACCCATCACCTGCGCCGGGTTAGGGGATCCACAGTGGCGCAACCCTTCTCCGAGAGGGTCGCTCGAGCAGATTTACTTCTTCGTGCATTTGCTCTGCGGCAGAGATGTTTACTGTAACGGTACTAGTTGTTAACAAGGCTAGAACACGACTGTGGCATCGCCTTTAGCTTCCCCCATGGCGTCTTCCGTCAATACGATGGATCATGGCAAACGGGTGGTGGTAGAAGACGAAACCCTCGACGAGGTCTGCTTCTCTTTTCGATCTTTCTGTTTATTTTGCTGTTCTTGTAGTCGCGTCTTATTGTACCTCTCTATGACTCTCTCTCCCTCCCTCTCTCCCTAAATATATATACATATCCATTTCAGTAAGTACTTTGTAGGATTTTTCATATATGAACAAGATTTATGGCTACGTGCCAGTGCACACTTTGTATTGATTCATTTAATTGTGGGCAACAATCTTTTTTGCTGCGGATGTGTCAATTTAATTTTGGGTAGAATCATGGTAAATAAGCATGTCTAATGGATGATAATCAACATGCATCTTACTTAACCTGATCCCCTCTTCACTTGGTTCATTATGCTATGTTGCTATGTCCATCTCTTTTCAACAAGGGAAGAGGCAGTTGCTACTTTTGCATTTATGGTTTAGGGTAAATGGTTTAGTATGGTTACGGTACAACTCTTTCTTTCTTTGCTTTATCTTCTCAAGTGCTTTCTTTGGATGGTGTCTGGTGAATCAATGGCAAAAAATGGAGATGCAATGGCCACATGTTTATCATGGTGGTAATAGATTGTACTACTTCTGTTTATTGGCAAAATAAAATTGGTGATATAATCCACAACTTATTTGAAAAAAATGTAAATTAAGGGATCTTCTTCTCCATCGAAATAAAGCTTTCATTTATAGCAAGATCTGTCTTTTGTATTTTTTTCCCCCTTTCTCCAGCATGGCAAGACCATTTTACATGAATCATGCAAAACCCTCGACACAAGCAAATTTTTTTCTTCAATCTGTGTAATAGTACTGCATATTTGTGATAATACAAGGATGGAGAATGTAAAGAGGCAGAAAATTGAAAGAGAGTACAATAAAGTGTTCAGCATGGAAAGCATAGTTTGGAAACATACGTATAGGAAGGGGCAAAGTCCATGTGCATCCCTCCCCTCCCTCATCCCTTAGGTCCCTGTGCATTATTCAGCTTTCATACTTATGATCTCAAATCTCTATACATCCTTAAAGTATTTGGAAGCAGTTCCTCACCATGTAGTCCAAGGCAAGAGGCGAGCTAGGCAACAAGAAACTTGCCTCAGTCTTAAATGCCTGGGCAAGTGCCTAGGCATTTGTGGTATTGTATTTCTTCCCCAATTCACAATGAAAGAAGAAATCATAGTAGGAGGAAAATGAAGACAGTATCCGAGAAAATGACATGTAAGGTTCATAGAACCATATATCGTGTCTGATACCTAGATACCAATTTGCAGAATTAACCCATCTAACTAGTGCATGAATTTAGGAATCAGGAAGAATAAGAAAATAAGAGCTGTGGCGTGCAATAAAAAAGGGCACTATATCAAAAGTGGCACTGACAAGTTGGTAATCGTTAAGAATAAGAAAAAGCAGCGGCATCATGTAGTCAAAAGCAAGAGGCGAGCGAGGCGACCAAGGGTTCGCCTTAACCTCAACCACCTAGGCGAGCGCGCAGGTGTTTGAGCCGACGTGCTTTCTCCCATAAATTATCATGAAGGAAGAAAATAGCAATATGAGGAAAATAGGGAAAAAACCAATAGATGAAATAAAATTGTCGGTACAATCCACCCTTTCCTCGAAAAAAATCATAATATGTAAGAGTTTGAGGGACACTGATCATGTTCAATATGTAAAGACCAGTTTATATAAAACACTCATGTAAGTAGTAGATGGAGCAGAAATGGGAAATTCACTGTTAATTCTCTTGTTAGACTGAGGGATGATCGAGAGAATAGAGTGTGGTGGAAAAGCTTGGTCTGGTCCAAACTTCTTCCAAACAAAATCAAGATATTCCTGTGGAGAATTGCTTGGGAGAGATAGCCTACTAGTAAAAGGGTTCATAAAATCCTCCATATTCAAGATGTTAAATGTGTCTTTTGTTCACTTTTTGAAGAAGATCAGAACCATTTGTTCTATCAGTGTGGCATCATTAATGTGATCTGGATGACATTATGCAAAGGATTGGGAATCAGGTGGTCTGCTCATTCCTCTGTTCTACAAATGCTGAGACATTGGAATGAGCTATGCTATTGTCCGGGACAGAAAGAAGTGTGGTCTTTGTTTGGTCCTGCATTGTTATGGGCAATTTGGTATGAAAGAAATAGGAGGAAATTTAAAGGTGAACTTAAGAGTGTTGCTGATATCCTGAGAAGAGCTATCATTTCTGTTGAAGAATGGAGCTCTCCAGTGAACCGCGATCAACAGTCTTACGTTCAGCTGATGAGTAGGGCTAAGTCATGGAAGAATTTCTACCTGTGAACTTGTATTTTTTGGTTTTTTCTGTTTTATCATCTTGATAAAACAGGCTCTGTTTTTGTTTGAGCTGGGAGGGGCCTTTGTCTTTTTAAGGGATGTTCTGTTGGTCTAATTTGTGTGTTAAGGGTAGCCTAGTGTGTGGGTTGTGTTGTTGTACCCTTTGTTGTTACCATTTTCTTAATGAATTGTGACTTTATGTCACCTTCCAAAAAAAAGTAGTAGATGTTCCTAGGATTCATCAAAAATAAGAAAAATGTGGCAGCATAAGAGAAAGGGGAACATGACATTGACAAAGGAGACATTTGCGATTTTTGAATAATTAAGAATAAGAAATATCAGTACAAAAGCAATACCCCATAATTAAAGAACATACAAGCATTAGATATAAACAACAGAGAAGAGTGCCTAGTGAGTGAGGCGAAGATGAGGCAAAGTGAGGCAATTTGGCTCACCTCGTCCTACTTCATTTCCTAGGCTAGCGAGCCGATCACCTTTGATAACATAGATGGCATGTAATCAAAGTATGCATTAGAAAAAGTCAAAAGAAGCATCCTATAAAAAAAGACAGCAGAAGGCCACAACCTACAGAAAACAAGGATAATCTCAAGTTATAGCTATATGTATTATTTTCTTTGGAAGGTGATATAGCAGTATGTATTATATTTAATAATAAATGTAACAGGAAACAGTTTCAATTTGTGATTTACAGCAAGTTGTACCTAAAAAAACTCAGATGATAAAATAGAAGCAGCAGCATGTGTTAAAAAAGATTGTAAAAAGTAACAGGTGGTAGTAGCATGTAATCCCGAAGAAGGTGTGCTTCTTTTTGTGTGAGAGAGATGAAGGCAGTGCAAGGGCAGACATTTTTGGTTGACCTCAAGTTGCCTTATCACCTAGCTTTGCAAGGCAAATGTCTTTGTTAACATAGGTTCCTCATGTTAACCTGAAGCAAGAGTACCTCAATAAATTAAGATATCTTTTTACTGGTAATAGCTTTTAGAGTGAGCCTTAAGTCACTTGGAATCTTTCAAATGACCAAAAATGGAGAAGAAATCATGGAGGCTTGCTTATGTATGGAGAGAAACCATGGAACCTTGTTCAAGTGGATCTTGTGTATGTGCGAGAATCCATTTCTTGTTTTTTTTTTTTTTTTGGAAAAGTGACACATGTCACAAGAAGATACATATAATTTAAAACCAGAGAATACAAGAAGATACAAGAAACACCCATAGATAACCCAAATAACCTCCTAGACCCTTTATAGCATAGGGTGATGGAGGTTCACAGGTGTAGAGCAGAGAAAGGTTTTATCCAGAGGATAAAACAGGAGGGAAAAGAAAGGCCTAAGTAACCATAGTCTTCCAGAGGGTCGCCTTTGTAGATGAGATTTTCATTTTGTAGATTCCCATAGAGAATCCATTTCTTGTTAATGCTTTTGTAGATGAGATTTTCAACTGCTGAAGGGAATTTCTTTTCATATGGGGTTAATGCTTCTATTTGCTATTCTCTCTTGCTGAATTTTCATTGATCATTTCAATTGATCATTCTTTCTTAGAATAGAAAGGCCAATTAGTTGGTCGTCATTTCTCTGTTAGGTGTTAGCTGCACATGGTAGTGACTAGATTGTGCGAGGTGAATCCAAATCAACCTGAATGCGTGCTTACTTGGTGAAACACGTATGCTTTGAATTAGGATTCTAAATTAAGTTTCAATTCTGTTTTGCACTTCTACTTTGAATTAAGATTCAATTATGTTTTGTTCATTCTATAGCTTACCCACACCTGACTTACTTGTATCGATTCTTTTTTATTTATTACGACAGCTAGAGGGTTTTGATGACTTCACGCTGGCATCGTCATGGGAGAGGTATCACTTTTTCTCCTTGATAGTAAGTCGGACAATCTGTTTTTTGCTCAAATTTTTACGGTACCTGCTGGCAAGGAATTGAAAAGCTGATTTCAGAACTGAACTGGTCCTAGCCAGTTCCAGCTCCTGTTCCAAGGCTTTGGCCAAAAACCAGATGTTTCTGGGCATTTTCTTCCTATTGGAATTGACATGGGACGTCTCTACATGTGATGAATGGCATCGATAAGCGCATCAAGATAAGCAGTGATCATATAAATGCTAGCAATGTCTGTTGTCATCCAACAATTCCAAAATGACAATTACATTCAATCCAAGTAATGTATTAGCACGTAGCACATTCCACTCAAAATTCAAAGCAATGGACCAACATTAGCTAGGAAACTACCTGTGTAGATTAGGAGCGTTCTCTAACGTATCAACGTGACAGAATTAGGGAACGGGACAAGGTATTCCTCGCAATTCACACACACGAACATGAACATCTCTAAAATGAAATAATTACTAGAAATCAACAGGATTGGGCACTCCCTCTTTAGGCGCAAAAAGATATCATTATATCAAACACAGATTTGCAAGAGTATTCCACAAGGACCAAGTTAGGTATGCTAATCAATTCTTGAAGTTAGGTAGGCCACCGCTTGATGCCGTTGGATCCCCAAGGGATAGCAGGTTTCAGCTTCCTGACGATCTGGCCATCTCAAGAACATAGGAATTCCACGGAGCAGAGGCTGCTCATGGTTCATGGATTCGGCACACAGTAGAGTGCTTGGGCCTGGCGCTGGTGTGGAGAAGACCCAAATAGGCCACCCAGAAGGGCCAATTGCTGACTGCAGGTGAAGGCTGGACTGTGATCAGCGCTGAGCTCCTCGGAGCTATCCAAATCACGTAACCTTACATATCAGGTGGGGGTGACAATTTGATGGGGGCATTTGCAGGCGGTGATGCATGGGCCATGGTTGGGAGAGCACGAAGAAGGCAGTGGTGTGCTGTACAAGAAGACCCAAGAGGGCCCAGGCGACGAGGATGCCTTCTACTTGGGCTGTGGGCATGAGGCGTTGCTGTCGTTGCCCTTAAAGAGATGCTTCTCTCATGGAGACCCTCCCGAATGCATTAAACAAGGAAGGAGGAAAGGGCAGGGGTCCCATCTCAACATAAAAGATAATCTTAAACGAAGGTCCAATCTGCCCAAAGAAAGAAGTAAAGAAAGGGGAAAATGATGCAAAGGGGTGGGGGGTGGGGTGGGGTTCGGGTTCCCATGGCAGTGCCATCTGTCTTCTCTCTTGACACCATAAAGAAGGAAGGGAAAAGAGGAGATGGTGGCGGCAAGATGGTGCACGGTCCTCAAAGCAATTAACCTTTCTCTTCTTCCAATGGATCACATGTTTCCACAAGAGAATGGATAAACAAAGCACAAGGAGAAGTGGAGAAGTTGGGACAGATGAGTATGGATCACAAGAAAGTGTACCTTCCTTCTTTAGAAAAGAATAAACAAAACCTTAGAACGAGTATCAAAGTCACAGACACAGTGAACACGCTAATATAATATGGGGTTGTAGAACAAATTAGAAGAAGGGTAGAAGAATAGAATTAGAAGAAGAAGAACTGCAGAGAAAGACAGCGCAGTGGCACGACAATCGAGACAAAGATGAAATCTATGTAGTCAGAGGCGAGAGGCGACATAGGGGCCCAAGGGTTTGCCTCAGCCTCAAATGCCTAGGCGATCGCCTAGGCGTTTGAGGCGATGACGCGATGTGTTCTCTCATAAATTAGTAATAAGTAAGAAAATGACAATGCAAAGAAAACATCCATGATAAGCATATGTAAGACTATGAGAAGCACTAATCATGCCCAACATGTAATGTCCTAAAACCATTCACTACTCATATCAGTAGTGGATACTCTTAGAATCATAAAAAGTAAGAAAAAATGTGATAGAATGTAAGAGAAAAAAAGTACTAGACATTGTTAAAAGAGGCATTAGTCACTTTGGAGTAATTAAAAATAAGAAAAAGGAGCACCATATAACTTGAAAAGAAACAAGCATATGGCATAGACATCATAGGCAAGTGCCTAGGTGAGTGAGGCGAACATGAGGCAAGGTGAGGTGTTTTGGCTTGCCTCAACCTACTTCATTGCCTTGGGGAGTGAGGCAATTGCCTTTGATAACATAGGATGAAATGAAGCCGCTGGCAGCAGAGGGGACTCTCATCCAGCCCTCTTTCAGGACCTTCTCATCTTAAGACTTGCTTTAGGGTGTCCAAAAGGGAATTTTATATTCCATTTTTCATTAAAGAAATGAAAAGGTACATGGCCCCTTAAATAGGGAAAATGTGTAACATTACAAAACCACTCTGAAACTCTGAAAATACTCAAACGTCCCTCAACTCTCTGGTAACATCTGCAGCCCTAAAATAAAAGGGAAAATACACAGAAAAATGCAGAAAGCTGGAAATAACTCTGATAAAATCCAAAAATAAACAAAAAATACAGAATAAAAGGAAAAATTCTATGGATCATGGGAAACATCTGTGATGTATGCCATGTCACTCCTGCAAGTGCTCCTCCAACCACAGTGACACAGATCAGTCCGTCTGTGCCATCATCTGTATGTGATGATGTCATCGGTGCGGCCACCAGGAATTTGGAACTAGACAGGTTCTGGTCGGTTCCAAACTGCAACCAGTTTTAAATACTCTGCCGGCCAGGCAATACATGTATTACCTTTTTCCTTGTAGTAAATAGGCCGGTCTGTTTTTTGCTCGAAGACTTTTACAATCACATATACCTGCCAGGCAATACATGTTCTTCATCATCTTTGCCGTCAAGGCTGCTTCATGTATGTATTTTTTTAGTAGATTTATGTTACTTTTTAAAAAAAAAAATATTTTTATGTTGATTGTAGTTTTGCAACTTGGGCATGCTGGTATCCCACCAAGGGTATGATCAGAAATGTTCTCCAGATAAAACAGCAACCCAAAGGATTCAGGGTAGGCATTTTGCCTTGTTTGGTATCAGGATAAGAAGGGATAACCCCAAGTTATTCCCCTGACCTCCATTTGGCATGCAAAAAAAAGTGAGGTTATTTCAACTTTAAGTTATCCTCAATTTGGACTTAAATGTGATGATAAGAAGTTTTGTTTGGTATGAGAGAACTCTGGGCTTCAGATAACTTTAGGATATCCCCATTTTGGGGTTAAGCCCGGTAATAAAGCATCACCTACTTAGGAAGTGCAATAAGTTATCTCCATGCTCTTAACCACCTTATTCCCATGTAAATAATCACGATAGTAAACAAGAGTAGATTAAGTATAGGTTATTGGAATGGCTTAAGCCTATCTCCACTAACATTATCCTAATACCAAACATGATTTTTGAGACTGAGCTGGTACTTTCTGGCTTTAAATCAGGCTTATGGTTATCAACTTCTTTTCTAAAGTTCTGTCCATAATCAGAGAAATTAGTACATTGACTTCTAAAACAACCTATTCATATGGCAAAGAAGCAACAAAGCTTTTGTCTGGTAATCAGGCTGACACTGGTTCTCCATTTGTTCTGCTGAAAGTTTGATAGATACAAAGTTGTGGGCAGGGGAAATTGTGGCTTTTGAAAGATGCCAGATTCTTAGCCAATGTGACTTAGTCAATGTTTTATTGAGGCAATAAGCATAACCATTTTTTTTAGGAAATCAAAATTTAAAAGGGTGTTCAATAAAAAAAATATAAAAATGAAAAAAATGAGTAAGAAAATTCTAAACAATTTGCTACAAGTCATAGTTAACTGTATTACTATGAGCTTATCAAATATAATCATGCAGATAAGAAGCCCTCTGAAGCAGACGTATGAGCAATTTGACAGAGAACTAATTACTTAAAAGATCAACAGATCCCTAGGGCAGTCTATCAAGTTGGTAAATAAGCTATCTAATTGTGCAGATATCAAGTTCCCGATTCATCAGCCAAATGCTTTCAAAATCAAAATTCTGTCCAAGAGTTCATTTAACACCATTGCTCTTGGCTTCAGTATGATTGTCCAAACTTAAAAATATGAAGCTCCACTAGTCCGCAAAATTTTCAACTCTTGAGATAGGGGTAAACACAAATATGTTTCAGAAATTTTTACTGTTTACATACAACACGTGTAGTGGTAGCATCTAATATTGGGCTTGAAGATTGGGTTGCTATTTGCTGAATAAAACTTTGTATAAAGAGGAAGCCAACTGAAACCATGTGTTGCTGTCAGGTCTATTTTTTCTCAAGTTGTGCTGATATGTAGATTTGGATGTCTCTAAATGTCTACTCCTGTGAATATTTTTGTCTCTGTTCACTCTTTTGCGCAAATGCTTGGTAATCTACAGTGAGGAAGTAACTAGTTTTTTTTTTTTTTGTCCTCTTCTTTTCTAGATTCATATCTGACATAGAAGCTGTTTGCCGGTTATGGATGGTTGATGGCCCTAAAAATTTGATGGTAAACGTTTGAATTACAAAAGCATCAGCAAAATTAGTCTACTTCTATTGGTTTGTTGCTTTGAAAGTGTATCCATCACATTCTGTAGGAGTGTATAGTAAAAATTACATACTTTGCAGATGAGAATGATGTTTGTTTTAGTTTTGGGGCTGAATCACCTTTGTGAGCATGGACTTCGTTTTTTTACATATTGGTTTTCCAGACCACTTAGATCATGGCTTTTAGTGTGCTTCTATCTCTGCAGAACTGTAATATTATTTTATCCCATTTAGTTAAGATAAATATGCTATTTTTGTTCTTGTCTAATTTTATCTTATTATTGTTTATGTCCTTTTTCCCAAATTTCTTTTGTTGGCTTTTCTTTGATAATTTCTTTTTAAGTTTGCTAGCCTTTCAATGAAATGCTTACTTTGTTTCACTAGTGCAACTTCTTGTTGCGTTCTATTGCATCATGTAATGTGTTAGCATTCAAAGAACATGAAGAAAATGCTTTCTGACATTGAATAACGATGTTAGACAACTTTTTCTTTGGGTATTCTTTGAAGGCATTTATAAGGAGACATTTTTTCCCCACAGCAGCAGGTGTTTTGGCCCTACTTATGTTCTCATTTTTAAGAAGAGGTGAACGGCAAATTTTAGACAGGTTAGTCTATTGAATGTGGACTCATAATATAATTATTAAGATGTTGGCCCACATAATATGGTTAGTGGTAGATCATCTGATGTCAAAGAACTAATGAGTGGTTGATCAGCTGCCATTTCAAAAGAGAAGATAGATTTTTGGATAATAACTTGACCATTTATGCACGTCTTCATTACCAGCAGGAAGTAAAGGGAAAGTATAGGTTTTGAAGCTTTGATCTTTTGAGAAAGCTTATGATAGAATCAGTTGCATTGTGTCAACAGAACTTTGTATTTGATAGGATTTAGGCATAAATGCATTAATTGGGTCATCTGTTGCGTCACAAGAGCATCATTTTCCAGATATGTAATAATCAGCCCAATTAGACAACGGAGTTAGCAAACACTGAGTCAGAGAGGAATTAGACAAAGGGGTGAAATTTCACTGTCCTCTTATTTTGTTGGGGCCAATACTGAGCATGAGTACAATGTGGGAGAAGGCAGTAGCCACACATTTAGTGGTTGGTGTTTATCATTATACACTGTTCCTTCTGATTTGGAAGGTAAAATCAGAAATCTTAAGAGTCTCTTGTGCTTACATGAAGCAGTGACAGGCATGAATTCAACAGATCAGAACTAGTGGGTGTTTGTTGTTCACAGGAAAATAAGTTGGTGGCCATGCTAGCTTGTTGTGTCGTAAAGTTGCAAGATTCCCAATTATCTTGGTCTCCCCTTGTCAGATGGTATGATTACAATGCAGGATCTGAATGAGAGAGAATCAAGAAATTGAAGCAAGAAGAGAAGGGTGAAATTCTAAGCTTCTTTCCTTCAGAGATTCGCTGCAAACGGAGTTGGATTATATCGATTCTGGTTCGAATCTAGTCCATATAATCAGACAATATCTGGCTAAACTGTTCAAATGTTATCTGAATGTAATTCAGTTTATATCCTTTCCAATGAAGTTTGTCCTTGTTTTATTATCCTTGTATACTAGTGTTGACAACTTTTTTTTTTTTAATATAAGACCCGAGTCATGCTTGCACACATGCAACACATGCAAGACATGCACAAGCAAGACTAGGGTTCACTCTAGACAAAATGTACATGCATGCATGCAAAGATGACAGCACATGCATGCATGAATGTGAGGTTTAAATCAATCCTAGATCGAGGTCAAGATTATACCTCGTATAAGAACCTCTGTCCAAGGCCGATGAAGTTCGAGAGAGTGGTGACAAGGAGCCCAATAACAGCCCAAAGAAGCTGTCCCACTGCAGTCCAAGAAACACACAAAGGACAGTCCAACTGCAGTCCGAATGAGGCCCAAAACGAGGCCCAACTACAGCCCAGAATGAAGAACAGTTGCAGTCCAAATGGGGGCCAAGAGCAGACCCAACTGCAGTCCAAAACGAAGCTCAACTGCAGTGCAAAGGAGACCCAAAAGCAGCACGGCTGCAGCAGGACAGCACAGCAGCGGCAACACCACATCATAGGCACACCAGCAGCAGCAGCACAGCAAGCAGGACAGCACAGCAGCGGCAACACCACATCATAGGCACACCAGCAGCAGCAGGACAGCAAGCAGGACAGCAATGGCAGCATGGGCCCCCACCGGTGGCCTCCTTGAAAAGGAAAGGGGGGAGAGAGAGAGAGAGAGGGACCAGCCCCCCCCCCCCGGGGTCCCATAAATGGCTCACCAGGGGGTGGGCATTCCCCATTAAAAAGAAGAGAAGAAAGAAGAAAGAGAGAGAAGAAAAAAGAAAAGAGAGAGAGAGACCCACCGGTGGCTTCATAGCCCCCCACTGCTGGGGGGGGGGGTCTTCTCTCCTTGAAAAGAATAATAAAAAAAAGAGGGGGAGGAAAAAAATTAGTGTTAGTGGCCTTGATCGAAGTGTGAGTTAGTGGGAGTAAGAGGTTTAATGACCCCCATTCAATGGGAGTTTTTCCCACTAAGAGAGGAATTAACTCCTTATGATTGGAGTTAATGGCCTTGATTCCCATTAAATAAGAAGAAAGAATTAGTGGGGGCCTTCCTATTAAAATAAAAGAAGGAGAAGGAAATAGAGTAAGGGGGGTGCCACCGGTGGCACCCTCACCTTCAACCGGTGGGGTGCCTACCGGTGGCACACCCCCACCCCCCACCGGTTACTACCGGTTGGGGGGGGGGGAGTCCTCTCCCACCCCTTTCTTTCACACTCTCTCACACTCCACTCTCTCCCAGCACTCTGTTTTATTGCTTATAGATCACCGGTGGCCCCCCGAGCATGGCTTTTGACCCCCCACCAGTGGAATCCTTCTATAAATACCCCCCAAGGAGGCTGCTGCAAGGGGAGCCAAAAAAAAAAGGAGAGCATACAGGAAGACTCCAAGGAAGGCCCTGCTGGATTTTTAAGTCTCAAAAGTTCTTCAAGTTCTCCAAGAGTTTCTTCAAGGCAAGAAGCCCATGTATTTTGGTTAAATGAAGAGCTCCTTATGTGAGTTCATAGGACCATTTATCTTTGATGGTCTGTTGAACCCGAAAATTTTCATGCGAGATAATGCCATTTGAGCATGCATATGCACATGATTATGTAGAAAATACTACATGGCATATGCTCACATTAATGTGAGCTCACTATATGGAAAAATACGCATAGCACATGTTCATATGGGACTATGTTATGCAAAACAAGGAATATATGCCTACGATATGAGGGTTAATATCAAATGGAGACCCTCTCATGTACATGGGAAAAACATAAAACTATAGGCACATATTAGAAGGGTAATGGGGCAAGAAGCATACCTAGGCCAAGAAGCCTTGATTGGGGCTCTTACGAAGGCCTAAAACAGCCCCAAAGCGCCCTTGTATGCTGCCGAGATTAACTCCTAAATCTCCTTAATGACCCTTGATGGAGAGGCCCAAAGGAGGACCCTAAAATGCAGCAACAAGGATGATCCCAACGCTGCGAAATGAGGGCCTAAATCAGCCCCGAAATGGGCTCAAACCAGTCCCGGAATAGGCCCAAAATGGTCTCCAAACTTGCCCAAAATGGTCCCAAATAAAGGCCCAATAGCAAGGGAGGCAGGCCTAATAGGTGGCCCAATAAGAAGGCCCAAATAGGAAGCTCAAATGGGCCAAAAAACCAGTCCCCAAGGGGCACCAAAACCTGCAGTCCAGAAAAGGAAAAAAATCTGAAAACCCAAAGGAAAAAATTACCCAAAGAGGAAGGTGGACCCCTCTCTCCCACTCCCCTTTATTTAAATAGGCAAAGAGGAGGGAGGAGAGAGAGAGGGAACCGGTGGGGGGAGCCCCCACCGGTTGGGAACCCCCCACCGGTTCCCAGAGGGAAACCGGTGGGGGGGGGAGGAGGATTCCCTCCCTCTCTTTCTTCTTTAAAAATTCAAATGGGGGTGGGGGAATTAATTAAAGAAAAGGGGAGTTAATGGAGTCCTTAACCCCATTCATACTTGGTTAAGAGCTCCATGCAAGCCCTCATTAAAACCCCCATCTTAAACCCCTTTCACACTTAGCCCAAGCCTGAAATTAATGGGCAAAAACCCCCTTTCACACTTGGAAATCTGAAAACGAAAGGCCCAAGGCTCATTAAGAGCCAAAAAAGTGGAAAAGGAGGGAAGTATGGGGAGGGGAGAACCCCCCACCGGTTTCCAAAACCAGTGGGGGAGACCCCCCACCGGTTCCCAACCGGTGGGGGGCCAACCGGTGGCACCCCCCTCCACCGGTTGGAACCGGTGGGGGTGCCCACTTACCCCCCTCTCTCTCCTTTATTTGCTCTCTCTCTCTCACCCCTTTGCCACCTATTGGCTATTGGAAAATAAAAAAAAAAAGAGAAGGAGAGAGATTGGATCCGGTGGCACCCCCCCAACCGTGGGCTCATCCGGTGGCACCCCCCACCGGGCCCAATTTGGGGCCTATAAATAGGACCTCATGGTCCCCAATTCAAAGAGACCACAACCATACACACAGCCCATATACAAGGGTAAAATTGTGAGAAAGAGTGCTGCCCACTTGAAGACCAAATTCGTTTTTTTTTAAACCTGAGTTTGCTGCGATTTTGGGAGATCTTCTTTCGTCCCGGGGAGCTCTCTCTCCTAAGGTTCAATCATAAGGGGAAGCTCTGCCGGATTTTTTGTGAAATGCCTTACTATAAGGCGAATTCCTGCCGAAATTAAATCCGAATTTGTGTGTTTCTTGTGTGTCATTTAAAATTATGTAATTACCATTATGTTTTAAAATAATATACATATATACATCTAATTTCCTAAAGCTAAAAAAAAAAAAGAAACTATGAACACTCTCAACCTAACCTTAACCTCACTCCCTAAATAAATAAAATATAAGTCCAGAAATCTTAATAAAATTATGTTTAAACCTAAAATGATTTATAATTAATTAATTAATAAAAATTCGGAAAATTAATTAAAAAAATCAGAAAAACCAGTAAAAATCAGGAAAACCCATAAGAAAACAGTAAAAATCTGTAGAAAATTATAATAAACTTAAATAACCTTATATGATTAATTAATTAATTAATTAATTAAATTGATCCAATTAATCATAAAAAAAAATGAATAAAATGAATAAAAATCAGTAAGAAATCAGAGAATTAAAAATCTGAAAGAATATAAACCATTAATAGTGAACATAATACATAAATACAAAATTACCAAAATACCCCTATGTATAATATTTACATATATAACCCCGAAAACATTAAAAATCATATCATGAGTGAAATTTCTCCCCATTAGCCTCAATATCAAATCCTAAAGCTTAATAACCCAGTTTAAAGGAAAATTACTAAAAACCCTCATACCCTTAAAAATTGATTTTATAACTCCCATAAGGTTTGGAACCCTTTAAAATTCACCCCACATATACTTATAAGCTGCTATACTTTCATAAAACCCCCATAATTCATAAAAACCCCTAAGAGGTGTATAATTGCGAAAAACCCCCTGTGGGACTAAAAATTGAGAATTAATCCACATAACTTGGAATTAATCCACCTAACTTGGAATCAATCCTAATAACCAGGAACCAATCCTAAACCATATAAAAATTGTCCCCAAACTAGGGGTGAGGTTAAGGATTCAACCTAAAATATGTCTTCATATCCATATGCATGCGCTGCCTTAGTAGTAGTTCTGCATGATTAAGGGCATCATACGGACGGTTAATCAAGGGTTGCCGAGCAGTTGCTCAGCGTAATTAACACTGACCAAGGTCAGTGGAGAGAGGTCATATACTCGAATCTTCGCCTGATTCGAAGTCCCGGATTCCCTGAGGGCTAATCCCAAGTTCTCATAATCCGATAAGATGTAAAACCGACCTATAATCCTCTAGATAAACAAAAAAATGGATTTCCGAATAATCCGACATAGGGAGGATAGATATGCCTAGGTCAGGTCCCGAACCGAAGGTTTTAGAAAAAAATCTTCGCAAACATGGTCCCACCATAGTTGGGCCATGCATGTTATGTATTTTTGATTAAGTGAGGTCATGTCTCACTAATCAAAATAGATATGAAGAAGACTATGCGTGATGATGATCTGTGCTGCTCCCTTCAAAGTGGACCTTTAATGGGCCCTCAATGGGCCTTACAGTGAACCTTGAGGGTCCAATAAGCAAGGGCATATTTACTGTGGTTCATCAAGGTCCATTGAAGGACAGGACGCTTAAAGGATGCTTTATCGGGTCAATCAACCATAAGCTGTCTTCCAAATATGGTTAAAGGATATCCTCTTAAAGACATGGATTGCGGAATCGGCGGGTTCCGATCCGATTTGGGGGGAATTTTACTGGCACCCCCCCCCCCCCACTGATTTCAAAAAAAAATCGGACCAAATCGGGTCCGGACCGGCCGATCTGGCCGGCCCGGTCCGATTTGGCTCGATTCGGGCGCTCCTGGATCCCCCCTTAAGGGGGGATCGGGAGCCATCAGCCAACAGCTGCTGCCCTTTCCCCCTTCCCCTAGCCCCTCCCCCGGCCACCGCCGCCACTCGCCGCCGGTCCCCGCGCTGCTGCCGGCCGTCCGCCGCCATCTTCTTCTCTCTCTCTCTCTCTCTCTCTCTCTCTCTCTTTTTCTTTGAGATCTCGACCGAAAGGAGGGGGTTTTCACCCCGTCATCGTCGGCCGACCGTTCGGGAGCGATCGTCGCCGCTGTTGTCGCTGTCACTGCCGCCGTCGTCGTCGGATTTTGTTTTCGTATCCCGTTCCAAGTTTAGGTATATTTCGATCTATTTTTTTTTTAATTCTTAAAAAATTAGAAATGATGTATGATTGTGTACATTGTGTAGATCTATTAATATTTATGTTCAAATTTTTTTTAGCATGTTGATTAGACAAAATTCCTAAAATTAACCCTAATTAGGGGTTAAAAATTGAGACTTTTGTATGATTAGTGTAATTAAGATTCAATTGAGTGTGCCAAACACTCAATTGAACTTATTAGAACATAATTGTATATATTTTTTGCATTAATTGCATGTTATTAGCGTTAATTAGTTAAAATTAACTCTTATTATAGGTTAAAAATTAGAGCTTTTGTATGATTAGTATAATTAAGATTCAACTGAGTGTGCCAAACACTCAATTGAACTTATTAGAGCTTAATCGTGTATTTTTTTGGATTAATTGCATGTTATTAGTGTTAATTAGTTAAAATTAACTATAATTAGAAGTTAAAAATTAGGGCTTTTGTATGATTACTGTAATTAAGGTTCAATTGAGCGTGCTAAACACTCAATTGAACTTATTAGAACATGATTGTGCATTTTTTTTGCATTAATTGCATGTTATTAGCGTTAGTTAGTTAAATTAACTCTAATTAGGGGTTAAAAATTGGGGCTTTTGTATGATTATTGTAATTAAGGTTCAATTGAGTGTGCCAAACACTCAATTGAACTTATTAGAACCTGATTGCATTTTTATATTTTTATGTTATGCAGGAATATGGCAGAGCAAGGACATCATGAATAGGATGTGGAGTAGCAGGGTGTTGATCCTGGTTGGCAGCATTGCACACTAGTGGGCAGTGTTAGGAGGAGGGTCAAATGCAACTGGTGTGGAAATGAGATGAGTGGTGGCGTGTATCGCCTAAAAAATCATCTTGCTGGCATATCAGGAGATGTCAGCAGATGTGAGTCAGTCCCACTGGACTTGAAGTAGGAAATGATGACTTATATGATGGGTAAAAAGGCACACAAAGATTTATCATCTCAACAACACATGGATTTGCACGATGAGATATCAGGGCGCCAAAGATGAAGGGATTACAGTCTACCTATTTAGCGGCCGATCAATTTAGATAATGATGATGATGAGGATGAGGAGGATGAGGAAGATCCATATGACCTTGATGCAGAGTACACTAGAGCTGTACGTGCCAGTTTGCGGACAAATAGAGAAGATGAGGACCGGCGAAGAGGCATATGATCATCAGGTGGATCAGTGCCTACTACTTCTCAGCCTGAGAGATTCGTTCCTAGGGGCTCTTCTGGTCACAAGACTGCTAGTTCTATGTTGGGTTGTGGACGGACATCTGAGGTTGGTTGATGGAGAGGACAAAAATGACATAGGATATTTGTATGAGGTCATGGATAGAGCAAATGAGCGAAATCCTTCCTACTTCTTATGACAAATGGTGGAGGATCATCGATGATAAATGGAAGTCTACTCTTCATCATGATCTCCATGCTGCTGGTTAATTCTTCGTCTTTTCAAGTTGATTTTATGTGATTAATTTTAATCACATTTATTTTTATAACTAATGAATCATAATTTATATGCATGATATTTTTTCAACTCAAGGTATCAGTATAGTGAGAGTGTGCATAATGATGGAGAGGTCCTTCGAGGCACAACTAACATGATTACTAGAATATCAAGGAATACGAATGAAATGATAGATGTTTTAGCAGAGATAACATACAAAGTAGGAGTTTATGAAAATACAGTCTTCTATCATTAACTTATACCATTTATATTTATTTTGTAGATAGAGAGATTTAAATTGAAGATTGACATTTATGGAGATGATGGCGTCATGATTGCAGTAACGAGGACAACTCCATGTGAATTACATAATAAATAGTCAAATACTCAATTTAATGAATTACTACCAGTCTACAATTCATTATTAATATCGTCGTTTTTTTTTTCAACAGCTGAATGGTGGATCCAGATTAATTACAGACAAGTTGCCACAAACCCTTTGACGTCTGTTGCAGTGAGAGTACTAAGTCAAACCACTTTTTCCAGTTAATGTGAAAGAAACTGGAGTACATTCAGTCTCATTCACACGAAGATTTGTAACAGATTGAGTGTTTCTAGGCTGGAGAAGTTGGTGTACTGTCACTACAACATGTACCTAAAAATCAGGCAGATTCAGGAAAGACAGAGACTTGAAAGACAGAGATTCATGGAGTTTGCTGGTAGACCAGTTGATGAGTCTGTACATCATATTGATATTGATGAACTGTTAGATGAAGAACACCCATTGCATTCTTGGGTGGAGAGCAGAGCAGTCAGAGATGCACAACCTGAGTTTGATCCTCATGATCGGAGTTGGGCAGGAGGTGAATTAGATGCAGTAGTTGTTCGAGATCCTGAATTTTAGGCAACACTAGAAGGAGGTGCACTTATTCTTCAGAGGCGTCGAAAGTCAGCCACACTAGCAGACATTGGTAGATCTTCTGCCTCTCAGCCAGTACTCAGGAGATCAACTACTCATGTGGATCCACAGAGAAGAAAGGAGAAAGAGCCAGCGAGACCTTCACTGTAGTTATCTAGCAGCAAAAAGAAAAAAACAATCAAAAGAAAAGTCTAAACAACGAGTGGACCCATCGGAAGAAGAAGAAGAGAGAGTTCAGCAAACTGGAGAGACACTTGAGGACACCATATGTTTACCACCTTACTTGGCCAGCATGTACGAGGCATAAAGACAAACTTACAGGCGTAGAAGAAGGCAATTGAGGAAAACAAGCTAAGTGGGGAGTGATGACTCCACTGAGGATAATGATAATGGTGATGGAGATGGTGATGGCGCTGCTGCTGCTGCTGGACTATCAGGAGGTTCTGCACTTGGGAGCAGTTATACAGGATACGAAGATTACTCCGCACCTCCGAGTCATTCTGAAGGAACTCAAGGCCAAAGACAAGGACAACAAGGGAGATTTGAAGGCCAACATAGACAAGCATGATATGATTGGCCCCCATGAGAAGATGTACCTTCTTATTTGCCCATTTTTCACCCCCCTACACTGTTGTATTCAGACATCAACAGTACTACTGAGGGGTATTTGGACCTCCACCTATACACTATGCCATTTATGTCCTTCCAGCACAATCAGGAGAAAGTTCAAGCCAACAAGTTTACACACCTAGAGGTATTCAAAGTAAGGAATTCCGGATCGGATCGGGTCCCCGAATCGGGACCCGCCGATCCCGATCCGACTCGGATCGGATCGGCCGAGTCGGCCGATCCAGATGAAGTCTGGCCAGTCCGACTCGGCCAGATTAAAAAATAATAAAAAATTTAAAAAAAATCAGAAAAAATCAGAAAAAATCAGAAAAAAATAAAAATAAAATCAGAAAAAATTACATACATATTATTCAATTGATATACAATAAGAATGAATGCAATTCATGTACATCCATAAAAAACCCTAAACCCTAAAACCCTAAAACCCTAAACCCTAAACCCTAAAACCCTAAAACCCTAAACCCTAAACCCTAAACCCTAAACCCTAAACCCTAAACCCTAAACCCCTAAACCCCTTAACCCTTAACCCTAAACCCTAAACCCTAAACCCTAAACCCTAAACCCTAAACCCTAAACCCTTAACCCTTAACCCTTAACCCTTAACCCTTAACCCTTAACCCTTAAACCCTTAAACCCTTAAACCCTAAACCCTAAACCCTAAACCCTAAACCCTTAACCCTTAACCCTTAACCCTTAACCCTTAACCCTTAACCCTTAACCCTTAACCCTTAACCCTTAAACCCTTAAACCCTAACCCCTAAACCCCTAAACCCCTAAACCCTAAACCCTTAACCCTTAACCCTTAACCCTAAAACCCTAAAACCTAAACCCTTAACCCTTAACCCTTAACCCTAAAACCTAAACCCTAAACCCTAAACCCTAAACCCTAAAACCCTAAAACCCTAAACCCTTAAACCTTAAGGGGGGGGACCGAAATCGGCCCGAACCGGACCAGATCGGGTATGGACCGGCCGATCTGGCCGGTCCGGCCCCGATCTGGTCCGGTTCGGGCCGATTTTGGCCGGTTTTTTTTTTTTTTTCAAATCGGTGGGGGGGAACAATGAAATCCCCCCCGAATCGGATCGGAACCCGCCGATCCCGATCCGAATCGGCCGATTCGGATCGGAATCGGCCGATTCCGCAATCCATGATTCAAAGAGGATTCGAAGACCTCGCTAGTTCTTTATTTGGCTATGGATATCCAGCATACATGTTGACAGATTATGGTCTGCCAGCTCAAACTTATGAGCCGGATGATGAAGGATCACAAATGTGATCTTTCTAAGGTATTTTTCAACAATAATGTCTTTTTTAATTAGTGCACAACAAGAATTATTAGTGAGTTAGTTGTCTTTAATGTTTATTTTTTATGGTTATACATGAATTGCATTTATTGTTATTGTACATCCATTGAATAATATGTATGTAATTTTTTCTGATTTTTTTGGTTTTTTTTGGATTTTTTTTTTAATTATTATCTGACAGAGTCGGACCGGCTGTACTTCATTTAGATCGGCCGACCCGGCTGATCGGGTCGGGTCGGGATCGCCAGGTCCCGATCCGGGGATCTGACCCAACCTAGCATTCCTTACTTAAAGGATGCAATAGACCCTTGATATACAAGCATCCTTATGACTTAGGTCATATTCTTAAAGGATATTTAAAGGGTTCAAGGGTGTCCTGTAAGGATACTAAAGGAGACACGTCATGTGACCTGCTCAATGGGTATCCTTTTATATCCTTTAAGGATTTCAAGGTGAAACTTGCACCCAAGCCATGGTGATCCGAATCCTTTGAGTATCCTTTAAGAGAATTCAAAGGATTTCTTTTGTTAACGTGTATCCTTTAAGGATGTTAGAGGGAATCCTACGTGCCAAGTATATCCTTTAAGGGAATTCTAAGGATTCTTCCCGTTAACGTGTATCCTTTAAGGATGTTAGAGGGAATCCTACGCACCAAGCGTATCTTTTGAGTATTCTTTAAAAGAATTCAAAAGATTCCTTCCATTAACGTGTATCCTAAGATTTTGGAGGGAAGTATCCACCAAGCGGTACCCCTCAAGTATCCTTTAAGGAAATTCAAGGATATACGTTGATAACATGTATCCTTTAAGGGCCTTAGAGAGGACTGAATGCATAAAGTGACATCCTTTAGGGATGAAGGGTCACTAAAGTGAACATGAGCTAATTGTACAAACCCCTGCTGTGAGAGTTTTGATTTATTAGTGCATGTTATTGTTTAAAGGCATCAACAGACGGTTAATCAAGAGTTGTCAGTTAGTTTATCGATGAAATTAACGTTGACCGAGGTCAGTGGGGAGATGTCAAATTCACGGATCCTCGCCTGATCCGAAGTCAGACTCTTTGGGGACTCAATCCCAAGTTCCCAAAGTCTGCCCAAAAAAATAAAATAAAGCAGAAAGCTTGAAGAAGCAGCGGCGGGCATTTCCAATCTTCCCCCGCATCCCGCAACTAGCTGTGGGGCCTTTGTTGATTGGCCAGAGTCAGCTGCTTATGAACATGAGCCAACCAGGTGGGCTTCTTTATAAGGGTCTGGCTTACTTAATGGACTGGTCTCCAAAGAATTAAAACCTTACTATTCAGGTTATCCAAAAGTATCTGGTATCTGCTCTGACTCCAGGTGTTATCCGATGTAAAATATCTGCTCCATGTCCAGTGTATAGATGGATAGGATAAATGGATCCAGATTATCCAATTAAGATGATCAGATGGTCGCAGAAAATCGGTATCTGCTCCATATCTTCTCTCTTTGCAGCCCTGAATACCATTTCTCCTTAGTCTGCCTTGGGGTTGTTTAACTATTTTTAGGATACCCAAGGTAGTAGAGTCAACAAAACACTTTAGTCCCATTCTAGGTTTTCATGAGCCACTCCTTTCCTATAGTAGTTATGGGTCTCTTGAGTCTTGACCCACTAACTTGAGCTTTATTCAGTGGTTCAGTTCAGTAACATGGTACCAAAACTAGGTCACATGTTGGGTTTTTCCCCTCTCACCTCAAAGTTTCAAGCTGCACCACTTGCCATACAGCTCCTCCAGGTACATTGTAAGATGGGTGTTAGCAAAGCTGTTTAGTCAGTTTTGAGCTTCTTCACCCACAAACGCATGTTTTAGGGTGGAGTGGAGATCCTCTCAATGCAAGAGAGGAAATTTTCGAAAAACCCCTTTCTTCCATGCTGTTCTCAATCCCAGTGAAGTATTTTCTTGAAAAACTCCACCCACTCTGTGTGCACTGACTGAGTCCAGTCAGTAGGTGCACTGACGGGAACCCAACGCTTTAGGGTGAGGGATCAAAACTAAACAAAGTACAATCACAATCAAACCTTTGATACCAGGACATAGATTTGCAATGAAGATTGGCCCTTCTTTAGGTTCCTGCATGTATGAGCTTGAGGGCTTGAGAGATTGCTTGTTGATCACTCAGATCAGATGGCTTTTCAAACTAGCCATTTGGGGAGTTGATGGTCATAGATGAATATCAAATCTCTAGTTTCCTAACCAATTTCATGTCTCCGGATTTTTGGGTCTTCCAAGCTGCTTTGTGGTTTGGCCTAAGTAGTTCAAGAATTTGGATCTAAGATCAAATGTCTACTTCCCAGTTTACTAGCTTTACTTGGCCTTACTTGACCTTGAGGGTAGATCTCGCTATCTGCTGATAACAGAACTGTGAAGCACAGTTCTGCGTTTGATTGAATTGAGCAATCTAGCATCGACCCAAGGATCTGAAACTGCGTTGAGTTGACTCGGCCAATCCAGGGTGATATTGTGTGGGTCTTCTCAATAAATTGCACAGATGGATCCTTTTTTTTTATGCCAATAATTCATGGAATAGCTCATGTACAGCTTTTTCCTTGGCAATTTGAACTACTTTGTTGCACACATGATCAAACACACTAGTCTTTGTGCTTCAATGTTGTTATCATCAAAATCGAAGTCTGGAGCTCAACATAGCTTCACCTCAGATGTCTGCATTGCATTGGTGTTGTCATGTGCTGGGACTGTATCTGTGTATGGTGGGAAAGGAATGGAAGAAGACTCAATAGGAAATTTCTCAGAATTGTGTGCTAGATGGAAGAACCATGTATTTTATTGAAAATTGGGCTATCACAGCTAGACTGGGAAAACCAGAAGACTCTCTGACAGTTCAGAAGCTTACTGTTTTTTTTCTTTCTCTTGGGGGCGGGGCTATTTCTTAAATTGAGTTTTCTTTGTCGTGTTCTTTTTATTTAAGTATCTGATCTACGACCTTGTTGGAACAAAATCAGTGTTATGGTATTCCTTTTCTTTTGCTTAGTGTATATAAAGAGGGGAATGTGAGTTTGCGCATTTCAAGGAATATTAGTGTTTACCGCATCAAAAAGGGTAATACTTGCTGCAACGTCCCCCAGTGCTGCACTACGGGGCATTGCGGCAAATATTTTAAAAAAATATTTTTTGAAAATTTTTAGGTCAGCCCCATGTGCCCCACCCATCTGTACAGTCCGATCTTCGATTAGGTGACCCAAAAAGTTCTAAAACATAAAAAACCAAGCCCAATGAACAGTAAAAAAAAGCACCCTGCATGGGCCGAGCCCAATAACAGCTCTTGATTTTGTAACTTTTTTTTGGGCCTGTCTGATCGGAGATCATGTTGTACGGACGGGTGGGGCATGCAGGGCCTGAACTAAAATATTTTTCAATATATATATATAATATTTGCTGCAATGTCCCGTGCTGCAGCATCCGGGGCGTTGCATCAAGTATTACTTCATCTGAAGGAGTCCATCTGAAAAAGGAGTCCAATTTAAGTTGTGAATGGGGTTTATGAAATATAAACTTGATCTGAAACGAGAGTAACTGAGTTTATTACAAATTTATTGTTTTATGGTGCGTACTCAGGAAGTAGATGAATGTTTGTGGATCGAGCATATGCTATTTAGGTTTCTAGATAGCCAAATAGTGTGCTCGGTGGGTAGGTTATTGTCCTTGTTAATGTAGGAAAAGGACTTTGTTATTGTAGGGTAGTGTAGAACCTGTTTATAGATTAATTGCACTATGAATCTAGAACAGGTATTTTGATTCACATTACACTATGGAGAACCTTTTTATAGATTCATCCTCTTGTAGGGTAGTGTAGGAGGGGATTGGTGTTGTTTTTTGTGCAGAGGTGATGTTGGACAGTCGGATCGGGATGGTGTTGGTGGTTGTTCTTCTGACAAGTTTTAATGTTATTGGTTCTCCATCATACCAGCTTAAAATAAATAGCTATATGTTGAAAGAAAGGCTAAATCTGTTATAATTGCGACCTTTGTAATCATGTGAAAAATGTGTAAAGAACTTTCTGGTTCAGATTACGATTAACTCTATTACCTCACCATCATGGCCAAGATTAGGGAGTAGGGGATATCAACATTTACAATAACTTTTTCAGGGTTGGTTGCCTACTAGGAGGCTTTTTTTTTTTGGGGGGGGGGTGCTGGGTCTTCTGCGTTCATGGACAACCCTCCCATCCTTTGCTTTTATTGAATTTTGGTACTATCCACTTTGGCAAGGCGAAGCCTATCATTTGTAGGCATATGATACATAAAATGTCTTATAAACTTGAAACTGTATGCTAAATTTAATCTTGGTTTTCTTATGTGACCTTTTTGTTTACAATTTATCTGCTGATTTCATTGAAGGAAAAAGGTGTAGAGTATGTTGGCTATCCGGAAGAGTTATGCAAGGTCAAATGTGAATTGAAGTATCACTCAAAAAGTTATTGCATGGAGTACTACTTTCGAGTAAATAGTGATGGTATGTGTTAGTCTCATATTTGTGTTTGCTAAACATAGGTTAAGGGATGTTGATGTTTCATAACTGTTCCCCAATTATGCAGGAAAAATTGTTGAATGGAACGATGACTTACACAATTTGCAGTTAATTTTTGGAGTGAAGGAATTCTTGGTATACTCAATGGTCACCTCTGTTTAGGATTCTATATATCTCATTTTCTTTGTTCATATTTATTTGAGGTGAAATATTACTTTCATGAATTTTTGCTTGTAGATTTTTGTTTTGGGGTTGTTGGATTTAGAGCTATGGCAACACCTTAGGGGGGAATAGGGTGATAAAACTTTTTCGAAAATCTCTAACTAATGCAGTGTTACTCGAAAGTAAAGCTCGTAATGAAGATAGAGATGATAAAAATACTAAGCACAATCACACAAGAGGCACGAGATTTACAGTGGTTCGGTCCACTAAATGGTGACCTACGTCCACTCCCCAACCTTGTTGAGCTTTTTTACTAGAAATCTTATTCTAGTACATTGCTAATAGATCCGGTCCTAGCAAACCAAACGCACTAGATATCAATCCTCTAGCTAGGCTCCTCCTAGATACATGGCCTATAGTAAGGCTCACTTTCAACCCACATAAGGAGTTGGCTCTCTTCCAAGTAGAAGGCTACCCAACCTCCAATCTTTCCAAAGATTGGCCCTCTTCCTTAAAGGAAGGCAACTTAACCTCCAATCTTTCCAAGGATTGGCCCTGTTTCTTAAAGGAAGGCAAAGAACAAGAAATGAAATGAAAGATATGAATCCTAACTTCTAACCTACACTACACATACAAGACAATGTTCTCATCTTCTTGTTCTAGGAGATGAGTTGATGTAGATGATACTCCTCCGAATCCTCCTAGGAGCGCTTGTTCTAAGATCTTCTTCTTAGAGGAAGAAGACACGTTGCACACAGAGGATGCTTCCCATGGTCTTGGTCTTGGCCTTGATCAAGAAGAGGATGAAGATCTATCAAGCTAACACCTTCCTCCTTAACCTACACGCATGAGATAAGCTCACAAGGAAACCTCCTCTCAAAGGGTTAGGACATAAGCACAAGAGGAAGACAAGAGAGACAAAAGAGTTCTCTCAAAAGACCCTCACGTTTCCCTCCAAGACCTTAGCCCAAAAACCTGCCACACTCTCCCTTTTTATAGGCCTCAGAGAGAAGCCTTAACCGTTAGGTACAAGCTGGAAAGATTCTACACACTTTTCTTTCTTCAAGTGTGAAATAGTCCACGTCATTTTGAATCCTAGTATTTGATTGTTTCAAGGGTGTACCGATTAGTAGAGTACTGCATGATGCCACTTGGATAAAACGTTCCCAGTAAAAGGTTCTCCTTGGAGAGTCAACAAGGTGGTAAAAAGGTGATGGTGAAGTGTAGCATGGTATGGGAAAGAGTAGGCTTCCAAAAATTACATTAGAATCTCAAAAAAAAGAAAAGAAAAGAAAAGAGGATCTATACTATCATGAGAGAAAAGTTGAGTTGTCAGTCCTTTGCTCATAAAGGCTCCCATGTGATTGTCCTTGCTCTGGGACAAATAAGTACATGTCAGTCTGCCCAGTCACATGGGCGTCTGGGTTGTTTTGGACGACCAAAGCCCAAACTGGTCCGGCCAACACCCTGTGCAGGAAAACCAGACCCCCAAAACCTTCACTAGTTTTGGTCGACCAATTCCCAATTGGTCGACCAACCAGACAGACTCAGAAAAACTGAGTTCTAGTACTGGTCGACCAATGGCCTGTTGGTTGACCAAACAGGCCATTTAGTGAAAACTGATTTCTGGTTCTGGTTGACTAATATGGAGTTGGTCGACCAATACCCAGCCTATTTGGGTTTTGGCCTTGGATCTTAATTCAATTTTTGGGGACCCTTTTTAAGTTCATTTTAATCTTAAAAAAATAGATTTGCAACCCAAAAATCTTTTTAGCAAGCGTACCCATACAAAGAAATATTTAACAAGATATCCTATGATATTTGAAGATGAACCTTAACTCACCTTTATACTCACCAATAGCATTTACTATTAAGTATTTTGTTTCATCAAAATAAACCTAAGGGGCTCAATAGGGGTCTTCACTTAGAGAATCTGATGAAGATGTCTTCAGTACAAGCTTATGAATGCCAAATCAAAGTTATAACTTTCCAGCATCACTGTAATGAATTTCATGAGGGATTAGATTTACATGCCACCAATGTCATAATCAACAAGATAAGATAGATTATAGATGGCCATGTGACCTTTACTGAGAGATTGTGTATAGAAATTCATTCCTACTTCTATGAGTATTCCTGGTCTTAGTCCTAGTCCTAGTCATACTTAGATTAGGATCATAGATACCAATTCTACTTTGACTATTACATGTCTCCTATTTCTAGTTGTATTAGGAAGCAACTTGTATATGTGTGATGTGTCCTATTTTTGAGGATTTCCAGCTTTGCTCATTGCAGTAGTACCAATGGTTGGCATTTCTTGTCTAGCGGTGCCAAATTCTGGCTTCACTGTCGCTGCCTTTCACAGTTGCCGTTGGTGTTCTTTGTCATTGTTTTGGGCAGTCATCAGCCACCCTGTTTTTCGCTGCTGCCTTTGTCATCGTTGCCATCCACCGGTTGCCATTGTCTTCATTTCTGCTGCCTTTCCTGCCTACACTGGCATGAACTGGTTTCTGTTATCAGCCACTGACATTGGTGCCATTGATTCTCATGGTTTGGCTGTCATTGCTGTTATTAGTATGAACCACAGGCCCTACGAGGGTTTTTGAAGTCGTATTCCTCAATGCGGCTTCTACCTTTGTTGGTTTTCTGCTCACTGCTGTCTTCTATTGGTGCCACCAGTTTCCAGCAGTCTGGCTGACTTATCTGCCATCTATCACAACATTGCTCATCATTGAGAACTTACGAAGGGGTTATTCATACCCAAAGATTGGCTCATTACAGTCTAAGCTTCAGCCAG
Organism: Zantedeschia hybrid cultivar; assembly: GCA_030544215.1. Classification (NCBI taxonomy): domain Eukaryota; kingdom Viridiplantae; phylum Streptophyta; class Magnoliopsida; order Alismatales; family Araceae; genus Zantedeschia; species Zantedeschia hybrid cultivar. Next base: position 11,666,958 of record JARZZO010000005.1, read on the forward strand.
TTAAGGTCACTTTTCACCATGTGCCTAAAATGCCAAAAATGGGTTATTCATACCCAAAGATCGGCTTATTGTAGTTTAAGCTTCGGCCAGTTAGGGTCACTTTTCACCATGTGCTTTAAAATACCAAAAGATGGGTGATTCATACCTAAAGATTGGCTCATTACAGTCTAAACTTCGGCCAATTAGGGTCACTTTTCACTATGTGCCCTAAAATGCCAGGAGAGGGTTATCCATACTCAAAGATCGGCTTATTGTAGTCAGAGCTTTGGCCAGTTGGGGTCGCTTTCCACCGTATACCCTAAAATGCCGGAAGGGGGTGATTATTCATACCCAAAAATCCAATTCGACGAAGTCAAAGCTTTGGCCAATTAGGGTCACTTTCATAATGATGCCCAAGACGCCAAAAGAGGGGTTGTTCATACTTAAAGATTTTGAAGATGGAGGTAACTGTCGGAAGATGATAAACGATCGATATCTCACAACAACTACAAGTCACGTCTGCTTAGAAGTCACAAAAGCAAGACTATTCCAAATACTCTTTCAAGTGCGCGGAATGTCGAAGAAGAGTGTCTAATACACCAAAGGTTGCAAGTGTCGTCTGACAGTGAGAAGCAAACTTGAGAGACGATTGCGTCAAAGGACAAAGGACGTTGCCCGAACATTCCCAAAGAAGTCTCCAAGCCATGAAGACCCGAAGTCTATATAAGATCACGATGCCACTTGGTGCGTCCAAGGAGCGAGAGAGGATCCCCAAAAGACACCAGTTAAGACCCACCAAGATTATTCGACGGGGTCTGACTCGAAAATCACAAATGTGGGTCTGGTTGGATGCCTTTGGTTCACAAGAACAAAAGCCAAAAGAAGGCGAAACTCCTGTGGGTGATGTCATTTCAAGGCCTATAAAGATCGACTTACTCCCAAGAAATTTCAGGAAAGTTTGGGCAGATTACGACATTTTTGATGTGTTCCAATACACAAACTTGGATATGTGATCTCTAAATTGAAGGAAAAATCTCAAGATCAGAGATAATGCAAGCCAATTGCACGTGATGAAGCCAACATAAGCATGTTAAGCAAATTATGCACGGGACACATGCCTCCGTCTCCGCCTCCGACACATGTCCTGTGGGGGGCATTTGTTTAATAGATTTTTTTGACACCCCCCCCCCCCCCCAATCCGGTTGGACAGTAACCAAAAAGAAAAGAAAGAGGGGTGGAAGAAGAAATGGAAACCACCACCCATCGGTGGTTGGGGAAAAGACAGAAAGAAAAAAAGGAAAAAAAAGGAGAAGAAAGGAGGAGGAGGGGGCTACTGCCTACTGGTGGGTACCCCCACCAGTAGCCAAACCCCCCACCGGTGGGTGGTTTTCCCATTAGAAGAAAAAAGAGAAAGAGGGAAAGAAGGGGGAGGGAGAGCCACCGATTGGGGGGGGGGGGGTCCTGCCGCATGATGCATGTGTTTAATTCAACGCGTTCAATTGGATGATTACCCTTAAATTAAACTCAAAATTGATCATTTTGGTCCTCTCATATCAGTTGAATGGTCATTGCATTTGTTTGGCTCCTCCATATTGGTTGGAGGACCATTAATCTTAAAGGACAATCTTAGTTAGGTGGTGGCCATTATACCCCATTAATTAAGCCTTTTCCTTATGAATTCTCAAAAAAAGGACCAGAAATGAAGGAAATGGAGTTGGCCAAATTCATCCAATCCTCGTGAATCCTTAAGATGTAAAGGATGCTTAAAGGATACTATCAAATCCCATAGTATTGTTAAGGGTTTTAAGAGGGATTTTGTTCAAAGTACATCCCCTTGACATCTTTTAAGGTCCTTAGACTCGTAAATCCCTCGTGTGGATCTAAAATCCTTTAAGCATCCTTTAGGGTTCCTAAAGGATTTTCGAAAATAGATATTAAGTCAGATTTCATATAAGTGTTTAAAACAAAACTCACTTAAATAGCGTTTATGTTTGTCATTCATGTTGTGTGTGATGCGATGTCCAAATTTCCTTCTTGGTGTGCTTTATTTTAAAGGGCGTTGACGGATGGTTAGTCAAAGGTTGCCAATTAGTGATTGGCGTGACACTGATCGAGGTCTTAAAACAAAAAAGAGATTCTTTTGAAAACCAAAATCTTTTAAGTTATTTTCAAAAAAAGAAAAGATTGATTTCAAAAAGATGAAGTCTCACAATGTGTTTTAAAGGTGACAAACCAACATATGATTACCCTATGTGATAATTGAGATTTATATCCCTCGTTAATCTTAATTGTTTTGAAAATGAGCTTGATGGTTTCCTCATTTTTTAGCAGTTTAGATTGTCATTTTATCGGGCATATTAAAGGACTTTATTTTGGTAAAGAAAAGGGTTACACACGATTTAACTGGCATTTAAGATCTATAATTTATTAGTTATTCAGTAGGTATCATGATAATTTTTTTTTTGAAATCATAGTAATCTTTGATTATATAACTAGACTCTTGGGATTTAGTGCTGCGGAGCTGTAAAGAAAATTTAATCTTTCCTTGTCTAACCATCAATTCTGTGTGATGATACATTGTACTTGGAGAGTTACTTAACATTTGTGGGATCCAAAGTCTTAGTGTTTTGGAGTTTTATGTCAAGGAGTTGGCCGTAGGGGTATTGTCTTTAATTATATAACTAGACTCTTGGGATTTAGTGCTGCAGAGTTGTAAATAAAATTTAATCTTTCCTTGTTGAATCATCAATTCTGTGTGATGATACATTGTACTTGGAGAGTTACTTTACATTTGTAGGATCCAAAGTCTTAGTGTTTTGGAGTTTTATGTCAAGAAGTTGGCCGTAGGGGTATTTGCCTATGACTCATAAGTTGCCAATGCATGGGGTGTTTGTTTAGGTAGATTAAATAAAGACTTGAGTTGGTAGGTTTGTCCATCTGTTTTAAGGATGGGAAATCAACATAGCAACATGATTATCTTGTGCAAAAATTTGGATTCATACCCTTTAGTAGTATGTTTATTGTTTTGAATATGTGTTCTTGATGTTTTCTTTGCTAGTTTTGGTAGTTTAGATTGCCATTTGATTTAGCATGCTAAAGGGCTTATTTAGGTGTATAGTTCCTTGTATATTGAATACAAAACATTTGAAATTTTCTTTGTTGTGTAGTTCCTTTGATTTGGCCTTCTAATAATAAAAAAGCATTTTCTGGATGTTATGGGCTTTGTACCTTTTTATTTTTAAGTGATATGCTTTTAGCTTTTGCTTCTTTAGTTGTTAACATTTCTTAATGTTGATTGTGAGATGAGATGATTGTTTTATTGTGGATCTTCAGGTAATTGCTCCTGTAAGTGCTAGTGGCGTGGTCCTTGATGCACCGGAGGCTAGCAAACTTCTTAGTTCTGTGGCGATTGCTTTATCAAATTGTGGAAGGTGGGCCTTTTGCTTGTACCTTTGTTCACATTTGGCTTTTTTTGTATATGTGAGTGAGTTAGTCATATGGATTTACAACTTTCTGCAGAAGCTTACAACAAAAAGTAATTGGTTTCTCAATGAACGGGGGGAAAAACCCTCGCGCTTTGTTACAAAAAAAACCCAGGCTGCTAATCCTTGAGGAAGCTATTTGAATGTGCTCGATTGCTAAGGGTTTACTTTTAAATGTCTTGGAAGTGGTCCTAATTGATGCAAACGTTTTTGTGTGCTACATCCACTGGCACTGGTGGATAGAGTTGAACTTTAGGGTCTTGTTTGGTATCAGGATAGAAAAAGGGAAGAATAGGGATAAATTAACCTAGATTAATTTATCCCTATCCTTATTATGTGATGTGTTTGGTATGTGAGGGGATAAGAAAAAAGTTAATCTTATTCTCTATTTGGTGAAAATGAGCACAGTATGGAAGATAAGTTGTGAAAAAGACATTGCTACCCTTCTAATCTAAAGTGACATGGGTATTATATTATTTTATGTAATATAACTATATATTCAATATATATGTAGTATATTAAGTGTAAATATTTTTTTATTTTTTATTACTCGTATCATGATACACTAAACATACTTAATTCAAGTTATTGAATTTAATTATATTTTAAAGGCACTCAATTTATACTACACATAATTAACATATAATTAGAATATAATAATATATTAAATATACTTAATAGTATTATTCAATATAGTAAATGAACCATTATTAAAGTTAATTATATTATTATTTTATAAATCCGATGTAATACTAATGTCTATTAGTACTAATACTAGTATGTAAGTACTAATACTAATCTAAGATAATAATATATGTATTATATTATATAATAATCTATTAAAATATTTATTAGTGTTATTTAAAATAATAATGTATATTATTATATTACATATAAAATATATTAAAGATGCTTATAGATTTATTTAAGTATTATATATATTATTTTAAGTATTATTGAATTTAAGTATATATTAAAGTATATATTAAAGTACACATTATGTCATTAGCTAGTAATGAAGCCGTTATTGAATTTAAGTATATTATTTTATAAATCCAATGTAGTACTAATTCTTATTAATACTAATATTAGTATGTAAGTACTAATATTACTAATATAAGTACTAATATTAATTTAAGATAATAATATATGTTATTTTATAATATATAATAATATATTAAAAAACTTATTAGTACTATCTAAGATAATAATATATATTCTTATATTATGTATAATAATATATTAAAGATGCTTATTACTATTATTTAGTATAATAATATATTCCATCCGTATTGGCTTGATTCATATTTCTATTTAATGACATAATGTCATTAACTAGAAATAAAGTTGTTATTAGAGTTAATTATATTACTATTTTAAGAATACGATGTAATACTAATACTTATTAGTACTAATACTAATAATTTAAGTACAAATACTAATTTAAGATAATAATATATGATATTATATTATATATAATAATATATTAAAATACTTATTAGCACTATTTAAAGATAATGATATATAAGATAAATATAATAATATATTCTATAGGTGGTATCGATTTGATTAAGAATTTTATTTAATAATATATTTAACGTCATTAGATAGTAATAAAATAATTATTAGAGTTAAATATATTATTATTTTATGAACCAAGAGAAGGGGCAAATGAGGGTAACAATGAGGTTAAGGGGCGATGATAAGTCATTCCACCTTTTTGGTGGAATAAGTTATCCCCATATCTAACCCCAAAAATGGGGTTAAGCTCCCTTATCCCTATCCCCCTTAACCCCTCTTATCATCGTGACTTTTTACAATGCCAAACGAGGAACGGGGATATCCCTGGCTTATCCCTGGCTTATCCCGATACCAAACGGGACCTAGATGTTGGGTGCAAATCCAAGTCTCAAGTAAACTAAGCAAAATTGTCAAGGCGGGAACAGGACCCAAGGCGTGCTCGGGGTCCCCGTGCCTAAGTGCTTAGGCACCTAGTGGATGGCAATCTCGACATCGATACTGGTACAGGTATCAGTGGGTACCGATATCGATACGTATCGGTATCGGCCGTATCAGCCGGTATCGGCTAATAAAAAATATTATTATTATTTTCTTAACTATAAAGACCAGTACTGATACCCCCCAATATCGGTACTGGGCAGGGCCGATACTGATATGTATGGCCGATAGTATCGGTATCGGCTGATACTGCCAACCATACACCTACCTAGGCATACAACATAATAATATATTTTATATCACATGAACATCAACATGAGAAATATGAAGAAAATAACACTAATATAACATCAACATGAAAACTAACATTACAATGAAGTATCAACGTTAAATGTGTGACTGAAAATAAGTATAAAAATCAAATTTCATAATAAAGATACTAATCTCATATTTGTTGTCTTCTTCCTCCGAAATGTGCAACATCATGCTCACAACAACAATGTATATATGATGCAAAAACATAAAACACAATAAAAAGACATGAGTCAAGTACTAAATTTCTAATCATACACATATCCATCATTAAGTAGTAAATAAAGAAGACAACTAAAATACAAAGTCAAGGTCTAACAAAGCTAATGTAAAGAAAGGCTAATCAAGTTTGCAGCAACAAATAAAGCTTAATGTTCTCTAAGTTTTAAAACCGCATGGTGCACTCTCAAGAGCCATATCTTCTTCATTAATGTCACCAGCCTTGTCCTCAACATCTTGATCACCATGTTTGCCACTTTCCTCCCGAGGTGCATCATCATCATCATCATCCTCTCTCCTTCCTCATCCAACCATTCCTTTTTATTCCTCGTCACAAACCACAGAGTGTGAACTGCTTCCTTCTCTTTGTGGCATTTTGCCTCTTCTAATTCTTTCTTCAGAGACTCCCGTAGCAATGTCTACATCTGCCTCTGCGAGATCACCATCTTCATAAATTAAATCACCGGCATCCTTAGTCATCCACTCAATTCTCCAATCCAAATCAGGTAAACACATATGATCGCTCTTCTCTGGACGATTCTTTCTTTCTGTGAATCTTTCACAAAGGCGCCAATTGTTTTGAACATATAGCAAGTCATTCAATCATTTATGCTCCATTGTATTCCTCTTCTTTGTATGAATCTAAATAGATAAAAGACACAAACAAAATAGTGAAGTTTAAATTAAAAAAATTGATTGAAAGAGTTCTAAAATACTAGGAATAAATTTCAAGTTAGAATTACATACAAATCCAAATGTGCTCTAGTTCATTTGTAGCCATAGGAATTACAACCAGTCCTAAGATCCTTAAATCCAGCTTCTTGAGCTCTGGTGTTTCTCTACCATATTGCATCCACCACTCAGCTATAATTTTTTTTAAGAAAACACGATGTTACTCATTTAACTTGTTCAACAGAAATTATCAACTAATAAAGAGAGATCATAACAATTAATTCTTGGTAGCCTCCTTTCACAAGCTCTAATTGTCATTAGCTTCCTAAACACACATTTTTTACTTACATAATCTTCAACTTGATCACTTATCTTGTCTTGCACTTCTTTCTTTGGCACCATTCTTTTAAGACAATCATAAAAACCACCCAAATGTTCCAATGAAAGGAACATCTTTTGATCTAGCATCAAAGTACAATTTGGGATTAAAAAAAAATCCAGCTGCATGTAGGGGATGATGCATTTGATCCTCCCATCACCGATCCACAATTTTTAAGATGGGCTGATATTTGGTTTCCATAGAACCAAAATTTGCAATGATTTGTTGCTTTGCATATTCCATAGCAGCATAGATGTAACCAATAATCGGCTTCTTATCTCCATCAACTAACCTCAGAACTTGCAAAATTGGTTGGGAGCTCTCAAAATATCTTCAACACGATGTCAAAACTTCACTTGAAAGACAATAGAAGCAATAACTTCCCCATATTTGTCTTTACCCATGGACTATTATGCTATGCTTATGAAAGCCTTTCCTTACACTATCATCATGTAACCTTTCCGATGTCAGAAATGCGGTTGCAAACCTTGTTACTCCACTTCTTACCAGTTCTTTGCCTTTTGTCACCTTTCTCATTTAGTCAAGCAAGCGTGTGTGAGTGTAGATGCATGAAGTCAACTTCGGCTTTTGAAATGACATATATGTCTTTGATTTGTCAAAGTTTTCTAACAAGATATCAAGTCAATGTGCAGCGCAAGGTGTTGAAAACAACTTTCTCCTCTTTTCCACCTATATTCTCCCTATAACAATATTATATGATGCATTATCTGTCACAACTTGCATACATATTCTTTTCTAATTTTTTCAACCATTGAATCCAGCAATTCATACAAGAAGAATGACTCTTTTCTACATTTTGAAACATCAATGGATTCCATAAAATAAGTCCCCTATGGACAATTCACTAAGAAACTGATCAACTTTATGTGCCTTTTGTCATTCCATCCATCACACATGAGGTGCAACCATGAATCTTCCAAAGTTGCATATCTTCTGCTGGGGCATCTAGAAAGAAACGGAATGCCAATATCTTCAGGGGAAGTACTATCTGTATTGAGAATATAGTACTGTTTATAGTTTCCCTTCTATATAATTGGACTCGTCATATTATAGGGGTGTCTGTGAAAGATTGGATTAGAGAAGTCTCTTAGTAGTGTGTGTAGTTATGGTTTTCTAATTTTGATTTTCTTAGATAGGAACCACTTCTATCTTTTTGATCGTACGACTTCTCTTTATTTTAAAAAAATAGTGGTACAATCCGATTTTTTTTTGAAAAATAAATAAAAAAACCTTGTGTGCTCTACCTTTTTTTTAAAAGAGAGGTACTTTTGACATGTGATAACTTGGAAGCTTGTATCTTGGTCCAAATCACCCCACTAGTTTGAACATCACTTCAAAAATCTTCAACTTAGCAACATTAAAAGGAAGCCTACCGTCATAAAACCATGTGGCCACAACTTCATCAATTTTCAAATTATCTTCTTTCTTCCATTTACTCTCTAAAGTCCTTCGAACCTTCTTTTTTACTTCTCCTTGCATCAACAAATTCTTCTATGCTCATCTTTGCAAAAGCATTCATTGGCCCCTTGTTTGAGGTGCAATGCTTTGGTTGCTTTCCCAGGCTTGAGATGAACGTGGTTTTCTCTTCATTGACGATGAAGAATCCTTGCCCATTTTTTGGGTCTCGTTATCAGATGATTAATTTTCATACTTAATACTCTTCAGCTGCATTTTTCTTTTCTTGTTTCTAGTCATCCAACTCAACATTTCTTCAGCAATCTCCTTTATTATTTTTGGACATTGTTTCACGTCACTAAACCCCTCCTATCAAATGCTCTTTTTGTCTTTTGATCCCCCCATTTGTCACAAAATCACAAAGTTTCACCACCACTTTGTGTTTATCATTTTCATCTGGCCATCAAGCATACTTCCATCTTGGATCATTTGACTTGCCTTCTTCTTCTCTTGCATTCCCTGTCCGGATGTGGACTTTGATTTTCCTTCCATTCCATGTTGAGATGAGGTCTAAAAGTCTATCAATGTGTGTGTGGGTGTGGGGGTGTGTGTGTGTGTCAGAGAGAGAGAGAGAGAGAGAGAGAGAGAGAGAGAGCAGTGCATAGTGCACTGTCACAGTGCACTGTGATGTAGAACAGTGCATAGTGCGTCGTCACAGTGCACAACACTGCACATACAGCGCACTATGCACTGTGCGCGCAGTCTGTGCACTCACACAGTGCACAACAGTGCACTGCACCGGACTGTTGTGCACTGTATGTGTGCACTGTGCACAGGTGTGAAAGAGGTCGGGGGGGTGTCAATCAAGAGGCTGAGCAGCTTCCTGGTGCCGGACATAGAGTTGGGTGGAGCAGTGGCGGCGGCAGCTCGACAATGGCAGTGGATCAACGGGGGAGGGGGGGGGGTGCGAACCTCAGTGGTGGCAGCTCGACGACAGTGGCGGATTGATGGGGGAGGTGAAGGCTCCGAAGCTCGGCGACGGCTGGAACACTAGAAGCGGGAATTGGGGAGTATCATGTGAATGGGGGCATCGGGTTGGGTTTTAAAGGATCTAAACAGATTTGGACCCTATGGGGTCAGACGAGCCAGGTGGGTGCCTTGGGTTGCTTGGTCCATGCAAGCGTGTGCCTTGGGTGTTTTTTGGCTGGATTAAAAGGCGGGTGTTTGCCTTTGGCTGGGCTTTATGCCGGGCTGCCTAGGCGGCACTTAGGCGACGCCTAGGTGTACACCTTAACAACTAGGCAAATAAGCCACCCAGACACTTCCAATAAGACCAGTTAATGGGTAATATAGATGATTAGCTTTCTAATGACATGTATAACATTTAACATTCTTAAAGAAAAACATGATTTAGTATGTGGAAACAAATACCGCATGATAGAGGAAGCTTTACACTTCATCATGCATATACCATGATCGTTATAAATGTGGGATATTTACAAACTTTCTTGGGAAATACTTCAGATGGCAGTAGAAATATTCTGGTTGGACAGACTACAAATTAGATTCAACTGATGGCCAATACTTCCTAATGATGTCAGTGAAACATCTGCAAGACAACGAAAGAAAAGATGGAAGGTGATACTGTCCGCATCCAACACTTGCAGTACTTTGGGTATATCACTAGAACCAAAAGAGAGTAATGTGAGAAGAAAGTGAATAACTTCTCCTGTCTTGTGGCTCAAGAGTGATGTCGGAATAAAAATGCTTAAAGGTTTACCGAGAGAACTTTTTGCTCACCCAAGGAGCTGTAAATTCTTGCACAAACTTAGGTGGCAAATGGACCTTGGGCATAAATTAATGTCTACCAATTTAGCTCTAGGTGTGTCGTTTTGAGTTGCTATGGGTTTAATATTATAGTTTGCAGGTAGCAATGGCATAGGCTCCTGGGTGAATTGCACTAGTCCAGATTGTCTGATTTTGAAGTGATGTTTGGCTGTGTCTGGGTGGTATAGTGGGTGATTGGGCAATGATTGCATTTTTAGTGTTGTGCGGAAATAAACAATGATATGAATCCAGTGGTTATGGAGTGGTAGGATAGAAAAAGGATGGTGAGCTGGAAGTCTGAATGATGATAATGTCAGTACAAAATAAGGGAAAGTCAAGCAATATACAGAAAAGGGGAAGCTGAAAGACTGAGTAGGAAGATGAGTGAAGTTAGGTATTCAACAAGTAGAGTCAGGAAGGTGGGGGCCCATGTGAGATTCTAGTACAGAAGATCAATGTCAATGCATGTTAGTTTAAGCTGCCCGGTCATCTCAAGGGATCCAATGTGTCCATGCTAAGCATTTCATGCGGTACAGTAGCGGTTCTCCATATGATGATGCGTGACTTGAGGACGGGTTCTTCTAAACTGAAGAAGGTTAATGCAATTGCAGGCTACATGGTGGTTGAACATGTGAAAGTGGGCAAACTATCTGACTGTCTAGCAAAATAACCCATAGATGAACTCTAAGGTCTATCTAAACCCTAATTGAGTTCTAATAAAGATCAAAGACTTTTCTCATCCCAAGTGAGATTAGATGCCCCTGACACCTCATCTCTATCAAAGGGGTCATCCCTATCAAAGGGGTGTTAAAGTTCAGTCCACTAAAACGCCAGTAAGCCAAGGATTGCAGAATCAGATGGGTCCTAGGATTACTTGTGTCCAATACAACACAGGTCAGGATAGGCATTGTCTCTGAATGGGTTCGCAACCAATTAATCCTTAACCAATTCCAGCTGATCCAAGTCAAATAGTTTCTCTTCTTTATTTTTTTATAATTAAAGCGGGCTCAAGCTTCCTTGTCAAAATTGGATAAGCATAGGTGAATCCTGATATGAGTTCAGCGATCTAAATTGGATTGGTTAATCATACATCCCATGCATTAGGCTTCAGTCCACTAAGTTTCCCAATTGCATGCCCAATTAACTTGGCCCAATAACAGCTCATTTAGGTCTGGTTTAAGGCTTCTTGTGTTCTAACTGTTTTTTTAAAATAAAATCCTATGGGGAAAAAACTTTTTAATGTTGATTTCTGAAAATTAGATATTTACCTTCTAACTTTACAACAATCCAACTAAATTAAATTTAGAAGTTATTAAATATGGGTAATCCAACTAGGGCAAATGGCTCCCACCAATCCATAGCCAGCATGAAATCAAGGGGTGATAAGGCATATATATCCCCCAGCCCACCCTGATCTCAATACCCACGAATCACCTGTCTCTGACTCATGGGATTGAAAGAAGTGAGTAGGAATGTCTTAAAAGGTTTAGGAAACAGCCTTTCTACATGAAATCAGTAAAAAATTTGCAGTTGAGATAATTCATCGAGCATCCTCTATTTATGTGTCCAGATCCTTTCTTCTTTATGTTTATACCCCTATAGGCTTAAGATTGTACCACTTGAGATTCAGAAACCATTCCTACCAAGCACTTTTTTTTTTTTGGCTGAGAATATGCGATATTTCATGCATCCTGAAACTTGACTGTTCTGATTCAGTTTTATTTTGACACTGATCATCTAGTTTTAAATCCTTGGCATGTTTATCAAAGAAATAAACATAATAAACTGATTTAGGTAATTTGCTGTCTTGGCTAAAAAGGGTCTGATGGGATCCATCCACTGGATATTTGATGAGAAATGGCTTCTGCGTGGTGGGTAAGGCCATTGTTGGCATTTCGTCGAGCATGTGGTGGGTGCAGTGTGAAGAGGAGTTAGCTGTCGCAGCTGCTGCTGGTTTTTCTGCTGGCGCTGAAGATGGGAGGATGGCCTGGTCGAGGGGAAGACCCAGGCCTGCTGGTGCTGCTTCCGCTGTTGATGGGGGGTGGAGTGCGGACAGAGGAGAAGATGGAGCGCTTCTGTGCTTCTGCAGGTCTGGAGCTTGGTAGTGGCTGCTAGAGAGGTGGCGGGTGTGTGAGATGTGGGTCCCAGCTGGACAGGTGGTTGAGCAGGTGGTGAGTGCGGGGTGTGCGCTGGATGCGCTTGGCAGGGCTCGTGCATGCGGCTGTGGCTTGTGCATGCTGGTGCGGCTGTTGTGGCATTTCGTCAAACAACAGGCAGGAAGGGTCGTGGAGGACGTGCAAGCTGCTGCTGCTGTGCGTGTGGAGTACAGTTGATGCTGTGGGAAATGAGAGGAGTGGTGGATGATTGCTTAGCTGATGCTCTTCCTGGAGATGGGGGGGTGATTTGTTGGGGGGGGGGAGACGGAGGAGGTGAGGCAGGCTGTTGGCTGCTGGTGATGGAGATGGGCGGCTGCTCCTGCTGCTTCTTGTTCTGTTACTGTTGGTGCTGCTGGAGGAGAGGATGGACAGAAGAGGGGTTGTCCCTCCCTGCTGCAGCTGCTCCTTGGGCAAGTGGAGGTGAGGGGAAGGGGCATCTAGGTGGGAGGGGGATAGGAAAGGGGAGGGGCACTCAGATCTGAAGGAAGGAGAGAAGGTGGAGGGGCGGCTGTGCAAGTCGGGAAGGGGAAGGATGGAGGGACAGATGAGATGGGGTGGTTATGGGCCTCTCGCTTGCCTCTCTCAGGCTCTCCCTCTCGGGAGCACACACACTCAAGTAGGGGTGGACACGAGCTGACGAGTCGAGCTTTTGATGGCTAGGACTTGGCTCAGGTGCAATATCTTGCGTTTAAGCTCGTTCTTGTTACAAGCCATAACAAGGAGCTCCAGCTCGGGTCGCCTACAATGTGTGGGGCTCGAGCTCAGCTTGGCTCGGGTTCGTTCAAACTCATAGAAGAGGAGGGTAGGGTTGAGGACAAAGCAACTAGAATAGTAGAAGAGTAGAGAGGGTTATTGGAGGCGACCCGAGCTTGAGCTAGGGGGAGTGAGTGTGGCATACACTCCACACAGTAGCACCCTGCGATGTCAGCGAGCTTGCTGTTACCGTCAAACTCAATGTGTGGTGGTGGCCAAAGGGGGCGGCAGGGAAGGGGCAGCCCTTGGTGCTCTCCCGACAAGTTTGGTGGCCAAAGGGGGGGCGCCAAGGGAGGAGGCAGGCCTCTGTGATCTTATTGTTGCCATCGATGTCCCAGTGGCGAGTTGGTGACCGAAGGCGCTAGTGTAGAGCTATGTAGTCCAAGGTGAGAGGCGAGCGAGGCAATTAGAGGTTCGCCTCAGCCTCAAATGCTTAGGCGATCACCTAGGCACTTGAGGCGATGTATTCTCTCATAAATCACTATAAAGGAAGAAAATGACAATATAAGGAAATAAAGAAAACATTCAAGCTAATCATTTGTAAGACTTTGAGAAGCACGGATCATGTCCAACATAACATGTATGTCATGACCTTCTACTACTCATATAAGTGGTGGATGGTCTTCATAATCATCAAACATAAGAAAAAATGTTGTAGCATGTAGTAGAAAAAGGATACTAAACATTGTTAAAAAATGCATTAGCCACTTTGAAACAATTAAGAATAAGAAAAAAACAATACCATATAATTAAAAAATAAACAAATATTTGGCATAGACATCATAGGCAAGTGCCTGGGTGAGTGAGGCGAACATGAGGCGAAGCAAGGCATTTTGGCGTGCCTCAACCTATTTGATCGCCTAAGCGAGTGAGGCGATCGCCTTTAATAACATAGACATGGAGGGGGATGGCCGGGCAGCCTCGACCACTCGCTAGAGGTGATTTGAAGATGATGTCAACGTCCAGGATGTGTTCAGAGAGAAGAAGGGAGCTAGGAGGTGGCGCTGCACCGGAGTTACAGCCGATTGTCGTCGGAGTTTGAGGCGGTGTTCCGAGATGGCATTCCGGGATGGTAGGAGTGTGGGTGAAGGAGGAGGAGGTGTTGGGTGGCAGAGAAGGGTGAGCCTTGTGAGGAAGAGGATGCGAGGCAGTGTGCCCTAACTCTCCCCGTGCGGGCCCAACATGAGAAGGATATAGACGGGACACAGGAGTCACGGGACGCTGGCATACTTCTTTTATTTGAGCAGTCTATTGGTCCAAGACTCAAACATGCCTCCACCACCCCACTCTAGTCTAACGCCAAGTGCTAATTTTGAATTTTGAAATCTACATACTCGAGCCATCGCACAAGGTTTCGAGCCGAACCGAATGAAGTTTGGGCTTGGCTCATTAAGGAAGATGAGACTGAACCTAAGCTCCTGCTTGGCTCGTTGGGGGAATTGAGTCGAGCTGAGCCGAGCCCGAGCGGCTCGCTAGCAGCTTGGCTCATTGCCAGCCCTACACTCAAGCACATACCACAAGGGGGATGCAACAAGCATTCTTCTTCAGATTTTCAAATGATCATTGAAGCTTACAAGAAGGGTGACCTTCTATATACAGAGTGGCCTAATAGGATCATTAACAAAACACCCCTGTAAAAAGAGCAAATGACCAAACTTGTCCTATGTGGACCCAAATGACATAAAAATCCCTTATAAGTAACGAAATGACTATGACCGTTCCAAAAATAGGTGAAAGTGCCCTCGCTGGTCTAGAACAAAAAGAAAATTACATAATAGGAAGCAAATACATAATAAGATCTTGTCGGGGTCCACATTCTTTGGGTCGCTGCTGGCCTTTGCAAATCTATCACAGCTGCTTGTTAAGCTTTCATACTTTTGCAATGATTTGACCTTTACACATAGGGTGAACATTTCTTTCCTTATCTGAATATTTTGATCCGATGTTGCTTTAGACTAAAAGAAACTCTACCTTCTTAACATTAATGATTACATTCTCCTTGTAAGTTTCATTTTACAGTATTTGGCCTGCATTTGTTCCTGTTCACGATCCATCACGGAAAGCATACTTTGGTATCCAAAACATGGGGACAATTTTCACTAGGAGATTTGATGCAGATCGTATTGGTAGTCAGGTGCCAATAAGGCTCATGCATTTGGAAGGACTGTACGAGCTCTTTGTGTCTAAATTTGTAAGTTATTGTACACCATCAATGTGCTGACCAGCCATTTTTATCCTTGGGTGATTCATACATGTTTTTCATGTTTTCTTTTCTCAACACTTTCTTATTATTTTTCATGTATACTACACACTCTTTAGAATATGAAAGTTGAGAAAAATGCATGAAAGACATAAAAGTGTCATAAGTCTGGCCTGGCCTGGTTGCCTGCTAAACACAATAAAGGTAGATTCAGAGAGGAATCTAAAACTTTGGATCAGGTGTGTAGATCCGTAAGTTTGACCCTTCCCCACCGACCTTAGTCGGTGTTAGTTATATCGATTGAATGATCGAAGACACTTGATTAACTGCCATAGATGAGGCCCTTTAAACAAACCCACATGGAATGTGCAAGTATGACGAGACATATGCAACTACAACTTAAGCCTATTATATTAGCTTGATTATGGTCCATGGTAAACTTTAGGAAGTACAAGGATACTTCGAAGAAACATGATGTACGCTTAGATTTGAAAGGTAGTTTAGGAATGCCTAGGTATGCAGGGTTAGGGATATTTTTGTGCTCATCAGAATTTGGGATGCTCTTTAATGGATTGGGATGTTTCAAAACCCTAAGGCATCCTTCTAGAATTTGAGGGTTTCTTGAGATTAAACGATGGTTGTTTAAGGGTGTTTTAGGGTTTTGGTTAGCTTAAATGGGAGGTTAAGGGGTAGTTAGATGTGCGGACATGTTTATAAAGGGGACCATGAACGAAAGTCAAACCTCAATGGGTCAAATTTATGATATAAACAACCCATTGTTTAATGTTTATCAAATAACATGTATTGGGCCCCTTTAAATTCCTCAAAGGATTCCCTTAATGGTCATTGACTTTGGAGATATAAATAATGGTATTTGCATGTGATCCATTGATAGGATAGTAACCATCTATGGAATAATAGCAACTTTTAGGATAGCAACCAAAGGCATCAATGTGGATATGTTGGAAATCCAATTAGTATCCTTTAACTTAACATCCAAAAGCACTTAATGAGAACCCATTCGAGAATCAAACACTATAAAGGTTTTTTTTTTTTTTTCTCTCTCGAGAAAAACGTGGATTGTACCACCAATTTATTAAATAAAAGAGGGAGTACACTCCGATGGATAGGAGAGATTCCTATCTATGAAAGGAAGAAAGGAAAAATACAGATTACTTAGAAAACTTGATCCAAAAATCTGCAGATACTCCTGTGATATGTCTAGACCAAGTATATAACAGAGGGAGACTTCTCAAAGAAATATTTTCAATATAAATTTTACTTCCCTGGAAAACTGCGTCATTTCTCTCTCTCCAAATGCTCCAGCATACGGCATGAGGAATTATTCCAACGATGCTTTTTGCCTCCCGTTTGTCTGCTTTTCTCTGCATATTCTTGAAAACACCCACATTTCTTGAACCAAGTGGAAATTCAGCTTGAAATTAAGGGATAACCAAAGATGTTCCATACTGCTTGGCTGACTACACATTGCATTAATAGATGGTCACATCTTCATCTTGGTTTTCACAAAGAGAACATAAAGTATCGTCCGTCGAACACCATCTGATTCTATATACTTTTGTAATGATCCTCTTCTCATATAAGAGCCACATAAAAGTCTTAACCTTGAGTGGAGCCTTAACCTTCCACACCTCCTTATTCATAGCACAAGCAAGCAACACTCCTTCAAGCACCTCATAATAAGACTTAACTGTGAACTTACCCTTCGTGGGTCCCCATATCATGTTATCATCTTCTGAAATCATTAAATTTGCTGAGTATAGATCAGTCAACATGGAAGAAAAGTATTTGATTTCTTCATCTTTCAGGTTTCTTCTTAACTGAACACCCCAGATGACTTTATTGTCCACAATATCATAACAATCCCTCACTGAACACCATTGAGCAGCAGCAATATCATATAACTGTGGGTATCTATCCTTCAAACAGCAATCACCTAGCCAGCTATTTGTACAAAATATGGTTATGGAAATGGGACCCAGCTTTAATCACATCATTCCAAACAGATGACATTAATGTCAAATTGGAATGTTGCTAGATAAAACTTGTTCATTGGCTGATAGTGTTTCTGGATAATCAGATTTTTCCATAGGCTCACCTCCACCTCCACATCCATTAGCTCCCAAAGCCATTTCCCCAGTAAGGCTTTATTCCAAAGTCTAATGTTTTTAACTCCCAGACCACCCTTAGACTTTGGAGTACATCCTTCCTCCAATTTACAAGAGGAACACCTTTGCTGTTCAGATTATAACCTCCCCAGAGGAATTTCCTTCTTATCTGATAATTTTTCTTTTCACCAGCAATCGGCATAAGAAAGACCGATAGGAAGTGCATCGGAATTGTGGTCAGCACAGAACAAAAACTTAGCTTTCCAGGCAGTCGGTCTCTGTTGGATCTTCTGAACAATAGGCTCCCAGTCCGCAGCTTGAGTTTTTCTGTCTTTTAAGGGTAATCCCAAATATGTAATTGGAAGTTTTCCAATGCCACAACCTAAAGTTTGAGCAATATGCATTGTTAATTGCTGTTCCATATTGATACCAATGACTGAACTCTTGTCAAAGTTGATTATCATCCCTGAACAGGCCTCAGAGCTCTTCAAAATGAAGGAAGTAACCTTTGTATTCTCAATATCCCCTTTGAAGAACAAGATTGTATCGTCGGCAAACTGAAGATGTGAAATACCAGAAATCCTCTGCATATCTGAAGACCTTCAATCCAACCTTGACGTTCAGCTTTATGGCACATAATACTCAGGATATATGCAGCAACCACAAACAATAAAGGTGATAATGGGTCCCCTTGTCTCAGCCCTCTTGAACTGGAAAAATATCCATAAACACTGCCGTTCAGAATAATGGAGGACTTTGCTGTGGTTACACACTTTTTAAGTACGTTAACACACTGCACCGGGAATTGGTGTGAGTACAAAATATTCCATAAACAGTTCCAATGAACTCTATCATAAGCTTTATCACCTTTCTTCAATGAAAACAAGATTTCATGAGCTAACAAAAAATTATCCTTCAATGTCCTACCTTTAATAAAAGCTGACTGATTGGGCTTCACAATGCCATTGAGAACCTTAATCTGGAAGCTAACACCTGTGCAATAATTTTATACGACCCATTGAGCAAGCTTATAGGTCTAGAATCTTTTAATTGCACTGCATTCTCCTTAGGAATCATCACTAAATAAGTCTGATTGATGGCTTCACAACTTGCCCCGCCACAAAAACAATGAATTGCTGCTTGAATAACATCTGGTTTCACTTTCTCCCAGAATATCTGATAAAAACAAATTGGAATACCATCCGCCCCCGGAACCTTATCCGCTCCCAATTTAAATACAACATCTCTAACTTCAGTAACATGATGAACTAACATAGTGTTGGAACCTTTTTTTTAAAACAAAAAAAAAAGGGGCAAAAGGGAGGGGGAGAAGCCCCCCACCGGTTGGGGAACCCCCCCCACCGGTTCCAAGAGGGAAACCGGTGGGGGGGGAAGAGAGGCTCCCTCCCTCTCTTTTTCCTTTAAAAAATTCAGAATGGGGGGGGGGAGTTAATTAAAGGAGGTGAGTTAAATGGGGGGTCTTAACCCCATTCACATGGGTTAAGAATCCCATGCAGAAACCATCTTAACCCCCATCCTAAAACCCCCTTTCACACTTGGCCAAAGTCTGAAATCAAGGGGCTAAACCCCTTTCACACTTGGCCAAAACCCAAAACCTGGCCCAAAGCTCATTAAGAGCCAAAAAGGAGGTAAAAGAGGAGCATGGGGAGGGGAGAACCCCCCCCACCGGTTGCCCAAAACCGGTGGGGGAGACCCCCCACCGGTTCCCAACCGGTGGGGGGTCCAACCGGTGGCCATCCCCCCACCGGTTGGAACCGGTGGGGGTGCCCACTTCCCCCCCTCTCTCTCCTTTATTTGCTCTCTCTCTCTCACTCCTGGGCCACCTATTGGCTATTGGAAAATAAAAAATAAAGAGAGGGAGGAGAGATAGTGGAACCGGTGGCACCCCCCACCTTGGTTCATCCCGGTGGCACCCCCCACCGGTTAAGGCTTTGAAGCCTATAAATACCCCCCAAGGGGTAAGGAGAAGCCCATGCCCATTTGGCCCAAATTTCCTAGGAGAAACTCTGCCAATTTGAAGACCAAATCCGGTGCTCTTGCCCGGGTTTGTTGCGATTCGGAGGCGATATTTTCTTGGAGGGCTCTCTTCCTAAGGTTTATTCCTAAGGAGAAGCTCTGCCAAATTTATGTTGTAAAATCACCGTTTTACAAGACGGGATTATGCCGAAATGATGAATGAAATGCCCATGTTGTTCTTTGAGCATATGTGTGTGCATGCATGTTCATGAATCTATTATTTAAGTAACACTATGTTACTATATTTTCATATGCAAAATAATTAGTTTTATAACTAATAAAATACATAAAACATATAATTAAATATTCTAAAATATCATTGGCCTCATCTTAGACTCATAATTAAAACTTAATAATGAAACATTAACTCATAAAATAATATACTTAAGTTAAAAATGACTTAAATACTCCATATACTTAATTAATTAATAAAATCTGCGAAAATTATCTAAAATTAATAAAATAAATATAAAAATCAGAAAAATTCTGTAAAAATCAGTAACACACAGTAAAAATCAGAAAACAAAATCTGGAAATTACATAAATCCAAAATATAACTTAAATATCCTTCATATACCTAATTAATTAATAAAAATTAGTAAAATTAATAAAAAAATCAGTAAAATTTAGTAAAAACCAGTAAAAAACAGAGAACCAAATCTGAAAATATATAAAATTCTGAAATGACTAAAATGCCCCTAGAGCTTAATACAAATTACAAAAATACCCTCATACATGATTAAAATCTGTAAAAATCACAGAAAATCCTTAAAAATATCAAAATCTCTCATATGTCCAAAATACCCTCCAAACCTTAATAAGATGGATAAAATTACCAAAATGCCCCCAATATGATAAAAATAAATAAAAATCTCAGAAAAATACAAAAATAAACTTTAAGTCTAAAAATCCAATTTGGGCAAAATTATCAAAATACCCTTACAATCCAAACACACTTGAAATAACCCTAAAATACCTCCTAAGGTTTTGAAACCTTCCTAAATCACTAAAACTCATTTCATACACTTAAATAACCATAATCTCCCTATACCCTCCAACTTGACATAATTACAAAAATACCCTTATGGGTTTAAAATACTTGGAATCAATCCAGAATACTTGGAATCAATCCAGAATACTTGGAATTAATCCAGATAGCTTGGAATCAATCCAAAATCATATAAACACATCCTAAACTTGGGTGAGGCCAAGAGTTTAACCTAAAATATATCTTCATATGCATGCGCTGCCTATAGTAGTAGTTTTGCATGATTAAGGGCATCATACGGACGGTTAATCAAGGGATGCCGAGCAGTCGCTCAGCGTAATTAACACTGACCGAGGTCAGTGGAGAGAGGTCATATACTCGAATCTTCGCTTGATTCGAAGTCCCGGATTCCCTGAGGGCTAATCCCAAGCTCTCATAGTCCGATAAAATATAAAACCGACCTATAATTCTCTAGATAAACAAAAAAAAATGGATTTCCGAATAATCCGACATAGGAGAGATGTGTCTAGGTCAGGTTCCAAACACATAGCTTTCTCACCTTATGACAAACAAGGACAATCCGGATCCCTCCAACCTGGATAGCATCTTTGTTCTTCAGAGAATAAATCTTTATAAAATTTGATTATTTCTTCTGCTATCCTCTCTTCATCTTCAATTACTTCGTCCTCCTTAAAAGTAGTGGAAGTGCATTTCTTCCTTCTTCTTCCATTAGCAACTTGATGGAAGAATTTTGTGTTAAGGTCTCCTTCCTTCAACCAAACTGCTCTAGATTTCTGTCTCCATCTAACTTCTTCATCACGAAGCCAATCAGCATACTGAGCTTTAAGATTGATTTTCTGATTTAACTCCTGTTGAGTTAACTGTCTACTTTCTTCAATCATTTCAATTGCCTGCATATTCTCCAGAACTTTAGTGACATGATTATGCCTTTCCTGTCTCCGATTATCCGCCCAGGATTTCATTTTCTTCTTCAGAGCTCTGAGCTTCAAAGCTAATCTCCTCGGACCTGAATGCTCTCCAGTAGTCTGCTGCCAAGAGTTCAATACAATATTTTTAAAGTCCTCATTCTGTAACCACACCTTCTCCATTCTAAAAGGCTTTTTCCTACCCATCTTCCTCTTACAATATAACAGAGGGGCATTGTGATCAGAGATAATTCTAGGTTGTGCTGACACCCTTGCTGAAGGAAACATCTGCTCCCAACTGACATTCCCTAAAGGGTTTAGGTGGATCCATTTGGGTTTCACTGGATGTTGCTAAGCTCAATATCCAATAAGGATCTATTAATGGTCCAATAGCTGGCCATAAATAAATAATGCTCAATTCATTATGCACAAAGAAGATCAAGTGGAAACAAAGGCTTGACTGTATTACACATCTGAATAGTAATACATGAGTGAGCCAAGGAATCCTTCAAAAACGTTAAGAGCTGTTTGAAAACATTTTATTTACGTTAGTTATGGTCAAGGAATTCTGGATTGGATCGGGTCCTTGAATCGGGATCCGCCGATCCCGATCCGAATCGGGATCGGATCGGCCTGGATCGGCCGGAATCGGCCGAATTGGGACCTGCCGATCCCGATCCGAATCGGGCGATCCGGATTGGGATCGGCCGATTCTGCATTCCATGGTTATGGTGCAAAGGACTAGTGTTCACACCTTTTCTTTGGCGATTTCCCCAACAACAAAGAGCACGAGCTGCAACAACAACAACAAGGGCAGCTGCGGACCCACCAAAAGCACCAGATGCAACAACAACAGCAAAAGCAGCAGCAACACAAGCAGGGAGCAGTGGCAGCACATCAAAAGCAGCAGCAACACAAGCAGGGAGCAGTAGCAGCACAGCAAACAGCAGCAGCAACACAAGCAGGGATCAGCGGCAGCACAACAAACAGCAACAACAGAAGGGCAGCAGGCCTCACCATTGGTTCCTCCCCTCCCTCCACACCCACCTGGGTCCCATTAATGCCCCACTGGTGGGGGGTCTTATTCAAAAGAGGAAGAAGAAGAAGAAGAAGAGTAAAGAAGAGAAGGGAGAAAAAGAAAAACAAAGGAGAAGAAAGGGGAAAAGTTGATGGCCATTAATGGCCTTATTTAATAGAGTCATTAGTGGGGAAGAGGAGAGTTAATTCTCCCCACTAATGACCTTGTTTACAGAGCTCATCAATGAGAGAAAGGAGATTTAATGCCCCTCCATTAATGGCCTCTAAATGGGAGGTCTTCCCACTAATTAGGAGAGGAGGTGGGGTTGAAAAGAGTTAAAAGAAGACCCCCCCTCCCCACACCTACATGGATATTAATGCAAAAAAGAAAGAGAAGGGGTAAAGGAAAAAGACCCCGAAAAGTTTTTCCTGGTAGGTTTAAGCATCCCCCCACCCGCTGCATTAAATGCCCCACCGGTGGATTGGGGGGGGGGAGGTGCTTCTTATCAAAAGAGGAAGAAGAAAAAAGAAGAGGAGGAGGGGGAGCTACGGGTATGGGTCCAAGGCACCCCTCACCAGTAGCAAGCCTATCAACCCCCTCCCCCCACCGGTTGCATTAAATACCCTACGTTGGGGGGGGGGGGGGGTTCTTCCTCATTAAAAGAAGAAAAGAAGGCGAAGAGGAAGACAAGGAGGGGGGTGCGCCCACAGGTGGGTGTACCCACCGGTGGCACTCCCCATCGATGGGTCCCCACTAGCTCCTCTTCCTCTCTCATGTTCTCTCTCACCTCCCTCTCTCTAATTGGTAGAAATCCACCATTGGAGGGTGCCAACAAGGTTTTTACCCCTCATCGGTAAAACCTCCCTCGCCATCCTATAAATACCCCTAGGGGGTTGCAGAAAAGGGGACACATGGACAGATAGACAGAAAGCTGGAAACACACTCTGTGGAAAGGTTCTTGTGAAGGTTGCAAGATTCTTGTGAAGATCTTTGTGAAGTCTTCCTCATTAAAAGAAGAAGAAAAAGAAGGCAAAGAAGAAGACAAGGAGGGGGGTGTGCCCGCTGGTGGGTGTACCCACCAGTGTCACTCCCCATTGATTGGGGTCCCCACCTGTCCTCCGCCTCTCTCATGCTCTCTCTCACCTCCCTCTCTCTTATTGGTAGAAATCAATCATTGGAGGGTGCCAACGGGGTTTTTACCCCTCACCGGTAAACCCCCCTTCACCATCCTATAAATACCCCTAGGGGGCTGCAAAAAAGGGGACACACAGACATACAAACAGAGAGCTAGAAACACACTATGTGGAAATGTTCTTGTGAAGGTTGCAAGATTCTTGTGAAGATCTTCGTGATGGCTTCAAGGTTTTGTGAAGATCTACGGCTACAACACTTTGCTGCAAAATTTTGTGAAGGCCTTGTGAAGAGTTGTGAGGGGTTCTTTTGAAGGGTTCTTGTGCCCCAGAAGAACAAGCAAGGGTTTATTTGGTCATTCATGTTGTTGAGTGATTATCCTAATCCTAACTCATGATCAGTGGGGTCATGCATGACCTTGATTAAACTATGCTCTTGATGCTCTTGATGAATCTTGTACCCGATGAATTCAATGAATTAATCATGCATCAACTTATGCTCCATTAAAGACAATCAAACCATTCATTGCATAATAAACCTTAAGATAGTTTTAAAGGATAAATGAATGGCATGTCTTAAGGATATTTAATGGCTCTGTAGTGGGCCTATGACCTCTCTACATCCTTAACTCGTATCCATTAAGGTTATCCTTTGGTGGACTTGGATCAACTTAAACTAGCCTATCATGTTTGGCATATGTAAGGCCCAATTTGTTGAAGCCCAATAAGCTGCTTCCTTGGTTTTGGATTGCTGTCCAATTAACGTTGGACCCAATATCTAACTTAACTCAAATCCTAAAATACTTTTAAACCAACCAAACATGCATGCCATATACAATGGAGTAAATATGTACACCAACCCAAGAGGAAAATTTAATGACTCCGAAAGGACCTAAATGCCCTCATAATCTTTAATAACCCAGTCAACTATGGAATCAAGCCATATTGACCAAAATACCCTTCTAATGATAAGAATCTGTAAAAATCACAGAAAAACTCCAAAAATGTAAAAATCACCCAACACGTCTTTAAGACCCTCAAAACCCTAAAAATGAAAAAGATTACCAAAATACCCTTAATGCACTAAAAATCATTAAAAATCACAGAAAAATTATAAAAAATGTTAAATCACTAAAACATGCTAAATAACCTTAAAATATATCATTTTTTGAAAATGACCAAAATACCCCTTCAGCCTAAAAACACTTAAAACAACCTTAAAACTCATCCGAGGATTTTATAACCTTCCTAATCCATTGGAACACATCATAAACATTAAAATGACTATAATGCGCAGTTCACCTTTGTATAATGACTAAAATACCAACACTTGGAATCAACCAAAAACCGTTTAAAAGTCCTTTTAAACCATCTCAAATCTATCAAACCTATCCTAAACCAAGGTAAAGCTTCGGGCTTAATTCAAATTGTGTTTTCCGTACTTGAACTGCATGTCTCAGTGCTGAACTTATGTTACAGGGCATCATCAGACGATTAATTAAGGGTGGTCAATTAGTTGATCAACATAATTAACACTAATAGAGGTCAGTAGGGAGAGGTCAAATTCTCGGACCCTCGCTTGATCCGAAGTCTTGGACTCCCTGGGGGCTCATCCTAAGTCCTCAAAGTCTAACAAATAAAATAAATAATAAAAAAAAGCAAAACGAGAGCGCGGGCTCCTCTTTAGAGTTATTTTTCCTTTCGTATCCAAACAGATGGCACTCCTGGTGGGATCTCTCCTTCCCTTGATCTTTCTGTCTGGTGATACCCTCACTACAACACTACTGACTTTGTCTTGTTTTATGCAGTTGTACGTGTTTTCACAGAAAGACATCAATGGCGTCCAAGGTAACTTATGGTCCACTTGTGGTCGCTACTCACGCTTAGTGTGGGTACCACGCTGGCATGCTTTGGGGTCTTCCTAGCTATCGTTGGATCCCCCTATTTTTTGGGGGTTGTTCAAGCATTGGAGCCTGCTCCAGAGATGAAGAAGAAGCGGCGCACCTCCTGCGCCAAGAAGAACAACATTGGCGGTAGGTGAACAACATCCATCTGTTACCTGCCTCCTCATATAACATGGAGTAGAAGGAAAAATGCCAACAACAATCCCGTCAAAGACGAGAAATACTACTTTGGTGGGAAATCTCCGCATCCGCCTAGATGGCGGGGAGCCTACCATTCCAAAGATCTGCCATGTTTGGACGGTCCTTGTTTAGAATCGGTTCGGGGTTTGAGCGAAGATACAAACTAAAGCCAGTTGTACCTCAGAATGGGGGCAAGCCTGTGGAGGGTATGCACATCCACCTAAAGAAGATATAGGTGACTAAGGAGGAAGCCCGCATAATTCATCAAGCTAGGGCTGCCCTAGCAAAGCAACAACACCAACAACCTTACAGCTAGAGGGGTAAACAATTAATCCAGCTACTCGACCTCGTTCCCTGCGGGGTAAAAAGAGAAAAGGCGTCTGTAAGGCGAAGAAGCAAGTCTTCCAGAGGACATCTGTTTTTGAGCGGTTGGGCATCCTTGTCCAATCGACTCAGATGAAGAGAAGAATTATGAGAAAGACAAGAAAAGGCATCACGGTGTACACTTGTTATGCCTTAAGCACAAATAACTTGCAACCTTCTCTACCAGAGGACCTTGAGGGTATTGCCAACCTGGTACGACGGGGCGGGCCGATGATCCGTCAGATGGAGTAGGCCATCCGTTGGCTGCCCAAGATGTCGGACTTGATCCAGAGTAGCCACATTGTCAAGTCCAACCTCAAACTATGGAAGAGATGAGACTAGAAAATCAACAGCTTAAAACCTTGGTCCTTGGCTTTATGCAAAAATGGGAGGAACGACAGAGGGCCTCCCAGATTCCTCAAGTGAATGCGCCTCCCCTTAGGGCAGTTCCCATGCTAGCGATAGTCCTCGGTTAGACATAAATAACCCTATGAACAGATATACACTCTTAGAAGGGTATAAAACAATCTCTATCTAGCAAATTAGAAATAGAGAATTTACAAGTATATAAAGCATTAGCATAGATTTATCTCTTTATATGAAACTCACCATGATGGTGTACCTCAAAAACCTCCTAGAAAACCCAACAAAGATGAAGTATACTCATCAATATTGCATGTGAACCTTGCCCTCCTCCTATACTCCATCACAAATAAAGAAAGTAATGCTCTCTGGGTTTTTGGACCCCTTTGAACTATACTCCATCACAAATAAAGAAAGTAATATTCTCTGGGTTTTTGGACCCCTTTGAAAGATCCTTGCATTCCTTTCACCCATATTGCTCATGTGAGGTAACATGGAGGATCAACTACCAAAATTTTGCAGTTATCTTTAGGAGTCTGTTTCCAGTTTCATCTTAAGAGGTCTTCTCCTCTATCTGCCAAGTGGTACACATAGTGTTGTTGTCTATGAAAGGCATACTTCCGCACCTCCCATGTAAAAGGGGCGTTCGGAGAACAAGTGTTCAATTAACTCATTCTCCTTTCTGCATAGACAACAGAGTCTTTGGTATTGTTAAGATTTGGGCTAAGCGATCTCTCCCTTGAGCAACCTTCCACATGAGAACCTTCACATTTAAAGGGCTGTATGAGCTCTATACTTGCTTAGCCATAGGGAAGCGAGTGCTATCATAGTGGATGAAACTGTACACTGATCTAATCGAGAACTCGCCATTGCTTTCCCAAAATTCCAGACATCCTGTTGACCTTGGTGAAGATTCATCCCTTGGAGAATTCCCGTAGGTTGGTCAATTAATTGATCTCCTTCTCCCTCATGTCCCCCGTAAAGGAGGGTACCCATCCTCCTCCTGAGGTCCTGTCATCAAAACTGTGCCACTACTGCCATGTGTTTAGAAGCAAACCTGTCCAGTTCCTGAAACGTTTCTTGCAGGGAAAATGATGGCCCACATGATCTGTCTTTTCACAGCAGAATCCTGACAGTTGCCAATGTCCACCTGAATCCTACACTCATTATTACATTTTTTTGAAAGACATTGTGGATTATCCGCCAGTTTTATTGCATAATAAACAGAGGTAGTACAATCAAATGGGACAAGGAGAGATTCCTCACTTTCCAAACTAGAAGACTTTACGGCTTCTCTGAGCTATTCCGGATGAAATTATGAAAAACATGTGAAACCAAAGATCCAACTATTCTATAGTACTAACGAAACTACAAGAAGGAAAAAATCTGCTAAGTTTGTACTACTCACATTCCTCTGCAACCATAATCTCTTCAACTGGTAAGGTGCTTCATGTCTTGGGACTGGCCCTTCTTGCTGTACTTGGTGTCGAGCACTTATTCTCTAAATGCATGAAGGTACTTTCCATAAAGAGATTCTGGAGCTCTGTTGACCCTTTCCTAGGTTGGCCGACAATACAAGACTCTACCTACATATCCCTCCATAGCTTATGCGGTTGGCCTGCTTGGTTCTTGATTAACCTGCAGATCTAAGATTGTCACATTTTTTAACTGCCTCTTAATTGTTCCATACAAATGTAAATTTGAAAGGTTTGATGAATACATTCCATTATTGTCTTTACGATGACTAGGTTCCTTCTTTTTACAGATCACCTCGGTGGCGGCACAATTAGTTTGAATGGACTTGCTTCTGCATGCTCTACACAATCACAGTTAACTGTGGAAGACATGGATGGCAGTACCGGACGATACCGGTACGTACCGGCCGGTACGTACCGGTATCGGCCGGTATCGGTA
This sequence comes from Zantedeschia hybrid cultivar, assembly GCA_030544215.1. Lineage (NCBI taxonomy): Eukaryota > Viridiplantae > Streptophyta > Magnoliopsida > Alismatales > Araceae > Zantedeschia > Zantedeschia hybrid cultivar. Next base: position 11,695,264 of record JARZZO010000005.1, read on the forward strand.
CCCGATACAGGTAAAGGGTATCGGCCGATACTGGGCCGGTACCGGCCGGTACGTACCGGTACCGGTACCCACCGATACGGGTACCGGTACCGGTACTGCCATCCCTGGTGGAAGATCCCATGGGCAAGCTGGGTTCCCAGATTTCATGCTGTGTATCCAGGGAAACAATCTTGCATGAAACAGTTCCTGTGGAGGACACCTTTGCCAGCTTCTTTCATTCTGATGATATTAACTTATCGAACACTTAATTACATCCTTACTCTGCAAAACATTCCATTCTAAACGGACCATCTATGCAATCCCTTGGAAATGCAAGATGGACCTCTTCTCTGTGCAGTGCCTGGTCCATGACAGACAAAGGAAGCCCATTTGAGAACTCTATTCCTCTTGTCAGTTGTGAGTTGATGCTTGTATCGCAACCCATGCCCCTTTCCTCATCATTTTTCCACTGCCAGGCCGCACCACCACACCCAAAGCCGCTGTTGTTGAAGCTCCATCCTCCTGTCCGGGGTGGAGAAGCAATGAAGGGAGAGTGAAGAGTGGCACATGTCTTGTCCACAGTTGGCAAGGAAGCTTGGCATAGTCTTCTCCCACGACCAGCCTTACTGCTGTGTGCACACTGCCCTCCTTGCCAGCGCCACCTCCTTGTGGCACCTTTCCTTTGACTGTACTTGGTAGATTTAGGAAGTTTGAGACAGCATTTCTCTTTTTCTTTTTATTATGATTTGTGGCCGTTTTTCTAATCAATTATGCTTGGGGACTGCTTTAAACCTATTTTCTGCAAACTGGGAAGGTGCCAGCCAGTATATATCAGTCTTGGAAAATGACAATGGATATTTTTGGCAACAAGTTGATGTACAGGAAAAATAGTTTTCAAATGGAGGTGCTCATGCTAAGTTTTGTGTAACAATTAATATTTGTGTGTATCTGGGAAATTTATATTTTCAGTTAGATGACTGCTAGATATTTTTTCTACATTGGTGTCTCCATACTGAATCTTTTAATAATTTTCCTATTCATATAGGTTATTTATGTATTTAATCTTTGTGTTTAACCTTTCTGGGATTACATGTCACAGGCCCTCTCCGTAACTGATTTCTCTGCAACCTTTTTCAATGTGAAGTTCTCAATGAAGCTGACTTACAAAACTCCTCCATATGAGGATGATGATGATGTACAAGGAGTGGAACCTGAAGTTGCAGACTCTGAAGGGAAGAGTGACGGTGAAACACACATCAAAACATTATGGGATGATGATTGTTCCTGGTCAGAGTGGTATTCAGCTGAAGATCCTATAAAGGGTAATAATCTATTACGAAGTCTTGACTACCTATTTTGTATAAAGGGTAATAATCTCTTTGAAGTCTTGACCACTGACTTTATGTCATTCTTGTCTGTCTCATTACTCTGATTACTTATACTGGATATCTACCAAGCACTATGATTGAAGAGTGGTGGTGAGTGAGGTGAAGAGCAATGGACCAATGGTATGAATGATGGTGAGCGTGGGTGTGAGCGCCAAGGTGCAAACATTAGAGTGGTGGTTATCCACGAGGAATAGGTGATTGTCCGCTTAAGCGAGCAGAGGCTTCTAGCAAGTAGGCTTTGGTTCTTGGAAAAGATGGATGGACTAACATCATCCACAAGCAGAGGGATTTAAAACTGGTATCATCTGCTAATCCATGGCATCCGGTCATTAGTGGTTTGTGTGTGTGTTGGCTTGGCAATGGATGCCAAGCGTCAACCTGCCGAAATGCATTAGTCTGTTGGTGATGCAAAGCTATCGGGCATCGAGGTTTCATGTGCAAGACTGGTGTGTTCATGAATCAAGAGGGTGTTCTGGGGCCTTCCATTGAAATTAAACAAGGAAAAGCGAGGAGGGGTACTCACGCAAGACCATCTCCATGGAAATGCTGTGGTTCCTGCAATTTGAAATGATCATCTAGTGCCATCCATGTGTAGAGCAATGTTTTAAAAATGCCTAGGCGGGCCAAGGCGGTAGAACCACCTACTGCCTAGGCAGACTGCCTAGTCAGCAAGGCGGGTGCCTCATTAATGAGGCGGTCATTTTGTTAGTTTTTAACATTTTACACTATTTATGCACCATTTGGCTGACTAAAAGTATTTTTAATTTTAATGACATTTGGGATTTTTTCTGTACGTTAATCATACAAAAAGAATAGTTATGACCTATTTTCACTTTCCAAACAGAGTATAAGAGATATAATAATGTATAACTAAAGATGAAGATCAAGAGTCACACTTGTTGCGGCATGAGGCTATTAACACATTGTTGCATCTCAATAACTTATGCATGTAATGTTGTATAAGAAGTCCTATAACTACATGAGAATTATCGTCATTGTATATTAGATATGTGCAGATTAGGCTTACATATATGAAAAAATTATAAATACGTCCTTAAAGTGAAAATTAGTGAAGAGTCGAACCAATGTATATGCTGGAAAAGGGGTGAGAATACTATTCAATTTGGTGCATTCTGTTATTTATTGATGTAGAATTAATGTAGTATCTTTTGCTAATTATAAAGCTAACCATGAATAAACATTAAACAATGAAGCAAGTTAATGTCTACAGAAAGATCTTCAAGTTGTTATTACAAGTTTTCAAGTTATTACTACAAGTTTTCAAGTTATTACTTCTTGTCTATGTTGATGATATGATCATTATTGGTGATCACAAGGCTAAGATCAGCAAATTGAAAGCGGACCTCACTAGGGAATTTGAGATCAAAGATCTTGGCTAGTTGAAGTACTTTTTTGGCATTGAGGTGGCCAAATCTCAACGGGGCATTTATATCTATTGGCAGAAGCATGCATTGGACTTGTTAGGGGAGACTGGGAAATTGGGTCGAACCTACCCACACTCTCATTGAGGCCAATCATGGTTTGTTCGAGTATGAGGGAGAGCTTCTGTTTGAAGCTACCAAGGAGGATGTACCGGCACCTTGTGGGGAGGTTTCTCTATTTGCCACTTACACAACTTGATATTGGCTACATAGCGAGTGTTGTCAGTTAATTTATTGCCACTTACACAACTCTATTTGCCTTATGTTCGATCTACAAATCAACTCTCTAATGTCTTCGCCAAGGTTTTGACATGGGAACCGTTTACTTCTATATTGTCCAAGCTCTGCATGATAGAAATCTTTGCTCCGGCTGAGGGGGAGTGTTGACAGAAATAGGGGCTTTTCTGTAATTGGTCTCGAGTCTTTTTCCTTTTTCATGCTATTTTTGTGATCAAAACATATTTTATTCACAGCTAGGGGTGTTTTAGTCCTTTTGCAATTATATGTTCACTATCAGGGTATAAATAAGAGAAGAAAGGGATCAGCCAGAGTTACGGACTAATCCCCTTATTTTAGGGTTTCTTGTGGCCGTCGACCTCCTTCCTCTCTCTCTTGTCCTTTCTTTCATTTTCCAACAGACAACAAAAAGGCTTTGAAGCAAAGGAAGAAGAAGATTGAGTCAGTGAACCCAGATTCAAATGAGCTGAATCAGGGGCAAGATGCTTTGGGTCCTGCATGCCCTAAAATATCTTTCAATCAGGAAAGTCGCCACTTTGTAGATGATGGAAATACCCCTTAGTCAGAGGATCTTCTGCAATGAATAAAGATCAGGTTTTATCAACTATTCCACTGATGCAGCCTTCTGAACGAATTAAAGCCATCTGAAATTCTTGTAGTGACGTTCAAAAGGTGGCAGATACAGAGAAGGATCATTGTGTAAAAAAGGCAGTGCTCAAAGTACTAAGGCATGTGCCTGAAGGTGGGGCACTAGAAAAATGCTTTGAGTCATCTTCCTCAGGCCATTTACTTGAGGCTTATGCCTTTTGTTAATCAAGGCAGTATATCTTGAGGTATGCACCTTATTTCGTTACTCGAGGCTTCAAATTATTAATAAGGAGGTGAGGTAGTCGGATGTTTTGAGTGGACTTGAGGCATATGCTTCTTTTCCTATCCTTAAAGCATGATTTGGCACCAGCAATTCTATCAGATGAACAAAATGAAAGGATTTGAATTGATGCTATCTCCTCAAAATTGCAGGAGAGAGTTGTAATTATTTTCTTTTTCCCTCCACTGTTTCATTCTGTTTTCTTTTTTTGATGGTTCAAGACATCCCCCGACCTCCCGTTTTTCCTTTCAGGCCACAGCTTGCATTCCCATTGGTCACTTATATTGCGTCTATCATTGAGTCAAGATAGAAGTAATACATGCAAAATCAGTGTTATTTTACATTTTTTTTATATTTTTTAGTTCTTTGGTTAAGCGAGGGATGCTTGTGCATCACTGTGCCTCAAACATGTTTCAGTAGGAAGAGTGCAATTTGCAAAAAATGATCAAAAGGGGGAGTCTTTGTTTCCTTTCCAAATTGAGTAATGAAGATTTAGTTCAAAAGGCTTCCATTTGAGGTTTACAAGATTCAGCAAGGCCAAGCAGGTCACTTGTGTGGACTTCGTTGGGATGAGCAATCAGAGCATGGCAATCTTAATAACTTAACAAAGGAGGGAGAGAACTTCAGGGATTATTGAAAGATAGTTCCTATGTATGCATCTCTCTCTCTCTCTATATATATATATATAAATATACATATGTATATGTGTATACATATATGTATATCTATATATATGTATATATATACATATATTATATATAATATTTATTGTAGCCATCCAATCGGTGCAAGCAAATTGATGATGAGTACTAAAATGCCAAGGGATGGGAACAACCTTTAGGGTATTTTAACTTGACTATTTTTTAATTTTTTTAAAATATTTTTTGCACATACCCAAATGACAGCTATGATAGGACGGTGAAAGTTAACCCCTAAGGATGGAAATAATCCTGAGGGGGGTAATTGAATGTTTAAAATTTTATGATAGTACAGTGCACCTGTACTGTAGTGTGTGTGTGTATATATAAATATATATATATATATATATATATATATATATATATATATATATATATATATATATATGAGAGAGAGAGAAGAGTGCTGTGGTGCAGTTTGACCGCATGGTCCAAACATGGTTGGCAGTATCGGCTGATACCGATACCCCCCCGATCGGCCGATACCGGTCTTTGTAGTAAAAAAAATAATAAATTTTTTATTGGCCGGTACCGGCTGATACCGATGCCGATATGTATCGATATCGGTACCCACCGGTACTGGTACCGATACCGAGATTGCCATTCTCGTGTCCAAATCCACCCTATCCCCATGTTTAAGAAAATAAAAATCACCATAAATTTTTAAATATTCAATTATCCCCCTAGGGTTATTTCCATCTCTTGGGGCTTAATTTTCACCATCCGATCGTGTCGAACTTGATTGTAGCCGTCCAATCGGGTGCGAGCAAATTGGTAATGAATACTAAAACCCCAAGGGATGAGAACAACCCTAAGGGTATTCTGACGAATTTTCTATTTTTTGACTATTTTTTATATTTTTAGAATTTTTATAATCTGACTAATACCAAAAGATGGCTGCGATTGAGTTTCATGATCGGACGGTGAAAATTAAGTCCCAAGGGATGAAAATAACCCTAAGGGAGTAATTAAATATTAAATTTTATAATAATAATAATAATAATAGTATGTTAATATGGGGATGAGGTTGAAACAATGTGTGTGGTCAGGTAGTTGGAACACCCAAACAATATCTAGTTAGAAGCTAGTATACGGTTGAGGTGGCTGCAACACCCCAACAATATCTAGCTGTGGGCTGTCCAATTAAGATTGGACAGTGCCCCTGTTTGCATGCCTTGCCCATGGCAACCTCCCATGCGGGATGGGGAAGTGGGGAGCTGCTCTATTTTCTTTGTGTGTGTGCGAGAGAGAGAGAGAGAGAGAGAGAGAGAGAGAGAGTTGGAAGTTGAATACGAGAGAGACAGTTGGAAGTTGAACACTCCAACCACATCTACCTGTTGGCCGCCTAATTAAGATTGGATGTTTACCCACTGTTTGCGTGCCTTGCCCTACATGGCAATCTCCTGTACAGGGTGGGAAGTGTGGAACCACTCTATTTTACCTTTGGGTTGTCCAATTAAGATTGGATGGCACCCACTATTTGTACACCTTGCCCTACACGACAACCTCTTGAGTGCATGGTTTGCCATCTCTTCCGAGATGTCCAAGATCTCTTGAGAATCTGTCTCTCTAAGGGTCCCGAAACAAAGCTCGATTGAGATCAAGAATAAGAGGGAAGAGTAATAGAAAGGAGTTGGATAAGGGAGGAGGAGGAGGATAAGAGGGGAAGAAGGAGATGAGAACACTGCTAGATGAGGGGACAAGGACATGGAATTCCGGGTCGGATCGGGTCCCCGAATCGGGATCCGGCGATCCCGATCCGACCCGGATCGGATCGGCCGAGTCGGCCGATCCAAATGAAGTCTGGCCGGTCCGACTCGGCTGGATTAAAAAAATAAAAAAATCAGAAAAAATCAGAAAAAATTCAGGAAAAAAACAAAAAAAATTGTATACATATGATTCAATGAATGTACAATAAAAATAAATGCAATTCATATACATCCATAAAAATATATACATTAAAGACAACTAACTGTCTGATGTCCTGAAGAGTGATGTTGTTTCCTCTGAAAAAGCAAGTGGACAAGTGTCCCAAGGGCCGGACGATTGGAAAAAATCGAAGGGGTTTGACAGCGACTCTGCAAAAGCATGGAATTCCACATCTGTGTCAACCAAAGGAGCAATGTCTAATGAGGATCAAGCTTGGACTCCAAAGACTGATTCCGATAAAACTGATGAGCCTGGTTGTTGGGACAATTGCAGTGGTTCATTTTAGCAGAGAGATGCTTGGAGTCAAGAAAAGCCTCATGGTGGAGCATATAGTTCTGGCGAGGGAAGTGGCTGGGAGAGATCTAATGGGGGGAGTGCAGAGAACGGCGGATGGTAGCCATTCATAGCATGGCAATGTACATCAGCTTCTTGTTTATGCTTTGATGGTTCTGTATCTATTGTGGTTGCTGGTTATTCTCTTTTTGTCTTATATACTGATGATCATCTGTGTATATTTTCCTTCCAATGTATGAAGCCAGTGGCAACCTTATTTTTGGACGGAGCCTATTTTGGATCTTTCCAAATAAAAGGCAACAAGGTTTAATCACTTCGTTTGTCCCTAGCCTATTATACTTGAGATTTTCCAACCTGTAGCCTGTTTTGGGGGTCAAGTTGTTGGCGGCGGCGAGTGGCGGCGATGGTGGCCGGGGGAGGGGGAGGGGCTGGGGGAAGGGGGAAGAAGGCCAGCAACAGGGTTGGATCGGCCCCCTTAAGGGGGGATCCAAATCGGGCCAAATCGGACTGGACCGGCCAGATCGGTCGGTCTGGATCCGATTTGGACCGATTCACATTGTTTTTTTTTTTTTTTAATATAAATTGGGGGGGGGATGAACAGTGAAATCCCCCTCGAATCGGATCGGAACCTGCCGATTCCGATTCGAATCGGAATTGGTCGATTCCGCAATCCATGGACAAGGATGATAACTAATGAGGAGTTTTCCAACACATTTAGGATGATAACTAATGAGGAGTTTTCCAACACATTTAGATTGCATTGAGATTCAAGAAACCAATCTTTGTATATATGTGAATGTGTTTTTACATTCTTCTTGTTGTTATTATGTCTACATACATAAAATTTAAAGGCTTTCTTTGAGAAGTAAAAGATGATCATAACCTAGCCATCATTCTTTATCTCTCCGAGATCTCTTCTCTTTGGCCATTCTAGATTATGTCGAGATCCAATATAACATTGATTGCATGTGTTTGTGTATATGTATATATATATATATATATATATATATATATATATATATATATAATGTTGTTATCATACATTCATTGTCCGGACTTTTTGTCCCTATTTCCTGAGGTTTTATTGAGATCTCTTCTCTCTAACAACCCCCCATCCTGCCAGATGAAGTCGTGATCTGAGATTGCAAACTTTGATCCTGTGCAGGGTGGGAAGTGTGGAACTGCTCTATTTTCATTTAGTGGCTCCCCCCTCACACACACAGGGGGAGAGAGAGAGAGAGAGATGCTAGTATATGGTCAAGGTGGTTGGAACACCCCTAGCATACCTAGCTGTAGGCCATTCCATTAAGATTGGACGGTGCCCCCTGTTTGCATACCATGCCCTAGGCAGCAACCTCTTATACGAGTGGGCAGGCTTGGAGGAGTTGGGGCCTACTCTACTCTCATCGAGTGACTCCCAACGTGCCACCTCGCTGCCCCCTTCCCTAATGGATATGGATGCTGAAGTCGCATATGGCTCTTTTTATTTGTTTGTCTCCTTTTTTGCAGCCACTGGATATAATCTGATGGCCAAAAAATGTCATGGCCATGTTGTTACCAACTGATTGGACTGTGTAGCAGCATTACTCTCTATCTCTGTTGCATATACACACTTACACAGACATACACATAATGCAAGTAACACTGTTCCATTAGGTGCAGTTAAGACGTCCTGTCAAAGCAAATGCAGTTCTCCTATATGACTGGATGACGGCCATTGGATTATCTAACAGCTGGATTAACTGGTCTGGAGGTGTTTGAGAGCACAGAATTCTGGTGCTTCTCATTGTTACGAACTCATTGCCTTCTCTTTTTCCACCAAGCATTTGCGGTCTGCAAGAAAGTCTCCCCCTTGTTAGTTTTTTGGTAAAGGAAAATTTGGTAGAATGAACTAAATAGATGAGATTTTTAATGCTTTCACATTTATATGGACCAGCATGTTTCCTTTTCATACCCCGAAGAGAATACCGTGTGTTTGTTTTTGTGGGTAACATGGGACGATCTGTGTCATTGTTCTTCATCTATTTTAAGTTTTTAACAGCTTAGGTGGGTTTGAGGGTCAAGATCTCAAAACAGCAGTTTGCTTATTTGTTATTTTTGGGATTTATTATTGTGAATCTGTGATATCCCCAATTTTCAGATTTCAATTTCCTAACGTTAAACATGAATTGAATTAGTAATGATGAGGATTGTGGGATATAAATTAAGTGTAGTGAATTGTAATTTTTTTAAGGTGGTTCTTAAAAATTTAATACTTGATTCCCAGAACTTGGTGGTCGAAATATGTATAGGGATTTATCTGAAAAAATTGCTTGGGTTTGGCTATGTGCATCCAAAGACTTGTCGAAAGATTAAAAAAAGAATTTATACCGTTGGCATTCAAGGCTGTGGATTCATGTTGACAAGTGTTTGGCAAATGATTAACATGTGCTGGCAGATGATTGGTGCATAATGAATACTTGCCGGCAAATGATTGGCATGTGAATATCCGATGAAGGTAACAATTTGTATACGAACAGATGTCAGCAAATGATTGGTGTATGTTGGATACATGTTGGCATATGACTGGGAGCATAATAACACATGTTGGCATATGATTGGGAGCATAATAGCATTGACACAACTTAGAGGAAGGATTAGGTTGCTGAGAAAAGTTTAGTCTCATATTATATAATTTTAAGAAGCTCTTACCAATAATCCTATAAATAGACTAATGAACATACCTTCTAAGCATACTTCAAGGTAGCTTCATGCCTTTGTAGGACGAGTAGCTTTATAAACAAAGGGTCTTTTCTACTTATCCAGTGAAGAAATAGTTATATCTTAGCTTTCTCTAGGCAATCTATATCTCTTGGCTTTCTCTGATTTTTGTTTGCTTATATGCATGCAGTATCTTGCTCTGAGATATGTAGAAGCCTGAAATGGTTATAGAGTCATGCTCTTTACTTTATTGTTTTCTTTACAGGTTTTGAGTTGGTTACCATTTGGTCAAGCAACAGTGTTCACAATTCCCTTGAAATGGCGGAATTAGAAAATGCTTCAGTGTTGGATGCTGAGAAATGGCTTCTTTCTCCTCTCCTACTGTCAAATATGTAAGATTTATGTTTGATTTGATTTCTTGAAATGCATCAACAACGCAATAACTTTAGATGTGAAGTGAGAGGTGATGGCTGTTCCATGCTTGTTTGGATTTGGTCATTTGAAGTGAAAAGGTGCATGCATGCATTGCCTCAGGTGCTTGATTACAGGCATAAGGCTTTTCAGGTGCTGCTTGTGGGCATCAATTTGCTGAAGGTGGAGGGAGAATGGGTATGGATGTGAGAACTAAGGATCCTTGACATGCCTCGATCGAAATATTTTGGTTGTCCCACACCACCTATATTGCCGTAGCGAGGGCTCTCCATAACCGGGATGAGGCTTCCCCCTTCAAGGCAGATAGGAGATAATTGTGGTGATTTTGGCTTCTAACCAGAGAGGATGGATAAAGTATACTCCCATCTGCAATGCATTGTAAACTGAATTGACTGTGAAACTACCATCACTCTCCCATCTCCATCTCCAAGAAACAAATCTTTGAGGATTAGGTAATTGTCCTTCTTGAGTGAATGATAGCCCTCAAAGCTGCTCTGATTCTTGTATATAATTTCATCCTTTCTTTGAAAAAGAACACATAGCCCCTAAATCATGTATTTGAGCTTAGCATCAGCTTGATCACCAAGGTATTGATTTATCATTCTCTTCTAGACCAACATCATCTGAAGAAGTTCACGGCCCTTTCCTCTGTATATGAGTCATGGAATGCAATCTTGCGAGATTCTTGCAGGAATCTCGGTTTCAGCAGGCTTCTGAGAAACGAACCCCGAAACTGCCTGTAAACATCAATCTTGGGAAATCTCGGGCAATCTTGCGAGATCTTGGACATTCTTGGTCTTTTCTTATGTAAGTTTTATGTGTGTATATCTATAATCATAGAATATATGATATATATGTATGCACGATATAAATGTGCATACTATATATGTAGTATGTAATTGCCCTTCTTGAGTGAATGATAGCCCTCAAAGCTGCTCTGATTCTTCTATAAATTTCATCCTTTCTTTGAAAAAGAACACAGCCCCTAAATCATGTATTTAAGCTTAGCATCAGATTGATCACCAAGGTATTGATTTATCATTTTCTTCTAGACCTACATCATCTGAAGAAGTTCACAGCCCTTTCCTCTGTATATGAATCATGGAATGCAATCTTGTGAGATTCTTGCAGGACAGGAATCTCAGTTTCAGCGGGCTTCTGAGAAACGAGCCCCGAAACTGTCAGCAAACAGCAATCTTGGGAAATCTCGGGCAATCTTGCGAGATCTTGGACATTCTTGGTCTTTTCTTATGTAAGTTTTATGTGTGTATATCTATATCATATAATATATGATATATATGTATACACGATATAAATGTACATACTATATATGTATGTATATGTGTACATCTATGTATATGTTTGTGTATATCATATTGTTGTCATACATGTATGTCTGGAGATTTGTCCTTATCTCCCAAGATTTTGCGGAGGTCTCTACGATGGCTAACCTTGATATGAATGGAGCACTTTACTTTGTTCGGTTATGACTTTGCCATTCATCTGGGGAGCTATTGACAGTGAAGGGAAATATTATCTACAATGAAAGAATAAAAAAAAACCTTTTATCATCTTTTCACTTGGTAACTTCATATCCTAAGAAATTCATTCGAGGTTTGTGTATTGATTTATCTAATTAGAGGATTTCCCTTTTTTTGGCATAAGGGATGGTGATTCTATGGGGCATATGATTGGATTCTCTTCCCAGTTACGGCTTCTAATTAATGCATTTGACCTTTCATTTGGGGCCAAATTTATTGAAGATCTTGTTTCAGGTTTGAGACAATGTCTTATTGGTTTTCCAGTCTTGTCTCAAGGTTGTGATTATGCAGAGTTGATATGCTTTTATCTCATATGTCTCATGGTTTTTGGATAGCTGAAAAGCCAAGCTCTGATAGTTTGAAGTCTTCAACTACTGTGCCACCTCCATCGGTATTAGATCGTGTGCTCAAGGAGCTTTTTCTTGACGGTAGGAATGTGGTAAATATTATTGAATGTTGTTCAGACTTCATGTATTCATGTCTTGACTGATTATTGCTTGTTTTACTCTGCCATTTTTAGTTTCTTTTTAACATCTTACACCGGCCAATCATCTTAATGAAGCCTTAGCCCATTAGCGGGTGTTCACCCTTGGAAGACATTTTCCCAACTGTTTAACATATTTTTATTTGTTATTAAAAAAACAAAAGAAAAGGTAGCAGATCCCCACTGGTTTGGGTATAGAAACAAAAAAGAAAGAAGAAAAGGTGGGAAGGAAATAAAAAGACACCCCCACCAGTTTGGATACAAATATGAAAGAAGAAGAAGAAAGGGTGGAAACAACCCCCCACCCACCGGTTGGTTGGGGGGGGGGGTATTGCTGAAAAAGAAAAAAAAAAGAAAGAAGAGAGAGAGAAAAAAAAAAGGAAAGAGGAGAGAGAAGGAACCGGTGGGGGGGTCCCACCGGTCTCTCCCCCACCGGTTCCATTCAACACCCCCATCGGTGGGGGGTGTTCTTTTTGAACAAAAATAAATAAGAAAAAAAGAAAAGAAAGAAGAAGAAAGGAGGGGAGAGAAGGGGGGGTATTGCTGAAAAAGAAAAAAAAAGAAAGAAGAGAGAGAGAAAAAAAAGAAGGAAAGAGGAGAGAGAAGGAACCAGTGGGGGGGTCCCACCGGTTCCATTCAACACCCCCATCGGTGGGGGGTGTTCTTTACAGCTTCTCTCTCATTTTTGTCTCTCTCTATCTCTCTCTCATTTCCCTCTTTCTCTTTCTCCAACAAAAATTTAAAAACAAAGAGGGAAAGCTACCAGTGGGGGCTGCCACCGGTGCCTTCCTCCTTCCTTCTGCCACCGGCCCAAACTATCCATGATTCATTTAGTATAAGTCTTGAATGGACCCTGAACGGATCTACTAATATCCCTTGAAGTTAAAAGATACTTCATTAGTATGGTTCATTAGTCCGTTAAAAGGTGTTAGTGGGCCATGCTATCAAATGATCACAACAATTATCCTTTTAAGGATTTCAGAAAAGAACTTGATAGAATCATTTGGCGGTCAAATTTAAGATGCATCCATTAAAGATACAAAGTGTATAGATGGACATATATGTCAGGGTCTGATCAATTGATTTAAAGTTGTGCTTTGTATTGTGTTGGTGTGTAACTTCATTTAACGGGCATCATCTTATGACGGTTAATCAAGGATAGTCAATCATTTGATTGACGTAATTAACATTGACCAAGGTTAGTGGGGAGACATCAAAATCCATGGATCCACATGCTTGATCCAATGCGCTAGATTCCTCGAGGACTCATCCCAAGTTCTCAAGGTCTAATCTTTTTCTTTTTTTTGGAGAAAAACGTGGATTGTACCCTCAATTTTATTGAAAAATAAATAAGTACAATCAAATAGGATAGGAGAGGTTCCTAACCAAAGAAAAAGAAAAAACTACGAAGAAAGGCCTAACTTATTTAAATGCCTTAATCCAAGCATCAGCTGATAACCCTATGATATGCCGAGACCAACTATATAAAAAAGACATGCTTCTAATGGAAATGTTTTCCCCGAAATAGGACATCGTTCTTTTCTCTCCATATGATCTAGCAGATTGCATGAGGAAGGATTCGAATAATGCTTCTCAGTTCCCACTGATTAGTTCTCCTTCTTAAATTCTGAAAAACATCCACATCCCCAATACAGAATGGAAATTAGGCTTGAAATTGAGCAGGCTCCCATAAGTTTTCCAAACTGATTGATTGATATGGCAGCAGAGTGATAGATGATCCACATCTCCATCATGAACACCAAGAACGAGCACTAAGTGTCATCATCTGGGCACCGCTTCCTCCTGTACATTTTGGTAATAATTCTCCTTTCAAACGACAGCCACATAAATGCCTTCACCTCGAGTGGAGACTTAACCTTCCACCTCATCATTCTTTAAGTAATTTGGAAGATAACCTTCTAACACTGCATAATAGGATTTAACTGTAAACGTTCCTTTTGTTGGTCTCCAAATCAACTTATCTGTCTTAGACAAATCAATTTTTATTGGTTGCAATTCAGTCATAAGTGAAGAGAACTCCTCAATTTCCTCATCTTTCAGATTTCTGCGCGTATGCACATACCATTGAATGTTGTTCCCTTCTTGTTCATAGAATTCCTTCACTGAACTCCACTGCTTATCAGCTACAGCATTACAACAGTGGATAAGTTTCGGAGACGCCGGTAAGTAGGAGACATGAGCGAAGTCAGCAGGAGAGGGAACCCCGGGGGAGGGAACAGGGGAGGGAACTCCGGGGAAGATTCTTCAGGGACAAGGGAAGGATGGATGGTAGTACAGAGCAAGAGTCAGCGCAACTCTGCTCTTCGGAGGCATAAGGTTGAAGGTGGGCTTCCGGTAGACAGAGACGTCTGCATTCGGTGCTTGGGGAAGGGTCATCATGCGGTTGTGTGTAGAGAGCCTGTCCGATGCCTCCAGTGCAGGGAAGCAGGCCATAGAAGGAGATACTGTCCTCTTCTTCGACAGCCTTCCAGAAAACCAGAAGGGAGTGTCATACAGGATCATTTGACTGGTGGTCAGATTGCTGCTCCTGGTGGAGCGAACGGCATGAAAATCCTTCATGGCGTGGTGGAAATTCCATGGTCAGCCGAGGTTGAACCAGCTAAGAGAATACTGGAAAGCTGCGTCGTTATCTCATTCCGGAAGAACAGTAAGGAGGAAGCTGTAGACAAGGAGGAAGTGAGGAAGAGGCTGCAGGAATTATGGCCGGATGTCAATCTTTGGTGCATTTGTAGAATCGATATTGGCTCCTTCCTTGTAAGAACTGACTCGGTGTCGTGGAGAAGCTCTGTTTGCTCCACTGGGAGGCTTGAGGTGAAGGAAGGTGTCTCCGCTTTCGTTTCACCGTGGAAGGTCGAGGTTGGCACTGACCCAGCAGAGGACGGTATCGAAGTGTGGTGTAAACTCTTTGGAGTGCCCCTTCACCTCTGGAATGTTAATTCGTTCCATGCTATTTGCTCCAAGTTTGGGAGACTCAGAGAAGTAGATGGCAAGTGGCTCAGAGGAGATAATCTCTCATTCGCTCGGGTTAAAGTCTCCGTTGATCAGGCTGAAGGTATCCCGGATAAGATCAAGATCTCAGCGATGGGTGCAGCATTCTGGGTACGTGTTGAGAAGGAAACCTCTGTTTTGACCAAACAGCCTGAGCGAGACTGGTCCTGGGCAGACGTGGTGGGCGAGTACAGAAGATATAGACAGAGAAGGGATGGAAGTGCTGGAACAGGGGAACCGGACTGCAACTATCCTCCTGTTCTTGAGGAAGCTGGGACTGAGTCCGAGATTGCTCCCAAGGTGACGAACTCAGTTGAACCGAGTCAAGTGGAAGCGAAGAGTCAGGTAGAATTCAAATTGAGCATTCATGGCGGCAGAGATCCTAGGCCCCACGAAGGTAAAGGAGTTCTTGGGAAGGGCCCAGATTCCTCGAGCGGCAGAACTGAACAGACTTCTGTTCTTGGAGATGGTGCAAGTCTCTTAAAAAGATTGGAGGAAGCCCATTACGGTGATCCTGAGATGATGTTGTCGAAGCCCATCCAAGGGTGTGAAGGCTGTGGGGTGACGGGCGAAGAAGATGAACAGGTTCGGGGTCGGATTCTGGATCCGGGTTCAGACGGGGCCCATTATGACCTGTTCCGTTTGGATCCTGACTTACCTGCGAACCGGGTTTGTTCCGGACCGGTCCGGGTGCCTGCTGTTAACCCGACCCTGAGCCGTCGTCGTCTTCCCCGAGCGTCTGCAAGCGGAACTCAAAGAGGAAAACAGAGCATCGGAAGGGAGGTTCCTCTGAGCCACGGAACGAGAATTTCCCCCTCAAAGGCCCTGGTTTGTTTTAAGTCTTCAGTAGGGATTGACCAGGTAGAGAGTGGAGAGTTGAGTATTGGCCAACCGGTATCATGTAATAATCCGGTAGGGGAAGCATGGGCTAGTGACTATTCGGAGGAAGCTAGTCAGATCAATGAGGAGTCGTTTGCTTCAATTGGCAGACAGGATGGTATGGTAGAAGATTGTTTGAATGCTGTGAGGAACACAGGGAAAATGCAGGAAGCAACGCTGAGTACCCAGATTGTACCCTACACTGGGAGTCAGATGCCGCTGGCAGTACAGAAGGCTACTGACGAAGATGCTTGGATGAATGAAATTATTCTGTTGGGCCAACGCATTGGTGTGTCCTTTGATGGTAGGGAGGCTATGGTCTTAAGCTTTTTGAAGAAACTGAGAAGGTATGATGCTCTACATCATTCAATCAAGAGGAAGGGAACGGGTGGAGGAATTAAAATAGGAAAGAGGGAAGCCAACTTCGTGAAGAACAATGTAATTGTGGATACTCTAAGAGGGAAGAAGCTCAAGGAGGAGGGGAGGATCACTATTTTACCATGAACCTGGTTTCGTGGAATGTCAGAGGCCTCAATGGGAAGAGTAAGGTGAGAGCAGTAAGGGACCTGGTGCAATCACTCCAGCTGGACTGCATCTGCCTACAAGAGACTAAAATGTCTAGCTTGGACAAAGACACCTCAGACAGGTTGAATGGGACGAATCTGAACGAGGTTGCTGTCCTCCCTGCAGATGGAGCTAAAGGAGGCCAGGTGATATTATGGAATGGGAATAAATTTGAAGGGAAAATATGTGATATGGGCACTTACAGCATCTCGGTATCTTTTTCATGCAAGAACAGAAGGTCAAATAATGACAGCTGGGTCATTACTTCAGTGTACGGGCCTCATACTGAACACCAGAGGAAATCCTTTTTAGAAGAACTGTATAGATTGCAGTCCTTGTTTTCTGAAACCTGGTGCATCTTGGGGGATTTCAACTGTGTTAGGTACCCTTGGGAAAGGTCAGGGAGACAGAAATGGAGTAAGGACATGGAAGCTTTCAACCAATGGATTAGAGAGGTCAAGCTAATGGATATGGAAATACCGAACAGGAAATTTACATGGTCTAATCTACAACAAGTCAGCACACAATCAAGACTTGATAGAGTTCTTATTTCTGCAGAATGGTTCAGGAGATTCCCATTGTCAAATGTAAAGGGGCTATGTAGATCGGTTTCAGATCACATCCCTCTGCATCTCAGAATGGAGGATAAGAAGGCAAGGTTCAGAACCTTCAGATACGAGCTGAAGTGGCAGAAGGAAGCTGAATTCAGAGATTTGGTGAGGGATTGGTGGAATCAAGCACCAAAGGCAGTTTCTGCAATTCAGAATCTCCAGGGGAAACTTAAATGGACTAGGAGATGTATGAAACAATGGGCAAAAAAGAAATTTGGAAGGGTTTCAGCAGAAAGGCAGACTATGATAAGTAAAATTGAAGAGCTGGAGCTGATAAGTGAGTCTGGGGATTTATCTACACAAGAAGTGCAATCTTTGAAGGACCTCAAGAAGGCTTACAATGAAGAGCTTTTGAAAGAGGAAATCAGGTGGAAGCAGAGGGCAAAGGAACATTGGCTTAAGGATGGAGATAAAAACACCTCTTTTTTCCATGCAGTGGCAAGTGCCAAGAAGAGATTTTTGTCCATTGAACATATCAAGGAAAATGGAGTAGTCATTGAGAAACCTGAGGAAATCAAGACCAGGTTTGTTGCCTTCTATAAGAACCTTTTCTCAGAAGACCACCCACTTAGGCCCCATCTTCAAGAAGGGTTGCTCCCTGTGTTAGAAGATGCTGATGCTGAACAGCTGTGTGAACCTTTTTCAGAAGAAGAAGTCAAAATGGCAATTTTTAGCATGGACCCCAACAAAGCTCCAGGTCCTGACGGTTTCTCCCTTGGGTTCTACCAATTTTGTTGGGATATTATCAAGACAGATGTGGTAAACTTTGCCCAAGAGTTCTATGATAGGCCGGAAGGGATTAAACTTGTCAACTCCACACACATTGTCCTGATCCCGAAATCAGAGGGAGCTGATAGAATGGTTGATTTTAGACCCATTAGCCTTCTCAATGGATGCTATAAATTCATGACCAAGATCCTTACAACTCGGCTCAAGAGGGTCATCCATAAGCTAGTTGGGTTCAACCAGTCAGCCTTTATGCAGGGAAGATTCATCCTGGACAATTTTATGGCTGCTCATGAAGCCATTCACCATTACAAGATTAGGCATAAGCAAGG
Source organism: Zantedeschia hybrid cultivar (assembly GCA_030544215.1). NCBI lineage: Eukaryota > Viridiplantae > Streptophyta > Magnoliopsida > Alismatales > Araceae > Zantedeschia > Zantedeschia hybrid cultivar. Next base: position 11,713,377 of record JARZZO010000005.1, read on the forward strand.
GGTGCTGGTAAAGCTTGATTTTGAGAAGGCCTATGATACAATCAATTGGAATTGTCTACTCAAAACTATGGAGATCATGGGATTCAATGCTAAATGGATAAGATGGGTAAGGTGCTGTATTTCCTCCTCCAGATTCTCGGTGCTGATCAATGGAGAACCATGTGGTTTCTTTTACAGTTCAAGAGGGTTAAGACAGGGAGACCCTCTCTCTCCCCTTCTTTTTCTGCTCATTGGACAGATTTTGAGTACCCTTTGGGATAGTGCAGCTCAACAGGGCTTGGTGGAAGGGTTCAGGATTGGTAGAAGCCATATCCAATTATCTCACCTTCAGTTTGCAGATGACACTCTCTTGTTTACACCTGGAAGTATTGAGGACATCCAGAATATAAAGAGTTTGCTTATTTTGGTGGAAATCATCACGGGGTTGAGAATCAATTATGAGAAATCTGAAATCGTTGGGCTTAACATGCCTCAGCAAAGGGTACAGGATTTTGCAAATTCCCTAGAGTGCAGGGTAAGCAACTTCCCTATCAAATATTTGGGACTGCCCATTTCGAATAGTGTCACCAGGACCAGGGATTGGGATGGTCTCATAAAGAAATTTGAGAACAGGCTGGAAGGATGGAAGAGTAGCTTTCTGTCTGGAGGAGGAAGATTGATCCTATCTAAGTCGGTTCTTTCCTCATTGGCTTTATACTACGCTTCCGTTTTGAAGATCCCTAGATCCGTGGAAAAAATCATTGAATCACTTAGGAGCTCCTTTTTTTGGGCAGGAGGGAAAAGGGAAAAGAGAGGTATGCACTTGATTGCTTGGAAGAATGTGTGCAAAAGCAAGGAACAAGGAGGCATTGGCCTTTGTGGGATTGCCACCTTTAACAAAGCCTTGTTAGCCAAATGGTTGTGGAGAAGAGGAGAGTATCCGGATGCTCCTTGGGTTGCAATTGTCAATGACTTGTACTTTCATGGTGAGAGCAAATGGAGTTTCTCTCATTCTGCAAGATATAATTTATCTCCCATATGGAGGAACATTCTTAAATGTGCTGATTTTATGGCCACCTCTAGTGAAATCCAAGTAGGTAATGGCAGGGACATTCGATTTTGGAAGGACAAATGGTGCTCCAATCTGGATTTGACTGTGGTTTTCAGCAATCTTTTCAGCATTGCCCAGAACAAGGATGCTTCGGTTGAAGAGGTTCTGTCTCACAGCAGTACAGGCCAGGTTAATCTAATGCTTAGAAGAAACCCTACTGATGTGGAGACAGAGGAACTGATAGTCTTGTTAAACTTAATCAATGGTGTTAGGATCTGCAATGAGGTACAAGATAAGAGAGTCTGGAGATGGACCAATAATGGGCTCTTTTCGGTTAAATCCTTGGTTCAGCTTTTGAATGATGGTGGTACTAGGGTGTGGTGGAAGGATCTTATTTGGTCTAATCACCTTCCCAATAAAATAAGGGTGTTTCTATGGAAGATTGCCTGGAATAGAAGTCTCACGGGAATGAGGGCGAAGAGACTTAAACTTCCCGGAAGCTCCTTATGCATGTTCTGTGCACACTTTGAGGAAGACCAACTCCATTTATTCTGCAAATGTGGCATTATTTCCATCCAATGGAAGAGTATGTGTAGGGTACTTGGAATTGGTTGGGTGGAGCACACTTCTGTGTTGAATCTGCTGAAATGGTGGACTGCTGCTTCTCCGTCAAAGGATCTCACACATGTATGGTTCCTTTTTTGCCCGGCCATGTTGTGGACTATATGGTGTGAAAGAAATAGAAGGAAATTTAGTGATCAATTCAGCAGTGCGAATGAACTCTTGAAGAAGACTTTTAGATGGGTGGAAGAGTGGGGACGTGCAGCTGGTACCCTGAATGATGGCAGCTCTGTTATTTCTGACAAAACAAGACTGTGGAGGCAGCTGATCGCTTAGTTAATCCTCGATGTAATCCTGTTTTATCTTCTTGATAAAACAGCTTTTTGCTAACTCCTTCAAATCTTTGTGACTTGGATGGGGGACTGTCCTACCCAAGAGTGTGCCCTCATGGGCTTTCCTGTACCTCTTTCACATATATCTATGGAATTGTGACTTTTGTCACCTTCTAAAAAAAACAGTGGATAAGTTTCCTTAAGGCAGCTGTCCCCCAGCCACCTATCTTCCCAGAAATAAGTGTTCTGTCTATTACCCACTTTATATAAGATATGGTTGTGGAAATGAATCCCTCCCTTGATAATATCTGCCCAAATTGAAGAAACATTAGCAATCCTTACATGGAGCCTGTTCCGTGGTATATAATGCTTATGTATTATCATCCTTTTCCGTAAGCTAGCTTCATCATCCAAAAATTCCCAGAACCATTTCCCCAGTAGTGCAAGATTCCATATTCGCAAATTCTTAACACCCATGCCACATTTGGATTTGGTGTACACACTTGTCCCCATAATTCCTGAAACTCCTCTGCATATTTGAACACCTTCCATCCAGCCATTACTCTCTGCTCTACTATACATGCCGCTCAAAATATTAGCAGCAATAATGAACAATAATGGTGATAGTGGATCACCTTGTCAGAGCCCTCTGGTACTGGAGAAATACCCATATACGTTGCTGTTCAAAAGGACTGAAAAAGTGGGTGTGGTCACACATTTTTTTAATAACATTAATCCATTGCACCGGAAAATGGTGAACTTCCATAGTATTCCATAAACAATTCCAATGAATCCTGTCGTAAGCTGTTTATTAAAATCTAGCTTACAGACAACTCCTTCATCTCCTTTCTTCCGCAAGGAGCATAAGATAAGATTTCATGAGCTAACAAAAATTTATCTTTCAATTTCCTGCCCCTGATGAAAGCTGACTGATTAGGTTGCACAATATTGTTAAGGAGACTGCTCGGCCTTGATGCTATCACCTGAGCTCTAATTTTGTAAGACCCATTAAGCAAGGTTATAGGTCTAAAATCTTTTAATTCCAGGGCATTATATTTCTTTGGAATCAATACCAAATAAGTGTGGTTTAAAGCTTCACATCCAGCATCTCCACATATATTCTATGACTGCTCGGGAAACATCTGATTTCACTACCTCCCAGAATTTCTGATAGAAGCTAATTGGTATGCCATCCGGACCTGGTGCCTTATCCGCTCTCAATTCAAAAATTGCATTTTTAACTACTACTTATGTGACTGGAAACAAGCATGGATTGTTCCTCCACTGATGATATATTACAACCAGGTTCACTCCAAGCCCCAAGGCGGAAACCATCTTTGCTCTGCAGAAAAAAGATCAGTGTAAAATTTAATAACTTCCTCTACTATTCTCTCCTCATCATCAATCAGTTCATCCTGACTTTGGATATTTGAAATAAACTTCCTTCTTCTTCCGTTGGCAATTTTATGCAAAATCTAATATTAAGATCCCCTTATTTTAGCCACATAGCTCTAGATTTTTCTCTCCACCTTATCTCCTCTTCAAGAAGCCAGTCAGAATATTTTGATTTAAGGTTGGACCTTAAATTCAACTCCTGCTGATGTAGAGGCCTGCTTTCCTCAAGTCTGTCCAGATCCTGTAAAGAGTCTAGGATTTTATTAAAGTGAATAAATCTTCCCTGTCTCTAGTTATCCGCCCAAACCTTCATTTTCTTTTTAAGATTCTTGATTTCAGTGTAACAATTCTTGACCCAGAATGACTCCCAATAGGCTGCTGCCATGTCTCCTTCACAAGATTTACAAAATCCTCATTTTGTAACAACAATTTTTCCATATGGAAAGGCTTCTTTTTGATGCAGGACGAAGAATGGGAGAGTAGAGGAAGGGCACGGAGGCCAAGGGGAGGAGGACGACATGGGTAGAAGAAGAGGAAGAAGCAGGGGAAGAACAGAGGAGGGGGTGGGAGGAAAAAGACGCACCAGGCCTTCTCGCCCTCACACACAGCCCTTCACGGGTCCATCACATAGGACAACCACATAACTTTTCCCTTTCCATTTCCGTGATCTCATCATTGGCCCTTCCCAAAAGGAAAACATGAGAATATATAGGCCTCCCAGAAAGGAAGCCCTAGTACATGAGAAGACCGTAATACCCTAACTCCTAAAAATAGAGAAAAACGTGCAGGAAAATAATAGAAAAATAGAAAAGTGCCTAAACGAGCCTCAATTGGGCCAACTAAAATCTAGAAAAATAGGAAATACTAATTAGACATCCTAACTACTAATGTTAGACAGTAATAACAAAATAAAAATACATAACAAATAAAAATATGTCAACAATCATCCTAACGAAGCCGAAGTCTCCGTACAAGCCCAATCTACACGGTTCACGAGTCTGCTCTTGCATCTCCCTCTTCGGGATTTCCTTCTCCTGAAAAGGGATTTATTTTGACAATCCACAGTTTTGCATAACAATCATAAATAAAAAGGCATGATAAATAGCATTCATTTTTTTGCATAATAATAACATATATAGTCATACTTCATTTTCGCTAATCATGTTCTTTAAATCATCTAGATTGCCTATGTGTAATTACTCTTGCAAGTTTCAAGTTAAAGCACGGAACATCAGTAATAAATCATAGAGCACGATTCATGAAACATAACATAGATCATCATGGCATGAATGGATCATTATGGCATGGCATAAAATCATCATGGCAAAATCGTCTTTTCACTTGCTTAATGGACATGCATCCAACCACAACATGAGGAGTGCTTAATCGTGTTTGTGTGACATGACATGTATCTAGTGGTAAGGCAAGACCTACTAGATCTTCGACAGCGCAATTGGGGGGCCCACTCGTCCCACCTGATCTGGTGTGTCCGCAAGCAGGCACACGCGTCCAAGATTTTACCGGTTGCCCTCAGATTCATGCGTCTTAATTTAAGTCTTCCCTTGCAAGGACACTTTTGTGGGTAGGACAATTATACTCCTAAGATGGCAATGTCCATAGAGAATTACATCTTATTACATGCATGCAGATTATGTGGTGACAGTGTCATGAATGATCGTGTATAAATCAAGGTTGTTATCATGATGTATGGCAGGTTCTATAAGGGATCAGAAACATAAGTTTGAATTACATCATGGACGTGATGTATTTTAACTTTCTTTGACAGATTCCAGGGAATTAACAGAAATCAGCATGATTAGATAAAAAGGATCCAACATGAATGTTCATGCATGCCTAATATTTTATTTAAAGTCATCTTTTAATTTACTACTATAGTACTTAAATAAGATAGCTTGAAAGTAGGTCTTTCATACATAAAAATAGGAGTAGAAGGTGGATTACTCATCACTTGCCTCTTACTCCATGTTAATTTTTTTGAGGAAGCCTGCCTAGGAAAGGCGAGAAATACTTCTTCACGTGCTCATGGCCTCTTAGAGCTCATCTTTGCGTTGCCCACAGAAATTGCCTTCCTTCTCCCTCTCTCTCTCTCTCTCTCTCTATTTCTATGCTTCTTAGGTTATGGTAGGAGGGGAAGGGGTACCCTCCTATTTATAGTGGAGGGAGAGGTATAGGAATAAAGAGAGAGAGAGAGAGAGAGAGAGAGAGAGAGATGCAGTGATTTGGGCTCCTTTATTGACTTTTATTAGGATCATTTATGGTCCATTATGTTTTTAATTTTCTAGAAATTATAAAAACGTGAATAAGGGAGGGGAAGTCCTAGAGTCATATAGGAATCTCTAGGGTCAGGGGTTACAAATCCACTCCCTATATATGTATGCGTTTTTCAGAGGAAAAGGAGATGAAGAATTTAAAGAAAAGAATATGATTTGTTTTTGCTAAGCCGGTTCTCTATGAGAGAGAGCCCAATACTCTCTTCCTTGGTGCGATGCCAAGGATCCCCTACTCCGGTGTGACTCCGGAGACCGCCCATCGGTGCAACGCCGATCGGTTCCCCCTCCTCTAAACCCCACTTTTTATCCCCCCCTGTCTCGCATCACGTAGAGCTCATCTTTGCGTTGCGCAAAGAAATTGCCTTCCTAATCTCTCTCTCTCTCTCTCTATTTCTATGCTTCTTAGGTTGTGGTAGGAGGGGAAGGGGTACCCCCTATTTATAGTAGAGGGAGAGGTATAGGAGAGGGACAAGTGTCCCTTTAAGATAATGTTCCTTTCATCCTTATCCACTACAAGGATAAGGTTCATCCTTATCCATGCCACCTCACCGTTTCTACAACTTCCACGCCACCTCATCCTTTCTACACACTTCCACGCCACCTCATCCCTTCTATATACTTCCACGCCACCTCATCCCTTCTACATTCTTCCATGCCACCTTATCCCTTCTACATACATAATCAATTATATTTTTAATCAGATAGTTTTAATATTTATATTTATACCCCTATTTCTTCACCAAGTAATTGATAAAGGTCTTTCTTTTTTAGCTATTTAAGTGCACTTTAAGAACTTTAAAATTTTTACTTAAGACCCTATTAAATCATCTATTGCATCATAAGACACAAACTTTTCATAATTATATTTATACTTTTTAAGTATTTGTAAATTTTTTTTTCAAAATTATGTGCATTAGTAAACTTATTAACCACTTAATTGCATCATAAATTCGCTCAAATCATAAATAAACTTTTCCTTTCATACATTGTCAAAAGTATAAGGATTTTATTAAATACTATTCTTTTAATTATATAAATATCTTCATAATTTATTTGGGGTTGTTACATCCTCTCCCCTTTGAACAAAATTCGTCCTCGAATTTTAATGAAGTAATTTAAGCAATAATAACAACTTAATAAGATAGTTTACTTACCAAACAAGTTGGGGTACTTTCGTCGCATCTCTGATTCTAGCTCCTAAGTCGCCTCTTTCGAAGAGTGATTTCTCCACAATGCTTTGACTAAAGAAACCCTTTTATTCCTTAGCTCCTTCACTTTGCTGTCTAATATCTGGACTGGCTGCTCTTCATAACTCATATTTGGTTGGATCTAGAGTTCACCATAATCTATCATATGAGATGGATCTGGTACATACCTTCTTAGCATCGATACATAGAATACATCATGTACACCGTCTATGGAAGGGGGTAAGGCTAGTCTATAGGCCACCTCCCCAATTTTCTGCAAGATCTTAAAGGGACCAATAAATCAGAGATTTCAGTTTAGTAGTTTACCACACTGCCCAAATCTGATAATTCCCTTTGAAGGAGAGACTTTCAAGAACACATGATCTCCAACTTCCAAAGATATATCCTTTCTTCTTCTTTCAATATAACTCTTCTGCCTATTTTGTGTTGCTATTAACCTTTGTCGAATTAGTTAAATTTTCTGAGTATTTGCACAATCTCGGGTTTAACTAGTTGTCGTTCTCCAGATTCCTCCCTGCACTAAGGTGATCCGCGAGGCCTTCTATATAGAACTTCAAATGGAGCCATTCCAATCCTAGCGTGGAAACTATTATTATAAGCAAATTCCAGCAAAGGCAGATTTCTGTCCCAATCTTCCTTCCAATCCAGAAAGGCTCTGATCATACCTTCCAACATTTGGATGGTTCGTTCAGACTGCCGTCTATTTGAGGGTGGAAAGTTGTGCTAAACTTTAACTGTGTCCCCAATGCCTCTTGAAGGCCTTTTCAAATACAAGAGATAAATCTGGAATCCCAGTCTGATATAATGGACTTAGAGACTCCATGCAATCTGACTATGCTGTCCATATACAACTTGATCAGGCTCTCCACATATTGCTTTACCTTTATAACCAAGAAATGTGCTTGTTTTGTAAACATGTCCACAATTACTCAAATTGGCATCATTACTTCTTACTAATCGAGGCAGAGACCTACTATAAAGTCTATAGTAATATGTTCCCACTTCCACACTGGAATTTCACTCTTGTGCATTAATCTGGATGGTCTTTGATGTTCCGTTTTTACTTGCTGATAGATTAGACATCTAGAGACAAATTCAACAATATCCTTTTTTATGTCTACATACCAGAAAGTCATCTTCATGTCTTGTAACATTTTTTGTGCTGTTTGGATGTATTGTGAATTTAGACCTATTCGCTTCAGTCATAAGTTCTTTCTTTAATTCTGGATCATCGGGCATACAAATCCTTCCCTGAAATTGAACTACTCATTAGTCATCTCTATTGAAACCAAGCTTATCTGCTAGATCCTGTAACTGTTGGTCATGCTTTTGTGCTGCAATAATTCTTTCTACAATAGCTGACTTGATAGATAGCTAAGATAGAGAAGCAGTGACTTCTTCAATCATCTTCTAATCCTGAAGCATCATCAACCTTTTTCTACTTAAAGAATATGTCATTACGTTGGCTTTAACTGGATGATAATTCAACTCAAACTCATATTCCTTCAAGAACTTAATCTACCTTCTTTGTCTCAGATTTAGTTCCTTCTGAGAAAAGATATACTTAAGACGTTGGTGATTAGTGAACACTTGAAACTCTATCCCATACAAATAGTGTCTCCAGATCTTTAGTGCATGTACTACCAAGGAATTCCGGATCTGATCGGATCCCCGAATCGGGACCCGCCGATCCCGATCCGAATCGGGATCGGATCGGCCAGAATTGGCCGGGATTGGTCAGAATTGGCCGAATCGGGACCTGCCTTCGTATCGGGATCGGCCGATTCTGCATTCCATGTGTACTATTATTGCTAGGTGGCCCAGGTCCAAATCATGGGTTGGGTAATTCAACTCATGATCTTTTAATTATCGGGATGCATAAGCTATTACCCTCTCATGTCATGTTACATCAAAACACACCCTAATCCTTGCCTAGATGCATCAATATATATTGTATATCCTTCATATCCATTGGGCAAGGCAAGAATTGGGGCAGTGGTCAATCGAGTCTTTAACTCTTGGAAACTCCTTTCACATTCATATGTCCATTCAAATTTTACACCTTTTTAGATCAATCTGGTCAGAGGGGCTGCCAATGTAGCAAATTTCTCAATAAACCTTCTATAATATCCTGTAAGACCTAGAAAGCTTCTAATCTCTGTAGGAGTTTTAGGAGTCTCCCATTCAAGAACAACTTGTTGCACTTTGGTTGGATCGACAACAACTCCATCTTTAGTAATAATATGGCCAAGAAATTGTACATGACTTAACCAAAACTCACATTCGCTAAACTTAGCATATAACTTGTAAGTTCTTAATGCTTCTAGCACTGTCCTCAAGTGCTCCTAATGAATCTCTTCATCAGAGGAATAGACCAGCACATCATTGATGAATATGATCACAAATTGATCTAAATACTTGTCTGAATTCCCGGTTCATCAAATCCATAAAGGTTGCGGGGGCATTTGTTAGACTGAATGACATCACTAAAAACTCAGTGGCCATAACGGGTCCGGAAAGCTGTCTTAGGTACATCTTCTTCCCTAATTCACAGCTAGTGATAGCTAGATCTCAAATCAATCTTAGAGAATACTGTTGCTCTTTGTAGTTGATTAAACAGATCATCAATCCTTGTCAAGGGATACCAATTCTTGGCAGTTACTTGATTCAATTTTCGGTAATCAATGCACAACTGCAGGAAACCATCCTTCTTCCTTACAAATAAGACAGGTGCTCCCCATAGAGACACACTGGGACAAATAAACCCTTTATCCAATAGCGCCTGCAGCTGCTTCTTCAATTCTGCCAACTCTGCTGGTGCCATACGATAAGGAACTTTAGAAATTGACATCGTTCTAGGGAGAAGTTCAATAGTGAAGTCAATTTCCCGTACATGTGGCAATACATGCAATTCATTGGAAAAGACATCAGCAAACTCTCTGACTACCTCAATATCAGAGATATTCAAAGGCTGGCTTTCCTCAGAAACATATACAACGCTTACTAAATAGGCATTGCATCCTCTACTGATCCACTTTTGAGCCTTCATTGTTGAGACAATATGTTTACCATGCTTGGGAAGCTTGAAAGAAAACGCCTCCTCGTCTGGAATCCAGAAGATATCTTCCTTTCTCGGCAGCCTAACATGGCATGATGTTGTTCCAACTAATCCATACCCAGTATGACATCAAAATCTTTCATCTCCAGCACATACAATTGGGCAGATAACCTTCTACCCTGAATCTCTTTTGATGTCATACTGGGTATGGATTAGTTGGAACAACATCATGCAATGTTAGGCTGCCGAGAAAGGAAGATATCTGCTATATTCTCTTTTCCATTGGGATTTATTTCCCCACTCCCTCCCTTGGGGAAATATTTCCCGCGATTCTGTTTCTACTTTTTGCCTCTCTCTCTTCCTCACCCCACGTTGGAACCTCTCTCCACTTTTTATTTCCTACCAATTTTCCTATGAGATCTGCAGACACGTATTTTTGTTTTCTGAGAAAATACTTCCTGTGATTTTTTACTTCCCGAGAAAACACTTCCCATGATTCTCCTTTCTGGGGAAATGTTAAGAATGCAAACACCACCTTAGCATGTTTGTGGTATGTATAGCTTAAGGAGAGATCTGAGCAGCTTCTACGCCTGGATTTCAAAGATGACTCCTAACTTTCAACAAGCCTATGGCAGAAGCCTACCATAACAATAGGTTCTTTTTCGTGTTTTTTTTTTTTTTTTTTTTGGGGGTGGGGGGTGGGACCTCATGTATATTGTGAAAGAGTAAGACCTTCTGTGTGCTAGTAGAAACAGCCCTTGTAAGCTGTGATAAGAATATTTGTCCAAATTTTCAAAAACAAGCACAAATAAGATAACTAATTGAGTCGCCCATTGCAGTTGGAAAGCCGTAAAAAGTAATATTTTATAGCATCAAGAAGATGATTGTAAAGAGTCCCTGAACAAGAAGCAGCATGTGAACCCGACTGGATCATGCGACTCCAATCATGATGCAAAGGATCTGGGACCATACTGCTTCCAGCAGATTGTCAGGACATAATCAGCTGTTTCGAGAAGATTGAACTGTTCTGAATAAGAATGTCTCCTGATTTTTAATTTCTTGCTGATAAGCGACCTGAAAAGGATCATTTCCTGATTTTAATCCCTTGACTTGGAAGTGAATAAGCATATTTATTTGTTCTGGGTCATACGTAAAGGTACTTCACCTCAACCTTTTGGACACTTACCTCTTTGTATCATTAACATTTGTGATATTTCTCTTCTATTCCTCAGAAAGGGAAGGCTTGGGCACGGCTGATATTGCACTAGCAAAGTCAGTAGGTAGAAATGTATAAGACAATGCCTGTCGACAGTTTGAGGGATGATGATGAGATAGCGGATGTGGAGCCGTCATAAGATTCATTATTTCATTTGCTGATAGTCATCAAGTGTTTGGAACATGGCCGTTCGGTTGGTGATAATAGTAGAAAAATGTAATTTTCTAAAAGCTTATGCAGATCTTTAGGCTTGTGGTTTATAGAATTGTACTGTTCTATTTTATGGCCTTCTTGTACCCTTAATATCACTATTAATACTAATTTTACTTGTATAGACTTGTCTGTAGATGGCTACAAGCTGAAAACTTGTCACCCAACATGAACCCATATTTAGAACTCATGCTTGAAGAAGCCGCTTGCTTTCTTCATTCATAATTTTGCTGTACCCAGAATGACATGTCACAGTTTTCTAACAATGAAACTGTCTGGAGTTAGAAGGATGTCCAAAATAGGGTTTCAGTGATTGGGGCCCGGGCCATTAGGGGTCCAGTGTAAAACAAAGCAGAGGCTTCTGTTATGCGGTGCAAGTTGGTGCACCGCATGGGGTGCATCCCATTTTTTTTTTTGTTGATTTTTTTTTATTTTTTAATCACGGGCCACATCATGCTTGGCATGGCCTACAATCCGATCTTCAATTGGACAACCCAAAAAATCTTAAAAAACAAGAACTGGGTCCAATGAACAGTGTGGTTTTTTATTTTTCAGATTTTTTGGATTGTCTGATCGAAGATTGGGTTATACAAACATGTCGGGCATGATGGTGCCCACCATGATTTTTTTTAAAAAAATGAAGAAAAGAAACTTGCTGCTGCAGCTGTCCGATCTAAGCAGATCGAATGGCTGCCCGCTTGCGGTGCAGCCTGCACCGCATTGCAAGCAGTGCAGCAAGTTGGACTCTTCTTTATAAGCAGTGGCGGACCCAACAATTATTCTTTAAGGGGCCACATGAAAGAACCTTTTCCTTTGGGGATCCAAGTTAAAGAAGTAAACATACAGTGACATTTTTATAAATATGATTCACTAGATTGCGTAAAGGTTTTCCCAAAGAACCGTCACCTGTCCTAGCTCCCCATGGAAAATGCTCAAACTGTTTGAGTGGAATTGAGATGAAATTCTGTAGGTTGCTCATCCAGTAGCCGTGGGTTGATGGAATTTAGACCCTTGTGTCTACCTAATGTCTTAATGGACTCATAGTGTGCTTTGCTTTTATTTAAAAGTTCTCCTCATCCGGTGATGCACTTTATGGAAGGTAGATATCATTCCGAGCTGATATTGGATTATTATACTTCATGCAGTGTCGTTATAATTGCTCCAAATTCCTCTGATTAGGCCTGATGCCAAATTATGTTATTAGAGTGTGCGTTCTTGTTATACAGTATTTCATTTTGTCATCATTTCTGCAACATGCACTGTTTTTCGTTTGTACTGCACTTTTCTTTTGCTTAGTGCTTTTATTTAGCTGACTGGCTGGCTGGTACATGACTCTCCTAAGTTCTCAGGAATTCAAATTCCAGATGCGAAGTGGGAACATAACAATGCTTGTGCTATTAAAGGGGCACCCCTCGAATCACTATTTTCTCAGTTTTGTTTACACGCTCTTTGGTTTGGCAATTGCAACATTCATGGTATGTACCTACTGTGTTAAGTTATCCTTTAATGCAATCTTTTATATTTTTTCGATAATTTCTGCCTGCCTTATGCCATTCTTTTTTTGCTTTTCTCCTTTATAATGTTAATTAGCTATAGCAGTACTCTGGATAGAATTTGTCCGGGAAGTACGTTGGTGCTGGGAGGAAACCCAACCTTTACCACGAATTGTGACTAGTGGAGGCATTGATTTGTCAACTTGTCTGATACATCAAAAGCTACAAATGGTACTTTTCCCACCTGAGTGCTTGAATCTCATTATATGCTTTCCCATGTTCTATCAGTTGGTTAGAAAATATGAATCTTGTGCAGGAATTTTGGTAAATTTATAACAGCTCTGAGCATGAATGCTCCCATGGAAACTTTTCTTGTCCTGAATAACATTATTATTCTTCAGGGATACTTGGCCACCTTTTCTAGACATAGTAGGAAAGCTATGACCCAGTTAGTATTTTGAGCATCAACTGTCTTGACGGTTCTGTATAGAGATGAGTTGATCTTTCCTGCATTGAGTTTTTCTACCCGGATGCAGCTTGTCTTAATTGTTTGTCACTGACCTGTTGACCAAAACATGTCTCTATGGTAAGTTTCCATGTGCAATCTTGATCCAGACTCCATAGAATTTTTTGTTTTTTGTTTTTGTTTTAGTTTATGTTGCGTGTTGAATCGTATATGCGATGTATCTTGAGGTATCACAGTACAATGAGCTGATCTCAACAGCTAAATAAGAGCTGGACCTTTTTCTTCAGACTTAATGGTGAGCCTGGCTGGCAGGGAGTTTGTATGTTTTATCATATGACCATATTCTCAAATACATTTTATCATATGATCATACCCATAATTATAGGGGATAAGCATTCCAATTTCCAAGATGTTTGATCATATGATGCTCAAGACAAATATGTTCCCTTCAAACAGTTATAAAACAATACCATTGTCATCTTGTTATGCTTTTATGGTGCATTATGCATTTACTACAACTGACTTCTTTCCCATTTAGTACTGTTTGGGGAACTTATATTGATTTTCGATCCTATTCTAAGATTATCCAAAATTGTCAGGTCTTATTCTCTATAAAATTGAAGTAGAGACTTATTAGTGTGATGATCCTTCACTCTGCTCAAAGTTATGAGCATATCATATTATGATCATGACTTAAAGTTCACATTTCTTCATCCCCCATGTTTAACCTATGATTGATCTCCTCTTTTGTAATTTATTTCAAGGGCAGAACTGAACTCAGAGCACTTGGAAATGAATGTAAAACACTTCAACTGTTCTGTATTGTCTTGCATAAAGATTCATGTGGAATCTTTGCAGTGTGGATGTGATAGTCTGCATGGTGTTCTCATGAGTTTTACACTTTCTGCTGGGCATGTTTGCACCAAGATAAACACTGATATGACAGGGCTTTTGTTGTCTTAATCCCCATAGTACTTGAGAAGCATATGTAGGCATCTCCAGTTCTCCATTGCAATTGCTAAAAACCTTGTCGCACTATCACAGTTATAGATCAACTTAATCCATCAATTGGGAAAATCATGAGTATACATTACTTTCCACAGACTATGCTAGGAGATTGCCAAGTGGTATGTAGAAAAGAGACATGTAATCAAGTGGAATTCTTAATATGACTAAAATTTTCAATCCTACCTGATATTTCTGGCCTTCTGAGTTGCATACCCTTTGCTGCATTGTCTGCACTAAGCGGGGCTCGAGAATTGATGTGTATTCAAACTTTGGGAACCGGTAATTGCCGATATGCTCATATTGGTGACATTATTGTTGCTGTAATTAAAGAAGCAGTGCCAAATATGCCACTCGAAAGATCCAAAGTAATTAGAGCTGTAATTGTACTTACGTGTAAAGTACTCGGGCGTGAAAACGGTATGAGAATACGATATGATGACAATGCAGCAGTTGTCATTTGTCAAAGAGGAAATCCAAAAGGCATTCGAGTTTTTGGCGCAATCGCCAGGGAATTGAGAGAATTCAATTTCACTAAAATTGTCTCATTAGCTCCTGAAGTATTATAAATATTTGTAGATGAAATAATGATATAGTAGAATATTTGAAATAGATAAATTAGTAGATTGTATCTCAAGCATACATTTTATGAATTCGTAAAAAAAAAAAACACGTTGATTATATCAAAATTAGGAGGCAGCTATAATTATAGTTCATCATGGGTATGGACACTATTGCTGAAATAATAACTTCTATAAGAAATGCTGACATGAAAAAAAAGGAACGATTCGAATAGCATCTACTAGTATCACCGAAGGTGACTCTCAACTCTGACCAATTGAGCCACATTGGAGTCATCACCTCTATCAATAGGTGATGGTTTGGGGGCCTGTGGAAGTTACACAGTGAGATAAACTGTTGTATTGTGCAAGAAGAAAGTGTGAGGCAAGAATGGAACACAATACTAACTAGAAAATTACCTAATGTACTAACAAAGGATACAATGAACACATATATAGCCAGTTTTTCCAGCTACATTCATATGTCCCAAAAATGAGTAATACATGTTGCTGCACTGCATGGGTGCCAGCCCAAAAAAGCATGATTTTTTTTCGCAACTTTTTTATGGTTGGGCCCACCATGCATGACATGTCCATTAACCCAAATAAAAAAAACTGAGCCCCAATGAACAATAAATAAACACCCTTAATGGGCCTAGCCCAATAAAATGGAACTTGGTTTTTTATTTTTTAGAATTTTTTGGGTCATCCGATTGAAGATGAGGTTGTATGGACATGTCGGGCATCGTGGGCCTGACCTTGACAATTTTCAATTTTGTTTTCACTTTTTTTTGGGATGCACCCCATGCGGTTGCAAGTATCGCTCCCCAAAAATATGGGAATATGACTACAAAAAGACTACTACACTGGTGCAGCTAGAGTGATGGTTGAGATAGCTCTTCACCATGACTTGTCTGATAACTCCTCCCTATTTAATCCTCTGTGACTGTGCCACCCCAAAAAACAAAATAGAAAACAAAGAAACAAAAGGTGGCAGTGAGTTGTTGACTTTATGTGAAAATACCATTATTGACACCCCAAACAACAGTATCCCTGAGTTCAACATTAATTTTGACATAAGGAGTTCCATTAGACAAAAAAATTCCTCCTCCTTCCTTTTTCAGCCCTTTTCTAACTTGAATATTCCAAAGTGTGAAGTACCCCTGAATTTGATAATTCCTAAGCTTGAGTTGTTACTTATATAGGAATCATTTGTATCAATACCATTGATCACATGAGTTAGAATTATCAAATAAATAAACAGATAGATATTGTACGAGATCAAGGATTGGCTACATATTGGCTGATACGTATCTGTATCGGCCATGACCAGAATCAATACAGGGGGGTACCCTGGTAACGGTCCCCAAAATAATAAAAATAAAAAAAAGACTGTGTCGGCCGGTACCGGGCCGGTTTTGGGCATATCGCCCTGGTATCAGTCCGATATGCCCAAAAGTGGGCCGATACTGGCCGAAACACGTGAAAGCCCCTTTTAAGAGGGTCTTTCACTTCACCTCTCACAGAAAATAGATCTATGAGAGGTGAGAGCTTGAGGGAACTTGAAGGTGAGGAGGGGAAGCTTGCTGCCGCCTCTCTGCCCGCCGCCGCTGGCCACTGCTTGCTGCTGCTGCAGCAGCCACCGTCACCGCCGGGGAAGTTTTGAGTGGAAGAAAAAGAAGAAACAAAATCAAGCTCCCTTGCATACTTTAGAGTAGGAGTATGCTACCAATTGCATTGATTGAGGGTTAATTATATCTTTTTATACTTGTTCAAGGTTTTTTCGCCCTGAAAGAGTCAAAGTATGTCCAATTTTTTTTTCTTTCTGATTTTCCAGATTTTTCGTGGTTTTTTCTGTTTTTTCTTGATTTTTTTTTATTTTCTTTGTTGTATCGGCCGATACTAGTACCAGTGCCGGTACATATCAATATCGATACCCATACCAATACCTAGATTGGCATCTTTGTACAAGATGGGACAGATCGGGACAATTATTAGGGGAGACAAGAATATGTTCCATCCTATTTTCTCATTGGGACAGGACATCTCGGCCAGGATAGGCCAGGATGGGACGAGATTGACTACTATGGCCCAAATAGTGGCATGAAGAATCAGCTGCCAGATAATGTGGTCACCCTTCTTGGCCCATGGTCTATCCCAAGTGAGCAAAGATGGCAGTAGCGGTATTGGGGGTACCGATATCGATACGTACTGGTATTGGTATCGGGTGTATCGGCTAGTACGGGTCCATTTTGGCCCAGTACCGGCTATTAAAAGTTCATTTTTTATTTTTTTTAAATACAAATGATTGGTATCGGGGTTTCTCTCAGTATCGTATAAGTACCCATCGATATCGATATGTATCGGTATCGGCCAATACTGCCAACCATGCAAGTGAGGAGGATGAACTCCAGCAGGTCACATGCATTGTTTTCAAGGCGTCACCTAGGCATCACCTGGGCGACAAGGCGCTTAGGTGAGCAACCCAGTAAGGCACTCACCTAGGTTGCCTAAGATGTAACACTCGCCAGTCCGCCTTGGCTGCAGAAACAACCTACCTTCTTTTAGGTGTATTTTAATCATTAGAAATAAATTGAAGGATATTTTCATATAATTGTCCATATTTATATTGAAAAGGGGAATAGATGTTAAAACTTCCCATTTTGTGTGCTATTCTTCTGCCAGGGTTTCTTTTCCTTTATTTTCCTCTAAATTTTAGAAATCACCATGTTTAATGGTTGAGAAGTGGAGAACTATGGCATTAGTATGTTGGTTTGCTTATTGTTTATTTAAATGTATCTTATTTGTCTTGGTTTCTTTATATGGCATGATTAACTAACTAGTAAATTTCGGGGTACATTGATTTTTTTAATCCTGATTGACACACTCCAAGTTCTCATTGGTTTTTCCTTATTCATTTGTTAATACTTGTCATTTGTTCTATTTTTTCTTTTAATACCATAAATATATGTTTAACATTGTGAACAACACCATTGCATACAAGTAAAAATTAGATTTTATATGGTGGAAAATTTAGATATTCATTCTCTTAAAACATACTAGGTTCTATAAACTAGGCTTTGCCTAGGTGCCTTGCCTCGGCGTCTAAGCAGTGATGCAGTAGGCCACAACCTGGATCGCCTTGGACGCCTTGACAACCATGGTCATAGGGGTTAAACCCAATTTAAAGTTTCTGCCCCAGCAGCTGCCACACTTATGTAGAGAAGGAGCATCTCATGAACAAGGTCCCTAGACTCCTAGGCCACGAAGAGCACAAAGAGAGGCCAAATCTAGCAAAAAGTGAACTATCATGTCACAGGTCAGAAGTCTATTGATTGAAGTCCTCCATAGGAGGAACCATAGTCGTTAAGGCACCAAGGCGACGTAAGGCATTCTCCAGGAGCCTAAGCACTTAGGTGTTAAGGCGGCTGCTTAAGTAGTGCCTAGGTAGCGACTTAGGCACCACCTCCTTAAGATATATGTTAAATGTTAATTGTAAATTTTTCAACATGAATGAAAATAGCAATAACAATTACATCATACATTCATACTTAACATTAAAGTTGAAAGAAATTAATCAGCATGAGATAATTAACATGAACAGACAGCAACAAAAAGAGAATTGATTAATTAGAAAACATTAGTAAAAATTACAAATGTACGCTGTGCAAAGACCACAGTGGAAGCCATGCGTGTACTGTGCACAATTGTGCATGTTTGTGACTGAGAGAGGCAGAGAGGCTGAGAGAGAGGGGGAGATTAGAGAGAGACAGTTAGAGACAGAGGGCTTTGGCCCTCACCCTTAGTGTGTTGCCTCTGAGAGAGAGAGAGAGAGAGAGAGAGAGAGAGAGAGAGAGAGCATCGGTCGGCCCATTATGAGTGTGTATGAGTGTGAGACAAAGAAACAATGAAGGAGAGGGAGGGTAGGAGGCGTTGGCCCTTTACGCCGAGAGAGAGAGAGAGAGTGAGAGAGTGTCACTAGGCTCCAAGAACTAGCTGCCTTCTTTTTCCCCTGCTTATTCTCCAACTGTGGGAGCCTGTAAAAGCCTGCCTTTGGGTTCTCTAGGCTTGAAATTGATGGAGAAAGACTTGCATCATAAGGAGCTCCTCCTGCCCTCAACTTCCTTTCAGCTTTTTCCTTGTCTTCTGTTTCCGCTGTTTTGAGAAGATTCTTTGCAACATTTTTATTGTTTTTTTTGGTACTTGGTTGGAGGTGCTTCCTTCTTGAGGAGGTGAAATTACCCTCCTCATGGACTTATTTAAGGCCCATATAGAGCATTGCAATTAAGGCCTGATAACATTGTAGCCCAATATTGAAAATTGACTCAATAAAATCTGGTCCAATAAGAAGTTTAAGGTTGACTTAGTTCTGGAATTTTTTTTAAACCCTTGTATTTGTATTTATACTTTTTAAGTAGTTTACTATTTTCTTCTTTAACCATCAAGGGGCATTACATCCCCCTTATAAAGGAAAAAATGTCCTCAAGATTTGCTCAAATTACAATCCCTTATTCCAAAAGAAAGTACATGGACCCAAGATTTCTTACAGCAATAGATGATTGGAAAAAAAAAGAAAAGGCACTAAACACATGGAAATTGTTCCTTTATTTCATCTTCATGTTACTAGTAGGTTTAGCTCTTATATGATGTTTCCAAATCACCTTCACTGTTGGTGTAAACACCTATATGCAAAAATAAGGATAATCTGTAGAATTAATAAAGTTTGGAGTTTAAATATAAATGATCAAGAATATGAAGATTTATTAGAAAATTTCCTTGGAACTTCTTGCCTTAGAATTGGAGACTCTTGAATGGGCAAATTTTGAAGCTCTTTAGACCACACTTGCCCAAGTTTGACCAATTCTGTCATAATTCTGATTCAGCTCAAGTGCTATTAGTGCAATAGTGGGGCTTCTTGGAAAGGTACCTGATGGGGATCCAAAATCAGTGCACCAACATAACCAATGCATTACACATGATCAAGTGCATCTATTGCTGTCGGAAGGATGCACCAGTTCTCGTGTGGCTCAGAGACTCACTATAGCATTTTTGATGCATAGGATTTTGACCACGACTGTGTAGATATTTTGTTTGGCCTATTTGGGGCTCATTTAGGCCTTTTTCTATTTTTGAAGATTTCTCTGTGATTTTTACTATTTTTTTTAGGTTAGGAGTATTTTGGTCCAGGGTCAAGTTTAGGGAGCCTTTAGAGTTTGTTTTCTCTTTAAATAGTATTGTAATACTCTTTTCAAATTAATGATAAATATCTGCTGCGGAGTTTTGCTATTTTCTTGAGTTCCTCTCTGAGACGGAGAAGATGACTTTGAGACAGGGTTGGAAAAGTCCTGCAACAAGGCTCGGTGAAACGCTTTAATACCGTGGGGGAGATGCCTCGGATTGTTCCGCATCAATTTTTGGTATTAGATCCTTGATTGGATTGTCCTTACGATCCAAATCCTATTCTGGTTTTTGGTGTGCTTCTCTGAGATGGAGGAGGGAATCCTGAGACAGGGTCAGAAAAGCCCTGTGACAAGGCCGGGTGAGATGCCCAAATATCGTGGGGTGAGACACCTCCAATCCTTCTGCATCGCTACCATTTTGGCTGGACTTATTTTGCCAGACTTTGGATTTTTTAACATGTTAGATGAGTGGAGAATTGAATATGGGGCTTTTTATGGAATCAGCATAAATATGATTTTTCTTTCTTGGAGCAGAGAGTTAACTTTTTATTAGTTGCAGATATGATTTTTATGATATTTTTATTAGAGTAAATGGGGTACTTCCTTATTTATATGTAATGTCTTAAGTAAATGAAAGTTGAATAGTATTCGGGAGAAATAAGGAAGTCTGTCAAGGAAACCAAAAAGTCTGACAAATGGCCATCCAGAAGTAGTGGGCCTGGAGTAATGAACCTTAAATAGATTCAGAAACCAGTCCAAAATAGGAGAAGGCTGAAACCGGTCCATAAATAACCCACTTGAATAGGCCTAATGGGCACTAGTGGGCCCTTGTTAGGCCCTGCTGTTGGCCTGCCAAGAGGCTCAAACCCCTCCACCGCCTAACCTCCTCCCACTGCCTCTCCTGCCCAAACTGCCTGACTCCTTTCTGCCTTCCCTCCTTTATAAATAGGGGGTTACTCAGACATCTAGCTAAGAGAGCACACTTCGATAACTATTGTCTTTTATTCTGATAATGCATTTTTTTTTAAATTAATCTAATGTTATCTGCATGTGGCCCTCAGCTAGCGATTTGCATTGGGAAAAAGGTTGTGAAACTTGGTGGCAATAACAAAAGCCATGTTGCAGATGTTGATAAGGTGCTGTTGTCTCCTCTTTCCTGCAACTTCTGCTCTCATATTTTCATTCTGTAGAGATTCACTGATACAAAATGCATGTACCCTTGCATGTTTCAATAAATTCTGAATAATCACTTGAGAGCATGGGGATATTTTCAGATCGAAGGAAGTCAATCACCGAATGAGATGACGAATGACAGGTGACATGCTCATTTAAAATGATTTTTTAACCATTTCAAAATCCTTGTAGCTAGTTGTACCACAATTACAGTTATTTTTCATGGATTCAAAAAAAAAAAACAATGATTTTTTATGTGCTCCTGGATGATTGAAAATTTTGTTTGCCATTGTGTGATTTTTGCCACTTTTTCTGAAATCCTATTGGAACGTGGTTTCCACTTTCCACTATCTGTGACTCGGAAATGAATTCTCTGTATTTATGCATAATCTGGTTATAAATTTTACTTTGCTTTAGCGCAGTCTGTGTTTCATAGAATTCTTTGTGATGTGTTTTCAGAATCAACCTATCATATTATCTTTTCCTGGACAGTGAGATAAGAATTGAGTTGGAGGGTGGAGACACTCAGGGCAAGGCTGTGGTTGAGTAAAACTCTGAATTTTGTTTTGTATCGAAATAAGGTGAAGTTTGTGGAAGGGATTGTTGGAGCAGTTCAGGGTAATTAATGTACAAATTTATTTGGAAGGACATAAGGACAAATATCTGTTATTACTGCTAAGCCACACTAAGAGGAATCTTGGTGCACTCGTAAGGTTGATCCACTGTGACCTAGAGGTCACAGGTTTAGATCTGGAAACAGCCTGTTTGCAAAGAAAGAATAAGGCTGTGTGCAATTGACCTTCCCCAGACCCCTGATGATGGAAGCCCTGTGTGCCCTTTTCACCGGTAAGCGATGCTCCATCTATCTGTAGTTGGCTTGGAACTTAGAGGATTGATTCTCAATAGCTTCGAATATAGATTTATAGGCAACTATCATGCTGATTCTAAGCTCTTGTTTCTCATGCCAAGACCTAACCTACACCATGGACAAACAAGGTGGGATTTGCCTTATGACATATGGGTGCCTGAGATCAACATGTTGCAAGAGGTTTGGTAAATGATGTTTGGGCAACCATGCCAGCAACTCTTGCTTAGTTGGGCCTTCAAAGGAGCCTGTAGGATGAGTTGGCATCACCTCATTGGTGGAGCCCACATGGTAGCACATGGACTACCATGTCATAAGTGAAAAGAAAAGGCAAAATGTGTCTGACAAGTGAGGGAAAGTCCCATTGAGGGTTGAGATCTCAACCTCATAGGGCCTACACAGTACACCCAGACCTTCTCTCACAAAACTACCTATTTCTAATATGTTGGAACTACCCCCCACCCCACCTCATCAAAAGTTAAAACCTCTATATAAGGGGGGTACTGCCCCTCCTATATCTCTTGCATCCTTTGCTGACCATTCGTGGAGTACTTATTTTCCCGCTTTCCCCTATAGGGACATGGAGAAGGAGCACATCTGTCTGTTGTATAACATAAAAGAAGCTCAAGATAGCCACCCCCTAACTTAGTAGAGGCAGAAGAGAGAGAGAGAGTTGCCTCAAGCCATAGTGTTATTTTGCATGGTAGGAAGGCCGTCCGGGGCTAGGTGGTTAGGACTAAGGTCAGCTCGATCATTAGCTTGCATTTAATTTTTTCTTCTGCTTTTTCTTTTCAATTCTGGGGTTTCTTTGGGCTAGGTTTTTAATAAAAACAGGACAAACAAGGGGAGGCTATGCCTGAATTTTTATTGAAACTAAGGGTTAGTCTTCGTTGTTTACTTGCATATAATTGAGCTAGGGGAATCATGGTTGCTTTAAAAGCATGCTCCATTTGTTCTCATGTAGGTGGTTCCTTATTGGGGTGGCCTTAATCTACTAAAATGACTTGTTTTAAACTTAGTAACCATGCTCAATATCATATTAAGCATCCGATGGTCCTAGTCAAAGTTGTGTGTTAGCTTTGCTCTTTCTCATAATATTTATGGATTTATTTCATGCATCCCTTTAATTAGTGCTACATGGTGTAGTATTTAGGTGTTTTAAAGGTGTAATAAGAGGCCATTCATGGGCGCACACCATTAGTGGAGTGAAGAGGCTGATACTGCAAACCATGGATCCGAGTTCTCGTTACGTGAGCAAGACTGTGTTTTCTTCCTGGTTAATGATAAAGTGATGCCTCCCACTAACCCATGCAACTAGAGAGATCTAGAGTTAATATGTCAGGCTCACATAAGGTCTTCACTTGTGCATGCATGCTTTGGCTGTAGAATGGCATGGTGGTGTAGACCATATAGTTCAACTAGATCTCTTAACTGCCTCATCTTCCAGGATGATCAGCTCTCTTGTTAGGGCGACTAGGCATGGTCAAGACCCCTCCTTTAACCTGAAAAAAAGAACAATAGTCACTCGAGTCAGATAGAATTGGTAAAAAAACAGCCAATTCTAAGTTTGTCCTAATCTTAATCCAGATTAGAATAGGCTCAATCAATGAATCAATCCCAAGCACTGATCCATCTCTCTCAACATCGCTAAGCAGATGCCGGATTGATTGCATATTTCTCAAAAGTCATTTAATGCTTTTAGAAATACTAGGGCTGCTGTATGTAGCAGCATCAGGGATCTATGTAGATGTAGGAAAGTGTATTAATTTTGTATATTTCTATCCAGCTGTCTCCTGAGGTGGCATGTGTACTGACGTTTTGTAGGAGAATTGTTGGAGGAATCTTAAATCCATCGGATGGTAAGCATCAATTCAAGAGTAGGCTGGGACCAACCCTTGCCTCAATTTGCCATATACCTAATTGATCCTTTTGAAAGAGACTTAGGAAAAAGTGAAATCCTCTGACTACCAATTACCAACTAAACAGCCTACTAGGCCAATTATATCCAGATCTTGGATATTGAAAAACCTTAGCAGGAACATGGAATTCAAAATCAGATTAGGTGGTTGAACTAGCTAGTGTTGATTCTACTTTGGTCTGACCAGCCAAATCAAGGACGACATTCATTTGAGTTATTTTTTTTTAAGAAAAGAACCAGAATTGGCTGATTCCGATCCCCTGGTCCTGGCCGATTTTGGCCAATCTCATCGAATTTTGACTGATCCCAACTGATACTAGCCAATCCCTAAGCTCCCCTTGTGTTTTGGATTGGCAAGTCCAGGTATTGAACCATATCGGCTGTGCCGATCCAATCTGGCCGATCCCACAAACCATAGATGGGAATCACCAATTACAGTTTCTCAGTGAAGGAATCGATTCTGCTAGCCACAATGCTGATGTATTTTTCCCCTTCTTTTGGTGATTTATGCTTGCTTAAGCTTGATTTTTTTAATCCATTTTGGTCATGAAGACAAAGTCATGATGGTCATACATGCCACTGAGATCTTTCTCAGGTGTTCCCTTTTTGTAATAGTCATCTTATGCCAAATTTAAATATCTTCTCTGTGGTAAAGCTTGTTCCATCATTTGTCTTGTTCACTGCACCTGTATGTTGACAGCAATCACGAATCAAAACAAGATTGGCAGGAGTTGACTGCCAACCATGAAAACATGGTGGCTTCTGGTCTGCGATCATCAAGTCAAGCAAGAAGAGGATCATCTGGCATTGTGGGGAATATGATGCTTTTGCATTCACGTCAGAAGATGCATGCCCCTTATACACAGGTTTTATGTTTATCATTTGGTGCAATTCTCATTGCTGTTTTAGTATCTGTTAGGATCAAACTCTGGTTACACCTTTCAAAAGTTTAGGAAGCTCCAATTATGACTGAGGATATGCATGAAGAAAGGCTCCAGGCTGTTGAAGCTTTTGGTGATGATTTTGTAAGTTTTTTTAGGCCTTTTCCTTTTCTTCCTGCTTGCTTTTCATCTGTTAACATAATGTTTAGACACAATTACCCAAAAGCATTTTCCATTTACTATTTGTCAAGTTTCTGCTCCACCACATAGTCCTATTCAGCCATTTTGAGTCTTACTTTTTTGGATGGTGTTACACATTTCTCTTGGGTTGCTGGTTTGGATACTGGTTTGTTATGCTACTGACGAGAATAAGTCTGTAAAATATGGTGAACCAAGCCAGACCAAACTTCCGCTTGCTCAATATCTGCTTGATAGAGGAAACCTAGGCTTGAGCTTGGGCTCAAGTTTACACTAGGCTTGTGCATGCCACTTGATCTTTTCATGGCTGTCAAAGGCAAATTGAGGCATATTGGGGGTCCCCGAATGTCTAAATGCTTATAATTCCTACATAAGCAATGCCTAAGCATCACCATTACAAAAGTCAAGGACATAAATGACATTAAGTCATGGACACGGAAGTTTTCCCTTTTTTTTTTTTTTTTTTTAACGTGGATGGTACCACATAAATGTATAAATATGTAAAAGGGATTTACAAGAGTATATACAATAAAGCTCTCAAAAAGCCTTGCGTACAGAAGGCCCAAAGTCACCAACATGGTAAGACACTCAAGCTCCCTGTAAAAGGTCAAAGAAAAGGAGGAATTGTTTGAGCTCATATTACACAACACCATAGCCCATTCACTTACTCTATTGTAAATAAAAGCCACCACACTCTCAATTTCTCACATTTCCCTTTGAAACTCCTGTCGTGGACACAAAGTTAATGTGGACATATATGTAAATGCACAAAGCAAAGATTTACCAATGCAAAAATTATAAGGAAATAGCGTGTAGGTGACACTATAGTGAAGTACTATTATTTAATATGTGAGATATGTCACAAAGAAATAAATGGTGAATAGTTGGCTTGCGCTGGGAGACGGGTGTTAGATGGAGATAAATAGAAGAGGAGAGAAAGGATAAGCAAAAAAATAGAAAATTGAAGTACTATTATTTAATATGTGAGATATGTCACAAAGAAATAGATGGTGAATAGTTGGCTTGTGCTGGGAGACGGGTGTTAGATGGGGATAGATAGAATAGGAGAGAAAGGATAAGCAAAAAAAAAGAAAACTAGAGCATTGAACATATAGAGAGAAGGAAGACACAAAAGATGTTGAGGAAGGTGAGACAGTGAAGAGGGCGGGAGAAAAAGGCAGAGATGATGGTTCAAGAATTAGTGCCCGAGTCACCTTAGCATTTTTGTATATAGGGTTTGATTTGAGCATATATTTACATATTTACATAAATAGACCCAACTGTCACTTAGGCATGCCTAGACCTGCTTCACGCAGTTAAGTTATATAATGACCCGGTCATGAGTCGAGTAGGAGGAAAGGACTATTTATTAGAGAGAACTACCTGCATGGTAAAGTAGTATGGATCTACCAACGCCTTCACCATATCTAGGGGATGTTGTGGGAATGAACTGGACTAGTCCCATATCGAAAAATGACAAAAGTTGTTACATGACAGATATTAGAGGAAATCCAGTGCAGTACGATATGAGATAATTCAGGGATGGACCAGCAGAAGCTTGTGGGCTTGTGGTGTCCAAGTCACATTCCATATATGAGGAAGGGACTAACTGTAGGAGATGGGTACCCCTGAGATCAAGTAGTGTAGTTGGAATGAATCAGATTCCCACATCAGAAAATGGGAGAAGGCTGTTGGGCTATATATGAGGGAAAATATCCATAAATTATGAGGTGCTTTTTGGGGGACGAAACCATACAGATTTGGCCCAAAGCGGACAATACCTCATAAGGGGTAGATTGGGTCGTTACATAAGCAATGCTAGGCTTGTCTTTTCAAGGCCCAGGAAGGTGTTTAGCTGTCCGGGCCTTAAAAAATGCCTAGACAGCTAGGGATCTCTATTATCTTCTTATCAGTGAGCTGTTATGGTTTGTTCTTTGTAGGGATTAAATTGCGAT
Organism: Zantedeschia hybrid cultivar; assembly: GCA_030544215.1. Taxonomy (NCBI): domain Eukaryota; kingdom Viridiplantae; phylum Streptophyta; class Magnoliopsida; order Alismatales; family Araceae; genus Zantedeschia; species Zantedeschia hybrid cultivar. The sequence continues at coordinate 11,740,372 of JARZZO010000005.1, forward strand.
TGGTTTAAACTTCTAATGGCAACTCTTTTGAAGGATATATTTGCAATCATATTGTAGTTAGGGGTAACTTTATCCTTTTGTTATGTTTTATATTGGTTGGTTTTCTTTTACTCTTTCTACAGGCTGTACCGGGGGGAGGGGGGGGGGGAGGGGGGTATATTTATGTCTCAAAGGTATTTGTGTCTACCCTAATATTACATCATATAAAAGATCGAGAGGGGTGGCCTGGTTGTTCTGGTTGTGCCGCAACCCTGTTGTTTCTATCCGCTGCTTCTCCTCTCTTCCTTCTCCCTTCTTCTCAATTTTCTACATGGTATCAGAGCAGGGAAGGCTCTTGAGGAATTGAACGGAGGTCCTAAAGCATGGTTGGCAGTATCGGTCGATACCTATATGTATCGATATCGGCCCTGCCCGATATCGATACTGGGGGGCATCGATACCGGTCTTTATAGTTAAGGAAAAAAATTAATATTTTTTATTGGACTCTAGTATCAATACCGATCTTTATAGTTAAGGGGAAAAAATTAATATTTTTTTAATGGTCGGTACTAGCCGATACAGCCGATACCAATACATATCAGTACCCTCCGATACTAGTACCGATATCGATATTGTCATCCTTGTGCTGAAGGGACCGGCCCTCTTCTTCTTACTGTCCGGTGCCAATGTTAGGCTTCCTAGACTGAACCGGTGCAGTCCCTACTCCTCCTGGACATGCCGGTCTCCAGTCTTGGTGAAAGGGACAGGTCGACACCCTTTGTCTCTACTGTCCGTGCCCTTGTTTGTGTTGTTTGGACATGACAATGACTATTCATGTAGGTCAATGCTCTGTTTTGCAGGTCGGTGCCCTGCCTTCAAGCCTCTTAGCATCCAGTGCCCTCTCAAGTGCAGGAGAGTAGGTTGAGTGCCTTGGTTGAGGTGTTTTGGACAAGCCGGTCTCCATATCCCTGCAACTGGCCCTCCTCTTAAGTAGGGAGAGCAGGCCGGTGCCTTGTTTGAGGCTTGGGGGGCAGGCTTGTCTCATCCTCCTTGCAATCGGTCATGTTCTGGTGTTTTGAGAGCAGGCCGGTGTCTTGTTCTTGGTCATTGGTGCATTGCTCTATTGAAGAAGGAGTTGGTTGCCCTTTCTTCTTCTTCTTTTTTAATCTTCCACACAACATTTCTTAGTGTCGGGAGTCACCGACACTACTGTGACAACTACATGGAGCCTTTTCTTCTTCTTTATGGAGTCGACAACAGGCAATGGTGCTGATTCTCAGAAAGTTAACTCTTCCGTGATGCATCTTTGCTGGTCTTCCACCTATAGAGCACCATCTTCTTGCCCTATAGATGACTACCGTGAAGTTGACAGAGACTAATTACCATCTCTGGTCTGTTTCTGCATAGATTTTCTTTGGAGGATGGGGGAAGACATGCTACGTCGATGGTAGAGTCAAGGAATTAGTATACGATGACTCTACCTATGCTAGATGGGAACTGAAGAATAACCTTGTGATGGCCTCAACTCTGTAAGTTCAGAGGTCCAACAACTTATTATGATGAAGAGGACTATAAAGGAGATGTGGGATCTTCTAAATCATATGTATGGGCAAAGGCAGGATATCTCTCATGTTTACCAATTGACTACTGATATATTCGACCTAAAACAGGGTAGTGTTGGTGTTACTACTTACTTTGGACTACTAAAAAGTAAGTGGGAGGAATTCGATTACTATGCTTATAGTTGGACCTATGTTGAAGATCAGAATATTTATTTGCAGCATGTGGAGAGGAATCGAATCTTCAAGTTTCTTGCTGGCCTTACCTCAAAATGTGAGAACTTAAGGGCTCATATTCTTAGTATTGACCCCTTTCCATCTCTTGAACAAGTGTACTACAAGGTGTTGAGAGAAGAGGGGCGAAAGAAAGCTATGAGTGGAGGTACTGCTGCAGCTAGTGGTCGTGATTTGAGAGTCTTCTGCGTTGGCCAACATCTTCTCAAAGCCTGGAAAGGGTGATGGTGGTCAGGAAAAGGAGAAAGGAAAGACTGAGAGACATTGTATACACTGTGAGAAGGAAAATCACAATGTGGACAAGTGCTGAGATCTCTATCTTGATAAGAAACCGCTGAAATTCAGGAATACAAGAGTGGACAACAAGCAAAGAGTAATGTTGCCATCAATTAAGGCCTAGAGGATCCTTCTAACTCCTCCCTAGATGGTAGTTTCATTACTTCTTAGGTGTCTACACTCTCCTTAAATGACATTCTTCATCTTTAGCGGGTCCTCTCACAGCTTAGAGCATCTTCATCTACCACCAAACCCACTACATCAGATATTGTAGGGGTGGTTTTGAGTGCCACTCACTATACCCCTCCTTGTGGTCCTTAGGTCATTGACTCATGAGCTACAAATCATATGACCGGTACCTCTTCTCTCTTTACTTTCTTGAGTTTTGGATAAGAAAAGGTCACCATTGAAAATGGTACCTGTGCTACTATAGCTAGTAAAGGGTCTATGAGTCTCAATGATGGCATGCCTCTGTCTTCTGTACTTTATGTTCCTGTTTTGCCTATTAATCTTTTGTTTGTCAACAACTTAACTAAAGCTCTTCAATGTTCAGTAACCTTTTTTCCTACACATTATGTTTTTCAATATCTGAAACACAAGCGGACGATTGGGACTGGTCGTGAAGTGAGAGACCTATATCACTTTGAGTCTGGTGGTAGAGTTGCTTTTCAGTCTAGTATTGATGGTGGCATGAACTAGAAGCTTGAAGCGATTCATTTGTGGCACAATTGTCTAAGTAATTTGTCTTTTAGGTCCTTACAAGTCTTGTTCCCTTCTTTGTTCAAGTTAATGAAGGTTGACATACTCAGTGTGAAGTGTGTCAACTTGCTAAACATTATAAAATCAATTTTCAGATTTCCATAAATAAAAGTTCGTTTCCTTTCCAACTTGTTCATTCTGATGTCTGGGGCCCATCTCTTGTTCCTTCTGTGGATGGTCATTGCTCTTTTATTAGTTTTATTGACGACTTCTCTTATTCTTGTTGGATTTTCTTATAAAATCTTGTGAAGAAGTATCTTGAATTATTCAAGTGTTCTACAAAATGGTTGAAAACTAGTTTGAACAGCGTGTTAAGGTGTTTAGATCTGACAATGCAAGGGAATACTTTGAGAGAACTCTTAATATCTTTATGGAAAATGAGGGAATCATTCATGAACCCTCTTGTGCTTATTCACCTCAACAAAGTGGGATGGTAGAAAGGAAAAACAAACATTTACTTGAGACATCTCGAGCTCTTCTCTTGCAACGTCAGTTGCCCAAGAAAATTTAGGCGGATGCTGTCCTGACCAGCTCATATGTTAACAACCGTATGTCTTCTCGGACACTTGACTACATGTCTCCTATTCGAGTACTTTGTCCTAATCATCCATTGTTTGCTCTAAAGCCCCGTGTCTTTGGTTGTTTATGCTTCATCTATTCTGTGTCATGTCTCCACTAAACTTGACCTCCGTGCTATCTGTGGCATCTTTTTGGGGTATTCTCCTATTCAGAAAGGGTATAAGTGCTTTGACCTCAAAACAGGGAGAAAGTATGTCCTTAAAGATGTCACCTTCTTTGAGTCTGAGTCTTATTTTGCCCCTCAATCTTCTGGTAAGGGGAAGGATTCTCCTACTTCTTTTGTGATTCCTCTATTGAGTCTATTTCTTTACATCTTGTCATTGACGTGACTGGTGCTGCATCTGGATCATATGAGAAACCTCCATCAGAGATTCTGACTTATTCCAGGCATACATGACACAAGGATAGGGCTCCCGTGGATATGCCATCTTAGGAAGCTGCAGAAATTTCAGGTCCAGCTTTGGCCTCCTTACCTACTGCACCTGATAACTTGAACCTCCTCATTGTTGTTTGGAAAGGGGCGAGAGCTTTTACCAAGCACCCCATTTCTAATTATACTTCTTACTCTCGTCTCTAACCATCCTATTGTTCTTTTTTGTCTGCTATTTTTACTTATCATGTTCCTAACTCTTTTACTGAAGCTGTTAAGGATCGAAAGTAAGTGCAAGCAATGGATGAGGAGATGCAGGCCTTTGATAAAAATAACACCTAGGAATTGGTGACCTTGCCTCCGGGGAAAGAGTCTGGTTAGATCAAGATGGGTGTACACCATTAAGTATCATTCTGATGGCACTGTTCAGAGGTACAAGGCCAGACTGGTGGCCAAAGATTTCACTCAAACATATGGTGTGGATTATAGAGACTTTTGCTCCTGTAGCCATGCTGAAGTATGTCAGGATTGTGTTCTATCTTGCTATCTAGTTCTCTTGGAAGTTTCACTAGTTGGATGTTAAAAATGCCTTTCTTAACTGTAACTTGCAGGAGGAAGTATATATGCAGCCCCCACATGGACTTGATGCCAGGGGGAGAGTATGTAGATTGAAGAAGACTTAGTATGGGTTAAAGTTGTCCCGGAGAGCTTGGTTTGATAGATTCAAAATTGCTATGGTTCGACTTGATTACCAACAGGGCAACTCATATCACACTCTTTTCATCAAGTGGACGGATGACTGAGTGGTGGTTCTTCTTATGTATGTAAATGATATGATTATCACTAGAGATCATACCACATAGATACAAAAGTTTAAAGACAGCATGACACATAAGATTGATATCAAAGACCTTGGGGAGTTGAAGTACTTCCTTGGCATTGAGGTGGCCAAGTCTCAGTATGGTCTGTACATTTGCCAAAGTTAATACAACCTTGATTTGCTTCAAGAAACCGGAAAGTTGGGATATAAACCATCTCCTACTCCTGTCGAGACCAATCATGGGCTTTCAGAGTTAGTGGGGGAACTCCTATCAGAATCTGATAAAGGTTTCTACTAGGGCCTTGTGGGGAAGCTTTTGTATTTATCCCTCACTCGACCAGACATTACCTATATTGTTAGCATTGTTAGTCAGTTCATGCATGCTCCTCGGTCCTCTCATATGCGTATTGTGGAAAGAATACTGGGCTATATCAAGTCCTATCCTGGCAGAGGGCTATTGTACACTAAGGCTCCTCATTTAAATATTGATGCCTTTACAAATGCTGATTAGGCATGTTCTCGAGATGATCGACGATCAACCACTGGCTACTATTTGTTTTTGGGTGGGAACTTTGTCACTTGGCGAAGCAAGAAACAGATTGTATGTGCCCCTTCTAGTGCTGAAGCTGAGTATCAAGCCATGGCACATGGTGCTATAGAGATGTTACGGCTAAAGTGTTTCCTTAAAAATCTTGGTGTTCAAGTTTACACACCAATGCATTTGTATCGTGACAATAAGGCCACCATCAACATTGCTAACAACAAGGTTCAGCATGATAGAACAAAGTACATTGAATTGATCATCACTTCATTCGAGAAAAGTTAGATTCTGGGGAAATATGTCTCTCTTATGTTTGGTCTGTTGATCAGCTCTTTGATGTCTTCACCAAAGGACTGTCCAAGGAACTTTTTACATCTCTTTTGTCCAAGCTATGCATGTCTCAGCTTGAGAGAGTGTAGTCAGGGGTAACTTTGTCCTTTTGTTATGTTTTATATGGGTTGGTTTTCTTTTACTCTTTGTACAAGGAGTACAGGGGGAGGGGGTATTTGTGTCTTTATGTACCCTAATATCACATTATGTAAAAGATTGAGAGGGGCGGCCTGGTTGTTTTGGTTGTGCCGCAGCCCTGTTGTTGCTATCCACTGCTTCTCCTCTCTTCGTCCTCCCTTCTTCTCAATTTTCTACACATAATTCTGCCATTAAGTATACAGCATAAACTGCTGCCTAGTGACTTATTCAATTATCTTCCCATAGGGATCAAGATGCACCAGAAGCAAACCCTGATATTTAACCAAGCGAAAGTCTACATAAATTTATTGGTCATCTAACCATCTCAAGTTCTCAACCACAACAAATCAGAATAAAAAATGAGAAAAGGAGGAACAACAATAAACATGGAAGGTGTGATGATTAGTATGACACATAAGAGTGTGAAAATGGGCGTCTATACTATCTGGTTTGTGCTCGAACCATTGTTCCTTGCAGCCACAAACTGTTGATGGTTGTTAGTGTGAAGAATTTCATTTGGATGGACCACTGCCGTACGTCAGCAAGCTCTTCTCCTCTTCTTTGTTTTCTAAAGGTTTGTACAAAGATGTTACAATCAGCAGAAATATTAGTCATTTTATGAAGAGTTAGCAACACAACATCAAGAAAGGTGAGGGGAAGCACAACAGCAATGGCAACAGCTGGAGGCATTGCATGAGGTTGCTTGGTAGAATGTGGTGAGGACACCAGAGCTCGGGTCCGCTTCAACTTGGACAGAGTTTACCATTGTCGGAGGGCCCCGCCAGTCTCCCTGTGGCTCGGAGACATGGATGGCAGTACCGGTATCGGAGGGTACCAATACCGGTACGTATCGGCTGGTACCGGCCTAGTATCGGCTAATACGGTTTATAGGTATAGCATCGGACTAGGCCAATATTGGTACGTATCTACCAATACGTATCGATATCGGTCAGTACTGCCAACCATGCTCGGAGACACTCCAGAGTTGGCCTGACACGTGGTCCTTTGGACAACGATCGCGTGGATATTTTATTTGGTCTTGTTTAGGCCTTTTCTTATTTTTTCAGGATTTTTTGTGCAATTTTCGCAATTATTTTTCAGGTTAAGGGTATTTTAGTGCATAGTTGAGTAAATGAGTCGAGTTGAAGTTTGGTTGCTTCCAAAACACTATATATATGCATGCATGCCTCTTTTCTAATTTTTAATGAATATGGAGTACGAATTTTCAGTATTTTCTTGTGAGTTTCCCCTCTGAGAAGGAGAGAACAAGGTGCGATGCCCTCATTTCTGGTGAGATGCCAGAAGTTGCTGCTGCTGAGGCTGCCAGCCCTGCCGGCCGCCCCCCTTCTATTCTTCTCTCTCTCTCTCTCTCTCTCTCTCTCTCTCTGATGCACGTGCGCGCTTTATTCTGTTGATGCCACCACAATTACTGTTGCTACAGTAATCCCGTGCAGGGGCTCATATGAGCAAGGATGTCAATCTTGGTATCGGTACCGGTACCGGTGGGTACCGATACCGATACGTATCGGTATCAGTATCGGCCAGTACCGGCCAATAAAAAAATAATAAAAATATTTTATTATTATTTTTTACTACAAAGACCGATATCGGCTGATCCGAGGGGTATCGGTACGGGTCCCGGCTGATTCCGATACGTATCGGCCGATACTGCCAACCATGCATATGAGTATGCCTTGTGCAGCGCAGGCCATGCCCATGGCCAGCGGGCTGGTTCGCGGGTGGACCCTACCGTATGACAGGGGTCCCATGCCCCTCCTACTTCTGCACAGGCATTGTAGTACTGCAAGCGTGCTCCATTTTGCATGTCGGTCGTGTTGCTGGCATCGTCTCAGCGCGCCGACTTCGTCCTACAGCCCATCAGCCAGCATCTCCTCATTTGTGTGCAGACCCTGCACACATCCTGAGGTCATCCATGTACGTATTTCTGTAGCCCATGTCAGCCACCTCGTTTTCGTGCTAGCTTCCGAGGCCCGCGCCAGCCACCTTGGTATGCATGCCACTTCTGGCGGTCTTCTCCCATACACTAGGGTGGATGTTTGCGTTCTGTTTCTTTTCCTGGCTATTGCTTAATTAGTGTTTGCTTAATTTCTATCACCGATTGAGAGATAGGTTATCTAGCCAGTGATTCGCTTCACTATTTGTTTGTGTGCATAAGATCCCATCCTGGAGGCTTCCTCTGAGCCTTGTCTGTGGTTCTTTCACCCTAGACGAGTTGTAGTTTTTCAACTACCAACAATCCCTTGTTTCTTCTTCGCATAGGATGACTTCCCGGGCACAGTTTTTATTATTTTAGGTGTGATTATCTTCCTGGTTTTGCTATGAATTTTGGAGTTACTTGCTGTCTTTTATTGCTTCTTGCTGATCTCTTGCATATTTAGAGTTTCTTTTAGTTTCCGGGTAGTTGTTCCACATCAAAATGCATCTGAACCAAACCCTGGTGACTACATCTACGGAATTGACCAATCATTGGTGTCAGAGAATATGTGATCACCTGGTGGTGAAATTTCCCAGATAAGACTTTTCTAGGTGATGCCATGGATGATGTGGGACATCTGACTGGAGAGAAGCATGAAGGCCTTCCAATGGGAGAAAAGTCAACTGGAGTACAGTTGCCTCAAAGATGCATCCTTGCTGATCTCTTGCATATTTAGAGTTTCTTTTAGTTTCCAGATAGTTGTTCCACATCAAAATGCATCTGAACCAAACCCTGGTGACTACATCTACGGAATTGACCAATCATTTGTGTAAGAGAATATGTAATCACCTGGTGGTGAAATGTCCCAGATAAGACTTTTCTAGGTGATGCCATGGATGATGTGGGACATCTGACTGGAGAGAAGCATGAAGGCCTTCCAATGGGAGAAAAGTCAACTGGAGTACAGTTGCCTCAAAGATGCATCCTTGGTCATCCAGTTTTGGCAAAATTAGTAACTAAGATTCCTTCCTTTTGAAGGTAAGCATTGTTAGTGCATGAAGTTGAAGGTGCTGTGATCATAGAGTTCTGTATTTTTCTCCAGAAAAGAGGTTTATTACCCTATACAAAAAACTGGTTTAATTTCTGTTCAATTTTTGACTTGTTACTTGTGAAGTTCTGATGCGTAAGCAAGCTGGATTGTCTGTATTGAATCATGTTTTTGTTCTTTATGGAAGCATTTTAACTTTATTTTGTGGTTGCAGAGCTTCTCTGCTAACCTGGAACGAGAGATATTATCATCAGGTATAGATTAAAATCCAGTTTGCAATCTGGTTTCGTATTGCAATTACTAATTGTATGGGTACGTTCTACCATAGAAGAAGCAATTTTGGTTTCATATTGCAATCACTATGCTTATTGTCTATATGTTTGTGTTTAAAGGAATATATATTTCACATTGGCCTTGTAGAAAAGCAAATTTCAATCGAGCATAAATTATACTTTTTATATATATTTTTGATAAAACTATACACACAAGGTAAGTGCGCGAGATGTAGACTTACTTGTAAGTTTATTCGGAAGGGATGCATGAAGCAAACATGATGGTCTCAGGGGTTCTTAAAGAAAAAAGAATCATGATAGGCATTTTTATTTTCTTACTAAAAAATGCCATAATTTTTTTAAAATATCAAATAAGGACACTCTAGGTTCAAAATAACTGAAAAAGCCTCTGCTGTTTCTCATATCCAAAAGGGATAAAAGTCACAATTAGCCATGGCTTGGCTGGCTGTAAGAGCTGCTTCTTAATTTTGTATATGTTTTCTCTTTTATCCCAGATGTTCAACCAGATACTTCTGCACATACTACTAGTGCTTTTCTTGTTTTTTGTTCTCATTTGCGGTTGTAGGAATGCTTTTTTCCTTGTCTCTTTGCTTAAATTTCAAATATGTTTCTATGTTTCCTGTTTATTATTTGCAACTGTGGTTTCTGCCAAGTGGATCTGATGTTTATTTACAAAGAGAATTTCTATTTAAGAAGCAAAGAAGGAAATTCCATTATAAACTTTACATGCCCTTCCAGACATGTCAGCCTTCAAAGCTGCAAATCCAGAAGCTGTTTTTGAAGATTTCATTCGATGGCATTCTCCTGGGGATTGGGAAAATGTTGAAGAACACAGCAGCTCCGCAGAGGCAGAGACTGTGAAATGTGATTGGCCTCCAAAGGGGAGACTTTCACAGCGCATGTCTGAACACGGGAATTCTTGGAGGCAGATTTGGAATGATTCTCCTCCTCTACCTGCATCCAAACAGAAACCCCTTCTCGATCCTATTCGAGAAGGGGAAAAGGTCTTCCCTTGTCCTGTCACTGTGGATTTTGGTTGCTGCTTATTCAGAGATTTTGAACTTTGTTTCCTTGAGACATGCAAGTATATTCTATTTATTCTCCATTAGTTTGTCTCTGCTAATTTGTTTTCACTGTTGAATATGTACCTGATAACATGGCCATGTGCATATGTACTATTATCTGCTTGGGAGAAATTATGTCCTATCCATCTTCTAAAAATCCTCTACCCGCATAATTAAGCACTATGAATTTTGTGTGCCTGCCATACAATCACTTAGCTGGTAATATTGCATAAATGTGTAACAGGAGGGTTCAAGGATTGCATATTGGTAAGTTCAACACTCATGATCCATGAATCTCTAAAGCCATCAGTTAAGGTTCAGACACCATTTACTTTATCTTGTGATAATTTTTTTTGTCTAGGCTATAGTTGTCAAGGTGCCAAGGCGACCTAAGACGTTCTCGGGGAGCCTAAGTGCTTAGGCGCTAAGGCGGCCGCTTAAGCGGCGACTTAGGCGCCTTATTAAAATATATATGTAATATATATTATTATTAATCATTAGTTCATAAATATAAAAGAAATAGCAATGAAATTAATTTTAATGTGAAAATTGAAAGCAATTAATTTACTATGAGATAATTGACTTGAACATATAGGAAACAAATCAATCAAAATAAATATTAAAATTGGAACAAATTAATCTAGCATGAAATAATTCATTTAGATAATTAGATTGAATAAATAAGAACAACTCAATCATGATATAATTGAAAGAACTTGATGTGTGTGTGTGTGTGAGAGAGAGAGAGAGAGAGAGAGAGAGAGAGAGAGAGAGAGAGAGAGTGGAGAAAGAGAGAGGGACTGTGTGTGTGTCTGTGTATATGTGTGCCGTGTGGGGAGTCGGGACTGGGGATAGACTACAGAGGGACTGTGTGTGTGTCTGTGTATATGTGTGCCGTGTGGGGAGTCGGGACTGGGGACAGACTACAGAGGGACTGTCTATGTGTCTGTGTATATGTGTGCCGTGTGGGGAGTCGGGACTGGGGACAGACTACAGAGGGACTGTCTGTGTGTGTGACTGTGTGTGTGAGACAGAGAGAGAGAGTGGAGTGTGTGACAGTGTGAGTGGGAGTGAGACAGAGGGCTTCGGCCCTGTGTGCAGTCAGCGTGCACTGAGAGAGAGAGAGAGAGAGTGGACCCGTTTGACTGTGTGACAGAGACGGCTTCGGCCTATCTCTGTGTGTCCACTGTGTAGTGAGAGAGAGAGAGAGAGAGAGAGAGTTTGGAGTGTGTGACAGTGTGAGTGAGAGTGAGTGTGGGCTTCAGCCCTGTGTGCAGTGTGCACTGAGAGAGAGAGAAAGAGAGAGGGAGAGGGAGTGGACCGTGTGTGTGAGACAGAGAGGGCTTCGGCCCTATCCGTGTGAGAGAGAGTGAGAGAGAGAGCATATAGGACTCACCGGATGCGGTGGCGGCTTCAGCTCGGCGGCGGAGGGTGGGCGAAGGAGGATGGTGGCAGGCTTCAGCTCGGCGACAGCGGTGTTGGCAAGCGTTGATCGACGGCGGCAGTCGGCGGTGTGGACGGTGGCCGGAGCGGAGGGGGGTGAACCCTAGCTCGCTGCTCGCGCAGATCGGGGGTGAGGGAGGAAGGGGACGGGCGTTGGGGGGTCGAGGGTCGGGCACGGGCAGTTTTAGGGGTTAACGGGGGTGGGTAGGCGCGGGTTAAGTTACGGGGGCGGTTTAATGGGCGGCGGGTTATAATTAAACGGGCCAGTTTAATAGGTTTAATGGGACGAACCGGGACAAGGCGACCAGGTGCCCTGAGCGGGCCGCCTGGGCTGCCGTTCATGGGCCTATGAAAGGCGTCCAGACACCTTGCTACAGTAATGACGCTTATACGCCTAGGCACCGCTTAGGCGTATGCCTAAGCGGCGCCTTGACAACTATGGTCTAGGCAGAGCCTTCTTAGCACACACTTTGAATTGGACTTCACCATGGTCATCCTTGGTTTCTGTTATAGCCATTGTCTTCTGGAACTTTCAGCATGGACATCATCCCTGTCGACATTGAGTATCGTGGCATCATTGGTACGATTGGCCAGGAGCAGACACAACTATTGAATCCTGAAGACTTGACTCGACCATCAGTTGGGTGTTATGCCAAGTGCACCCAAATCCCATTGTCCTGATCCACTAGACTTGAAACCATTCGGTTGTCCAGCCCAAACTCCTTTTCTTCCTCTGGTTCTCTTCCTCTGCTCTCCCACACCAAATCATCAATTTTGGTTTACTTTCTCGTTATCTCACAAGCTAGTTCAACAGGTGTAGGCCCAGCTGTCCTGCTGATGTCAGCATACATATGACGCATATGCGTATTTAAGTGTATCCTGATCTCCTGATCATGTTGGCATGTAGGTGCCCTTGTTTGCTGATTTAGGGCTCCATATGAGGGTTTTGGGGCCTATTTTGTTGTCTGAACTTTGCTTTCCCTGTTTCAGCATCTCTGTTCACTTAAGACTTCTTCCTCATTGCATCCGTGGAATTCTTATTAGAATACAAAATTACCAAGACAGATATTCATTTGGTTGGTTCTAGTAACTGTGTTTCTTTCTTCTTCTTTTTTTTTTTTGAAAGACGCTTGGATTATGCCACCTGTTTTATTATGAATAAACAGAGGTAGTACAATTAGTGGTGAGGTGAGATTCCTCAACTGCTAACAGAAAAATTACATTAAAGCTACAAAGATTAAAAAATAAACTTAAAGTTATTTCAAAACTAAGTTGAAAATAAAATAAAAAGACTCCGCAGCACTGTGAAAACATTAATCACAGTACTGATTGCAGCTGCTAAGTATGTCGATTTGTGTATATGCCTCATTGCTACCGGTGTTGTGAGGCATCCTCTTCACTGTGCTTTTGAAGGTATCCTGCATTAAGCTTTGTAGCTCTCTCCTTCCCTTTGTGATTGTCTTGAGATTGCCGTACTTAGGCTCTGCCTGCCCCCAGAGTTTATGCAACTGCCCTGCTTGCCCTTAATCATAGCTTATAACCCCAAAACTGACTCCTGAATTATCTTCTCATTGCTCCAATCAGAGAAGAAATTTTTAATGGATACTTTGCCATTATTAACCTCTTGTAAGTTGACTCCTGCCCTTAAAAACTGCAGATCTTTTTTTGAAGTTTCTGCCTCCTGTATGCTCTCCTTGTTCAAAAGGAAAGATTTGTGATTGGCTGCAGAAGATCCACTAGAGGATATCTCTTCATAGGTTGCATGGTCAAACATCTTCCTCTGAGAGGGAATAGTTTGTAAAACTTCCTCAATAGTGGTTTCCATTAATGCACTGTTTCACTGGTTGCCTTGATGTGCAATGGGAGATCCACAGGCCAAAATCACCTCACAGATTTCAGGATTTGACAATATGGATGAATTTATTAATTAAGTGGTTTAATGTTAATTAGTGTTAATAGATTTTTAATGTTAATGAATGACTATTCAACTATACACTATGTACTATTGCATATTACATAGTACGTTGCTACAGAGGCATTGTCTTGCTGAAGAGCACCTCTGTTCTTCCTTTTGTAGATGCATAATGGAAGACTTCTTCTCTTGCATGGTTTATATTCTCTAAGGCCAACAATTTGGGATGCCAGCCAGAATATAACTGCTCTCCAAGCACCATCAGTGGACATCACGAGCTTATCATGCTTATTCGCCATAAACATTTTGAAATCTACCTTGAAGCATATTTTTCGCATCAACATGCGGATGTATCAGGTGACTGCAATCCAACTCAGGGAACAAAACCTCTTTGTGCTTGAGTTGACTCGTCTGAACTCAGTTTTGAATGCTCAATCATCTTCCTCTGTTTAGGAGAAATTCTGTCCTGGATACCTCTCTAGCTTTTATAACGCTGCACAACTTCTGCATTATGTCCAGTCTATAGTATTTGTAGAACTATGATTTTCAAATTTGATGGCAAATCCCCACCTCAAACTTGACACCTCAGGATATCTGAATTTTGATCAGCTACAACTAGCACTCAAGCGAACTCCAAATCCCAAGATACCTTTTCTCCATCATCTTCTTTCAATTTCTCAATTAAAAACCTCTTTGCTTCACAGTTGCATAGGAATGCCATGTAAACGACACCAAAAGCTATATTTTTTCCCAATCTGTCTTTCCATTCCCATCTATACAGGAATTATTGAAGTTAAAATAAGTTTGGCTTAGAGCTTCATACCTGCTGACTTCAATAGAGAACAATACAATGAAGCACCTATTATCAAGAACCCCGTTCTTCCATGTGCACTCATATGGCCAGCATTTCTGCAGAGTGCTGGTGATCTCCTCCTTATTAAGGAGTCCCTCTGAGGATATATTACCCAGTCGCCAAAGAATCTTCTCAAAAATTGGGAACCATGGTGCCCTCCACTTCGAAGGTCTTTTGTGAATCTTCTAGATATTTCTTCTTTAGCATTGGGAAAATTTCTTATCAAAGAACACTCTCAGGATATTTTACCCAGTAATCAATTTCCTCAGTCGCCGAAGATTCTTCTCAAAAGTTGGGAACCATGGTACCTTCTAAGGTGCCCAATGACTTCGCAGCACCAGCAGACCATAGTGTTATTACATGCAGAGGCTTGGTGCCAGAACATCATCCACTGAAGTAGGCGATATTTTTCTGACTGCCTCTCTACGCACAGACCCCTGTGGCCGACTCTCAGTTGATGTGGTGCAAACAAAATTCCCTTGGGCATTTATGTCCCTGTTTGCTCCCTGGCATTTTCAATCGTTCACACCATCATTCTCTCCCTTGCTTCCATGTTTGTTTTGGCTGCTACTATTTTGAGTGCACTTGATGGCTACAAGGCTGTGGGTGTATGTGGAATTGTGGATAGTTCTGTATCTCCTCCAGAGGCCACTGGCACTTGGACCATTAGCTCTATTACTGGTGAACATCAACCTTTAGCAGTCTCTCCTGGGTTGTGCGCCTTGACATTAACTCACCTTGACATTAACTCTTGAGGCATGTAACAGTGCAAAATGGCCTATCTTATAACTCAGTGCATACTTCCATGCACCTTGGCTTGATGTCTTTTACCACTTCCCAAGCATGCTCGTTGCACCTTTCTCACTAGTATGTTCAGACTAATGGATTCATTAGTATCAATTGTATCAAGAGGAAGGAAGGAAACAGATGGCTGCTGCTCAAGCACGAATTGCAATCCCCCTGTTTCTTTTGGACTAGGCTAATCATTTAAAAATGTTACAAGGACCATTATGCCCCTGCTTAAGAAGCCGACCCAGACAAGACATAGTGCCTTTAGTCTAGACTATAAATAAATAAGAACGGGCATAAAAGACCAATCTTCTCTAACAAATTTCTCATTTTTTAGACTCCAAGTTGAGCATAGATGTCAATCATGCACAGCTTCCTTAATGCCAAGGTAAACTAATCCTTGGACAGCCCTTTGATGAACATGTCCACAGGTTGATCACCCCACTTTGCATAATGTAGGCAAAGCTTGCTTGTGTCCACCTTCTCCTAAATGAAATGTTGGTCAATCTCACTTTGTTTCATCTTATCATACTGAATTGTGTCATTTACATTATTAATTGTAGTCTTGTTGTCACAATATAGCTTCACCTCTCAATTTTATCCTTGGTTCAACACCTTGTGGTAGAATTTTCACCCACAGTAACTTCGTCAATCCATGAGCCATTGCTCTGTACTTTTTTTGCACTTGATTTTGCATACATTGTCTGCTTTTTGCTCCATCAAACCAAATTTAGACTAATAAAGGTACAGTAGCCTGTGGAGCACTCCCTTTTGTGTATTCTCTTCCTACTATCTCTTCTGCTAAGTAGATTGCTGACTCATTCACCAAGTTTCAGATGACTGGTTTTTCCCCCACCTAATGTTAACATTTAAAACTAAATATCAATTCTTGTGGTCTTTTCTGGCTCGTACTTACCAGCAAATAACCTAGTTAGAACCATGTACCTGGAAATGAGAGCAACAATCACACACTTGAAAAAGAAGTGATGAATCAATTCCTCATAGGATTGAGGAACCTGTTTTGCAACAAAGTGTCTGGAGCTCTGGTTAATAATGTTAGTATTTGGGATAATTGTATATCTGCTTTGTATGGCTGCTGGACATTTGTGCCTCTCTTGATTATCGCTGATTATTGCTCACACCTCTCGTGCCAATTTTACACACTAATAGCATTATCTGAAGCAGACATTCAAAAGTACTAAGACACTGGGGAAAACATTGCATCCATACTATCAGGCACAAGATGTGATACCAGGTTGGGTTATGTATAACAGTCAACTTTTGGGATAATTTAAATCAAATTTGATGTTTATGTGTTTGGATCTTATCTAGAAAGGGGAGGATTTAGCAAAGTTGCTCTTGCTATATCACATTCACATCAAGGGAGGGGCATCTCCCAATTGTAGTTTGTAAATATGCATTTTATGCTCCTTATGACCAGATCTTGAGCAGAGTTTTACTTGGGAGCAGATAAGCTGAACAGAGGCTTGTTGAATCAGTTTTATGGTAAACATATTTAAAAATGTTGTATTGCTTGTCTTGGAGCATTTTCCATATAGTTAGAAACGAGAAGACAATCATCATCATCGTCGTCATCAGATCCTCATCCCATTAACTTAGGGTTGGTTGCATGAGTCCCACCTTTCCAGTGCTAATGCTATCTAATCCGTCTTCAAGCACCATTCCAAAGTTCTCAGTTTCACCCGGTGAAGGAATAATGGGGATCGAGCACAGATCAACCTGGTCCAAGACCGATTGGATCGTCCGATCCGATCCGATCCGGTCTGGTCTGGTCCCCCAATTTTTTAAAAACAAATGTCTAAAATAATTCAAAAAAAGTGTAAATTATTAAAAATTTGAAGGAAAAAAAAGTTTTCCATTTCTCGAAACTTATCTAGGATCTTAGGTAACCTTGGGTTTTTATTAATTGGCAAAGAGGTTTGGATATAGCGGGAGGGTAGGGGGACATAAAATCTTACCACTTATTATTAACATCATATTAAAAAAAAGAAAAAAAACTGAAAATCAAAATAAAAAATAAGAAACTCATCTTTAAAAATCATATAACTACATTCATTATAGCCTTACATCATTGTAAGAGCTATACAAATACGGCACATAGCTTTCCCAAGAAACTAGTTATACTCATCTGTGTTGCCATAGATGATTATCATCAGCATCCATCCTTATGTCTCAGGTCGATGGTAAGATCGTCTAGAGGACTGATAGGAAGATGCATCTGAGTATCTAGGATAACCATGATATCCTCCTGAGTAACTTGATGCATCAGAAAGTGGTAGTGGTTGATATGCATAATACCCTACTGAGTATCCATACGGACCATAACCCTCTAATGGAGCCTGAGAAGCATCAAAGAACTCTTTTGATACTTCTCTTGCCATACTTATGAACTCCTTCTTGATAGCCTTCTTCTTTAGACAGATGCTCTGGTGCACTATGGAGTTTCGGATGTAACCTAGATCTGGACGTCCTTTTCTGGTGTTGGTACTTTAAGCTTGCTACTGCTGCACCAGTGAAGCTTTTCTTGGGCTCTTTTCCAAGAATTAATGGGAACAGCAGTACTGAAGAACAAGAAAATTCATCAAGACAACAAAGCAAGATGTAGGCAAATGACGAGGGGCTGATCTGCCAGAAGAGCAAGGTTGACCCCTGGGGTTGGCAATATTGGCCTGGAGGGGAGGGGTAGATCTAGATCCTAGCTAAGGCTTTTTTATGAAATTTTCAAATTGTGTAGCCACTAATACATGGAGTTGAGCAAATTCAAAAGCTTGGGTTTACACTTTTGTTGGGCTGTGCTGACCTCAATGTAGACATTGATCACTCAATGAATGGACTAGAGAAAGCTGGCACAAGACAAGAAAAAGGAAAGGAAAGGAAAAGGAAAAGAGGATAAATGAGTGCCTACTCGTAGGGATGCAAATGATAGTGATAACCTAATTATTCAACTAATCGTTAGCTTATAAGTCACTTAATAAGTAGTCTTTTTAAACTGATGCACATGGCAAATAGGATAATAGATGCAAATTTTTTCAGACTAAATACATATAGTATACTAAGATCTGATAATCTGATCCATTACTAGTTTATAGAATAGTTAATGGATACCCTTTCTTCCTTAGATCTGCATCGACTCATTTGCATGCCTACCTATTGGTGCTCCATGTGCAGTACCTTTTCTTGAAAATATAGGCCACTTAGTCCAATATATATAAATAGTGACCACATAAGAATTAAAGATGGTTCAAATCTCAGCAGAGTCAATATTCTCTCAATTCTGAAAATAAATCTAGGCAGACAACATTTCACTTATTGAGGTGATTTTTCTGCCCTTGCCCGTGCCTCCTGTTAATGTACCCTTGGCCAACCTGCTAGAATGGTCTTCATCTTGAGTAGCATGGATAAATTATTGCTCCTCACTGAAAGTAATTGGAGGAGCTTCACTCCCTTAGGTTGAGCCTCACCCTTGAGATGACTATTGATGTAGGGATCCACCTTGATTTCTGTATCGATCATCATCATCATTGTCGGTGTTCATTGCCGAAGTAGAGTCATCTGAAGTTGGATATACCACTTTGTCACTTGGCTCTGGCGTCTCATCCTTTTCCTCCTCATTTTCTTCTACACTTTCTAGATCTACAATATCCAGAACAGTTGTTAGTGTTTTTTTCCTTACCTCTACTTACACTTGATGCACATGATGTAAATTGCTTGTCATTTATAAAGAAGGTTGTAGAAGTTGAAACTCTTCAGACAATAAGATTCCATGCAACCCTCCTTCGACGCACAAATGATCATTAGGGTCAAATTTTGCTGGACCCAAAACATTCCTTGCATCTACCCATACATGAAGTGGATTCTACTCCTTAAAGATCTCGTCGAGGTCGATTGATTCTTCAGCTTGAAGTTCTTGTTGCACAGGTCGCTCAATAACCTAATTTCTCTGTTGCGCTTCTTTCTAGTTCTCCTGAATTTTTAAAAGATTCTTCAATTTGAGGCACATGTTGTAGTGATTGGAGACTAGCTACTCAAAAAATCATACCATTA
The DNA here is from genome assembly GCA_030544215.1 of Zantedeschia hybrid cultivar. Taxonomy (NCBI): domain Eukaryota; kingdom Viridiplantae; phylum Streptophyta; class Magnoliopsida; order Alismatales; family Araceae; genus Zantedeschia; species Zantedeschia hybrid cultivar. The sequence goes on from JARZZO010000005.1 coordinate 11,759,360, forward strand.
ATCAATCTAATCATTTTAGATTATTCCAACTTGATCACTTGTGCTGCCATCGGTCATGATTGTGCAACCTCTCTCATCCTATATTCGTTTGAAGGACTTGATATAGTCCTTTAGATCACTCACCTCCTAAGGTAGGTAACTAGGTAAGTGTTGTATATCTCCTTAGGTGTTGGTCTTGGAACACCCTTACCTACATCTCCAATAGTCTCAATCATGTCCTAATAAGGACCCTTTACAATGTTAGCTGTCACGTTGTTGTAGATAAACCATCTTTCAGTGGCATGGCCAATCTTCTCCTTGCATAATTTAGATTCTTCATGGCAGTCATGATAGATGGTTGCCTAGTCGTCCTCCTTGTTAGAAAAGGATCTATAGGACCCATTATAGGTCATCACCCTTACCCAGCTTGTGAGTTTCCTCCTCATTAGATCCTTGTCCAGACCCACTTCCTTGCCTAACGTGCCAACCAATGCGCCAACAGAATTCCTCCTAAACGAAGGATCTTCTACTTTCTTTGATGGCGCGCCGCAAATCATCTTAAGAAAGTAAAAGGGAAAAAAATAGCTTGGCTCTAGTTTATAGGGATATAGTCCAAAGAAGGAAAGATAAAAAATAGAAAACCAGTAAGTGTAAATGTCGTGGACCTCCTGCTTTGTGTCTTGATGTTCTTATTCCGTAGGGTACATATGAATTCCATTGGTGGAAGGACATGTTGTCTCCTCCCTAATTCGGCCCTTCATAATGGAGGCCACTCCTCTTTCTGCATCCTGTTGCCATAGGTAGTTTTTTAATTGATTTTTAACCTCAGAAGTTGCATTGGAGCAAGTCTTTACTTCCCAGAAGATGTTATAAACAAAAGACTCCATCGGAAATTGTCTTGTAACACTTCACCTTATGTTGTTGCATGTCAACAATGGTGTAGTAGTTTCATCTTGGCTCGCTACAAGAAGCGACGGATGTTGCCTCATTTTACTCCGACATGGACATCTTTAAAAAGAAAAAAGGGATCAGAAAAAATTAAGAGAAAAAAGTCTCTAAAATATGAGAGAGAAAGAATGTCAAAGAGAAACAATGTTAGAGAGAGAATTTGTGAGAGAGCACAAAAAATGAGTGATATAAAGAGGGATGTTAGAGAGGGAGAGATGTTAGAGAATATTAGAGAGGGAGATTTAGAGAGAGATGTAAGAGAATATTAGAGAGGGAGATTTTTAGAGAGAGTTAGAGAGAGAAAAAAAATATGCGGAGAACCCGTCTGATTGTTGTAGAGTGTCATCCCCCAAACCTTAATCCAAACAAATGGGAGCTTTAGAGAGCAAGTGGAGAGAGGAAGATCTTAGAAAGAGAGGGAGAAGAAGATGGTTGACTCCTAAGGCCCACCAAACCCCAAACCAAGGTTAAGAAACCCGGTATCGGGTCCCGAATCGGCCGGTCCAAAACCGATCGGATCGGCCGATTCCGATCTGTGTCGCCCCGATCCTGGCTGAGTCAGGCTTGGCTGGTTCGGATAGCAGAAAAAAATATAAAAAAATATAAAAAAATGTGAAAAAAAATATAAAACACAAGTCTAATGCATAATTGTGTTGAAATACATTGATTTGAAGTACATAAGATGTTGTTGGACAAAAAAACTTTGAATAAACTTACATATATGATTATGAACTTACATTTATTCCAAACGTACATTATACTGAATGAACATATGGCTTACATACTCAGTCCATGATATATAGCTATGGTAGTATTGTTCATATTGCATCACATACTGGTTATAGTCATCCGTATTGGTATAAATGACTGACAATTGTGGATATTCTAGACAACCTCCTGAATAGTCGGATGTATCAGAATGTTGAGGAGGGTAAACTACATATCCAGTAGGCTGACTATACCATTCGTATGGAGAATATGATGATGCATCTGATAGTTGCTCCTGATATTCTCTCTCCCTCCTAAGTTCTTTGGCCTCTGCACACTGAGGAGCTTTACCTCTATCCTTCCTCCTTGATCTGCTGAATGTTTGAATGGAAGATTCTTCACGTCCTGCTCTGCTACCATGATGTTCACCTTGGGTAGCATGTGTGTATTCTTCTTCTCCAGTGAATTGAATTGGTGGAGCTGGGGCTGGGGCACTGGTAGCATCTCCGCCATCCTCAGAACTGTCGGAGCTCGTCTTTGATGTCGAGTCATTTGAGGTTTGATATTGGACCTCATCACTTGGTTCTGGCGTTTCATCATCTTCCTCTATAGTCTCCAGATCATCAATCTAAATTCCAGTACCACTCTTCCTTTTGCTTGGTGCTTGTTTTTTGCTCTTCTTCTGACGTTTTGGAGGAGGAGGTTGAAAATCAGTAAGTAATAGAACATTATCTAACTCACCTTCCGCCCATTCCCGATCATTTGGGTTGAATTCAGGCTCATTTGAGGTGCTTGTATCAACCCATGCATTTAGTGGATGTTGCTCCTCGAACAGCTCATCCAAGTCTATGGGTTCTTCTGCATGTGTCGTCTCTGTGGCTTGTCCGAAAATTCTCTCTTTCTCCTGCCTTTGAAGGTTCTTTATGAGCTCCAGATTTTTTACCTTCAACCTCATGTTATAATGACATAATACTAGCTTCTCTAGACGGCTCGACTTCAATCTATTCCTTTGCTTGGTGTGAATCAAGCCAAAGGTGCTCCAGTTTCTCTCACAGCCTGATGAAGAGGTTGTTTGACTTAAAGACCCAAATTGCAACATAGGCTAGATCTTCATACCCATATGCTTTTCCATGATCTAGCCACCAGTCAGCTATAAATAGAAAATTGGCCATGTCAACAATATGCAAGCTATAATTAAAAATTAAGTAGAGCATCTAGTTAATAATTTTCAAACCTGGACTCAAAATTTTGGCAGCTCTTTGAGCAGTACTTGTCCCAAAGTGGTATAACATCATTATGTAATCATGCATTTGCTTGCATGCCATTATTGCTCTGTCCTCATCTGCAAGCATGCGCTTAATAACAGACTTAGCCCCATCAACACTTCCGAACAACTATCATAGCTATGCTTCTTCCCATCAATTCTAAACATGTACTGAGGGTTGAAAAAATAACCTAAATAAATAAGTCGAAGTTAGTTATTACTTAAGAGAAATGTGTATACAAATAATACATATAGAAAGTTAGTAGCTTACCAGCTACATGAAGATCGTGATGTAAAGTGTGTTCCCAACGTCTGTCTATTATGTCCCACCACTTCACAAAGGTTGTTGGGTTGTTCAGTTGAATGAGCTCCTTTGCTCTGTCCATAGCTTCATATAAATATCCCATATCTGATCTTCTTTCTCCATCACAAGATCGCAAGATACGGACAAGCGGTTCTACAATATTTAACACCGCTTTCACCCTCTTCCAGAAGGGTCTAGACTGAATTAGATCAGCCACTTTCTTACCTTTCTCTCTGACCTTAGTTGGTACATGCCGCAATATGTGATTCTCCCAATCTTCCGATGCCACCATCCTAATCAAGTTGTTCTTTTGTTGACTTAAACTATCTAGAGAGATATATTGAGATGTAAACCTAGTGGCTCCCGGACGAAGCAACTCTCTTCCATGAGTATGTGTGCGCATGATATCCAAAATGTTGTAGTGGTTGTAGATGAATGTGGTGATAAATCGACCACTCTTGACCACTCCATCTACCATCGGATCAGAGCAAATGTCTTCCAACATCAAGTCAATATAATGAGCAGAACAGGGAACCCAGTATAGATGTTCTCTCTTCTGCATCAACATTTGTCCAGCTAACTTGAACGCCGCTGCATTGTCCGTAACCACTTGGACAATCTTTTTTTCGCCCACTTCTTCCACCATTTGATCCATTAATTCATAAAGGTACTGGGCATTCTTTATTTTTTCAGATGCATCAATAGACTTCCAAAATACGGTTCCAGCTTTGTAGTAAATTAAGAAGTTGATCATACTTCTTCTTGTTATCCCTGTAAAGTTCCAAACGTGATAAGAAATAAGAAAGAGACCCATTCTGATTAAGAAAAAATGAAGATAAGATAAGAAACTGAAGATAAGATTTATGTACCTGTCCATCCATCGCACATTAAAGTGCATCCATACTCATCCCAGATCCTTTCAAATGATTTAATGTATGTTCGGATGTCATCAACTTCCATATCCAAGTACTTGTTGTATATCTCATATGGAGAAGGTCCCTCAACCCCTTTGCCAACTTCTTGTATGGTCTCGATCATGGACTCATAATATGGCCCCTTGGCAGCATTAGCAGGGATACTGTTATAGAAAAACTACCTAGATGTAGCTCTCCCTATCTTCTCCTTACAAAGTTTTAAGTTCTTGAATGCAGCACTAATAGAAGGTTGTTTATCCCTCTTCTTGGTGAGCAAGGGATCTATTGGACCTACTCTAGGATCTCCAGCTCCAGTGAACTCATGAGACAGCTCCTCGCATACATTAGTGCTCATGCCGGCGCTAGTGCTCCCTTGTGCAGAAGGTGTGGAGCCACTTCCTTGTCCTCCATATCTTCCAGTGTGCCGAAATAAGTCCTCATCTGCAAAGGACCGCCAGCTTGCTTCCATTGCACGTCGCAATTCAGCTTTAAATGTAAAAGAAAAAAATTTAATCTACTATAACTATTTGTCTGAAAACGTTAAATGAAGAATATGAAAATAAGTTAAATAAGAAACTTACTTGTATCCCAATCATCAACATTTATAGGTTGATTACTTCCACCAAGCCGAACTCCAGCATCAGACCTTCGCGCTGGTTCAGACAATTCCTCTCGAATTTCCTATCTTCTTCTGGCAGTACTTGCTTTGCTTGATTCCTTCTCCTTCACGTAAGTTCGAAATTGGATCCTAACCTCTGAAGGAACTCAAGCACATGCTGCAACTTTACCTTTTATTCCAGCAAGATGTTGTTTGAATCGGTAGACCCCGCCAGAGACAACTTGGTTGCAATATTTGCATTGTACCTTTCTTTGGCCCATGTCCACCGGTGTGCAATGACCCCAAACAGGATCAGCGCTAGGAGGATTCCTAGATGACCGCTCAGCAGCACCTTGAGATGCCATTCCTTCACAGCACAAGAAGATGAGAGATCGCGGAGCTTGTAGTAGACTAGAAGTGACCTCGTGGGAGAGATGGAGAGAGAATTCTATGATCGAGAGAGTGGAAGAGAGAGCAAGAATGTTAGGAAGCTCAAAGGACAATTGTGGAGCCTTAGGAGGGCCTTGGGGGGGTTTAAATAGACCCCCAAGGTCCAAACTAGCCGTTGCTGGCCGTTTGGGAACGGCCAGCAACGGCTAGGTTGACCCCCAACGGCTAGTCAAACTAGCCGTTGGGGGCCGGGTCGGGCCGATCCGAGCCGACCCGGCCCGATCCAGTCTCGGATCGCCCGATCCGGCTCGGACCGGCCGATCCGAGTCCTGGACTCGGCCAGGTTACTCGGGATCGGCACGGACGGTCCAAAACCTGTCCGACTCGGCCGATCCGTACCGATCCGAGCCAAGTTTTTGAACCTTGCCCCAAACTAGCCATCGGGAAGCCATTTTCAATGGCTGGTTTCAAACTAGAGCCGGATTGGTCTGAACCAGCCCGATCTGGGCTGGGGATCGGCCTGCCGGGCTGATCCCTCGCCTACCTTGATGGAACAAGGCACATGCTTGGATCAGACTGGCCCAAAACTGATCGGATCAGCCGATCCGATCCGTGCCGATCCTGCACACCTTGGTTTCATCGGCAAACCTGTAACAACATTCTTCTTCAAGGAATAAATTGCACCGATATGTTGAACCTGTTTTTCTAATAAAAGATGATGCAGGAATGGCTGGTGTATATTTGGTGCTATTTTAACAAATTTGTATGTACTTGCAGATTCTTCACTACTTGGAAACTTTAAAACCGCATCTTCTGCTTGAGCAAATGGTATGCACTGCATTCAAGGCATCAGTTGACACACTGAACCAGACTTCATATGGAGATCTAGAACAAATGAAAGCAAAAATTGAACAGCTGTACATGACGATAGCATCGAATTTGAAGACTTTGAGAGGTATATAAAAGTTGAATCGTGAGAAAACATTGCTCTGAAGTTTGTCTATTTTCCTTCCAGCTGTTCAGATTCTCTCTTGGGGTTCCAAGGCATTTTGTGTGCCAGCCAAGCAGCTGCCTTTCGCCCCAGAAAGTGCGCAAGAACTTGAATCTATAAGAAACTCCAATTCAGATAGCTTTTGCCGAGAAGTCTTTTTCTTGTTCACTTTTCAGTCAAATCATCTTGAGAAATCTAGTTTTTGAACCAAGCAAATCCTTTTATATAATATTTTTGAAGAATATCGACTCTAACACTGCTGCTTTTTTGCAGGTAACTATGTGGCTAACAGGGCTGAGTTAATTGGTGACTTGATGAGGCTGTGTGTTGTTTTTGAACATGTGGAGAAGCTAGTGGTTTTTGCAGCTAGCATCCACCGCAAGATGGTTCATACTCCACGTCTTTGCCAAGCAATTTTTAGCGAGTACTACAACTATAACCTCCCCAAAATGGGCACAGGCTTTTCAAGCATATGCTATGACAAGGTACATGGTTTAAACTGTCCCTCCCCCAGCTTTCCAATAAAGCAACAGAGGCATTGCTAGTAATATGAACTATATTTCGCTGCATTCTCGTTGGAAAAATTGTACTCCATCCCATTTTAACTGTCCTAGTGCCACAGTAGCATGCCATAATATGTCTGCCTTCTTTTCGTTTTCCAAAAATAACAGCTTTATTGCTTTATTTCTTTAGACACTATAAAATGCTATTTTGCCCTTATTGCATGCGAAGATACACATTTATTGCTTTATTTCTTTAGACACTATAAAATGATATATTGCCCTTACTTCATGCGAAGATAGTTTTGGAAGCATATCCCAGTTTCAAAAATTGTAAATTGTAACATGCACTTATATTAAGATAATATTTTCTTACTACAAGGACAATCAAGGTGGGAAGAAAGGAAGGGGGGTACCTAGAAATTCTGAACTCTATTTCATACTATGGACTTACGCTTGGTGAAAGAATCCTTGTCATCTTTTTCCGAAACATAAGTAAATATTTCTGTTCTCATTAATTTATTCTTACACGTCCATTCTCATCAACTTGTCCAGGTGTTCAAGACCAAGCAACTTGTACAGATGAACGAGAGGGATGCCATCATAAGTTTGTTTCCGCAGCCTACGGCCAACCAATCATGGAGGAAAGTTCTGAGCATGGGAAACCTCCTCAATGGCCATGAACCGGTCCTGAGGGAGATCATATTCTCAGTGAATGATAGAGCAACTGGTGGTCTGTATGGAAGCGGTGCTCCTACGGTCTCCCCAGAGGATGTTGAAACACATCGAATGTATATATGTGGCACATCTAATGATTTGCAGGTAGCACTGTCAGTGACATCATGGGATTAATGTAAAGGATGTAACTACAGCATCTCTTGTTTGTGCTCGAGAATGAAATAGGATGTCATTATATCTTCGTTTGCCCTTCGTTTCCGTTCTCTATAATGAAAAAAAGATGTTTCCAGTCGTAGTAATCTTTTGTGTGACCTAGCGGATGTTTTTTCCTCAAAATTCATATTGGATTAAGTGCGGGGAAGGAAAAAGACACTTGCGAGAGGCCTTGCGGGGTTCGAACTTGGGTCTCCCCGCCATTAGGGAGCGTGTTTGTTGCGTCACAGGCGTGGGACATCACAGTAAGCAGTTGAAAAAGGTTGTCGGGAATTCTAATGATTGAAGTATCAACAATCGACCTGCATGCGGGAAATGCTTGAACAGTAGACGCTAAACAAAAATCCGTCATATATTTTTCTGTTCTGGTCATCCAAAAATCATCCTTTTATCCATTAATGCAACGAGCATACTTGTCAGATTAAATAGGATAATGATAACATGATGGGCAATTTTCCTCACTTTTCTTACCCAGTTGAGGTGAGTGAAAGGAAGAGGCTAACATTTTAAAATATTGTTATAGTTTTATCAGGTAACTTTTAAAAAACTCCATTTGAATTTCTCCTTTCGAGGGATAAGAAAAGTGGATAAATTTTCCTATTACTACCCGTCTCGATTAAATATTGGTGGGAAAACGCTAACATGAGGGGTTTCCCCTTTTTTCTTACCCAGTTGACGTGGGTCTATTGAATGCCTTCCCTTCTTAAACACCTAATTAACTAACTTCCGTGAATTTGTATAAAACACCCTCATCCCTTGTTCTCTCCTTAATTGGGTAAGAAAAATGGAAACATTTCCCGTCCTACTAGCATTGCTCATATTGGTGCATGTCATATGAGAGGAATCCGGCTTCCTATTAATTTGGATGGTTTTAATTACTTGTGTGAGCGGTACCTTGTGCTAGTGTGGGTGAAACAGCGTTAGCGCAGGAACACATATGTCACTAAACTTAGGAGCCTTAGTTCCCCGGTGTAGTTTCAAGGAGATATCAAATGACTGTTACTAGTTTCAAATTCGAGCGATGCGCAACATTTATGTAAAGTTTATTAAATTTAATTTTAAGAGAAAATATCATATTGACTTAAATAATTTCGTCTTAATAAATTTTTAATTTTAAGCAAATAATTAAATATAAAGATAATTTTACATGAAGAATGTTAAACTTTTAATTTCGCTTAATAAGGACTCTAATTTGAAGGTATTTTACTCGCATGTTAAATTGTATTAGTACTAGCGAGGTGAGTTTAATGGAGAGATCTCAGGAAATCTGAAGTAGTGTTGAAAAAAAAACTAATAACATATCATAAATAATTAAGTATAAATATAATTTTGTATGAGGACTACGATGAAATCATAACAGCATACAAATTAGGTAAAATATTATTCGAGCACAATGGATGACTATGATACTTTTACGTAATAAATATTTTAATAATATTGTTATTTAAAAATAGATCATTCATGAAGAGTAATGTCGATGAAGGTCGACGTCAAGTTTACGGAAAGTATGCTTTTAAGATTTCGAATTGTCTTATTTGCCAGGTGGTTTATTGTATATATTAATATACTTAAAAATATTAATATGTTATATATTATAACTAAAAATATTATATGTGACTATAAATATTAAATATTATATGATAACATATAAAAATTAACATAATAAATAATAAATACAAATAATATACGACAAAAAAAATATAACATATGAGTTATTATAAGATAAGTTAAATAAAATAGAGTAAGACAAATATTTAGGAATAATTTATTTTATATTTAATATTAATATAATTTCAAAATTTTATTTTATTTCATAATATTTTTGTTCTAATATAAATAAATCAATATTTTTATTACCAAAGAAGTTTCTTAATTTTAGGGGGGACCATGGCCCCCCCCCCCCCGGTCCCTTGCGTCCGCCCCAGGAGAGAGAGAGAGAGAGAGAGAGAGAGAGAGAGAGAGAGAGAGAGAGAGAGAGAGAGAGAGAGAGAGAGCATTAATTACTTATCTTAAGAATTCTTTAATAAATTTTTTAGTGGGAAAGAATATGAGAGTGCTACATAAGTTAAATTGGAAATTCTATTTTATTAGTATAATGTAGATATCACATCCCAAAATTTTAAATAAGCATTTATGGACTATTTTTCACGTTTTTCTAGGTGAGTGGGGGGAGGCCAAATATCTACTGATCCTCCTAAGCGGCAGAGGATTGAATCTTATTGGAGCCGCCTATATGGGGAAATTTTTGCAAGAAATACCACTTCCGGGAGAAACTCCTCGGTACCATGTCTCGTACATGAGGATGCAAAGCAGGTACTGGGCATAGAAACTGTGACCACCCCAATCTGAGTATTCATGATTTTATTTCTAAGCCCAGAGAAGTTTTTATCATAGTACTTAAATATTAACTTGAAAGATAGAACTCTCATTTTCTCTTCCAGCTATAGACTTATTTTAATCTTATGTCTAATTTGGAAGTAATAACATAGTAACAATAGCCTCTTAGCTTATTAAAGTTTTAATGTGTTAATATAATATCCTAATATGTTAATGATTATGTTGGAAAGATTGGTCTTATCTTGATCGAACAACCAGAATCTCCTGTAACCATAGAAACTTTCTCGCTGCTTCCTGCAAGAGAGACATTAGGTCAGAGGAGACCCTGGTCTCGATCCCAGAGAATCCTCCCTGATGTCTAAGTCAGGACATAATAGAGCAAAGAGTAGTGAAAGTTTAATAGGTTGTTTGAGACGTACTTTATGAGGTTATCGGAAGGTCCCTTTTATGGGAAAAGGTTTGACGGTGATTTGAGAGTATACTGGCAAGACATAATGGGATAAGTCCGAATCCCGTTTCCAGACTGGACAGGATTCTAGTTTTCTTATCCGGTGCAGGTTTCTCCAATTAGAAGATCGGAGGGAGATTCGGAAAGGACTTCTCTAAGGGGAGGGGGTTGTCCTAAGCCCTCCGCAATTTGTTTCGGATTCAAATGAGTTTCTTACGGGAATTCACCTACATGCCTTAGAGGGGTCTAGTGGACTCCAGAGACGTCTTAGGCGCCTCTTAATGGGCCGATCCACACAGTATATGGGCCGATCCGAATCGGCTCCTCTCAGATTACTATGTCGCCATGTTATTTCTATTGACATTGTGACGGTCCATTATGAGCAGTTAAAAGAAAAAATAAAAAATAATGTTGAAGGAAAAATGAGGCATTAGATGATAAGTGAAATGTTGAAGGAGGATAGAAAATAATATACGACTTTTAACACAGAGATCTAATTAATTTTTCTTTTATTATTTACTGACGTTTATTTTATTTGGATTTCATGTATTTAGCCTTTTTAATAATGTCAAATGCTTAGAAACTCTCTGAAGCCCGTGTTCATTAAAAAAAAAAATCTCCGAAATTCCTCACTTGTATAGTTATACAAGCTGCATGCCCCCATGATCCGGGGTAGAATACCCGTTTACCATTTTTCTTTCCTGTACCCTACCAATTTTTTCCCTATCTCCTATATTCATAAACCTCTTATAACTTCTTTCTTACGTAAAAGTTCATCCTATTTTGTAAGTAATGATATGTGGCATCTGAAGAAGAGAAAATGACTTTATTTATATAATACTAACAGATTCAAAAGAAAAAACAGCATTCTAAACAGTGATCTTTCATGAATGCAAGGCTTTTCTCCAAATTTTCTGAGGGTTAAGAGTTTGAGAGGTTATACATTTATAGTTATATGGTGAGAATACATTTTATAGAAAATTAGAAATCAATAGTAGGAAACACTTTTCCTTTCCTATCAAACTGCCCTAGCCAGCCCTTGGGCTCTGCGCGCCTAACAGGTGGGCCCGAGCTAGTGGGCTTTAAGAGCTCAACAGGATTTTAGTACCACGGAAACATATTTACCAACTTAGAAGCCTGTGAGTCCTTGGCCCCGAAGAACATGCTACACGTGCATCTGTCATCCCTGCGTCCATTCAGGGGAACTGAGTTGAGTTCCCAAGGCTGTGAAGAACCGTACATGCCTCGGCTCACCAAGGCGCTTTAATGCAGCCTGCGTCCATGCCACGGATCCTATGTTGGTAGTCACGTGCATTGTGCACTGACCATGCCATGGCTCTCTTTAAGAAGTGTTCTTGGGCACACGCGCGTGCTAATGTGCTGTGACTGATCCATGTCTCCGATCATGCACTGATGAGCATATCGAACTATGTAAATAGTTCCCAACCTTCGTAGGTCATGTGTAACAACATAATTATCAAGCGCACGTTTTATCATTGAGTTAATTGTTAGAATAATGTTACATCGAAAAAAAAGATAAAATTAATAAACGTTTAGTAAATGGTGTATATTTCACTCATTGTCTTAAAATTTTAAGTTGAATGACCTGCAGTACAACTCAGATGGTCAGATATGCCATCAGCAGCTGTGGTACCATCTTTTATTGACTGGACACAACGCATCACTGGTTCTGACGATTCGGACTAGGTCAGTGTGAGGGATAACCCAGGTACTCGTGGAACTCGTCAACTATATATATGCAACAACTTGAAGGATTTTAATCAAGACGGCTCCTAATTCTATTTTTAGTTTGAAGTAAATGCTTGATTGTGCCAGTACGACCCCCTCCACCTGATGAGATCACCAGCAGAAGGATGCTATTCTAGAGCTCGTGGCCTGGAATGGAAGAGATAAGAGATGATTCGATATATTAATTTGTAACAGCAAGAGTAATTTTTTTATTTTTTATCTATTTATTTTATTTTATTTTTTGCGGAGGGATCGGTGTGCCTACCCATCATCGTATGGCATCTTTGAGCTGTTATTCTGACCCGTGAAGGCGAACAAGGTGGGCTCCTCCGACTCACCTCGTGCGTACAAGTGGAATTAAGTGTCGACGTGCCTCACATCAATACCTTCATGCGTTGAGGATGGTGAAATTTGGTTCTTTCAGATATTTCAGAGGGTTCAGTTTCTTTGTGTCAAACAGATTAGACTTATTGAATCTTATTCTCTATACTATTGTTGATAAGACTTATTGGACCTCATGCTCTAGATTATTTTCTATCCTTACATGCTTTAATGAATCAATCATTTAGTTTAAAAAAATAGTAAAATATTAACTTCACTTTTTAGCAAGTGTTTTTTTTATTTATTTGATTGTCTGGCGCCTTTAAAACTCAAATTTGTATACAAGGGGTATTCGGTTGTTGTATCAAACTTCTATAGCAGTATATAGCGATTCTGATATTGCTACTAATGAAAAGTATTTGATTATGTTTTACTAATTTATTCATTTATTTAAATACTACGTACATTTTTCGTTTTGAGAATATAAGGACCTACGTTTCATGATTTGAGAATTTATGTACTCGGTGCTTCTATTTCTAACTATCTCCTACTTTCAGCTTCTGCGCGCCTTCTGTTCTCTTCATATATCAATCTTATAATTAAGTGAAATGCTAGCATATCACATTTTTTACGCACCCTCTTTTTCAACTGAATAAGGACAAGTGTCATCCTTAAGATAAACTTTTTATTAAGATGATCAAAATGCATTAGCGATAGAGTCCTTTAAGAGAGTATATTAAAGATATAAAAATAGCATCACCTTTCTTAAATTCAAGAAATTCGGTCCTATCCTCGCATGTATGCCACAGGTTCCTTGAGTGCGAAACTTCCGCTGCATCGAGTCTGGTGGAGTACAACTAATAAGAGATCGACCTGACTAGAGTAGAGAGGAATGCCGTCGCACTGTACAGCTCGGTACCCATGATCTTGATCTGCATGCTTTACGTACATCAATCATATATCGCATCAATGAACCATGTCTTTTAATGAACACTACGATTGGAATAAACTTAGCCTGGAAACCCTTTGCCCTAGGAACCTAACATGACATCTGCTGAACGTGGATTGTCATAATAACCCTTTTACTTTATGAGGGTGTCCAAACAAATATTGCTTATTACAGGATAAATATGCAAAGACAACTCTAATTAGGGGCATTAATGGATCATTCATTTTGAACGGTCGCCGCGGGGGGAGAAGAAGCCGTGCGAGAGCCCAAGAAATAGAGGCTCTCCAGCACCATGTACATAGAGAACTGGCCTTGCATTTAGTTAGTTCTACCATTTGTATCCGCTCACATAGCGCAGTGGTATGCTCCTCTCAGGCGGGGAGGTCGCTCGCATTGTGTGTCCGTGGACTTGTCATCGCAGAAAAAAATCACATGTTTAAACAGATATTTCATGTATTGACGGATTGGAACTCAGCTCCTCGAATTCTGAACCACTTGGACCAAAAAAACAAGTTAATTCTACCATTCCATCCAGTTGAAGTGGGGAAGGATTGCGAACAAGTACAGAAGGTAAGTGGGCATCCATCCCCTACCGACGTCACCATCAGTAGTATCTGTCTGACGGAGCACGAAGCATCCGCTCGGGGGAATCATGGGGTGGGGTTGGGGCTGTGCGAAGAGAACCCACCACCGTAACGCACACTGCAGCTGGACGGTCACCATTAAGGAGAGGAGCCCCCACCGCATATTCCTCTTCTCCGCCAAGGAAATGTCGTCCTATCACCATCCCTTAAGATTTGGTGACCCCACTAAAGATGGAATGGGGCCGGACACTCCAACTGTAACACTGATCTTTAAATTATAGTGTGTTAGAAAGATAACATTTTTCATTTCATATATTAGATTAAAGTTACGCGAATATGATGATGTCTTATTGATCCTAGTTCAAAGAAAGTGTCTCGTTGTGGAGACTGCGCGTAGAGATAACTTATCGCACGCACACGGTTTCGATGATTTCTTAATGTAACGGTCGAAAACTGGTCAGCCAGCGACCGTAGAGAGATAATCATATGCACATGATTTCAATGGTTTCTTATGTATGCTGTCTCATTTTCCTTCACTTTATAAATTAAAATGCTTTCGTTTTCTGTTTTCGTTTTTGAGTTTCATGAACCACGATCTTTCTCTTTCTTTAATTAGTGTGATTCAAATCGCCTCAATCTGCAAAAAGAGAGGATAAACATGTGGGGTCCGCGGAAAATGACCTTTCAAGTTCTGTTCTCCTTTCCCTTCTTCTTTTTTCAATTAAAGATCGGAGGATACAAATATGGATCTATAGATATTGGTCCCTCAGTTTAGTGATTCTTTTTTAAAAAAATCAAGTGCATGGCTAGATACCTCCAGGCCAATTGAGCATTTTTAGCCATCAAAAGAGCCCGCAAGGAAGAAATGACCTATTCTTTTTTGTTTTTGGGAAGGATAAGAATGAAGGGCAAAGGAAGAAGTTGCATGCACATCCAAAGGTCTAAGTAGCCTTAAGGCAGGGTGGGCATTACAAAGCTTGATACATAGGATATGCCAGGATTCTTTACTCTCTCTCGAAGGGCATCTTGTCCGCTAGGACGGGTATACAAAGTGACTAATTTGCAATGTGCATGGTCAAACATGCTTTATATAATAAACTAATAAATAATGTAAAATATTTTTAAAATTTAATTTGAATTTATAAATTATATTATTATAGGATGTGAAAAATTTTACAGGATGAATGTATAAAAGTTGAAAATTTTCATAACTATTAAACTACCATGACACTTGACTATATTTATTTTTAAAAGATTTCCTACAAATTATGTCCACTTTTTAAGTAATTTCTCTTAGTATTTAGGTTAAAAAGTGCATGCTGCATATATATATATATATATATATATATATATATATATATATATATATATATATATATTCCATAATGAGCCCCCCCCCCCCAAATAACCCACTTTCCAATCTTAAAAAATCAATAAAAAATATTTAAAAATTTAAAATATTCAAATATCTCAATCTTTGTTGGCCTAAACACCTTGAGATTTATTTTTTACCGTTGTATCGAAAAATATAATCGTAATTGTCCAATCAAATGTGTTATTGTTTGGGGATCAAACCTAAAACCCAAGGGAATGGGATCAACTTTGGATTAATTTGATAGATTTTTTATTTTCAAATTATTTTTTTAACATTTTTAGAGGTTGACTTTTGACACCTACCCGATCAAACAACTAGGATCTATCCTAAAGATCAGATAGTGAAAATTAAAGCTCGGGAGATGAGAACAACCCTAAAGGACCTATTAAAACCTATTGATAAATTTTATTTTATTTTAACATGAAAAGAAGAGGATTTAGAGGGTGGCTCATTTGATCCATTCCTATATATATATATATATATATATATATATATATATATATATATGCTATGGTGCGAATGTTATAGTGCGTGCGAATAAACCGCACACACTATTTTGGCTCCTTCCTCATTTCAAAAAAAAAATAATCATGATAAATGTCGAAATATTCACTCTCATGTTAAAATAAATTTCATCTATTTTGGTTCACCCTTAGATCATGAGGCTTTCAACGTAAGCTGTCTAATTTTGCATTCATAAATTGGTGATGAATATTAAAATCTCAAGGGATAAGAACAATCCTAGGGGCTAAGCTGACGAATTTTTATTTTTTACTATTTTTTATAAATTTAAAAAAATTAAAATTTACATGTGTCCGATGGACGATTGAGATCGAATTTCAATATCGAACTACGGTCAAATGGCCAAAATAAAGCCATAGGGGATAGAAACAATCCTAAAGGGTTTATTGAATATTTTTAAAATTTATGAACAATTTTATTTTTTTAAATATGGGGATGTGACTAAAAATAGTGCGTAATTGCATGCACCGTAACAGTCCGCAACTTATATATATTGGGTCAAAGATTCGTATGATCCTGATCAAACGGCTAGAATCTCCTGTAGTCATAAAAACCTCTTTGTCGTTTCCTACAAGAGAGACACTAGGTCAAAGGAGACCCCGATTCCGATTCCGAAGAACTCCCTCTGATGCCTAAGTCATGACAGAATAGGGCAAAGAGTATCAGAAGTTTAATGGATTGCTTGGGACGTACCTTCTGAGGCTACCGGAGGGTCCCTTTTATCGGAAAAGGTTTGAAGGCGATTCCAGAGTCCGCAAGCAGGGCGTAATGAGATAAGCCCGATCTCGTCTCCGGACTGGACAGGATTCTGACTTCCTTATCCGGTGCAGGTTTCCCCAATTAGAGGATCGGAGGGGGATTCGAAAAGGACTTTCCAAGGGGAGCAGGTCGTTCCGAACCCCTTGGAGTCGGTTTTGGATTCGAACGAGTTTCTCGTGGGAATTCGCCTATATACCTTAGAGAGGGGTCTAGTGGACTCCAGAGACTTCTTGGGCGCCTCCTAACGGACTGGCCCACTCAATATATGGGCTGATCAGAATCAGGCCCTCTCAATATATATACACTTTTCAATTTTAATAATCTTTTAATATACCATATTTGTCTCAACAATCTTAGCATTTATTTTAAACTTCCAGCAATCTTTGAAACCCACTTTAAGAAGTTCCTCCGATTAGCAATGGTAGAAAAGAATTCACGAGATATTCGTTTAACATACCATTTTTCAACCAAAATATACTAAAATATTCTACGGATATGCTTATTGTATCCTTTTTATGGTTGCTAATTGAAAGAGCTTTTTGAGGAGTGTTCAAAAATAAAAATTGTGAGGGGTTTAAAAGAAGTATGAAAATTACAAGGACTAATACAAAATAGGAAATTACTATAAGAACTAAAAAGTAAAAAAAATCTAAAATAATTAGGATAACTAGAGGTATTCACGGTTTGGTTTGATTTAATTTTAGAGAAATTTTAGAGAACCCAAATCAAACTAAACAAACTTTCAATTAAACTAAACACTTTTGCAACTAAACCGAAATAATTTTATTTGGTTCAGTTTGATTTAGTTTAAGCATCATAATGAGACCTTATCTCTCAAATAAGTCTTCAATGATTTGACAATTTATATAATAGATGAATAACTCCTACGAATAAAGACTAAATGTATTATTTAGTTATTCTAATTAACCTTCTAATAGATGGTTTAGACATACATGATGACAGCATTTAAATTATTTTGAAATAAGGGGTCAAATTAAATTAAATTTGAAAAATTATATAATAAATGAATAATTCCTACGAATAAAGACTAAATGCATTATTTAGCTATTCTAATTAACTTTCTAATAGATGGTTTAGACATATATGATGACATAAATTAAGTTATTTTGAAATAAGGGGTCATATTACTTTTAACATTTTAATTAAAAAAATTTATATTACACTTGACATATAAATGAAGGAAGATATTTTTAATTTAAATAGAAAGGATCATAGTACTCTATTTTACTTAATAATTTTTAATAATTTTAGTTAACTATATACAACAACCATTAAATATTTACGCCAAATGTATGCCCTTCCATGTAATCTGGTTTGTTTGGTTTGATTTGATTTATAAAGAGTAGAAGCTAAACCAAACTAAATTTTCTTGTTTGATTTAATTTCCACTCAAACTAAAATCTTTTAGACTTCAAATCAAACCAAACCGAAACCAAATTAACCAATTCGGTTTGAACTAAACAGTGAACACTCCTAAAAGTAATGGTGGAAGTAAATATATTCTATAGAAGTAACGAAAACATCTATCTAGATGAAGATCCCATGAGGGGATATTTTAGAGTCAATTAAGCCTTAAGCAAGGATTGTGTTGAAATAATATTGATGGAAAGAAATATGTTTTAAAAAATGTAGAAGCAATTAAATTGTTAAAATTTATTTTATAATTATTATTTTCTTAAAAAATAAACATACATATGATACTCTTAGTATTTGAATATGGGACTTATTGGCTATAGGGGAGAGTCATTTTTACCCTTCTATGCAGCTATGTGCAACTGTCCTTTAAAAAATATATCCTTAAACAATGAGATATTGTCTAAGGCATTACTGTTTGGTTAGTGATGAGGCATAATCCGATTCGGCCCATTAAAACAAGCGCAAACACAGATCAGCCCAGTAGCGGCAGTAAAAGGCTCACTGAGCCTAAGGCCCGTAAGCGGCACAGAAGCCCTCGGCCCAGCAGGCAGCCCAGTGGTTTTTGGCCCATCAGCGGCCCAACAGCCTTCGACCCGTAAGCGGCACAGAAGCCTTCGGCCCAGCAGGCTTCGGCCCATCAGCGGCCCAACCCCCTTCGGCCCAACAGCCGTGTCCGGCCCACTCCGGTAGAGGACTAGGCACTATGGCGGTTTACCAGTAAGCCCGGAACATAGTCCTATATCGGCTATCACCGTTAACCATCCTCTATCCTCCGCTATAAATACACCGCTATTTATTGCCAAAGGTATGTCTCCGTAACCCTCAAGGACCATAGTCCAAAAAGCATTAAAGCTACTCTTTGTCTTCTTAATCGAATCATCTTCAGAAGCTAACTTAACCGTCGGAGGGGGTTCCTAAGGACCGAAGCCCGGGACTCCTACTGACCGGTTTCTTCTTCTTTCCCTCCTGCAGAGGCTCGGTTCGAACAATCGCCGACCTCTCCGAGTCGGTCTCGGCCGCCGACCTTGGACTTCTCCCTCCGGTCTCGACGCCGTTTGCCGGCTGACCCTCGCCCGAAAGAGACTCGGTTACGCACCGACTGCCCGTCAGCCGGAGGGACCTCGGCCACACCTTCCGGAGGCAAGCCGACATCCGACCGAGCGACCCTCGGCCTCGGATCCGCAACCACGTCTCTGTATCCATCGCCTTCCGAATTCCCGTCGGGCCACTTACACCGATCCGACCCAGCTCCGGATCCAAAACTTCAGATTCCAGTTTCGGAATCCGGTCGTGATAGCTTCGACTACATCAGTTAAGATTTAGGATTTTGTTTTTAGATGGACCTACGTAATCATTAAAAATTTTGTTGGTTAATTTTGGAGAAGCAAGATTAAGTGCGCTTTTGAAATTTGATGAGAAAGATCAGGTAACTTAATTGTGTGCCACTCGTTGATCAAAGATTTCGCGACAATGGCGCTAGTTCTTTGTGTGACCCAGCTGTCCTTTGTTGGTCGATGCCCCTCCCCTCCGCTCAATTATTGGAAGGGAGGCTCCATAATCGTAAACAATATCCAATTAAACTCGTAATGGGAAAGAAATTGGAAGTAGAAATTGACTCTCCTTCCGTGTATGAAGTATGAACTTTTAGAAGTTTGATTTAGGATGTGTATAATTAATTTTAGTTTGTTATAAAAGTTAATTATTTCATCACAATCTCACTTTTTCTCTAATCTTGACAGTTTTATCTTGTAACTTTTGGTTAAAAGTCAAAGCATAAGTAGAATGCTATATAAATGACTTTCAAGAAATTAAAATACTTCAACAAAAAATAATTAAATAAAAAAAAACTTTCAAATAGAAACTGTGCCAAATACGACCTTAAAATGTCTAAATTTGACTTAAGTGACAAGCCATAACACTCTTTAAGACTCGAGGTAGAGGCATGGCTAAAAGCTGCAGTGCTAAGTGACGTCCAATCAGAAAAAGCCCAACCTAAGCGTCCAAATGCGTCAAGAGACTCAAGACTGATCAGCTGGATCAAGATCATTTAACTCAGCTTAATTCAGTACTGTTGCGGTAACAAGATCTTTTATTATCTTGAGGGGTATTAATCTACCTAAAGGGCTCGCATTACGAGTGAAGAATTAGTGGCGTTACAAGTGAAAACTTAATCTCACAATCCTTATTAAAGGTGGCATATACAGTAGTACCATTGGACAATTCCATAGCATTTGTAAGAAAGGAGTATTGCAGCACATCTGCCGTCTGATCAGATGGATCAAAAGATGCGTGCCATTTAAGGTGTACTGCATCTCTTGAGGTAGTGCAATGACCATGTGTCATTTGACTGACTGATTGTGTAGTACTGCAATATATACGGAGCATTACAGTAAACATATCTACTGTATGAATGTGCCCTTGCCGCATGAGATTAGAGATAAAAATTCTAATTAAGGAAAGTGGAATGGAAAGGCTCTTTAAATTTCTTTTTCACGAACCATTTGGGAAGCGAAGGAGATCGAAACTCCCATCATAGACCGAGAAGGAGAAAATTTATGGAACTACGGAGCGTGTAACCACTAGTTTCTAGAGGTAAGACAAGAAGTGGAGCTGAGTTGTTTGATCATAAAAGATTGGAGCAGGACACGGGCAACTTGTTTAATTAGTAATTAAGAGTTATTAGACCAGTTGGTGTAACAACCCAATCAACAAACTAACTTATTTAATTAATCTATTTAACATCTCCCTCGAAAGTTAATCATAATTGTGCCTCTGAGTGGTCCATCAGCTAATTATTCCTCCTATGAAAAAGGAAGCTTAGCTTAAATCCTAGGATGGATGTTAGCTACGTTGATTACACATTAGCGCCGCTCGACAGCTAGTGAAGGTTTTTCTCATGCGTAGCCGTAGAGCTTCTTCATAAATTTGGGGATTGATATATACTTAACAACTAAGCCTAGTTTTTTTAGGTGGAAGGTTGACGACCTAGCTAACAGAAGGTAGGCCATCAATTTTCTTGCATTGTTTCTAGGTCTGAACGTCCTAGATGATGCCACTAAGAAATGTATTGTTGTTGTCCTCCAAAGATCCCTTTAGATATAGCCCAATATGTATATATATATATATATATATATATATATATATATATATATATATATATATATCCCCGTCAAGCATACTTTCTCTTTTGTGGTCTTGTGATCAAACCTAGGCATGAGTATGTCGAGTGCTTTCTTTCAACCAAATGAATCTTGGAAGCTTGGCTAAAGATAGATATTTCATTTCAATCACAAGTTTCTTACTTTTTGCCTGCATCATCACTACACATCCTCATGAAAACTGGCATGGTCGTATAGAAGCAACCTTTTTTTTTAATTTAAATTAAGCAAAATCCAGATCTACTATCGAACTTCGTTGGAAGGCAAAGTTCTTTTTTTTTCAAGTGTATAAGCTACACAGCCAAGGAAAAAGCCTATTTATAGTCTATTTAGTCTATTTACAAGCGAACAGGACTTGAATCATGTGATGTACACTCAAAAAATGAGCCAAACCTATCGCCTGAAAGTGGAAATAAGAGTGCGGTATTAGAATAGTCCTACATTGAAAAAAAGATAAAATTCAAACGTATTTAATAGATGGTGCCTATTCCACTCATTGTTTTAAGGTTTTGAGTTAGATGATCTAATTACTTTAACATGATATCAAAGCACATGGTTGCGAATTGGGCCATGCATCCCGTATTTAAGGTCCACGTGACAGTCTAAAAAATCGACATTTACGTGAAGGGGCGTGTTAGATAGTCTTACATCGAAAAAATGACAAAATCCAAAAATACTTAATAGATGGTGCCTAATCCACTCATTACCTTAAGGTTTTGAGTTGGATGGCCCAATTACTTTAACACATAGCAAGTAGTTGCACTCCCCCTCCCTCCCATATTTGAGGTCATACATCCCGTATTTGAGGTCCCCATGACAGAGCCTAAAAAATCGACACGTACGTGAGGGGACGTGTTAGATAGTCTTACATCGAAAAAAAGACAAAATCCAAAAATACTTAATAGATGGTGCCTCTTCCACTCATTGTCTTAAGATTTTGAGTTGAATGGCCCAATTATTTCAACACACAGCAGGGGGTTTGTCTGAATGAAAACATCATAAATAATCAGAAAATTTTGTGAAAATTGTGAAAGGATCATCAAAGTTTAAATACCACATTAATTCAAATATTAATGTAACATATAAAATGTATTAAGTTTAAATAATTATGCTCTCTATAACATCATTGGAGTTAATCATGAGCAAATTAATTAAGACACTTTAAACTTATCATGAATTCAGTTATTATGGCAAATCATGATTCACTTGTGAAAATAGGATGACATGAAAAGGTACAAATCATAGATTTTGAAAATGTTGTCGATTTTTTTTGGTTTTTTTTTTTTTGACACTGCTTTCTGCAGATCTCCACCGGGCCAGAAAATGGAAAGCTTACAGTCCCAAAGGAGTTGATAATAATCAGCTTAAATAGCGGATAATCACATGAGTTTTTGGTCACTGTCTCATGAACTAGAACAACGCACGCACAATTTGGTTTTTGTCTTGGTCTAGGGCTGTAAATTGGACGGGTTAGATTGGGTTACGTGATAATTTGGGTCTAACTCAAATTCAAAATAGTCCAGCCTAATTTCAACTTAGTCCAAATTCAGTTCAAATTCAATCCCAATTCAATAGTGAGTGTGTTAGATTGGGTTGGGTTGAACTGGTCTTGTTCATAAATGATTTATTATAATTATTTTACTTTTTATATGAATTATTGTAAAAGTTAATAGATTAAATTGAGCCAGTATATTTTCAGTCCAACTCAATTTAGAATTAACTAATATCAACTTAAATTTAGTCCAACTCAATTTATATAACTTGGGCCAATCTAATTTCTTTTTATATGGCCTAGATTGGACTGGCCACGGATTAACCTACCCGATTGACACCCCTATCTTGGTCAAAAAAACACCTGGTGGGCGGTAATAAATATTTATGACATTCTAATGACTGTAGAGACCGAAACTGAGCGATCAAGCTGCTTCCATGCCTTTGAATCACTTTGGTCGATGAACACAACAAATTAAGTTAGATTGTAAAGAGAAAGGAATGAGACAAGCGGTATCTCTCACGGGCCCAACTCACCCAAATTGGTGTAGGGATGAGAACGAGGCGAGGATAGAATACTATGGCTAGATAAATACTTGTTTCAATACTAGTGCACCCACGATACGATCAGCAATAATCGGACGGTGCCTGTCGTTGCAGAGAGGAGATCCTTTCAATATACAGTTGAACAGAAGTCCATCAGTATAGAGACGGAGACGGTCTAGATATTTAAAAAATTCTTGAGTTAAATGAGGAATTCTATTGCAATACTGGCCCTCCTCCTTTTCTCTGTACTGTTAGACTTCTGTCCAATTATGTAGTAAGAAGATCTCCTCTCCTCAAAGAAACAAGCATTTAACTCTCATGCGTCTGTCAGATTGAATCGTCACTACAAAAATATGCGATGTAGTAAGTATTTCTATATATGTTGATGCACACAGCCCGTCACAACTAGTGATTTTCCACAAAGGTCAAGAGGACAGTTCACTAACTAATGCTTTCATTTATCTGTGTTAGTTTATTATATATGTACCCTGTATATATCTCCCTTTGTCTGGCATGATTGACCTATTTATTGGCCATTCACTTAGCTACTACCTAGCTTTGATTGCATGACGCATGAATGATTGAAGGAATCGTTTGTGGTAGGCCATGTCTACTCACACAAATCTGCACAAATAAAAAGAAAATAAACCATCAATATAGTTTTGGGTCAGGGGAATGAGTGGGGTGGGGTAGTGGAAAATAATGTCTTCATCAAGTGTGTTTCCTGCTAGAGTTTAGTTTCTTGTTTCCGAGAGAGTGCACTGGAGGGAAGAGTTGTCTCTTTGTGACGGGTGTGGTGGCATTGGATTCCCTGTTGCCTTGTCCAAATAGTTTTTTTTATCTTTTTCAAATATGTGTACCTCTGTGGATTATGTTATGATGGTTTGTTTGTTTTTTAATCTAGGTGGTGCATGGTCCGTACGATGTAACCACCAATTTGGCCTACGCGGCTCTTTCAGTGGGCTAATCATTTTGACCCCTTGGTATAAAAACTTATGATAAAGGGGAGGGCGAGGGGCCACGACAGGCCCACGAAAAGAGATGCATGCCAACGGAGGAGCACCATCCTATCTATTTTGGCCTTAATTTATTGTACCTTCTCCTCTCCTCCACCAGCATATGTGGGGAGCATATGTGTAGGCAAGATTGCAGGGGTCGCTCTTTGCGTCTGGTGAACCTAACATGGTGTCGCATCCTAACATATCGTGGTGTTTAATTCAAGTCCTCCTCCTCCTTCTTTAAAACAAGGGAGAAGGGAAAGCAACTAAAGCATGCAACAAATAGTCGAGAGAAGATTCTCTTAATAAAGGTTTGGATCGGAGTTCGGCAATATTAAATTTAGTACTGTTGGACTCCAATCTAAATATGTACGAAGTCCAAATACTTAAAGTATTACTAGTGTGATATATATACGTGGATCATAGTCCTAATATATAGTACTTAAACATCAAGTTTACAGAATATACGTCGTACGTAACAAAGGGTGGAGACGATTGCAGCAGTGCACTTATTTCATTGCCAGAAGGTTAAACGTCAGATCTCCCCTCCATGCAGTACTCGCTTAGTTTTCATGCAAAGTCCGAACCGATCGGTGCGCAATATACTTCGTTACGTTCCCCGGTCCTTTCCCAGTTCTACTCAGCACAAGCAAGGAACAGTGGTGTAGCGAACTTAAACTGGTTTGCTGATTTGATGTAGGCTCTTGGCCAAGGTCCGCAAGAAAGAATCGGAGAAGAAGAAAGTAGGAAATAAAAATAAAAAAACGAAAAACACATTTGGGTATATTCGATTTAACTAAAACGTTTAAGAATTTGCTAAATTAGTTGATTTTCACATTTCAACTATGCTTCTGTATATTAGGGAGTAAAAATGTTACTAAAAATAACGATGCAACTGATTGTGAGGTCTCATAAGGAGACAATTCTAAACAATTTTCACAATTATGGTAACTTTTAGTTTTAACTTTAGCTAGAGGAACAAACCAATTAATTACTAGTTCCTTAAAATAGTAAACAAAATCTTCTTACGGTTAGAGGGAAGGAAACCGAAATAGGACCGTAATAAGCATTCTGATCTTAAAACAGAAAATTATAGTCATTTTAGTGAACCGTATACAAATTCTTTTCTAGTATGCCCTATTTTGTGCCAATCTTACTCTTGCCCCAACTATTCTCCTTGCCTAGGCCGCATCATGATTAGATAAGATCATGCTATAGATTATGACCTGAATAACATCGATTGTTTTTTTAATTTTTTTTATGTGTAATTTCAATTTCTTCGAAATCCGAAGATATCCTCATATTTTTTTCTATATAATTCTTGATACAATTTTGTATTTTTTCATCTTCCTGGAGATCAGTGGAAAAAATTTTGGTTGTGTGAAACAAAAGGAATGATGATTTTGGGTTGTACCCAGTCTAAAAGCAAGTAGATTTATTTTTCGTGTCATATTATTCTATTATATTTTCATCTATATATTATTTCTAAATATTTTTAGATTTATCTTTCAATACAATTGTCATATGACAGGTATGTCGTAATATATCAAGAGTACACAAAATATTTCTCTTGAACATAGTCAGTTCCACCTGAAATGTCATATGTGTTATTTTAACTTTTTTTTAATTGGAGTACGATTATATATAGACAATTGGGGCAAAATTTACCTTTGATATTTGGGCGAAATTCTATGTTTGGGATGCAACCTAGTTAATTTAAGGAAAACTAGATATATAAGAAGCATGGGAAGTAAATCATCTGACCTCCAATCAGTTAATTTTTTTTGCCCCTTTTATTTTCAAACATGATACTTGACATATTACAATAGAGAGAAAAGTACTTTCTGTTCTTTTAAGATACTATCAGTCAATGAGAAGAAGAGGATGCAAGGAGACCCTTGTATTGTTGCTCCTTCTGAAGGATATATATATATATATATATATATATATATATATGTACACATTACCTTTTAAATCGTCTGCGTCCTCCCAAGAACTGAGTTTGATCTATCAGGGGGTTAAAATGTCGTCACGTACTCCCCTCACTGTCACTGTTTCACCCAGTTACTACTCGCCATTGACTCATGCCCTCCTCCCCCACTAATTGCCCCCTCTCCTGTAAATTAATTTTGGTTGCATGTTGAAGGTGCTGTGACAACTAGATGCTCCAAAGGAGGGGGCTATATGCCAGCATACGGTGCTTTGATGTCCAAATTTATTGAGAGGGACAATGGGTGGAGGCATATATAAGTGTGATGGCTGACAAGGAACAATGGTCGACGGCAAGAGAAGGGCTTGGGTTCAGCTCAGTACGTGGGGTACTGAGGTGAACCCAACCCCAAGAGGAGTCCTGTGGCAACGATGGCTGATGGTAGAAAGAGTACATGGGAACATTTTAGCCTCCTAGCTGGTGGACTGTATCTTCAAGCATAGTTACAGGAGATCATGTGGGTCTAAAGTATCATCATCACAAGCAATGGTAATTTGGAGACAAGCAGGTCTAAAGTATCATTGGTTACAAACAATGGTAATTTGGAGATACAGTAACACATATCTAGAACAACAAAACCTTTCGGTTAGCATTCAAGAGCCTGGGTCAATTTTACTTGCTTTTAACAATATTACAATTGTTCTCATGGACTCCAGCCGCACTTGCTTCTGCTCGAAGCAACGGAGATTCCAAAGGGACCTACCAGCTGAATGCATGATTTATGTCCTGGCTCGTGGAATGACCAAGACACCATGCGTCATCCATTTGATACACCATAGAGAACATAAGACAGTCAGCAAATCTCTCCCCCCTTCACGTAGGCCCATGCCTGTTGCAAGGCTATAAAACAAAGAACATAGGTCTTAAATGTCCTGTTGACGCTGAAGTTTCATTATAACTGGAAAACCTTGCAAAAAGCGCAAAGAACAAACACATGTGATCAGTGTCCTCCTAGGATGGAGGTGACACAAAGCAAATTGCCAGAATCTGACAGCCTAGTAGCGTTCAAAGATCTGCAAATGGTGGGATAACTGCCTCTCCCCCCAAGGAAGCAGGTGCATGCATCTAAACACTAATTATTCATGCAGTAATTGGAGATATTACTCTGATTTATAAGTCTCCATGTGAAGGACCTGGATAGTGTAAGGCTGCTAGTGATGAAGATGTCAAATCATAGGGCTGTTATTTGGTCACCGCCCTCGGCACTCAATTCTTTTTCCCAGCTTCTAGTTCCCATCTTTTACTCTTTTCCCTTCCACGGCTGAGCATGCTTGGAATGTTGCAGGCTCAAGTTTATAAGTCTCCATGTAGCTAGGTAGACTGGATGCGAGCAGTCTGTGACAAGTAGCATCCTGGGAGCACTGCACTTAAAATCCATCCTCACGGGACAAGAGAATGCCAGTTTTTGGGAGGAGGAAGAAAGGACTGGATATAGGACTAATATCTCCAACAGGAGCTAGCCCAGTGACAGTGTTCCCCAGGGAAGGGCTGCTGGCCTTCTCCTCAGGGGTTGAGACCCCCTTCAGCTGAGCTTTAAAAGTGGGGACAGCAGGACCCACCCTTGCAGCACTACCGTGCTCATGAACAGTAGAAATCGCAGAGGCTGTCACGGGGAAGGGACCAGTTATAATCCATAGAGGACGGCATCATGATAGGAGGCACGTTGGCTTGTCACCAACGGCCCTTCCCCTTTTCATATCATTCTCCAACTCTTCTCATCTCCAGGATTCGTTGTCGTCAAGCCACATAACGTGCAAAGACACCTTTATTCACCAAACAACGGCTCTCTTAGCTGCTTCCACCTTCTCTTCCTGTTATATGAAAGCGCGATGTAAGCAGTCAAAAGGAACTGTCGTACGTGTTCATACTTAAGCCTACGTTTTTCTAATCAAAGGGACATAATGTTTGAGTTCAGGAGGAGTGGAGATGTCGCCCACACACGGTGTTCCTTAATCTCTTGCTCCTTTTCACTGGCTTGCTCCTTTCATATTGACAGATATGTTAGAATAGTCTTACATCAAAAAAAAGAGAAAATTAAAAAATATTTAATACAAGGTGCCTACTTTACATGTTGTCTTAAAGTTTTAAGTTGGATGACTCAATAATTTTAATATGATATCAGAGTTCATAGTTACCGGGCTACGCACCTTGTCTTTGTGATCTACGTGACAGAATTTAAAATCGGTTTATATTTGAGGCACCGTGTTAAAATAATCTCACATTGAAAAGAGACAAAAATAATCGAATACTTAAATAGATGGTGCCTACTCCACACGTTGTTTTAAAGTTTTGAGTTGGTGGTTCAATATAAGACTATTCTACATGTCCCCTCACATGCAAGCCGATTTGAACGTCTGTCATGTGGAATACGATGGAGTGCGTGACCCGGTTCACAATCATAGACTTTGATAACATATTGAAGTTATTAGACCGTCCTACTCAACACCTTAAAACATTGGGTGAAGTAAACATCATCTATTTAAGTATTTGATTAATTTTATCCATTTTCAATGTGGAACTATTCTAACAAAACCATTACCTAAGGTTTGATAAGAGAACGTTGGTCCTATTCCTCTATACACATATTTTACTCTTCAGCATTGTTTCCATTTGGTTGAATGGACAATAAGTTTTTCAATAGATATTTGTCTCTCAAAAATATATCTTTTATTTTTCATCTTAACAATCCAATTAATATTTGACCCTTTGCTAGAATATATAGGCATCTTTTACCATGTGGATATCAGACTTTCTTTTCTTTCTTTGGAGCAAACTATCCCTTACTCTTGTCTATATATCCAGTTACCATAAGAGATTCTTCAGGATGAGGGTTTACCTATGCTATCTTTGGCATCTATTCTCGAAAGTTCCTACTCATTCCTCATTGTAGAAAATAAAAAGACATTCTCTATTCCCAGTTCTTTGAATGAAATATTATTTAACGATTATTTATATAACTTATGTGGACATATCCTTTTTACAGTAGCGTTAGTTCTCAAGAATTTTCTCCTTTTTTTGTGAGAACGCCTTCTGAATATTAGGAGGCTTCAAAGCCATTCTCATTTTCTGAGGAATGAGTTCTTCTTAATTTCTTGAAAGGTTAGAAGAGTTACCAAAGACATTTAACTTGATTCATTCCTTATTTTAAGTGAAAATGATTTTTTAGAAATGGATGCGAAAGACTAGCCTAATATTTCCACCGTGAAAATGAGTATCGCAGGTGCCATGATTCAATTTTTCCAAACTATAGAAGAAACTTAACACTATTTCATACGATGTTAAGGTACTTCCCACACGTCCATTATTCGTACTAAATTGGCATCACAGGATGTAGATCATTGCAATACCTAGTAGGATGCAAATGGTGACCGATTATTAGCTAGCTTATGTAGATCGGTGAATAAAAAGTCTTTCTGAATCGATGCATATGCATATTATAAGTTAGCGAATATAAATTTATTTTCATATGGTATATTGAGAATTTAATTATATGATTAATTATTAGTTTATAGATCAGTTAAAAAATAAAGTCATAGATTCACATTAAATTCAACCCGTTTTCATCCCTAATAATTAGTTAAATCTCATTTCCTTGAACCAAATCCTGGTCTTTCACGCTTAAGTATAAAAATATCAATTTGATCTTTCCTTAGCAAGTATCTGGGTGGCCCACAAGGAAATACTAATCTGATCTTCGCGATAATTCGCACTTCTGGAACAACTTAATAAATACCAGTACTAATCTGAGTTAACTAGTTCGACCACAATGGCCGAATTAATTATTACTTCTAGAATAACAATTGATTTTTATCTAGTCTACTTCCTATTCCACTCTTTTATTAGACCGGCCACAAGAATACTATTAACTTATTCTTTTTATTCCAAACGAAAAGGTTTCTGCACCGCATGCATGCAATTTTTTTATTTTTTAGTTTTAATTTTTTAAAGATTAGGCACAAAACAAAACTTATTTTTTTATTTTTTTAAATTTTTAAGTCATCTAATCAGAGATCAAGTTATATAAAAATGTCCAACATGACGTGTTTTAATCTTACGAAAAAAGATAGGTTGTGTCCTGCAAGTATTACTTAAAGAAAAATAAAAGTACCACGATCAAATCGAAGGGTTACTGTTCTTTTGTATCCTAAGCTCATTCAGCTACCAAGCACTATTTTTTGGGTCTGTCTGTGCATCCTATAACTCGCAAACCATAAGCTTTCTTAGTATCCTTATCGGATCAAATGTTTCGGCCATCGGACAGTATGCCATTAGGGTGCCGAATTCAACGTGCAGAAGCTGCAGAAGACCTCTCCAAACTAAGGATCATCACACCCCACACGGACACGCACTTCCAATAATAAAGGCTCAAGTACGTACGTACAATGCGCTCGTGATACTGAAACATTGCATCCGCTGTATCCCAACATCCGTAGCTTTCATGGGTGCGTCTTCTTTCACCGTTCTTGCCATCCGGATTACTGATGACCCCTTCGTTGGGTGGGGCTCTTTTGTTTCCTTGTTTCTTTCTAACTACAATAACGAAACTGCTGATGGTACGTATCGTTTTCTGTAGAGCTCTAACAGAAGCTTCCTGATGCAACGAGTCCAGGGAAATGTGAAGGGCGAGGGAGCCGTGAAACAGCTGACACTGGGGATTAAAGAAACAGGTGCTTTCGTGGGTGATTAGAATCTGGCATCCGCTTTCTAAACGAGGGTGCTGATGTTGATCTTAGCGAGGGGTTTATGTATAGAGACGCGGGAGTACGGGCCCAATCGCCGGAGGCTCTTCACGTGGCATCCTGGACAAGGAGACGTACGAGGCGGGAAATAAAGATGACCCCATGATAGCAATCCGCATCGGAACGTAGCGTAGGATTCCGTCCTCCATCATAATTGTAGATCAGCTACGGACGTTTTGATCAACTTGAGGTCTTGATTTCGACCTCTTGATTTGATTCAGGGGAGGAGACCCCTAGAACGGGTCCACTGATGACAACCGTCTGATCAAGAGGGGGCCTGAATTATCACAGTGTACGGTAAGAAGGAAATTTTCAGAGTCTCTCAATCATCGGGTGCAACATGTATTGAGGGAGCAGCCAGTTCTTCTCTCCATTTTTTTGATTGTCCGATCAGAGATGATCAAACCATATATATATACATATGGATGTCGAGTTGTCGACTCTGAACAGTCAACTTCAAAGTTGTTTTTTTGCCTTTAAGAAAAAAGATTAATATTTAGTATCTAATTTTCAAGATCAAACGATCGATTTGTCATACTGACAATATGCATGATAAAAAAGAAAGAGATTCGACTGCTTCTTTTCTTCTAGGATTCACCTGCATAAGTAACACTTGAGATTGAAGATAATTAGAACTCTTTTCTCTCCTTCACCGAGGGGATTCTCCCCTGATCAAGCTTTGATTGATCCGAAAGTCTTCCTTGTGTGGACAAATTAAGGAGAGCAAGATAGAACGAAAGAAACAGTCATAGATGCAGTAATGAATCTAATGTTAATTCAGTGGGATCTTAGGATCTCACTAGATTTTATCAAGTCCATTGATCTAGTCCAATGCATTTTAACTCGGAACCCTACTGATCCAAATTAGGATCTCATTGGTCCAACTTAGGATCTTATATGACGCAATTCAAAACTCAACTACCAGTCATATTTATGACCTAATGTATGAGTGATCTACTGAATAAAATTTATATGTCCGCCACTGTCTGAATGTGACAAGATGTGGCCGTCCAAACTGGCCCGGCCCAGAGTCAAGCAATTTGGTCTAAAAGTCTCGTCAAGCGGTCTTGTTTGCGCAGACCGGTAGCCAGGTAGGCAAGAGACGGGAAATTTCTGTATCTGTCATACGCCTTGCTTGCTTCTCCTCAGCCCAAGTAGCCCAAGTAATGCGGTAAACCCCAACCATGAACTGACACATCATTTTAAGGGTGAAATGCGAGAAGTCTTCCTCCAATGTTCTCCAACAACGTGGTTCTTTCCTAGTTCAAATAAACCAAACTTATAAACATTTGGCTGGCACTAGGGATGTAATGGTAACTGATAATCTAATTACCGACTTATCAATATATAATTTGTGTATACATCAACTAAAGAATAGTCTTTTAAACCGAAACGCTTAGCAGTTAAAATAACAAATTAAACTCTTTTAAACACAATGTATACTATAACTGAAATTTTAATGATATTTTTACATATATACCCCTAAAAAATACTATATTTATCTTTTACTTCTAACTCTCACATATTATAATCAGTGCTCTTAAAATCTTCAGAAAAGTTTCACATCAAAACACTGGTAAATCAAATCTGATGATTTTACATATATACCTCTAAATTTATTAATATTTTACATATATATTTATAAATTCACCACAATTTTGCACATGTACCTCGGGACTTACAAAATCTTTGTAACATATTTGATTGGAATTTAACTTATTTTGACGAAGGAGCATAATACCATATTTATGAAGATTTCAAAGGTATTGATAATAATATGTGGAAGTTTGAACTATAGATACAAATACGGTATTCTTTAGAAGTATATATGTAAAAATCACAAACCTAATTAGCATTATTAATTAATAAATAATTTTTTTAACTAATATCATCACGACTAAAGATGTAAATGTTTCTTATATCCATATCCATTTGCATCCTTTAGTAGCGTCCTTCCTCTTTCATTTTATCTCTCTTAAAATTTCAGAAAAAAAAAAAATCTTACAGAAGAGGACGTTGGAGGAGACGTCTGGTTCTCTACTACGGTACAATTGTGTCACAGCAAGGCCGTCCACCAAGCAAGTCCCGAAGTAGTCTCACTGTCACTGCGAGTATGACTCGTTAGAACTGCGACCAGGTGAGTCCGACCCACAATCCGACCCGAGAAGAGGGGAAATGGGGGGCCACCACGTGAACACTCCCCCACACTCATTCATTCCTCTCTCTACAATTCTCTCTCTATCTCATATCAACCTTTCCTCTCTCTCTCCAAAATTCTCTCTCTAACTCATATCCACCTTCCTTTAAACGTCCCATCTGGCTCAAACCCTACCTCTTCCTTCCGTCCCCTCTTCTCCTTCCCCTCGCTCGTTCCTCGGCTTGTCCTCGCGCAGCTCCCGCAGGTGATCCAAACGCGCACAAGAAACACACCCCGGAAGAAAAAAAAAATCCAGGTGAAACCCCAGCAAGTAAACACACCCGGCACCTCTCTTCTTCTCCCACCCCCACCCCCCATCCCCGCCCCACCCTCACAGCTCACACGCACACACACCACAGTATTGCTTACCCGATACTCGTAGCAGCACATGAAGGAGAAAACGTAGTAGCTAGGCGGGACTAGAGCACCCTCCTCCACGCCCACATCAAAATCCCACAGAGGAAGAGAAATTAAGAGTGCCGCCGCCGCCGCCACGACCTGGACGAACACGTATGGAAGCGAACCCCGACGCCTCCGGGTCGGGGGAAGGCCCATCCTCCTCACCCGCGGCCGCCGCTTCCTCCGATCAGCCGCCGCCTCCGCCGGCGCCGGCGGCGTCACAGCAGCCGCTGAGCAGGTACGAGTCGCAGAAGCGGAGGGACTGGAACACGTTCCTGCAGTACCTGAGGAACCACAAGCCGCCGCTGTCCCTGTCCCGGTGCAGCGGGGCCCACGTGATCGAGTTCCTCAAGTACCTGGACCAGTTCGGGAAGACCAAGGTCCACGTGCCCGGCTGCGCCTACTTCGGCCACCCAAACCCCCCGGCCTCCTGCGCCTGCCCCCTCAAGCAGGCCTGGGGCAGCCTCGACGCCCTCATCGGCCGCCTCCGCGCCGCCTTCGAGGAGAACGGCGGCCGCCCAGAGTCCAACCCCTTCGGCGCCCGGGCCGTCGGCATCTACCTCCGCGAGGTCCGCGCCTCCCAGGCCAAGGCCCGCGGCATCCCCTACGAGAAGAAGAAGCGCAAGCGCAGCGGTGGCGCCGGCGCCACCTCCTCCTCCTCTGCCGCCGCCGCCGGACAAGCACCACCTGCCGGCGGCGCTTCCGGCGAGGGAGCCCCACCTTCCGCTTCCGCCGGCGACGACGCCCCGGCAGCTCCTGACCCCGCCGCC
Organism: Zantedeschia hybrid cultivar; assembly: GCA_030544215.1. NCBI lineage: Eukaryota > Viridiplantae > Streptophyta > Magnoliopsida > Alismatales > Araceae > Zantedeschia > Zantedeschia hybrid cultivar. The sequence continues at coordinate 11,793,616 of JARZZO010000005.1, forward strand.
GCCGGTTCCAGCAGTACTACTGCTGCTGCCGAAGGATCAACAGGTCACGCTGCGGCTCCGCCAGGGGGCTCCTCCACTTCCTGATCGATCAGTTCCCTCTCTCCTCCTCCCGATCTCCATTTTCTTCTTTCTCTTAGTTTAATTACCTGATCTGTTGCGGCGGTAATTAATTAAGGATGGAGAAATACGATCGAGTATACGTACAGGAGCACATGATATAACATAGTCGGCGATTCGCTTAAATATAAATTATTTAGCTTTGCGCCTATGAATTGGCGCATTAGCACGTAATTCCACTGCCCTAAAAGAACTGAGCAATCACAATTTTCTCCGCTTTCCTGCATTCGATCGCTTCCTGCTATTTCTCCTTTCTTTTCGCTGAAACTGGAAGATGTTTTGTTGGGACCAAAAGGAGAGGATGATGCCGAAGCCGCAACCACCGATCCCACTGTAAGTTAATTTGCCCCTTTAAATATTTTTTTGCTTACTAACATTATTTTTCTCTGTGTTTAATTAGCTGATGCCTACCACAGGCTCTATATAGGGCTACGTACGCTAATATAGGGCTACCCCCACCCCCCACAAACCACATCAAAATTTCCTTGATGTATATAGTCATGTGGAAACGTATAGTTCATTAGAATGGAAATCCATGCTCTGCAAACAAGTTGGGTTAAGCACGTACGTCAATCGTTACACCTTGTAGACTTGTATATTATTTCATCTTCGCACCCTAATGCTCCTTGTTTTGGTCCTTTCGTCTTCTTTTCTCTGTAAGGAGTAAGAGAAGGTGAACAGATGACCTTGTTTACTACACTACACAACAGTGAGGAGATTGCTGCATTCTTCTCATTTTGTTCAAATAATACACATTCCCACCGGTAACTTACGTTGCATATTTTGCAAGGGAAATTAAGGTGTTGATATGTTCAATTTGCAGTCTACTTTGTGCTGTTCGTTTGCTTAATTTGCAGTCTACTCTGGGCTCTATTTCCTTCGCAACATTGTTTGGGCATATAATTAAAGAGCTTCCTATCTACCTTACTTCGTGTACGTGTTAACTCTATACATTAACGGTGACCTCTTCAGTCTTCGTTAACATCTTCCATACTCTTGCATCTGTGTAAGGAAACACCGGAGGGACTACATGCAGCTGCTAGATGTGGTTATCCAACGTGCAAATATATATCATGTATCAGATTTCCATGTCTATTATATTGTGTTTTTGCCGCTTACCTTTGTCAAGCCTGCGCGCCGCCGATATGTAAAAAAGGATGCCTCCAAGAGGAAGCTCACAACTTCTATTCTTACCATTAGTCTTCCTTACTGCGTCAAGAATACAAAACATTTCTCAGTGTGAGTTACTTGAAAGTCGAATTATAATGGTTTTAATTTTTCCCAGCTTTCACACGATCATAAAAGTTTGGGAAGTGCTTTTGCAGCTGGATCTGTATACTGTGAAATCAGACTGAAGCATGAACAGACTTTGTTTCTGAAAAGGGATCAAGAAATTACCCAGATTACTGAAAATGCAGACCGTTGGGAAATAAAAATGGGTTCTGAGTCAAGCTAAGGACACCACCGACTAGAATGCGAGGGAATTACCCAAATCAAAAGGTCCAAGAGAAATTTACGCGTTTGGGGAAGAAAATATTTAGCAAAAGGAGATTAGGAGAAACTTGGCCATGTCCATAGAGTAGTTTGCATGCATGTCTTTGTTAACATCGTAAGTTCCTATCGTATATGCTTTGTATAAAGATAGATTTTTATTCTTCAGTTTTCTGTGTGCAAGTACTATATACATTGAGCTGAAAAATCAAAGTTGGGCTCAATACTTCCCACCCTTTTAACAGGAAACTCTTTTGGATTTCCACAAATTTGGGATCAGTTGTTTTGAGAGTTGGAACATGTTGAAAGCTGCGCCTCCCTAGTTTAATTAAATTTTGGTTTCTAACCAGAAGCTGCAAAATACGGAAAATTCGACTAGTGCGGAGGATCGTTCAATGTGTTCGGATCCCACGTCCATTGATCGGAACTATTACTGCCAGAACCCTTGACGTGTGCTGAAGGCAAAACGCAAAGCAACGCGCGTCAATTAAAGTTAAAGAGTACTTACACAAGCTTAAGGCACTTACCCATTGCAGACTTAATTGACAAGACCCTTCCTGTAACTTTTCTATGCTAATTTGACAAGACCCTTAATGTAATTTTTCTATGCAAATTCGACAAGACCCTTGGTGTAATTTTTCTATGATCTAGTACCCTAGGATCCTTAATCATCTGACCGAAATTATTTTCTTTTGATCAGTTCATTGGTGCCACTATAATAAGCGCAACCCCTCGAAATATTTTGGACAATAGTGGGCACCAGCCATGCATTGCCGTACCATAAAAATATGTCACCACTACTTATAATCGAAATGATTATTATAATTAAAGTGTGCGGTTGGGATGACACTTCTAGAATTCACGCACGCAATAGCTACGTCCAACGGGAGCTTATTTAATAAAAACATATTTTAACTTGCATTTTTACCTACTGCCACAGTGATGTGAACGTGCTACAAGCCTTCAATTTATACATGTCTTCTATATCAGTGTATATATTAGGGAACCTTTGAATACCAAAACACTGGTATTTGGACTCAAGACAATAGACACTAATGTAATTTTTCTCTCCACATAATTCAACAAAAGCACTACGCTCGCGAACGCAGACACGCACCACGTACACCACTTGTATTCTACTCATACACACACAGAAAGAGAGAGTATGAACACAGGAATTATGATCAAGCGGACGTGTCTCTCAATTTAGGGTTTTTAGACATGCACAGCGCAAGCGACATAAGCCTATGCTTTTGCCTCAAACGGAAACAGCATCCAGAACAGTCGTCACCCGCGTTAACTTTCAAATATGAGGATACACATTCAGAATGCACAAGAAAAAGTCAGATTAGGCATAATTAGCATCATTGAACAGAAGAGGGAACTCGGGATGAACCTAAAGCTTAATCGATGCCCTGCCACTGATGTCCAACACGCATAAAACAAAGAATATATAGTGGGGCCAGGCCCAGGCCCAGGCACTCGTTGCTAAGCGCTGCCTTCAAACGAAGAGATGCCAATGCTAATTATGCGCTGTGATGCTTTGATCTTTAGCAAAAGCATTAGATTTAGACCCCTCAATGACTGAAAGATCACGTCAGGAGGTATTTTCCGGACAAGTGAGGACGATACCTCCTTGTTTTACAGAAAGTAATTTGATTCCTCCAGTGCTAGCTCTCCTACAATGTAGTTGACAGTACTGCGCTGTTTCTATCTTTCGATCCATTGTAATTAACCTCTAAAAGCTCGACAAGGCTTTGCACGCCAGCTAAAGTTTAATGCCCGGTAGGTATAACTCTTGGAAACCATGATCCTTCAAGCATAAGAATGCAAGAGAGAAAGCAGTACGCTATATATGTTATCAGATATCCTACTTCACAGCTTTCTGACTGCTAGCTTAGGAAGCTTTCACTCAAGTTGCTACGTGAAACTGTTGATGAGTCATGCCCGAGCAACAGACCTAATCGGATAGATCCGTCAGTCAGTGGAGGTCAAACTTAATTTTAGGAAACTGAGAGAGAAGTACGATGCAGAGATAGTTGAAGCAAAAGTTAAAGTGATCAGCTGTTGCTCGAGCACTACCGTGCAGGCTACGGTGCATGTGATCGGGGGAGAATCCACAAACAGTAAAAGTTATACCTGTCTTACTGCTACCTGTGGTACTACTAATCATCAAAGGGCAATCCCTGAAATCTGATCATCAGATGACTAGCTCTAGACCCTTCCCCACTGAAGCAATGCATCTGAGAGAGATGTCCAATCTGGTGCATAAAATTGTATATGTTATCCGGAGATAACTTTGTGCGTTAGATTCTAACGTGCACTGCGCGAAGACATGGTTGTCGGTGGCAACTGGCGGCATCATGGCCGTCGTCGATCGACATCACTTCTGTCCGTGGTAGGATACCCTTGTTCGTTGCGGCTGCTAGGAACTGTCCTAGAAGATTGACTTCTCCCAGAAACGAAGACACGAGGGTAACATACATAAGGCTTGGAGTACTTCTCACAGAGACTGCTATATTCCTCGTACTCTGTCAGTGAGGAAGTACCTTTGAAGAACTCGTGGCAACTTCTCATTAGCAATTAGTTGTTTATCCATCCATGCTTAATTTCTTGTTGGAGATATACTATATTCTATTTTTACTTAAAATTAACATTTAATAGGTTTAGTTTTGTGAAATTAGCTAGGCCAGAAACGGAGGAGAATAGATCTCTTGTCCTTGGAATCAAATTTTGGATTAATGGGCCTAATCATATCTGTCTTTCCTGATCGGAAGGGGACCAACCTGATGAACAATTCCAAGTTATGAGCTTGCAATTATATATATCAAGAGAAAGATTTTTTACTCTGCTCAAGAGCTACCCGGCTAGTTTGAAACTGTCTATCTCCAGTTACAGATGAATCAACATTCGTCCTATTCACTAAAACATATTCATGAGTGTTTGACGTTTAACGGATATTTGTTAATTTTTTAGAGTATACCTAATGAACCGAGATCAGTGAGTCTTCATGAGTTTTGCAAAAGTCAATTACTCTAATAGGCCAAAATTAATTACCATTCATAAAGTTTACAAAATTAAATAGAGTTGTGGGACCCACTAACACTAAACTAGATCCGCCACCGGTACTTCCCTTCCTAAGCTCATATGTTAATTTTTTGTTCGACAAAATGTAATTGAAATAAAAAAATTAATATCGAGATAGATTGTCTGGTCTCTTTTCTTTTACTTATGGGAGAACGCAAATAGAAGTGATCACCTTCTTATTCTGCCCTTTGATCAAATATTCTCACTCTAATTTTTTTACTGCGAAAGAGTTTAGACGCCTTATTCCATCGAGTTGTTCTGTTGACTAAAGAGAGGGCATATCCAGCTTAAACGTTGTTGCTTGTATCAATGACGAAGGCAGGTATTGAAATAAAACTGCTGGCCGAAATATATAGATCTGCGCACATTCCTTCCTTGATATTACTATTTACTTCAGGTTTAAGTAAATCGAGAAGCAAATATGTGCATCACATAAAGCTTTCCATACCAACTACCAAGTATATGCTTCTATTTTTATTTGCCTCTTTTTGCCAGGAGGAGCTAGTACATTCTCCGTTGCTCGAGCCAAGATCTTTTAATGGCTACACCTCATGGCACACATGGTTGCCCGAACACTATGGGCTAGCTCCTAGGATGCCATAACTATGGTTGCCAAAAGGATATGAGAGATGGTAACGATCCATTCGCCAAGGGAATAGTACAGTTATTAGGAGGAAAGAACATCTAGCTACATCATTTTTTTCTCAAAATTATTCTTTCCTACAGTTATGAAGACCAAATCATGGGAAAGATGCGTTAATTGTTCTTCTCGGAGCTACTTTCTACAAAGCCTGCGGAAGCGAAGAGTCCAAATGACTCCAACAAAATGACCCCAAGCGGACCCCGGTGGGGGAGTTTAATTCTCCCCTTAACCTCTATCTTTTTTATATCACCACTACTGTTGGATTAAGATCCAACGGATTTTGATATTTGCTGCCAGCCGAGGAAAACTTGATACCCAAATGGTACCGAATCTTTGCGGGATTAAATCCCTTAATTGATGGTCAATACAAAGATCCCAAGGAAGGGGAAGAACCTTAGGGGCCAATTAGATTAATTCTTTATGTTATGTTTTTTTAAAAATTTTATACCCTGTGATCGGCTGTGTGCAAAAAAATAATTTGAACTTTTTTTAAAACAAATCATCAAAAAATCTACTCCAATTAATCTTAGGGTTACTCTCATCCCTTGAGACCTTAGTATTAACCATCAATTAAGGGGGTTTAAACCCCAAGTGTTGACCTTATGTGTAACAACCTAGTCGCACAGGACATTTCGGTGGCATCCTTATGTTGAAAAAAATAAAAATTATTATAAAATTTTAAATTTCAAAAAAATGAGAATAACACTTAAGATAATCTGATCAATTTTTTATTACTTGACTATTTTTATAACATTTTGAAAAATTAAATTTAAAAATACCTGATAGATGATCACGATTGAATTTCATGATCGGAGACGATGGAACGGTCAAAAATAAAATTCTAAAGATGGAAACAATTCTAAGGAAGGTAATTGAGTTTTTAAAATTTCATGATAAATTTTATTTATTTTTTTATTTGAAGAAGAAATTCAAAACAATGCGTACAACTTGATTTCGCGCTACTGTAGCCCGTTGCACCACCTACCTATGTGCCTGGCCGGACAGGTGCGCTTCACAAAACGTTGACCGTTCTGTGTTTCTTGGGGTGCTCTCCATCCTCACATGTGGGGGGCTTCTCTTTGCGCGCTTGCGCGGGGCACCGTCTGATCTATTGATCAGACTATTCATCTTCTTCTTTTTTTTAACTTTTTTCCTTACTATGTTTTTCCTCCGTGAATTTTAAGCACTAAAGACACCGTTGTAGACACGTTAATTTTGACATCATATTGAATAAATTTCATATCATATAATAATGTCCTAAAATGAAATGATCTGATTTTTAGTTAATAATTAATTTTTATTAATTGTCTAGATTAATAATTTGAATGATATCGTCATGTCACGACGTTATTTAGTTTATTAGAAAAATTGATTTTAACTCAAAATTTTAATCGGAATAAGAAATTTTGCTAAAAGACGTTGCCCTTGGTGGACGCCATTTAAGTTTTCTAATTCATTTCGATTTCTAATGTGATTTTTAATTAATTTCCTAATTAACTGAAGCACGTTGCCTATGCCCGACGCCCTTTAGGTTTCCTGTTTCTTTCGATTTTCTTCCGCATTATCATTAACTTTAATTTAGTTAAAAGACGTCTCCATTGGACGACGCGATTTAATTAATAACATATAATGATGATTTGACCGAGATTATCTTATTCTCTTGATTGGATTGGTTTCAAACTCTTTCAAGTTGATCTATAAGTGGCTGCAGAGGTACGTGAAAGCCCTAACACTAGTTCTATATAAACCCAAATCCTTGGTCATCGAAAATTGTTCGAAAAAGGTTGGAAGGAGATTCAAGAAGTTGAAGAGACTTAAGCATTGAAGGATCGGAATGCTACGTGACGACTTCCAGGGACACTTGAAGGAGAAAAACGTGGTCAACTCTTCATCATCTTCATCCTTCAAGGACAAACAAGACCCAATGCTTCAAGGAGCTATCTAAATCTTTTTTTTCATTAGTTTTTTATTCATCTTAGTTTCTTCATATAATCATATTCATATCACTTCATGCTTACACATCCACATAATCATTTTTTTCAATCCTACACATGCTATAGGAGTTTAAACAAACATCAAACAAGTGAATTCCTCATTCTGATTACATGATTAATTATCTTGTTAGAATAGATTCTACATTCTATTAGTTTTAATAGTTTTTCTCTTTCTTTTATCTCATTCCTTACAAAGTACAAAGGAGTATCAAAGAATCAAAGTGGAGATCAAGAAAAAAAGAAATTATGAAACGAAAAGGACGATCCCCAAATCAAATAAGAACAAGAATAAAAATGACTCTATTTCTTCAGCCGGCTGAAGAGAGGGAATCAAGAACATCTATATATCTCTCACGTCTTAAACAGGTAAGCGATCAAAATTTTTCTTTTGAAACTTTTTAGTCAAAAATTTTTGACGATCACATGTTAGTTTAAAATTATTTTTATTGTCATTAAACAACACAATTTTCATGATAATCACACATTGAGCACTCACAACTGCAATACCCAAAAATTTAAGGTCCGTTGCTGGTAGATATAAATTGGGCAGCACATAATAACACTATATATATATAGTGAGAGAAAGAGAGAGGCTGTCGTGCGAACCACACCATTCGTATGGTTCGATTGCACAATTCAAATTTCCTCTTTTTCATGTTTACAAAGATAAAAATCATCATAAATTTATAAATATTTAATTACCTCGTAAGATAATTTTCATCCCTTGAAGCATAATTTTTACCATCGGATCGTATCCAAATTAATTATAGCTATCTAATCTTGTGCGAGTAAATTGACGATAAATACTAAAATTCCAGATGAGATCTAAGCATAATCTAAAAAAATATATTTTTTGACTATTTTTTATAATTTTAAAATCAAAATTTACAAGTACATGATAGACGGCTACATTGAGTTTCAAGATTATATATGATCGGATGGTGAAAAGAAAGTCTCAATTGATGAAAATAATCTTAAGAAATTTAATTAAAATTTAAAAAAATCATGAAAAATTTATTATTTTTTTAATATGAATGTGAATTCAAAATAGTGTGTGCGATTTTGCATAGTAATATTTTTCACATATATATATATATATATATATATATATATATATATATTAATCCCAGTGTACCATCTATGGAGTATGCACTCTCCAAAGTCCAAAATACTTATTGAGTAATACTTGATGGAATGCCAGTGAATTGCAATATATATAGGGCCAGCAACTGACTGGATTGGACGACTGTTGTCGTCTGGCTGGGGGGTGATGGTTTTTTTTTAATTTCTTATTTGAATTTTTTTAATTTTTTTGAAACGTCCAATCAAAAATCGGACGGTACAGTCGAGTCGTTTAGGTTAACTCTTACTCGACTGTATAACCTTTTTTATAAAAGCTTTTTTCGTAAATTGAATTATGTACCAATTTTTTTTAAAAAAAAATATATAGTTGGATCGGAACCGACTCGAACAATCCGATTATCCGTTCGATTTTTTATCGGACGTACGGTCTAATAAAAATTAAAAAAATTGAACAAAAAATAAAAAAAATAAAAAAATCGACTTTTCCCCATTCAAACGAGCTGCACAATAACCGTCCGATCCAACTAAATCGGACGACTACCATCTCCTGTATTGCAATCCACGACGGATCAAACGACTGTTAACTCTTACATTGCAGTCGAGGTAAATTGCAATCCAGGAGCATTCAGCAAGTATTGCTCATACTTATTTCTTACCCAAGCAGGGGTAAGTACTCATGGATTTCCTCAAAGACATAAACCTGCAGTACGATGATTCCCTAGCTAGCTACATGTTTGTAAGGCCACTGGAGCATCACACGGCGAATCTAATGTCGTAACGTGGTTCCTCTCTTCGGTTTTATCAAAAAACGTGGTTCCTCTTTTCGGGACGCCATTGTGATCATATGGTGACGCATATGAGGGAGAGAGCTAGCTACAGCTTTTACTTTTATATTTGCTCTTTTGTCTGAAGGAGGACCGTCTGCTGCCAAGAACAGGAATGAGAATTTTTGAAGGCCCTTTTGATCGTCTATATACATATATATGGTCCGACAAGAGCGACCTCGACCTGGCGCCAGCTCGCCCGCGGCGAAGAAAACGAAACACTTCAGCGACCACCTGAACCGCTCAGTTCAGAGCCCGGTTCGCGTCAGTTGGCCGCTCCTTTTTGTCGGTACGGACCGCGTGGAAACGACGCAGTGCTAGCCGCCGGATCCGTCAGCATGAAGGAGCATCGTACGGCTCTGGGCACCGCGATCAGAGATCAGAAAAGTGGCTTTCTTTCAAAAGCTCCTCGGGGACAAAATTCAAAAGAAAAAGGCAAAAAGGAGACGAGGGCAGTGTGGGGCCCGACAGGGAGCGGTGCCTGGGGCCCGCGGAGTTTGACTCGGTCACCGACACGAGAATCCGGGCCCCCTAGGATTTGATGTCCTCGCGGTACTCCGCGGGCCCCACGCACCGCTCTTGGGACCCGAGAAGCCCCGCCCCCAGCCCGCTTTATTCGCACTGGGACTCCCCCGGGGCCTGTCACCATAATTGTGGCTCGTACCACTCCGCAAACGAGGGGCCTCGCCACCGACGCAAATCCCCAATTTCCCGCCTACTAGGGATGTAGATGGTACCCGAAATCCGTTTATCCCGCAGTTTCCGAAACTTAGAGGTCATAAAAAGATATAATTTAAAGGACAAGAATAAAGATGTATCCGTATCTTAATAATTTAAAATAAAGTTAAGGGTAAGTTTTTTTGCGAATTCAGTATTCATCCGTTTTCTTTCACTCATCTTGATTATTAATCATATATTTTAAAACTCTTATTTACAGTAAATGAAATCTCCAATTATGTACCTAAATAATTAGGTATCTCATTGTACACTCCATTCTTTTGAATCCTTCTCTACACTAGTTTGCAAGGCTCATTTTCACAAATGTCACATAATTTATAAATAAATTTATAAGAATTAGTTAGAAAGAAATTATACATATAGGTATTTTGAAAATAAGATTCCTCCATTGTCCGACAATTTAACTTTTATGTATCATTTTTTTATAATTTTCAACAATTTTAAAAGATAGAGATATAAGAAGATAAACATAAGGAAACACAATGTTTAAAGGATAAGAATAAAGATAGAGTCATATAGCCCCTATTTGACTCGTAATCTATCCTTTTACATCCATAATCCCGCCCATACCTATAGTTAAATGTGATACGGTAAAAATATATTTTCATATAATTCAGTTTAAAATTTTAATGAGACGATCAAATATTTACCCAAACAATTAAAAAATTAAAGTAAGACATATATAAATGTCTACTAAATATTTAAAAATAAAAAAAAATAATTATAATTATACAATAAATAGTGCTTAACTAAATTATGATTTTTTGTCAAAAAGTGAGTTTTTTAATTATATAATCTTATGTTTTATGATAGTTAAGTGTTAAAAGTCTTATTTTAACTCAATAATATATGTACTAAACAAAAAGCATTAAGCATTTTTGTGTTATATGTGAATAAAACAGTTTGTATCAAATAAACAAGTATTTTTCCTTATCCTTTGGGTGCGGCATACAGGAGTTTTATTTGGTAATTCAAAAACATGTGAATTATACCAACATAATACTGTATTTAACTAACTATAAACCCACCTATACGGCTATGCACCAAAATTTGTAGCTTTTGTGGTCACCTATATATATAATTATGTTTATGAGGATACCACATATGATGAGAGGTTTTTTAATCAGAAGCGGATTTTAGTGACTATTTAGGTCATTGGTGAGATATTTTTCATATTATAAATAAGAAAGATTCCGATCATTAAAATCTTGAACATCTGAACATACATACTGATGTTTTAATGAGTGAAAGTGGTTTAGTGCTTAGGCTAATCCAATATGCTTTAACAAGATACTCATCAGTTCCAATGATACAGAAACCAAAGAAATGCATCCAAATAGTATTATTTATTATAAGAGCAAACATGATAATATTCATAATAAAGTATAAATATATATATATATAATCTATATCTCTTTACAAAAAGAGGAAGGTCAAGCATCTCCCTGTTTTGGAGAGAATCGTGACGTTCCCTGAATACAGCCTTCACCGAGTGACTTGTCCGAATTGATAGCCTTGCAGCAACATGTCTCCCCTTGGGTTCGAATATTCCATTGTCCCTACCAGGCACAAGAGAGCAATTTAAGGCATAGGAAACTCTCTGGTTATGTCAAATGCCAATCGGGGATGATGATCATAATGTGTAGGGATGCAATTTGAGTCGGTTGGGCTAAGTTATTTGATAATTTGAGTATAACTTAAATTTAAAAAAATTCAACCTAATTTTGGCTCAGTCTACATTCAATTTAAATTTAACTCAAATTTAGCTCCAATTCAATAGTGAGTGAGTTGGGTTGTGTTAGGTTGGATTGGATTGGTCCTGTTTATAAATAGTTTGTTGATAGTATTTTACTTTTTGTACGAATTATTATAAAAGTTAATAGGTTAAACTAGATCAATCCGTTTTAAACTCAACCCAGTCCAAATTTAACTAATATCAATCCAAATTTAACCCAATCCAATTTATATAATTTAGGTCATCTCAATTTATTTTAATATGAATTAGATTGAGTTGGACCACAGGCTGACCCATCCGATCGACACCTCTAATAATGTGCATAATGTGGTCCAGTGAGTCGGAATGCGAAAGATAATTTAGAGTCATATATGATCAGTCGTATTATTATACTTGTGTTCCAAAATGTCAAAAAACCGAAACTACAAAGGCAGAGTACTTGCTAAAAAGTGCACCTTGTGTTATTCTTGCTCAGTTTTTTGTCCTCAAGATTTGCATTTAGATCTCTGTAAATAAGCTATTACTCACGCATTCTACTAAAATGTTATACATATGACTTCACCGTCAACATGATTTTATAGGACACAAAGATCAACTTGCCCTTAGAATTTGCATGTATATAGGGGTATAAGTGCAAATCTAAATGATTATAGGAATATAAATAATAATAATTTGTGCAAATTCTAAAGGGGCACGGTACTCATTTTATATCCTTAGAGCATATATATAACATTTTCACTGAATGTAAGGGCATTAGGTAGGGATAATAGTACGTTTTAAGGATATAGATGTAAAATTTTGAAGATTATACGGCATACATACAAAAGCCATTTAGTTGAAGCCTTTAAATGTCTAAAAGGATAAATATCGTTAGGGATATAAAAAGGCTGCTGACGTGTGCATGTCTGTCTGAGAGAGAGAGAGAGAGAGATATGCTTTATTTGATTAAGTCCTCACAATAGAGTTTCCTACATGTGCATATGTGCACGAACAGTGGCGGAAGTAGAAATTTTGTCCAGTGAGGTCACACATATTATTATTAAATTTATTGATATTTTATTTTTTATTATATTAATATATTAAAATAAAAAATAAATATAAATATATTTTAATCATTATAAAAATTATATACCTCAATAAAAATGATACAGAGGAATTTTTTCTTCCAAATGTACTTAACAAGTTTTTTATTAAATCATAAATATAAATCACAATACTATGTAAAAAATTCAATAGAACTGAGTTCCGAGTGAGACAGGGTCATATGGGTCACCTAAAAAATCCAGTAGAGTCACCTTATATCTAAATTTAAAATTTACTTTATTAAATTAAGGCTCTTCTAATAAAATTTTAAAATTTCAGTGAGGTCCCAATAAAATTTGTCTTATTAAATTAAGACTCTTCTAATAAAATTTTAAAATTTCATTAAATTCCTGAGACCGCACTGAAATGAACTAGGTCCGCCACTGTGCACGAAGAGATGTTACTATGTGCCAAAACCCTCATTCGACATGCGAATGGCATCCACAGTCGAATCCCACCAGCCATGCCATTAAACAACGGGATTGTCGAACTTCAAAATAATACCTAATATTTCCTCTCACATCAACTGATCAAGCATTAGGGTCACAGTGTTCCCCTTTCCCTATGCCCACATCTTTTTGCTGTATCCCCCTATCTTAATTTGTTGTCCCCTTCCATCTCTCTATTTTTCAAAGTACTCTACTTGCTGGCCACCCCTATTATCTTTTTGGATCTGTGTTGCTGGTCCTCCAATTCAGCAGTAGAAATACAAGTCTTGTGTACAGTCTTCCTCGTAAGCTTGTTAAACCTAAAGCTCTACAGGATGAGTTTTCCAACATATGTGGATACGTTATGTATGTCCTTGTTCAAAAAAGAAGAAACGCATTTACTGTGAACCTCCCATCAGCACTACTGCAGTGGGCTGCAATCAAGTATGCTTCAAGTCCTGCCTCCGCGGTATCCTCCTCTCTTCGGAGGGAGAGTCTGATGCCCAACAAGGCCAGGGCCATGTTAAAAATGTTTTCCATGTCAAGAGCTATCCAAAAATCATTACTTTTTAGAGGACAATATTTTGCTTTCGTCTATTTTTTCTTCTCTTTCTCATATCTGACCTAAAAGTAAACAATTTATTTATTTTGTGGTGAAAGTTGGCATCCCATAATGACCCGGCCCCCAAATTTAATCTGAACATAAATATGAAGGACCTTTATGATTGTTCAAGTAGAAAAGTGAAAACAGCTTTGGGGAGTGATTCATAGGTACATGTTTAGACTCGGCCTCTCAAATTTTTGAATCTTATTCCATCGTTCCCTAAGTTGGATCAGTTCTCTTGTAGTGGTAAATTTAGTTTGATATCTGACACTGTCGAAGTACACAGGGTGCTGAACCGGGCGGCCGAAAGGCCGGTTGAAGTAGGGTCCAGTCTAGGACAGCCGAAAAGGCGGTCCGTAGGGAAAAGCCGAGAGCGGTCGAACTAGTGAAGAGGGAGCCGGGGCCCAATTGCACCGAGAAGGCGCAGCATTAGAGGGGGCCCGAGTGGCATTCCCGAATAGGTCCTTCCGACGCTCAAGTCAAACAATGACAACAGGAATAGGACAAACAGACAGAGAATGAGAGAGAATGTATTAAATGCGATCTTTATGACATACCTTCTCAAGACACCAAGCCCTCCTTATTTATAACAGGGGGCAACCAAAGGAGTAAGTGATGCACCCGATGTGAGACTAAAATAGATAACCCTCTTCATTTCCTGGGGCATTCAATGCTCCCTTGAACCTAGGGTTAATCTCCGGCCGACTTCCAAAGGATCCGGACCGCGCATGAGTGGGGAGGATCCTCATCAATATCCATTGTGGGTAGGGGTGTCAATTGGGCGGACCAGCCCGTGGCCTAGCCCAACCTAATCATATTAAACAAAATTAGGCTGGCCCAAGTTATATAAATTGGGTTGGACTATATTTGGGTTGACATTAGTTAAACCTGGCTAGGTTGCGCAGAAAACGGGCTGGTCCAATTTAATTTATTGACTTTTACGGTAATTCATATAAAAAACAAAATACTTCTAACAAACTATTTATAAATAGGGTCAACTTAACCTAACTTACTCATTATTGAATTTGGGCTGAATTTGAGTTAAACTTAGATTGAATTTGGGCAGAGCTAAAATTAGACTGAGCTATTTCGAATTTAGGTTAGACCCAAATTATCACATAGTCCAGCCCCGCCCATGACCATCAGCTTATTAAATGGGTCTATTTTCTCTTCCTTGTTTGCCTGAAGTTCTTTCCCAGTAAAATGACAAGACCTTACTTTCTCTGAGAAGATGAATCCATCATCTTCTATATACGCACACCTACCTAGGGGGTGGCATTAGAGTTTAGATCTAAATCAATTGTTGGCAATAGTAGCCACATGCATATCAAGTAATTAAATTTATCCTTCTTCTCTTATTGAAGTCATTTTTTTCATAAAAAAATAAAATTTCGCTTCCGCCCTAGAGATAATGAGCCCGATAGGGGCCACATACGAAAGAGAAAACTTATTCTGTAGTAAGTTCGAAGTGGCAAACTAGGCATCCGGGTTCAAACAAAGATATATCTGATCAACTACTGTGGCTTAAATGAGTTGATATAATGCAACTCAATTTTTTCTACAGAGATGATATCTGATATGGAGTCAAGCCTTCGCCAAACTTTTGTACTTGTGATGAACTCAATTAATGCTTAAGGTAATTACTGATTTGTGAGTCTTTTCACTTCCAAATTGAAGTTTTATACAAATAATTAAGGATTGTTCTAGTATAATTAAATTTGACGTATAAGAATGCGCTACAATCTCAAACACAAAATTTGACTGATTTGATGTGTTGTAATAAAAAAAAAAACTTGAATTTATTTTATTGGTGTTCTAAAACATGCTAATATATTTCAATATTTTCCTTAAAATTATTTTCTGGGGATTTTCATATGAATAAATCTAACAAAAATTTTATTTACATATTTTTTATTAAATTTTTAGTAGTATAGATATCCTCTTAGAGATATTTATATGTAAATGAAAATTTTAAAAACTATTTTCCTAAAAGTCTTCTTCTTTTTGGTGAATACATTATTATGCCCATCACTATGAAAAAAGCAACACTTGTCGTAATGTCTTCTGCTGCTGCAGCCGTGGGCATTGCAGTGATGTTAAAAAAAAAAAGAATCTTTTTTAAGGTCGACTCTTACATGTCCTACATGCCTGTACTGCTCGATTTTTGATTGGACGACCCAAAAAATCAAATCCATATGAACAATAAAAAATGTGCCTAGTGGGCCAAGCCAGTAACAGTTTTCAATTGTTTCTAAAAAAATTTTACTTGTCCCATTAGAGATTAAGTTGTACAAAGACATAGACATATGGGGGCTGACCCTCAAAAAATTTGAAAAAAAAAAAAGATGGTTTACCCACTGCAATGCAACCCTCCCTCCCCCCACTGTAGCGAGTATGTCCTACAAAAATGAGATTGCTTTGACCTCAAAAAATGTAAGAGTCCTATGTTTCCTCTTATAAGAGAATAACATAGTCATTTGTACTATCTTTTTCATGTACCAACAAAGGCACATAAGAGTTTACAGACAATTACATATGTGTCACTAAACTTACGTATTTTTTATAATGTCATGTATTATTATTTCGCTTATATCTCTATGGTTACCATTAGAACTGAAAGGCTATTCTGTTGAAACTGTAACCTATATGTAAAATACAAAATCTTAGATCGGTATATAAGAGAAAATGAAACTTTCAAGGTACACAGGTCATCATTTTCGTTAACAAGGAGATTAAGCAAGCATAGATCAGTCTTTTTTTCTTTTTAATTAACTCATTTAATATTAAGATAAATAAATGGTAGAGGACTCTAAGTCGACTATAAATCACCAAAAGTGACTTATTATGAAGTTATATATGACAATGTAAAAATATAAAATAAATTAACATGATAGACTCTAACAGTAAATGTGTACGAGATAAAATCCTTTAAACCTCATTATTTGAATCATAATATACCTCTAGTCACGTTCATAAGGTATGAATGAATCAGTCATTCCACGAAAAATAATAGAGGTATTACCCATATTTTCTCCATCTTTTATATAGGCAAAAGCACAGTATGATTTGAAAAACAGTACGAAGGGCCTAGTTACAAGTCCACGCAGACTGCACTAAGGCCTCATCTGCCATCCAATCTAGTTTCCATCGGACGGTAGTCAAGGGGTATGAAACTTTTCTCACAAAAAAGAATATGACGAGTTCAGGGTTGATCTAACTTGCTGTTCATATCATCCGATCCTTGTTCGAACACTTCAAAAAAAAAAAAAAAAAAAAAAAGGATAATCCTCCACACCCAAGCATGCATGATACTCCTCAGGTGTGCCTTCCGATTTAATGCCTTCCTATCAATTAGATAGGATAGCAGCTGAATCAGTACAATATATGTGAATTTATATTGAGGTCCTTAATACAGCAAGTCTTTCCCTCTCAAGAATAAAGTCTAGACAATCTGGTCTAGAAACAGAAAATTAATAAGCTTTCACTTCTATCCCTATTCGCTTGAACAGAACTGCAGCGGATAATTAGTGGAGGTCCCGGGGGGTCCGTGACAAATTAATTGGAGGGCACTTCCTCACCTACCATCACCAAGTAAGTACGAGGGCTGCTGTAGCATTTGTCGCTACCCGCCTGCAAGTAGACGAAATGGATCATGCGCAAATATTCTCCGTGTCGTGTAGCCAGCTATACTCACCTTCCCGTGTGTACTAATCATTAAAAAGTTTGCAACCCACCCTAAAAATATAAAGAAATAAAGTAAAATCGAAGGGCATATATAAGTACTCCACCCTTCATTGGACGATCGCATTAATTGAGCTAATTGAACAGGTGGGATTTGCTCTAAAATAATGGAAGCCAGACCGTTTGGATCTGATCATCTTTACTGTCCAACGTCTTCAAACACATCAAAACGAGCGATGACAGTCACTTCATTTCGAAAATAAACGACTCATGTGTACTCATTTTGATGTGGCATTGAACCGTCTAAATGATCTCATTTCAAAATAATGATAGTTTGCATGCACAGTCCTAATTAATTAATGAAGTAAAATTGCCACAAATATTACTTCTGCAAAAAGATGTATTTACATAAGTAGGCACTCTCCTTTCACGATAGTATATATACGTAGGTATACATTTCAAGTTTAAGTGCCACAACCCTCTATTGAGGTATAACTGGAAATATTATCTCTGTTAGTTCTCAACGTTGCACAGCAGTGTGTTTAAGTAGCTGAAGTCCACGGCTGTCCTTTTTACCACATTTTCAAATCTTTGATAATTCGTACTTACGCACTAGCTAGGCATTTTAAGGAGACATCACAACATGATGAAAACTGATATGCACATCTTTGTCATGCAATAATCTACTACATGTAACGGATGCAAGTGCACGCAGATGGTAGTTGCAACCATGCAGCTCGATTTCTATTTTCTACAAATCAATAAAAAAATTTACATCGCTGGTTTCACAAAGCTTATTCAGAAACATCTTGCTTACAGTTGTTTGAATCTGGCCTCTCTTTCAGAGAAAAAGGAAAACGTTTACTTGGATCATTGGTGTTTGTGTCTACATGAAGACACTCATTTTTTAGTATCTCAAATTCTGATTGGGTACACAGTCGTCCAAATGATCATATATGTTTTTATATTTACAATTTTTATGTAAAAATTCTTAGACAAAGCTCCTCAGAAAGATACATAACCAGAGAAGGCCAAGGTTGCATCATATGTCCTCTACTACTCCGGTGGCCCCCTTGAAAACTTCCAACCACTTCACTGCCGTGGACGCGAGGGTACCCGAAAGGCTGGGCCAATCACGGAGGTTCGTACTCAGCCTGAAGAGTTCTAAGTGGCCCACAATTACGGCCCAAACGTTAAATTCGATGCTAACAATGACCTGGTCTCTCTCTCTCTCTCTCTCTCTCTCTCTCTCTCTCTGTGACCAGAAGACAACAAAAAAGAATCTTTTTTTATGAGACCAGATGGTCAAATAACATAGATAAGTGTTATAAATATATTTTGCAGACAATGCAGTAATGACACAATGTGAATTGCTTCAAAGTATCTTCCCATTAAGACATCTGACCTTTTCCACTAACATTGCTGAATAAGCAGTAACTAAAAGATCGTTGACAAAATGGGTAGCAATATTGAGGTCATTTACTCTACCATATGTATACTATCTATACTCCATTTCATCTCATTAGTCCTCTTGCTGTGATAGGAGAGAAGTAGAGATGGTAAAGGATGAAGTTTTCTATTTTTAGGGATCCTTAGCTAATGAGGAGAGTGAAGTATCATTTTGTAGATAAAGTGAAGTAGACAATCTCAATCCCAATTCAAAACGAAAATTACAAATTAACTTCTCCGCTCTTTCTACATATAAGCAAACACAACTACCAACACAAGAAATATATTTCCATAGATATTCTCCCCTCACACATAAACAATAGGTCAAATAATTTTTATCATCTATTTTCTCATTAATTTTTAGTTTATAATTTAAAATGTTAATATAATCTTGATATTTTAATTGGATAAAATGTTTCTAAAATGTATGTGCTCAAAGTTTCTGCACGTTTGATTAACTAATGTGCTAAAAGAGAATCAAATTTAAGGCGTAGTGATACGTGATTTTCTTCCCCTATTGAGGGAGAAGGACAGATAATACACATATGTAAAACATTTATACAAATCACATATATAATCTTTCTGCAAATTTTGAAACATTAGAAACATTAGGAGGATATGTAAGATAATGTGTTGGGGAAATCAGATCCGATTTCGTAGTCAGATCCAAGTTCTCTTACGTTGAAGATGAGAATCTGCTAAGGCCTAAGAGACACGTCCATCTGTCGCCTATCTATCACCCTGTGGCCAATCTGAGGCCGACACCTATCCACGTCGTTAGTCCCACATCGCGAGGAGTAACCGTCTTATCTGCAGATAATCCTATAAATTAACACAAAAGGTTTGTTCTAATCCAACTCACCAATTCTCAGTATTTACCTCTCGAACTCCTACTAACTTAAGCATCGGAATAGAACCCTCCAAATTATCTCGAAACCCATTCTTTACACATCCTTTCTTAAAGTTAAGCCGAGGTCTACATCCCCCAAGCTGCCATCTGAGATTCATTTCTCGGTCCAGAGATACCGTCCTCAACAATATGCAATATATGATGTTTTAAATTTTAATTTATGAGATTATCATCCCTTCTTTATGTTATATGCGGCGTAACAAAGCTCAAGCTTGGGATCATCAGGTTATGTAAAAACATTGTGGGGTGGAAAATTCTCTAAGAAAAAGAATTTATAAGAAAAATGAAATAATAATTGACTATTTGATACGATGAAAATTATTTTTCTTCCCAGGATATATATATATATATCCTTTTGAGACATTTCCTCAACATGCATTGCCGTCTCCTTAGATGCAAAACTGCCTGATACAACCGCTAACCTAATACCTATCATTACATAGTTATTGAGTACATCACAATCCCTATATCCTATGAAGGGCCTACATTATTACACCAAAAATTAACAAAATTCACATTAGAATGACACTAAAAACTAACACAATTCAGATTAACTTAAATAGAGTCGAAAAGAGTGCTCCACTTAATGATTCGATGCCTAACTTGTTGTAAAAGGGGAAAAAGGCATCATGGATGTGCTAATAAAGATGTACAAGGGAAGTGTTACTCTAACATGTTCCTACAATGAAATATTGGACATGCTGAGGACATAGATGGTAAACTAAAA
The DNA here is from genome assembly GCA_030544215.1 of Zantedeschia hybrid cultivar. NCBI lineage: Eukaryota > Viridiplantae > Streptophyta > Magnoliopsida > Alismatales > Araceae > Zantedeschia > Zantedeschia hybrid cultivar. Next base: position 11,814,210 of record JARZZO010000005.1, read on the forward strand.
TTCAACTCAAAGTTCACAGATCACAAAACATCGCGAGAGGTGTATCAGGGAATAGTGTTACTCTTATCATTTTTTTACAGGAAATATAGGACATGCTGACATGGATGGTAGGATAGTAAACCAAATTAGCTAAAGTTCACAGATGACAAAACATCTCGAGAGGGGAAGCCAGTCTGCGCTATCACGTACTCAATGGTGCCAAAGCCCAGTCTAGGAGAACCTCGCTGGTACTCCCGTTGAGGACTAACCCTGACCTTGAATAGATCCCAATGCCCCATGGCCGAATCATAGAAAGAGCCGGCATGTCACAGCAGCTCAAAAAGGCCTTTGAACGAATCTACATCCCTCTCCAAGGAGACGAAGCGTACCTTCAAACTTTGGATATATTTGTCTTGGGTATGGGTCTACCCAGACCCGTACTATTCAAAGTGGAGGCATGGGAGAGACCCCCACATGAGCCTATTCAGAAGGGAGCGTTCAAGCCCTTCCGAGGGATGCTTGAATTTCCGATTTAGACCTTTAATGTATCGATCTTTTGTTTTCCGAGTAACCAAACATGCTACGATCCTATTTTGATGCAACTTAAGAAAATACCAATAGCATAGCAAACGCGTTCATCATAAATGTGCTTTTTATAATTCATGTTTGTTTATTTTGTATTAATATGATTAAGTGTCCGATAAGTTTGAGGGAATTTCTAGTATAAATCAGCTCCAAGATTATATAATATGCATACATAAATAGATTTTGAATTTATAGACTCCAAACAAAATTATGACAAAATTATTGTCATCCAAACTAAGGTTATTAAAAAAAACAAGTTTACTTGATAAACTTAAATATATTTATTAGTTGCATTCAAAACAGGCCCGTAATGTTAGACCTTTTTCCTGAAAATTTTTGGCGTGCAGTAATCCATGCCTAACCGTCCTGTATGACAACTTCTATTATGTCTAGGCTACCAAACAAAGGGAATTCCCTTGTGACAGTACCTAGGGCTGCAATTTTAGGCAGGTCGACCCATACCCCACACAGGTCAACCAAAAGATCGGTTGGGTTGGGTTGGGTTGGGCACGAGCGGAGTCCAGACCTAACCAACTTCTCTTCAAGTTGAATTAGATTAAACCCTTGGATCAACTTAACTCAAGAAAATTTGAGCAAAATATGACACGCGAAATAACTTAATTTTTGTGATGCAATTCTTCATGCTAGTATTAGGTTGGATCAGGTTAAATATATTTTAGCTGGAGTTAAGTTGAGTTGAATTGGAAAACTGTTTGGGCTGGGTCGGGTTAGCCACGGTCAGGTTGAAACTCAGGTTTAGTCAGATTTGGATTGAAGAGTTCTTACGACAGGTTGAGTTGAAATGGATCTCAGCCTGGGCAAACCCGGCCCAATACCCGTTCTAGTCCAATAACCCCTTGGTTGGGCACACTACGTTGTCCGCCAGTGCCACGATCTTCCATCGCCACCCGTTGAACCCGGTTCCCAGTGGAAGTTAGAGAGGAAACTAACGGCGAAAAAAGCACTAGTTTTTGGTGGACCTCAAAAGGACAAAAAAAAAAGAGGAAAAGAAAGAAACTTACGGTGAAGTGATCAAAAGCAAACATATACGACTGAGACGAGAGACGAGGAAAAAATCGAACACAGGCTAAACTTCCAAATGTTATTACGTATTTTGAATGAATGAGAAGCAATTATGTTCATATAAGACGGAAGAAAGAATCAAACATCTATCAATCAACTGGACGCCAGAAACCTTTTCTACTGACGAGAAACTGTTGTTCATGAATTGTTGTATCCCAATGCAGTGACCTCAATAAAGAATGCATCTTTTTGATCATCTGTATAGTGTCCTGCACCAAAACCCATCCACCTGGTCTCAGAATTCGATCCATTTCTGCCACAACCTCCACAATGGAGCACCTGCAGGAAAGCAAAGAAGAGTTTAAATTATTGGCGGAGAAAAAATAAATTATTAAAAAAAAAAAATGGACTAGTAGCGCAGTGGTACAGAGCCTCTAAACACCATCAGAAGAAGCAGGGATTGAATCCCACAAAGTCTCCATCTCCCAAAGGAAGAGAAATAATAAGAAGCACCCACAAGCCGCTTAAAGAAGCGAAAAAACGCCAAGGGCAACACTACCCCGCACACGGCGGGATCGAACCCCCATCCTCCCCAACTGGGGAGGCGGGGGATGTCCACTCCGCTACAAAGCGAGGGACAATAAACTATTAAAGTTAGCTGGAGTGTACCTTTGTGTGAGATTTCCGAAGAGAGAGCTGGCATGTAGTAAATCATAAGTTCGAGGATACGTATTGAAGGACTCGCACCAGTCATGGTAAGTGCCAATTAGACCTCTGTTAAAGACAACGGGCAGGGTATCTGGCCCATAAGCTGGCACAGTATTCATCACCCAAAGCTGTAGATTGATGAGTGCCGCTGCAAATCTGAAGTCAGAAAATGACTACCGTCAACAACAGAGCCTCAGTCACAGGGTTAAATCCAATAAGTACTTCAGTTGAAAACTTGAAAATAATACTTCAAAGATCATCTTGCTCAGGGCGCAAGCTCAAACATACAATCAGTAAACACAGGGCCTATCAACAACTAGGATCTTTATTTGCATTGCTTACCGTTATTAAAGATCTCAAATGTTAAAATCACAATGGCATAGCGCATCTGAGAACAAAAAAGGGGCCCCTTTTAAACCTTGGAAGAGGGCAAGTTGCATTTCAGCTTAGTGAACCCACTGGGAATACTCGGAAGCTCTTTGGGCCACAGAAGACTATAACTTTGATCTGGCAGGAACTCAGACGAGCATGATTAAAACATTCTTGGCAATGAACGTACAGGTCTTCCTCATTTTTGTCAATTGAATAGATCTTGTCTTTCATATTAGGGTCCATTAGATCCAGCAGAAAATCTAAAGGAACCAGGGAAGTTTCTGGCCAGCTGCCAGTGTAAAATCAAGGCCCTACGAGGTGTGACAAAGTTGTTGGACGATAACTTCGGACAAGAGAACGTAAGTTGAAGTCCCATGAGGCCAATTGTCCAGTGAAAATAAGTGTTTTTCAACCGAGAAAAAAAAGGGTGAGAGAGCACCTCTGGTTGTGCAGTTTAAGCGGATGCAACCTCCTAAAACTTATAAAAAGTCTATGAAGAGGGAAGAGGAAAGTTTGAGAAGGGAATATGTGATCATTTTAATTGCGACTATCAGCCAAAGAGTGAAGGTAAACACATTACCAACAAGTGGATGGGACTAAGCTTGATGATCTCAACTCTAAGGCAGAAAGAAAATTTGATTGGAAAAGAACCATAGATACATATGCATACTTGTCCTTCTGAGCGTAAGTTCGTATAGAAACTACAGGAAAGAAGAATTCAACAGGCAAAACAACATCCAATAGAGTGGTAAAGTAGATTGATTTGTTCACTCCTCTCCTAACTCATAACTTGATGACTCAGTTTACCCCTTGCTAGGCCCAGTTTCTAATCATATGCAACGAAGACATTATGAAAAGGTCAGTATAGAACTGTTTACCAGTCACCAAGCTCAACAAACAGAACCATGCATGTGAAGCTCAGTTGAGAAACAGTTACTGGGAAAATGATGAAAATACGGAGCCTTGGGTTGTTAAACCTTACCCCGTAGAGCTGCTTTCATGTCTTATTTATATATAAACGATCAAATCTTACTCCCACCTTCCAGAAAACAATCAAATCTCACTCTCAATACCAATTCAAAAGTGGCCAAAAGACTGCATAAATGTTGTAAATTCATGTTTATTCAATTTTTTGATGTTCCGTGACTTACTAATATCACAATATTTAATTTCATTGGATAATTGGTTCACACATTAACCATCCCAGGGGGTGGTTTTTTGTGATCACAAATTATAGAAGAGAAAAAGAAAAATGGAGAAAGACTAAACAAAATCTCGAGGAAGTAAGGAGAATGAACCAACTGTAACCCTGCAAAGCCATATTCATGTAATCGTAATACTAAGAAAATACAAAAAACAAATATGAAGCAAACAAATATGTATCCAACTGTAGAAACACCAGGGGGGGTGAACTCAGACAACATTACCTAATATACTGTGGGAATTACCATTACGACAGATGAATACCCAAATTAGGAGGGAAAGCCATAATCAGAAACAAGCAGTCGAGAATATTCCAAAACAAATCAAACAAAGTGGAATTAATATCTCATTTCATGTTAAGCCATACCCTCCAAAACCAGCATTCATATCAAGAACATTCCGTATGCTTGACCAGTTGATTGCAAGATCTTGCAAGTAAATGTTTGCCACAACATCACTCCAATACTTTGTGTCGTCATAATACTTTTTGTCAGTGTATCCAAAGCTTGGGTCTATTGATGAACTGAAAGGTTTACTATTAAGTCTTTCTGGCCATGGCATGGGCCAGTCATCCCCTTGGTCTTCTTTAGATGCTTGAAGAACTGGAATACAACCATCAAGTGGTACATACCTGTTCTTGCAAATCAAGAAGAATTAACACAACACGACTACAAAATTGTGCAGTAACAAGAATTGTTGATATGGTACAATAGAGAATACCATGATATCTTATGTTTATTGTTCTGACCACACAATGGAGGATTATTTATTTTTCGCCCCATGTAACAAGCATTTGAGATTGGCTTCTGGTATATCACAAGTCCAGTCCCAGCTTCATCAGTAGATTTTGCCACTGTCTTCCAGCAAATAGATTCTGTCAAAGTTACCATAGCTGCAGGTACAAAGAATATGAATCTTCAATGAGCTGGGAAGTATAATGGCTTTCAGAAATGAGAATGAGACCTGTTATTCCGTATAAAACCTTCAAAGAAAAATTGATAACACTGTTTCTAATGATAGACGGAATCAAAAATAGCTAAGAACATTCAGTGTGCCAAGCATTTGACATAACACAAAAATGTCCGCAGAAAGTTGACAGATAATGACAACTGATGTAAGAACCCATATGTTGAAATCCAAGAAATTTTTTAAGGTATAAACTGAAATAGTCAAAACATGAGGAGTTTGCAATTTTCCTAAACCCTATTAGGACAACTAGGCCTGAGACAAATGATTATTGGGACAAAAGCCAGTCCAACTTACGGACTTTCTAACGGACCATATTTCAATCCTCGATGAGCTGCCATAACAAACCCAAATGGGCCTGGTTATTGGGCCCAGAGGAGGCCAACAAGGGGCAAAATTGAAAGGGAAATAAATCAAGAAGCTAAAGGATATTTGTCAAAGGAATGCATGCACACTTTTCAAACATTATGAAGACACTTGTCAAATCATGACAGAGCCAATAGGTACCCAACAATGTGCACATATGTTGGTAACAATTAGTGCTTGATGGACACATGTTGAGTGAATGACATTGGGATTTAGCATAGATAAAACACAAGGCCGTAGGGAGAAAGTTAATCTCATGTTAATAAAAGCAGCAATGACCTCTATGAGTAGGTGGGTGCAGCAAGAAAGAACAAGAGAGGAAGAGATGAGGATAAAGGAAAGGGAAGGAGAGGAAGATAGAGGGAGCAAGGAGAAGCTCAAAGAGGAATCATTGCAAGGTTGGGCAACGCAAGGAGTTGGCCCGAAGTTGTCGTTTAGTGATGAAGAGAAGGAGGCGATGTGGTGAGCAGATCTTCCTAAGGCCTCCTTCACGTAGGGTGATACTTTCTTTTTTTCTTATTTTAGCTTCTAATCAGTTAGTTTAAACATAAATTTAAGAGTGATCATTTTGTTGATCTTCTGGTCATCTTTAGCTATTGTTTTAGTGAATACATTAGCACAAAGAGATTCACATTGAGGCAAAGTCGGGGACAAGCTTATTCACTATGAAGTGGCTTATGTGCGATGTTTCATTAACATTTATCTTTCGCCTAGAAAATCAAAAACAACTGTGAAATCTTCAGACATCTAGCAAATGGAAGTAAACATAAGAGTGATCATCTTGTTGTTTCTCTGATCATCTTTAGCTAATAGCTATTGTTCTAGCAAATACTGAATAGACTAGCACACAGATTCACTGAGGCACAGAAAACTAAATTATCCACAATGAAGTGGTTTATGTGCAATATTCAAATACCATCAATCTGCCCCCTAACCACTCCTGTTGAATCTTCAGACATCTAACAAATGGGGAAGTGCAGGACACTGACCATCCCAAACACCCTGGTCTCGTGTGTTATGACGGTATACTGGTGTTGCAGACCATATGAAGAAACCCCCAGGCCTTAGAATCCTGTTAAGCTCAATTAACGGCATGCCACCTGCATTTAGATGCAACAGAATATATTACAGCAAAGGCAAAGTCAACAGCAACCACAAAAACTAACTATTAGGCATAAGAATACAATTACCATCTGCATCCCAATGGACCCTACATCTCGCACAGTGAATCAGATCATATGCATTATCAGGGTATGAGAGCCTCTGGGTCCCAATAACAGAGAGCATAGCAGGAATTCCCCGTTCAAGAGCAAACTGTATCTGAGCCTCATGCTCATCCTTTGGAGCAAATGACATCGTAATGACACCTTTGTCCAACAAATATCCACCAAAACTTGCAACTCCACAGCCAACATCAAGGATAACTCTTGTATGACTCCCCCATTCAATGGAAGGCAGGGTCTGCCAGAAAAAAGCAAGAAAGATAAATTCCTACTTGTTCTGCAATTTACACCATACTTTCCAAATAAGTTTCAAGAGACCATGTAGCACATACTAAGCATGAGAAGTTACAGCATCAAAAAACAATACTCAAATATAGTACCCTATTGATACTAAACCAATGCTTATCATAAATGACAAACAAATTAGAGAAGAGAGTTCATGGGATAATTCTTATTTTCCTAGCAAAGATACTTTATGGAAAATGATATTTAAACAAGAACTTCCATTAAGTAAGAGAGTAAGCAGCATCAATGATTCTACTCAACCAAGGAAATTTAAAAGACTATGCAACCATTAGATTTCTGCCAAAAGGAGGAGAATTTATGTTCAAGAATCACTTGCATACCTGCTCAATAAATTGAATGTAGCTTGTCACTCCCTCTTTAAACTGGGTTCCTCCTCCAGGGAAAACAAGAAAGTCGCCAGACCTTCGCACCCAGTTCTGGTCCTTCTTATAGTCAACCAGTTTAGGGTGTGGAACATTGTCAAACCAAATCTGGGAATAAGAACCTGAATTCATGTCATTCATATTCTCATGATTTCACACCAATAAAATGAAAACAGAGAGAATTCTGATTAGTTAAAAACCGACTCTACATTTAGTTATTGACACTAACAGGAAACACAGCTCGGAGGACATAGTTGGAAATTGCTCTGTCAAACAGAAAAGTTACCTTTGGTCACAAAATTATTGAACAGGAAAACCACCCAATTACTCAACATGCACACTGCATTTAAAGGCAAAGAGGACAGCCTAAACATGATGAAGCATCCAATCCGGTTACTTCCTTAAAGTTTCAGGATACATTTTAAAACAAAAGAAATGGTTACCTTTTCCTAGTAGAAAAATGATTTTAGGAGGTGTACAAAGCAACCACGGTGTACCAAATTCAGGTTATTGTACAAGCTTATTATTCTCACAGATCCTGAAATTATGCAGTAATTTCAGTTTTTTCAACTTATGACAATCCTTAACAACATTCAGCCAGTTGATAGTGTTGAAGACAGAAGATGCTAGAGACTGAAGGAAATTGAGGAATTCTCAGTGAAATCTTTTGCTAAAAAATTTACTGGCAGTGATGTCAGGGTATGGTAGGTTAATTTAGCTTGAATGAATAAGGAGAACAAGATGAAATTATTACTTTTAAAAGTTGCACTGAACAGATTGCCAGAAAATTGTAACAGGCTAAAACTTAAACAAGACACAAGAGCATGCTTTATTTTCTGTGCCACCACAACAGAGTCTCCAGAGCACCTTTTTGTCAACTGTGGAATTGTAGAAATAATATTTAAGATCATAATGAAAACCATGAAAGGAAATTTGGTGGAAGCCTACAGATACACCTGAAATATTGAAGGGATGGAAGAGGGCCAACATAGTGAAAGAAAAAAGAAGGCTAGGGTCCTGGCAATTATAGCAATACTGTGGGCAACCTGAGGTGAGAGAAACAGACATATTTCTAATGATAATTGGGATATTTCTTTTATCATAATTATAAGAGGACACTAATCTTAACTTTTAAATGATTGGCTGGCAACAGCTGACTCGAAGATTCTTAGGAGTTTGATTCCACTGGGGGGATTAAGAAGTGAAGAGGATTTGTTATGTGAATTATGTAAACCTTTATTATGCCATACTTTATTTTCACTAGTGTGCACTTGCATCTCTCTAGCTATCAATTTGATAGGAGAGATAGGATGTTTGTAATGCTAGATGTGCTTGCATTTTTTATTCAAGGTAGTAACTTTGACACCTTCCAAAAAAAAAGACTGCACATAGGATGAGGTCAAGCAGAGTTCAAATGGACTTGGAAACATTAAATGGAGCCCAGGCCCAGACTTTGCTCAGCTCGGCCAGGCCAAAGTGTTCCCAATTGGTAGCCCTCTCTTAGAAAATAGATAGGCATATCCCTTGTACTTGGGTGTTAGGTTTCTAAACAAATCCCTGGGTTCTAGAGTCAGCTGTGGAAAAAAAAAAGATATGATAGAACATATGCCTACTTTGGTTGAGACTTGAGTTCTTGAAAAACCAATTCAACTCATCTTGACTTGTGTGAGTCAGACAGGTAAGCAAATTATTTTAAAAGTAAATAGATTGACTTCTCCCAACTCACATCAACCGATTTCAGACTTCTAAAGCTGAAAAAACAAGACAATTTAAATCAGTCAGCTTGAGCAGCAGAGGCGGAGAGAGGGGGGGCAAGCGGGCGGGGAGGGGGGGGGGGGAGGGGGGCGGGCCATGCCCCCCAGCCAAAATAAATAAATAAATGATACACCATAGCTGTCAAATGTGAAAGCAATAGGTGGGTTAATGAATGGATGAGGAAAGCATGCTGGCTGTTATGATTAACCCATAGACCCGCTTAAGGAAGGCCCAAATGAACCAACGCATGGTAATACCTGCTATTGATTAGGGAAATGCTTTTTGTACTCCCTTAAGTGACATCCTTAATATACTCCCAATCTCTCAACCATCCAACTGAATTTATTACAGTGAACCTTTTGTTATGATGATCAAATTGCATCTAATTGATCGTGAACATAGAGGAGTGCATTAAGGGTGTAAGAACCATCACTCATTAATTAATCCTCAATCCAGTTTGAGGAAAACCCCAATAGATCAATGCACAGTAATATCACACCTTTGACCCTACAAATCTTTGTCTTCAAAACCTTAATTTTTCTCTAATGAGTTCATGTTCTTCCGGCTAAGCAGCTGTGTACACTCCACAACATTTGTCAACTGAGGTTTGCCCTTTTATCTATCCTCTCCTAGTTATTAATTTTTTATCTAGCATGGGTTGCCCAATGCTCTTCCTCGATTTTTTTGCTTTTGGAATATATCAAAGGTAATCTTATAATGACCTCAAGTTGAGAGCTTTTCTCACTTTTTATTTAATTGTTATTATTTTATTACTTATCTATTGACATCCATCTAATCTGAATCATTTTGTTGTTATTCTTTTTTAGTTAATTTCTATTTGGTAAGGATGTACGATGTGTGTTTTTCTGATCTTCAGCTCTCAAAATCTATGAAAGCCATTGACAACCTTGAGATTTTTTTTCATGCCTTTCTTATTTATTTAATTATTATTATCTTAATCTCTGTCAATTGACAGTCATCTACATATTGTTTTTGTTCTTTATAGTTAGCATTTCTATCGGACATTAGGCCAAAACACAAAATTCGCCTTTTGAATTTTACTCTAACATCATAGGAAAAAGTGTTTTTTCAACAACTTTGATTTTTATATTACTTTATTGTTATTTAAATATTATTATCTTGTCTCTGAGTGGCCTACAATTGTTTCCAGTCATCCTTTTTCTTTTCTTCCATCCTTGATACTTAAGACTTTTATCATAAACAAGTATTTAGTTATGTATATTAAGAAAAAACTTGCAAAGAAATTTAATGTGGAGTCAAATCATATATAATTTTAGTGATATGAAAGGGTGTCATTGTCGAGCATTGCTTAAGTGAGTTTTAAGTTTTTCTTTTCTTGTATTAAGATATTCATTTTATCTTTTATGATATTTATATAAAAATTATTTAATACTTTAAATAAACAATTTTTATTTTGGATGATGACATCTTTAATTAACAACTACCCCCCCCCCCCCCCCAAAGGAAAACTTCTGGCTCCGCCACTGATGAGCGGGAACCAAGTTCTCAAATCATGATGCCCATTATGGACATCAGAAGATTCAGCACTCGCTCGCAATCCAGAAATGCCACTTGCATTTCTTGTTGTGGAACATGTGGAACCTGAAGTCAGCACAGCATGCCTCTGGGAACATTTTAAAAATGTATATATACGCATCTATCTATCTACCTATCTCTACACACACGGGGCTAGCCAAAGATAGTGTCATCAAACTGGAGACAATAAAAACATCAGTCATGTTAAATGTTTACAATATATTTTCCCTGAAAGGAAATATTTATAACCGCCCAAGCAGAAAATATTGTTAATAAAAAAAAACTTACGAAGGGAATGGAAGACTATTGCAGTCGAGAAAAAGCAAAAAAGAAATCGTACTGAAGACATAAGTTATTAAAAAATGGTATAGATAAAAATCTGGAGGAAGGAGGAGACCCCGCTTTGCTTCCACGACTATCCTCAAATCTTAAACCATCAATTTTACGCAGAACAGCTCAAGTGACCTCTGATCTCCCACTACCAGGACGATCAATATACTATCCCCAAATCTTAAACCGTCAGTTTTACGCAGAACAGCCCAAGTGACCTCTGATCTCCCACTACCAGGACGATCAATATACACAGGCGAACTATCTGAATAGTGCTAAAGCAACTGCTTACCGAACCATCAATCTCACCATGTCCCTGCTTCTCGGCCAGGCCACCGGCTCCTTGTACCCGCTGGGGAGGCGCACGAGGCACCTAGGGCTCGGCTTTGGGCAGTGCCGCTCCCGGTGCTCCATGTGCCGCCGCGACGGAAGCGCCTTGATAGCCTTCATGTTGTCAAGGCAGGGGATGTAGTCGGCGGACCCAACCACTCCTCCTCCCCTGCACAGCTCCCACTGCAGACCCCCTTCTCCATCGCCTCCACCCCCGTCTTCTCGCTGCCGATCTTGTTCCAGGCCACTGCCATCACCCACGTCCTCACCTTCCAGCCGCTGCGCCTCGCCTCCTACTGCCTCCCCTTCTCCTTCCTGCTGCTTCACCTCCGCAGACAAGGGGGGAGGAATAGGTTCGCGACGAAGGGGGGCCCGGGCGGGCGTTGCGGAGCGCGCAGGCGGCGAGGGGTCGAGATCAGCGGGGACAGAAGGGTAGTAGTAGGAGGAGAAGAGGCGGGTAGTGGCGGTGTTGGTGGTGGTGGTGAGGAGGAGGAGGGAGAGGGCGAGGAGGAGGACGGCCGCGGTGGCGAGGATGGTGTAGCGCCTCTCGCTAGGCACCAGATCACGAAGGGACGCCATCCTCCTCGTCCCCACCTGCGGAGAGCGGAAGGCAGAGTTGGATGCTGAAGGGAGACCTGTTCCCCGCGAGAAATACCGCGGGTGAGGAAGTCGTTCTGTTGGAATTTTGCGTTTGTACCCCTGTCATGTCAAACATGGCGTAGAAATCCATTTTAAAAGATGTATTTGCATGCATGACATGTGATAGCATTTCGCACTCCACGGTTAGGCACCCTTTAATGGGATTGATATTTATAGAATGGCCAAATCACCTCCATCTTACTACGCATTCACAAATCTCTCTCAACTCCCAAGTCTAGAGTCTAGACAACAACTGAAACTACACGAGGGCTAGTTTTCTCTGGTTATTAAGGTGCTGTCTAATTTGACATAAAATATTGTAATTATAAAGCATCACATTTTGAGACATAAAACCATGATATTTTACAATGCCTTACATCAAACAAAATGACCTCTAAGTCACCATTCCTCCCCCTTCCCCTTTAGTTTCTCTTCCTTTCCTTCCCCTCAACAAACTCGCTTCCTTATCCCTTTGTGATCTCTCTCTCTCTCTCTAGTTAGGACATGGTCTTGGAGCTATGTTGGTAGTGTTAGAAGGGCGCCACAAATGGTACAATCCATCTAATGGTTACAAAATGCCCAAAGGAAGAGGTACTAGAGAAGACGATGACATTGAAATGTGCTTGCAGTATATATAGGCGACCTCTATGGCTTGACTGGAGGGGCATTGTTGGCATTTGTTGCTAGCACCCCTTAGGCTCCCCCTAAAACCAGGAGGGGGCAAAAGGAGGCTACCCTTACCACCGCCCTCTTCTCTCTTGGGTGGATAAGGGATGGAGGAGAAAATGAGAAGGATAATATTGGTAGAGAAACTGAAAAAAAAGGGAGATGGAGAGTATTATGCTCGCATATGAAAGGTATACATAAAAATATTTTTTGCAGGGTACATCACGCTACTCTTTGATCTATTCAGGTATGCGTGCAAAAACGTGTTCATTTGCTCGGCACCTGATCCGAGAGACCGCTTGGGGTTCAGGTAAAAAGCTGAGCGCATACGTGGAGAGAAGTACAAGAGGTCCGTTCGTTTTCCATCTGTGACGCGGGTGCACCGCGATACGTATGTGAACTTCCGGCGCGCCTTTCTCGCACCGAGACTGCACGTCTCCCGGCGAGTCTTTTGGACATCCATATCACATGATCCGGTACGAGTCGAGTCGACTCGTATAGATTGAGCTGAGTCACATGAAAAAAATTTCTTAAATCATACAGACTTGATCGAACTGCACCGACTCAGATTCATCTTAATATGATACGAGCCGTCCAAATCAACACGAGTCGATGCGGTACAGTAACTCATGATCCTGATCTAGATTCCACATCCATCATCAAACATTGGGATTGACATTGTGTCGTTGACTTTTACCTAAAACTAGTGCTTCTACACCCCTAGAAACATGGCAAAACATCCATTTTGCAATTATTAGTTCTTGTATTTCCCTAAAAATTAATTTATTTGCATCTATACCCCCAACTCTCGTATGGTAAATGAAATACTCTTAAATACCTCGTAAACATTGTGACTATGTCCCTCCATCAAAATGTTATTAACTTCAACATAATATGTCAAAAGTATTACAAATATATTTATACATGTATACTCTTAAATTCACTACAATTTTACATATATATGCTCTTTACTTTATCAGAATTTACAAAATATTTCTGACATATTCAGTTGAAGTTAATGGTATTTTGACAGAAGAACATAGGTGCAACATTCCTGAGTTTTTTAAGGGTATTTCATATAATACATGAGAGTTGGAGGTATAATACAAACACGTTAGTTTTCAGGGTATAATGCAAAAAGCACCAGTTTTTAAGCTCAGTGAAAGTAAAATCTTTTTGTTAAAAAAAATAGAGTAATTTTTTTAATTTTTAGATCATGTATTTTCTATCCTTAGATTTATCTTTGAAAGGTTTAGACTTAGTCTAAATCAATATCGGATAAAAAAAGTACTATATAAATCCACATTATTTTGAAATCTACTAATTTATGGTCCTTCAAATGCATGAACAATACCATAAAATGATTTATGTCAGTCTAGACAAAACAAAAATAGTGTTCTATAATATTTTATAGTATTCTACAACATATCCAAAAACCTTAGGGTTCACAATCTCAAATTTTCTGAAGAAATGTAATATCGTGAAAAATATTTTCTTGCAGAGTAAAAAGAATATAGGAAATAGTTTACTAGAAAGAAAATCATACATTTGCAAATTTTGTAGGAGAATTGGTGAAAAATAAAAAAAATGTATGTTTGTATTCTCACGCGAGAAGAGAGAGGAAAAGGGGGTGTGAAAAGTCAGTAGAGAGAGATAGTGAAGTAGCGGAGACGGAGCGGAAAAATATTTCTCAAATTCTATTTTTCCACGGGAGGAGGTGGGAGAACGAAATTTGAAGAGAAAATATATATTCTGAGCATCTGATAAATATTTTTTCAATTATCCTTTTCACGTGTTTGCAAGGTATGTGCAAATTAATTATGAAAATGAAAGAATGAAAATAAATTTAGCATTATAATTACCCCTTAATTAAGATCTCAAACGCCAGATGAAATTAAATTTAATTTGATCTCGTATAAAAATATAAAGGGCAGTAACACTGTTGAGGAGCTCACAAATCAAACCGGAGGAAGTGTGTCCGGTCCAATAGACAAGCCAAGCCAAGAGGAGTCAGGAGGCCTGTACAACAAGCAAATCACGTCAGCTTTGTCCCAGATGAAATCCCTAACGTGAAGTTTCCAGAGAGGCTTCTCTGATGCTTAAGTCAACAACTAAGAAATGACGAAGAGTAATTGAAGTCGGGGAGCAGTCGGGAGGCCTGCGCAGCAAGCAGACCCGTTGGCCTGGTCCAAGGTGAAATCCCCAAGATGAAGTTCCCAAAGATGCTCTTCCGACGCTTAAGTCAACAACTAGCAAGTGACGAAGAGTAATTGACTACGAGAGAAGTGCTCCACTTACCTTGATTAGATGTCACAGGCCTTCCTTCGTGAGAGGGTGAAGGTGAGACTTCTTGAAATCTCCGATGTAAGACTATTCTCAGGTTACACGATTCTCTCCAGTAATGCCCAGGTATTGGGCCAAACGGACCAGTTGGGCCAACCCTGCTGCCCGATGTCTTCAGTCCGCCTTGGCTAATGAGAGGAGCCCAACTCGACAGAAAGCCTCCTCGTCAGTCAAATTAAGGACGTGTTTGACACAACTTCTATTGGGAAACACTCTTATATTTTCATTTAGTTATATTTTGTGGAAGTCATTGGATCTTGGAAGTCACTTACGTAGTATTTTACTTGTATTTTGACTTCCAACCAAAAGCTATAAGGATAGAACTTTTAAAATTATAAAGAAAGTGAGGTTGTTATGAAAGAGTTGACTTCTGCAACAAACTAAAATTAGTTCTAACATTTCTCCCCTAACTCATTCTATATGAGAAGTAGAAGTCAAAAGTAACTTTCAAATAAAAGTTTTGCCAAACACACCCTAAACTACTCACCATGATCAAATGGCACAAATTAGTCTGTCTCGATAAGAGTTCACCTTCTCTAAAAGCCCATTTTGTGCATCATAAAACGCCATAAAATTTTGTTTTGAAATCATCATTTTAAAATCAGTAAAGATAAAATTCTTGATTTTAAATCATCAATTTTGATTTACGGTGATTTTAGATTGAAAACCAAATCACAAAAAAAAATGTAGGGATCAACTGATTTTGAAGTACAATAATTTTTGCCATTCAAACATACAAAAAAAATAACGTAACGTATTAACAACACTCCAAATGTGAGGAACATATCGTTTTATAGTATTTTACGGGACATCAAACGATACCTAACTTAATCATTAACTTTGATGACCAGGTCAATCTTTCCAACTAATCAATTCTTTTTGCATCTCAACTAACCATTTGTTACTGAACGTATATCTCACTATACAGTATGAAATTTAGAGACATTGATAGAAAAAAAAAAAACTCAAAATAGATAACCATTGCTTCGTCTTCAAACCTCATGCCTTATTATCCCATGTTCAATTATCTATGTCATAGTTACGGAAGAGTTTATGGCTCACTGTGACGAATGTCACATATTTAAATTCCACATCTAAGAATTATGCAGGAAAAAGAATATTTATCTCTCGAATTCGTAGATGCATACGTCGAAATGTTCTTCATAAATAGTAGGATACATAAGAAAAAACAGTAATCCTTGCAGTGAGATCCATCGTGATAGAACTATCACAGCAGTGTGAAATTTTTTGTATTAAAAAAGATATATGTTGAGTTATTTAGTGAAAAAAAAATATTAAAGAAGAAATATTGATTTGAATGTTGAGTTATTTACTCTCTCCCTTGAAAAAGACTCCCTAAGTACTTCTGTCCATAAATCTGTCTCGGCTGATTGCCACGCCACGTACGCTGACCAATTGTCACCTCCTGTGCATACGAATGTGATATCCTCAAAAATTTGACAAATCAAAAAACGTTATTGGACTCGGCCCATTAAGAATATTTGTTATTATTTATTAAGGTTTGATTTTTTTATTTTTTAAACTTTTTTAGATCATTCGATCGGAAATCGATCTGTACAAACATATAAGGCACTTCGATGTCTACCTAAAAGGATTTAAAAATTACTTTTTCTTATTTATCCACTGAAAGACAACGTAAATTACACCCTCAGTACAACAAATATTACTTTATACTCAAACACAGGGGAGACGTGGACGAACTCATTTAGATAGAAGACGAGTGTAAAAACACAATCTATATTTTGTTTCCGGAAGGTATTTTAATAGGATAACCTTTGGGAAACCCCAGATGTTTCGTGACTGCCACTAACAGCACAAAGTGTGTGCCTCGCCCAAGAACATGGCCATGCTCACATGCACAAGCTACGTATGCACGCGCATGAGATGAATTCAGAGTGAGAAAGAGAGACGCAAGCATGATATGGACAATCCTCGCAAAGAGGTTAAAAGAGAGAGAAAAATAGGATTTGAATGTTGATTTGTCCGTGAGTAATATTTACTGTAATCTTTCTGTACCTCAATGAGAGCATTAAAGTAGGTTAAAATTTTTATCTTTTTAAGTCAAACCCCACATATCCTATGCGTTCATACAATTTGACCTCTGTTCGACGCTCAAAAAATTTTAAAAAATTAAAAATCAAGTCCAGTAAACAGTAAAAAAGATCTTTAATGAGTCGAACCCAATAATATTTTTTCATTTTTAAAATTTTTTAGGTCATCGAACCTGAGATTAGATAGTACGAACTTGTAAGATCCGTAATTAAAAGAATCATTTTTTTAACTTACTGTAATATCTATGTTATAGTACTAAGAGACATGGCAGCAAGCATTACTCTTTACCCATTATTCTCTTGTTTCTAGAGATAGAAGTAACGCTGAGAAACTTTAGGTTACTACCTGATGACTGGATTGGGCCCAAAATCAGGTGCGAGGAGACTATGCTTGATCCAAACGTGACTGAGAAATAGTTGCTGCAATGCTCACGTTACAATATCAGATGATCTCTCAATTTGACAATTTTTTTAATATATTTTTTTAAGATGTCAGTATGACATGATTTCCGATCAGATAGCCTAAAAAGTTCTAAACAATAAAAAGTGGAGACTTATTTTATTGGGCTCAGCCCATTAAGAATTTTTTTTACTATTCATTACATTCAGTTTATGATTTTTTAGATTGTGTGGTCATCAGATCCAAGTTTGGATTGTATAACATCTCGCGCACGATAAAATCGAACTTAAAAGTTTTCGAACAAATTCTTTGTACTTTTCTGGCCTGCATCCATGCGGTGCAGCAAATGTCAAGAACACCTTGCCAAACTCTATTGGACCTCAACAGATGAGTTGCTATTACTGGACTTTGAGCCTAGGCAAATTGGGCCGATTTATCAGCACAAAATTGCACTGTTGGAACTTTTGGTCTTCTAAGAATTTGAAAATTATAAATATCTTAAGTTTTGCTCGCCGCACTGACGAGCAGGCAGTGATGGCCTAACCAAACTTAGATTGGATGATCTAAAAAATTTAAGAAATAAAAAAAGAGTTCTAATGCACAGTAAAAAATATTCTTAATAGACTAAGCCCAATAACGATTTTTGTAGAAACACATGGGGCATATTGAGAGCGACCTAAAAATATTTTCAAAATTTTTATTTTTTTGAATGCACACCGTCAAGTAAAACTCAAATATACTTTATAATCTATACAGGCTTAAAAAACCGTGATATAAATTGTGACACACAAACGGACGTGAAAACATGAGAAATTGACCGGTTTAGAGAAGAGGTGAAAAATAAGGGAAAGGAAATAAATGTTAGTTTAACCTTCAATTTTCAGTTTTCAAATGTAAAGTAGGAGTACCATTTTTTAGGCTATGAGTTTTCTGAGGACTTTGAACTTACATCCTATGAATTAACTTACATTCCATGACAAAAGGAGGGGGGGAGGATCAAAAGGTAAAAAAGGCAAGCTGCATGAGAAGAACATCCAAGAAACATCAAGCTCTTTGAATCAAATAGAGAAAAAAAAAAAATTACCCAAGAGAAAAAAACTTGACAGGGATGAGAATTGTCATATGAAGTGAAGTTACAAAAACTTAAGGGACGAGAATTGTCGTATGAACTGGAGCTAAAAAATGCTAAATGTAATTTCCGGGACAATAAAATATAATGGACAATATGAAGTACTATGTTGCAAAATTATTTAGGTAATCATGAGAGCTATAAAAAACTCTCACATGACAATTAAAGAAAAGATAAAAAATAAAACATAAAAAAATAGATGAACTATATTGATGTCCGTATATTATTAAAATGTATTGTCGTAACAAATTTAATATCGATTTAAACTTGTAATAAAATGTTACAGTTTAATTTTTGACGCTCTCAAAACTTCCTCTTTTCTCCTTTTTTTTTTCCACCTCTAATTCTTTCTTTTTCCATCAACCATCTTCTCTATGCAAAAACAAATGACTAATATTGCTTGTAGCGCCGGGCACTGCTACCTATCTCCTTGATGGGACAGCAGCATAGTAGTATAATTTATTTATTTCAAAAAAAACACAAATCGAGTGTCCACCTCAACTTGGCCCTCTGTACCATCCAATTAAAGATCGGACAGTCAAAAAAAATTAAAAGAAAAGAAAGATTATACACTCATGTGATCTGAAAGTACTGGATAGCACTACTTTATGTACCTGCATACAGTGCAGCAAACATTATTCTATGCACTCGCGTGATCCGATCGTGCTGCACCGTACGTCAATACTCAATTCAAATATTTATGGGAGTACGAGAACGGCCCATGATTAGCTACTATAGTTTTGAAGATAAATCTGGGTAGTTCAGTTTCAATTATAAAGCAATTTCCCTTACCTCAATTGCTTGAGCACAAAGACAAGACAGTGCTTGAAAATCCTGAAGGGGAGGAGTCCATCCAATCCCTCCTCTCCTCTCTATACTGACTGAGTTCAATCTAAATTCGTACCGAGAGGAATGTGTTCACATCATCTGGGTAGAGAAGATTTTTAACGCTATTGTTACATTAATTTCCTGTGTAAAAGGGTGAAAGAAATCTGTTATAGCAGAAATTTGATTCACCAGAAGAAGGCTTTTTTTTCTTTTTCTGTCGTGAATTCACCGTAAGAAGGTAATAGCACATATGCGAGCATGTGTACATTGAGACGGATGGATCACATATATTAATAATTTTAGGTTTTGACAAATAAACCCTTACAAGATTCATATTTGCAGATAACCCCGGATAAGATAGATATCCGTATATAACCCTCTTAATTTAAAAAGGTTCTAGTAAATAACCCCTAAACGGTCCTATATGTGCATATAACTCCTGTATGATATGTATTGATTTATAACACCTTAATTATGGTATTTATAACATATTTAAACATCTCACGAGAAGAATTGCATAGACATCTACTCATTGGCCTGTTCTAATTGAATTTTACAAACGTATTTAGCATTAGAAAAGGTTTTTGTATATTAAGTGAAGGTATTATCGATATTCTCGTTTAATAGGTTTCACATATTCTATACAAGGTGCAATGTTATAAATAGGTGAAATTTGAAATAATTAACACCATAATTAAGAAGTTTATCTGCAATTATGAAACCTTTTAGGGGTTATTTGTAAAAATCCCATAATTTTATCATATTTTTCACATTTACAAGATTGGGATTAACGTGCTGTTGGTTTGATTTGAACGCTGTAGAATAGCTCGTTCTTGTGAGACATAAAATACTATATTTTACACTATAACACAAATCAAACAGCCCAGAAGCATAACGTCCTTTTCTTTTGTTGCATTCCTCTGGGAGCTTGCAATCCTAATGATACTAGTCTCATTCGTGGACATAAGATGTCTTGAGTCTTTCGGACGAAACCCGTTTAGATGATCCATGCTCTATTCCTTGTCCGGTACATTTGTGCAACTAGTTAAACATCAGAGTCAAAAAGGCCACGCATTAGACTCACCTTCCTTCGGCGATGAACACAGAATGAGATCGTCTAGATCGATTTATCTGGACTTCGGTACGTTTTTAGACTCAACAAAACGTGATGTACTCGATCGGTTCTATCACTTCAAATACAAATGATCTATTTATCCTTCTTTTGTTGAGTTTAGACGTGCACCGAGGTTGAAACAAAATGGTCCAGATGATTTCGTTCCGATGAAAACAATGTCTCATTCCACTTGTAAGCCCCCTTATTGGTTCTATCATTTTTGCTCTGGATTTATGTTGTCTATTTCTTCTCTTTTACTTACATCAATTTCTATTTAAAAAGTTACGAAAAAATTCAAGCTAACATTGGGTGCCTCCTTTTTTATTTTGAGGAAACCTTAAACAAGAAATAAATGAAAATAAGTTTGGACCAATAATGTGGAAGGTCCCAAATGAGATGTACATGCAGAGTTAGCTGAAAGAAAAGGCTGTGACCATATATTATAACTTCATGGAGGAGGTAATCTTTCATGAAAATAGAAGATCTGACTGTTAAAACAGGGAGGATCTATAAAGATACTGTGAGCAAGTAAAACTTCAAATGTCAAATGTGCAAACCTGTGGAGATAAACTAATCAGCCCATAAGTTACGGCCGTTTCGAAGGTTCAATGCTTCACGGAGGACTTTTATCGCCTCATCAGGAGTAAAAAAGAGGTATCTGTTGAGCCACATTTGAATCATCGGTTGCCCAGTCAAAGAAACGACCTTTATCAACAGATGAATAACCTGTCTTCTGTGTGTTCTCCAAAGTAACCACTGTCCAAATAAGGTGTACTTTCTACGGACGTGTAAGTCAACTCAACTCCGACCTAAAAATATAATTTTAAAGAAATAAAAAAATTTAATACACACTAGAGATGTGTTACCACTTTATGTGCAGCAAGTATATATATATATATATATATATATGTGGGTGGGTTGATACGACGCACAAAAGATCTCTACAGATGACGCAACTCCAGGCACCGATGAGACTTCGCTTCTAATATCAGATTATCAATTGCACGCGACTCTTACTACCATCTTAAGAACGTGTTTGACAAAACTTCTACTTGAAAGTTACTTAATGGCTTCCAAGATCTAATGACTTCTATAAAAAATAATTAAATAAAAATACAAAAGTACTTCCAAATGTAAGTTGCGCCAAACACGGTCTAAAAGACGAAGTTGATGTGTAGAAGCTTTAATCTTTACCTGGATGTGTAGAAGCTTTGATCTTTACCTATTTCCACTGCTTGTTACAGCTTCCCTTTTCTTGTTTTCTCTCTGTTGTCAATTTGGCTACAAGCTGGTGCATGCTTTGAACCACACACACAACTGGAATTAGGAGTATATATATATATATACTGCGACTGGAATTAGGAGCAGTTCAGAGACATTTTGCTGGTATCTTTTTTTGAACACTAAAAGGTCTTTCATTAAACTAATATGATAGGGGGTACACAGTACAACAATAAGGGAACAAGAACACGGGAGCAGGAAAAAAGGAAGTGGTGCACAGTATGGTCACAGTGATACGGACATTCCAGTGCAGCGTCATCTAGATGAACAGAACAAAAGGAGAAGCACAAAACATAGCGGACAAGGGTCTCCAACAGATAGAGACTAAACACTGAAGTTGATGCCAGAGAACCGTAGAGGGGTTGGATCTTAAACACGACCTCTCCAAAGAAGCGGGCGAAGCATGCCGAAGCAGTAGGCTCGGAGATGTTCGCCATGAACGTGAAACGTACGAAGGAAGCACAATACCTCAAACACCATATTAATTCTTCAAAGTCCCAGACCAAGGACGACAAAGAGACGTCCAACAAGCATCCAAGATGCAAACATACAAGATCCATTTAGCTGGTATCTTATTTCTCCGTGTTGCAGACAAGAAATCCACGCTTGCGAAACCTAGCTTGATCACAACCATAGCCGTCAGTGATACCATGAATTGCGGCTGGTATACTTACTGGAGGGGATTGATGGCTGACAAGGAAGGCCTGGCCACATCATTCACGGCTGGTATACCATAACTGTTGTACCATATTTTTTATCACATTTATCTGACAATTATATATGTATAATATATATATATATATATATATATCAAAGCTGTCGCATTTTTACATATACTTTGGACTTCGTTATAAGTACCCTGTTATCAAAGGTTGTAATTGTATCTATCCATCGAACTCCATGCCACATATGTAAATGTTTGATAAATTTAGAAGTATATATATAAAGATATCTAATTTTTTTAAACATATTCAGTTGAAGTTCACATCATTTTGATGACAAAAATATGAAGGCAATCTTTGTGAGGTTATTAGAAGTTCACATCATTTTGATGACAAAAATATGAAAGCAATCTTTGTGAGGTTATTAGAAGTTCACATCATTTTGATGACAAAAATATGAAGGCAATCTTTGTGAGGTTATTAGAAGTATTTATAACAACGTATGTGTCAAGGGTACACATACAAATCTGGTACTTTACAACAACATATACACAAAAATCCCACTTAAATATTTCAATTACATAAAAAGTTGTGTAGACAATAATTTAATTATGAATCATCAGATTTACTAATATGGATATGGTTTTGACGTGTGTGAGAAAAAGTGTGATAAAAAGGGAACGGATTTCTGTCTCCTTTCCACCGTCGCCGTGGTCCCTTTGTGTTGAGAAGACAAAGTTCTTTTGTTATTACTCTATTATAAGGCTTTGCTCACCAGGATGCCAATTAATCTAGCGCAGGTGGGCCCTGCAAGAATGCAAGATGTGGATAGTTAATCTGAGCTAGTTAATTGTCATAGAGTCTCCTTATAATTTAAATAAGTCTAACATGGATTAGGTTATCTGCATTATTTAATTAGGATTGGATAGCCTTGATTGTCAGAATGAAATACTCAGATAGGAATAAGCGAGATAAGTGAAATATCTAACTTGGTAAGTAATACCAAAGATGAGATCCACTGGATCTCATTCTCTAAATCCCATTTTTTAGAGTCTTAAAATATTATACGTCGTTAATGAATTTGGATTATGTTTACACAATTCAAATTCGTTAAATGAATTCAGGTTGAACCAAAATTAAATATATTAAGTTTAACTTTAGTCTGGTTGAATTTGAGTTTACCCCACTTAAACTTGGGAGATTTGGTCTTCTTTAGTTTTGGGGGAGGGGACAAGGTTGGATCAAAGCAATCATCCTGAGTTCACCATGGACATTCTCACATAACACCCTATCGGCTTCCTTCTCCACCAGTAACCTAGCCACCGAGCTTGTCATGCTCTTCGGCACTCTAGGCCACAACCGGCTGTTACAGGTGGGTGGTGTGAGCGTTTAGAGGGAGTGCGAGTCCTTCAACCTATTAGAATTATAAGTGACTTTAGTCCCACGTTAAATTCTACAAAGAGTTGAACCGGCTTATAAGAAAAATGGCCTCGTACTTTAATGCCTAGATTTTCTTTTTTTCTGTTTTTTGGCAGGGTCCGAAGACCGGGTCTGTACAACTATTTACAAACGACCGAAGTTTAATCAGAACACGAGATTTTCCTCCATAGTTGGAGATAATTCCGGCCGGCTCGAGGGGTCCACCTAATTAGGCGATAATTCCAGGTCCGCCTGATTTCTGGGAAAGTAATCCCACAGACCAGGGGATAAATATCCCAACAGCACCGGAGCTATATGGCTGGGGGTTTGTTAGGTCCAACCATGATCGAACCTACAACCTTCCTTTTGCAAGGCAGTTGGTTCCACAACAAAAATTTTACGGAAGGTCCACAACAAATAGTATTTGAGTCCAACCTTTATCAGTCCAATATGACATATTAATACATGTTTTACTTGCTGCGGATGAACAAACATAATTTCGATCCACACTTAGTTGACGAAGGCGTCGGCCTTGTAAAGTGGGATGTATTATTACGAGTGGGTGGTGTGAGTACCAAGATAAATGTAATTGGATTCTACAAAAAGTTGTCTATAGAAGGAGCGGCCCTTTCCCACCATATTACAGAGCCTCCTCTGACTATTACTACCCTTGGCATGTCGTAGAGAGATATGATGCACGTGCAGCTCGTCTAACTTCTACGCTAGCAACCAGAGGTGTTATTACGGGTAGATGGTGTGAGTCCCTTAACTAGCAAGAATTGCTAGTGACTTTAATCTCACATTAGATTCTACAAAGAGTTGCCTATAAGAAGGAGCGGTACTGCCAAAGCTTTCCCACCACATTACAGGGCCTCCTATGACTACTACCCTTGGCCTGTGGCAGAGGGACATGGTGGCTCCCTGCAGCCTCTCCCATGCATGCAACCCCCGTCGTCTCCTTCCTCCTCCTGCTTGCGTGCACAGCGCACGTACAGCTCTCGGCTAACTTCTACGCTAGCAGCCGCCCCAGCCTGCAATCCATCTTGTGCGGCGCTGTGACCCGAGCCGTCAGCAACAAACAGCGCATGGCTACCTCCATCCCCGGCCTCTCTTCAACTTTTAGAAGTTATCTTAAATTAAAGCTAAGTTTAAAAAATATTTTTTTTTGGACGGTAGCCAGGTTGGTTGGACATTAGTTCTCCCATTCCAACGAACAGGGATCAATTCTGCACGCAGCAAGGATACTCAAGGGGTAACAGGCTCACAACAGCCACGCGCGAGATTTCCACGCCCATAGGGTGTGAGAATCCGCAACTGAGCCCTGCTGGACTTGAGCTGCAATAGTCCTGTTGCAAACAGGATAGGTGTCCAACTCAGCCATGTGGTGGAGACAAAAAATATCTATTATATGTAAGAAGACCTTTCAATTTAAACTTATCTCATCGTATAAAAACGTAAAACTAAAACATAATTATCTCAAGGGTTAAAATATAATAATATCAACGGGTCCTCAGCAGGTGACGTAGCGGATGATGAGAAAGTGTGGTACACGGGTCCTCAGCAGCATTTGACAGGATCCAGGTCTGAGCCTTCAATCATCTCGGCCCACGTCTCTTAGCTTCGAGACGGTTTGGAAAAAAGAGTAAGACTTGCTGCAGTTCATGTGGTGCAGGCTTAAATTTTTTTATTCTTTATTTTTTTAAAAAAAATTACGGTCTGACCCATCATATCTAACATGCCCGTGCAACCTAATGTCTATTTGGACAACTTAAAAATATCTGAAAAATAAAAAAATCGAATGCCCTTTTATTGGGCTCGATCCACTAAGTACATTGTTTCATTATTGGCTAATTTTTTGAACTTTTTGGATCGTCCAATTTGAGATTAGATTGTAAGGACATGTTGGGCATGAGGGTCCCAACCTTAAATTAAAACTTTAAAAAAAAAAAAAGTTTAAATAATGGGGCGTGCAACCCCATGCAGTGCTTATCTTACTCTTGCCAAAAAGGTAGTCAAGCTAATTAGTTTAACTTGAATTTTTTTTTTTTTGTCGAGTAATACTTGCTATATTGCTGTGTAGGTGCTGCATCATATGGCGGCGCATGTGCACTAAAGAAAATATTTTTTTTTATTTCAGATCTCACATACCCTCATGTCCGTACAGTACTATCCTCGATCAGATAACTCAAAAAAATCTAAAAAATCAAGAACCAAACGTTAATAAATTTTTGGATTGTCCAACCGGAGATCGAGCTGTATAGACATGTGAGATATGTGGAACCCAACTTTAAAAAAAAAAAATAGGAAAAAAATAAGAATATCCCCCTTCTATTTGAGAATGCTGCACTCTGCGGTTTCTAAGTACTCAGAGGATCCGCTCTCGAAGGTGTTTTTGATGGGAAGGGGGTGCCAATGGCTGTCTAATGATGTTTTGCTCATCTCTTTACTTGCTGATTTGTTGCATCAGCTCATTTGTGCCAGTTATATTTCATACAGACATTCGACATCACCTTGTTTTTTGAAGGCAGCAAAAGCCACATTCATTGAAATCAAAAAAGATCATTACAAAGGGAGGAAAAAGAAAATAAAAAAACACAGTGGATTCTACCAAGGTACTAGAAATCCCCACAAATCACCCCAAACACTTGCAAAAGAAATACCCCATAAATCAGACAAGAAAAGATTCCCAGGTAGACAGCCTAGAAATGATCTCAGATTCGAACCTGTTATCCCGTCTTGCTGAAAATCCATTCTTTAATAAGGTGAATACATCTCCAAATAATCATAGGTGGCAAGCAAATTGATCATTAAAAATTGTGAGATTCCTCTCTTTCCAGATAGCCCAAAGCATAGCTGGTAGCATCATCCTTCCATATCTCTTTTTCCTGCTCAATTGGACAAACAGCCTTCCATTCATCCATGATGCCGGTGACAGACTGAAACTGTGTAGACATTATCCTCAGAGCTCTGAAAAAGACTCTCTCCACACGACATCAATAACGCCGCAGCTTAGAAATAAATGGTCCATAGTCTCCACAAATAATCCACAGAAAACACATTTAGATCTAGCTGGAGATCAGAACTTAATAAGCCTATTCCCCATTGGCAATCTACCCCAAGCCACCTTCCACAAAAAGATTCTGATTTTAATTGGTAAATGCTTGTTCCGCACTTGAGAAGCCCAGGCCACCTTTACCCCTCCCAAATTGAGATCCAAAGCAGCCGAGCTGACTGAGAACTTCCCTCCTGGATCCCACCTCCAAAGCCTGACATCCTTCTCTTCGTTAAAAGGATAACCTTTATATAGGCTGGAAATAAGAAGGAAGTCTCTCTCTTCATCATGTAGCAGATTCCTGCAGAACCTCACATCCCAAACCACATGCTGATCCAAACCAGATTTTAGATCACTATCTTCTGCTTGGAAAGAGTGATGTTATACTATGAAGGAAATATATCTTTAAAAGAGTACTTCTAGCCAAGCGTCCTCCCAAAACCTGGTGAGATGACCATTCCCAACTTTGATGAGTGTTGAACAATTGAAAAAAATCAATGTTTTCTAAAATTTTCCTCCAAACATTTGACACATTTCCGGACTACTGACTGTTTCTATTCCAGAATTCATTCTGACTGAAACATTTACATCTGACAATATTAGTCCATAAATCGTTGTCTTCCTTTTCAACCTCCAAATCCATTTAATCGAAGAGCCCTGCTGAATGACTGAATGGGAATCAAGCCTGCCCCACCTTCCTCCTTGCTTTTGCATACATTTTCCCATCGTATATGATGTCCTTCCCTAGCCTCTGGTCCCCTCCCTTTCCAAAAGAAAGCTGCTCTAATAACTTCCAATTTTTGACATCACCTTGTGAAGGGCCACCCGTAAGTGTTTGCCAAACTTATGAATTTTTTATTTCATTTAGAATCAGCCTAGTTTCATGAAGCAATTACAATAAAAATGCATTGTAAGACATACTGTGATGGTGAATTAAGTGTTTCTAAAATCTAACATATCAAATTTAAATTTTACACTCCCAAAAAAAAAGAGATTAACCAGTGTTAGATGTCATTACCAAAAGGGAGTGGCACCCCCGCATTCATCGGTCATGACTACAAATTCACTGAGCTTCACTGTAGAGAAACCGAAATCCACCATTTTCCACCATCCAAACACCCCATGGAAAACAAAATAGAAAACCAATTCACCACTCCAAACCCCTGAATTGGGGCCTCTTTCCAGTAGAGTGCAATGTTTTCCTGCCAGATCTTTTTGCTTATCCCAGTACATTTCTCACTAACAAATACATAGGAGCGTGCCCTAAGATAACTTTTATGTGAAATAACTGGACTATACAAGATGATGCACCACTTATTGCACCTTGTTGCATGCAAGCTCTCTTATAGGATGCTGGTTCTTCTGTAAAAGATGCCTGTCGTCCAAGCTCCACCTTGTTCAGCTCCTGGAGCACAACATATTCCATCGTCAAGCCATCTTATGCGGACAAAATCGTCATCACAAGTCTGCTTTGTTTTATTTTCTGCTAGTTTTGCGCTTTCTCCCTTCCAGGTTCAAAAAAGAAAAAGGGAGAGGAGAAAGAGATGCAACTTTAAACTGACACAAAATCGATTCAACACAGCTCCCAAGACCATCCAAAACAACTGAACAAAAACACACTTTGATTTCCAAGCTTGAAGTATAGCTTCCCTTTTGTTTAGCAATGGGCGGTTTTCATATCTTTATTCAGTTAAGATCTCTGTTAGGACTGTGTTAATAAACTGTTTTCTGACCTGGCAAGAGGCAGAAAGATTATTTCCGACCATATTTACAGTGACTGATGCAGATTTGAACGCCTCTAAATAGAAAAAATACATCAGCAACAGGAGATGTACGTCAATCCAGAGGCTGTTAATATGAATGCCACAAGTAATAAGGTCAGCCAAATGCAAACATGTAATAAAACAAGGCATTTCAAGTGTTACATCTTTGCATAGCAAGAACAACTTTTGTCACTCCTTTCTCCTTCGGATACAGACAGATCTCAAGCATCCAACTAGAAAGCATTTAATTTTCTAGGAGAATCCTTAGCTAGAAATTTAAGAATTACCCATGCGGATATGATACACAGACCTCCATTTGAACTGAAAATCCTTCCCCATCATTCACTAAATGTAACCTTTGCACTTCAGACACTCCACAGAGTCCTTAATGATCGTCTCCAAGGAGGTGAACTGGAGACCCAGATTGATCAATTTCTTTGACGGGTTTTTGGCCCTCAATAGCCCAGGCTGGGTGTCCGCCGGAAAACTGTAAAAGCACAAGAAAAGGAAAAATTAGTTGCCTGCGACAATTAAATATCACAAAAGAGCATGTTTCATTTCAGGCTCAAGTGAGCTAGGGACACTGATGCCGTTTGACAGTTGCTATCAGTGACTCCCATAATCCGTAAGCTCCCACTAAAATGACCAAAGAGATTATAACTCATATGTGCACATTACAGAATAGACAACAGAGAAAAAATCAACAGGTTTTTCCAATAGCTCCAGCTTTTCAGGGATGATCATAGCTAAATATAGTGTTAGAACTACAATGCGTTCTGATTCCTCTGGTGTGTAGAAAATTGAGGATACTAAAAATTATTCAGGTGCACCCATTTAAATTAGGATATAAGATGTTGAACAGAGAAGTTTCTAGCATATATTACATGAATTGGATAACATGAAACTCGGTGAACATTCATCAACTATCTAAAATAGGCAACAGTACAATAGCACTAACATCTACTAGCCTATGTTATCAAAGGCGATTGCCTCGCTTGCTTGGACGATGAAGCAGGTTGAGGTGAGCCATAAATGTCTCACCTTGCCTCATATTCACCTCGCTCACCTAGGCACTTGCCTATGATGTCCATGCCAAATGCTTGTATCTTTTTGTTAATTATGTGGCACTGTTTTTTTTCTTATTCTTAATTACTTTAAAGTGGCTAATACCTCTCTTAACAATGTCCAGAACCCTTTTTCTCTTACATGCTGCGACATTTTTACTTATTTTTTATTATTCCTAAGACCATCCACTACTCATATGAGTGCTTTATACAAAGTGGTCATTACATATTGGGCATCATTAGTGTTTCTCAAAGTCTTACATATGATTAGCTTGGATGCATTCTTTATTTTCATGTAGTGCCATTTTCTTTCTTCATGGTGCTTTAAAAGAGAGCACATTGCGTCAAACACCTAGGCGATCACCCAGGCATTTGAGGATGAGGTGAACCCTTGGTCACCTCACTCACCTCCCGCCTCTAGCTACATAGATACTAGCCATTTTATTTCTGGATATTGCAGCTTCCGAGGCAATAATTTAAATCTAAAACATGATTTTTTGTTTAATTTATCATGCTCAAATCCTAAAAGGTGAATACTGTGCCATAGCTCTTCCCCAAGGGCCACAAGAATCAGCACTGACCAGAGTGATAATGTTGACATATTAAAGCATTACACCCAAATTCGTTCCTTCGTCAAACTGTAATTTGAGTATGTTCATCAAGAAAAATGTTATCGTACACTAGTTTATACCTGGGCACCTTGTACTCTGGATAGAGTTCAGCAACTTTAGCACAAAAGTCACTCCAATGTGCTATAGATTCAACGCATAGATGCCTTCCTGACGCTGAAGGGCTTTCAAAGGCTAGAATGTGAGCTGCTGCAACATCTTTGACATGAACAGATCCCATGTAAAAGTTCTGGTATTCCTCTGTGCAACCTATACAATAGGGAGATTTTCAGCATGAACAAGATAGAAGATAATTTCCATGACAGATTTTCTAATAGGAAGAAAGTAACCTTTGTTGGTTTTCACTTTTTCAGATGCATATTCACATTACAGTCCATGACACAATGGAGCATTCATTTTCTCTGGTAATAATCATAAGCATTCTACTAGACAGGTGCAAAAGAAAATAAAGGAAAAAAAGGAAAGCGAAAAAAAGTATTCAAATCCAATGTGGGTAAACAGATGACAAGCAGAAGATAATACAAGCCCAGCAAAACTGTCATACATAAAAGCCACATGACCCCATGTATCAAAATCTGCAGGCTGCAGCAAATATCCAATCCACATACAACATGGGGAATGAACAAGAGAATGGGAGAAACAAAATCTCCAACTTCCTACCACCCATGCAGGATCATTCACGTGTGTTAACATTTTCATTGAATGAAACATGGGAACATATCCTGCCTGATTATGGCCAAATCTGTAAATGTCAACTGTTCTGACAGAATGTGTACAAATCACCACATATGAGATTCTCCTGCCATAATCTTTTCTAAATGATAGAGAAGTTCAAATCACCCCTATTACCCATCTTTGAATGCACAGAAGCCCTCAAATTCTGTGGGAATATGGAAGCACCAGTTTCCTTTGGAAATGTTTACATGCTGAAGTGAACAGCTGCAAAATCTGGAGCTCTGAAATCAACATTCCCAAAAGCCACCTAAGGTGACATTTGGGAACATGTTCGCGATCAGATTTCCTAGATGATATTCACAGGGAATCAGGATAACTTTGAACATATTCCCACATGAGAAAAGGTCCCATCAAGATTTGAAATTCTATGAAAAAAGAAATCAATATAAGAATTGATCAAAAAAAAATATAAAGAAGAAAAACTTCCCCTCTACTTTTTTGCCAGATGGGAGAGAAACTTGGGTAGTCATGTGCAATGACAGATTCCAGTCAGACCCCCACATTCCCAAAGAAGCCCATGAGTTAGCTGAGTACAATCCTGGAAGGCTTTAGGCATCAGGACCCCAATGAGTAATTCGACCCAAAACAGTAAGTAGACAAACTTCAGTGCACATCACAGAGGTGAACTCTAAGTCAGAACAGGAGAATTTAGATGGGTGATATATGAGTTTGAAGCTTTAGAAATAGGTTTTGAGATTTTTATTTTATTTTTTTTATTTTTTTATTAGATTGATGTAGTAGGTTTCTATTTAAGCAATGTACTTTGAGAGTTAGTGAGTTGAGATGTTCTTTGATTATGAGAGTTTGTTATTGACTTATTATGGATATTTGCTATTGGCTATGGAATTGGACTTGTTATGCGATAGTTGGCTTATATTGAATATTTCCCTTGTGGCTTCTTTTGCTCTCATATATGTTGTGTATGTATGTTGTACCGTCTCCAAGTTCCACAAAAGATCGGCCAAGATTGGAGCCGGGATTCAAGGGTATTACAATTATTCACAAACAGAAAACTGAATCAAACCAACCAGTTCGGGTTGGTTCTGATCAACTTGGAAATCATGCACTTCAGTTGGGTTCAGAGGTTTTGGAAACTAAACCAAACCATAAAACTGAATTACACCAAAATTTAATAGAGGTTTTTCTTTATATGTATCCCCTCTAAAGAAAGGGTAATTGTATGTATACCTGACTCCCACATATTGTTATAAATACCCCTGACATTTTAGAAAGGTTGCAGTTATACCCTTCCATCAAAATGTTGTGAACTCCAACTGAATATGTCAGCATGATTCTGCAAATCATGGTGAAGTCAACAGTCTATATGCAGAATACTGGTAGAAAGATAAATCCACCAGTATTTTGCATACAGACTGTTGACTTCACCAGGATTTGCACAATCTTTCTAGCATATTCAGAGATAAATCCACCAGAATTTTGCATATAGACTGTTGACGTCACCAGGATTTGCACAATCTTTCTAGCATATTCAGTTGGTGTTCATGGCATTTTGACGGAAGAGTATAATTGCAACTTTTCTGAGGCTGTTAGGGTATTAATAACAATTATGTGGGAAAGATATATACATATATATATGTAAACATAACAGCTTATTGGGATTCCCCTCTTCTTTTGATTTATATATACTATGTGGTGCCAACCACGTTTCAAAAAGCAGCTTATTAGGATATATATATACAAAAATCCCTATAATATTTTTGCTAATCCATATATCATAAATATTGTGTAACTAATATTTTCTTGGGCCTGCATCATCCAGTTGAAAGTTTTAAAGAAATTTTTGTATACAGCTTTCTCTTCTTCTTATTTTTTTGACTTCGATATGGGACTAGCATCTCACAACCAAGTGCACTATGAGCAACTATGGGTGGTGCACAGCTGCATGCAAAGCTATCTGTCTCCGAGACCATAGTCCCACATTGGAGAAAATTCTTTATGAAGGAAAGCCAATTTTACAATGGCTATCCCCATCCTGTGTATTCCAAGCCACACTGTCACACTCATTGGCCGTGGTAGCTCAGTGGTTGCAACTGCACCAAGGCATGGTCCAAAGATCTTTAAATAAAAAGATTTTAATTTTGAACTAAATTGATTCAAACTGAAACAATCAATTAATCAAACTTTTTCTGGTTTGCTTTGGTCTGGTTTCTTGAAGTGTATTCGAATTGTGTTCTGAACCAAACCATGCACGGCCATACAAACAAATGGGAAAAAGAAAGAAGATCTCCAAACTGAACTGAACCAAACTGTGCACAGCCCTACAAACAAATGGGGAAAATGAAATGGAGACACAGCATTCGCACAGGGACAAGGCTGCGCATGAAGCATCCCAGTGCAGAGGAACAACTGCACCTTGAAGGCGTGCCCATGTCATCACACGCAGGATTCCAGGATGGTGCAGTGGTGCCCTACTGCATGCAGATGGGACGCCAGGTGTCCAGCGGTGCTCCTCCTCCGTAGGATAAGAAAATAAAGTACAGAAAAAAAGGGAAAAGGCCAGCACAAACAAGCTATAAGGCTTGGTGTCCAGGGCATCAGTGGCGCAGAGGATGGTTGTTCTCCTGTGAATCGTGAAAGGATGTGAAGAACATGAGCTCCTGGTTTTTGGAAGATGAAGTTTTTTTTTTTTTTTTTTTTTTTTGTGGGGGGGGGGGGGGGGGGGGGGTAGCATTATAAATTAACATCACCCCCAGCTCCCATGTTCATTTTATAAATATTTAATATTACTATATTTTTAATGAGCCAGAATTGGTTTTAATTTTTTAGAAGAGCTCAGCTCAAGCACGAAAATCAAACTTGAATCAGGCTTGGGCTCAAACTTTTTGTACAAGCAGAACCCAAGCTTGCCTTGTCTCAGCTCATTGCCACCCCTACCATCAAGTATCATAGTAAGTACTCGGCAATTAAATGAGCCCAAATACAAAGTTTCCTAACTGTATTTGGACTTTATTAGTTCCGAAAATGAATTTCTAGAGCTGATGTAACAAAAAAAGGAAGAAATCAGTGCCCCTGTCTTAAGATCGGAGTCTCCGGTTCAATAATACTGAGTCTGCACTTGTTGCAGAAGCATTAGTAGTTCTAGAGCTTCAGACCATTACACAACTTCCTCTGAAACTTAGAGCTGCCCATTCTTTTGCCACTGAATCTTGGCACTTCAAATGCGAAGTTCCCATTGGGGGTGGGGTTGGAGGAACAGTTAGATAGGGAATTTAAGTCTCATGGGGGTGTGGATTCAAACCCCTGTTAGTGAGCCACACACATTTAAGTGGGAATCATATTCCTTTAGATATTATGTTTCCCAGTTACCTCAAGTGGGAAAAATGATTAAGAAACTGAGTCCACACTTGTTTGGCATGTGAATTCTATTTCACTGCCAATGTCAACTCCGCACAGTTCCTCCTCCCATCTTCTTCCTCTCTACTACTGCTTTTTCCCATTTTCCGTTGCAGAAGCTGCTGCAACTGAGGCTGTATGGGACCCTTGGACAGTCAGGTTAGGACAGCATGGCCTCTACCACAGCAGCTATGGCTACGAAGTGGGCCTTGCCATGACAGCCATCCATCCACATGAGAATGGTTGCTGTCCTAGGGGCTGCATAGACTGCATAGCCCTGTCGCATCAACCACAAGTGCCATGCAGCATCTGCACCAGGCAGTTCCCCCAAGAATGGGTTTGCATGCACGGTTCTTCTCTATTTTAGTCATCCTATCTTCCAGAAATCTCTATAATGCCTTCTCTATTTTTGAGACGTATAATGCCTTCTATATTGGTTTTGCATTTAATTAATACCTAACATATTGATGCATAATAATTAATAAAAAATCATTAAGATTTTTTTTTTCAAAAATGGCCTTGCATGCTGGCCATGACTTTCAACTTGAGGTTCTACAGAAAAGCCATCTAATTTTCAGCTAACTTGGGAATTACATTCACAGACAAAATCCAGTAAAATTTCATTTAACTTACACATGAATTTCGTCCCCATTTTTCTCTTATTAATATATTTGTGGTACCATCCACTTTCAAAAAAAAATTACCCATGAATTTTCTCTTATTACATCCCCATTTTTCTCTTATTAATATATTTTGGTACCATCCACTTAAAAAAAAAAAATACCCATGAATTCAAACCCTAGACAATGCTCAGCAAATTTTACCTAGTTTGCTAACACAAGAATGTAATTTTAAGACAAAAGCCTAATTAAAGTCATGAAACCCATGAAAAACTTTCCTAGGTAGAAATATCATTCATCGGGTGAATTCATTTGCGCATCTCACTAACCCTACTTCACAAATGGCATAAACAGCAGATGCAAACTGGACATTAGCTATAAGTAATGCAGACCCAATCAAAATGGCCGCACGAAGCTCTCACGTGACACATCTAGTGCCAGATGTCCTGAACCATGGTGAAAGTTCGGCCTTCCAGCAACTCCAGTGTCTCTCCAACCAGCATCACACCGGAGAAGGGGAGGGGTTTAGGACATCTCAGCCAAGGAGGGGCTCCATCAAGGAGGCTACATAGCTTCAAAACTCTCAAAGACATAATTATTTTTTCAAAGAGATGATTACACCACTATTTAAAGCAAAGCTAACTCAAACCCTAAGTGTAATGACTAAAATACCCCTAATTCAAAGTAAATGACAAAAATCTTACCTAAAATCTTAAAAATAAAAATATATCAAATAGGTGATGCGGGACAGGAGAGGGGGTAGACCGGAAGTAGAGAGAAGAGAGGGGTTGGAGGAGAAGAAGGCTAGGGTTCCCGTCCCGTCTCGGGAGAAAACACGCAACGGCGGCTCTTCATTTCAAATTTCTTCTTCAATGCCTTCCCACGAGGGGATACAGGACAATATATAGACTCTTCAAAGAAACCCTAATAGGAAAAATTACTAAACTACCCCTAGGACTCCGAAAATAGCGAAAAAGCATGTAAAAATTACAGATAAATTAAAAGGCTCCCAATGGGCCCCTAATGGGCCAAATGAACTGCACATTGGGCCTTTGACTCCACTCCAGCCGTTCCTGGATCCCCATCATTCTCCCCTGGTTCGAAAAAATTCGTCCTCGAATTTTAAAATGAGTCAATATCCATGGGGGAATGATGGCAGCATGCTCGGAAAACAACACCGATGACTCATGAACCATCGCGCGCATGAATGCTCCAACCTGAGGAGAAAATTGTGCCTCGACGTCGCTCCATATGTGGTCAAAATCATGCAAACTGATAACATCTTTAACGACCTTCGGCTGATCGACTACATCTCCCAGTAGCAGTTCTGTCTTCGGCTCGTTCCCTTTAGTGGGGAAGAGGTCATTATCTGATATAGGCGTCACTGATTCAACCTCCCCCAAATATTCATCTTCTAGGACTGGATCGGCCACATAGTGCACCTCCTTCATTTCATTTTCATACTCCTCAAGCATCGTTGGGTCGGCCTCATAGACAACATCTTTTGGCTTGGTCAGCTTGGCCAGCATGGTAGAAATCTTCTGAAGCTCACTCCTCATCTGGAACTTCTCGCGCTCCCAATCAACTGCTTGTTGCAACCTCTCTCGATCCTGATAAGTGGCATTGAGAATAAGAAAGGGTGCCTGGTATTCCTCAGGTTGTATTAGACAATCTCGTCCAGTATGATCAATCACAACTTGCCGTTCGTCTATCCATTCTCTACCCAAACCGATATACGAACCATTGGGTATAATCTTGCACCATGCATCATCATAATACCTGACGGCTCGGGAAGTACTGCTGCTCCTTAAGAGATGGAAAAATGGCACATAGACTTGATTTCTAGAGACCCTTACGTAGTCCGTGTGGGAGATAGAATCCACAATAGATTGTGAAATGACGTTGCCGAACAACGTTGCCTCAAGATACACCCGAGTTTTCACAGAATTGGGTAGCTCTACCTCAAAACTAAAATCCATGATGATAAAACGTACCACTGGCAAAAGAAATGATGGACGAGGTCCGCCTCACTGCCAGGATGCCACCGGTACGATCAGCACAAGAATCGGAGCTCAAATCATCACCCTCGATATGCGTGCAAAAAGTGGCACGCAAAACGAGGTAAGCGGGCACTAACTGCTGCGAAATCTGTACGCTGGGATGCTGGCACGCAAATTGAGGCAACTTGGGTTGGCCTCGGAATGCACGTTCCGGGTCCTCGGTATGCGTGCACAAGTGGCACGCAAAACGAGGCAAATCTGGGAACAGCACACTGGATCTGAGTTGGCCTCGTCAAGACGGATCCGGCGGCGCGAACGGTGCACAAATCGGAGCCCAGAAAGACTTCGAACGGCGCGCCCGAGTGTCCTCGTAAAGCGTGCAAGTGCGGCATGCAAAACGAGACACTGCTGTCAGGCGGAACGTACAGCGAGGTCGGCCTCGCCGATACGAACCCAACGGCGCTGGCGGCTTGCAAATCGGAGCACAGACGAGTTCTCGGCGATGGCGGTGCGATAAGAACCCCTAGTGCACCTCATGTGCACTGTAGCAAACCCAGGGTGAGATCTGGCTCAAGCTTGACAGGACCCTAGCTCGGATCTGCTGGACCTCGGTTCGAACCGGGGCTGGACCTGGGTGAACCGGCTGGTGTAGTGGGCTTAGGCCCTTCTTGATCGGACCGGCTCGGTTAGACCCGGTTTGACCGGCCGGGTCCAACTTAAAGGGGCTCGAGCCCGTCTTCTTCGGCTCGCCCTTCCCCCCCAAACCCTAACAGGGAGCAGAGAGAAAGAGCACGAGGGAGAGGAAGGCGGCGGCGACCAGCGCAGTGATGGCGGTGAGGATCTCGCGGAGTAGGCCCGCCCGGCCTGCGATAACCCGCCAGAGCAGTCTCCGGCGAGGTCCGCCTCCGCCGTACGCGTCTCCGAGCTCTCGTCGCACGCAGAGTCGAGTGGAGCTGGTGCGGGCGGAGGGCCCGACCAGTCGCGGAGGGCGGGGTCAGCGAGGAGCTTGTCCTGGCGCGTAAAGTGGGGGCTGGTCGCCGGGAGCGCCGGAGTGGCCCTCTTCGGCCCTGCGGTTGCAGGGACGGGGCACGCGGGGAAGACGACCGGGCCTGGGATCTGCGGACGGGAGTTCGCGAGGGATCTGCGAGCAGCAGGGGAAGACGTACGCGGGGAGGGGTAGCATGGCCTCCAGCGTTGATGGGGTGCCGCGCCAAGTTGCAGACGCCGATGCGCTAGGCAGTTACGCGTGCTCGTGACGCCGCGTGGAGGGGCCTCGGCGGCCGGGCAGGTACCGTTGCGCGGAGGCGAGCAGGCGAATGCAGCTACGAGCATGCGCGGCGGGATGGTGAGTGCAGAGCGCGCGTGGGGCCGCGTAGACCTCGTGAGTGGAGATCGCCTCGAGAGCCTGGATCTAGTGTGCGGTGGCCAGACGGACTTTGGGCGCCACGAACAGATGTCGCATACTGGAAGAGAGGGAAGGGAAGAGGAAGAGACGACTGTAGCAAGGAATGAGAGAAGGCAGTGGAGGCACGATGGGGGATCGGAGTTGGGCTCTGATACCAAGTTGATGCGGGACAGGAGAGGGGGTAGACCGGAAGTAGAGAGAAGAGAGGGGTTGGAGGAGAAGAAGGCTAGGGTTCCCGTCCCGTCTCGGGAGAAAACACGCAACGGCGGCTCTTCATTTCAAATTTCTTCTTCAATGCCTTCCCACGAGGGGATACAGGACAATATATAGACTCTTCAAAGAAACCCTAATAGGAAAAATTACTAAACTACCCCTAGGACTCCGAAAATAGCGAAAAAGCATGTAAAAATTACAGATAACTTAAAAGGCTCCCAATGGGCCCCTAATGGGCCAAATGAACTGCACATTGGGCCTTTGACTCCACTCCAGCCGTTCCTGGATCCCCATCAATAGGCCTCCAATAAGCCAAATAAAATATAAAATAGACTCTTGTCTTTGCTTCCGCAACTCTTGGATTCCCATCATTCTCCTTAGGTTCGAGAAAACTTATCAAGTTTTGAAGTGAGGCAATATCTAGGACAAAACTATACGGCGCACCCAGTGCACGAGGCTCCCACTATTTGTGCGGTCTGGAGAAGGGACGATGTATGCAACCTTATCTTTGCTAAGCAGAGAGCTTGTTTTCTTGATTCGAACCCGTGACCTCCAGGTCACAAACGGGACAAGTTAATCGTTGCTCTAGGCTCACCTTTCATCCAAGACAAAATTATGAGAGTAGCAAACCTAGGAAACACCACTGACGCCTTTTGGATCACCATGCGGAGGACTACCACAACTTAAGGTGGAAAGTGTGTCTCAATATCGCCCCATATGTGATGAAAGTCATGTTGATGGTGCCTTGAACGATCTTCAACTGACTGACCACATCTTTAATTGTCACTTCCTGTTCTAGCTCACTCTGCTCAGCCGTGAATGGGGAACCAACCTCAAAATTGACTTTGAAAATCACGTCTGGCCTTGCTACCAACAACTTGGACTTCAACTCTTCAAAATACTAGTCTGCTAGCAATGGATTGGACTTCATAATATACATCTTTCAACTGGTTTTCAAACTCCTCAATCAGCATTGGATCAGCCTCGTAAACTACCTCTTTTAGTTCAGC
Source organism: Zantedeschia hybrid cultivar (assembly GCA_030544215.1). NCBI lineage: Eukaryota > Viridiplantae > Streptophyta > Magnoliopsida > Alismatales > Araceae > Zantedeschia > Zantedeschia hybrid cultivar. The sequence goes on from JARZZO010000005.1 coordinate 11,853,673, forward strand.
CAATCTTGCACAGTAACTCTTAATTTCACTTTTTAACATGATCCATTCAGGGTCTTCCCCTAGTAGAACCGAACGCATGCTCGAATAGTCGGTAACCACCATCTTGGGAAGCGCACTAAAATTCTCAAAAACCATACCATCTTGACACGCATATTAGGGCATGCTAGTGGTGGCAACACACTGGATGAGTTCAAAGGTATTGTCTATGGATGATGAACATGGGCAACGATGTAGATGGATTGTCCTCGACACGCAGACAGCGCACAAGCGACAACAACAATGCATTGGCAACGAAGACGATGATAGACAGCATGTTAGTGGAGAAGCAGTGTGTTGATAGCACACCAGCAACGTGGACAACATGCAAAATCGTGTGAAATGGCACGAGTAGGCAGCTAAAGTGCGTGCTATGGTACCATCATATTGTACATGCATATTGTTCACCAGGTTCAAGCACAAGGGTGGAGAGAGAGAGAGAGAGAGAGAGAGAGAGAGAGGGAGGGAGACATGGAGAAGAAGCAATACCAATCAGCAACGGCATGCTTGGATCGAGGGTTGCTCTAATACCAAGTTGATGCAGGACAGCGAAGAGGAGCAACTGGCATCGAACTGAGGAAGGGGAGGGGTTTAGTGCATCTTACTCAAGGAGGGGCTCGATCACGATGGCTACATAGCTTCAAAAACTCTCAAAGACTTCATTAGTGATGCGGGACGAGTCAAAATTTGAAAGAACATACGTGATCGGAACGGGCATCTCACCCAAGGCGTCTCACCTTACCCCATCGCAGGGCGCTCCTTTCACGTAGGCCCTCAAAATCCGACCCGACCAAGAAGAGTCTGCATCTCACTCGGAACTTCTCACCCTCCCCATCTTAGGGATCTCATAAAAACAAGGCTAGAATTCCAAAAATTAGATAACTTCTTCCATTCATCATCGTTCAAATGTGAAATACATGTCCCTTTAAATAGAAAGCAAGAGGTAGACCAAATGTCACCTAATAAAGACATCACTAGTAATACGTAAGGACACCTAATTAAGACTTCATAAAAATACGTAATGACATTCACCTAATGACCCACACTTTTTATTTAAGACTCTTGGAATAATAAAAGACACATATTAATGACTTTGAAGACCACATTCTTTATTGCGCTTCAGTTTCGATCTTTTGCATCGCTCGCCGAGGAAGATGAACGGATAGGAGGGAATGGTGATCCTCCCTCGGGTCTGCTGCAGCTCTGAACAGCTGTGACCATGAACTTATTCCCATCAATTCTCCTCCAGTGGGAGAAAACTCGCCCTCGAATGTGAAATGCTATCGGAGGTGACGTACAAGTGCTGCAACTGCGGCAGTGCGCAAGCACAGTGGCACACTGAGTGGCATGTTCGGCAGTGTACGGGACTGTAGGGTGCGCTTGACAGCATGCAGGCTAGCACGCAGGGCGCACAGGCAACGCCGGCTCGTTGTGGCATTTCATCAAACACCAGGCAAACGGTCTTCAAGGACTGTTTAGAGAGTAATGAACTGGAAGAATAGAGTGGTGATGGTGCGGGACAGAAAAGAGAGTACGAGAGAATTACCGAGCATCTCACTCGGGGCATCTCACCCACCCCATCTCAGGACTTCCCTCTCTCAAAGATTTCTCAAAACCACTCTCTCTAGGTCCTCACAGCGGAAGAATAGGATGGTGGTAACGCGGATGTAGACAACGGAGTTGCTGGCAGCGGTGCCGGCCGTTGGAGTTGCCGACGGAAGGTGGTTCCTCTCTCCCTCTTTTTTTTTTTGTATGGCTTTTTTGGAGTTGCAAAGTAAAGATTGGGAGAGAGAAGGAAGAAGGAGAAGGTGGTACTGTTTGCGTGAGCAGTACAGCAATACTGTTCACGGTTACTGTTCACCGTGAACAGTAATCTTTTTTTTTCGGTGAAAAAAAAAGAAGTTATGGGACGAAGAAAGAAGAGGAAGAAGGGTGTGGTGGAGGCGGCGGTGGATAGCTACTGTAGCAGGACAGCGATGGTGAAGACGGGATGGAATGGTGGCGTGGTAAAGATCAAAGTTTGCTCTGATACCAAATTTGATGCGGGACGAGTTGAAATTTGAAAGAACATATGCGATCGGAACGGGCATCTCACCCAAGGTGTCTCACCTTACCCCATCCCAGGGCTCTCCTTTCACGTAGGCCCTCAAAATCTGACCCGACCAAGACGAGTGCGCATCTCACTCGGGGCTTCTCACCATCCCCATCTCAGAGATCTCACAAGAACAAAGCTAGAATTCCAAAAATTAGATAACTTCTTCCATTCTTCATTATTTAAATGTGAAGTACATGTCCTTTTAAATAGAAAACAAGAGGTAGACTAAAGGTCACCTAATAAAGACATCTCTAGTAATACGTAGGGACACCTAATTAAGACTTCATAAGAATACATAATAACATTCACCTAATGATCCACACTTTTTATTTAAGACTCTTGAAATAATAAAAGACACATATTAACGACTTTGAAGATCACATTCTTTATTGCGCTTCAGTTTCGATCTTTTGCATCGCTCGCCGAGGAAGATGAACGGATAGGAGGGAATGGTGGTCCTCCCTCGGGTCTATTGCAGCTCTGAACGGCTGTGACCATAAACTTATTCCCATCAATTAGTTTATCAAAGAAGGGATTATACCATTATTTAAAGCAACTCAAGCCATAAGTCTAATGACTAAAATATCCTTTAAAATAAATTACTAAAGTCTGACTTAAAATCTAAAAAAAAAATACATCTAATGGGCCTCTAATGGGCCGAATAAAATATAAAATAGATGCTTCCACAACTTTAGGACTCCCATCACTTCATGTCAAGCAGCTTGTACAAAATTTATTTGACAGATAATGAGCCGACCTAGATGAAGTACCTTAATTGGGTGCAACCATGCCTTTTTATCTCGTGTGTAAAAGGATCAGGCAACAATGAACGAATGGTATCATCAAATAAGAATTAGATCAAAAAATCAAAGGCTATCATTTCCCACCCACCAACAAGGCAATCAACCTCACACTGCATAGTCCACGGGATGCCACACTCATACCTGGGGATGGCTGAAATTAGTGGATAGTATTTTATCCCTACATACTGAGTAGAGCTAAATTCAAACAGCACATCTCCCAGACATGCACCTCCCCACATCTTTGCTTTGCAAACATTCCCTATTTTACTGCCTGAATCCTCTCCTTAATGTCCAAACCCACTGCCAAAGATATCTACTTTCACTTCTCCACACATTTGTTCTACCATCTCAGAAAGTTGGACAAAGAAATAAACTAAGAGGGCAGGTGAACAAGCACTACATGACACAGAAGCAACTTTTTCCCCTTAAGATAAAAGCACTACATGACACAGAAGCAACTTTTTCCCCTTAAGATAAAAGCACTACATAACTTTTATCCGCATGAAAATATGTAAAAGTTTAAGGGGAAGAAATATGTTCAATATGGAATAAGCTTGTCATCAAGCTTCTCACTAACAGCCACAAGCTTTGATCAGCAGAATCACTCCAATATAAATGGAAAGAAGATTTACCTATGAAAGTGAGCGTACCTCCACATATATTAGTCCCGGCTTCCCTTTATATTCAGCTGATATGGGATGGTGCCTCAACCTCAATTATTGAGGGCTATCTTTCACGTGGAAATATTGAGCTGGATGTATATTTGGGAAGGGATGTTTTTCTCAAATGATGCAAAACCTGTGTATCCATTTCATAAGGGGACTACCACATTTATTGGGAAAGCCTCATGGTAAGTGCATGCGTTGCCAAAGTGGGGATAACAGCCTGAGGCCGAAGCCAGTTGACAGATCCCGTGGTTTCAACAATGATAAAAAAAATTATTTTCTTGGATTGTACACAATGTATTTGTTATTAATACATTGATGCCACAATTAGTCCTTGAAAAAGAAAATAGCTGAACCTTCCACACGTAACAAACAAACAAGGGGATTTGTCAAATCATGTGTCTCCAGTAAGAAATGCACTGCAATTCCCAAACCTTGGAGGAGGCGAACAAGGATCGTCATGCTGGCATTGAGTCCGGGTGGAAGGACGGGACCCATCACTGTGCCCGGATTGACGACAACCACATCCAATCCATTCTCCTTGGCAAACTCCCAGGCCGCTTTCTCCGCCAGTGTCTTTGAAGCTGGATACCATATCTGCCACGCCACCAAGGGCACCATAGAAAAGATGCAGGTTACTTGCAGCAATTCTAACTAGAAATGTAAACAAATCGACCTATTCATGGGAAACAACTTTGTGCTTCATCCCATTGTTAAACAGAACAGGGACAAGATCCCTTAAAACAATTGAGAAGTCAACTAGCAGCAGAGAAGATATAGAACGAAAAATCCAACTGTAGCATAGCAGAGCAGAGTGTGAAACAAGAATGGGGGATCTATATAACGAGGAAACCCTAACACGCGCCGGCCGGGTACGTACCTCATTCTCTTTGCAGTAATCGACGTCGGTCCAGCATTCCTCATCCTTGACGACGTCGGCGGGCCATGAGGGGCTGGGGATGATGGCGGAGATGGACGAGGTCACCACCACCCTCTTCACCTCGCACTCCGTCGCTGCGCGGAGGGCGTTGATGGTGCCCTTCACCGCCGGCTCCAGGAGCTCCCCCTGCGGACCAGCGCGGAGCGATCACACAGAGGAACACACAGAACACACCCAAACCGAGACGGTAGGGAGGCAAGGGCTAAGGGAGGAAGCGGTGGGGTCGGAGGGACCTCGGGGTCGCGGACGCGGTCCACAATGCAGGGAGAAGCGAGGTGGAAGACGCCGGCGGTGCCGCGGACGGCAGCGAGGAGGGAGTCGTAGTCGAGGAGGTCGATCTGGAAGAGGCGGAGGAGGGAGGCCGCGCCGGGGAGCTCACGCAGGTGCTTCGTCTCCCCCTCGTCGTCTGTGAACAAAACGATCAGTGGCGTGCTCTACAGTCTACAGACAGCAGATAGTACTGGAGAGGTGGGCGATCGAGTAGGGCGGACCGAGGTTTTTGACGGTGGCGTGGACGGTGTAACCCTTGTCGAGGAGAAGGCGGACAAGCCACGACCCGATGAAGCCGCTGCCGCCGGTGACGCAGACGCTGCGCTCTTCCGTCGTCATCTCTCTCTATCTCTCTCTCTCTCTGCGCCGGCCACTCCGTCCGCAGGCGCCGTTCACAAGAGAACATAGAGTAATACTTGCGCTAATGCCTTCCAACTGCAACGGGAATACAGCGGTGGATAAAAAAAAATTATATTTTTTTCAAGTCTGTCCTGACCGTTCGTACAACGTAAATATGTAATGTCTCATTGGAGGTCTCAAAAAAATTTAAGAAATTAAAAGTTGTTATTGGGATCCATCTATTAAAGGAATTTTTACTGTTTATTAAGACTTCGTTTTTTATTTTTCAGTTTCTGTTTTGATCATCCCATCGAGTATTCCAGTGTATGGATGATTAAATCACTTCATGACCAACCTGAAAAAAATTATCAAAAAATTTTTTTTTTACCCGCTGTAATGCCTTCATTACAGTTAGGAAGGCACTGAACCTTCATTACAGTTAGAAGGCATTGAATGGGGATATTGCAGTAAGTATTAATCGAAAATATATTGAAACCTCAACGGGCCAGCACACAGCCTAACCTGAGCCCACTTTCAATGAAATTGGGCTGGCCCAAATTGTAAATTTGGATTGGACGGGTCATGGGCTGAACTGATAAAAGTTGCATCGGGCTGGAAACAAACTGGACTGGCCCAAATCCGTCCATTCATGCCTCAATGCCGCTTGCGGAATACGACTAGAGGTGCAAATGGTAACCAATAATCCGATCAACCGACTGTTAGCTTATAGGTCAGTTAACGGATAGTCTTTCTAAACCGATATGTATAGCGGATAAGATTTTAGATACAATTTTTTTATGATCGAATAACATATGGTAAATTACGGATCGGATTATCCGATCGATTACTATCTTATAGGACAATTAACGAATAATCTTTCTAAATTGATACATAATGGATACAGATACAGATTTACCTTGGATCCGCACCAAATTCAACAAGTTTACATCCCTGATACGGCATCCACAACGGTCCACAAGTGTGCAGTTTGCGTGCGGGTGAGAGAAGCCAAGTATGAGAGAGAGAACAATTGGCCTCGATCGGTGTTATTTTCAAGAGAGAGGAATTAGAGAGGGACAAGAATTGGAGAGAGAGAGAGAGAGAGAGAATAGGGGGATTTAAGATAAGTTAAAATAAACAAAATTAAAAGGGAGAGTGAGAGAGAGAATAGGGGGATTTAAGATAAGTTAAGATAAAGCAAAATTAAAAGGGGCAGAGAAAGATAATAGGGGGATTTAAGATAAGTTAAGATAAAGAAAATTAAAAGGGGGAGAGAGAGAGAAAATTTAATAGATAGAGTTATGTGTAGCTCACTTTATGAGAGAGAGAAATCATTAGAGATGCAAGAGGGAGATGGTTGACTGTGTTAGAGTTAGGGGTGTAAACGACAGTCAAGTTTCATCTTGTTCAAGTTTGGTTCACTTAATTTTAATCAAGTTCGAATTCGAACTGAGTATTTATGATTGTTGTTCAAATTTGGCTCATTTAGATATTAAACAAGCTCGAGCCGAGTATCGAGTAGCTCACAAGCCCAATGAATTAATCATATATTTTCATCTAAAATCTTTTAAATTTAAATTTATGAACTCAAATCAACCATGATGAGTATCAAGTTGTTTGTACCCCTAGTCATTTGATAGAAAATACTATAAGACATTAAATATCTTATTGATTAAGTTTATACATGAATAGTATAATTCTATGAGTACTTAAAAGAAGTCTTAATAAGTACTTACATGAGTTCTTAACGAGCCGAGCTCACTTATGTTCAAAATTTGACTCGTTTAATAAATCAAGCTTAAATTTTTATTCAAACTTGTTTATTTAATCTAATAAACAAGCCGAGTTGAGCTATTATCGAGTAATTTTACAGGCTGTTCGTTGAGTGTATTAATTCATTTATACCTCTAGTTAGGGCGATATGATTGAGAGAAATGTAACAGAGGGAAAAAAAAAAGGGTTACGTGGGCCAACCCAACCCAGGCTAGCCCAACCGCATTTGTTGATTACTGGCTGGATGTAATTTGGGCTGTGTTATTTTGAACTTCATCCAGCCCAATTTCGGTGCTGGGCCGTCCAATCTCCCAGATCCATTACTTTATTGAGTGAGTAATTTAAGAAAGTACAAGCAGCATTTTCCTTATTAATATCCCAACACTAGTGATTAAGGCATACAATGGTGCTCTCTCCAATTTTTACATTTTCAATTTGTTTAGATGCTTTGCAAAAAATTTCAATCTGCCTTTTGCTATGCCATCCAATAAGAGTTACGCTAGTCAGATTATATGCTAGCTAAATGGGTTCTTTGTCTCGATGTAAAATACCAAGATATAAAATTGTCTTTTTAGATGTTTAATTCGATATAAAATAGTATAAAATAAAATCTTATATGTTTTTTGTTGACCCATTTAGAGGCCTATTCCCTTGTCATAATTTTCATAGAAAGATCACCATAACTAAAACTAAGGGTCCATAGAAATTAAAAACCTTTACAACAAAACAAAGAACCCCAAAGTAGTTTGCAAAACATCTTGGTCAACAACGGTTACGACGTATGCAAACTGAGCATTCAAAGACAAATAATCTGAATTCAAAAGATCTTGTTTTATTTTTAACTAGTATATATTAGGAACATGGATTAAATTCATTCTTCTCAATAAAACATACGACAAAGCTGGACCAGGGTACGTACAATATCTAGATTACTAAAATACTAGAAATGGTACTTCCTATCAACCTTTCAGAGTCTCACAGCATAAACAAATAGCCATCAAACGGTGAATCTAGGTCAAGTCCACTTAAATGAGTAAATGACAAATGATTCCTTTTTGTTTTGCGGATATATGTTTATTAAAAGAGGAATTTCCTAATTTAATCTGAATAACAGACAAATTACTATTCATCATATGGCAAAGTTGTACAATACAGTTGTCTGACATCCTGAGAATAGAAGATTGTGGGGCATAAAAGTTAATTTGGCATTTAAAGGCACATGAAGATTTAATTCAAAAAAATTCCATTTCATTTCCAACTACCTAGGAGTGGAACTTGAATGAATTGGACGGGCCAAAACTGAATTTGGGCCAGCCCAAATTCAAAAATAGTCCAACCCAATTTTGGTCCACTCATGTTTACTAAATTTGGGTTAGGTTGGGCTGCGTTAGCCCATATTCAAGTCCTTTCTCTCGCTAATTAATTTCCGTTCTGCTTAATTTCTTTTGGTTGAATTGTGCCGTCCCACAGTCGTTCTAAGTTGTTGGGTTAGGTTGACTTCATATATTAATTGAAATTAGGTCAGCCCAATTGGAGCCCAAATCAGCTTGACTCTTTACCGGTTAGCCCACATGAGAAATACTTGGTGCACCACTTTGGGTGCAACAAGGATGACTCGGAACTCCCCCCGACATGGAGACGCCACATAGGCGTCCCCCTATATGCTCCTGTAGCGCAATGATGGCGTCGATGTCAGTGCATTTCAACGCATATGGGTGTCCCTAAAAAAATAAAAATTGCTTACACCTTAAGAGCATGTTCGTGCTCTCGGGAACAAATATAAGGTTGGGGAAGCATGTCATACTCCTGAGAGCACGAACATACTCCTCATAATTGGCACATGCTCCGAAAGTATATTCATGCTCTCAAAAGCACATGTTCATGAAACCTTGTACATGCTCCCAAAACCACTACATGCTCCTAAGAGCGTGTACATACTCCCGAAACTTCAAGACAAAGGCAATTTTTTCTCTTTTTCTAGGGGCGCCCATGTGCGCTGATGTCAGCACTCATTAACGTGATCATTGCGCTACAGGGGCACATAGAGGGATGCATACATGGTGTCTTCAGGTTGGAGGGCGCGTTCACGTCATCCTTGCTACACTCAAAGTGATGCAATAAGTATTTCTCTAGCCCGCATTTAACACAAATCAAATTAATCATATTGGACCAAACCAACTTCAAGGTAATCGGGTTGGGTCAGGCTAGGCCATAGGAACGCCTGCCCATTTCCTCCCTTGCTGCTAGCCACTCTTAAAAGAGAAATATTTGTCACACCACTTGGGATGTAGCAAGTCCCACGTGGAACGCACTCCCAAACCAAAAACGCCATCTAGTGCACCCTACATGTCCTCCTACAGTGTCACAATGGCACATGACGCGCGCTAATGTTTGTGCACATGGGTGCCTCTTAAAACGAATAAAATATTTACTTTCGCCCTCGATTTTGGGGAGCATAAATTCACTTTCGAAAGCATATGTTCATTCTTGAGAACATGTACACGGTTTGAGAAGCATGTTCACGATGAACATGCTCCCCAAAATTTAGGGCAAAGGTAATTTTTTTTTTCTTTTTAAGGGGCACCCATGTGCATTGACTTCAACGCGTGTCAGGCGCCATTATGGCGCTGCAGGGGGACACGTGAGGTGTGCCAGATGGCATTTTTTTGTTTGTGAGTGTATTTCACGTGAGACTTGTTGCACCCTAAGTGGTGCAATAAGTATTTCTCCTCCTAAAATATATAGTTTGTACAGATTTTCTATTGGGTGGACCAGCCTTCAGCCCAACCCAATTTCATGTATGTTGGTGTGGCCCAAAGATACATTTTGAGTTGGGTCAAACATGGGCCAACTAAATCTGAATGTGGGCTAAACTTGGGCCAGCTCCATTGACCCACGAGAAGTTACCCTAGTAGCCCATCTCCTTGGTTGAAATCGCCTAGGGCATGACAAAACAAAGTGTGCAATTAGAGTTAAATAGCTATCTTGATTTCTTCTTTTGTGTATCTGTGTATCAGCTGTGGATTGCGGGTTTTTCTGGTATAAAAGTTTGTATGTATGAACTGTGAAGTGAGAGTTTTTCTGATGTAAAAGTTCTCTGTCGTGTGTCTATGCATGAATTGTGTTCTCGTGTAAAGGTTGCTCAAGCATGTTGACAGTAGAATCATTAATGTGTACAGAAGTGTATGGATGAACCAAGTAATATACAAAAGTATATGTCATTTTTCATGGTTGATCATTTGATTGTGTAAAACAAACAATATTCTCTGCCGTCCTTTTGAAATAAAATGTGATTCAATTAGTATCTGTATTCTCTTTATTTTTTGGCTTGGCCCCACTATGTTCCCACAACAAACCATTAATTGCGTATTAAGTAATACCTGCTGCAATGTCCTGAAGCTGTGTGAGGCATTGCAGCAAACATTAAAAAAAGATTATTTTTTTACTTTTTAGGTTGGACCTCACATGTTCTACATGTTCTTGCAACTTGATATCTGATTCGACGACCCAAAAATTTTAAAATATAAAAATTCGAGTCCCAGTGAATAGTAAAAAATACAGTTAATGAGCCTAACTCAATAATATATATATATTTTTAAAAAAATTGGGCTATCAGATCGGAGATCGTGTATAGGGCATGTAAGTCCCAACTTAAAAAATTTCAAAAAAAAAAAAATGTCTTTATTGCAATACTCCTTACTTCTATGTCACATACTACAACAACAGAGGGCATTGCAGCAAGTATTTCAGCACCCATGAATAATGGCCCCACAGGTTGGGCCATCCAACCCTAAACCGACTCAAATTGATAATTTAAACTTGGGTTAGGTTGGGTTACAATAAACCTAATTTATTTTAGGCTGGGTTGAATTTGGGCTGGCCCGTTTTTTATCTGGGCTGACCTAACTTGAAATCTCAGGCTAGTCCGCCCAATTGCCACCCCTAATACCTATCGAGCGGTACCTGAGAGTTGGAGTTGTTTCTCCTTGAAATATAACGCTGAAATTAATAATCTACCACATATCTTAGAAGTAGGAGTTCAGTTTTTTCATCCGGTCCAGTTTATTATTTATTGTCCACTCCAGCCGTCCGGTTTTCTCACACGTTCCGACTCCCCCCATCAGTTTTTTGTTTAGTCTGGTTCCAACTCTTTTTTCACGAGTTTTGTGACTTCTGTCTCCCCCTCTTAAGTTCTTTGTCTGGTGCGGCAACGTTCAAGTACCTGTACCGAGAATTTTTGGTGGGGTAAAGATGGATTGAGATCACTTAGATTCTATCCCTAGACCCTTCTTTAGTCCTTAAATCTCATTGGTGGGAATAATATATTTATTTATGGAATAAAATTCATTCATTCTATTAGTGAGTTATTTTTTTCTACCAATGATATTTAAGGACTCATGGAAAGGATCCAAAGAGGGGGTCCAGGTGATCTGGATCCGGTAAGGATCACCTATCGATCTCACATCTCATACTTGCTGACCATGACCTACTGGGCAATGAACAGATTCGACGCCGAGGAAGGGTGCAACTCTCCCTGGAATACCAACTCCTCTGTGATTGGGGACACATCTACACAGCACTGACCTTTGAGATGTATGAGTTTGGATCGTCTTAGGACCATATTAGATTGGATTCGAGCCGTAACTAAACTTAAGACGCTGTGTAAAGTAAGTTCGCCGTTTGAGACGCATCCCATCAAAGTTGGCAACTTTTTCTTTGTTTCCAATTTAACATATTTTTAATACTACGCATAGGACGTAAATATTACCAAGAACACAAGATTACAATCATAACTTAAAATATACTCCAACATAATACAATACAGAGCACTTAAATACTATCAAGAGCACAAGACTACAACTATAATTCAAAATACACTCCAATGTAATATTTGTACAGTAATTTAGATTGTATCCAAATATACATTGGGGTGTATTTTAAACTATGGTTGTAAATTTATGTTATCGATGGTATTTAAGTGCTTTGCGTAATATTAAAAATTTGCTCAATCAGAAACAAAGAAAAAATTGTCAACTTTAATAGAATATACCTCGAACGGCGAATTTACTTTACACGTGGCGTCTTAGAATTGGTTAATATTAGAGTCCAATTTAATATGGTACGGAGACGATCAAGACTGGAGATGTAACCATCCCGCAGCGGCCCTTCTTTGCCTCAAACCTGAAAGAAAAGCAGAGAGGAGGGCTCGGACTATACTCAACAGAGGTGGTGGCATTGCAAAAACATCACTCAGCAGAAAATCTGTTGCTCCTCCATCTACTCGAGGCCGAGTCGGGCTGCAGGAGATCACCTTGGAGGAGGCCGAGCTAGCTTTTCCAAACGATGGTGTGTTGGTTGGGCTCGAGTTTTGCCTACTTCTTGTGGATCAAGTGAGGCTATAGTGAAGGAAAATAGCCTTTTGTGGTGACCCTATGCAGATACGTCTCCTCCCTGCAGTGCCCATAATAGCATGTTGTATATGGTACCCTTCACCGTGTGTGAATATATTATTGCATGTGCATTTCTTTTATCCTCCGAGTCTTCACAAATACGCAAAACCAATTCTTTATGATTGGTTTTTCTTCATGATTTATTTATCATCAACGAGCATTATTCTTCACTAGAGATCCTAACAACAAGATATGATTACACTACATAGGGTTGTTGCAAGTGCTTTTTATTTTTTATGTTGTTTTTACCAACTTTTTGATGGAATCATGCCGCATACAAGGACGTGGAACTCAATAGCCGGATAGTTGGAAGCGCTCAAATGGGAATGGGTTAGGGGTGTCAATGGTAATGGATAATCCGATTATCCAATCATTCATTAGTAACATATGATTTTCTAGTAACACTTGCTGCAATGTCATGCATTGCAATCCACGTGAATTGTAATGCATGGCACAGACTGGATCGGACAACCGTTGTGCAGCGGAATTTAAGGGGCATTTTTTCATTTTTTATAAAATTTTTAGCCGGGTTGCTCGTGTCGGCTCCGATCCGACTGTATAAATTAATTTTATTTGTTAACACATAAATCGAGATTTGTGTCAAAAAAGTTTTTGAAAAAAAAATATAGTCGGGTCGGCCGACTCGAGCAACCCGGCTATACCGTCCGATTTTTGATCGGACGCTCCAAAAAAAAAATTAAAAATCCAAAAAAAAAAACACCCCTAAATCTAGATGGACTCGCATCGAACAACTGTTGTACTATGTATTACAATGCATGACATTGCAGCAGCAAGTATTACTCATGATTTTCTGATAAGCATTTGTCACATGGGTTAGAAAGAACCACGCAGCAAATAGTCCAATTTTCAAATGCACTATCCAATAGTAACCATTAAGAATATCTAGTCTTGATTATTATCCATAATCTTTAGATTAAAATTCAAAGGCCTACTCAAGTAGTGCTTTTGGTCAGCTCACTCTCAGCTTGAATTCTAGGTTTGTACCGCATTATAGAGCCTATTTCACAGTGAGTTAAATGGGTGATTAATTTTTTCTTATGTTTTTACATGATAAAAAAAGACTATTTAAATATGTTTTGACTGTATGAAAGAATAATTATTTCTTCATTGTGAACATCCCTACCAGTAACCTTTGGTAACTGCTTACATTCAGAAATCATAAAGCGATTTGCTGATACATTCTGATAGTTAATAAATAATAAGCAAATACAGAGTCTACTTAATAGATGTAGTAACCAATATGATAGGATAATTTTGATATTAGTCTTTATAAACTTATGTATTTCGATATCGGTCCTCGTATCTTTAAGTATTTATATATTTGTCATCTCCCCAACCAGATTGCCAACCCTTAGAGCTCTCTCTCTCTCTCTCTGACTCTCTCTGCTCGTCTTGCTAACATTATGATTGTGTTTCACATTCTTCTGTCATCTTTCTTTCTTGAATTTCTACTATAGCAATCATGTAGTTGAACTTGGGTCGTAATTTATGTAATTAATTTTTACACTTAATGCCTATGAAAATTAAATAAATTTGTCCAGAATATATACATGCGATAGCGCGTTTACTTAACTAGCGGCACATATATATCATGCAGATAATTAAATGCGATGTATTGGGCTAAACTTGGGAGGAACTGTAGTATGTTACCCTGGGTCAAGTTATTAAATTGACCTAGTATAACTTAATTAATTGTAAAATTAAATATCAAACCATTCAGACTAATTTAAATTCAATTACAAAATTTAACCTTTCTTTGTGATTTTTGTACATATATCTTTAAAATGCTTTCTCATTAATTCTATATTCTAATTATTTGTATGTTCATGTCAACATTATATTATCTATAATCCTCCTTTGTTCTACGAAAATGTTGTCATTTTACTGTTCTAATCAGAAGACAATGAATTAGAAAATGATATTTTAAACATTTGACAAAACATATAAATAATTATAAATATTTAAGTTGCACTGAACGGTTATATCCTTCTTTACCACAGCAAAGGTTACAAGCTAACATCCCATACTAGCTAATTCGAAGATAAGTTAGTCATCTATATCATCTAATAATAAATTAGATAATGACGAAAGTAGGCACATAATATAAGTTCTTTGTGAACGTAAGAGGGTTAGAGAGATACACAATATTTTCAAGAATGAAGGGTACATCTAAATGAGATTTCAAAGGTACATCTAAATGAGATTTCATAAGCACATATATATAAATTATCTCTATCCCAAAATGCCTGGCCAGTCAGATTGTTAGTTTCAGTATAGGTAATTTTGGATCATTTATATCAGACTTATTTTGCTTTATTAATCCTATTATAGAATAAGTCATTTTCATTATGTTTATTCTAAATGGAATAAGTAATTCAAGCATTTTACTCGAATTATCTATTTCTAAGAATCAATTATCCTCATTCAGATTAAAAAAAAATGGATTTTTTAGATATCAATCCCTTTAAACATAGTGAGTTCTAGATACGTCTTTACATATTGCATATTTTGATAGTAGTCCTTATATACTTAAATATTTTAGTTTTTAATCTCTATCATTTACTTTCTTCATTTTTTCTTAATTCTAAACATGAGTTTAAATTTAACTTACTCTGGAAAAGTTACTTACACATATGTTTACATTTTGAATTTCTTGCTACAAGAATAACTGGTTGCACTGACGTCTATATAATGCAATCTTCAATGGAACGATCTAGAAAGAATCTGAAAACTCAAAAAATATTATTAGGCTCCACCCATTAAAATTATTTTTACTGTTCATGATGGTGCAATTTTGATTGTTTAGAGTCATTTCAAATATTTTTGTCTATTTTAACATTAGTTCAAGGAATATTATATGAACATTTGCTTCTTTTATACAATTCTTAACCGAAAAAAAGTGATTACAAAATTATATTAAATTTATATATTTTTTTAAGTCGAAGGAGAGGGGAGAATCATCCAAGTATATAATCTCTATTCGGACATTAACAATTAAAAGAAAAATAAAATATTTATTTTTTGAATTTTTTGATTAGACGGTTCTGATAGTTCTCTTAACCTTGTCTCTTCCCTTTAATAAAAAGAATAAAAAATATACTGCTGCTATTGCAGCCCCACATGAGTCCGTACATAGTTAGTTAAACTACAGTACGGATATTATACGGCAAAAATATGTTCAGATATAATTTAATTTAATTTTTGAATAAGACGGTCAAACATTTGGTCAAATAATTAAAAGATTTTAAAAAAAAAGTAAAACATATATATAAATTTTATATGAAAGTTGTTAAAACTTAAGATAAAAATTATAATCATATAATAAATTAGTATTAATCAAATTATGAATTTTTGTCAACGAAAAGTGAGTTTTTTATCATATAATCTCACGGTCTATGATATTTAAGTAGTAAAAATCTTATTTTAATTCAATAACTTAGTGTATTAAACAGAAAGTATTAAATATTTTTGTATTATACGTGAATAAAAACAGTTGGTGTAAAAAATATATATTTTTGACTATCTTTTAATACGGTGTGGCATATAGGAGTTTAATTCGAGAATTCAAAGATACGTATATTATACGTGTATTATAAAATATTTAACTAACTATAAATCCGTAGAAGTATTTCTACCGAGGTGGACGGTGGACCGGACCGGCCCGTTCCTATTAAGCAGGGATGAGGTGAAGAAAAGGGCGAAGGAACGAGTTCGTTCTTTTGCACGGTCTTTCTCGTCGCCTCTCGTCTTTCCTCTCCGTCGCCATGGCAGGCAGAGGCCGCGCCCCCGCCCATATCCTCCGGCTCCAGGATCCCCAGCCGGCCCTCCTGGGAAGGCCGCCGCCGCCCCACCCCGCCCTCCTCCTCGAGGACCCCCGCGCGATTGCCGCCCTCCACCTCGACCTCCCCCGCGGCCTCCCCCACCCCGCCCTCCTCCTCGAGGAGCGCCTTGCTGCGCAGCACCGCGAGATCCAGGCCCTCCTACTCGACAACCAGCGGCTGGCGGCCACTCACGTGGCGCTCAAGCAGGAGCTCAACGCCGCTCAGCACGAGCTCCACCTGACCGCCGCCGCCGCCACCAAGGCCAAGGCCGAGCGGGACGCCGAGCTGCGGGAGATGTACGAGAGGTCCATCAAGATGGAGAACGAGGTGCGCTCGATCGACGGGATGCGTGCCGAGTTGGCACAGGTTCGGTCGGACGCGCAGAAGCTTGGGATGGTGAGGGAGGAGCTCATGGAGAGGTTGCAGGGGCTCAAGGGGGACCTGGCGCGGGCGAAGGCGGATCTAGGGCAGGTCCCCGCAATAAAATCGGAGATAGAGAACATGCATCTGGAGATCCAGAGAGGCAGGTATGCAGCTCTGTGATTATTACGAGTTCCCTTATTTCTAGGGTTTCTGATTGATGGATGTTAATTTATCTTATCGCCTATTATAATGTTGGAATTTTAAGATTGATTATGTGACGAGTCGAGTCTTTCTCCTTGTATAGATATCTCGACGAGACCATCGTGATTTCTAGGGTTTCTGGTTGATGGATGTGTGACATTAAGGAAGATTCCCCGCGAAATTACCATTTGAACGGGCAGCCTACAGTATCATTTGCCTTCCAACATCAAGCTTTTTGATTGGAAGTTTGTCTTTTCGAGCTTTAGAGTTAGGAGGCTTAAGCTACAGATTTGAGATGGTAGCATGCTCTGATGTTGCACCAATCTATAAACTACTTATTCTGCAGTGGGATTGTCACATCTGACTTGGCAGTATCACTTGGAGATTTGATTATCCATCCATCTTCCATTGGATTATGCCTATCTTATCAAACCTTGGTAATCTCATTGGTCCTTTAGGACAGAAAACTCTTGTATCATCTATGATCCTACTGGCCCTCCGTGGTTCGTTTTGGAGAAAGGATTGTTAACATATTAAGAAGTTAGGAGCTCTTTGGAATATGGCATACTTCCTATTTCTGTTGTGCAGAACTGGCAGGCTGGTTTCTATTAAACATCTGCGGTAAGCTCTTGTATGGGAAGTCATAGCTTCAGATAAATCTCCAGGATGACAGGCCTGAGTCTGTGCTTTTTTTTCCTTGCCATCCTGTAACTATCTTATTTTATCTGTTGTATGGTTTGGCTACATTTTTCTTTTCTGTGGTGCCTTGTACTAAAGCAGTCGATAGAATTACACTATTCTTATGTGTACTTTTGTTTTCTCTTCATCATTTAATGAACTGCGGGTAATGACTATCCTCCGAAGCCTCAAGCTGGGATGGACTTACTATGGGAGAAATGGCATCACCCCCAGCAGATAGCTATTAGTTAATTTTATCTGAAGCAGTTTTTGAGAACAGCTGAGAATGCAGATACTTTTTCAGCACATTAGAACAACACTTATTTGTAAGACCAACCAAACATTGCATGAATATAAGATAAGCCACTTGCAGGCAGCTTTCCCCACCTACCTACAAGATACTGCAAGATTCCTTGGATTTGTGCAAGGATGGTACTACCAGTATTAGTACCGGTATTGGTGGGTACCAATACCAATATGTATTGTACCAAGATCGGTCGTATCGGCTGGGTACTGACCCATTTCGGCTTGGTACTGATCAACAACATTTTTTTTTTTTTTAAATGTAAAGACTGGTATCCAGCTACCCCCTAGATCGATATCGGTACCCACTGATACGGATATGGATATGTGTCGACCGATACTAGGCCGATAAGACTGCTTTTATAGTTTTATTCTTATCTAGGCCGATACTTATCAGCATCAGCTGATACTGCCAGTGATGAATTTGTGTGCTCTTGTGTGTTGCTTTTATAGTTTCTTTCTTATCTACTGTTTCTACTTTGACAAGTATTTCACTAGTTTTTTTTTTAATTAACAATCATGGGGACCCAAGTGAACTTTTTTTATTGAAGTTCTCTCCAATGGATATACTGTCTTCTGTAAAATTTTCTGTCATTTTTTTACCACATGCTTACTTCCTGTTTATCTTGCATGCTGCCTTGAGTTTGGCATGTGTCTGTTCTGTAGCATAAACTAATTACTACTGTACTAATTTTTTTAGTTACTTTCCTTTCAACCATTAGTTCATTGAATATTTGGATATACGATATGGATTTTAGACAAAAATAGTAAGTTGATTCAAAAGTGTCTCTACTTTTCTTTTTTGGTTGCGATTGTTGACGCTACTGCCCTCCAAAGCCCCTTTGCTGAAAGAATTATGTGTGCTGTGTAATATTGATTTCTGCTTTATTTCACAATGGTGTAAGGGCTGCTGTTGACTATGAGAAAAAGGCACATGCGGATAACCTTGAAGTGAGTCACGCAATGGAAAAAAATATGATTTCTATGGCCCGTGAAGTTGAAAAGTTGCGTGCTGAGCTTGGAAATGCTGAAAAGAGAGCACGGGCAGCTGCTGCGGCAGCTGCAGCCGCAAATCCAGGTATTTTTTTGTCCACAAATAGTTGGCTGTTCTCTTAGTTCACTTCGCTGAGATTTCAGCTGGTATGGTTAGGAGTTAATCCAAATCTCCACTTGTCTCGATAAAAAAATTAATGTTCATCATGCTATATTCTTCAGAGTGACAGCAAAAATCTCATTTGTATGCTTTAGAGAAGTGCATTTGCTTCACCCCCATTTTATGGTTTCACTTAGTAAGTATAAGTCCTGGTTGGCTGTTTTGTCATATTAGTCATCGTGCTGATAATTGTGTATCATGGTCATCATCACTATGGATGCTGATTCTGGGGGGGGGGCAAAAATAAGTGGATCATATCATCAATTTTATTAGCAATAAAAAGAGGTGGTACAATCAAGGAAGGAGAGGAGAGAGTTCCTCCCCTCTCCAAGGAAAAGACCTACTAGGAAAGGAGGGTGGCAACTTCAGATTACTTAACATCCTCATCCACCTCTCCACAAAAATTATAAGAGTAAATTTACACCATTTGTACAGGAAGTACATAACTCTAAGATGGATTATTTCCAATCAACTATGGATTGCTTATTCTTGTTTTCCTCTGTGTATTTTCAGGGCCCGGATATGTTGGAAACTACGGAAACCCAGATATGTCATACGGTGGAAGTTCCTACTCTGATGTCTACAGCATGCATCAGGTGTGTGACATTTTGATCTTTGTTTTGGTCATCCGGTGTAAGTCTAATATGTTTATCAACTTTGAAATGAAATCGAAGAAATCTTGTCACAGTTGTTTTCTGGAAATCTGGAAATGAATTGCTGCCGTTGTTTTTTCCCTTTGTATATTTGGCTGGGTGGTAGGTCAAGCAAACCTCCTGAAATTTCACAAGATATGGGATAAGGTAGCTTTCATGCATCACATCCAATAAAATTATCATGTATTCTTATGGACAATAGGACATGCCCTTATACATGGTATTTGGCCTTTTGGAACAGTACACAAAAAAGAGTGGCTTATGAATATGGTTGTAAATTGTCAGTCTGTAAATGACTACGGATATTGGCTAGGGTTCTTACCCTTGGCAGTACTATTTTATTATTTTTGAAAGTGGAAATATTGACAAGTATGTATTGTAAAAGAAGTGGGATACAAAAGAAGAGGATCACTGTACATAGGCACCCACCATCAAAGACCACTTACAAAAGGTACCTAGACATCTTGCTTCGTCATCTGAAAAACAATGCAGTAAGGTGGCATTTTACTTTCTAGATTGCATTGACAAATATGCCTTCCATAAGGGGGCGCTTGCATTCTCAATATTTCGCTGGAAAGCAAATAATCATGGGAAGTATTTTTCGGGGAGTAAAAAATAACGGGAAGTATTTTCCTGTAAAACAAAAACACATGTCTGCGAATCTCACAGAAAAATAAAAAATGTGGGGAGAATGTGACGTGAGAATTTGATGTGGAAAGAGAGAGAGTGGTAAATATTTTCCGTGGAAATATTTCCCCATCGGGAGGGGTGGGGAAACAGATCCCGAGAAAAAAAAGGAATATTCCGATAATATGGGAAACATTTTACCAACTACTTTTTACTCGCGTTTGCAAAGCATGTGAAAGTTAGTTGGAAAAATATTTCCCAGGAAAATTTTAGCCAACGCAAACACCTAAGGGAGAGACAGGTTTTCATGTTCTGGGGGCATATCTCAAATCTTCTTGAGCTATTATAATTATTTTTCTGATGAAAATACTGCACAGATTCTTCTGATCTACCAGCATCTCCTGGATCAAAGCTAGGTGGCACAACAAATCCCACTTTTGTAGGTTTAGACACCTTTCTTTGACTAAACAGGAGGTGACAGTTGCTGCTGCTGTTGTAATCCCCATTCCAACTGAAGCATGTGAACATGCTTTAATATCTCCTGATTGCATGCAGCCTCGTATGTATGTCATTTGGAATCTTAAGAAAGAGATACAATATAGTGGGTGGTGGCGACGAAGGATGTCAAGATTACCAAACTCCACTGTCTGTCAGCTTTAGATGCAGTGCCTATAATGTATGGCCACCATTGGATGTTTAACTGGTAAAGCAGCATACTATGTAATTCTCATCTTTTAAAATGACGCCAATAACAGAGCTCTTCACATATATAATTTTAAGACCAGATACTCTAGCATATCAGGGTAAACATTAGCTTATTTGCCTGCACGTCATCACCGTTGTCATCTATGAAGTATAGATGCAAGATTTTGCTATTTAATCCTACTAACATACTTCCCTCCAAAATGTTAACAAAATTGTGACATGTAATTTTAAATTTAGGTTGCTTAGCCTCGTGAGTCGTGAGTCTCTGGCAGATGAGGCCTGTAGATTCTTTTTCATTTGAATCAAAGTATCTCAAAAATTGCTTCCTTATGCTTGATTTCCTCTTTGTCAGGCTCGTGGGTCTGTTAATTTTTTGATAATATAACATGGAATGAGCACGCATTTTGATCTGAGTTAATCTACATGATTCTTGACCCTCCCTCCCTCCTGATTCGACTTCTTTCCACTCTTCTGAAATCTGAGATCATCAAAGCAACTGGATGTTCTTGTTTCTTGAATAAAATCTAGGACCCATTAAACATTCCTCTAGCAGTGCCTTTTTACTAGGAGCAATGATTCTTTGGCTTGTTTGTTTCAAAGGCAAAAGGTCTGTTCTTGAATGCATGTTGAATAGATCCATGAGGTTTTAGTAGATGCAGAATTCATGAAGGGGCATCTTAAATTTCTCTCTACTGCATGTTATTGAGGAAATTTTGTTGGAATATGATTTTGGGTCAAATGTTCTTCACAGGGTCAAAGTGGTAACGGTGGTGGTTTGCAATATGGAGCTGGGGCTGTTTCACATAGTTCATATGATGTGCAGCGGAATCATATTCCTAGGTAACCATTTCCTGTTGGATGTTGTGGTGATCCATGATTATGTAGTTCCTACATTTTGGGAAACCATAAACCAAAGGTTCATGAGTCAAGACAAGGTCCAAACTCTTTAGCCACGTTCTGTGCTTCAGAGACTGCTATAATATGTATTAGCAACCTGCAGTTGTACTATTTTTATTTTTATGGAGGGATGATATATGAGATGAAGGATATTCTGTCGGGCAAATTCAAGCACGTTCATTTTTTTTTTTTTAAAGTCTCGTAGAGGTTGTTGCTGCAAATGTCACTAGTATGCTTCTGGGTAGCAAGTGGTTATCACTGTCCAATTTGGTCTTAAAGTCTGGCAATTTGCCACTGTAGCTTATCTCTTATGAAAAATTACTCGCCTTCTGGTGTTATAGAACTATTTTGGGTTCCAACAGTTGTTTCTTATTAATGTCATGGTCAATGGAAATCAGCTTGTATACCTGCATAGGCTGAGGCCCTGAGGGAAGTGCAACTGTTTGGTTGGCTTACATGATTATGGAAATCAATGCAGGCATTTGCATTGTCTGATTGCATCAACATTTTCCCTCTAGTGAAGTATATAATACAACCTGTTTAAATCTCATTCAATGTCTGAAATGTTGAAGACTTGTCAGGATAGCCTGCCTTACCATAACCTTAATTCACAGTAAAAAAGAAGGATTATATTTTTGGAAGAGTCAAGGTTGTGGGGCAGAGATAATTGCATTTGGCAAGATATACTTGTGTAAATAGTAAAAGGTTGTATGGGCTAAGACTGTCAGAGAAAGTTGTTTAGGCATTGCAGCAAATGGTGCTTGAAGCTTATCAATCCCTTGGTATCATCTTTAATGTGGACAAATATTGTAAAGAATGTTGATTTTAGCTTCTTTACAAGCTACGAGGTTGTGATGGAAGATGACTTTGATTTTGAGACACATGATGTTTCAGAAATTCTATTTATAAGCATGGCTGGTGGCGTTCTCTTCAATAGGTAAAAGGAAGTATCAGGACCGCAAACCAGCCAGAGTTGGAGCCGAAGCTTAATCAAAATTGGAACTGGAGCTGGAATCACATAGTTCCAATTTTGTTTCCAATTCCTATTTAGCATAAAAATTCGACGTGGATTTGAATTTTCTAATCCATTCAAGCAACCTTTTCTTTTAGCCAGCCTTAGGCTGCCACAAGTAAATGTATAAATTCTAATTTCTTTTAGAATGGAGGGGTCTCTCCTCCTCCTCCTCTCATTTGTACTCCCTCTATTTATTTTGTAACAAAATTGGTGGTACAAGTCACAATCCACACTTTCTTTCTTAAAAAATGCCAGTAAATGTTAGGTTCATCAGGGCTGGCACCTGGGCACAGCCAACAGTTGATGGAAGTGTTTGATACAGCTTGAGAAATGGGCTTGAGCTGGGGTTAATGGTTTAGTGCAGCAGGCCTTGGGGCCAGTTTCTTTTCAGTGCAATGACCCCTTAGTCCTTCGACCAGTGTAGGGGACTAAATGAGAGGAGAAAGGATAGTGCATATGATCAGATCATTGTTAACACGTCAGATTATCTGTCCTCCCTTTTCCTTCCATTTATTTCCATGTCGGAACTAAACTGGATAGGAAGGGGACCATCCCTAGAGGGATCAGCACCACCTAAGCTATTCCTTGCTGGACAAAGCCAAGCCTGGTGTTTGTCGACGCTAAAGCTCGTGGTGCTCATAGGTTAGCCACTCTAGAGGCGACAGTCCTCCTAAATTGACATGAAGAACTTTTAGATAGTCCTCCTAAATTAAAGTAAAGTATTATATGTAATTATCATCTATAATAGTTATATTTCAATAATATAACAGAAATTGGATGTGGAAAAACTTTTTTTTTTGCATCTTTCAAAGTTGTCTGTATTTTATGCTTCTAAATCTAACAAATATTGGAAAATAGAATCTTTTTTTATGGGTCTCCAATTCTGATTTTGAATTGTTGGGAATTGGAAAAATTGGATTTCATTAGCACCTCTAGGAGGTATAATTTGATAGGTGGTTGGACTAGCCTGTTCAGAAGAATCTTAAACAGAAGTTTGGTCCTGGAGTATACCAAGATTCTGGACCAATTATTATTATATTTAGCATTTTCCTAGATTCGGTGAGATGGGTGATAGTTATGCGGACAGATGGGATTTGGTATGTGTGTGAAGCAAATCTGAAACTGTATTCAATAATAAATTCCTGTATCCGTAACCAGTTCGATGCTGATAAGAGGAACATGTATCTGATATGGGGCTGTCAAAGGGCCAGGTCAGCCTGATGAGCCTTTGCATGTGGCCTGATTTTGGGCTGGGCATTAACATTGTCACAATCGGATTCAGCTCCTATGAGGTATTGTCTGCTTTGGATACAACTCATCCGGTTTTATCTTCAAAAGGTGCCTCACAGGTTTTGGATCTAGACCCCAGATACTTGGCTGATAACCTTTTTTTCATTTCAATCCAACAAGTGTCGGTTATGGCGATGTCTCCATGCTGGCACTCTCTCTACCCACAAGGAGCCCTTTCTTACTCTTCGGCCACCGCATGCGCTTCTTAAGTCCATGGAAAAATGATTGGGCCAAGAAGGCCGGAGACTGTCCGAGTCGGGACAGTCTTGGTCTTGAAAATCTCAGAAGAGGAATCTGCAACCTATAGATCAAGCCCCGGTGTCTTCTCTCCTCATATCCTTGCGGACTGCATTCTTAAAAGAAAATTGCTGGGCTTGGCCCTGTCTGATAATAGAAGTACTGGGTTGTGGTGGGGTTGGGCTGAGTAGGGTTTGGTTTGGCCCCAAGCCCTGCCCATTCACTGTCCTAGTCCATTACTGTAAACTTTCTTGATAGAATTACCTGTAGTGGATAAGATAACAGATCATAGTTGTCAAGGCGGTAAGGCGACCAAGGCGTGCTCGGGGTTCTAAACCGCCTAAGCGCTTAGGCGCCCGCCTAGGCGTCGCCTAGGCGTTAACTTCATAATATAATATTTTAATTTAGGATATATATATACATATATATAATATATATATATATATGTACACACATATTACATACATACATTTAGATACATATATATATATATATATACACATTTAGATTTACACACATATTACATACATACATTTAGATACATATATATATATATATATATATATATATATACACACATATATATACATACATACATATATATCTATGTATAAATGTATCTATGTAATATGTGTATATGTCTAACTATATAATATATACATACATATATATACACAAATATATTTAAATGTATGTATGTAATATGTATATGTATATAGATGTATATATATATATACATATTTGTATATATATATATATATGCATATTTGTATATATATATATATATATATGCATATTTGTATATATATATATATATATGCATATAATATTTTAATTTAAGATATATATATATATATATATATATAATATACATACATATATATACACAAATATATCTAAATGTATGTATGTAATATGTATATGTGTATATATATATATATATATATATATATATATATATATATATATATATATATATATATATATATATATATATACATACATTTAGATTTACACACATATATATACATACATACATATATATCTATGTATAAATGTATGTATGTAATATGTGTAAATGTCTAATTACATAATATATACATATATATACACAAATATATCTAAATGTATGTATGGAATATGAATATGTATATGTATATATATATATATATATATACACATTTTACATACATGATACATATATTTAGATGTATACATATACATATATATGCATGTTTGTATATATAAATCTAAATATATGTATGTAATATGTCTATATATATGTATTAGTATGTATTTATATAATTATATGTGTATATATATACATATATGTATATATAAAAAAAAAGGGGGCAAGAACCCCAAATTTCAAAAATCTGGGCGCCTTGGCGGGCGCCTTGGGCGCCTTTTCACATGTTGGAAAGGCGCCCAGCGCCTTGGCGCCTAGGCGAGCGCCTTGACAACAGAGTAACAGATAATCCGACAAATATTGTAATTTGTTGTTTACCCTTAATATCAACCACGGAAACTGTCTAATGATTGAGGTGTATGCTATAATATTTATTATAATTTTTTGCATGCAATATTACACTATTTAATGTACTTGTAAATGTCCTTCCTTTTCTTATTTAATAAGTTGCAGAATTTGTCTTGTTGTTTGGGTGATGAACCTCTTCTCTACCCATTTGATTGTACTATCTCTTTTTATGCTATAACAAAACTGGTGGTGCAATCCACTTTCTATCCACCTTCAAAAAATGTTACACTATTTTAATTATATCAGATTAACTGTTATCATCGGGTTTGATTACATGTTTATCCAATATTTTGTCTGACAAACATCCATTGGAGAGAAGCTGTTACAAAATCTGTTAAATATTTGTTTTTAAACTGTATCCGAAGACTGAGTAAAAAAGTAGCAATTGGGTTGGTTAATAGGTTATTGGTTATTGTTCACGTTCAAAAAGGAAAAAAAAAAGAAAAATATTATTGGTTATTGTTGCATTTCTGATGAGTGAATCTGAACTGATAGCCTGGTGAAAGTATGCCCAGTTAAAGCTGAATGGATCTAGTGGAATGTGGTGCTGCCGTATGTCCTTTGGTCTATCTGGTCTAATTATTTAGTAACTTGTTGAAATATTTGGAACAGACTTTGAATTGGATTTATGGTTTTCCTGGAGCTGGAGTTACAAGAGTCTGAAACACTTATTTATGACATGTAACATTGTCAATGTTTCTTGGAAGCTATTGTTGAAGTCTCTTTACATGGAGTGAATGGATCTGCATAAGTTTCTAGAGCTGATGGTTGGAGGGATGCCAATTAGAGGTCAATGGTACTGGTAGAATGTGCTGCAGCTGATTCATGTGGTCTATTTGGCTGGAGAGAATGGACTTGCTAAGGGATAAAATTAGAGGCTCCTGTGAGGTATCAAAAAGGACCCATTTGATATAGGGGATGCAAATAGTACCCAATCACCTGAATGTACAACTGATTATTATTAGATTATAGGTCGGTTAATGGATAACCTTTTAGAACCAATATGGTGTATCCTTTGTAGGAAGGGAGGTTATGGTCTTAAGTTTCCTTAAAAAGTTGAGAAGGAACGATGCTCTACAACATTCAGCTAAGAGGAAGGGGACGGGAGGAGGAATAAAGATTGGGAAGAGGGAAGCCAACTTTGTGAAAAATAATGAAGTTGTGGACAGTCTAAGAGGGAAGAAGCTCAAGGAGGTGGGGGAAGAATATTGTTTCATCATGAATATGATCTCATGGAGTATCAGGGGACTCAATGGGAATTTTAAGGCGAGAGCTGTGACAGACTTGGTGCAATCTCTTCAGCTGGACTGTATCTGCTTGCAGGAGACCAAGATGACCAGCCTGGATAAATTCTCTATAACTAGATTGTGCGGGTATGTACTGAATGAGGCTGTTGTTCTCCCTGCAGATGGAGCTAAAGGAGGGCAGTTGGTATTGTGGAATGGGAACAAGTTTGAGGGTAAAATCTGTGATGTGGGCAGATTCAATATCTCGGTTTCTTTTAACTGCAAGAATAGAAGCTCTTTTAATGACAGCTGGGTCATTACAACTGTGTATGGTCCTCACATTGATCAGCAGAGGGATTCTTTTTTCCAAGAACTTTATGGACTGTACACTCTATTTACTGAAGCCTGGTGTATCTTGGGGGACTTTAATTGTGTAAGGTATCTTTGGGAGAGGTCTGGTAGACAGAAATGGAGCAAGGATATGGAAATCTTTAATCAGTGGATTAGGAATGTCAAGCTAATGGATATGGAAATCCCAAATAGAAAATATACCTAGTCTAATTTACAGCAGGTCAGTAAACAGTCAATGATTGATAGAATTTTGGTTTATCTGAATGGTTCAGGAGATTTCCTTTGTCACATGTTAAAGGACTTAGTAGGTCTGTTTCCAATCATATTCCTTTGCAACTTAGGATGGATGATAAGAGAGTTTTAGAATCTTCAGATATGAACTAAAGTGGCAGAGGGAAGATGGTTTCAGAGAATTGGTAAGCAAGTGGTGGCATCAAGCGCCGGTGGCAGTTTTTGCAGGACAGAATTTTCAGGGAAAACTTAAATGGATTAGGAAATGCATGAGACGATGGGCTAAGCAGAAACTCGGGAGGGTAACAGCAAAGAGGCAGAAATTGAAGATCAACATTGAAGAGTTGGAACTGAAAAGTGAGTCTGTTGATCTATCTACTTAAGAATTGCATTCTTTGAGGGAGTTAAAGAAAATTTATAATGAAGAATTGTTGAAGGAGGAAATTGGATGGAGACAGAGGGCTAAGGAACATTGATTAAAGGAAGGAGATAAAAACACTTCTTTCTTCCATGCAGTGGCTAGTGCTAAGAAAAGATATCTGGCTATTGATCACATTAGAGAGAATGAGACTGTCATTGAAGAACCTAATGAGATCAAGGACAGGTTTGTTGTCTTTTATAAGAATCTTTTATCGGAAGACTACCCGTTGAGGTCCCATTTACAAGATGGTTTGCTCCCTAAGTTAGAAGTTTCTGATGCTGAACAATTATGTGAACCTATTTTGGAGGATGAAGTCAAATTGGCAGTCTTTAGTATGGATCCCAATAAAGCTCCAAGACCCGATGGTTTTTCTCTTGGGTTTTATCAATTTTTTTGGGATACTATTAAATAAGATTTGGTTAATTTTGTCCAAGAATTCTATGACAACTCGGAAAGGATTAAATTTGTTAATTCTACATATATTGTCCTTATTTCGAAATCACAAGGTGTTAAAAGAATGGCTGATTTTCATCCTATTAGTCTACTCAACGTGTGTTATAAAATCATAACCAAGATTTTGGCATCCCGGCTTAAGAAGGTTATTTATAAGCTTGTGGGTATTAATTAGTCAACATTTTTGCAAGGAAGATTCATCCTAGATAACTATATGGCAGCTTATAAAGCTATTTACCATTATTAGAATAGAAACAAGCAAGGTGTGATGTTAAAGCTCGATTTCGAGAAGGCCTACGATAGAATCAATTGGAATTGTCTCCATAAATCTATGGAGCTCATGGGATTCAATGATAGATGGACAAGATGGGTAGTGTGTTGTATTTCTTCCTCTAGATCCTCTGTGTTGATTAATAGAGAGCCGTGTGGTTATTTCAATAGCTCTAGAGGACTAAGGCAGGGAGATCCTATGTCTCCTCTCTTTTTTCTGTTTATTGGTCAGATTTTGAGTTCTCTTTGAGACAGTGCAGCTCAACAGGGTCTGACGGAGGGGTTCAGAATTGGTAGAAGTAATATCCACTTATCTCACCTTTAGTTTGCAGAAGACACTTTGTTGTTTATATCTGGAAGCAATGAGGATATTCAGAATATCAAAAGATTGCTAATTTTGGTGGAAGTCATTACGGGTCTTGAGGATCAACTATGAGAAATCAGAAATTGTTGGATTGAATGTGCCTCAGCAAAGACTACAGGATATTGCAAGTTCTTTAAAGTGTAGAGTCAACAATTTCCTTATCAAATATCTGGGTTTGCCCTTATCGGATGATGTCATAAGGGTTAGGGATTGGGATGGTCTGATAAAAAAATTTGAGAGTAGATTGGAAGGGTGGAAAGGTAGTTTTCTTTTAGGAGGGAGATTGATTCTGTCCAAGTCGATTTTTTCTTCATTGGCTATTTACTATGCTTCTGTTTTTAAGATTCCTAAAACAATAGAAAAGATTATTGAATTAGCTAGGAGTTCTTTTTTTTGGTCAGGAGGGAAAAGGGAAAAGAGAGGAATTCATTTGATTAGTTGGAGAAATGTATGTAAGAGTAAGGAGCAAGGTGGCATTGGTCTTTGTGGTGCTGTCATTTTCAATAAAGCCTTGCTAGTTAAATGGTTGTGGAGAAGAGGGGAGTGCTCGGATGCTTTCTGGGCTGTGATTGTCAAGGATTTGCATTTTCATTTTGAAAATAAATGGAACTTCTATTCTTCAACTAGCTACAATTTGTCTCCTATATGGAAGAACATTGTTAAATGTGCTGATTTTATGGTCACCTCCTGCGAAATCCAAGTGGGTAATGGCTGTGATACACAGTTTTGGAAAGACAAATGGTACCCCAGCTTGGTCTTGTCTACTTCAGCAATCTATTCAACATTGCTCATAATCAAGAGGTTTCGGTTGAGGATGTATTATCTCACAGTGATGCAAGCCAAATTAATCTATTGTTGAGAAGGAACCTAACTGATGTGGAAACAGAGGAACTGTTAACTCTGCTTAATCTAATAAGTGGAGTTAGGATTTGTGGAGAGGTGCATGATAAGAGAGTTTGGAGATGGACAAAAAATGGACAGTTTTAAGTTAAGTCCTTGGTTCAATTGCTGAATTATGGTGGTATTAGGGTTTGGTGGAAGGATCTAGTATGGTCTAACCATCTTCCAAATAAGATCAGGGTGTTTCTGTGGAAGCTTGCTTGGAATAGAATTCTTACGGGAATGAGGGCTAAGAAGCTTCATCTCCCTGGGAGTCCTTTATGTGTTTTCTGTGCACTCTTTGAGGAAGACCAAAAGCATTTATTTTGTAGCTGTAGTATAATTTCTATTCAGTGGAAGACTCTTTGTAGGTTATTTGGACTTGTTTGGGTGGAGCATTCTTTTGTGTTGGAACTTTTGAGCTGGTGGACTACTGTTTGTCCTTCTAAAGATCTTAAATATGTGTGGTTCCTCATATGTCCGGCCATGTTGTGGACTATTTGGTGTGAGAGGAATAGGAGGAAATTCAGTGATCATTTTAGCAGTGCAAATGAATTATTGAAGAGTACATTTAGATGGGTGGAAGAGTGGGGAAGAGCTGCTGGTATTCTTAATGATAGGCGCTCTGTTATTTTTGATAAGGCAAGACTGTGGAGAGAGCTGGTTTCTTGATGGTTTTCTTTAATTTGTAACTCTGTTTTATCTTCTTGATAAAACATAATATGTAATTTTCTTTTGAGCTTAATGGGGACTTGGATGGGGGAAATGTCCTATCCAGGTTGTGATACCTTCCTGGGCCCTCTTTGTACTCTTCTCTCATTGTTCAATGGAATTGTGACTTTATGTCACCTTCTTAAAAAAAACCTTGGAACCAATATGCATAGTGGATAAGGTAACGGATACAAATTTCTTCTGACCAAATGCATATGGTACACTAGAATTTGATCATCCGACGGATTAGCTTAGAGGTCAGTTAATGGATAGCCTTTCTAAGCCGATAGCATCATGGACTGCAAAATCGGCCGATCGGGTTGGGGGAACTGGCCGATCCTGGGCATTTCCTTTTGTTTTTTTTTTTGGTGGCCGATTCCGGTCGAGCCAATCCCGGCCGATCTGATTTGGCCGATCCGATCCGGATCGGATTGGGATCACCGAGTCCTATCCGGACCCCCGACCCGATCCAGAATTCCATGGATAGCATAATGAATACATTCACAGATCTACCTTAGACTGCACTGAATCCAACTCATTTGCATTTGATGTGCTTGCCTTTTGCTGTAATGTTGGGGAATCCCATTGAATCTTTTTTTATATAAAATCATAGCTAGGATTTTCACGGGTCTTACAAGATACTCAGGAAGGGGCAGTCAGTGGATAGTTATTTTTGCTGCATTATGGGGAACTCAAGTGAATATTCTTATAAACAAAAGACAATGCTCTTGTAGAAATGATCTTGTTTTTGTTGAATGACTCATGTAAACTAATTACCCACCCAACCCCCTGCCTCTTCCCTTTTTCCCCCTTGATGTTAAGGATAACCCTGTTCACTGAACCGAGTAAGGGAAGGGTTCCTACACCCACCTCTCAAACATTTCAGCCGCAGCATGGTTTGAATACACAACCTATACCTTTTGAGGTGAGCATTGTTGCCAATAAAGCCATATAAGCAGACTAATTTCTATCTTAATGAGATGTGGTTTTGCCACCTTCGAATTAACGATGTCAGCTGTATGCAATGGGGCCATGCAAACATGGATGAAGCAACACATGGTCGCAAATTGGAAGGACTTTCTGTTTCATTAATAGGGTGCTTGATTTGATGTGGGAATGATGGTCTCCTATTTTCAGAGACATAATTTGAAAATTATCTAAAACTTCTTGAATACCTCTTTTCCCGCATTGGGGGTTGGGGTTGGTCAATATTGTTTTGGTTTTGGTGCAAGTGCTTATTCCTCTTGGCATATGAGACTCGGAGGGCTTCTATGTACTCACTTTTTGTGTGGAAAAATAAACTAGTGAAAAGGCTCAAAGTTCAGTACACAGGGTTAGGGAGTCGAGGGGAAATTCATATATTAGGGGGATGGTTTAGAAAAGGAAAATTAGTTATATTATTGATGGTGTAAAGTAGACCTACACGAAAGATGGGTAGCCATGATGCTTCTACCATGGTTAGACATGAATGATGGAGGAAGATTGGGGAATCAACATGAAAAATGTCAAGAAAGGCTTGGGTGAAGTGAAAGCAAAAGTATGATTGAGTTGCTTAAAGATGAAATCAAGTGGAAAGCTATGGCAAAACATAAGGTGGCCAAGGGAGAAAATCAGATAATACATATTTCTTTCGTGCAGTAGAAAGCAAAAAGGGGAGAAGAATAAAGTTGCAGACAATGCATTTGAAAATGAATCTAAGAGAAAGAAGCCATTTCTTTGCAGCAGGGCTATAGCAAGAATAGATTGCCTTAAAATATGGAGGATCAATTACACAAAATCTCAGAGGATGATGTAGAATGCCTTTGCTGGTCATTTGAAGTGGGAAAAAAAGGCAGGTTTATCTTCAGTATGGAAACAGTAATCACTTAGGTCTAATGTGTTCCTCAATGGGTTCTGCCTGCAGTTTTCTGAAACAATCAGTGGACTCGTGAAAGCTGTAGAGGAGTTCAAAGTAAATCTGTAAGCCAACAAATGTCATAATACCACATTTCATGTGTTTAGTCTGTTGATACCAAGTAAGGGGAACGATGAGTCCATTGTTGATTTTAGGTCCATTGATCTTTCAAATGGAAGGTATGAAATTGTTGCAAAGCCTTTGATAGTGAGACTAGAAAGTAGTAGTACATGGCATTGTGGATCAACCTCTACGGGGAGGATTTGTTCTTGAAAATTACGTGAAAGCATGCAAATGCCTCCCATTACTGCCAAAAACAGCAGGTGATTGCGGTCCAGTGCTAGAATATGTGGAAGAGGGAGCACCCTTTTCTAAATTAAATCTTGAAAAGGTTATGATAGGATCTGTGGTGAGTCTAGTGACTCTGCTTGTTTGAGGGAATTCAGAGTGATGGGACAAAAGGTGTGGGTGAGATGTGTTTCAAAGGCTGCATATCCATCTCAAGATGTTAACATTGATCAATTGTAATCCTTGTGGTTACCCTAGTGGTTCTGGGGGGCGCTTAGGCTGGGTATCCCCTTCCCCTTGGGTATTTATCTTGTGTGCTGTTTATCATGGGCTTGAAGCCTTGAAATGAAGCCAAGGGCTGAATGGCTGATTGAAGACTTGTGAGTCATTAAGAGTAGGCTCATCCAGATTCCCTGTTTTAGCTGCACCAAAATATTATTTGTCAGCAATTTTCTTTTCCTAGTCCAAGTGGATTGATTCCCCGCAATAGTAAACCTCCGATGTCAGGGGATTTACGCAGACCAACGTCTTTGGAATTTTTGCTTTATAGACTCAACTACTGAAACCAAAAGCAAATCTGCTGGAAGCCTGGGATGTAATTGGCCCACATTTTCTATTTAGCTACTGCTACTAGTCTCTCTGCGTCAAGTGGAGTATCCTTTCTTCTGCATGATCTGTAGAAGCATCCTTTTTTCTCATAGGAACCACAAGCATTTTCATGTGATGTCATGGCATATATTATTGGAGAAATACTTGCTACACTGCTTTTGCAGCGATGCAGCCACCCACTGTTCGATCAGTGGGATTGGACCGTATGCAGTCACAACACCCCTCTACACTGCAGGGGTGCAACGGGGCTTTACTCTCCATGCACTGTCTAATCCACCAAATGGACGGGGCTTCTGTGCGGGGGGTGCTTCACTGCCACAGCAGGCGGTGCAGCAAGTATTCTCATTATTGGCTACTTTCTCCTTTAGTTGTCTGAACAAAGCAGCTAACTGTAGCAAAGCTAGCTTGAACATTTTATCACTCTGTCTGTGGTTCTACATGAAAATGTGAGGGGCAACAGAAAATGTGTTTCTACTTTAATACAATGAAGAAATATCTATGATAATCTTGTACCCCATAGATGCTTACACTCAAGTTATAGCAACAGAAAATGAACCAAGAGACATTTCCAATTTAGATAGTAGGATGTCAAAGGAAAAAAAAAGGGTTAACAAATTATTTGCCAAGTTATATTAGTTAACCTGCAAAAAAAAGAAAAAGCAATCACGTGATATGCAACTGCAGAAATCTCCCTAAAGAGCTGGACAGTTGGGAGTTGCACCATGAAAGCCGAGGGTCATCAACGCATTTAGGGCTGTCAATTGGGCAGGTATGGGTCGGGTCTGAACCGCCCCGTTGACAGACCTGATAATATAGACCCGAACCAGACCCGACCCGCTTAGTAGTGGGTCTGATGCTTACCGTACCCACTTTTAACCTTTACTTTTTGGGTCGGGTCCATATGCCTGACAGCAGACCCCGTTTCTTTTTGACGTAAAAGTTACATGGACTGGTCAAGCACCTCCTACCGCCTGTTTCCAGCTCCTTGGAGGATAAAATAAAGGTCTTTAAAATAGTGTCCCTTTGGCGTTAAACTGCATCAGTAAACAACTTCGTTCGGGTATAAGGCCTCGCTTCATCTTTTTGCTGTTGTGTGATGCTGGGGAGGAGTTGGAAAGATGGTATTTCAGAACGTTTAGACCGCATCCAATCCAAACAACTTTTGCTCCCCAGAAGCGAGTCCCAATCGAATCAAAAGTTACAAGAAATCGGAATCTAAATCAATCCAACAAAGTTCCGAGCAAAACAAACATCACCATTTGCGAGTTGAATGACATTCCGAATTGAGAATTTTCAAGACTGGGATGTTGGAATTACTAGTGGTAATGTCAAAAATAACTCTCAGTCGTCGTCCAGACCAGATTAGATTACATCACCTCTACAAACCCATCTCTACGAACTAATTTGCAGCTGTCATTCATGGTGGAATCGAGAACCTTTTTGCAGCCGTCATCCACCGGAGGGGTGCCACCGCCAGGGGAGGGGAGGGTGGAGGGCGGCGGTGGAGATGGGGAGAATGGAGGCAGGCTCGCAGGCGCCTGGACGAGGAAGCGGTGGCCCTCGGCAATGCTCTGGCGGACGCCGTATCCATCTTCGAGGCAGTGGCCGAGCTCGCAGAGGGCATCGACGTGGCCAAGGAAAGGGGAGCGGGCACACAGTGTGGTGGTGGTGGATCTCCACTCGGTGACAGAGGCTCGGACTTGATCTAGACCTGAACCTTCCACCGAGAAGTAGCTACTGGCATTGGAGCATGGCGAGAGAGAGAGAGATTGGCAGAGCGGAGGGGAGACATCTTACCTAATCTCCCTTCTATCGGGTCTCACCTCCCCATTACTGGAGTTTCTACGAGACCCGTAATTCTTCAAAGTTTACAGGACAGAGTTAAGATCCGTAACTGTCCAGATCATGCCGGGTATGTGGTTCATCGTACCCATTTTTTCAGTATGGTGTTTGAAACGGTTCTTGGGTAACCGGGAATGGCTTACAGCCCTATACTCAGTCCATTTATCTGATGTAATTCATCCAGCAAAGCTTTCCTTCAAAATGTCATCCTCAAAATTCCAAATCGGGCTATAAAATTGCAGAGTTTTTTTCGTTAGTCATTCTATAACTACATAGAATACTCATAAACACAACAGTCTCTAAAACACATCGCGAACTCACATCAAACAACCTATCAAGGAACCGGCAGTCCCCATTCTTTTGATATCCTTATCTTCCTGGTGTAGGTACGGCTATTCACTCTTCCACAGTTGATTAGACATTATATTGGTTCTGAAGTTATGCACTCCTAAACTCGTGACTCCATTTGGGCTTCAGCAGCTGCATAGTTTGGATTAAACTATATGTCAAAGACTGTACTGAGTATTGAAAACAAGATTGCCCATGGTTTCAAATTGTCCGTTAAGCGCAGTTTACTGCATTCACTAAGATGCCATTTAGTTTGGTGTAAAACAGTGAGAAAAACATAAAATCTTATAAAACACCGCAGTTTTGTAAGACATAAAATAACAGTGATTATGACATTTTATGCCAAACAGAACAACCCTTAACTGGTCACAACTTGAACGTTCAAGATTTGTTCAACACCTGGGTAACCTGAGGCAAGCTACGTGTCCTGTAAAGCAAGTGCCGAGTCATTCTCAGGCCTGAGGATCAAGTCTTCAATCAAAGATGAACAACGTGTTACTCTCGATCCAAATATCCACTGTTCGGAGTTATTTCATGTGGCTCATATTGAACGTAAGCACACGTCTTTAAGCCAGTTGTAACAGGATAAATATGGCATCCCAGCATAGAAACCTCAGCAGAACCCTGTAACGATAAGGTTACGCAGGGAAACGGTTTTGACATACGCCCATTTATTGCCATATGTCATGCTAATTTATAATACAAGTTTATGCATGTCAGCATTAGGAGCTTTTCATGCTGGTGGAGTACTATGTTACGAATTGCAACTTGTCTGGTCTTGTCCATTCTATTTACTGAGAGTATTTCTAGACACAAAAGGGGATCTGCTGCCGAATGATAACGTTCGTTTTCAATTTAAAGTTCCACTCATCTTTAGAACATTAGAAAGCATGTCCCACGGCGCGCAGTTGTCACCACCGTGGCCAATCTGCATTCTAGGAAGGTTTGCTCTTACCTTTTACAAAGGAACTATTTCTTCAATCACAAAAAAGACATTCTTATTGCTTGGATCATGGCTCCTCTTTTTTCATGCCAAGAACATGCGGCTTGTTAGAACGCCTTTGTTTCTTATATATTTCCACTGAACTTTGCCATGTTAGGTGACTAACTTTGTCGTCATATTACTTCTAGCCAATTTTACAGGGCTGCTAACATTTTCAAGTCGTATCTTTTCTCCCTTCATTAGGCCAAATACAAGTGTATGGTTTTAGAATTAAATTTATGGCAGTGTTTATTTACATTATGGCCTTACCTTGCTCATGTGCCAAGTTATTGGGAGGCCAGACTTTTGCAGTAGTCTCCAAGTTGAGAGGAGGGTGAATAATGAATAAGATTGACACCTAAACATATTTAAAAGTTAGGCTTTTGAAACGCTAAATCCTGATGTGATCTCTTTTCATTTATTTGAGCTTCTGCTAGCTCCTGCCAAGACCTGAGAACCTTGAAATCCATAGCGAGAGTATTGGTAGACGTAGACTAACAGATGTTTAAGGCATTAGAATTACAAATTTCATGTTCTTTGTGGTATCAGAACTTAGAATTTTACATTAGTGCTTTGTAGGTATTTCTATAAAGTATCTATGAGTTGTCATTCTTATGCCAAATCTGCTTACTCTTGAAAGTCCGTTTGAGAGAACGAGATCGTCTGAACCACCAAACATCCTCCAGACACATGAGACCGAACTGTACGTGCATTGTGCATGTCATTTTCAAAGATAAATGCCTCATATATCCTTGTACAGTTCGGTCTTATGTGTTTGAGGCCGTTGGGCGGTCCAGACGCACATGTCCACATGATCTCGTTCCCTTTTTGAGAATCTGAACTTCAAAAACAAGCATGAGAAGAATGTGCGGACATTTTCATTATCCAAAACTAAAATAGGAGGTAGTCTGTACATGTCATATCATTCATATAACGGAAAAAAATGTAATTATGTAATTTAAATATTATTCAAACACAAGAATTGATAATCAAATTCATTTGATCTTATTTACACTTTCTCTGATATTATTGTTTTCTCAAAATATCGTCACTAAACATAACGTTAATCGGATCCGACAATTTGATCTTGTGGATTTGTCACGCTTAGCAAATACAAGATTGAACATATGCTGAAAGTTGCTACTTTGTTCGTTTCAAATAGATCAGCGTGCAATATTTGTCAGTTATCAAAAACCTTCCTCAGTTAACGGTCGTTGGAAACTACTGCACGAACGTCTCCTACGACAGCTGCTCCTAATTTGGAAATATGACTATAACCCTTCCGCCCTCATATATATATATATAGTGGGGCCGGCTAATGAGACCCAGGCTTCTGTTCTCCATCTTAAGAAAATAATTAAAAATTATCAAACATTTTAAAATATTCAAATAGCGTCCTTTAGGTTAGTTTTCGTCTCTTGGGATTTAATTTTTTTACCGTTAGATCGAAAAATTTAACCGTAACCATCCAATCAAATGCAATCTTTGTTAGGAATCACAATTAAGACTCCAAGGGTTGGATCAATCTTAAGTGTTAATTTAATGGTTTTTTTTATTTACTGATTATTTTTCAACATTTCTATATATTATTTTTAGATATATATCTGATCAGACGATTTTGACTGATTTTTAAGATCGGACGGTAAAAATTAAAGTCTTAAGATGTAAACAATCTTAAGAGGCCTATTTGAATATGTAAAGTTTATTGATAAATTTTATTGTTTTCTAAACGCGGGGAGAAGAGGATTCCGAAGAGGGGCTCATCTAAGTTAGAGAGAGAGAGAGAGAGAGAGAGAGAGAGAGGGCTTTTTGTGATAATTCAGAAAAGATTGAAGGTGCAATTTTGAATGCTTTTCGATCAAAATTTATCTAACTCCGATGAGTCCTCCTCCAGTTACTTATTTATCCATGTTTAAATGTATAGCATTTTAGAACGCCCACTGATACAGACGATGGCGTTTACGTACCCTGTGCATGAACCAACTTCGTGAGCGCTCTATTCAGATAAGAAAAGAGGGTGCATGAGGTCCAATATGAAGTGAATACACTGACCAATGCTAGGCTGCCTGAGAATTTTCACCACCTATGTGACTGATATGGTGATGACGGGGGGAGATATGTGTGACAAAACATTGTTGACTTATTGATCGACTGTCCGAGTGACTGTATCGAACAAAATTTCTACATCCACCATTCTTGTTATCAGGGAATTACTCAAGAGAGTTCAAGCAATTCAACCATTTAGGTGTCTCCCTGAGGATGAAGCTCCCAATTTTGTGCACGAAAATGGAAATGAGATTCTCTCTAAATCTCAAATACGTGATTCCTCTCATTTTCTTTAATAAAAAAAATGGTGGATGGTTACTTGGAAATCACTAAATTAGCCTAATATTATGAGAGGCTGCATTGGGGGTGTGCCGCTTTTTGAGATCCATGGCACCACTTTGGTAGCAAAATGGGGTAGAAGAGATTAGTTGTTCTAGATTTCACTTTTATAATGGGGTAGAATCTAAGACGGAATATCAAATTCTTAGATGAAGAGTGAAATTGTTTATTCACTTAATTTTGAAAATCAGCAATTCTTGGTCAGAATACTAAATCCCTCGTGTGAAACCAAAAGTTAGCTTATTTTGAGAATAACAAGACCTTATTTTGCGAGCAAGAATGCAAATTTTGAGCTTCTCTTCCATCAACGGCTGCTCTTCTAAAGAAAAAGTGGCTTCTCATGCAATTACGATCAAGAATGGATTATGTTCTACCATTTTTGTTTGAACGACTTATTCTATTTATTCTCCGAAAAATTCATTCAACTTCAGAATAAAGTATTTAGCCCCATTTTATTTGCAGAATAAGTTATTATGTGGGGCCTACTGACGGAATAACGTAAACTAAAATAAGGAGTATTTCCGTTTGATAATTTTGTGGAACTCGAGAATAATAAGTAATTCTTGAGTTTAAGATGAGATGACTTATTCTCCTTATTATCCGAATACATTATTCTGCACTGTATAAGTCATTTTGCTTGTCAAAGTAAAATTAAGTTTATTTTATCTTTATTCGTCTTTATTTTTCTCTTATTCTCCAATCAAAGCGGCGCTTAAAGTTATATTAAGGCTTTATTCCTAAAATAACTCTATCAATTTCAAACTTTTCCCGTTAACAAAGTAACCTTAACTCTATATTTTGATCAGTAGATCAAAAATTTAAAATCTTTCCATTCACAACTTGAAACCTCCAAAATCCCTACGCGTA
The DNA here is from genome assembly GCA_030544215.1 of Zantedeschia hybrid cultivar. Lineage (NCBI taxonomy): Eukaryota > Viridiplantae > Streptophyta > Magnoliopsida > Alismatales > Araceae > Zantedeschia > Zantedeschia hybrid cultivar. The sequence continues at coordinate 11,893,666 of JARZZO010000005.1, forward strand.
AACAAAATCTACACAGGTTCGTGCCCACCGTCACAGCAGAGTGATGGTCCTCTCCTCTGCCTGTATCTGACAAGGCAGACTGCGATCCACGTCCGAGACGCTTTCACGTGGCTCAACAAGATGGCTAGAGGGTTATCTCTTCTTGTCTCTTTCTGCAGGTACAGCTGGACCAGTCTTTTGTTTGCCAGTCGGCTGCCCCGGCAGGCATGTGAATGCACTTGATGCGTCCACGAGCTCAGCTCAGTTCACGAAGGAGAAAAGATATGCCCCCGTAAACAAAACAACCCCCCTTCCGCTTAACCTTTCGTCTTGTCTGAGATCAGATCTGACGGCGTCGAATTGGAGTACGTCACAACAAACAACATGTATTATTGTAGGAGGTAAATGAGGTTTGTGCCTACATCTGGTAGCCAAGAAGTCATGAACCTCTCTTTTGTAGGAAAGGAAAAGAAATTCAATTACAAATTTATGGAGATTTATATCTGAATTCTGAATACTATGTGGATTAAAAAAAAAAAGAATTCAACCTGTTGCACCACAAAAAATGGGTAGCCGTCTGATCTACTTAGATCGGACGGCTGCAATAGCAAGTTTTATTTTTTTATTTTTTAAAAAAGTTTATGGTGGACTCTATCATGTTTGACATTCTCATACAATTCGATCTCCGATAGATTGATTTTTTATTTTTTAAGGCTTTTATGAATCATCCGATCAATTTAATTTTTGATTTTTTTAAATTTTTTAGATTATCCGATCGGAAGTCGGGTTATATGGACATGTTGAACTCGAAGATCAGATTTTATGGACATGTAGAACATGATGAGGTCCAACATAAAAAAAAATTAAAAAAATTAAAATAAAAACATTAGATTGCATTGCATGCAATGTAATAAGAATTATTAAAAAAAAAATCTCAAACATTGAAATATGATTGTTCAAAGAAGATGGAGTTATGGTGCTTGTAGAACAAAAATATCTTCTACTAGGGGAAAAAATTGAATAAGTGCCCATGTTAAGGAAGGAGATTTTGTAAATACGTTCGACAAAAAAAAGAGTTTCTATCCCATAAAAATGTGGATTGAAGTAAAGGCGGAGCTTTTTAGATTCAGCCCCTTTTACATCCATTCAGACATTTGATTAGTCATCTGTGATTCTAGTAAACGCCCTCAAGTCACTCAACTAGACATAAGGTGATCATCAAATAATCATACCCATTGGTGTCACTGTCATTGTCGAAGACTTTAATCATGCATCTAGAATCTTCTTATTTTTCTGTTGTATTTTTGTGTTCCTCAATTCCCTTCCACTCAATTTTTGTGGTATGAAAGAAGAGGAGAAAAGTGCTAAGGAGCCCATTGCCCTCCTCCTCTCTCTCTCTCCCTCCCCCCCCCCAAAAAAAAAAAGAAAAAAAAAAGTGCCAAGGAGCCCGAGCCCTCTCACGCGCATCCACCAAAAGAAGCCAAAGGCTTCAGCACCACCACACGCCTATTTCTGCAGCTCCCATCTACCTATGCAACCACCATCACATATTCTCTTTTCATCATTAAATCGCATTTAATCGTAATGATGGAGACCTGATTTAGAACGGGCAAAAAAAAAGGAGACCTAATTTAGGACTATACAGTTTGTACAGTGAGTAGGATATCTTCTTTCTAGCATCCTTTCCCTTCTCAGATTGAAATGTGGAATTCCGGTCAACGTTGCTCGGTTAATTCGTACATTTGAATAGCTCATTCTCAAGTTCTAAACATTTTTTTCCTATCGTAGACGTTGATGCGTAAATTTGGTGATCAAATATGTCAATACTTGCTATCACTTCTAATTAGAGGATGAAGGTATTAAAATGTCCCTCTCTGCATAGACACAAGGACAGCTTGATCTCTGTCATAATGAGGATGCTTTTAATTAGAAGTCAATTTCCATCAGCAAAAAGGGAATTTTTTCAATAGCTAACAAGTGTCAACTAAACGACATATTTGTGCATCAAATTTTGCATGAATAAGCATTTTTTGCGGCAACAAATGTGTAAAGTGTAAATTACTAGAAAACAATAATACTTTGGCTCTCCTCCAAACTTAAATCATGGTGCAGAAAAAGGTTGGAGATTAATTTATGAAAAAACCCAAAAAGAAAGGAGACCTAAAAAAGGGTACAAGGCTAGGAACGGAAGCCGAGACCGTAGCGGGGAAAAAGGAAGGGATATTTCTCTGGGGTCTCCCAAATTTGCGGATAGATAAACCACGAGTCTTCCACGCGCAAATCGCACCCCCTCTATCCCGGACGTCCACGTGTCGTCGTCATGGATCCAGATCCCTCGCCCGCCCAACCCTCCACCCCTCCTTGTCTTCTTCCCCATAAAATAACCCCTTCGCCACCCACCGCCTCACACACGCACACGCCGCTCCCACCCTTCTCCAGTTCCTCCAATCCCTTCTCTGCTGCTCCTGGCACCATGCTGCTTAGGGCTTCCTCTGTTCTCTCCTTCCCCTCCGCTGCCTCCTCGGAGGCGGCCGCTCCCCTCGCCGGCACCGCTGCCTCCTCGTCCCTGAGCTCCACCCTCCGGCTCCTCCGGAGGAGGCCGGGGAGCGGGTCGTCGCTGGTGGCCATGGCAGCCAGGGAGGCCGGCGTCCGGGCTCTCACCGGCGTGCTCTTCGAGCCTTTCGAGGAGGTGAAAAAGGAACTCTCCTTGGTGCCATCCGGCCCCCACGAGTCGCTGGCGCGCCAAAAGTACGTCGACCAGTCCGAGGCCGCGATCAACGAGCAGATCAAGTGAGCGCTAAGTCGTCTTGTGGCTTCTCCTTTGGCCGCGGCCGATTTTCTTGTTCTCTTTCTCTTTTTTTTCCCGCTGATTTGGCTGATTTTCTGTAGTTCTTGCCGCATTTGCTTTCGCCTGCCCTTGCCTCTAGATCTCGTCATCACTCTGTTTTACTCTGCCTTTTTTATTAGTTTTTTTGGTTAGAAGAAGAATGTTATGGTCATTCAAGTGTCTTTGATTCGATTGTTCTTAGCCACGCTCTTTTCAATCTTTTGATTCATGATTCCTCCATTTTGATTATCGCTGGTAAACCCTAGGATCTTTCGTTATGTTCTACTAACAGTTGTTTCCTGAGAAAGTCTCATTTTGTGTGTCTGATCAATGGTTTTTTTTTTTTGGCTTCCTTTTCCTGATGTTGAATCTACAGCATCGAGTACAATGTCTCGTACGCCTACCATGCGATGTTCGCCTACTTCGACAGGGACAATGTTGCCCTCAAAGGCCTCGCCAAGTAAGCCTCAGGAAGCACCCAAGTGTCCATTTTCTCTTGGTATCTATGTCGTGTTCTTGAGTCGTTGATCATGGTTTTCTGCTTCTCAGGTTTTTCAAGGAGTCAAGTGAGGAGGAGCGTGAGCATGCTGAGAAACTGATGAAATATCAGGTTGTTTGAATGAGTGTTCTTGTTGCAGATTTTCTTCCAATCGATTTCATATTCTTCTGCGGCTGATTGATTCCGGTGTCTCATCCTTGCGACTGTTTCTTCTTGATACTGTTTAGAACAAGCGTGGCGGAAAAGTGAAACTCCAATCCATATTAACGCCCTTAAGTGAGTTCGACGATGATGTGAAAGGAGATGCGCTGTATGGTAAGTATTACGCGCGCATCCGCTTTCTTCTGTTCATGATACTTTAATGTTTGTATGAAGAAAATTTTTCTCGGGCAAAAGGTGTGATGCAGAACAATCGAGTTGCATTTTCACGTGATTGAGCATTCTGAACTTTTATCTTTAGAAAAAAGGATAAATAAAGTCAGATATATTTGTTTTATATGTGAATCATGTAGCAATTTTATATCTTTTTTTTTAGAGAAGTTATAGAGGAATTAGATGCTTTGGTTCATACTTGTGTCTAGATGTTGGACAGATTGGTGCTTGAGAATGAGCTTCCTAGATGTAGATTGTAGCTTCACCATTGAGGGTGTCCTGCAGAAAGCTTATGACTATTGGACTCACACGAGGGCCAGTTGCCTTGAACCTTCACGGGATCCAGTTGTTCTTGTTCTGTCTTACATCTGAGTTACTCCTCGGAAAGACAACTCGTATTTCATCTTGTTAACCAGGCTTATTTTGCAACTTGCATGATTTTGAGACATTAATATGTGTGGTTTCTTGATGCTCTCACGTATAATTCTTCATCTTCCTGTTATTTTTTTCTTTTCCTGGCATGAGTCTATTGTTAAATGTCATTGAGCTTGCATTAGCTTTTGATGGTCTAAGAATAATTTTTTCTGTTTCAGCAATGGAACTTGCTCTGTCTCTTGAGAAGTTAGTCAATGAGAAATTGTTAAATCTACATGCGGTAAAGTGCTTCTACCCAAAGGTTCTTCATTTTGATTGCTTCTTTTACAAGAGTCGTTTTAACCCTTTTTATTCTATTTTTTCTTCTAATAAGTAGGTTGCCACGCAGTACAATGATGTTCAAATGACAGACTACATTGAGAGCGAGTTCTTGGGAGAGCAGGTGAAGTGTGCTAATTTGGTTGTGTCGTAGAACCTTCTCATCAAGGAATTATGATATTTTGATATGTGATGATGATACAAATTTGCTAAATTCATTAGGAATTCTAGTTACTGAATTGATTGATTCTACATGGTTCAGTGATAGCCTGATTGAGAAACCCTGTAAGAATCAAATGATGAACTGTATTTTTTTGCTTCATAATTGTATAATTTGTATGCCTTTGGATTAATGAGTTGATTTGCAGAGGTAATGAGGATAAATTTGTTAATTTTTTAATATTCTATGGAATCTAACATGATATTTATATCTTTACCATTCAAATATTATTTACCTTGACTTTGTGAGGTTACTGTGAAAAAAAAAAGAGCTGTTGCAATTATGTGCTTCTTATTTTTCTCTTGGGCAATGCACAGGTGGAAGCAATAAAGAAAATATCTGAATATGTGGCTCAGTTGAGGAGAGTGGGTAAAGGACATGGTGAGACATCTAACCCACATCCACTTGCATTGTCTTATGCAAGTAAAATGCACAAACTTGGTTTTTGATTTTTTTTAATTTAAATTTTCTTTTTCAGGGGTCTGGCATTTTGATCAAATGCTTCTTCACGAGGGGGATGCTGCTTGAGGGAGGAAAACCGCTGTACTTCTTTTGTTTTGTTCTCTCTTGTAGAGACCATCAGCAAATATTCCTTTTTCCCATCTCATTTCTTGTTTGCCGTGAGAATTGTGTGGTGTCCTGTGACCTTTTCCTGTTATAATTTTGACTGAATCGTCGGATTTTTGTATAATAAAAGTGCTTTTATGTCAACCAGTTTAGGATCGTATCCAACAAAGAACTTTCGGTCTTTTCTAGATGTTTCTCTATACAGAAGTTCATGGGTCTCTACATTTTCTCAAGTGTGATTATTCTTATACTAGGTTGAATGAAGGTTGTGACAATGCCCATGGTGAACCTGGTCCGCATGCAAGGCGTTGTCAAGGGATGTATATGTTAGAATAGTTCTGTATTAAAAAAAGGACAAAATCAAAGTGTTTAATAAATGGTACCTATTCAATCTATTGTCTTAAGGTTTTAAGGTTTTGAGTTGGATAGCCCAATAACTTCAACATGGTATCAAAGTCTATGGTTATGAATCGGACCACGTACCTCGTATTTATAGTTCACGTGACAGAACTTAAAATCGGTTTATACGTGAGAAGACGTATTAGAATAATTATGTATTGAAAAAATAACAAAATTAAATAGTGTTTAATAGATGGTACTTACTCAATTCATTGTCTTAAGATTTTAAGTTGGATGACCTAATAACTTCAACAGTGGGAGCGAAGAACAAATTTGTTTGGTGTAAATCTCATTTGATAAAAAAAAAGTTGATAATGTGGAAACTAATGGATTCTCAACCAAAAAGCAAACTTTCGGGAACTCGGGACAATTGCTTTGATCCAACCTCACCCCGCCAACAAAACCAAGTCCCGAAGGGTGCAACTTGGGTCAGGTTTCCTTCCCATATGCTATGCAGAACTTGTGGTTGGGAATCACTTTAGCGTCCATTTCCTGCATTAATATATACGTAACTAATTTTACGGAGCCACATTGGCCATTCTCTTGTCCATAAAAAGATTGCTAGTTTTGGTAGTCTGTATAAAGTGTTTTCTTCTCCACCCCCTTCCCCCTAAAGTTCACAATATAATATAATATATTGATTTGTTTGGTGAAACTTATATTTGAGAGTGATTTTTTGTCTCCATTTTCAAGATAAAATAGATTATATGAAAATATTTTCAACTAATTTTGAACATTCACACTAATCAATTTCTTTTTCATAATTTAATTTTTTCCTAGTTCCGAAAGCTCCAGTTTGTAAATTTAGTTGGAAATTAAAGTGTCGTATATTGAAGGTTATGGAACTCCAAAAAGGCTTTGCTAAGCACTTACTAGTTAATCGGCAAGTTATAATGTGATGATGCAATGATAACCTGCAGATTTCGAGACTATCATCATTTTTATTTAATCAACAGTACTATTTTGATGATATGATTACAATGTATGAAATCCGTTGGACGTCAAGAGGAAGAACGATGAGATTTCTTATCACCAGTTTTATAGACAGACTGATTCGGTTCATTTGGTATTCAATCTTTTGAACAAGCGCTAGATTTATATCGGCTGCAATCAAAGTAAATTTGACCCTGAGTAAAATTATAGTTTCGTATATGGTACAGAAAACTTTGGCCTGTTTCCTCTTGGTTCAATTTTCATACTTAATATCGCCCTGACCGTTCCCATCTCTAACCTTCTGTTAATTCACATAAAAGAGATTAAAACCTCTTATTCTGATCGGCCTCGCCCTTCCCTTTTGCACCGCAGCATATTAGTCTTTCTCCCAAGTCCCAGCTCTGCTGGTCTTTTCCCTTCTCTTCTCCTCCTTTTGCTGAAGTGATGGACAGGTGTGCAGTCAAAAACGACAACAACACTAAATTGGACTTTGTCATCGTGATGGTGACTAGTTTGGCATTACGTCACTCATTACGACGATGATAAGTGATGGGTAATAGTTGTTGCTGCAACGGCGCCTCCGTTGGGGTTTCCCTGCGCGCCTCTTCACGTTAAATCACCCATTCAGCTTCCCATGTATCTCTGGACGGCGAGGATCCTGTTTCATTGTGGTGCCCCCGGGGGGGGGGGGGGGGGGGGGGGGAGGAGTTGTGACGAATGGGACTCTCCATGTTTGACAATTCTTTTATAATGATTTTTTAGGTTTTATTCTCCCTATTTATCTACTTAGAAAAAAAAATCTCTATGAACACTGTATTTAGTAAAAATTATTTGTGACCTCATTTTTATTTGAAAAACACTCTACAAGTTTGAAATTTTTTCTAAATATTTTAAAGTATTTCAAAAAAATTCTTGAAAAGAAAACTTTCCAAATAAAAATGAGATTACATGAAACTTATGCTGAGTACACAGGTTATTGAGACTTTTTTCTAAGTTAAGTAAATTAGAGATATTATAAAATTTTAAAAAATCAAAAATTAAGTTGCTGCTCTCCTCTCCGATCTTTGAGTCTCTGACGTCACGACAAGTATTAACCCTGACACGGATAGGGTGGAGATGCTTCTATCATATTTGACGACATTCTTTGGTTTAATGTAAAATTCTATAATTTATCGGTTTCAAAATCTCCAGCTTTAAAACAAGTAAAATTCTATGATTTTGAAATAAAGGAGCATTTGTTTACTTCTTGTAAAACAAAACAAGAGATTGCTCTCATCTTCTTGTTTTAATTTACAGTAGGTCTTTCTTGTAAATCAAAACGGAATTGTCAAGTGGGCAGACAAAATCTAGACATAATTTTATTTTATATTATTTTATATCATTTTAGATATCTAAAAATACTGTAAAATAAAATAATTATTTTAGATTGCACTGTTTTACACAACCCCTAAACCCCAATACTCTTACATAATTAATATATTTCTTATTTTCTCATAAAAACTATAAGAGAAGATGAAGAATGTTATACATGTATTCAGTCATGTGACAGGCATTAGAAGTTTGATCATAATTGAACTCAGAAGATATCGTTCCTCATCTGACTGATGAGGGTCTAAATAGAAACAGCGAGCCAATCCCTTTGAAAGGATGCCACAGTGATTGGAGTTGTTGGAATGATGGTTGTCCATGTGATGTTGCTCGTTAAGATGACGATTTGAATAATGAAACGGTGATTAACGTGTGGATACGCTTCGGTGGGAAAAAAAAAAAATTCTACTTTTTAAAGATTGATGTAGAAAAAATAGAGTAGACGATCTCAATCCCGCTTCGATCTACCGAGATTTTAATTGACAGGACATCATATCATTCCACATTGTAAGCAGGGTTGGTTGCAGACACTAATGAGCAGTTAGTTAGAGAAGAACGTACGTAGCAATGGGGCCCTAGTGACAAAAGAAGAGTATTTCGAAGATAATGGTCCCAACTTTTTGGTTAAAAGCTATCATGGGTTTGGAGGATATGACTACTTTTGATAAGATCCTCGTGTTCTCATGTGCAAAATTTGGACAATGTTGTTTGCCATTATTACTTTGGACTCATTTGACACCGACCAGGTTCATGTACCGCTCCCCAGTGGGCCAATGGAAGCAAGCGGCCAGACTCGTGACTAGGGTTGCAAACAAGTCAAGCCTAGTTATATTCTGTTCAAATCTGGTTAGATTAATTTTAAGCGAGTTTGAGTTTGAACTAAATATTTATGATAGTTGTTCAATTTTAACTCGTTTAAATGTGAAATATGCTAGAACTGATTAATTGAATAGCTAGGAAGTTCAATGAATCTACGATAGTTTGAACACTAAGTTGTTTGCACTCCTAATTATTTGATGGTGAACTATCTAAGATATTCTTATAACAAAATTATAAGATATACCTCTTAACTAAGTTTATTTATAAATAAATTATTAAATAAGTAAACAAAACAAGTCTTAATGAGTAGTTACATAAGTTCTTAACGAGTATTAAAATGAATTTTTAATGAATATTTAAGCGAGCTTACTCACGAACATAATTGAGTCGAGTTCACTTAGGTTCAAATATAGCTCGTTATATGAACTGAGCTCAAATGTTTGTTCAAACTTATTAACTTAGCTTGATAAATGAGTCGAGCTGTTGTCGAGTAATTTTACAAACTATTCATCAAGGGTATTGGTTCATTTGCAACTCTAGTTATGACGTGACAGCTATTTGATAATACGATGAATTAATTTGTACGAGTTATATTCAAGATGTATTGGGGCAAGTAAATTTTAATTTGATAACTACGATATCATTCTACTTACGATGAAGAGAACAAGTTAGTGCTCGTTTGATAAATGAAAATCGACTTCTATTTTAGTTGAAAGAATTAATTTAAGTCTTTTGATCGAGTTGGATACTTTAATTTATATTGATATATCTCATCAGTATTTTATTTCGACAATCCCGAATGACTATAAAAGATGAGATTTACGAGAGGAAAAAAAAAAATTCATACCCGTGTGCAAATCTCACAGCTCTGAGGTGGACATGCAGCCAGAGAACATGGGTTTCTTTCTAGATTGGGATGGTCCAAATTTATACACCCTAGTCCAAGGCGCTCAATTTGCACCCGTGTTCTGGGCTAGTTTAGACCACTCCAGCTAGAATGACCACGGGTTTCTTTCTAAAATGGGAACAAGCCTCGTTTAGACCACTCCAACTAGAATGACCACAGTTAAGGAACAAGCCTAGGTTTCCTTCTCAATTGGGATGCTCTAAATGTATCGCAGCCTGGCTCAATTTGAACCCCTATTCTGGGGTAAGTTGGATTACTAGCGTAGCTTACAGTATCGGATGGACTCATGCCAAGTTGGATGACTTGTACCATCTTAGGACGAATTTGGGTCAGTGCGATTCGATTGAGTCTATACGATTTGAAAGAACTTTTCTGCACGAGTTGGCACGAGTCGACTTGACTCATACCATGTCATGAGAGATCCAAGTTGGTTCGACTCTTCGAGTCGGCGAACCTTATTACTACGTCAAAGAATGGCCACACTTGAGCAACAAGATTAAAGACATGACTGAGCTGAAGTGACTTCCAATTCGATGATCAGAAATGGATCCCTCTAACCGAAGTAATCTACTCTTTAACTGTCATACACACAGGTAATATTGGAGTATTAGGACGGAATCCATTGTTACCTCAAGTTTTCAGTGATATCGCCATTACTCATCAGTGTAGACGCAATTCTCTCTCCAACAAAACGGCTAAAGGTTCGTTTCATCGTTTGGTTGTTCCGAAACACTGTGAAATCTCGGTTTTGAAATTATCTATTGTATTATCATGATTTTAGACTGAAAAATAAAATCAATTAAAAGGATGATTTGAAAGGTCACTCGATTTTGAAACATGGCATTTTGTAACATTTGCAAACGCATGAAAAAATAATATAAAATGATTACAGTAATTTAAAAATAAGGAAAAAAAATTCCAACTGTTTACGACGTTTTACAGTAATTTAAAAATAAGGAAAAAATAATAATTTCCAACTGTTTACGACGTTTTACAGTAATTTTACGACACAGAACAGGCCCCTAAATAAACGGTTCTTGCCTCTTCTAGGCCCTTTTTTTTGGCATCTATGATGAATATTGCAGGAATTTACACATCCTCATCAAGTTAATGTTAAGACGTCGTATGATCAGTTGTATGAATAAAACACACCAGACAAACGATAATCTTGGCAGACGGGATTGTGTAATAGATCATCTCTTTCTGATGCGATGCACGGTTTGAAAAGTGAAAATTGCATTGTGCATCCGTATAGAGCAACAACCAATTCAGGGATAAGCATCGTCTAGCGCAATGTAGTGCAACGGACATCTTCTCCCCCCGCCCGCCAGGGGGAGGTCGCGAGTTCGCCCTACCTTGGTTGTTTGGATCGGGGGCTTTATCCTGTGGATTTCTCGTCAGTTGGCGGAATACTTGCCCTTTAGGTAGAGCATGTGCTAAAATCTTTGTTAATCAGAGGATTCGAACTCAACTCTTTAAGTTGAGACTCTCTTGACTGTAACCACTGTGCCACCATGTTTAAGAAATTTTTCGGAATAAGCATCGATCCATCAATTTATTAATTTATGTGAGCATTTGTTTCTCCCCTCCATTCATGTGCTAGGAATTGATTGAATTTTTTTTTGCTCCTGAGCAAGGAGTTTACTTTAACGTATTTGTGTACTTACAGGCTTGAGCTCCCCACATATAAACCACAAAATGCGCTTTTTAGGAACTCTGAAAGCCATCCCAAGGCTTTCGAGGGAGGAATTCTTGATTTTTGTTTCTAAGAAATTCAGATATTTCAGGTTTGCGTTGGTGGTGTACTTTCTTAAACTCATCTGTCATCAGGCGATTCTTTGTAAGTGTAGTAAAGATTATGATACAACAACACTTTTATAATACAAAATAGTATTAGACCAATTTTAGATGATTTTGACAAATAAAATGGATCAATTTTAGATGATTTTGACAAAAATATGATAAAGATGTAATATATTTGAAAACCAAAGTTAAAAAAATAATTTAAATATAAGATTTTCTGGACACGACTGATTTGCCATCTTTAATTAAAATCTACATCTGAAATCTACTTTGCAAAAGTTTTTTCAGTGGACAGATTATGGTATCGAATTTATCTAAAATTCTGTGGCCATCACTCATCAGCGAGAGAGTGGTGGAGCTCTAAAACGGCTATTTTTGCCGGAAATCAGGAGGGCTCATGTTGATGGGATTTTGAACAGCGAGAAAATTGAGTTGGTAGAGATCCCTGTTTCAAAATGAATCGGCCCATACCATAGGACGTTCCCCCAGCCCTCGTTTTATACTTGCTTAATGGAAGACCAGTTGTAAGCAATTTGGAATTTGGTTTGTGATTTTTCGAAATTGAATTGTAGGAACATGTAGAACAACATAATAGGTTATTTTTTAAAATTAAAAACACCAACATCAATAAAGATGCCTTTGGTTGAACGGGGGTAGCTCACTTACGTTAGATGTGAATCCGTGAAAGTGAGTTACATGTAAGTGAATTTAAAATGTAATAATTTGGTTATTTGTAATTCACTTTCAAGAAGTCGATTTTATTGTTTGGTTGGATAAGACTGCCTCGCATAAAGTCAATTTTAATCATTTAGTTTTTTGTAAGTATTAAAAAAGAAATAGTATTTACGTTAAATAAAGAGAGATGAATTACGTAAAAACTTCAAATAACCAAATTATTAAAAGTGAGGTAAAGTAAGTGATTCCAAGTTCACTTTCAAACAACCAAAGGGATCCCAAGTGTTTCTCACTTACTACTGTTGCTTAGGCTGTATATGTTTCTAATCTGCATCAGAAAGAAACAAAATACCAGTAACATGTCTCTGAAGCAAGCATCAAATTAAAGCACCAGTTTCGTAATCAAGTTGAAACATGAAAAAGGATGCTGCAGCAATCGAAACAACTCGATCGACGTGAAAACTCTGTAGAACAACCTTTTTTGTCTGCTGAATTGGGGCGATGGGGGATGAAACGGCTTCCAAACTCTCATCAGTCGCGGGCGATCGATATTAGAAGCGAAGCCTCATCAGCGTCTGGAGTAGCAACATCTGCAAAGACTTCTTTTTTTTTTTTTTTGCCCATCACATCAAATCATATAAATATGTTATATATGATACACGGAGATGATGTGGAGAGTGGGAGAGAGAAAGGAAGAGACCTGGAATAGAAACCGGCAAGCTGGAGATGAGACGATCGATCAGACCACCCCCAGAGTCTTGTTCCTCTTCACCCTCATCCTCGGCAGCCTCTTCCTCTCCGTTTTCCTCAGCCTTCCCAGCATCCTCTTCGCTTTGGCCATCTTCCGTGCCCCCCTCATCTTCCTCGTCGACTCCCCCTTCCGGGTCTGGATTGGAAAGCGAGATCAAACTCTCGCTCGCGTCCACGGCGTCTTCCATATCCCTCTCTCCAACCTGTAGATCTGTCTCCCTCTCTGCAGCTGCTCGGAGCAGACGTTTATCTCCACCGTTTCGGAGCAACTGGTCACCAAATAAGGGCGGCGGCGAGAGAGGTACGCGGTGAGCGGAGAGCGCAGAGGTAGCCTCGATCAGTGCAGCCCCACCAGCACCGGCCGCGCGCTCCGCCGACCGCACGAGGCGCTTTTGTTTTTTATAGGCTGCTTTCTCCGGCAGAACTCCTCTGCGACCAGCACGTAGTTGCTTTGCCAGACATGAGCGAAACCCGACACTTTCTTTGGGGCCGTCTTCATGTTCTCTGTCTCGTAACTCGTACCAGGCGTCGCAGAGTAATCTGAAGACTTTTGCTAATAAGATTTAGATAGCTCCGGTTTTATTTTAATTCAATCAGGATAAATAAGATACCGCTTTATATATTTTAATATTAATCCATGTATCTTACTAACAAGATATTATCTACTGTTGCAGCTGTTGGATCGAACTTGATTGGACGGCTGTATACTAAGTGTAATATAAATTTATATTTTATTTTTAAAAAATTATGATTTAGTTACATTTTTTATTTTTAATATATTTTTCACGAATAAATATTGATCTATTAAAACTTGTTAAAATGCACATGCAAAAGCATGTGAGTGAATAAGGTTTTATATAGATCATAGTTAGGTAAATATGCAGCGGATATTATATAGCAAAAATATATTGGATATAATTCGGTTTAAAATTTCAACGAGATAAACAAGAACTCGGTCAAACAATTAAAAGATTAAAAAAAGATTTGACAAGAGATATATAAATTCAAGATTTTAGAAAAAGTTAAAATAAAATTATAATCATATAATAAATAGTAATTGACTAAATTATGATTTTTTATTAAAAATGATTTTTATCATATAATTTCATGTTTTATGATATTTAAATAATAAAAGTTTATTTTAATTCTACCATGTAGTGTATTCAATAGAAGGTATTAACGTTTTTATATTATATGTGAATAAAATGGTTGGTGTCAAAAAACATATACTTTTTGGTCAATTTGTTTGCGGGATAAGGGTTGAACAGGATGCGTTATTCCACTTATTCGGTTTAGGAGTCCGGATGCGTTATTATTTATTATTTTGGACGTGGACGTATTATTCTTTGAATAAGTAGAATAAATCATTTCATATAAAAGGCAATAACTATTTATTTCGTTAAGCTACTTATTCCATCCAAAGTGAATTCTTCTTGTTCTAATAATAACAAATATGAGAACAAGAAATCCAGAATACCACATCCTCAAAACAAATCAGCCTTAAAGAATAACTTACTGCTTTGCTAGGCAGTATTATGTAGCTTGGTGGCACTTTTACTTTAAAAAAATGAAATTTATTTTACTTTGACAAGCATAATGACTTATACCGGTACATAATAACGTATTCGGAGAATAAGCCATCCCACCCTAGACCCATGAATTACTTATTCCGTCAGCGGACCTCACAAAACTATCAAAGTGAAACATTCCTTATTCTGGTATAAACCATTCCGTTAGTGGGTCCCACGTAATAACTTATTCTGCAAATAAAGTGGGATAAGAATAAATAAGATACCCCTTTATTCTCTTTGTTGACATATTTTAATATTAATCCATGTATCTTACTAACAAGATAGTATCTACTGTTGCAGCTGTTCGATCAAAGTTGATTGGACGGTTGCTACACTAAGTGAAAAAAAAAAAAAAACTAAGGCAGCAGAAAGGTAACCTTTTGGACTCTTCTTTTTATGACTTGAACTGACATATTTCTATAAGATTGGAAAAGAATTCACAGGTCAAAGAAAGATTACCGAGACAATTGGAATATACTTAACAACTCTTAAGACGACCAAACAAAATACAACGGCTAGGAAGCTTCCCTCTCAAGATTTGAACAGTAGAAAAGAAGCTAATGGAGAAACAAGGCATGTAGACATGTGTCCAGTGGACATCTTCCATATATTACAATAATTATACCCAAGATTTTCCCAGCTGGTGGATAATTAGCTTTTTCGTTATAATTTTTGCAATTAAGAATTCAAATTAACTCACTCTTGTCTTTTTAAATTCCAAAAATATTATGGCTTACTTGCATATCATTTTATATATCCTCATGTTGAGGGAGAAATCCGACCTCTCTAGATGGGTTAGACTTCCACAAGATGAGACAACAAACCTTGTAATCAAGGTGGGTTGATGGGTGTATGCGACGTAGACGAAGCCCATCCTCAGAATTTGCCTAAGTGTGCAAGGAGGTTGAGTAGGCCGAGAGGCCAAGAAGCCGAGAGGTTGAGGCCGACTGATCGAAGAGGCTGAGAGACCGAGTCCCTACTTGAGTCGATGGACGAGTAGTACTGAGGTTGATTGGACGAAGAGGTCGAGTGATTGAGTAGGCCGAGGCCGAATAGGCCAAGAGCTCAAGGCCAACTATTCGAAGAGGCCGAGTCCCCACTTGAGTCAATGGACGACGAGTGCTGAGGCCGACCGGACGAGGAGGATAAGTGACAGAGTAGGCCTCGGCCGAATAGACCGAGAGCTCAAGGCCAACTGCTCGAAGAGGCCCAGTCCCCACTTGAGTCGATGGACGACGAGTGTTGAGGCTGACTAGATGAGGAGGCCGAGTGACCGAGTAGGCCGAGGCCGAATAGACCGAGTGCTCGAGGCTGACTGCTCAACGAGGCCGAGAGACCGAGTCCCCACTTGAGTGGATGGACGATTAGTGTTGAGGCCGACTGGACAAGGAGGCCAAGTGACTGAGTAGGCAGAGGCCGAATAGGCCGATTGCTCGAAGAGGCCGAGTCTCCACTTGAGTCGATGGACGATGAGTGCTGAGATTGACTAGATGAGGAGGCCGAGTGACTGAGTAGGCCGAGGCCGAATAGGCCGAGAGTTCAAGGCCGATTGCTCGAAAAGGCTGAAAGGCCGAGTCCCCACTTGAGTCGATGGACGACGAGTGCTGAGGTTGACTGGATGAGGAGGTCGAGACAGAATAGGCCGAGAGCTCGAGGCCAACTGCTCGACTGAGTCCCCCCTTGAGTCGATGGACGACGAGTGCTGAAGCTGACTGGACAAGGAGGCAGAGTGGTTGAGGCCGAGTAGGCCGAGAGCTCGAGACCGACTGTTCGAAGAAGCTGAGAGGCCAAGTGACTTTGGCCAAGGACGAGTAGACCGACCTGCGCACTGAGCAGCGACGTCAGTGGGTCCTCGGATTTTGTCCCAGGGGAGACCCCTCCGACGCTCAAGTCAAAACCATGACATATGGCAAAAGGTGAGTGGCTGAGTAGGCCGAGATTGAGAAGGGAGTTGAGTGTGATACCCTTGAGTATGACTTTTTATCGCGTTTCCTACAGACGGCGCCAAGTAATGCAGCCGAGGTAGTCGCGGGTGGTTTTCGGATGAGGTACATGAGAACCAATAAGGGATATGAAGCTGAGAGGAAGGTCCGAAGCCGAGAAGGATCCTGAGGTGGAGGGAGAAGGTGCCTGCGTAAAAAGGAAACTCTGTCAGCGAGGGTTCTGGGTCTCGTCTCTGAGGAGCCCCCTCCGAAGGTCAAGTCAGTATCCAATTAAGGGATTGTAATGATGTATTAAGAGGGGAGTGAAGGCTTAATTCCTTACCTTTTATGATACAAGCAATACTCCATTTATAGTGAGTAGGTGAAAGAACTTTTTCCATGACAGACGATGTGGGACTATTCATAAAGATAAGAATATAAGTCACAAAAATATCAAGGGCCTCCTTCATACCTGATGGGCCGAAAGCCCATATCTTGGCCATCCCTGGGCTGGTCCGAAGATGATTGAGCTTTAGCCACTCTCGGCCCAATAGGCTGCTTGGCCGTGTATTTGCTGGGCGCCTCTCTGCCCACTTTCGGACTGGTTCTTGGTCTCTTAGCTGGGCCCAATCGGATTCCCCCATCACCTCCTATTGTATATATATATATATATATATATATATGACTCTCGCATATTATAATAAATACATCTAATATCTTCAAGCCTCAACTCTAATCGAATATGCCACAGAGATCCCCGAAGACGGGTATAAAACTACAACCTTTATGGCATATTCCACTATACTTCTAACTTCACTAGAGTTAGATAAAATCTTCATGACATATTAGGTTGGAGTTCAAAGTATTTAGTATTTTTGATAAAAGGATGTAATTGTAAGTTTTCTAGAAATGCCAAGAGTATTTATAAGAGGTTTTTGCATATATACGCCTCAATATACTGTATTTGCATATATACTTCCAACCCTCACATATTATTTTAATACCCTTGAAATCTCAGATATATTGCGCTTATTTCCCTTTGTTAAAATATCGTGAATTCTAACTGAATATGCTGAAAAGATTCCGTAATCTTGATAACATCAAGCTTACATATGCAAAATTCTAGTGAATTTGAATGTATATATGCAAAATATCGGTGAATTTAGTGGTCTACATGCAAAAATTTTAAATTTAATTTAACGATATTTTGACCGAGGGGTATAACCGGAGCATATCAGATATTTTAGGGGTATTAAAAATAATATGTAAAAGTTGGGGGTATATATGCAAATATGATGTATTTGTGGAGTACATATGCAAAAAACTGTATTTATAATAATACGCAAAGTCAAGAGTGTACATAACGAATACGGTGGTCTGAAGTATATATGTAAAAACTACGGTGCGTTATAGAAGTATATATGTAAAATTTTTAAATATAATATTTTAAAATTACCATGATAGCAAATTATTTGATGGATATATTATTTTGCAAGAGTATTCAAGACAATGTGCAAACGAACATGATATTTTTAAAATTATGCGAGATTGGTTAATACGAACTTACAGGCTGGTTATTATACCCCATGTTGAGAGCGTTCTCTCACAATCCCCTCGGCCAGAACGCCGCCGATCTCTTCACACCATGTCGGTATCCCCCGCGGATGATCCAGCCAGCGACGGCCACTCCGACTCCGACGCGCCCGCCTACGAAGCGCACTACCGCCCGATCTCCGCCGACGCCGGCTCTGACTCCGACGACGACGCCGGTCGGTACACTTCCACTGTCCACTCCAACGGCGGCGATCTCGCCCGCCATCCCCCGCCGAACCCTAGCTTCCTACACGATGGCTCCGAGAACGGGGTCTTCCGCTTGGATCTGAACGGCGACGGGTTGCAAGTAGGAGAAGAACGCGAGGAAGAAGAGGAGGCAGCCGCGCCGGCGGCGGCGGGGGAGGAGGAGAGGGAGAGGGAGGCATCGATATCCAGGGCGTTGCGCGAGGACGAGAGCCGGAGGAGAGCGCCGCTGACGCGGGAGAACGCGGCGAGGATCATGGAAGCCATGAGAGGGGTGTCCTTCCCCGGGTGCCCCCCCGCGTGGGTGGATGGGGTGACCGAGGACCGCTGGGTCGACCAGCTCAGGAGTCTCAGAAGGGGCGAGTCCGCTCCCGCACCTCAGATCTAACCAAAAAAAAAAGGGGAAAAATGTAAGGAGGAAATGTGCGCTTCCATCCATGATCCATTTGCTGTTCCATTTATTAACATCATATCAAAACTGCATCTTTCACCTCCTTTTACAATAATTTTGTGGTCTCTGCTGTCGTTTTGGATTGATCGAAATAACGCAAGGCGAAACTTTTGTGGCATTCCTTTTTCTCCCCTTTCTTCGCCGGCAGTGGCCGTGTGCGCCTTATGGGAACAATAGAACCTAGGCTTGTTTAGTTTTCTGTTGGCAGATAGAATTTGCTCATTCTAATCGATATGTATTCAGGAGCAATTGGTGTCATCAAGAACTGGCGCGCTTCTCCTCCAGCGAGCATCATATTTGTGCGTGGATGGCAACACTTTCTTTAAGCCAGGAATGCTATCATTCAACACTTCTTATTACTTTTTTTTTACCATGTTTTTGGGAGCCCTTTGATCATTTGATTAGAGAGCTCACATCAGATGCATTACTTATTAAAAAAAGTTACATAGAAGCAATTTTAACAATATTGGTTTGATGAAGTGAACCAATAGTTATTGATGAATGTGATGCAGGGCGGCAAAAAGTGTCGGATTCTTCTTTAAACACATCTTGATGTTGAGTGAATGTAGACATCTTTGGGTCATATTTTACCGGGTGGCCACTGTAAGGATTTCACAATGTTTGAATGTGGAAGTTATTCTTGTATTTTATGGGCACTGGGATGCAAGTCACCTTCATGAGTTGAAAATTTGGATTGTAAAAGAGCAAGTTTTAGAATCGGCATACCTTAGTATTGGAAAAATCGAGGTAAGTTAGTAAAGCTTTGTCTTTGTTGTCTCATGAGATGCAAGTTTGGTTGGTTTAAGTGGTAGTGTTATCAGATTCTGGATCTTCAGCATTCATACGCCATAGTTGATCTTAGCAGAATCTTAGTACTCAGATGTCAAAGATGTTTTTGACTGTAGGAGGGTCAGTAGAAGTCTAGATTGGTCTTTTTTGTGTCTCCTTTTTTTTGTGCGGTTAGATGGCTGGATGCTGCGATGATGAGTTGCTCTCAACAATGTGATTGAAACAGGCCAATCTAGACTTCATGGCTGATTGTGTCAGCAACGTGGCTAAACAATCATAGAACCCACTGCAGATTTCGTAGCTGTCAGATGAACACTTGATACCACCTCTAAGGGCAAGCTGGGCATCTCAATTTCTCTGTTTCCTCGGTGGCAGTGGTAAAATGGGCTTCTGATCCCTCAGCTGAGGTGCAGGTCAGTTTTAGCTAAACCAGCAATTTCATCTTATTAGTCTTGTGATGGGTCCGATCC
Source organism: Zantedeschia hybrid cultivar (assembly GCA_030544215.1). Taxonomy (NCBI): domain Eukaryota; kingdom Viridiplantae; phylum Streptophyta; class Magnoliopsida; order Alismatales; family Araceae; genus Zantedeschia; species Zantedeschia hybrid cultivar. The sequence goes on from JARZZO010000005.1 coordinate 11,913,477, forward strand.
CTTCACAAACTGTCAAATGCTCTAGCCCATTAGTGCTACAGGGTGTTCTTGGTGACAGTCTAGGGAGGGATGTGATCTTATGGGATGACTTTATTTAGCCTCTGAATTCAGACCTTTATAGGCCACAAAGATGTGGGTTTCTCAGAGGAATGGCAGATGATATTTTTTAGGAAGACTGGTGCCATGGCGTGTATATCTTATGAGGAAAGGAGGATATTAACAAATTTTTACAGAAATCTCGGAGGGACATGAAGCTCCAGAGGTCTGCTACAGAGAGGAGGCCGGGTACGGAGTCCATCATGGACGTTTGGCATCAAGGAATTAAGGGCATGTTTGACAAAACTTATACTTTGAAAGTTACTTTTGGCTTTAACTTCTTACATAGAATGAGTTGAGGGAGAGATATTATAACTAATTTTGATTTGTTACAGAAATCAACTCTTTCATAACAATCTCACTTTTTCTCCAATCTTGGAAGCTCTCCCCTTGTAGCTTTTGGTTGGAAGTCAAAACATAAATAAAATACCACATAAATAGTTTTTAAGATTTAATGACTTCCATAAAAAATAAATAAATGAAAATGCAAAAGTGCTTCCAAATGGAAGCTACGCCAAACACGGCCTAAAAGTCATTTAAGAAAATGCTGCGGACGATGCTGAGGTAGGAGTGGAAGGGTTGATCTATTTTTGTAAATGCCTCTGATCCCTTGGAACATCAGAGCCTTAATTGGGCTGATTAAGGCTTAGAGAGCCAAAGGCTTGTGCGTCTACAGATCAAATTGAGATGTTTGTATTCAAGAAATTAAGTTGAAGGAGATCAAGCAGCAATTGATAGGTACTTGGGTGACCAGATGTTGAAGGAATAGATCTTTAAACCAGCTGAAATACCTATGGGGTGGTATTCTGTCCTTATGGGGGACGATGAATTGATTGGTTGGGCGAAGGACAACGCAGACGTTTTTCGGCATATCAGCCTACTGTCGAGATGAAGAAAGATGGCTATCAATGGAAGATAGCCAGTCCAAATTTGAAAAGGACTTCCTACAGGAAATGGAGAACTGCAACAAGAACAGAGCAATGTCTTGGCTTATATTTTTTTTTAGGATTTTTGCTTTTCAGTCCCTTTAATCTGCCAATATTCTTATAAGTTCCTATAATCTTTATATTCCTTATTAGTCCCCATAAATATTTAAAACATCCTTAAAATGCCCCTCAATTTTCCCCAAAAAACTTCTCTATTGGGACTTTTTAAGTATGATTCAAAGATTGTAAGGGGTTTTGAGAAAATATGAAGATTGCAGAGACTTTTAAGGAATATTAGAAGATTATGGGGACTGAAAATTGTTTTTTTTGTTGATATGATCTAATTTGACCCTTTTGAGGTATTATCCACTTCATGCTCAATATATATAATTTTATCTTTAAAATATATGTCACAAGTTATGAATCTAAACTCTACATATATAGTCCACTAACCTTCTTTTTTGTTTTTTCATATAATATGATTTGATCCATCTCTGCTCTAGCTCTTAGTGTCATCTTTGTGACATGACAGCTTTACAATATCGGATTAGTCCCCTTATGCATGGATAGCTCTCTCGTATAGATGGCTCTATCCTACAACTCATGAGTGAGTCACTGCACCACCTGCCTCCGTTAGATTTATCCCTACTAAGGTGCAACGAGCTAACCCGAGTCGGCTCGAGTTCGAAATCTTTCTACCGAGCCGAGCTTGGACCTTGAATCAAGTTTGAAGCCCAACTCAAGTTTGGGCTTGAAAAAGAAAAATCGAGTTCGAGCAGACCTCAAGCCCAAAGAACCCAACTCGGCCCATGTTTCATCCAGTGCACAAGCCGAGACTGCTGTATAAACCAAGAGGCTTCTTAATTTATGCCTATGTTTTGTCTGTGACTAATGCTTGTTGTTGAGTCAAATTGCAATCGGCGATCCTATTGGTACAGGTAGGCGGGCGTCACATGGCTTGGCAGCTTTTTTCATAGATGGGTTTGACAAGTATTATATGGAGGGTGCAGTATTCTGGACGTGACAAATACATGTGGGTGTGACAAATACTTAGACGTAATAAATACTATTTGTCATCTCCACAAAGTATTTGCCATGTCTGAAAAATATGTCACACTAAAAAATTTGTACACAATTGCATAAAAATGACAAATATTTTTCAAATATGACAAATACTTTGTGGACACTACAAATACATGCATTTGTCAAGTCCAAAATCCTGCTCCTGCATTCAATGCTTATCAGGCCCAAATTCGGAAAAAGCTGCCCAGCCATATGATGCCCACCTACGTGAACCAATAAGGTCACTCGTTGCAATTTAACTCAGCTTGTTGTAGTGCGAGACATTACAGCACCAGCACGCATTACTCTTTGTCCATCTCAAAAGCCTGAGACTGCTGCAAAAAGCAACGGAGTGTTCGGCGGGCTTCTTATTTTTTGCCCACATTTTAGTCCGACCAATAGGCCCTAATAAGGAAGCTAAGGTGGGGGTCAACTTTTATAGCCGGAGGGGCAGGGGGTAAATGATATCCGATACGAAACTAGAAGTCCCTGACGGAATCTGCAGTGTACAACCTGTGCGTGCCTGCATGTGGTTCCACTAGGGACTTTCAGGTCACTTGGGGGTTGTTTGTTTTAGTGTAAAACTTTATAATTCATCGGTTTCAAAATCATTGATTTTAAAACAAGTGAAATTTTCTTATTTTAAAATTATAAAATGTTTATTTAGTTGTTTGTAAAATAAAATAAGAGAGATGCTTCAATCTTTTTATTTTCTTTTACAGTGGGCTTTTACTGTAAACCAAGATAAGGAAATTGGCTGTCAAGTGGGCAGACAAGGCCCATACATGATTTGACTTTACATTGTTTTACATTATTCAAAACAACTGAAAACACTGTAAAATGAAATAATTGTTTCAAATTACGTTGTTTTACGCTAAAACAAATAACCCTTTAAAGAGCAACACCAATTCTAAATTTTAGTCCCGGACTAGAAATCTCGAAGTTTTTTTATGGGCTCCTAATTCTTTATTTGCAATTATAACGACGGGAAGCACCGGAAGGCAAGTTTGTTGTGTAGGAGCTGCGACTTGGCATCTTAGGTCGCATTGCTAAGAAATAAAAAAAAATTAATTATTTACTTTGATGTGAGCTCGAGTTATTGAGCTAAGTTAGCCCAAACTCAGACTCAACTTGTTTAATGAATTGAGCTATCTGTCGGATTCGGGCTCGGCTCATTAACTCGTTTGAGTCGAGCCTAAATCCCAAGCGGCTCGACTCATTGTCAGCCTAGTACCTACAATAGTCCACATTGTAGCACACAAGAAGTCCCACATATGCAACTGAAATGGTGTTCTAGTATGAGACTAATTTGCTTGGTCCATGCCCATTACCCTAGACATATAGGTGGCCCATGTGATGGCAGTTCCATGCCACTGCATACTTCTCTTTACGTATAGATAGTCCTTTCCCACGACTTACTTTCTTCTAATGCGTTATTGCATCTAGTTTTCTTGTGGCTAATTTGTTGTCATTTGATTCTAATATTTAAACTTTTAAAGTCCTCGTTGAATAGCGGTTGTTAGAATCTTATCAAATGCATCATTTGCCTTGTTTAGCTGGAATATTAATTTTTGCGGTTTATAATATTATTATTGAAATTAGTATTATAAGAACATAGAACTTAGAAGTGGAAAAGATTAGACTCTAATTTTTAATATTAAAATTATAGACCTCGGCCTATAAGATGTTGGTTTACCCAATATATCTTACGAGGGGAAGTGCTGCAACAATGTTGCGGTTGTCCGGTGAAAGCAGCGGCAGTGACTAGCGGCGTTAAGATGATGTTAGTCGAGAAAAAAAAAAAATCTGATATCACGTTAGAAACTAGAGGAAAAAGAATGAAATGACCTGTTATTGATATGCACAATCGCCTACATTGTATGCAGGGCATAAATGTACATTTAGTGTCGGTTTGGTACAGCCTAAAATAAATTGCAGGCACATGTTTTCGGGAAAAATCTCGTTGGATCGAGTTGTTTGGTGATATGGAAGAAAGCAGCCAAGAAAAATCAGATCTCCTTGATTGAACTGAAATACAGATTTCAGAATCCAAAAGACCGAAAAGGCCACTAATCGGTTCTCTGTTTTCAATCTCTACAGTTGTGTATCCTCCCCCCCACCTCACGCCAGCCCCCCTCCCCAACCCATATGAGGATCCTCTAAGTGCAGGGGCGCATGGCCTCGGTAAGTGCAGGGAGGAGAGTTTTTCAAAATGACCCCTTACTTAAACCTTTTCCCATTCCCCATGGACTTGCTTGAAAAACTCCCTCTTCCCCTTTGCACTTACCCTACTCCATCCTCACTTGCACTCCTCCCCCCCACCCAAAGAAAAAAAGAAAAAAAAATCCAAAGAACACAATCTATCATTACAGAGGAGATGTGACTTCTTAAGAATGTGAGAAAAAAAAAATGTAATGTTGGATCATTAAAGATCAACTATTTGCCGTTCTTGTCCTGGATTGGGACTGGCTTTGATTTTTGTGGGCGCTACCAGTTTCTTTTACAAATAAACAAACATTTCAAAGTACTTTTATAGAAAAAAGAAGTTCATCCCAAGGAAAATGTTTTTCCAGAATACCAAATGGTGGATGATGTTTTTACATGTTCCTTGTAAATTTGATTCCTTAGAGTAATTTTTCCTCTAGAATATGTTTTACACAACCAAACAGGAAGTTGTAAGCATATCATTCGCTCAGTCGCTCAATGCGTCACCCTTGTCTATTATTTCTGTTTTTATCAGTGACTAAAGACAAAACTTTAGGAGTAATCGCTTCATAAGTTAAGCAATGATTTCAATCACCAGCAGACAAATTGATCAAACAGCAAAAGAACTCTACAATAGCTCGAGAAAGAAGCCCATGTCTAGAAGGCAGAAAACGTAGCATCCGGGAAGTGACGATCCACTACAAATAGATATATTGCATCAAAAAACAAGAGAAAATTTAGCCTACCCATGAAGCAATGATAAGACTTGATACCCTCTCATCTAAACAAACCAACCAACATCATTACCAGCAGGTTTCTGTTCTTTAACTGGAATGGATACACTGAATATCTGCTCCAGACATTTTCACAAGAGATTGCACAACTCAAACTGAGCAAAACACACCATGAAAGTCGATCCAAGTTAATCATAACTCATGTATAGGAAACTCCAGTCACAATAGACTGCTACTGTCACATTCAGCTGATAGAATCTGATCATTTACATTTTAGCTTTAGTATCCTATCTGATTAATCACAATCTCAAATGCTCTGTATCATGGACTTCAAAAAATACTTCCCGAGGATGTCTTGACAAACTTCTCAAAATGATTCTTCCTAAGTAAAGAAGAATTCATCTTTCATGCACCTGACCTCAGAATGCTCATGGGCAGAAAAAGCAATTATCATGCCATAGCTTCTCCCCCCATCATCTGCATCACGGGAAAATCTGAATTCAATGCGTTGCACCAGAGAATTATGGAATGGAAAAACTTGATACCCACTCATCATCTATAAACAAACCAACCAACATCACACCTACAGGTATTTGTTCTTTTACCCGAACAGATAACAGATATACTGAATATCTACTTCAAACATTTTCACAAAAGATCATGCAGTCCAAACCGAGCAAAATGCACCATGAAAATTAATCTAAATTAATCATATCTCATGTACAGGAAAGTGCAGTCAGAGAGACTGCTACTCCATATTCAGCTGATAGAATATCACCGTTATACATTTTCTAATTAATCAGAATATTAAAAGATTTATCTAAAACTTTTAAAAAGTACTTCCTGAAGAAGCCTTAACAAACTTCCCAAAATGATTCTTAGTGTAGAAGAAATCACCTTTCATGTACCTGACCTCAGAATGGTCATGGGAGAAAAAAAAACTATTATCACGCCACAGCTTCCCAGCTCCCATAATCTATCACAGGAAAGTCCAGACTCAATTAAGTTGCACTGATGAATTATGTTATCCCATGAATGGCAGGTACTGCTACATCATCCTCGCGTCAGTGCAACCCAAGGCACACAATGAAAAGAGAACATTCAAAGTCATCGCAGTGTTCAGCACCACATCCAGATGGAAGCAGGCAGTGACTTTTGGAAGAAGAAAACTGGTAAGTAACCCCATTATAAAACTCTCCCATCTGTAATGACTTTTTACTAAAAACATGGATGTATTCGGCACTACATCCAGCTAGAAGCTTGCAGTTACTCTGCCGGTTTCTTTGGAAGGAGGAACCGATAACCCTTGGTATAGAAATGCTCCTATCTGCAATGGCCTCTTATCATAAGCAACATCTAATTAAAAACACATCCAAAACAGGTGGTTCTAAGGGAATGAGTGAGGCTGCTGGAGCTCATCCTACCATGTCCATACATCTGCTGGAGCCTTGGAGGAGGGAGGGGAAGGCTGAAGAGCTTGGAGGGAGCTCTAGGTTGTTGGCAGGCCGGTCGCTGATGGAGGGTGTTCCGGAGAAGGGAGGGTGCCCTGAAGTCCATCATTCTGGTAAGGGGGAAGGTTGGAGTACGGTGCATAGGAAGGTGACTCGCAGAGATGGTCACCGGAGGACATTGGCTGCGGAAGCTCTGCCTGTGGGACGAGATATCTGCATTCGCTGCTTGGGCAAGGGGCATCATGCTGCCAGGTGTAGAGAAGCAGTCCGGTGCCTCCATTGCAATGGAGCTGGACACAGAAGAAGGTTCTGTCCTTCTCTCCGACATCTTGACAGAAAGACAGAGGTGAGCGTCAGGAGGATGAACTCTGGCGTAGACCCTAAAGTGGACAACAAGCCTGCCCCGAAGGTCTTCCATGGAGTGGTGGATATAGCATGGTCTCCAGAGGTTGCAACAGCTAAGCGTTCACTGGAAAACTGCATTGTAGTTTCATTCCGGAAGGAATGCAATGGTGTCGTAATGGACTGTGGGGAGGTAAGAGCCATTCTGCTGAAGTTTTGGCCGGAAGTTAAAGGATGGAGCATTCGAAGATTGGACTCCCACTCCTTCCTAGTGAGCTCAGAAACACAATCATGGAGGGGTCTTGCATGCTCCATTGGAAGGTTAGAGGTGAAGAAGGACTTTTTTGTGGAATTTTCTCAGTGGAGGACAGAAGTGGGGACCTTCCCTGCAGAGGAGGGAATCGAGCTGTGGTGTAGGTTCCAGGGGGTGCCTCTTCACCTTTGGAACATCAACACGTTCCAGTCAATCTGCTCTAGGTTTGGGAGGCTTAGAGAAGTGGACAGCAAGGGACTCAGGGGGGACAATTTGTCCTTTGTGCGGGTTAAAATCTCTGTTGAGCGGAAGACATATATTCCTGAAAGGATCAAGATTATGGTAGGGGGTAGGATCTTCTGGATACATATCACAATGGAAGAAGATGGTAAGGATAAAGGTTTTGAACAGGATTGGCTGTGGGCTGATGTGGTGGCGGAGTATAGAAGATACAGGACAAACAGAGACGACGGGGCTGAAACAGGGCAGCCGGAACTCGGTGTTCACCCAGGTTTGGTTGAGTTCGGTTCTGAGTCAGAAAAGGCCTCTTACCAGTCGTACTCAGGCGCGACGAGTCAGAAGGAGATGAAGAGGCAGGTAGGTGTAGGCAGAGGAATTCAAGATTGCGGGGTTCCCAAGTTATTTGATAGTAAAGGAATAATGGGGGTTCTCCCATATTCCTTAAGAGGCCCGTTTAAGCAGCAATCAGTTCAGGGGAAGGGTGCCAGTTACTTTAATGTGCTGGGGTGTGGTTCCGAGGCAGAGGTTGAACAGGGCATAGAAGGGAGCTCTAGTGTTGGGCTTCCGGGTGAGGAAGATGAGCAGGTGCGGGGTGATCCGTTATTGTTAGGGGATCCGATTCTCAAGGAACCTAACATATCGGATCCTGACTTAACTTCGAACCGGGAATTGATTCGCCCGGTTCAGTCGGTAGACCCTAAACCGCCCCCGAACCGTCGTCGTCTTCCCCGAGCTCTCATCGCACTTCACAGAGAACAGAGTACCGGAAGGGAGAAAGCTCCGGCCAGAGGAGAGAGGTTTTCTTCAGTGTGGGATCAGCAAGACGATGCACATTACTCGAGGTGTGGCCAGGTTGACATAGGTCCTATCTGGGCTGACGGAGGGGGGATGGGGAAAAGCGTTGGTATTCCGGAGGTCCATCGTCTCAAGTTTGCAGGGAAGGGTTGGAACAGTGATAGAGAGGAAGGGTCGTCACAGGAAGAGATATGAGCGATTGTTATTTATAGTTTGCAAGATGAACTGGAAGAAGAGGGTTCGAAAAAGGATATAGGAGACAGGGATTTGCAGGAAGAGATTCAAGCCAAACAGATTATGACATATGAAGGCAGTGAGGTCCCGTTGGCAGTGAAATTGTGTGATGAGGAAGAAGTCTGGAGGAATGAAATTGTGCAGTTTGGACAGCGTATAGGTGTGTCATTTGAAGGCAGGGAAGATATGGTCCTGAGCTTTCTTAAGAAACTGAGAAGGAATGACATCTTACAGCAATCAGCTAAGAGGAAAGGTACGGGTGGTGGAATGAAGATTGGAAAAAGAGAAGTAAGTTTTGTGAGAAACAATAAAGTCCTGGACAGTTTGAGAGGGAAGAAGACCAAGGATAAAGGGAAACAGATTGTTACACAATGAATTTGATCTCATGGAACATCAGGGGCCTCAATGGGGACTTCAAGATGAGAGCTGTAAAAGATTTGGTGTACTCTCAGCAATTGGACTGCATATGTTTACAGGAAACCAAGATGGCCAAATTGATAAATCTGTTTTAAGTAGAATATGTGGGTCTAAGTTAAATGAAGTGGCAGTTTTTCCTGCATATGGAATTAAAGGAGGACAACTGGTGATTTGGGATGGGAATAGGTTCGAGGGCAATGTCTGTGATGTAGGTAACTTCAGCATTTCGGTTGCCTTTAAACATAAGAATAGAACTTCTAATAATGACTGTTGGGTCATTACATTTGTGTATGGACCCCACACTGATCAACAGAGGGAGGGTTTTGTCCAAGAACTATATAGGTTGCATACTCTTTTCCCGAAAACCTGGTGTATCTTGGGAGACTTTAATTGTGTAAGGTTTCCATGGGAGAGGTCTGGTAGACAGAGATGGAGCAATAGCATGGATATTTTTAATCAGTGGATCAGAGATGTTCAACTAATAGAGGTGGATGACCCAAACAGAAATTATACCTGGTCTAATTTACAACAGGTCAGCATTCAATCAAAGATTGACAGAGTTTTGATCTCTCCAGATTGGTTCAAAAAATTTCCCTTGTCACATGTGAAAGGGTTGTGCAGGTCTGTCTCTGATCATATACCTTTGCTCATTATGATGGAGGATAAGAGGAGGAGCTCCAGAATTTTCAGATATGAACTGAAATGGCAAAGGGAAATTGGATTTAAGGAAATGGTTGGCAAATGGTGGCAGCAAGCACCGATGGCAAATTCTGCAGTGCATAATTTCATGGGCAAGCTGAAATGGATCAGGAAATGCTTGAGACAATGGTCTAAACAGAATTTTGGAAAGGAAAAGGAAAAAAGGCAGAAATTGAAGAGCAACATTGAAGAATTGGAATTGAGAAGTGAGGTTGCTGATCTTTCCAATCAAGAGCTTTACTCTTTGAAGGAGTTCCGGAAGATTTACAATGAAGAACTTTTGAAAGAAGAAATTGGTTGGAAACAAAGGGCTAAGGAGTATTGGTTAAAGGAAGGTGATAAAAACACTTCTTTCTTCCATGCGATGGCTAGTGCTAAAAGAAGATACCTGTCTATTGATCATGTCAAAGTAGAAGAAAGTGTCATTGAAGATCCCGAGGAGATCAAAAACAGATTTGTGGATTTCTTCAGAAATCTTTTCTCAGAAGAATTTCAGATGAGACCCCACATACAAGATGGATTACTTCCTAAGTTAGAAGATTCAGATGCTGTAAAATTGAGTGAACCCTTTATGGAGGAGGAAGTTAGATTGGCTGTTTTTAGTATGGATCCTAATAAAGCTCCGGGTCCCGATGGTTTTTCTCTTGGGTTCTATCAATTTTTTTGGGATGTTATTAAAGAAGATTTGGTTAACCTTGTGCAAGAGTTTTATGACAGGCCGGAAAGGATTCAATCGGTTAATGCTACATATGTTGTTCTTATTCCAAAGTCAGAAGGAGCGGAAAGAGTGACAGATTTTCGGCCCATCAGTTTACTCAATGGATGCTATAAGGTTATTGCCAAGATCCTAGCAACTCGATTCAAGAAGGTGATACATAAACTTGTGGGCATTAATCAATCAGCATTTCTGCAAGGCAGATTTATACTGGATAACTTTATGACAGCTTATGAGGTTATACATCATTACAAGATCAGAAATAAGCAAGGAGTGTTATTAAAACTCGACTTTGAGAAGGCTTATGATAGAATCAACTGGAATTGTCTCAAAAAAACAATGATCCTCATGGGTTTCAATGAAAGATGGGTTAGATGGGTCATGAGTTGTATTTCATCCTCTAAGTTTTCTGTGTTGATCAATAGAGAACCGTGTGGATATTTCAGCAGTTCAAGAGGTCTTAGGCAGGGAGATCCATTGTCTCCGTTTCTTTTTCTGCTTATTGGACAGATTTTTAGTTCTCTTTGGGATAATGCAGTTCAACTTGGCTTAATTGAGGGGTTCAGAATAGGCAGGAGCAATATTCACCTTTCTCATCTTCAGTTTGCAGATGATACGCTACTGTTTTCTTCAGGAAGCAAGGAGGATATCCATAATATCAAAAGATTGCTTATTTTGATAGAACTTATCACAGGGCTGAGGATCAACTATGAGAAATCAGAAATAGTGGGTTTGAATGTGCCACAGCCTAGTCTTTTGGAGATTGCAAAATCCTTAAAATGCAGAGTGAATAGTTTCCCTATTAAATATTTGGGTTTGCCCTTATCAGATGGAAACTTAAGGGTGAGAGATTAGGATGGTTTAATTAAGAAATTTGAGAATAGATTGGAAGGGTGGAAAGGCAACTTTCTTTCAGGAGGAGGGAAAATGATATTGTCAAAATCGGTCCTTTCGTCTTTGGCAATCTACCATGCTTCTATATTTAAGATACCTCGGGCTGTGGAAAAAATCATTGAAGCAATTCGAAGTTCCTTTTTTTGGTCAGGAGGGAGAAGGGAGAAGAGAGGTATCCATTTGATCAATTGGAGCAATGTTTGCAAAAGTAAGGAGCAAGGAGGAATTGGCCTCTGCGGTGTGGCTACTTTCAATAAAGCATTGTTAGCTAAATGGTTGTGGAGAAGGGGAGAGCATCCGGATGCACTTTGGGCTGTGATTGTGAAAGATCTATACTTTCAAGGTGAGAACAAATGGAATTTTTATCCTTCAATCAGCTACAACATGTCTTCAATCTGGAAGAATATTGTTAGATGTGCTGAATTTATGGATATTTCGAGTACTATTCAGGTGGGAAATGGCAGGGATACACAGTTTTGGAAAGATAAATGGTGTTCCAGTGTGGTCTTCTCTGAGCATTTCAGCAATATTTTCAATATAACCCTTCACCAAGAAGCTACAGTAGAGGATGTGTTATGCCATATAGATGCAGGGCAGATCAGTTTGCCTTTGAGAAGGAATCCCACGGATGAGGAAGCAGAAGAACTAGTATTGCTAATTAACACCATTAGTGAAGTCAGAATTTTTGGTGAGGTGCAGGACAAAAGAAATTGGAGATGGACCAACAATGGGCAGTTCTCGGTTAAATCCATGGCTCAAATGTTAAATGATGGTGGAACTAGGGTGTGGTGGAAAGAGTTAGTATGGTCTAATCATCTTCCAAATAAGATCAAAGTTTTCCTGTGGAAGCTTGCTTGGTGCAGAATTCTTACGGGAAGGAGGGCTAAGAAACTACACATCTCTGGGAGTTTCTCGTGTGTGTTTTGTACTCTTTTTGAGGAGGATCTAAAGCATTTATTCTGTGGCTGTGATATTATTATCATTCAGTGGAAGATTATGTGTAGATTATTCGGAATCAATTGGGTAGAGCAATCTTCTGTGTTGGATCTCCTACACTGGTGGAGCATTAATTGTCGATATAAAGATCTTAAACAATTGTGGTACTTGACTTGCCCGGCCCTTTTGTGGGCCATCTGGTGTGAGAGAAATAGAAGGAAATTCAATGACCACTGCAGAAGTTCAAATGAGCTGCTGAGAAGTACATTTAGATGGGTGGAAGAATAGGGAAGGGCTGCTGGTATCCTCAAGGAGGGGAGTTCTGATTTTTTTGACAAGGCCAAGAATTGGAAGGAAATGATCTCCTGATAGGCTGCTCTAAGTGTGTTTTTGTTTTATTTGCTTGATAAAACATCCTTGTAAATTTTCATCCTTTCATATGTAGATGGGGACCAGGACGGGGGTTGTCCGATCCTGATGGTGATGGCCCCTGGGCTATTCATTCTCTTTGTAATCCTCCTTTTATTCAATGAAATTGTGACTTAATGTCACCTTAAAAAAAAAACAGGTGGTTCTAAGAATGAAAGCATGACTTTTTAAAACACCACCCGCGAGAAGAGTCTCTGCACATATTTGACAATAAACAAAGCAGAAAGTGTATAAATTCTATTGCTTTGATGGGAAGCTTGCCCATCGATGATCAAATCACAAAATGTATTCTTAGGATGATTGGATGATGACAGAATTTTGTATTCAGTCTATAAAAAAGTTCAGACAGAGATGAGCAATCGTTGACAAGCACCACAAACAGATTCCATCCCTAAAAATTAAAAAAACAAGCTGTTTGTAGCTAAAGTGATAATACTAAAAAAAAAAAGATCAGAGGATAGTTGGAATGGGAGAACTGCCACGCAACAGGTCAGATGGTAATACTATCAGAGAGTTCAGTACACATTTTTATGTTACAAGCATTCCAGCAACCTGCCCTTCAATCATGTGGCTCGTGCATGTGTGGGGAAGTGGGATTGGTAGATGTTTGTATGCTAGATACCATTGCTTTGTTTATATTAGCTACCACCCTTGTATTAGAAGTCATTATAGTTATTTACTTTCCATAACGGACAGCTATGGGTGCAACAATAAATGTCTTTTTTGCCCAAAATGTTCAGTGGTTTGTAATATCTGCGTTGTGAAGAGATTATACAGTTCAGACTGCTAAACATGTTAAGATAGAACATAGAGGAAATTTAAGCTTTGTAATACTATCAAAGATAGAAGTGCAAAATAAAAGAAATTTTATTCACCTTAAAAATATCACCAAACATGCCTTGCAGACCTCCCCTGCGCCTTACACCATAATATTTTTCTGCAATTTCATCTAATAACTGCAAAAAATGTCACTAGCAAAGTCACTTGCAGCAGAGTAGTAAGTTTAAAAGTTAAAAGTTCTGTTAATTAAGTGCATATTATCATCAAAACAAATTTCAATTAAACACAAATGATAATATTTACCTTGGTTGGAACAGGTTTTTGATGAGCTCCAATGAGGCAATGACTACTTGATCTAACATGCTTACGGTTGTCAGATAGATGCATATGTACTTAGTTAACAGCATCATTTCAATTTTATTTAAACACAGAAATATTGAACATTTGTTGAAACAGGCCTTTGATGAGCTCCATGAGATGATAACTACTTGATCTAATCAGCATATGGTTGTCTGATTAGCTGTAGATGTAGTTATTAGATCCATGCCAACTGCTTGGCTTAGATAGAGTTTCTTAAGTACCTCCTGAACATTGCATTTTTATTTTTATTTTTTTTGAAGGTGACTAAAAAGAGTCACTGTTTCATTTATGAAAAAGAAGAATATAGTACAAAGGAAGCCCAAAAGCCCATTACAACCTGGATGAGACATACCCCCAACCAAGTCTTACTCTAGTCTGAAGAAGAAGATTACAATAGTTCTGTTTTATCCAGATAATAAAACAGAATTACAAGATGAATAGTCTCAATAACATTGCATTTTTATTAGATTGAAGAACTTTGCATTTTTATTAGATTGAAGGGAAGTTCTATAAAATGGCAACCTATGTTGTATGGGGGCAGAGTGTTGGGCAATCAAGAAAAGTCATATTGACAATACAAGACTAGCTGAAATAAGAATGTTTAGATGGATGTGTGGGAAGACAAGAGATCATATATCAAAAGACTGCATCAGAGGAATGGACAGCAAGAATAAGGTGAAATGGACTAGCTGAAATAAGAATGTTGTTTGTCTCTTAACAGGTGCTCTTGAGGAGTCTTGTTTGCACATGTCCAAACCATGGCTTTCCCTTATTCTTGCTGTCCATCCCCTGCAGATCGTTGTTCCCATTGCACTCCCCCCAGCATTTCAACTCTTCCAACAGCCTGCTATCTTCGGTTATCTGTTCGTTTGGGCAGTTTCTACCTTTTGTGTAATGGGTTCCCCCATCTGTCTTTTCCACCCCTCCCATGCATATTGATATGTTTTCTCTTCTTGTCCATGTCAGTTGGTTGCACTGGTGTGCACCGAACCTTTCCCCCTTGTATACGTTGTATGCTTCTCTTATTAGTTAAATAGAAGTTGGTTGGGGGGGGGGGGGGGGGGGGAAGGGGTGGTCAAAACTGAGTTCCCCTACGCAACACATGGTATGTGTTTTCTTGGTTAAGTACCAAAAAAGTTGTGTTTTCTTGGTGAAGCACCAAACCTGTTCACCCACAAAGTCAAACATCTTTTTTGAATGTCTGCTAAATATCTCCACGTTGAAAGAGACAATATGACCTGGAAGACTTGAGGTCATTGTGTTGCAAGGTTACACCAGAATACGCTCGTCTGACACGACATTTTAGTATTATCTAAAGGTCACCACATCAACCTGACCTGCCAAAGGTGGACTTGACAAGTGTCCTTGAGAGCAAAAAGCTCGTGATGATGATCTACAGAATCCACCTTTGTTCATCAAAGTATACATGAAATAATCTTTTGGTCTGTTTATGAGAATCCTATGCCCATTTTATCGAAGATACAGACATTAATATTGACAAGCATGAATGATATGGAAAGGGGCATCATGTTGAAAAGGTCAATTGTGAATGTTGTTATCCATCAGCATGGAGTTTACACTACACTTCCATATTTCAACTGCTCTTCAGATATGTACATTTATTTTTTGACACTTTAAAACCCGTGGAAAAATTTCTAATCAAGGGCTATTTAAGTGAGAGGAGGCATTATCAAGAATCCTATGTCCCATTTTATCGAAGATACAGACATCAATATTGACAAGCATGAATGATATGGAAAGGGGCATCATGTTGGAAACGTCAATTTTGAATTTTGTTATCCATCAGCATGGAGTTTACACTACACTTCCATATTTCAACTGCTCTTCAGATATGTACATTTATTTTTTGACAGTTTAAAAACCGTGGAAAAAATTGTAATCAAGGGCTATTTAAATGAGAGGAGGCATTATCCTTGCACTGGATTGAAAATGTCAGAGCTATTTTGATGGATGCCTTGGGAGGATTCTATGGAGAACATTTCATGCTAATTGCAGTTAGATATTGGAAATTCAAAAAGATACATCAGGTATTGCAAGGAACAAGTAACTGGAAACCCATTTCATCTACCGTTTTAGGATTGGAGGTAAAAAGAAAGAATAAAAAGTACTACAGTATAATAGCTTCTCATCACGGAACAGAGATGAGCGGTGACCTTAATATCTAATCTGGTGGTATCTGAAGTTACATTTGTTAAAATTGGTTGATAATACTGACGGTTATTTACCAAAATATCAATAAAAAAAATCTGAAGATGGAGCAACCAACACTTCGAACACATGGTTAAAATGAAATGCTAAACCTATGCTTGTCATGACAGAGAGCAGGTGAAGAAACATTACCTCATCAAACAAGGTTTCTCGATCAATACTTGACTTGTATTTTTGTCTTAGAATCCTAAAGAGTGGCAATGCATCCCTTTCTAACCTGCATAAAAGTGAACCATCCCAAATAATATCTCTGAAAAATCATGAGGCATCTTTACACATATCGGTTGCTAGCATCCATCATATATGGTATAACACACATTGATATCAAGCACAAGGAGTTTAGAAAATAACATATTCCTATCAGAGATATTCCAAAACTTTACCACAAATAACATTTTCCTATCAGAGATATTTCTGAACTTCACCACAAACACCAGTGGGATGCCATTGATCATGTTAACATTCAAATTTATGTGTACCTGCATCAAAAAATTTGAAGCCAATAAACTTTTCTTCTATCCCTACTTATAACTGATCCATGTAAGGATGCGGGTGGAGATGGCTTGAGAGAGGGGTGAGGGGCAAGATATGGGAGGGATCAAAATGGCAGGGAGAGAGACGGGACAAGAGATGGAAGGGATCACAATGGCAGGAAGAGAGATGGGAAAGAGAGATCACTGAAGAAGATAGGGCTGTGGACCAGAGATCTTTGTTTCCACTGTTTTTGCAGAGGCAATTGCATGGCCAGGTGTAGGGCAGCCATAATGTGTCGGGCGTGCAAGGGTACCTGGCCTAACCCTAGGATTGCACGCTAGGGCTACAGAGACTGGCTGAAGAAGCCTTGTGATGTCAAAACTGATAGGAATGGGACATGCTCCCCACATATGGTGCTCAGCAGAGATGGATTAGATCCACAGGTCCAGGAGATGGTCAGGGAGTTAGCAGCCACTTGGCAGGGAGGTGGAGCATATACAGTGTGGCATGTGGGAGACCGGTGCTCTCTGATCAAGTGCCCTGTCCAGGCAATGGCTGAAGAGACCCTTCAGGCTGGAAAGGTGGCTCTAGTGGGGAGTGTGCTCAAGGCTGGGAGATGGACCCGGAGTGGGCGCCAAAATCGTAAAGGAACCCAGCCTTCTCTGGGTTGATATGCTGGGATTCTGTTGCATTTGTAGCTCTGGGTTGATATGCTAGGATTCTGTTGCATTTATAGAGGATGGAGGTGGTAGTGAGGGTAGCACAACCTGTGGGTCATGTGATTAGGGTAGAAGAGCAAGGTTTAAAGGATACACAGTGACTGAGAGCTTGGGTTCACATGACAATGGAGGAGGGCAAGCTTTCAGTCAAGTTTTACCTATGCCATTCAAGCTATTCATTACCTTGCAGCAAGGATTCTACAAGGATAACCTTTCTTGTCAATATAGAACATTTGTCGCACTAAGTGCTACAGAGTTTTCAACCTTGCTGATTAGGTATGTATTGTTGCATGCATTGATCAATAACCAAGATATGCCATCTGTTCAGGAAAGTCATGAATAATAGTTAAAAAAAGAAAATTGAAACAATCAAACAAGGCTTACGTCTGCAAAAGGTATGCTATGAACTGCATTAGTTCTGAATCTGGGAAGTCAAGGTGATTGAATTGCAGTTGCTTTTTCAGCTCGTCCATAAGCTTGTTAGCATCTCTCAAATTTCCTCGGGAGAGGTACCTGCCAACGAATGCACAATAGACTCAAAAATTTGGACTTCAAAGGTGCTTTAAAAGTATTAGGCCATTATGTGGATATCCAACTACACCATAGGAGTAAGGCGCTTTTCTTTAAGTGCCCTTGAAGTTAATTCTCTTTCATTCTTATGCTCATGTACCTTTACATTTTTTTTTTCATTTTAACAAATACATGGTACTATCCACCTTAAAAAGGTTATTGCCCTTTCCACAAGGATTTTTCTAGAAGAACACATAGCAATCACTAATGGTTTTTAACATAGAAAATTGAACCAACTCCACCACTTTCAAAGAAAAAAAATGGTTGAACCAAGTCTACCATCGGACTCAGCAAATAGTATCCAAACAAAGGAATAACTTACTTAAGGATCATGAGAAAATGCCTAAAACAAGGAAAGCTTACATCAGGACAGCCCGTGCAATAGCCAAATCATCTTCTCCAGGGTAACACTGGTTTGGAAATAATGTCTCCATTAGATTTTCAAATAAAAACAATGTAAGAAGTAAGATAAATGACATCTGCTTCTCACAAAAGGCAGAGGTAAAAGAAAATAAACTAACATTCAGAAAGGGGGAAAAAAGCAAAATAAACTAACATTTAGAAAGGGGAGAAAAAGTAAAATAAACTAACATTCAGAAAGGGAAAAAAAAGCAAGGCATCTTATTAAGGACAATGACGCAGCAGATGTGATAGTAGGTTTATAAAAAAGTGAGCACAGGAAAAGTCCGCTCATTTGACATTGGTGTCATATGACATGCTTGATTATTAACAATATAAAATAGCATACTATCCATTAGCACATCAATTCAAGCAAAATTATGAAAGCAGAAAATCTATTAGACATGACCATGGCACATATAAAAAAATGAGGAAATAGCAGATAAACCAAAGGGATGAAATGATCCACAATCAATAATTCAAAAAATGTTGACTTTGAGTTTATGCTTTTCACACATCTTAACAATATGAAAGAGAAAGTGAATGGTTCTGAACAATAACAGTATACATACAAGGTACTAACACTGTTTGAGGAAGTTTCTAAAAAGAAATTCCTTTTCTACAAAGAGATATTCTAAATATTCAAGGTGAAGATATTTTTAAAATGACAAAAAGACAATAAAAGGGCAAACCTTTCCCATAAAGTTTACTAACGTTGATGCAAACTTCTCCGGGTTGTTCCCTCGAACAAAATGAATAGAAACTTTGGACATATCCTGCACACAGGCATGAATGTTGTCACTCATGATGCCATGAAAAATACAATCAATGCAAAATGGGAAATATAAATTACGAACACAGTGAATCTATGAAGGATTATATAGGTAAAATTAACTATAGACTGTCCATTTTTTAATGTACTAAATAACCTGCATTAATCTCAATATTATAATACTCTTGGAAAGGTAAGCAAACCTGGTTTGAAAGTCCAGTCAAAATTGTGGCACACAAGAAGGATGAAGTTTTTTTTTTCTTTTTCCATTCACAACCTAACATAGACCAAACAGAAACTTCTCCCCACAGCAAAAGCACTGTAAGAAATGGCGCATGTTAGAGTTGCCAATTAAATACAAGAGTTGCCGATTAGACTCTCCCCAAGTGATGGTGCAAATCATTGAGGCAAGAAGAGGAAGAGAGATAAGAAATGACTCCTCAAGAGAAGGGAAGAGGATTGACAACTCAAGAGTGGGCAACAGTGTTGACAGCTCGTTAAGAAAGCAGATGATGGAGAGATGAAGAAAGGAGATTCATCCTTGGATGGTGCGAAGCCAAGCTTGTAGACTGAAGCCTTCAGTGGACTGTGATGACAATGGGAGGTTCTTTGCTGCTGATAGTTGGATGAAGGTGATCAACAAAAGACGATCTGCACATCAACACACCGGGTGCTCTTCGGAGACTTGGAACCAATCGTCAAAAGCAGCCTATGCTTCAGATGTTTGGGGAGGGGTCACCACGCTGCAATTTCTTGAAATGCCCTGCTATGGTGAAGATACAAATCAGTGGGCCACAAAAGTTTTGTCTGCACTCAAAAGGAGACTACAACGAAATTTTGATGCCTTCAAAGAGGAGGAGCCTTTTGGAGGGCCGACATCCACAGAGTGCCCATACAACTGAAGCGTCGTGCTCCCTGCTTCACACAAAACCTGAAGGCCCTGAAAGGATGCCTTGTGGGCTCTGTTCAAGAAGTTAGTTTAGGCATGGCCGAATTATTGAGAAAGCTGAAGCATACCCTGCGGCCTGCCAGATGAGGGATCTTGGAAGATGTTGGCCCAAAATCTTTTTAATGCATGATACATGCAATAAAAAATAGAAGAGAGGGACATACATGCATGCATACAATTATGTGGGATATGTGCGCATGCATAGGAAAGAGAGGGGTTGATGTCATACCTCGATATAAAGGCTCTTTCAAAGCCTCAATATGCTGTCCAAAAAGACCCAAGACAGTCCAAGATGAGGCCCAATATACTGTCCAAAGGAGGCTCCGATGTGCAATCAATAACCCACAAGGCGAGCCCAAGTGAAGGGCAAGATAATGGGCTCAGGCTGCACCCAATAGGCCTCCGATACGGGCCTAGTTGACAGCCCAAAATGTCCCCGATATGGGCCTGATATGCAGCCTGATGTGCCCTCAATAGAGGCTTAAGGGCAGCTCAACAAAGAGTCGAAGAACCAGTCCAAGTTGACCCCCAAGTGTGCAACCCAAGTAGGACCAAGTTCACAGCCGAAAACCAGTCCAAAAGGAACCCCATATGCAGTCCTATGCAACCCAAGTAGGCAAAAAGGGAAAGAAAAATGGCCAAGTGGTCCCCCCTCTCTCTCTTTAAATAATAGAAGAAGAAGAGGAGGGGACAGGTGGGGGTTCCCATCATGGATGGCAGTTTCGGCCGGTACCGGTACCGGTACCCCCATTTCGGGCCGGTACCGTAAAAAAAAAAAAAAGATAAAAATGACTGTACCGGACCGGTACCGGCCGGTACGCCCGAAACCGGGCCGGTACGCCCGAAACCGGGCCGGTACCGGGCCGGTACGCCCGTGAAACACCCCTTAAAGGGGTGTTTCACTGTCCCCTCTCACAGAAACAGATATGTGAGAGGGGATTCCAGTTTTTTGCAGTGGGAGGGGAAGGGAAGGAGGGAAAGGAGGAGGAGAAGGAGGGGAAAGAACCGCCGCCGCCACCTACCGCCGCCGCCGCCCACCACCGCCGCCGGAGACGTTTTCATCCTTTTCCGGAGACGTTTTCACTATTTTGGGTGGAAGAAAAAAAGAAGGTATGATTTATATTTTAATGTAGTGATTATTTTTTAGTTTGTTACATATTTCTTAGATGATTTACGTTCATTTTCTTGATAAAATAGACAACCCCCGATTTTGGCCCTAATTAGTGGTTAAAAATTGGGACTTTTGTCTAATTACTTAAATTAAACATCAATTGGAGCCTAATTAAGCTTCATGACATGTTTTAAACTAGGAGTGTGCTGTCAATTACGTTGATCGACGGTTAATTAGAGGAAATCTCCAATTTTGGCCCTAATTAGCGGTTAAAAATTGGGGCTTTTGTCTAATTATTTAAATTAAACATCAATTGGAGCCTAATTAAGCTTCATGACATGTTTTAAACTAGGAGTGTACTGTCAATTACGTTGATCGACGGTTAATTAGGGGAAATCCCCAATTTTGGCCCTAATTAGCGGTTAAAAATTGGGGCTTTTGTCTAATTGTTAAAATTAAACATCAATTGGAGCCTAATTAAGCTTCATTGCATGTTTTAAACTAGGAGTGTGCTGTCAATTACGTTGATCGACGGTTAATTAGGGGAAATCCTCAATTTTGGCCCTAATTAGCGGTTAAAAATTGGGACTTTTATCTAATTATTTAAATTAAACATCAATTGGAGCCTAATTAACATCCAATTTTACATGTTTTAAACTAGGAGCATAATGCCAAATGTTCTTATATTTGTTTCTATTTTTTTTTTTATGTGTTGTAGGAACATGGCTGAACAGCAAGAGCAAGACCCAGGGTGGGCCCATATCACCTTAGTTAATACTGCAAAGAGGATAGTGAAATGCAAATATTGTGGCAAAGAGATGGGTGGTGGAATCACCCGAGGGAAAGAACATTTAGTAGGGAAGACAGGACAGGTGACAAGGTGTACTGTCTGTCCCCGACAAGTTGCCAATGAGATGCGTGAATTGTTGCGTGGCCGAAAAGCACAAAAAGAACAAAAGAATGAAGATGAGGTTGAACTCTAAGGCGAAATTTCAGGTAGACATAATACAAAAGGCAAAGGGATGTATACTGCGGCTAGTGGCATTTCTATACGTGAGAGGCAAAGGGCTGAACAAATTGTAGATTCTAGTGATGATGATGATGATGATGATCCTGACATGGCTGCAGCTAGAAGAGAGAGTTTGTGGCATCAACAAGAAGATGAAGCCCGAAGGAGAGGTGATGGACCATCAATAAGAGGCACAAGTCAACCTACAGGCCAAGTGGGTCCTATGGACAGTTATCTTTTTAGAAGACAGACTTCTACTCAGACAAAAATCAAGCAAGCAATGAGAGGAGTAAAAAAGTCAGCTGAAGTGGCAGAACATACTTTTAAAAGCATATGCAAATGGTTTTTGCATGAAGGTGTTCCCTCACATGCTGCTCAGTCTCCTTATTTTCAGCCTATGATTGATGCGATAGCAGATCATGGTCGTGGGTTCAAAGCCCCCACACGTCGAGACATATATGGACGGAGGCTTGATGGAGAATACGAGGAACTTCAACAGTGGGTTGAAAGTTTTAAGGCAGTATGGAAGGAGAGAGGATGCACAATTATGTGCGATGGCTGGACTGGTACCACGAAGAAGTCCATGATTAATTTTCTTGTTTATTGCACAGAAGGGACAGTTTTTATGAAATCTGTTGATGCATCAAACTATTCAAAGAATGCAAAATATTTATTTGGTTTGATGGATCAGATAGTGCAGGAAATTGGAGAGGAAAATGTTGTCCAGGTGGTCACCGATAATGAACCAAGTTATAAAGCTGCAGGGAAGAAGTTAATGGACAAGCGCAAACACCTTTATTGGGTCCCATGTGCAGCGCATAGTCTGGACTTGATGCTTGAAGACATTGGTAAGGATCCAACTATCAGCAAGACTGTAAAGAGAGCCCAAAGAATTATCCAATTTATTTATGGTCATCCCAGGATCTTGAATATATTCAGAGAAAAAGCATCTGGAGGTCGAGATCTCATCCGTGCGGGGCCTACACGATTTGCATCTAATTTTATTTCTTTAGAATCTTTGCACAAATTCAAGAATGAGATCAAGGGTTTTATGTTTAATAAGGAGTTCTTAGAGTATATGCGGACCACCTCCAATGAATCTAAATCTGAACATTTGGAAGTGAGAAAAATCATAGAGAATAAAAAAATTTGGAGTAATATGGAGACTTATCTGAAGTTGGTGGAACCTCTCGTACAAGTGTTAAAATTGGTGTATGGGGATGATAAGAATTACATGGGATATTTGTACGAGGCAATTGACATTGCTAAGGTGCACATCAAGAACGCATTTCCCAACACTTATATGAAGTGGTGGGACCTTATTGATGTCAGATGGGAAAGCACATTACACCACGACTTGCATGCAGCTGGTAAGTGAAGTCTTATACTGTTACATGGGAGATTATTTATTAAATTGACATTAGTAATTTTTCACCTAAATGCAGGTTATTATTTAAATCCTCGAGTAATGTACAGTCGTCAAGTGCATATTGATGAAGAGGTGATTCAAGGCACACTAAATGTGATTGCACGTTTGTCGAGGACAATAGAAGATAGGATTGAGGCAGAGAGACATGTATACTTAGTGAAGATCTGACTTTAAGATTTATCTAATTACTTGTAATTTGAAGAGCCTATGAATTCTATTAATTGTTAATTCCATCTTTGTAGATGGAGGCTTATAGGCTAAGGCTGGAGACATATAATGAAGACTCTGTGCAAATTGCTGTAGAGAAAGTGAGCCCAGGTATACTTAGTCATTGCATTGTTGTCAAATGTGCATAAGAAACGAGAACATACATTGATTAATTTTTTTTTTGGTTTCTTTTAATGATGGCACAGCTGAGTGGTGGATAATGGTGTACAATAGAGATAGGTGCTATAATCCATTGGCTTCCGTTGCAGTGAGAGTTTTGAGTCAGACGACGTCGGCAAGCCAATGTGAAAGAAACTGGAGCACGTTCAGCCTTATACACTCAAAAATTCGTAACCGGTTAAATGCTGAACGATTGGACAAATTAGTGTACTGCCATTACAATATGAGATTGAGGATCAAAAACATCCGGTTGAGACAACAATTGAGGGAGAAACGAGCTGCAGGGCACGCAAAAGATGTGGTTGGCCAAATTGATGTGGAAGAGTTATTTAATGATGATAATCCCTTGCAGACTTGGGTTGAGACACGAGCAACTGTCGATGAGCCAGTTTTTGATCCTGATGATACAGAATGGGCAGAAGGCATACTAGATGGAGCTGTTGCTAGCAAGGAATTCCGGATCGGATCGGGTCCCTGAATCGGGACCCGCCGATCCCGATCCGAATCGGGATCGGATCGGCCGGAATCGGCCGGGAGCGGCCGGAATCGGCCGAATCGGGACCTGCCGATCCCGATCCGAATCGGCCGATTCGGATCGGGATCGGCCGATTCTGCATTCCATGGTTGCTAGAGATCCAGAATTAAGAACCTCGAAAAGGCAAAAAGAAAATTCACCTCCTCCTTCACATGAGCATCAGAGTCAGACTGAGCATGTGCCTTTATTTGCACATGATACTGAGCTTGAGCCTGCTAGACACTCAGAATCAAATAGTAGGCCAGTCACTCCTAGAATGGTTGGGCCACCATCATTCTTGAAAAGGAATACATCTACATTAGAGAGGACTAATCTGGCTGCCAGAGACGATCCTACCATTGATGAGATGAAGCAAATTTATGTGAGGCATACACCACGAGGAAAAGGAGTATTGAATCGATTGAACTTGCAAAATGATCTAGAAAAAAAAGAAAGCCAGCAAAAACAGGCATCACAAAAGAAAAAATCAAGTACTGTTAAAAGAAAGTTAATTGTTGATTATGATCAAGATGATGATGATGATGGGACAGAGTCTCCTAGTGATGATGCTGGTGCAGCTGCAGGTGCTACTACCGGGGGCGGAGTGTATGCACCTTCTTTCTCCTTACATATTGACACAGGAAGAGGACAAAATGAAAGTCAAGGAGATTATGATTCACAAAGTCAGCATGGACAGCAGTCAGATTATGGAGGTGGCCAACAAGAAGCAGGCATGTATAACTGGGGAGATCAAGTAGAGTATGAAGGCTTTCAATTCCATCCACCGATTCCACCCAGTAGCAGTTATGGGTCAGGGTCTTCTTCTTATCCTCATGCTACTTCTTTGCACCATGATTCTGGAATTTCATCAAGTCAACAAGCATATACTCCAAGAGGGATTCAAAGAGGGATGCACGACTTGGCTGCATCATTGTTTAGTTATGGTGAATATAGGGAACATATGCAACCTTATTATGGATACCAGCAACAACAACCAGATGATGAATAAGAAGGATCTACGGGTTATTATCCATATTAAGGGACTCACTTATATTTTTCATAGGTAATGATCGTTTGATTTCGTTAATATTTTGCATTGTTGTAAATATTTAGTACATTAACATAATATTTTTCATGTTTAATCTCTATGAAAATAGTCATTTTGTATGTGTTATGTGTACTTCTTTGTCTTAACCCACTTTTATCACACCCAACACATAGCTAATTAATTGTTTACATTTTTTCTGAATTTTTCTGATTTTTTTTCTTTTTTTTCTGATTTTTTTGGGCCCTTTTAAGCCCGTACCGGTCGTACCGGCCGGTACCGGTACGTACCAGTACCGGTACCGGCCGGCACCGGTACTGCCATCCATGGTTCCCATCGGTCTTGGGACCCCCCACCAGTTCCCTCCAAAGAGGGAAACCGGTGGGAGGTCCCTTCCCCCCTCTCGCTCCATTTAAAATTCAAAAATGTGGAGAGAGAGGGAGGTTAATAGGCCTTTAAAGCCTTTGTTTATGGGTTTTTAATGCCCATTTGGGCTCCCCATGATAGTAGAGTCTCCACTAATAAAATATTTAATTGGTCTAATCATTGGGAACCCCTTTTCCCACACGATTAAAGAGGGAGGAGGATGAATGAGACTCTCCTCATTTAATGCAACCAGGAAAAAGGAGGGAAAGAAAAAGGAGAGAGGGGAAGGGGTGGCCACCGGTTGGGAGAACAGGTGGCACCCCCCCCCCCCCAACCGGTCCCCCAGCCGATGGGGCCTCCCCCCACCAGCTCCTTGGCCGGTGGAGGGTTGCTGGCCGGTGGCACCCCCACCGGTTCCCAACCGGTAGGGGTACCCACCGGACCCTCCTACCTCTCTCTCACACACTCTCTCTCCCATGTAAACGGTGGCACCCCCACCGCTTTGTGCTCAAAATGCCCTATAAATACGCATGGAGTGGAAGACGAAAGGGTATGCCCATTTGGGCCAAGAATTTCTAAGGAAAAATTATGTCATTTTGAAGACACAAACTTAGCACTTCGCACAAGTTCAAGCACGCCAGGAGGAGTCATCTCTTTTGGATTCCCTTTTAAGGTTATCTTAAGGAGATACTCTGCCAAAATTTTATTGTAAATCCAACATTAAATAAGCCGTTACTCTGCCAAATTTTTAATAAAATAACGAGTTGCCTATGTTGTTCTTATGCTTAATGTATGTATGTATGTGTTTGTATACGTAAGCTTGAGCCCATACCTAATTAATCATGCATGCATGCATGCGATTAGCCATACTAAATTAACCATGTGCCTAATTAATATACCTAATGACAAAAATGCCCTTGGCCTCTCTCCTAAATCTAACTAAGTCCTAGAACATACTTAAGCCTAACGTAACATTTAGCTAATAAGAACACGACTCATATGAAGTATCACTGTAACCTCTAATAACTCATACAATAATGAAATTAATCCTAAATGACCAAAATGCCCTTCCACTAAAAAATAGTAAAAACCAGAAAAAATCAGTAAAAACAAATCCGCAAAAATATAAAAAACCACCCAACATACCCCACATGCCTTAAACACCCCTAGCAAAATACCCTGCTCATGATAAAAAATTGTACAAATCATAGAAAAATCCTAAAAAATATAAAAATCACCCAGCATACCCTAAATGCCTTCAAAACCCCAAAAATGAAGAAAATTATCAAAATACCCCTAATACATCAAAAATCATTAAAAATTCTAAAAAAATCATAAAAATGTCAAATCACTTAAAATATGATAAATACCTATGAAACCTGAAACTTTTGAAAATTACCTAAATACCCCTCCAACACAAGTACACTCAACAACTCAAAAATATTTCTAAAGGTTTTAAAACCTTCTTAAATCATTAAAACTTGTTGCAAACCTAAAATGACCATCATAAACCTATCCTAAGCTTGGGCAAGGCCAAGGGCTTAACTTAAAACATATCTTCATATGCATGTGTTGTATGTAGTAGTAGTGTTGTATGTTACTAGGGCATCAACAGACAGTTGATCAAGGATTGCCGAGCTATTGCTCAACGTAATTAACACTGACGAAGTCAGTGGAGAGGTCATATACTTGGATCTTCGCCTAATCTGAAATCTCACACTCCTTGAGGGCTAATCCCAAACTCTCATAATCCAAAAAATAAAATAAATAAAAGTGATCTATATTTCTCCAAATAAGATAATAAAATAAAGTAAAACACCCTAGGAGAGATCTAGGTGCAGGTCCAAACAGAAGACCACTAATGTCAACATCAAGGTTCAAAAACTCGGCACGGATCGGCCGAGTCGGACCGGTTTTGGGCCGTCCGTGCCGATCCCGAGTAACCTGGCCGAGTCCAAGACTCGGATCGGACGATCCGAGCCGGATCGGGCGATCCGAGACCGGATCGGGCCGAGTCGGCTCGGATCGGCCCAACCCCCAACGGCTAGTTTGAGTAGCCGTTAGAGGTCAAACTAGCCGTTGCTGGCCGTTCCCAAACGGCTAGCAACGGCTAGTTTGGGCCTTGGGAGTCTATTTAAACCCCCCAAGGCCCTTCTAAGGCTCCACAAATTTTCCTTTGAGCCTCCTAACATTCTTGCTCTCTCTCCCACTCTCTCGATCATAGAATTCTCTCTCCATCTCTCCCACGAGGTCACTTCTAGTCTACTACAAGTTCCGCGATCTCTCATCTTCTTATGCTGTGAAGGAATGGCATCTCAAGGTGCTGTTGAGCGGTCATCTAGGAATCCTCCTAGCGCTGATCCTGCTTGGGGTCATTGCACAACGGTGGACATGGGCCAAAGAAAGGTACAATGCAAATATTGCAACCGGATCGTCTCTGGCAGGGTCTACCGATTCAAACAACATCTTGCTGGAATAAAAGGTGAAGTTGCAGCATGTGCTCGAGTTTCTTCAGAGGTTAGGATCCAATTTCGAACTTATATGAAGGAGAAGGAATCAAGCAAAGCAAGTACTGCCAGAAGAAGACAGAAAATTCAAGAGGAATTGTCTGAACCAGCGCGAAGGTCTGATGCTGGAGTCCGACTTGGTGGAAGTAATCAACCTATAAATGTTGATGATTGGGATACAAGTAAGTTTCTTATTTAACTTATTTTCATGTTCTTCATTTAACGTTTTCTGACAAATAGTTATAGTAGATTAAATGTTTTTCTTTTACATTTAAAGCTAAATTGCGACGTGCAATGGAAGCAAGCCGGCGGTCCTTCGTAGATGAGGACTTATTTCGGCAAACTGGAAGATATGGAGGACAAGGAAGTGGCTCCACACCTTCAGCACAAGAGAGTACTAGCACCGGCATGAGCACTAATGTATGCGAGGAGCTGCCTCAGGAGTTCACTAGAGCTAGAGATCCTAGAGTAGGTCCGATAGATACCTTCCTCACCAAGAAGAGGGATAAACAACCTTCTATTAGTGCTGCATTCAAGAACTTAAAACTTTGTAAGGAGAAGATAGGGAGAGCTACATCTAAGTGGTTTTTCTATAACAATATCCCTGCTAATGCTGCCAAGGGACCATATTATGAGTCCATGATCGAGACCATACAAGAAGTTGGCAAAGGGGTTGAGGGACCTTCCCCATATAAGATATACAACAAGTACTTGGATATGGAAGTTGATGACATCCGAACATACATTAAATCATTTGAAAGGATCTGGGATGAGTATGGATGCACTTTAATGTGCGATGTATGGACATGTACATAAATCTTATCTTCAGTTTCTTATCTTATCTTCATTTTTTCTTAATCAAAATGGGTCTCTTTCTGATTTCTTATCACGTTTGGAACTTTACAAGGATAACAAGAAGAAGTATGATCAACTTCTTAATTTACTACAAAGCCGGAACCGTATTTTGGAAGTCTATTGATGCATCTGGAAAAATAAAGAATGTCCAGTACTTATATGAATTAATGGATCAAATGGTGGAAGAAGTGGGCGAAAAAAGGATTGTCCAAGTGGTTACGGACAATGCAGCGACGTTCAAGTTAGTTGGACAAATGTTGATGCAGAAGAGAGAACATCTATACTGGATTCCATGTTCTGCTCATTGTATTGACTTGATGTTGGAAGACATTTGCTCTGATCCGATGGTAGATGGAGTGGTCAAGAGTGGTCGATTTATCACCACATTCATCTACAACCACAACAACATTCTGGATATCATGCGCACACATACTCATGGAAGAGAGTTGCTTCGTCCGGGAGCCACCAGGTTTGCATCTCAATATATCTCTCTAGATAGTTTAAGTCAACAAAAGAACAACTTGATTAGGATGGTGGCATCGGAAGATTGAGAGAATCACATATTGCGGCATGTACCAACTAAGGTCAGAGAGAAAGGTAAGAAAGTGGTTGATCTAATTCAGTCTAGACCCTTCTGGAGGGGGGTGCAAGCGGTGTTAAATATTGTAGAACCGCTTGTCCGTGTCTTGCGATCTTGTGATTGAGAAAGAAGATCGGATATGGGATATTTATATGAAGCTATGGACAGAGCTAAGGAGCTCATTCAACTGAACAACCCAACAACCTTTGTGAAGTGGTGGGACATAATAGACAGACGTTGGAAACACACTTTACATCACGATCTTCATATAGCTGGTAAGCTACTAACTTTCTATGTGTATTATTTGTATACACATTTTTCTTAAGTAATAACTAACTTCGACTTATTTATTTAGGTTATTTTTTCAACCCTCAGTACATGTTTAGAACTGATGGGAAGAAGGATAGCTATGATAGTTGCTCGGAAGTGTTGATGGGGGCTAAGTCTGTTATTAAGCGCATGCTTGCAGATGAGGACAGAGCAATATTGGCATGCAAGCAAATGCATGATTACAGAATGATGTTATACCACTTTGGGACAAGTACTGCTCAAAGAGTTGCCAAAATTTTGAGTCCAGGTTTGAAAATTATTAACTAGATATTCTACTTAAATTTTAATTATAGCTTGGACATTGTTGACATGGCCAATTTTCTATTTACAGCTGACTGGTGGCTAGATCATGGAAAAGCATATGGGTATGAAGATCTAGCCTATGTTACAATTCGGGTCTTAAGTTAAACAACCTCTTCATCAGGCTGTGAGAGAAACTGGAGCACCTTTGGCTTGATTTACACCAAGCAAAGGAATAGATTGAAGTCGAGCCGTCTAGAGAAGCTAGTATTCTGTTATTATAACATGAGGTTGAAGCTAAAAAATCTGGAGCTCATAAGGAACCTTCAAAGGCAGGAGAAAGAGAGAATTTCCGGACAAGCCACAGAGACGACACATGCAGAAGAACTCATAGACTTGGATGAGCTGTTCGAGGAACAACATCCACTAAATGCATGGGTTGATGCAAGCACCTCAAATGAGCCTGAATTGAACCCAAATGATCGGGAATGGGCAGAAGGTGAGTTAGATAATGTTCCATTACTTACTGATTTTCAACCTCCTCCAAAACGTCAGAAGAAGAGCAAAAAACAAACACCAAGCAAAAGGAAGAGTGGTACTGGAATTCAAATTGCTGATCTGGAGACTATCGAGGAAGATGATGAAACGCCAGAACCAAGTGATGAGGTCCAATATCAAACCTCAAATGACTCGACATCAAAGACGAGCTCCGACAGTTCTGAGGATGGCGGAGATGCTACCAGTGCCCTAGCCCCACCTTCACCAATTCAATTCACTGGAGAAGAAGAATACACACATGCTACCCAAGATGAACATCATGGTAGCAGAGCAGGACGTGAAGAATCTTCCATTCAAACATTCAGCAGATCAAGGAGGAAGGACAAAGGTAAAGCTCCTCAGGAATATCAGGAGCAACTATCAGATACATCATCATATTCTCCATACGAATGGTATAGTCAGCCTACTGGATATGTAGTTTACCCTCCTCAACATTCTGATACATCCGACTATTCAGGGGGTTGTCTAGAATATCCACAATTTTCAGTCATTTATACCAATACGGATGACTATAGCCAGTATGTGATGCAATATGAACAATACTACCAGAGCTATATGTCATGGGCTGAGTATGTTAACCATATGTTCAGTCAGTATAATGTACGTTTGGAATAAATGTAAGTTCATAATCATATATGTAAGTTTATTCAAGGTTTTTTTGTCCAACAACATCGTATATACTTTAAATCAATGTATTTCAACACAATTATGCATTAGACTTGTATTTTATATTTTTTCCACATTTTTTCATATTTTTTTCTATTTTTTTCTGCTATCCGAACCAGCCAAGCCTGACTCAACCAGGATCGGCCGGGATCGGATCCGATCCGATCGGTATCGGCCGATCCGATTGGTTTTGGACCGGCCGATCCGGGACCCGATCCCGGGTTTCTTAACCTTGAGTTAGATAATGTTCCATTACTTACTGATTTTCAACATCTTCCTCCAAAACGTCAGAAGAAGAGCAAAAAACAAACACCAAGCAAAAGGAAGAGTGGTACTGGAATTCAAATTGCTGATCTGGAGACTATCGAGGAAGATGATGAAACGCCAGAACCAAGTGATGAGGTCCAATATCAAACCTCAAATGACTCGACATTAAAGACGAGCTCCGACAGTTCTGAGGATGGCGGAGATGCTACCAGTGCCCCAGCCCCACCTCCACCAATTCAATTCACTGGAGAAGAAGAATACACACATGCTACCCAAGATGAACATCATGGTAGCAGAGCAGGACGTGAAGAATCTTCCATTCAAACATTCAGCAGATCAAGGAGGAAGGACAAAGGTAAAGCTCCTCAGGAATATCAGGAGCAACTATCAGATACATCATCATATTCTCCATACGAATGGTATAGTCAGCCTACTGGATATGTAGTTTACCCTCCTCAACATTCTGATACATCCGACTATTCAGGGGGTTGTCTAGAATATCCACAATTTTCAGTCATTTATACCAATACGGATGACTATAGCCAGTATGTGATGCAATATGAACAATACTACCAGAGCTATATGTCATAGGCTGAGTATGTTAGCCATATGTTCAGTCAGTATAATATACGTTTGGAATAAATGTAAGTTCATAATCATATATGAAAGTTTATTCAAGGTTTTTTTGTCCAACAACATCGTATGTACTTTAAATCAATGTATTTCAACACAATTATGCATTAGACTTGTGTTTTATATTTTTTCCACATTTTTTCATATTTTTTTCTAATTTTTTTCTGCTATCCGAACCAGCCCAGCCTGACTCAACCAGGATCGGCCGGGATCGGATCCGATCCGATCGGTATCGGCCGATCCGATTGGTTTTGGACCGGCCGATCCGGGACCCGATCCCGGGTTTCTCAACCTTGAGTTAGATAATGTTCCATTACTTACTGATTTTCAACATCTTCCTCCAAAACGTCAGAAGAAGAGCAAAAAATAAACACCAAGCAAAAGGAAGAGTGGTACTGGAATTCAAATTGCTGATCTGGAGACTATCGAGGAAGATGATGAAACGCCAGAACCAAGTGATGAGGTCCAATATCAAACCTCAAATGACTCGACATTAAAGACGAGCTCCGACAGTTCTGAGGATGGCGGAGATGCTACCAGTGCCCCAGCCCCACCTCCACCAATTCAATTCACTGGAGAAGAAGAATACACACATGTTACCCAAGATGAACATCATGGTAGCAGAACAGGATGTGAAGAATCTTCCATTCAAACATTCAGCAGATCAAGGAGGAAGGACAAAGGTAAAGCTCCTCAGTGTGCAGAGGCCAAAGAAGAACTTAGGAGGGAGAGAGAATATCAAGAGCAACTATCAGATGCATCATCATATTCTCCATACGAAGGGTATAGTCAGCCTACTGGATATGTAGTTTACCCTCTTCAACATTCTGATACATCCGACTATTCAGGGGGTTATCTAGAATATCCACAATTGTCAGTCATTTATACCAATACGGATGACTATAGCCGGTATGTGATGCAATATGAACAATACTACTAAAGCTATATGTCATGGACTGAGTATGTAAGCCATATGTTCATTCAGTATAATGTACGTTTGGAATAAATGTAATTTCATAATCATATATGTAAGTTTATTCAAGGTTTTTTTGTCCAACAACATATTATGTACTTCAAATCAATGTATTTCAACACAATTATGCATTAGACTTGTGTTTTATATTTTTTTCATATTTTTTTCTATTTTTTTCTGCTATCCGAACCAGCCGAGCCTGACTCAGCCAGGATCGGCCAAGATCGGGCTGACTCGGATCGGAATCGGCTGATCCGATCGGTTTTGGACCGGCTGATCCGAGCCCCGATCCCGGGTTTCTTAACCTTGGTCAACATTAAAGGGGTTCTTGTTTCTTCTCAAATGTAGAAATCAGAAATCAGCCCTCATGAAGAACTAAAAAGCCCCTCTGACTCCATAATGCCAGTGGTCGAAGTAGGATGATAAGATAAGCACAAAGATTGCCGCCCAACATACACCTGTCTGGTGTCATTTTATCAGTATACCATGTCAAATATGGAGTAAGGAGGTTTTTAGAGATACTATAACTCCCTTTGGCCTTTCGAAGGAGTTGACAGAGACACTTAAGCTATGGAAAAATGTGGAGCATGAAAGGTTGCTTGGTTGAGTGGAGTAGAAATCAGCGATTCCAGAATACATGGAGTTATAGTACGTAACCTCCAAGTGCAACTAGTCATCTAATCCACCTCACTTCCCCACGAGCAAGGCAGATTAGAGACATAGAGGTTATGTAGACTTGCAAGCAGGACATGAGAAACAAGATGAGCAGGAGGCTAGTTGAAAGAAGAACAGGTCTGAGTTAACTTAGCTGATTTCCACAAAGCTATCGGGTGAGTGGAAGCAGCAGCAAGCCTCTATGAACCAAGCACAGATTAGTGTACATTGCACATGAACCCATCATCAAATCAACATGTGAAAAAAGGAGGTTATGGAGGCTGGAGACAATGACAATTGTGTCAGTCTGCAGTACAAATGACATGGAATGAGGAGCCAAAGGGTAATTTGGAGATGTGTGCAGATGTAGCTTGGAAAGACATGATCTCAAAACGTAGCATCCCATGCAGTCACGGGTCCTAGAACGAAGTTAATGGAGGGGATGTTGAACATGTTTTTTTGTTGAGAAAGAAAGCAAAAAGGGGAGGACAAATACAAAAGGAAAAAAGGAAAGAGGGGAAAAGAAAAAATAAGAAGATAAGAGAGAGAAAGAGAGAGAGGGGAGCCACCTATGGCTCCCCCCCATCGGTGGGGGGGACCCACCAGTGGGTACCCCCATCAGTGGGGGTGCCACTGCAACCCCCTTCTCCACCTCTTTCTCACATCTCTCTCTCTCTCTCTCTCTCTCTCTCTTTTCACTCTATAAATACCCCTCCATGGGGGCTGTTGTAAGGAGGAAAAGGAAGGCTTTTGAGAGGAGACTCTGGAGGATTTTTTGAAGGCTCTTCTTGAAGAAGAAAGAGAAGTCACACTGCCAAAGCACACAAACTTTGCCCATAGACAGATTTGAAGCTCCGACACCGTGCGTGGAAGATGGACACACATCCTTTGTACAATAAAGAAATAAAATGATGGTCTATTCTTATTGTTAGAATGGCCATAAGTTTAATGAAATGATGGTCCATTCTTATTGTTCGAATGGCCATAAGTTTAATAAAATTCTTAATCCATTCTTATTTTCGGATTGGTCATAAGTTTTTCTTGGTTCACTCTTATTGTTCGGATGACCAAAATTCAATTCTTGGTCCATTATTATCGTTAAAATGGCCTCAAGTTTGGTCCCTTCCTACGGTTGAAATGGCCATAAAGTTATTGGTTCATCCCTATTGTGGGAGTGACCAAAGTTTATTTGTTGGCCTCTTCCTACCGTTGGAATGGCCATAAAGTTCTTGGTTCATCCATATTGTGGGAGTGACCAAAATTCTTTTGTTGGTCTCTTCCTACCATTGGAATGGCCATAAAGTTCTTAGTTCATCCCTATTGTGGGGGTGACCAAAGATTATTTGTTGGTCCCTTCCTACCGTTGGAATGACCATAAAGTTCTTAGTTCATCCCTATTGTCGGGGTGACCAAAGTTTATTTGTTGGTCCATTCTCATCATTGGAATGGCCGAAAGGTTGTCAAATTGTGATTCAATATGATTATGCATGGGAGTATGTATGTGTGCCTATTTGACTAGCATCATTATTCTTATGTGTTTGCCTAACTTGAACTTGATTAAAACTAATAAGTTTGGTCCATTCATATCGTTTGGATAGCCATAAAATGTGTTTTGTTCCTCCATATCAATTGGAGGACCATTAATTTCATAGAAGGGTCTTGGTTAAGTGGTGGCCATCATGCCCCATTCATTAAGTCCTTTTCCTTGCAAATTTTTGAAAATAAAAAAAGAAAGGGGCTTTCGCAAAGAACCCCCTAAAAGATGCCATTTTTATAGATAACCCCTTGTATGATTCATATTTGCATATACCCCCTTAACTATGGTGATATTTGTATATAATCCCTTAACTATATGATTTGGTTTGAATTTCATCATAGTTATAATATCTTTACTCTACATAAAAATAGAAATAATTTTTTTTATGTTAAACATATACAACAAGCTTACGAATAGATGTTTATATGATTTTTCTTGTAAGGTGCATGCATTTTAATTGAAGTTATTATCAGTATTTTTATTTAATAGCTTTCACACATTCAATGTAAGGTAACAATATTTCAATTCAGGTGAAATTCAAAGTAAACCATATAGTTGAGGGGGTTATATACAAACAACACCATAATTAAGGGGGCAAATATGAATCATATAGGGGGTTATCTACAAATATAATATCTTTTAGGGGGTTATTTCCAAAAAACCCAGAAAGAAAAGATCTTGTAAACTCACAGGGTTCCCTAAATGATATTTAAAGGATACCACCAAAATTCAAGTGTATCCTCTAAAGGTTTTAAGAAGGATCTTGCCCAAAGCACATCCTCTTAGTGGCCTTTAAGGATTGCAAGCTCATATGCCCTCTACGTAAAGTAAATCCTTTAAGTATTCTTTAAGATTCTCAAAAAGGGAATTCAAAATGAACATCAAGTTCGAAATCTCATAAATGCAAAAGTCGATCAAGTGATGTGTTTCATATAACATTTTAATTCCTTTAGTGCGTTATTATTTTAAGGGCATCAACAAACGGTTAATCAAGGGTTGTCAATCTATGATTGACGTAATTAACATTGATCGAGGTCAGTGGGGAGAGGTCGAATTCTCAAATTCACTTGTCTAATCTAAAACCCTGGACTTCCCGAGGGCTAACCCTAAGTTCTCAAAGTCTACACTTAAAACAAAAAGAGATTCTTTTGAAAAACTAAAATCCTTTAAATTCTTTCAAAAGAAAAAGAGAGATTTCAAAAATCAAGTCTCACAAGGAACAAAGCACCAAACCCATCTTCATGTCCATCAGACGAGACACGGAAGTCAGCTGGAGGACTGGTAGAAGGTATCAAGGAAGCTCAACCAACAGTTCTGGAGGTAGCACGACAAACACCAAAGCAGGGAAGGTGGCCATAGAGGACAGGTGTAGAGAATGCAGCTCCCACCTCAACATTCAAAAGGAGGAGCTGACAGTTCCAGAAAAGGTGGATCTCCCAGAACAGAAGCTCATCAACGAACGATTCCCTCCTACCTGAGAAGGAAGAATAAAAGCACGATCTAGTTGATATGGAAACACACATATCAGAGACTACACTGGCTGGCAGATCATTTAAAGAAAAAGTTGCAGTACCTAAGCACCTCAACGATCGCAGTAAGCATGTTCATGACACATCTCAGACTTGCAGAAGAGGATCTCCATCTTTGGCAAGCAGAATCAATGGTACAGCTTTTATTTTTTAAGTGGACGGGTACCACAAATGTATTAAATATCAAAAGAGGGAATTTACAAGTACAGTCATCATCACTTACAAAAAGACCCCCTATATAGAAAAAAAACACCAAGTGGGTGCAAGTTACTCTTCCCTTAGAAACAAAAAAGGGGAGTTTACAATGTTTCCTTTACAAAAAGCATAAGCCCACTCTCTCACTTTGACACAAATGAACCTCGCAACACATTCTGGGATAACTGCTTCTTTTATGAAGATCTTTCCATTCCTTTTGCCCCACACCGCCCATATAGTGGCATGTAGGATCATCCACCAGATCTGAGCATCTTCTTTGTAAACATTGCAATAATAACCCGTAGAACAGCATAGACTACAATAAGAAGACGAAAGGTCAAGGTAAGCGCAGAGCTTACTCAAGGTTATAGCTGCATGGAGCGGTCATGGGAGTGGTGATGGAAAAGAAATGGGAAAAGGGATAGTTCTAGTTTACTGTTCAAATTTCCCTTGGGAGTAAACATGGGAATAAGGAGAGGGAGACTTTTGGGGCCGAGGACGATGCCAAAATGAGTGAATCCTGCTACTATGCTCAAAGCACCAAGTAGAGATTATATAGACATAAAGGAGGATAATTGATAATTGATATAGACATAAAGTAGAGATTATATAGACTTCAGTTAGTGAATCAGAAGAAAGCTCGGAGCATCTTAAGACATCCAAAACTGACAGTAGGTTTGTAGAAGCAGTGCATGGCCATATTATTGCTGGAGGATTCACGCTTGGAGCTTGTTACTTTTGTTGTCATGGTCAAAGCAGTCTTTCTTAATATTTCCATAGGGAGTTGGAGAATCACCATGTTATTCTGCATTTGAATACTTCTTATATTATGTCATTTCTCAATCTAGTTGTTTTGGGTGAGGAATATTTCCTTCCTCACTTGATTGTACCACCTTCACGTGTTTGAAATTAAACTGGTGATGCAATCCACAACATATTTGTGTGTGTGCACGCGCGCGCGCACGTGTGTGTGTGTGGGGGGGGGGGGAGGCACTCTACCATAGCAGTACACTGAAACATCCATAATCACAAAAGCTTGTTAAGCAAAGGTCGTACTGACATACCAACTCAGGAGACTCTGAATATATATATTCAGCCAACATAACATGTAACTCGGGAGAACCATGCTTGTGGGGCCCAAATTCAGCAGACCACCTAGGCAAAGAACTGTAAAATTAATGCACAAACAAACCAATCTGAAGATGCTATGGACTATGTGAATTGACATACTTCTACAAATAGGCATGTCTGTAAATTATCCAATCTACTTCACTACATGCAACAATGATTGATAAAGAAATGTATTACTTTCATGGAAACTGATACATAGGCTATCCAACATCTTGTCTTAGGGAAGAGGATCCAGCAACATAGATCCATGTGATCTGTCTCAAATGTTATGTAAGTGAGAAGTTATGGTGGTTTCAAGGGTGATATAAGTTAAATGCTTCTTTATTTACCTTGATGTATTACCTACTGCTGCAGAATATGGAAGTTGTGATCACATGCTTATTGTCTCATGAGGTTGATATTTCATCACTATTCGGGGGCAGGGGCATCATGTATGTGATACCCCTTAATAAGGTAAGGCCATAAGTCTAAAATCAGTACAAACACAAATATTGGAAGTTTAGGCTTTAATGTGACTAACTAGTTCTAGAGGGTTTTGATTAAAATTTTCAGATAAATTATCTTAAATTCCTATTGGGCCTATATTTTTTTTCCCTTTTTCGGCTTAACTACCTAATGGCGCTGAGAGGGAGCATGCCTCTTCGCAAAGGCAGAGCCTTTTTAGCATCCTCTATGCTCTGGAAACGATAGAAGGCCATCCAGCCACTCCATCAAGCCAGGCAAGAGGATTCTTTGGAGGGGAGTATTTGCCTACTTGAGGTAGGATATGTGTCTTTTATCTATGATCAGAAGCTGTATATTCTTTCTGTCCCTTTTGTTTTTGCCTTGGAGTATCTCTCTCACTTTTAACTAAGCATCTCTATCTAGAGGAGATGCTGCTTCAATTTTCTCTAAAATTATATGAATCTGTCTATGGGCTTAAAGGATTAGTAACTGCACATGAGAATAGGGTGTCATGTTTCAAAAATGGATGATTCATAACCTCAATCTAGGCCTGGTTATTACCATGATGTTGTTAGAATTAAAGTTTAGTATATTAAAATGTTTGCTTTTTTGAAGGTGGTCAAAGAGCGCTATTCATTGAGACTAAAAGAAGTTAACAAAACAAGGTGCAAGAGAAAAAAATGTGGAAAAAAGAATAGATTCCATCAACATGATAGAGGTCTACCCACAGCCCAAACACCGATACACCCAAGAAACCCTAGTATACAGTAAATTGGTTCCAGGTGTCGAGCATCCCTAAAAGAAGAGATCCAAAACTTCTGCCTCCAGTCCTATGAAATTCCATTCTTGAATAAACTGAATGCAATTATTGATAATAACAGTAGTCTCTCTGAACTCATTCCTGAAAGTTTTGTTGTTTCGCTCCTTCCAAATTTCCCATAACATCGCTAGTAAAGATACAGTTCAAACCACCTCCTCTTTTTCTTTTTGGGTTTATGGGTTGATAAATTAAATTCCCATTCTTCCATAAGGGTCTTAATATCCCTTTTCTGCTCCCATGATGAATTCAGAACTCTGAAAAATAGCTTCCAAGCAGTTGCAACAATCCCACAGCTGAGAAAAATGTGTTCCATAGCGTCCTTTGAAATTCGCATAGAAGATACACTTGTCCTTATTAGCTTGCGTACTCCACCATAATCAGTCACATGTTGTCAGTCTCCCCCAAGCCACCTTCCCCATAAATATTCTTATTTTGAGGGGTAATTTGCTATCCCACACTTGTTTATATGAGGATACATTTATGCCAAACCTCCAAAGAACTTTCGTAGCTGATTTGACTGAGAAGACTCCATGAGGCTCCCATGTCTATTTCTTGATATCCCTCCCCCTGGCTGCAAACTGAAATTATACAAGATTTCATTAGGTGCCAGAAAATTGAAACCTCAGGGTCTCGCAGGTTTCTACAGAATCTCAGATCCCAGTAGGCACAACTGCCTATTGAATCCACAGTTTGCTGATCTTCTTATGCACTGAAGTATAGCATATAGTCTAGTAAATCTTTCCATAAAGACCTGTGTTCATACCACAGGTCTTCCCAAAAGCAAATAGACAAACCATTCCCAACCTGAATAAAAGAAGAGCAAATGAAAAAGTCCAGATTTTGCATGATATGTTTCCAAGACGGGGAGATGAGAGTGCACAACTTAGTGCTTAGGCAACTTAGTGCACAACTTAAAATGTTAATAATATTATTTTTTCCTAGTTCCTAAGCCTCTCAGTGCTTAGGATGCCATGAATACAATAAGGTTAAAAGGGTTATAATAATTAAAGGTGGTGTGGAGGTAACATGGAATGGGTTAGCTTTTGGTAGTAGTGAACACAAGTTTTGTTGAGCCAAGTGTGAGTGCTATGTGAGAAGAGTTCCCAGTGAATCCTTTGTGTAGAGTCGCCCAGTTATGGCCTGATGTCACTGGTGTTCCCAGTGGCCGATGTGGCCTGTTATGGTTGAGTCTCAAGTGGAGGTTGAGGACTATTTTTAATTAGTCTGACTCTTCTTTTCTTGTTCTAGGTAAAGTGATTCCATCACACTAGTTTACTGCTCCTTTACAACAGTGGATCCCCTTCAAGATGAGAATTGGGGACACTTCTATGACAAATTTCACCTTTAATTTAAAAATAAATTTTCAAAAAAGGCGCTTATGCCATATCCTATTTTCTCATGTACTATCATCAGATTTTCATGTTATTACAGGTAGGGCAGCAGAGGAGTCTCCTCTCCCACTTGGATTGTACTACCTACATTCGTATTTCTATAAAATTGATGTTGCAATCTACATTTCCTTAAAAAAAAAAAAGCATCTCTTGGCATCACACTGAATTTCCAAGGAATTCATTGCATGAAGTATGGGTGACATAGACTTCCACAGCAAAATGGTAGTTTGGAGAGAGAAAATAATTGATCTATCATCTTAGAAAGAAGGAAGTAAATGTGTTACAACATGTCACTAATGCATTTAGGCTAACTAAAGTGGGGTAGAGGGAGTAAACAGTACCAGGCACCTGAATCACTCTTTCCACTAATGGGGGAACGACAAGAGGGACTCACTTGATTGCAGCCTTCAAGAAGGAAGAACAGCTCTCAACACGTGCTTTTGCCGCCACCAACGCTTCTGAGAGTTTTTGCATGTCGTCATCATCTCCCAGCTGTTGCGGCATGGGAATTCGAGGAAAATCCTTGTAGATCTTTCTGATACGATCTAGGTATTTAGTCATTATAGTGAAATCAAATTGTTAATAACAGATGAGAATTGTTTTTAAAATCCATTATAATGGGTGACTGAAATAACCAGAATTTCAAAAGCTTTTTCAGGCCACATAATGTGCAGAAAGGCACTAAAGTCAAACATCTTGGTATCCTGCCCTATGGAATATAAAATTGAGCTATGTCAGCTCAGCTTTACACAAACACTGTCAGAGAAGGACATTTGGTAAATTAAACTGCAATTTGAACCGTGAAAGGCTTCCCAACAAAATCCAAGAATCGTTACACCTGTAACTGAGAGACTAATTTCCTCTTCTTTCGGCTGATGCTACCTACGCATATGTTGTTTCATAGACGTCTTTTCTATCTCTCAAAGTTGGAAGTATGCCTTTCATGAGGTCAGAAAACATTCAACCATCACGCACCCAAAGCCAAGAGGGAACACGGCCTAGGAAGTAGGAATGAAAGAGAAAACCCTACTGGGAATGAGAGATTTGAAAATCACCAAGCAAGTAAAAACTAGTTTTACTTCAGCCATACTGCAGCTAGCCATACCACCATTTTCAAAAGTTTTTTTCTCGTTAGGAAACAAGTATAGGCCATAAAGGATTTTCATACAAATAGATGCTCGAGCATGTGACAATTACATCTTCTGATGACCAACCAGCTCACATAATTTCTGCAAGACAATCTTAACGAAAAATGGTTTTTCAACATTCAGCCCCTGTAAACTCAATGCAGTATAAAAATTAGAAAGTCCCTCTATCTTAGCTTATTAGGAATCAAACTTCATAAATTTTATCATTTTATTTCTCAGTACCTGCCATCCATTTCCCTCTGCGCTCTCTCCCCCCCTCCTCTCAGGTGGCTGGGTTTCCTTTTCAAACACACAAAATCATGCACAGATGTATATACTATATAGTCTATATACATTATGCTGCCGGCAGTCTAACCAATGTTCATCGAGCAGCCGGGTTTTCTTTTTTCACACACATGTTTATATATACATATATATATATATATATATATGAAAGAAAATGTGGATTATATCATCAATTTTATTAAGATAAACAGAGGTAGTACAAGCAAAAGGTGAGGTGAGATTCCCCAACCAACTACATCAAAACAAAACCAAGACTTAAAAAAGAAGACCACAAATGTTTGCAAGAATAAAAGTTTACCAACACCACTTAATAAGAAACTCCATGTGCGCTCCACCACCCACTTAGCATGAGACTTCAAGTGTCACTATTTCCTTGTCCACGTCTTTGTCGTTGTATAGATATATCCCCTGCATTATGCTTGTTTGGTGTATTTGCTTGGATGCCACATGCGATGGAAGGGATGCTCCCTAAAATTTACAATGCTCAAGCGGAGTGCTTTGTTCACAATTTTTAGAAGCGGAAGTCAAAGAAGCAGCTTTTAGTATGAACGCCAACAAGTCTCCAGGACCCCGATGGGTTTTCTCTAGGCTTCTACCAGTTTTTTTGGGATACTATCAAAAAAGAACTTAAATCACAGAATTCCAAAACAAACCTCACTGCATAAAGGGTTTCAATTCAACTTTTATCGTATTAATTCCTAAGAAAGAGGGTGCTGAATCTGTGGCTGAATATAGGCCAATAAGTTTGTTAAATGGGTGCTATAAAAGTATCACAAAGATGACGGACAACAGATTGAATTGAAGAAGGTTATACATTCTGTGGTGAGTTCAAACAAATCTGCATTTAAGGAAGGTAACTATATCTTGGACAATTTCCTAGCTGCATATGAAGCTATTCACAAT
The DNA here is from genome assembly GCA_030544215.1 of Zantedeschia hybrid cultivar. NCBI lineage: Eukaryota > Viridiplantae > Streptophyta > Magnoliopsida > Alismatales > Araceae > Zantedeschia > Zantedeschia hybrid cultivar. The sequence continues at coordinate 11,956,664 of JARZZO010000005.1, forward strand.
CAGAAGGTGTGTAACAGAGAAGGAATAGTTCTCAAATTGGGTTTTGAGAAGGCAAAACGACAAAGTTAGTTGGAAGTGCATCGGTAGCACTCTTGCTAATATGGGGTTCAAGCAAAAATGGATTGATTGGGTCATGAGTTGCATCTCCACTCCAAGGTTCTCTATATTGTTCAACCGGGAACCGTGCGGGTATTTTAGTAGTACTAGTGGTTTGAGACAAGGTGACCCAATCTCTCCACTTTTATCCTTGTGGGATAGAGCTGTTGACCTTAATCTAGTGGATGGGTTTAAGATTGGAAGGAATGGCTTGCAGCTGTCATATTTACAATTTGCAGATGACACACTTACTTTTCTCTTTAGGAAATGAGGCCATGCTTGGAAACATAATAAGACTTCTTATGCTTATTGAAGCCATCACAGGTCTGAAGATAAACTTTGAGAATCCTTAGTTATTGGTATTAATTTGGAGCATGAAACAGTGAAGGAGAAAGCAAATATTCTGAATTGCAAAGTGTCACAGTTTCCCATAAAATATTTGGGGTGCCACTTACAAATGGCATGTATAGAAACAAGGATTGGGATGACATTATTCAAAAGTTTGAACAGAGGTGAGAAGGTTGGAAAGCTAAGCTCGTCTGTTGGAGGTAGATGGATTTTGTCAAAAACTGTCCTTTCTTCTCTAGCCACATATCATCTCTCCATCCTTAAAATTCCTAGAGCTGTAGAGAGAAATTGAATCAATTAGGAGTTCATTCTTTTGGATGGGTGGAAGGAGAGAGAGGAAAGAGTTGCATCTTGTGGCATGTGATCAGGTATGCAAAAGCAAGGGAAAACGAAGGGGGGGGGGTTGGTCTAGTCAAATTGGAGGTTTTCAATAGGGCTTTACTTGCAAAATGGTTGTGGAGGCTGGGTGAGAATGAGGGATCTATGGGAAGTATATGGGCAAAGATTATCAAGTTGAAATACTCTCCCAATCAGTTGGGATGGGACGTTATACCTATACTCTCCCAATCAGTTGGGATGGGACGTTATACCTTCAAGGACTCATAATATGTCACCTGTCTGGAGGAACATTGCCAAACTCGTGCTGTTAATTGTACCAGGGGTTTTGTGTTGGGAATGGACGGCAGATCAGATTTTGAGAGGATACGTGGTGTTCAAATCTGCCCTTCTCTATTCAGTTCAGTAACTTGTATCACATTGTAGTTGATAAAGGGAAGAGTATAGCTCAAATGTATTCAGGTGACAGCATATTCAGTTGAATTTCACTCTCAGAAGAGACCTTTCACAGAGAATTGGAGGAACTACTGTCTATATTGAGAATCACGGAGGGGACTACAATGAACGAGAATCAAGAGGATAGAAGGACATGGATTTGGAACAGCAAAGGTTCTTTTCAGTCAACACCCTCACTAAGATGATTGATGATGGTGGTTTGAGAGTTTGGTGGAAAGATCTTGCGTGGGCCAACATATTACCCACCAAGATTAAGTTATTCCTGTGGAAAGTGGCGAGAGGAAGGCTTCCAACTTATGACAGAATTAAACTTCTCTTCAATATCCAAAGTTCCAGGTGTATTTTCTGTGGTATGTTTGAGGAGAATATTGATCATCTTTTTTGTCAATGCGGTATCATTAATGTACAATGGAATGCCCTATGCAGAATCATTCATGCAAGATGGGTGGAACCAAATAATGTGTACTATTTATGGCAGTGGTGGTCGGATAATTGTCCTAATCATTCTGAGAAGGAGACATGGTCATTGTTCCTTCCTGCTACAAAGGAAGATTCAGTGGAGATGTTAATAGTGTAGCCAATATTCTGAGAAGGGCTATCTGCTGGGTTACTGATTTGGGCCAAAGCTGCCAATGTGTTCCTTGATCTGCAGAACACCTCCTCCATGATTTTCAAGGCAAAGGAGCAGAGGAACCCGACTTCTTGATCAAGTTCTTTGGTTTACTGGATGGTCTTCCTCCATGTTATCACCTTGATAAAATGGAGGTCTTGTATTCCAAGTGGAGTTATGAGCCCTTCTTCATGTATTGTTTTTTCCCAGTGGGTGTTTTATTTTCTCTTTTGGCTATGCCAATGATGTACTAAGTGGGTTGTTTTTAGTTCTGTTTTGGCTTTGCCAATTTTGTACTTATTATCTTACATCAATGAATTCAGACTGTCACTTTCGAGAAAAAAAGAAACTTTGCATCTCTCTCATTGCCTTTGTATTTGACTTTGGTAACATGCTTTCCATCTGTTTTACCAAAGAGCTTGTGCAACTTCCCTGCTTGCCCTGGATGGACTTGAATACCCAAAATAGATGTTCGCTGTATGATTTCCTCATTGCTCCAGTCATTGAACAGATTTGAATTAGAAGTTGAATTTGAATTTGAATTTGAAAGTTGAGTTGAGTTGAAATTGACTCTGAATCCTCTCGGTTTTCACTCTCTTCCTGCAGATTAGCCACGGATGTTGCCACCGCTTGAGTTTCCTCCTTTTGCAAAGGAGAAGAGCCCCCGTGGGAAGTGGCGGAAGATCCTCCAACTGATTTAGATTCCTCCTCCTTAAAAGAGCCCAAAGATTTCCACTTAACTTTCCCTGCATCAGAAGGCTCCAGATGCTGCTCCAACTTGCAATTTTCCTTGGAACACAATCCTGCTGATTCACATGGAAGATTCCCTCGTTGATTTGGGCACTCAGCTGCAGGGGATTTACACCGAGCCAGTCTCCTCTTTCTATGATAAACTTGTAACGGAATGCCCCTTCTTTTGCTTGATCTATGCTAAGACCCTCCACAATTTGGGATGCCAGCTGGACTATGGCTTCCCTCCATTGTGTATCTGCGGATGACAAGAACTTCTCTTTCTTTTTCATTTTCCATAAGCATTGTATACTTTGGCCCAGGCATATTATGATCTTCTGCATGGTTACTATCCAGCTCAGAAAGTGACCCTGATTGAATCAGTTGGACCTGAGTTTGCACATTTTGACCCGGTGTAGACGACTCGGCCATCTTCTTCCCCTGAACTGCTTGACTAATATTCTGATTATCTCTGTATTTTCTCTAAACTTGAACGACTTCAGCATATGTCCGATCTACTTTATCGTCAGGACGTTTATCTTCTAAATTGATATCGATCCAGAAGGCAGATGAACCCCATCACATTTTAAAAGATTCCAGAATCTCCGAACTATGATCAACAGTAATTAACACCCAAGTGAACTCCAAATTTTCCCAAGATAAAGTCTTCTTATCTACTTCTTTTAACCTTCCAAAAGTTTCAACAATGATTCTGAAAACCTCCACAGACCAAAGTTGACGTACAATGCCATGAAGATGACACCAAACTGCATGACCATCATCTGTCTTCCTTCCATTCCAACAATCTGACAACAGTTTCTTTAAAATGAAAATAAGTTTGTTTGAGAGCTTGATACCTGATTGTTGCATTAGGGGGAAAAAACATAACACAACTGCTGTCAAGCACGCCCAATCTCCAATGATCTTTTGTTGGTCAAGTTCTCTGTAAAGCTATTAGAAAATTCTCTTTATCGACTTTCCCTCGAATAATCTGACCCACAGAACAGGTTCTAAGCCATTGAACATTAGATTCAAAAGCATTACACCATGGAGCTTCTACTTTGTGCTCCATATTCGCTACTTCAAGCTTGTTAGAAGTACCATTACTATTAAGATCAATGGGAAGTTGGGAACTCTACTGCTACATACCGTGCTATGATGTCTGACAGCCCTGCAATGCCAACAGACGAGCGTGTTCCAGCAAACAGATGCTTGATGTCCTTTTCCAAGGCATCAGAAACACTTGCTGCTATTGACGCTCGGCCTCCATGGGTTCGTTGCTGAAGCTGCCTCCCTCTCCTTAATCACTAGAACTCCAACCCCTGTATGCTTCACGTTGATACGGGAAGCCTCTTTGACTCCCTGTCTTGATTTCCTTTTTCTACCCTAACTACGTCATTCCTCCCTCTCTCGCATTCTCCATCATTTGCTTCCTCACTCGACTGTTCCCCTTCTCCATCTTTCCCCTCTCCATTTGTTCGCCCGGCCCTTCCATACGCATCTGCTCTCGTACCCCCTATCGCTCCACCGCTCGACTCACTGCTCATATCCCCATGCATTACTATATATATACATATATACATATATATATATATGTATGTATATATATGGGGAACGGATCAAATGAGCCCCTTCTCAAAATCCTCTTCTCTTCATGTTAAAAAATAAAAAAAAAATTTATAAATAATTTTTAAATATTCAAATAGGTCCCTTAGGATTGTTCCCATCTCTGGAGCTTTAAGTTCCATTGTCTGATCTTGACGATCAATCTAAATCGTCCGATTGGGTAGATATAAAAAATCAACGTCTAAAATGCTAGAGAAATAGTCAAAAATAGAAAATTTGTCAGATTAGCCCTTAGGGTTGATCCCATCCCCTAGGGTTTTAGTTTTGATCCCCAAACAATGATGCATTTGATTGGACAATTATAGTTAAGTTTTTCGATCTAATGGTGAAAATTAAATCTCAAGGTGTTGAAACCAACATAGGTGGGGGTATTTAAATATTTTAAAAATATATATGATTTATATTTATTTCTTAATATGGAGAAGTGGGAGTTTCGTAGGGGCTCATCTAAGTTAGATGAGCTTCGGCGCTCATTATAGCCGGATACACATATTATATATATATATATATATATATATATACATATATGTATGTATATATAGGGGGCAGATGCACCCCGGCGCGCATCTAAGGCGCACCTAACTTAGGTGCGCCCCACCCCAAAAACCCCACCCGGATTTCAAAAAAACAAATACCCCCATGTAGGTTGTTTCCCATCCTTGGGATTTAATTTTCACCGTTGGATCAAAAAACCTAACTGCAGTCGTCCAATCAAATGCATCGTTGTTTGGGGATCAAAACTAAAACTCCAGGAGATGGGATCAACCCTAAGGACTAATTTGACAAATTTTTTTATTTTTTGACTATTTTTTCAGCATTTTTAGATGTTAATTTTTTATATGTGCCAGATCGGATGGCCCCAATTGATCATTAAGATCGGACGATGAAAATTAAAGTCCCGAAGATGGGAACAACCCGAAGGGGCCTATTTGAATATTTAAAATTTTATGAAAATTTTATTTTTTTAACCATGAGGAGGGTAAGTTTTCAGGTGGGGGCACATTTAACTTAGATGTACCCCGAGGCGCGTTGAATCCTTTCATATCCCCTCGAAAACCACCCATCCCAATTTCAAAAACAAATAAAAATTACCAAAATTTAGATTTAAAATATTCAAATACCCCCTCTAGGTTGTTTCCCACTCCCTGAGATTTAATTTACACCGTTTGATCTAAAAACTTAATCATAGCCGTTCAATCAAATGCATAGTTGTTTGGGGATCAAAACTAAAACCCCAGGGGATGAAATCAACCATAAGAGCTAATCTGACGAATTTCTTATTTTTTGACTATTTTTCAACATATTTAGATATTTATTTTTTATACCTACCGGATTGGACGGCTCCAGTTGATCGTCAATATCGGACGGTGAAAAATAAAGCCCAAGGAATGGGATCAACTCTAAGAGCCTATTTTAATATTTAAACTTTTATGAAATTTTTATTTTTTATCATTGGGGTGGGTGGGTTTTCGAGGGGGCGCATCTAAGTTAGATGCACTACGGGGCGTGTTGAATCCTTTCCCATATGTGTATATATATATATATATATATATAGAAAGAAGGGGGAGAGGGGGGGAGAGAGAGAGAGAGGAATGCTACAGTGTGGTTTGCTCCTAACCGCACAGCCTTAGTCTACCTTGTGTGTGTATATATACATATATAAGATGTGCTTCAGCTTACTTTTATGGATTAGATACCCCAAAAACAAGGCCAGGTAAAGCAAAAGAAGAGACATAGAATACAAGGGCTATATTGATAGCAAAACAAAAATGTCCTCCCACAGTAGTTTAGCAAACATACATCCATAAAGAACAAAAACAAGTTCCAGAATCCAGGTTACAAAGACTGGCAAGAAAGTATACCTCTCTGCAGATAAATCAAGGCCAAACGAGAATATCCTAATTCCTCACACCCTCCACTCTCAGAAAAAGGTTGCTTCAACTCTCACCAGTTCTCCCAATCTATCAAAACCATTCAGAAGACTCTAGCTCTTTTAGCGGGTCCGTACAACTGAGAAATAATCCACTCTCTATTTCCCCATAAGTGATTTTGATTGACTTAAAAATGCATCATGAGTCACCAAATAATGAAACAGACAATGCCTAGAAGATTATTCTCTGTATGTTCAATGTCAATGTATCTACCCTACTCAAATGTCTTTTGTATGACAAGCATGTAGGCATTCCAAGAACACCAAGGGAAAAAAAAAAAAATGGAGCTCAGTTCTAAAAAAGCATAAACTAATCTCTCAAAATGGCTACACAAAGTTATGAACCCTCTGTTGGAAAGAAAGAAAAAGCAGGGTGGCATACAGATCTATCTTTATGTCCCTGATGTACTGGTTCGCAGAATCAGCTGATTCTGACCCAGATATCATGCATGTTCTATACAAGTTAAGGTTGTTCTATAGGATGTCCTTAAAAGATTCAAACAATTCTTCGCATATATTGAGCTATGCTCTGAAGCCCTTAGTCTTCATAAGCAAGGCAAAGAGCATGCGCATTGAAACAAAAACATGTTTAGGGCACCCATTTCTTTTTCATATCAGGCACAAACACTGCCATTAATAAAATATAGGGAGACAGATCACATATTTCCCATGTCTCCTGACTTTAAAAGCAACATGGAATTGTGGTTACTTCAGTCAAATATCAGGAACATTGCACCAATCACTAATCTTCAGGACTTGAAAAGTTTGCCAAGCAGCCAGCAATCAGCAGAAACCACGCTTGCTAGAGTCACATTAACAGTCAGCACACTAATGACCATGAAACAAATGGAAAATGAGCAATCAGTCCTGGAGACACTAACCAAGAGTTGCTTCACTAACTGGAAATTTCCCCTTGACAAGTGTCTCTACAAACAGCACAGCAAGTTCAGCCCCACAAGTAACCTGCTTCAATAGACACAGGACGCAAATGATCACAAGTTTACAATCTGAATTTATTACAACTACACAAATATGGAGAAAAATACATCCACAAAGATGAAATCACAAAAGATGTAAATTGAAAACTGAAAAGGGACACCAATTTCCCAAAATTCCTTCACTTTGCCAGTTCATGTATAGTCAATTTCCCAAACTTCCTTTACTTTGCCATTTCATGTAGAGTCACTCCACCTGAAGCCCCTTCTTCCCACAGGAGCTGTGAGCTGGACTGAGGGGAAGACTAACCACCCACCATCCCCACCCCCATTTTGTGTTGGAACCCATTTTAAAGCAAAAGGGAGAAGGGGGAAGCCCCCCCCCCCCCACCGGTTGGGGACCCCCCACCGGTTCCAAGGGGGAAACCGGTGGGGGGGGGAGGAGGATCTCCCTCCACTCTCTCTTCAGATTTTGAAAAAAAAAGGGGGTGTTCAATGGGAGGATTAATGGGGGATCTTAACCCCATTCACATGGGTTAAGAATCCCATGTGGAAACCCTCTTAACCCCATCCCAAACCCCTTTCACATGGGGCCAAGACATGGAGTTAATAGGGGTTAAACCCCTTTCACATTGGCCTAAAACCCAAACTCCCAAAGACAAATCTGAAAAAAGAACCCCATTAAATGGGCCTTGGAAGAGGGAAAAGAAAAGGAGCATGGGGAGGGGAGAACCCCCCCACCGGTTTCCCAAAACCGGTGGGGGGGCCTAACCGGTGGCCACCCCCCCCCCCCACACCGGTTGGAACCGGTTGGGGGGGGGGGGGTGCCCACCGGATTCCCCCCCCCCCCTCTCTCTCTCTCTTTTTAATGATCTCTCCCCTCTCTCTCTCACCCGTGTGATTAAAAAATTAAAAAAGAGAGGGAAAGGAGGAGGAGGCAACCGGTGGGCACCCCCCACCTCAAGCCAACCGGTGGGTACCCCCCACCTCAAGCATTCCGGTGGGTACCCCCACCGGTTAAGGCCTTGAAGCCTATAAATACCCCCCAAGGGGTAAGAAGAAGCCCTATGCCCATTTGGCCCAAAATTTCCTAGGGGAAACTCTGCCAGTTTGAAGACCAAATCCGGTGCTCTTGCCCGGGTTTGCTGCGATTTGGAGGCGATATTTTCTTGGAGGGCTCTCTTCTTAAGGTTTATTCATAAGGGGAAGCTCTGCCAAATTTATGTTGTAAAATCACCGTTCTATAAGACGGGATTATGCCGAAATAATGAATGAAATGCCCATGTTGTTCTTTGAGCATATGTGTGTGCATGTATGTTCATGAATCTATTATTTAAGTAACACTATGTTACTATATTTTCATATGCAAAATAATTAGTTTTATAACTAATTAAAATACATAAAACATATAATTAAATATTCTAAAATATCATTGGCCTCATCCCATACATAACTAATTTTAGACTCATAATTAAAACTTAATAATGAAACATTGAGACATAAAATAATATAGTTAAGTTAAAAAATGACTTAAATACTCCACATACTTAATTAATTATTAAAATCTGCGAAAATTATCTAAAATTAATAAAATAAATATAAGAATCAGAAAAATTCTGTGAAAATCAGTAATACTCAGTAAAAATCAGAAAACAAAATCTGGAAATTACATAAATCCAAAATATAACTTAAATATCCTTCATATACCTACTTAATTAATAAAAATCAGTAAAATTAATAAAAAAATCAGTAAAATTCAGTAAAAACCAGTAAAAAACAGAGAACCAAATCTTAAAACATATAAAAAATCTGAAATGACTAAAATGCCCCTAGAGCTTAATACAAATTACAAAAATACCCTCATACATGTTAAAAATCTGTAAAAATCACAGAAAATTCTTAAAAAATATCAAAATCTCTCGTATGTCCAAAATACCCTCCAAACCTTAATAAGATGGGTAAAATTACCAAAATACCCTCAATATGATAAAAAAAAAAAAAAATCTCAGAAAAATATAAAAATAGACTTTAAGTCTAAAAATCCAATTTGGGCAAAATTACCAAAATACCCTTACAAATCCAAACACACTTGAAATAACTCTAAAATACCTCCTAAGGTTTTGAAACCTTCCTAAATCATTAAAACTCATTTCATACACTTAAATAACCATAATCTCCCTATACCCTCCAACTTGGCATAATTACAAAAATACCCCTATGGGTCTAAAATACTTGGAATTAATCCAGAATACTTGGAGTCAATCCAATATACTTGGAATTAATCCAGATAGCTTGGAATCAATCCAGATTCATATAAACACATCATAAACTTGGGTGAGGCCAAGAGTTTAACCTAAAATACATCTTCATATGCATGTGCTGCCTGTAGTAGTAGTAGTGTTGCATGTTATAAGGGCATCATACGGACGGTTAATCAAGGGTTGCCGAGCAGTCGCTCAGCGTAATTAACACTGATCGAGGTCAGTGGAGAGAGGTCATATACTCGAATCTTCACTTGATTCGAAGTCCCGGATTCCCTGAGGACTAATCCCAAGCTCTCATAGTCCGATAAAATATAAAACCGACCTATAATTCTCTAGATAAACAAAAAAATGGATTTCCGAATAATCCGACATAGGAGAGATGTGTCTAGGTCAGGTCCCGACGAAGGTTAGAAAAATCTTCGCGCAAACAGAGATGGCACGTCCGGTGGGACCTCTATTTCCCTTCATCTCTCCGTCCGGTGATGCCCTCACCACAACTCTACTACTAACTTTGTCATGTCTTATGCAGGTGACTGACTTTCTGCTTAAAAGACGACGATGGCGGCAAGGGTCACGTATGGCCCACTTGTGGTGGCGACCCACGTACGGTGTGGATATCTGACCACACCAACATGCTTCGGGGACTTCCCCGCAGTAGTAGGATCTCCATACTTTCTGGGGGTCGTTCCGGCACCGGAGCTTGCTCCGGAAAAGAAGAAGAAGAGGTGCGCTTCTCGCTCCAGAACATGCAACAACGGCAGCCGATATGGGCGAGTGCTTGCCGTGAATACCATCAGCATCTCTCCAACCTCCTCGTCCAACGGGGGGCAAAAGCGGAAGGTTCTAACCGCAAGTCCGTCTAAGACGGGGAAAATTATATTGGTGGGGAACCTGCATATTCGTCTGGATGGCGGGCAACCCATCATTCCTAAGATCCATCATATCCCGACAGTTCCTGTCCAGAATCGGTTCGGGATTCTATTGAAGGTTTGCCAAGATGGGGCAACGTTCGAAAAGAAGAAAAGGACTCCAAAGGACACTGCTTGTCGGGAGCCAATAATTATACCAGAGCCTGTCATGTCTCGAGCAGGGGGCAATGCCACCCCCCGAGCAGGGGACAACTCCATGCCTCGGAATGGGGGCAAATTTATGCCTCGGGCTGGGGGCAATCCATCGGAGGATAGGAGCCTCCGCATAAAGGAAATGTGGGTAACCAAAAAGGAAGCCCGCAAAATTCGCCAGGCTAGGGATACCCTAGCAGAACAACAGCCTCAACAGCTCGTAGAGCCTGAGGGGCAGATAACCAGCTCAACTACCTGGCCTCGTTCTTTACAAGGTCAAAAGATAAAGAGTGCCTATAAGGCGCAGGAACAAGTTTGGCAACAGACATCTGTCCTCGAGCGGTTGGGCGCATTGGTCCGATCGACTCACAAAAATAAGAAAACTACCAGAAGGACAGAGAATAGTATACGGGTCTACACATGCTACACCTCCAATATCACCAACCGGCAGCCTTCCCAACCGGAAGACCCAAATGATATCATCAATCTGATGCAACGGGTCGGGCCCATAACCCGTCAAATGGAACAGGCTATGCCCTTGCTGAATCGAGGAAGCCAGGGGGCAGAGCCACCCCAAATTGGCAGTAGCAATGCTGCTGGGGGAGCTGATGAAGACGGGGCAAATGGTTCAGATATTGAAGCCGCTCCAGAACAACCTCAAGATCAAATACAACCTCAGACTATAGAGGAGATTAAACAAGAAAATCAACAACTCAAGGCTTTACTCTATGGCCTAATACAAAAGATGGAGGAGCAGCAAAGGGTAGCTCAAGTCCCCCTAGTAAATGTACCACCTCCAAGGGCAGTGCCTATGCCAGCGGTGATAAGACCGCAAGCTGCAGATGTCAACTTCAACCCTGATGAGATACAAGAAGATCAAGTTGTGGAGCCCAATGCTCAGCAATCTCATGCTCCTGCAGATGATGCTACGGCATTGCAGAAGCATCTTATTGAGCAAATCGTTGAAGCCAAAATAGCAGAACAAGACGACGGAATAGGCACATTCGACTTATACAAAGTGCCGTTTCCAGTACGTCATATGTTCAAGAAGCTCCCGCCGGATCACAATAAGTGTCCCAAATTCATCAGGTATGACGGGGAAGGTTCGGCCCAGGAGCATATTGCCCACTATATGAGTGACTTGGGAGAGCTGGCTACTAATGAGGTCTATCTTCTGAGGTTCTTTTCTACCTCTCTCACGGGCATTGCATTCCAATGGTATGCAAAGTTGAAGCCTAACTCTATCAACAGTTTGGAGGAAATGCAGAAAAAGTTCCTCGACCGTTTCAAGGTGTCGGAACGAAAGGTCACCATCACTGAATTGGTGACACTAAAGCAAGGCAGGAATGAATCCGCCACCGATTATATCAAAAAATGGCGTAACCTCTACATGAAATGCGACAATCCGCCGACCCACGAGGATGCGGTACGATTGTGCAAGAGGGGCTTAAAGCCTGAAATAAGTGAAAAGCTAATTGGCGCAAATGTCAAGAACTTTGATCAACTAAATAACATTGTGACGGAGGTCGAAATATTCTATGCAGACCATCCAACCATTGCCTCCATTGGGGGGAAAGTCCCAAAGAAGCAAAATATGGATACAGAAGAGGCCAATGCTATAGACTTCGCCTCAGCTGTAGAAAATACAGGGGGCAAGAACGATGTAAATGCCTCAACATCTAATAGAAGGGGATCATATGCCACCCTTAATGAGAGAAGGAAAATGGCTTACTCTTTCATAAGGGAGGATACAAGAGAGTTGTTTAATGTCTGCATGCGGGCCAATCTCTTGATGCTACCCGAACCAAAAAGACCAGCAGAAGTTGGTAAAATAGATGAACCCAACTATTGCATGTACCATCGTATGTTGGGACATGTAATAGAGGATTGTTATATCTGCAAAGGGGAAATTGAAATGCTTATCCGAGAAGGGGCCGTGGAGATGGGGAAATACCTGGTAGACCCGCCTCAACCACATCGAATGCCCAGACAAACATTTACAGCAAATGTCGTCCATATGGATGAAAACTCCTCAGAAGAAGAGCCTACAAATAAGAATATAGATGCCCCTCCAAAGCAGGAAGTGGTATCATCATATCCCCCAGCGACCCCCACTCCGGAAGGGTCTATCGTGGCGGCACTGGAGGAGATTCAGATGAATATGTCACAGTTCTCCCATCAGCAAGTTTCACCGGAGCAGGAGGCAATACCATCATATGCTCCAGCGACTTCCACTCCAGAAGCGTCTATCATGACAACACTAGAGAAGATTCAGATGAGTCTGATACAACTCTCTCACCAGCAAATCTCATTGGAGCAGAAGATAAATCCATCATATACTCCAGCAATTTCCACTCTCGAGGGGTCCATTATGGCAGCACTGGAGGGGATTCAAGTGACTCTGGGACAAATCTCTCATCAGCAGTATGAACTCACTCAAGTAATGGAAGGTCTTGCAAGACAATGGACAGAAGTCATGTCAATTGACAGAATCAATAGGCCCTTCTCCTTTGAGGAGCCAGGACCAAAATGCAGCCGTCCTCTAAAGAATAAGGGCAAACTTATCATAGACTTAAATGAACCACCAGAGGCCCAGTACCGAGAGGGAGTGGCGCTCAAATGCAAAGGTTGTGAAAGTCACGACAATACTCTCGAGGCCACCCTTGCAGCTAGGCAAAGTTCCCGGGGAAAGCAAGTTGCTGGTGCAGAAACAGGGATAAGTTTTAAAGATGCTGAATCCCTGGCAAAAAGACTCAAGAGACCATACTCCTTTCCAAAGGAAAAGACCAAAGAACTCTTCGAGTTGTGTATGAGCAGAAAAGCAATTATTCTGCCCAAGCCAAAAAGGGAAGAAGAAATACATCGGGTAGATGCACCCAATTACTGCCCATACCACCGCTTCATCACCCATCCAATTGAACGTTGCTTTATGTTCAAAGATGAAGTAGAAAAGCTGATTCAAGAAGGAAAGATAAATATGGGGAAATACCTGGTGAATCCCCCACAGCCACATACGATTACACATTGAGTGTAATTCGCAGACCCATGAGCAAAAAAAAAAAGGAGAGTGTGTGGGGCTTAAAAATGAGGTGCCCCGACAGACTTGATTGGTCCCGCTCCTGTGAGGGGCCAATTAAGGACAGAAAAGTCTAAAAAACCCAGCTGAAGTGAAAACCCGAAAGGGCGCTTCAGGCAAAAATGGGTGAACCCTGCTGTGTGAAAACTCGCAAGGGCGCACAGGCAAAAATAAAAGGGGCTAGCTTCGGTGAAAACTCGTAAGAGCGCCGATGTTAGTATTATATATTAAAAAAAAAAAAAAAAAAATCATCCTGCAACCCGTCGGGGGACAACGCGCAAAAGTTATTTGCGCCAAGAAAAGCCAATAATGTTCGTGCGCGAATACATAGGCTCATAAAGCCGCATATTTGTTCCCCGACGGGGGGAGAACTCTCTCAGCATGTTAAGGGTAGAGATCGAGTTTTCCCACATCCCTACCCAGGGAGGATATCAGAGTCGCCAATGACGAATAAACCCTTGGTACCACACTGGTGGTACAATGATGTCCCATCAAGGGCTACGACCGAGGCGATGATGACGATGACCTCCCGACCCGATAAGGAAGTGGGAAAACTCGCTCTTCTGATCGATACAGCCTGAGGGGATGATCCCCGTTCCTGTTATACCCAAGGCAAATACACAGGCATATTCTTGAAAGATGTCACATAATTGTGGGTGATTCACCTCGAAAGAAAATATTTGCCGTCAAAAATATCATGCAATGCAGAATTCACAATTCGCCCGCGGAAGGCGTTAAACTCCGGCATTCGCCCACGGAAGGCGTTAAACTCCGGCATTCGCCCGCGGAAGGCGTTAAACTCCGGCATTCGCCCGCGGAAGGCATTAAACTCCGGCATTCGCCCGCGGAAGGCGTTAAACTCCGGAAGCTGCCCCGGGGAGGCATTATACCCTGAAGATTTTCATATTCGCCCTAAGAAGGCAATGTATCCTAAATCCTCCCCTTGGCTTAAACTAGTCCCACCAGCATGCCATAAAGGGGTTGAAAAATTCTTTTGCCCCAAGGAGGCATTGTATCCTAAAGTCTTCCCTGAGCATACGCCAGTCCCGCTGGCATGCCATAAAAGGGTTGAAAATTTTCCTATCGCCCCGAGGAGGCAATGTATCCTGAATCTTCCATGGGCATACATTAGTCCCATCGGCATACCCATGTGATATAGTCCCATCGGCATACCCATATGCTATAGTCCCGGCGTGCTGAAGGCGGTCGAATTCGCCCCAAAGGGACATTATACCCTCAAATTGCCCCTAGTATACGCTAGTCCCACTGGTGTGCCTTGGTGGCCTGGAAATCCATATTCGCCTACAGGAGGGTTTATATCCTGGAAATTCATATTTCATATTCGCCTACAGGAGGCTTTATATCCTGGAAATTCATATTTCATATTCGCCTACATGAGGCATTATATCCTAGAAATTCATATTTCATATTCGCCTACAGGAGGCTTTACATCCTGGAAACTCATATTCGCCTACAGGAGGCTTTATATCCTGGAAACTCATATTCGCCTACGGGAGGCTTTATATCCTGGAAATTCATATTTCGCCTACGGAAGGCTTTAATCCTAGAATTCATATTTCGCCTACGGGAGGCTTTGAATCTCGGAATTCATATTCGCCTACGGGAGGCTTTGAATCTCGGAGTTCATATTTCGCCTACGGGAGGCTTTGAATCTCGGAATTCATATTCGCCTACGGGAGGCTGTGAATCTCGGAGTTCATATTTCGCTTACGGGAGGCTTTGAATCTCGGAATTCATATTTCGCCTACAAGAGGCTTTGAATCTCGGAATTCATATTCGCATACGGGAGGCGTTAAACTCCGGAATTCGCCTACGGGAGGCTTTAAATCCTAGAATTTATATTTCGCCTGCAGGAGGCTTTGAATCCTGAAGTTCATATTTTGCCTACGGGAGGCATTAAAGCCCGAAATTCGCCTCTGGGGGGCATTGTGTCTCAAAATATTTGGTCTTCGGGAGCCGTTGTATCCCAAATCAACGGCTACCTAGAGCCCCCGTTTCTCGAAAACTACATATTTCTTATCGGTTCTCAGGGAAGACTCAGTTCCCTACATATAATTCATTATCGGTTCTCAGGGAAGACTCAATTCCCTACATATATTTCTTATCGGCTCACAGGGAGGCCTCAGTTCCCTACATATATCCCTTATCGATTCTCAGGGAAGACTCAGTTCCCCACATATATTTCTTACCGGTTCTCAGGGAAGACTCAATTCCCTACATATAATTCCTTATCGGCTCACAGGGAGGCCTCAGTTCCCTACATATATTCCTTATCGGTTCTCAGGGAAGACTCAATTCCCTACATATATTTCTTATCGGCTCACAGGGAGGCCTCAGTTCCCTACATATATTCCTTATCAGTTCTCAGGGAAGACTCAGTTCCCCACATATATTTCTTACCGGTTCTCAGGGAAGACTCAATTCCCTACATATAATTCCTCATCGGCTCACAGGGAGGCCTCAGTTCCCTACATATATTCCTTATCGGTTCTCAGGGAAGACTCATTTTCCCACATATATTTCTTATCGGCTCACAGGGAGGCCTCAGTTCCCTACATATATTCCTTATCAGTTCTCAGGGAAGACTCAGTTCCCCACATATATTTCTTACCGGTTCTCAGGGAAGACTCAGTTCCCTACAGATATTTTCTTATCGGTTCTCAGGGAAGACTCAATTCCCTACATATAATTCCTTATCGGCTCTCAGGGAAGACTCAGTTCCCCACACATATTTCTTACCGGTTCTCAAGGAAGACTCAGTTCCCTACATATATTTTCTTATCGGCTCACAGGGAGGACTCAATTCCCTACATATAATTCCTTATCGGCTCTCAGGGAAGACTCAGTTCCCTACATATATTTCTTATCGACTCACAGGGAGGCCTTAGTTTCCTACATATAATTCCTTATCGGCTCTCAGGGAAGACTCAGTTCCCTACATATATTTCTTATCGGCTCACAGGGAGGCCTCAGTTCCCTACATATATTCCTTATCGGTTCTCAAGGAAGACTCAATTCCCCACATATATTTCTTATCGGTTCTCAGGGAAGACTCAATTCCCTACATATAAAATTCATTATCATTTCTCAGGGAAGACTTAGTTCCCTACATATATTTCTGAGCGGTTATCAGGGAAACCGTAATTCTCTACCAAAAAAAATATAATAATAATAAAAAAAAAGGGAGCTTAAAAATGAGGTGCTCCGACGGACTTAATCGATCTCATCCTCAAAGGGGTCGGTTAAGGGTAAAAATGTCTTATACCCAGCTAAGGTGAAAACACGAAAGGGCACCTTAGGCAAAATCGGGTAATCCCGCTGTGTGAAAACCCGCAAAGGCGCACAGGCAAAAATAAGAGGGGGCTAATACTGGTGAAAACCTGAAAAGGCGCTGGTATTAGTTTTTTTTTTTTTTTTTAAAAAGGAGCTTAAAAATGAGGTGCTCCGACGAACTTAATCGATCTCATTCTCAAAAGGGGTCGGTTAAGGGTAAAAATGTCTTATACCCAGCTAAGGTGAAAACCCGAAAGGGCACCTTAGGCAAAATCGGATAACCCCGCTGTGTGAAAACCCGCAAGGGCGCACAGGCAAAAATAAGAGGGGGCTAATGCTGGCGAAAACCTGAAAGGGCGCTAGTATTAGTTACATAAGAAAGAGAGAATACATGCAACATATAATAAATGGTCCGTACCACTCAAACTTAGCATTTATCTTCAGGAGAATATTTGCGATAAACTGGAGCAATGTTGGAGTTCGAGATGAACATGCAGGGTAGTTTGAGTTCTTCAGCAAATGGAAAACTTCAATCCTTTTGAAGAAATTCGACTCCATCTCCGGAATATCAGTCGAAGCGATGTTCGATGGTCGCCACAAAATGGGAGTTCTCCCTCCAGTGAAGCTTCAAGAACATATGCATGCTGACGCAGAGCGGCGATATGGGCGTCCGCGGTACCAGAAAGGACAATGTCCTTCTGATATTGGAGCATAGGGGTCTTCGCAACCCGAGCTGCATAGTCTGCCTCGATAGTTTCAGTCTCGGCTCGCTTTGGCGAAGAGTTACTCGACAAATAGCAGGAATGGGATATCGTCCTCCTCATACCTTGCCATAGGAGAAACTCCCATGAGAGCCATGAAGACAAAGACAGCAAGCTACAAGAAGATAGAGAGATAAAATCGGCGCCAGAGGGCTGTAATAAAAGTCTCGAAAAGCAAAAATTGACAAAGTCCTAATAAAGTCATAGGACAAAGTCAAATTGCTATGAACCAGATATTAGGCCAGTCCAGAACGCTTCGTGCGGAGCTCCTGGAAATGCCAATATAAGGTACTGATACCCCAAGATAGAGCAAATGCCGGAAGAATTAAACGACTTGCCTGTGTGTTCTTAAAGAGTCTCCATGTCGTGAAGGCCAAGAGATCTCCTAGAATCCAAGTAAACGTCGAAAGATTCAAGCGGCATCAACTCTCGCAGAACCTCCAAGTCGCGAAGGCCAAGAGGATTCCCATAATCAGAGGGGTAGACGCTTTCAAATATATTCGGAAAGTCGAAAAGTTATGAAAACAGGACTTCCTGGGCATAGTTTGAGGTGTCTAAGTACCAAAATTGAGGGTCATCGGGACCCAGACAAGCTCAGATGGAGCATATGCATAGCAAGCCAACGCAATGTATCGCCTGGCATATATGAGACAACGGTTGACTTCCCCCAATAGCCGT
The DNA here is from genome assembly GCA_030544215.1 of Zantedeschia hybrid cultivar. NCBI lineage: Eukaryota > Viridiplantae > Streptophyta > Magnoliopsida > Alismatales > Araceae > Zantedeschia > Zantedeschia hybrid cultivar. The sequence continues at coordinate 11,974,864 of JARZZO010000005.1, forward strand.
AAATACATAAGGCGAAAAACGGGAATTCGTCAAGACAATACCGGCATGCCGCATTTGAGAAATCCTCAAACATGCAAAATGATGATTCTTGTAACCAGATGGGGCACGGGACATGCACCGTCGTCTTCACCTCCGGCACATGTCCCGTGGGGGGCATTTGTTGGAACCCATTTTAAAGCAAAAGGGAGAAGGGGGAAGCCCCCCCCACCGGTTCCAAGGGGGAAACCGGTGGGGGGGGGGGAGGAGGATCTCCCTCCACTCTCTCTTTAGATTTTGAAAAAAAAAGGGGGTGTTCAATGGGAGGATTAATGGGGGATCTTAACCCCATTCACATGGGTTAAGAATCCCATGTGGAAACTCTCTTAACCCCATCCCAAACCCCTTTCACATGGGGCCAAGACATGGAGTTAATAGGGGTTAAACCCCTTTCACATTGGCCTAAAACCCAAACCCCCAAAGACAAATCTGAAAAAAGAACCCCATTAAATGGGCCTTGGAAGAGGGAAAAGAAAAGGAGCATGGGGAGGGGAGAACCCCCCCACCAGTTTCCCAAAACCGGTGGGGGGTCTCCAACCGGTGGGGGGCCTAACCGGTGGCCACCCCCCCCCCCCACCGGTTGGAACCGGTGGGGGGGGGGGGGGGGTGCCCACCGGATTCCCCCCCCCCTCTCTCTCTCTTTTTTTAATGATCTCTCCCCTCTCTCTCTCACCCGTGTGATTAAAAAATTAAAAAAGAGAGGGAAAGGAGGAGGAGGCAACCGGTGGGCACCCCCCACCTCAAGCCAACCGGTGGGTACCCCTCACCTCAAGCATTCCGGTGGGTACCCCCACCGGTTAAGGCCTTGAAGCCTATAAATACCCCCCAAATGGTAAGAAGAAGCCCTATGCCCATTTGGCCCAAAATTTCCTAGGGGAAACTCTGCCAGTTTGAAGACCAAATCCGGTGCTCTTGCCCGGGTTTGCTGCGATTTGGAGGCGATATTTTCTTGGAGGGTTCTCTTCCTAAGGTTTATTCATAAGGGGAAGCTCTGCCAAATTTATGTTGTAAAATCACCGTTCTATAAGACGGGATTATGCCGAAATAATGAATGAAATGCCCATGTTGTTCTTTGAGCATATGTGTGTGCATGTATGTTCATGAATCTATTATTTAAGTAACACTATGTTACTATATTTTCATATGCAAAATAATTAGTTTTATAACTAATTAAAATACATAAAACATATAATTAAATATTCTAAAATATCATTGGCCTCATCCCATACATAACTAATTTTAGACTCATAATTAAAACTTAATAATGAAACATTGAGACATAAAATAATATAGTTAAGTTAAAAAATGACTTAAATACTCCACATACTTAATTAATTATTAAAATCTGCGAAAATTATCTAAAATTAATAAAATAAATATAAGAATCAGAAAAATTCTGTGAAAATCAGTAATACTCAGTAAAAATCAGAAAACAAAATCTGGAAATTACATAAATCTAAAATATAACTTAAATATCCTTCATATACCTACTTAATTAATAAAAATCAGTAAAATTAATAAAAAAATCAGTAAAAACCAGTAAAAAACAGAGAACCAAATCTGAAAACATATAAAAAATCTGAAATGACTAAAATGCCCCTAGAGCTTAATATAAATTACAAAAATACCCTCATACATGTTAAAAATCTGTAAAAATCACAGAAAATTCTTAAAAAATATCAAAATCTCTCGTATGTCCAAAATACCCTCCAAACCTTAATAAGATGGGTAAAATTACCAAAATACCCTCAATATGATAAAAAAAAAAAAAAAATCTCAGAAAAATATAAAAAGACTTTAAGTCTAAAAATCCAATTTGGGCAAAATTACCAAAATACCCTTACAAATCCAAACACACTTGAAATAACTCTAAAATACCTCCTAAGGTTTTGAAACCTTCCTAAATCATTAAAACTCATTTCATACACTTAAATAACCATAATCTCCCTATACCCTCCAACTTGGCATAATTACAAAAATACCCCTATGGGTCTAAAATACTTGGAATCAATCCAGAATACTTGGAGTCAATCCAATATACTTGGAATTAATACAGATAGCTTGGAATCAATCCAGAATCATATAAACACATCATAAACTTAGGTGAGGCCAAGAGTTTAACCTAAAATACATCTTCATATGCATGTGCTGCCTGTAGTAGTAGTAGTGTTGCATGTTATAAGGGCATCATACGGACGGTTAATCAAGGGTTGCCGAGCAGTCGCTCAGCGTAATTAACACTGATCGAGGTCAGTGGAGAGAGGTCATATACTCGAATCTTCGCTTGATTCGAAGTCCCGGATTCCCTGAGGGCTAATCTCAAGCTCTCATAGTCCGATAAAATATAAAACCACCTATAATTCTCTAGATAAACAAAAAAATGGATTTCCGAATAATCCGACATAGGAGAGATGTGTCTAGGTCAGGTCCCGACGAAGGTTAGAAAAATCTTCGCGCAAACAGGGGCCTTGGACAGTGGAGAGAGGAGATGAGGGGAGGTGACGGGGTCTCTCAATGGGTCCTCACTCAGCCCGCCAACAGGCTCATTAAGTGACTGTTATCACCAGCCAATACGGCTATCGAATAAGTCCATTAGCCTAAATAAGACTAATGGAAAATTTTAACATAAAACCCTCAAATTTTAGGCTCTTTACAAATGCTGAACTTATATAAAATTTTGAAAAGGAACATAGACAGAAAGGGGGAGTTGATGCAGGGTGAAGGAGAGTGATGCCGTCAATGGCCTCCAGATAGAGGTGGCAATGAGCCGAGCCAAGTTGAGCTTTTGGCTGCTAGAGTTTGGCTCATTCAAATATATCCGACTTCGAGCTCAAGCCCAAGCCTACATCGAGATCACTTCTTAAGCTCGATCTTGGCACGAAATAATTTTCCTTCAGCATGAGCTCGACTCGCGCTCAGCTTGTCAAAGGAATTCATCAGTTAAAAACCGAGTCGACCCAATTAAGACCTAACCAGCTTGATCGCATGAAGAAATGAATGCCAAGGGCCCAATTTTATAGAGAAGGCCAGCGGGTGAATTTTTTACAAGTCCCTGATGTAGAAATAAAAAGTTCCCACTGAGAACTTTCTAGGTGCGCAGGCAATGGAGAGAGCGTGTAGTTTCCAGTTGGAACTTTAGTCCCACATCAGGGACTTAAAAAAACTTCTTGCGCCTCATAAGGCTCACGTGCACAAATGCTTTCAAGAATTTAGTGGATATGTAGTGTTGTTCCTGTACTTTGGGTGGAGTTGGATATATATATATATATATAGAAATTCTTGTTGATACAGCACATAAAAAATAACTAAATTAACCAAATTTTCCTGATGTAGAGGCAATCAAGAAAGCGGCATAGGTGAATATATAATCTATAGAAAAGTGGGCCAATCCAACCAATCTTGCTTGCACAACGGAAAGAGCCACTGGCTTATCTATCCATCGAATCAAATTGGCCAAAGGTGTGCGCTCATGAGCCCATGCTAAAGTTTCAATTAATTCCTGCAAGTGGCTCACAAGCCCATTGAGCCGAGCTTGGTGGTGTTTGGGCTCGGCTCATTCGATCAAACGAGCTTATGTTGGAGCTCAGGCTTGGCTCATTTGGACCGAATCGAGCTAAACTAAAGCCAAGCTCGAGTAGCTCACAAGCGGCTCGGTTCAGGGCCAACTGTGTCCCATTAGGGCCTAGACAGCAGAGGGATCCACGTCCTCACAGGTACCATCATCTTCTTGGAGATCCTTCCATCCCCCTTCCAATCCATTTTCTTTCCTGGGTTTTCTGCAGATGCTTTTGCCATGATCATGAGGCGAGGCACTGCAAGGGACCTATGAGATGCCTGCCCTGCAGGTGGGAAGGACACATCATGAGACATTGTCCCAGTCTCTTTTCCTCTGTGGACCGTCTCAGCCCCCCATTAGGGTTTAGGAGAAAGATGTATGCGGAGGGGGTACGTAGGGGATGGTGAATGGGGGATGGGAGCCGGGGTTCTGCCTCGCTGTCAGTGTACATCCCTCAGAGACTCTGCGGCCTGTCTCCTTTGGTTGAGGAGACGCCCCTGGGGCCTTCCGATCAGAGCACGCCCTCTAAACCTGCAGCGATTGGAGCAGTCCTTGACAAAGGTGGTGGCACACCAGGAAGATGGGAGATTCATGGACTTTTGCCACCTATGACTGCAGAGGTCAGATCAGGACCCTGAGCAGTCCTTTAAAACTGTGCAGCAGGAGCCGAAGGTCTGATCTTAGACTTAGGGCACGTTTGTTAACCTTATACCCTTTGAATTTTTGAAGAGAAAGCCACAGGTATTCCTAGAACCCCAAAAAAATGATAGTGGGAAAAGCTGAATAAGGGGATGAAAGTGAATGAAGGAATGACACCTCAATGGCGCAATAGCCGAAGCGCTTTAAATGCTCCAAAAGTTGCAATGATGACTCTAAAATCTCATTTGTTTACATTAGTGTTATTCCGATTTTTCCACCTCTATTCCAAGGTTATCCCCAAAATCTAAAGGGCATAGCATTAACAAATGCACCCTTACTAACTTTAAGATAGTGAGTAGAGTCTTCAACCTAGCGTTGTCATCCAAATGACTTTGGAGTTTGGAAACTTGGTACATCTTCCTTGGGTTTGTGGATCCACCTCATCCAGCAGAAGTACTATTCCAGAAGAAGAGTTTGGGATGTTTCCATATAGATGGGGTCTCATGTCTCACATGTGTGGAGGGGCATCTTGTAGGCATATGATATCATTCTTTCAATGACGCATGTTGCTTTGGGAGATTGCCAAAGTTGCCTTTTTTGGATGGATAAATGGTGCGGTATGCTCCCTATCTCATATGTTCCCCAGGCTATTGCTCTCTCCAACAACCCAGGGGACCTAATCAAGGAATTTCGGGTCAGATCGGGTCCCCGAATCGGGACCCGCCAATCCCGATGCGAATCGGGATTAGATCGGCCAGAATCGGCCGGGATCGGCCGAATCGCAACTTGCCGATCCCGATCCGAATTGGCCGATCCAGATTAGGATCAGACAATTCTGCATTCCATGGCTCTAGTGGCACATATGGTGGAGGACCTTCCTAAAGGCAGAAGGGAGTGAAATCTCTCCTTTAGAAGGAATCTTAGGGATGAGGAGATAGAGGACTTTGCTTCTCTGCCGCAGATTTTGCAAAGCTTTATGGTGGATCCTGCTTGCCATGACTCATGGAAATGAGGATGGGACAACTTGGGTTGCTTCTCAGTGAAGTCTATCTATTCCTACATTGCGGATGGGGGAGTTAGAACCCCTTTCCTTCGACAAATTTGGGCCCCCAAGTCAACCCTCAAGGTCAAGGGTCTTGTGTGGAGAATTTCCATTGGCAGACTTCCGACCGCAAACAGGTTACTAAAGTTTGGGTGTGATGTCCCATCTGTTAGTTCATTGTGCAGAGAGGTCGATGAGTCTCTTGACCACCTCTTCATCGGCTATGATTTCTCCAAGGAAGTGTGGCACTCTTCAAGCAACAGGCTTCAGCGGGATATGGTTATGGGACACATTGTGGACTCGCTCTTACGAACCTGGTTGTCCTGGACTCTTAGTAAGGGAGATGCTATCATGCGGTGGTTGGTCCTTAATGCGACTTTGTGGGCTATCTCGGCGGAAAGGAACAAGAGGATTTTTAGGAGGGAATCTTCCACCCCAGACAGAGTAGTCGCTTTTTTAGGTGGTAGGGTCAGGGAGTGGATTTTTTTGTAAAGAGCATATTTGTTATGTTGGAGGACATCCATTGATACACCTTCTTGGTGCTTTGTATAGGGGGTTCTTGTGTCAAATCCTTCTCAACTTTTTGTAACTCATTTTCATTTTTAATACAATTCAGTGGTGCCAACCACCTAAAAAAAAAGAGTAGAGTCTCACTTGCATGCATACATAGTCTGGTTCAGGACACCGCGAATTTGCAAGTTATATGACTCAACTAGTCTTTTACCGTTATGCCTTTCAAGAAGCCTTTGTTTTACTAGGACTGTCAAACAAGGGCTTAGTTAGAGATTGCTAACTAAAGTCTACCTTGGTGACGACCATACAAATGTGACTAGTGTGGTGGCAATGTGTCACTTCTAGAAAGATTTAGGCTTCACTATTCACGAGTTAGAAAGATGAAAGAATCAACTAAGATGAACAAATATTGGTTAGTAAGACTAGTGTGGAAAAAACCAACTTGCATAGGCAAAGAGGTACGCCAGTTTGGGTGGACTAAACATGATCAAAAGGAACCCAAAACCTTCCGTGTGCCTTCTCTTTGAGGAGTGTATAAAAAATTAAGTGAAGCACTGGATGGTATCAAGTGTCTTCTAGCCTTGTGTTTTGTAGATAAAGATTTAATGTCTTTCAAATCACATGAAAGTATGCATTGCCTTGTCTTTTACTAATTACTTGTGTTTTTCTCCTTGCTATCTATTATTAGTCTTTGTTTATACAATTTCTCATAGAACAGCTATATTATTTATCACCTGCCAGTTCTAAACCATGTGATGAGACATAGTAACATAAAAGATTCCTATCGTGGGCCAACGACTCAATACCACTTTTATTGTTGTGTCCAGATTTGATGGGCTGCAAGGTCGCTAGAGACCTATGTAAGGGTGATTAGCTTGAGCAAGGAGGGTCACCAACTCTAAGGCACCAGCGGCATCCTTCTTTAAGGTAATCTCCTTTTGTTTGGGATATGTAATTTCATGTAATTGGTTCTGTACTAACCTTTTTGCTTGGCTCCTGCTTTTTTTCCTTTTTTGGATGGTGAAGTCTTGGCTCCTGCTTCCTTGTGTATTTTTGTTATATTTTAGTTCACAGCTGGAGTTCCATAGTCCCTAAACTCATTACTATACAACTGTCCAACCGCCATGTCTTACAGAATCTAACTTTGTGTAATCCATTCTGAAATAAATACAAAAGCCATACCATATGGCATAATTTTCCCCATGCATGTTGCATTTGGGAAGTGCCAGCAAATATTCACTCAAGTGAAGAAAGAAAACTAGTAAAGCAGGGATGAAATGCATGTTCACGTGCCAAAATTTTTCATGCCACTTTATGTTCACGGCCTGATTTTCATGGTACCTGTATATGATAAGCTTAAATCGTGATAAATAACACAATATATCTTTCCCAAAACTGTTCACGCTGCTTTGTTCATGACCAGATTTTCCCAGTGCTCATATATGGCAAAAGCTCATAAACTAGGTAAATCATCACAAATTTACATGACTGAGAAAAGAAACCATAGCAAATGTGACCTGCCCATTCTTCAATTGAACAGAAGCGCCTGACTGAAGGATATCCAAGGCTTCACCATACCGTTCAGCAGCTACATACCTGAACATCCAAGGAAAAAATGATTATTATTGGGCATGCTCAACTACATTGATTACATAAGAACGATCAATATAAACAATGACCAACTCAAGGAAACAGACTTATGCAGATTCTTCATCAATTATAATACTAAAAGTAAAGGAAAAATACACGAACAGAAAAATCAGATAAACCTGTGATTAGTGAAACCATGATACTACCACAGCATCATTAAATTTTAAAAAACATCAACCTTCTCAAATTTCAATGGCCCACTATTTTTTTTTTCTTTATACTTCAAAAGTGGCAATAAAACATGATTCAAAGTGGAAAATAATAGGTAAACACTAGAAGGGAAAGGTCGAATCAGGAGGAAGAGATTTAGTGTGTATGGGGAGGACTTTAATGTATTGAGACACCCAGGGGAAAGTTCAAACCGGGACTGGACATCCGAAATGGAGTTGGTTAGTGGATTGGATTTCTTCTGGAGACCGTATGGAGGTGGAACACCTGTCTCTTGCATTCACTTGGTCATATAATAAAGCAAAGTCTAAATTGGACAGGTTCCTAGTGAGTGTGGACTGGCAGAAAAGTTTTGGCAGATTTTCAGCAAGGGGTATTATATGTGATAGCCTGGTCTAGACATGATAATTTCAAGGAGTTGGTTAAGCAATCGTGGGCGGAAGCCTCTCAAGCCAGACATGCCTGCTATTCTCTTGCTAAACTTAAATGGGTCAAAGGTGTAACAACCCAATCAGTTAACTAGCCCAACAGCTGTGCTAGTCGGTAGACTTCCCAGGAAGGTCACACTTCATAGAACTTCGCCCGACCAAGCACGCTTAACTTCGAAGTTCTTTCCAACTCGAACTCCAAAAAATGATTAGCCGGTGCTGTTGGTAGTCTACTGATTTAATATATTTAACATATTCTTATATGGGGTGTTACAAAAGGCATTATGAAGGAATTGAGTGATAAAGCTTTTGGAGCAGCTGCAAAGGTTAGATAAGACTTGACTAAAAAAAATTACAAGAGTTTTTTTTTTTCAAAGTGGATGGTACCACAAGTGTATAAAATTAAAAAGAGCGGCATACAACTGTGGGATTATAGCTACCAAAAAAATACAAGAGTTTAAGACCAAGAATGACCAAGGTAGGATTTCAGATGAGGAGGCTCCTTAATGGGAAGGAGCCAAAGAATAGGATGTTGAATGTTCTTTTAGGGAAGAAATCAAGCGGAAACAAAGGGCAAAAGAAGCTTGGTTAAAAGAAGCAGACAAGAGTACAGCATCTTTTCATGCAATGTCAGACGTAAAAAAGAAAAAGAATTGCAACTCGTTGCAACAAAATATGAGATTCTGTCATCCAGGATGATACATTGGTCAACAGTCCTGCAATTTATGAAACTTGTTCAAAGAAGATAAAGAATGGAGGCCCCTGCTTAGTTGCGATTCTTTTAGGTAGATTTCTAGTGAAAAAGCGGATCATCTAATCTGCCCATTTACAGAAGATAAAATAAATGCTCTGTTTTCAGCTTGGATGCTAATAGATCTCCAGGTTTGGATGGTTTTTCCATGGGGTTTTATCATCAGTTTTGAGAAATTATCAAGAAAGATGTCATGGCAACTAAAGAATTTGAGAACAGCCCATGGGATATCAAAAACTTCGACTCTACAATTATAGTTCTTACTCCTAAGAACGATAATGCAGTAGACATCATTGGGCATAGGCCAATCAGTTTACTCAATGGCAGCTACAAGATTGTTACCAAACCTTGCAAGTTGCAACTAGGCCTATGTCACCACTGATTTTTATTATAGTTGGTCAGCTTCTTAGTACCATGTGGGATAGAGCTGCAGCACAAGGACTGGTGGATGGATTTTCCATTGGGAGAGATGGGTTTCTACTGTCACATCTTCAATTTGCAGATGATACGCTGCTGTTCTCTTCTGGAAATGAGGATATGCTTTGGAATATGAAGCTACTACTGACCCTGATAGAAGCCAGTACAGGATTGGCTATCAACTTTCAGAAATCTGAGGTGGTAGGAATTAATCTGCAGCAGGAGAGGGTTCAGGAAATTGCTGAAACTTTTACGTGTAAGGCCACCTCCTTTCCAATAACTTATCTGGGACTACCTCTTTCTGATGTTCAGTGCAAAGTCAGAGATTGGGATGAGCTCATTAGAAGGTTTGAACAGAGGTTGGAAGGATGGAAAGCAAGGTTCTTAACAGCTGGAGGTAGGTGGGTGTTATCTAAAACAGTCCACTAGAGCTGCTTTTTTTTTGGAAGGGTAAGGGACCAAAATAGAGGGATTCACACTCTATTGGTGGCAGTATGGCTACAGAAGTAAGGAGGCAGAAGGAGCAGCATTCGATCACATTCAACCTTTGGATACAGCCTTGCTGACTTAAGTGATTGTGGAGAATTGAAAGGAATTGAGTCATCAGCAGACACCATGAAGAATTATTAGGAATAAGTACCTCCAAGATATGGGATCATGGGTGGAAGATACTCTTCATACTCAGCTCAACAGATCTGTGTCCCCTCTCTGGATGAATATTTTGGTAATTGTGCTTTCTATAGGGATTTTTGCATACATACCCCTGAAAAACATTGTATTTGCATATATACCCCAACACCTACATATTATTTTCAACACCCCTAAAATTTCAGAAACATTGCAGTTATACATGAACTCCAACCGAATATGCCAAAAAAAAATCCATAAATTTTGATAACATCAGGGGTACATATACAAAATTCTAGTGAATTTAGGGGTATATATGCGAAAGATTAGTGAATTTAGGGGTATGTTGCAAAATCTTTAGGTTTCATTTAATGACATTTTGATGGAGGGGAAGTATTGAAAACAATATGTGGGAGTTGAGGTATAGGTGCAAATACGGTATTTTTCAGGGTATTTATGCAAAAGTCCCTTTCTTTTCCTATTTCTCAGAAATCCAGGTTGTCAGCAGCAAGCTTACTTGGCTTTGAGAGGATGTTTTGGTCAACCACAAGCCATTGACGGATAAATTTTCCAAGCTCTACAAAATTTCAGATTCAGCCACAAGATGATCAGTGAGGTGTCGATTCAATCAGGACAAAAATGTTATTGAATGTTAAATTCTACAGAAACCCACAAGAGGATAAAATAGTTAACTTGCTAGGACTAAATGCCATTCTACATCAGACTCTCCTACAACCAGAGGCCAGAGATGTAAGGAAATGGAGATGGGACCCAGGTGGGAATTTCTCTGTCAACGCAGCCATTAGAATGTTATGTAAAGAGGGTAGAAGTGTGAGCTGGGATAGGCAGGTTTGAATAAGAACTTGCCTATCAAAGTAAGAATTTGTGCAAGGAAGATTGTGTGGGAAGATTATCTACCTGTGACAGACTTAGATGGGTCAAGAAAGAAGCAAAGTTAGATGTATTCTTTTGTGGAACTTTCCAGGAAAATGTCAAGCACATCCTTCCTAAATGTGGTGTTATTCACACTGTGTGGAAGATCTTACTTAGAGCCCTTCATACCTTTTGGTCCCCAGCTGAAGATGTTATCAGTCTAATTGAGGAATGCGATAGGCAACCTGACAAGCAGGAGTTTAATCTGTGGAAGCTGACCCTAACAGCTATAGAAAGAGGAATCAGAGAATCTTCAACACGATGACGCGATGACAATAAACAGATATGCAGGACAGCAAAGTCATCATTACTTTCCCATCTCCAACTCCATCTATCAAGAACATTCTTGAAATAGAGATGCCTTCCGAGCAGCCAACATAGCCTCACTTGGAGTATCTCACTAATTACTATCCGTCGTTTTTCTTCTAAAAGAGGAAACCAACCTCCAGTGCCCTCGCTTTCAACATAGGCCTCTACAACTAAGGCCTCTGGATTCAAAACCAGGCTATATAGAGATGAGAATTACTCTGCCAAAGCCCTGCTGCCACACCATCTGCCTCTCTAGAAAGAAGCCTACTACAACTAACCAATAACTTTACAAAATATATGCCTCACATGCAGCACCCTTTTACATACTTGGGAGAGGCTGCTAAACATCATATTTTTCCTCTAAATAGAATGGTCTGTAATAAGATACTTTCCAGAACTAAACAAATCTCACCGATAAAAATTTCATTTATCCAAGTGTATCCAGATACTTTCTGGAACTAAACAAATGTCGCCAATAAAAATCCCATTTATCCAAGGTCTAATACACTTTATCCATTTATCCAAGGTCTCTAGCATCAAAGCAAAATGCATAAAATTGAAGCATTTGAGAAAAGAGATTTTAAACTTCTAATGAAACACATCAATTAAATTTGTAACAATTCCAGAAATCTTGAAGAAAACAATAGGGGAACCATCAGAATGGTGGCAGTATCGGCCGATACCTATACGTATCAGCCGATATGTATCGGTATCGGCTGGGACCGGTACCGATACTGGGTAAAAAAGTCGATACCAAAATTAAAAATTAAATTAAAAAACTTGTACCGGTCGGTACTGGTCCGATTTTGGGTGTATTGGGCCGGTATCGGCCAATATGCCTGAATTTGCGCCAGTATCGACCAGTACACATGAAAGGCCCCTTTAAAAGGGGGCCTTTCACTTTCCCGTTTTAAAGGGGTCCGGTTTTTTTGCAAAGGGGTCCGGTTTTTTTTTTTTTTTTTTGGAAAAGAATCAAGTGTACTTCCAATTTTATTAAAATAAATAGAGGGAGTATATCCAAAGACAATCTAGAGGAGAGGTTCCTCTGACTAAAGAACAGAAAAACAACATGTTGATTGAATGTAATTAGAGAAAAATCTCTATTTTGACCTAAATTAGCGGTTAAAAATTGGGGTTCTTGTTTAATTATCTTAATTAAACATCAATTGAAGCCTAATTAAATTTCATTGCATATTTTAAAATAGGAACATATTGCCAATTACGTTGATTGAGGATTAATTAAGAAAAATCTCAGTTTTGACCTTAATTAGTAGTTAAAATTTAAGATTTTTATCTAATTATCTTAATTTAATATCAATTAAAACCTAATTAAATTTCATTACATATTTTAGAACTGGAGCATGCTGTCAATTGCATTGATTAAACGTTAATTAGAAAAAATCTCAATTTTAACCTTAATTAGCGGTTAAAATTGGAAGTTTTATCTAATTACCTTAATTAAACATCAATTGAAGCATAATTAAACTTTATTACATACTTTAAAGTAGGAACATGTTGTCAATTGTATTGATTGAGAGTTAATTAAAGAAAAACTCAAATTTTGACCCTAATCAGTAGCTAAAAATTAAAAATTTTGTCTAATATCTTAATTAAATATCAATTGAAGTCTAATTAAGTTTGACTGCATATTTTAGAGTAGGAGCATACTATCAATTACGTTGATTGAATGTTGATTAGAGAAAAATCATAATTTTGACCTTAATTAACAGTTAAAAATTGAAACTTTTATCTAATTACCTTAATTAAACATCAATTGAAGCATAAATAAACTTCATTGCATACTTAAGAGTAGGAGCATGATGCCAATTGTACTTATATATGTTTCTCCTTTTTTATTTCTTATTGTAGGATCATGGCTGAACATCAGTAGTCCGGTGAGAGACAACAAGAATAGAACCCAGGGTGGGCCAATATCACTTTGACTGATGCTGCAAGGAGGAGAGTGAAATGCAAATATTGTAACAAAAAGATGGGTGGTGGAGTAACTAGAGGAAAATAACATTTAGCAGGGATCTCGAGACAATCACGAGGTGTACCGTCTGTCCCCGACTAATGTCCAGCGAGATGCGTGCATTGTTGCATGGACGGAAAGCTAAGAAAGAACAAACGAATGAAAAGGAGGTTGAATCCCAAGAGAAGATTTCAGGTAGACAAAATAGAAAAGGCAAAGGGTTGTATACTGGGGTCAGTGGCATTTTCCTACGTGAGAGACAGAGAATTGAATTTATTGTTGACTCTAGTGATCATGATTCATATCCTGAGATGGTTGTAACTAGAACAAAGAGTTTGTGGCACATAACAGAAGATGAAGTCCGAAGGAGAGGTTATAGACCATCAAGAACATGCACAACTCAACATAGAGGCCAAGATTCTACGGCCCATGATATAACAGGATATAATACACATCAATTGGATCCTATAGACAGTTATCTTTTTAGAAGGTAGAGTTCTAGTCAGTCAAAAATCAAGCAAGCATTGAGGAGTCAAAAAATCAGTTGAAGCGGCAGGACATGCTTTTAAGAGCATCTGCAAATGATTTTTGCATGTATGTGTTCTCTCACATGCTGATCAGGCTCCTTATTTTCATCCTATGATTGACGTCATAGGAGATCATGGTCCTGGGTTAAAAGTCCCCACACGTCAAGACATGTATAGACGTAGGCTTGATGGAGAATATGATGAGCTTCAACAATGGGTTGAAAGTTTCAAAACTGTATGGAAGGAGAGGATGCATAATTATGTGCGATGATTAGACTGGTAACACGAAAAAGTCTATGATTAATTTTATAATTTATTGCACTAAATGAACAATTTTTATGAAATATGTTGATGCATCAAACTATTCAAAGAATGTCAAATATTTGTTTACTTTGATGGATCATGTGGTGCAAAAAATTGGAGAGAAAAATATTGTCCAAGTAATCAGTGGCGGATCCAACGTAGGGTGTGAGGTCCCAGAACCTCATTGGACTTTTGAAATCGTAGAGGCTCACTCCAATTTTTAGTGTCCAAGACCCCACTGGCCACACACGCAGGAACCCACTGGGCCTGCCCGATCGCCCAGCCCACTTAGGTAGGCCCAACCGAGTGTGGAGCGCCCAATCCATTCCCCGCTTGTGTTGCGTTCCTCTGCGAGACTCCCACTCCCAGAACTCTAGCCCCTAGGCAAAGGCAAGCCGCAAGCCAGCACCATACGCGGCGCCTCCAGGCCCCCCACCCCATAGACACTGCAGGCCGATAGTAGGCGGCCACCGGCCCCTCTGCGGCTCCACCCACTGCCCTCCGCCCGCTGCCCTCCAGTCCACGGCCCCTCCGCCCAGCCCTGACCGGCTCCGACGCTCCGCTTGGCCCAGCCCCGCCGGCCGCCAGCCGCCCAGCCCAGCTCGGCTGGTCAGCCGGTCACCCCCTTCGCCTCCGGCCTCCGCCGCTTAATCAACTGCTCCGGCCTTTGCCCAGCGGCGCCCGCCCGTCTACCTCCACCACCACTGCCCAACTGCCTCCATTTTCGGTCACCCTCACCGGCCGGTCCCCCACCGCGCCGCAGCTACTACAGAATCAAAACAAGGTTATTTTTTTTTAACAATAAGGTTACCGCACAAGGGAAAAAAATTGTGCATAGTTTTCTGATTTATTTTCTTAGTCTCTCATATGTTGACTTGATCATGGGAGAGTTTTTTTTTTTTTTTTTTTTGGAATCAAATTGAGGACTCTTGTAAGCTTTTTTGTGTACCATTTTAACTGTGAATTAATATTGGGATATCTCTTTTTCAAATTGTAACTGACTCGTCTTCGGATTCATCAGATTTTTTGAACAAAGATTTATGCATTCCCTTGTTTTATTTATATGCAACTAAATAAGTGGTGTTCAAACTATAAAAGTTCACTAATTTAAAATCACTGTAAAATCTGATAGTGTTATATATGGCGCGCCGCATCCTTTCCCCGTCGCGTTCTTCATCGCAGTAAGCAGGGGAGGTGCTCTGCCTTGGCATTATAATGCTAAGGCATTGCATTAACTAATTTCTTAAATTTTATAGGTGTTATGGTAATTTATATTAAGTAGAAAATAAAAAATTATAAATAAAAGAGTGGTGTCATCCTTATTGTCAGCTTTAAGTTTTCGAGTAGATAGTCTAATAATTTAACAAGGATCCACTCTCAAGATTTAAATTTTAGATCACATATTTTATATTTATTATCATGCACATAATTTAAAAAAGTATTAAAGTAATTATATATTAATTAAATATGTGATTAAGAGAATGATATCTTCTTCACTCTCAATCTTAAGATTTTAAGTTAAATGTCTTAACAATTTAACAATTAGAAAGAGCCTTTGATTTTATAACCTTTCGGAAAATCTTTTGTCTTAATTTATTATATACGAGTCAATGAAGTTGTTGATAAGGTGTTGTTCCGTTTACTTGATTATTAATGTGTAAAAACTCTATCAATTAGAGATACAGACGAAAATCTAATCATCCTAAAGGCTAGATGTTCATGTTGGTGGTCCTAATAGTTCACACAATATAACTATAAAGAAATGCGATAATTTGATAAGACATAAACAAAATATTCAAGTGACTTTTTCTAAACAATCAGAACAAGAGAAGAATGATTATCGAATGCGTTTACAAGTTTCAATAGATTGTATAAGATTTCTTTTACGTCAAGGATTAGCATTTCATAGACCTGATGAATCTGAGTATTCATGTAACAAAGGAAATTTTCTTGAACTTTTGAGATTTCTTGCAGATCATAATGAATCTCTAAATGATGTTGTATTGCGCAATGCTCCTAATAATGTCCAGATAATTGCTCCTCATATACAAAAGGACATTATAAATGCATGTGTAATTGAAACAACAAATGAAATCATTAGAGAATGTGGAGATGATTTGTTTTCGATAATAGTTGATGAGGCTCGTGATGTATCTGGTAAGGAATAAATGACTTTGGTTTTACGTTATCTTGATCAGAGAGGTTTTGTTGTTGAGAGGTTTCTGGATATTGTTCACGTTATTAATACTACTGTTGTGTCACTTAAGGTTGCAATTGAATGTATTCTTGTGAAATATGGATTATGTGATCAAGAATACGGGAACAAGGTTATGATGGAACTAGCAATATGCATGACGAATTTAATGGTCTTAAAACTTTGATTATGAGATAGAATAGTTCAACATATTATATTCATTATTTTGCTCATCAATTTCAATTGACACTTGTAGCTGATACTAAAAGTCATGTTGATGTGACTTGACTATTTACCGTTGTTGCTCAAATTATAAATGTGGTTGGATCTTCTTACAAACATCGAGATACTCTTCGAAAAAAATAAGCTGCTAATGTTATAGAAGTTTTGAATAATGGTGAGCTTCATAGTGGTAAATGTTTGAATCAAGAAACGAGTCTCAAAAGAACTGGTGATTCCCGTTGGAGTTCTCATTATAAAAATCTCATCAACTTGATTGCTATATTTTTTTCTGTAATTGAGGTACTAAATATTATTTACCGAGAATGAACCATAAAACAAAAAGGTGAAGCACGTGGCTTATTGTTTGCAATGAGAACTTTTGATGTCGCCTTTCTTTTACACTTGATGATGAAAGTGCTGGCTATCACAAATGAGTTGTCAATAGTATTATAAAGAAAAGATCAAGATATATTTAACGCCATGTCACTTGTGAAGATTTATAAACAACGGTTGCAAGCTATGAGGGATAGAAGATTGAATGATCTTTTGCAAAAAGTTTGTTCATTTTGTAACAAAGAAGAGATTCATATTCTTACTATTGACCATCAATATTTTTTTCCTAAAAAATCTCAACGTAAAGCTCCATGCATCACAAATCTACAACATTATCAAATTGAATTATTCTACGCCATACTAGATATGCAATTTCAAGAATTGAACAGTCATTTCAATGAAACAAATATTGAACTGCTTCTTTGTGTAACTTGCTTAAGTCCTTATGAATCATTTTCAACTTTTGACAAGAAAAAATTGGTTAAGCTAGCTGGAATTTATTCAACTGAGTTTCCTAGTATTATTGATATCATGATACTTCACAATCAACTTGAAAATTATATTTTTGATATAACATCAAATGAGAGATGTTCTAATTTAAAAGGCAACCTTCCAAGAAAATTAGTAGAGACAAAAAAATATGTTGTGTATCCGAAAGTATATTTACTCATCAAGTTAGCATTACTTCTACCAATGGCTACTGCAAGTATTGATCCACAGTACTCAATCTAAGGACCCCACTGGACCAAATTCCTGCGTCTGCTACTGCAAGTAATCACTGATAATGAACCAAATTATAAGGCTGCAGGGAAGAAGTTAATGAACAAGCGCAAACATCTTTATTGGTTCCCATGTGCAGCCATAGTCTGGACTTGATGCTTAAAGATATTGGCAAGAACCCAGATGTAAATAAGACAATAAAGAGAGCATGAAAAATTATCCAATATATTTATGGTCATCTTAGGATTTTGAACATGTTCAAAGAACAAGTAAGTGGGGGCCGAAATCTCATCCGTGCGGGCCTACAAAATTTGCATCTAATTTCATTTCCTTATAATCTTTATACAAGTTCAAGAATGAAATCAAGAATTTTATGTATAATAAGGAGTTATTAGAATATGTGCAGAATAGCTCTTTTGATGCTAAATGTGAATATTTGAAAGTGGAAAAAATTATAGATAACAAAAAAAATTGGAACAGTGTGCATACTTATCTCTTATTGGTAGGACCCTTCGTAAAAGTCTAAAAATTAGTAGATAAGGATGATAAGAATTACATGGGATATTCGTACAAGACAATTGATAATGCTAAGATGCATATTAAGACAGTATTTCCCAAAAGTTATATCAAGTGGTAAGAGATTATTAATATCCGATGGAAAAGTACATTACATCACAATTTGCATGCAGCTGATAAGTGAAGTATCGTATCGTTAAATCACACATTATTTAATAAATTGTTATTTACTAATTTATCTACCTAAATACATGTTATTTTTTAAATCATCGAGTAATATACAGTCGTCAAGTACACATTAATAGAAAGGTGATGTAAGGCACACTTAATGTGATCGCACACTTGTCGAAGACGGTAGCAGATAGAATTGAGGCAGAGAGATAGGTGTTTATTAATTATATTAAGAAGTCAACATTCCATCGATTATATTATCTTTGTACATAGAGACGTATAGGCTAAGGTTCGAGACATATAGTAAGGACTAGGTGCAAATTGCTGAAGAGAAAGTAAGCCCAGGTATACTTAGTGATTACATTATAGTCATATGTGCAATGATAAAAAATAAGAACATATATTTATTCATATTTTATTTTTTTTAACTGATGGAATAGCTGAGTGATAGATAATGGTGTACAACATAGATAGGTGTTATAACCTTTTGGCTTCCGTTACAACGAGAGTTTTGAGTCAGACGACATCAATAAGTCAATGTGAAAGAAATTAGAGCACATTCAGCCTTATGCACTCAAAAATTCATAACCGATTAAAGATTGAACGATTACAGAAATTGGTGTACTGCCATTACAATATGAGATTGATGATCAAAAACATCCGGTTGAGACAACAATTGAGAGAGAAACGAGCTGCAGGACAGGCAGAAGATGTTGTTAGCCAAATTGATGTGGATGAATTGTTTGATGATGAGAATCCCTTGTAGACTTGGATTGAGATGCGAACAAATGTTGATGAGTCAGTTTTTTTATCCTGATAATACAGAATGGCAGAGGACATATTAGATGGAGCTATTGCTAGAGATCCAAAATTAAGAACATCAAAAAGAAAAAAAAAAAGATCTACATCCTTCAGATGAGTATCAGAGTCAAAGAGAGCATATGCCTTTGTTTGTGCCTGATACTGAGTTTAAGCCTGCTAGACACTATAGTTGTCAAGACTTACGCCTAAGCGACGCCTTGGCACCGCTTAGGCGACAAGACTTATTTTCAAGGTCTAGACAGTTAAACGCTTTATTAGGCTTTAAAAAAAGCACGCCCAGGCACCGCTTAGGCACGCTTAGGAGCACCTAAATGCCTAAACAACGCCTAGGCTAGTTCATGGACCAATCAAATTGGGACCAATCCTACTATAAATAGAGTTATGTGGATGATTAGGCCTTAGGTTCATATACCCCTTCATCTTGTCACCTTCATTGTTTTATCTTCCTCATCGTCTTTGGCATCGTCCTTCCTCAATGAACAATTTGATCGGCTAAAAAAGGATACAGCATAAAGGGATAGCGAACAAGAGACATCACAAACAAAAAAATCAAATAAGGTCAAGAGAAAGTTGATTATTGATTATGATGATGATGATGATGATGGCACACAGTCTCCTAGTAATGATGCTAGTGCAGCTGTAGGTGCTACTACTGGTACCGGAGTATATGCACTTAGTTTCTCCTTACACATTGACATTGGTGAAGGATAGAGTCAAACTCAAGGAGATTGTGATTCACAATGTCAATATGAACAACATTCACATTATAGAGATGGCCAACAAGAAGCAAGCATGTATGGCTGAGGAGATCAAGCAGAGTATAAAGGCTTCAAATTCTATCCATCTAGTAGCAGTTATAGGTTATGATCTTCTTCTTACCCTCAAGGTGCTTCTTTGCATCTTGATTTTGGAATTCCAACAAGTCAACAAGCATATACTCCAAGAAGGATCCAGAGAGGGATGCACGACTTGGCTACATCATTGTTTAGTTATGATGAATATAGGGAACATATGTTACAACCTTATTATGGATACCAGCAACAACAACCGGAGGATGAATCAGATGGTTCTACATATTATTATCCATATTAGTATACTCACTTCTGTTTTTCATAGGTAAAGATCGTTTGATTTCATTAACATTTACAATAAATATTTAGTACATTAGTATAATATTTTCAGATTTAATATGTATCAAAATAGTCATTTAATATGCGTTATGCGTACTTCTTTGCCTTAATCCACTTTTGTCACACTCAACACATATCTAATTAATTTTTTCTTGATTTTTTGTAATTTTTTATTTTTATTTTTTATTTTTCTAAAAATAATAAACATTTTAAATCGGTATCGACCGATACGGCTGATACTGATATCAGTACCGATACGTATCGGTATTGGTACCCTCCGATACCGATGCCGACACCGGTACTACCATCCATGCATCAGATCCAGAAGATTTATGCCTTTGACACCATAAAACAAAAACTTGATACTTAGAAGCATGGTCCACTCATTTTGCCATGGATTTTGCTCCAATGCTCCCATGGGAATACTTGTCCCTCTCTCCCATCTCATTCCATTGCTGCTCCCACTCCCATTCTATGCCTCCAAGCCTTGTTCCCTTTCTCGTAGAGTGCTCAGTCAGGTAAACTCAGCTCCTCTTTCTCTTCAACCTTATGTGTATAAAACTTTCCTTATTAGCTTTGTCCTCAACCAATTAACTGTCACATTAGGGCCTCAATTTGTGCTTTTCTTTACCAGCCATAATGCAAAGAAGCACATAACTTCAGGCAACTTCCTTCAACACAGAAATTTCACCTTTACTTCCATTTGATTTCATTTGCAAGAATGTATTCCTTCATTAAACCTAAGTAATGTTCCTTTTTCTCTCATCAATAATTCCTGTGTAATATTACACCTTTTTAGTATTAACAGTATCCAATTCATTATCAGAATGTTATTCATTGTTTTGAGTTGCCTATCCACAATTAAAAGAAGTGGTTTCAAGGCTTTGTTATGGTATTAATACTAAGATATCCACAAGACCGGAAACCTGATGATTTTTGAAGGAGCGACACTAAGACACATACCAAAGACAAGAGAACAATGAGAACAACTAAAATGTTGCGGACAGAATCTAGCATTTATTTACACTGCTCAGTCAGAAGGAAAGTGCAAGTGAGAACATAGTCACACACGCTAAAAGATTATGAAATGAATGCAAACTTCATGTCTCAATTTAGGGACAGCCAACCAACACAAATGACAATCCTGGTGAACCCCAGCAAGAGCTGGATCCAGGCAAAATGTTCACATCAAAGGTCGCTTGTTCCTCTCATGCAATTCAAAGTAGGCACCGACACTGGCACCCCTCATTAACCCAGCGATTCACCACCAGAACGGTTTCACTTTACAACATTAAACCCTTTCATTTGCCGCTAAAACAAACTAACAACCCAAAAGCAGACTCGCATCTGCCAATCGGGTCATGAATTCTTGTTGTCCTAATTGTTCTATCAAACCTTCACATTCGCCTTTTTCCCATTACTGGACCATCAAATCTCCGCGAGGAGAATAGAAACAGATGCAGCCGTGAAGCGATTAATACCTTACGGTGATGGATTTGTACATCTGCTGGGCTTCGTAGAAATTTCCTGCATTGGCGTTCTTCTCCAACTTCGCGATGGTCTGACATATGAACAACAGCCAACGGATAGGGAGAGAAAAATGAGAACGGAGAATTGGAGTAAAAAAAAAACAGACGACAGCGAACTCTTCCCCGCGATAGTTTCTGTGCCTGCTTCTACGCAGAATTCTTGAGATGGGGAGAGAAATTAAAGCATTACCTCCTGCGGAGGGAGCAACACCCCTCGCTTGCTCCTCTCTCTCGACATCTTCTCGTCCTTCTGCACTCTTCTCTCCTCTCCTCTTCCTCGCTTTCTCCAAAAAAAAAATTAGGGCTCGCAGTTCGTGTCAGGGCCTTGAACCAGTCTCAACATTTCGGACCGAATCCACCGGTCAAATTTTATTACTGCGAAGACGTCGGGGGCGGGTATTTTTCTTAATTATATGTTGTTTGTTATGTATATGATGATAAAATTTTAATTAAATATTCTTAAATTAGGTTGGATCTGGTTATATTTTTCTTCGGCTCTTCCTCGAACGGTGCCATTGAATTGGTGCAGATTTGCTGGAGTAGATATAGTTTGGAACGAATTCTATGGCAGATCATAAATCCAAAAATGATGGTAAATAGTTATTTATATATTATAATAAGCAAAGTGCAACAATATTAAGATAGTTGGCAAGCATGAAATATTAGCATCAAAACTTTAATGAATCTGCGATGCTGGGAAATAATTATAAAAAGAAGTCTTATGCCAAGCTGCACACGTTTAAAATTGGTTTACAATTTGAATCCATAAATGATCGGGAATAAATACTAATCACGAAATTTTAATACTGCTGAATAGCATATATAATTGTATTGCATAATGTAAATATGACTTATTTATTACATGTGGATTGGAGCTGGCACCTACAAACATCCGTGGGTTTAGAAATTAGAGATTTAATTTGATCCATAATAACTTGCAAATTGGAATGAGTTTGAATTGGAATTATCCATAATCCAACTTGTAAGTAGTTCCAGTGAGGTCTTTTATCCCAAAGACATCAAATTTATATATTTGCAGCATAGATGGGACTTGGCAATTAAGTGAAGATTAACTTTATCTACTTCTCATGTGATATCTCTCTATATACAAATTATAAGCATAATATCATGTGATATCTCTCTATATACAAATTTTAAGTATAATATCATGTGATATCTCTCTATATACAAATTATAAGTATAATATATCTCCATATAAAATAAAAGAATAAAAATATCTCTCTCTCCATATAAAATAAAAGAATAAAAATATCTTTGCTATGTGCAAATTTGAGGATTTTAAGTTTTCCAAAAATATGTTCACTTATATGCCTTCAACTATGACAATGTTTACATCGTAGTTTTTCAGGGCATTTCCATCCGATCACATCGGAATGAGAATATCCTCATTTTATTAATTCTCAAAGCATTAGTGTTATGTAGACTCTCTCATTTGGTCATCTATCTAGACTTCATGGTCATATGAAACAAAGAAGTTGAAAGATATATGTTTCATTTTTCGATTTTTGCAATAAGTTAGAAATGACAAGTCTAATAGCATTTCAAGTGCATGTCGATTTATAAGAAGTCTTGGAAGTTCTGAAAAAACATATACTTTGATTTATGATAAGAAGACTTTTATTGCAGAAATTAGAAATGCAAGAAGTAACCTATCAAGCTGAATAATAAACTTCTCTCTTTTAAGTTTATTAGAACTCAAAGGACAAGCCTTCAAATAATGCTGCATGTGAACGTACAAGGCCATAAAGTTTTCATCATTTAAATCAATTAAACACAATTTTTACGTCTAAAACATCCAGCATTGCATTGGCATGCTTACCATCAAAGTGTACTTAAAAAAATTATACTTCTTGACCATGTGAAATAGAATAAAAAATTATAGTCTAGTAATATATGGCGTCCACATTTTTCAAGCTAACACTGAATGAGAAAAAATGTCCAATGTGACTTCTTCAACTGACATCAGGTTATCCCATTACTACTTTTTGGGATACAAAGAGAATCTAGCTATCACTTTTAACTCTTTAACCAAGGTTCATTTTATAAGCTAATTCCATGGATTCTCATAAAAGTGATCATTTTATAAGCTAATTCCATGGATCCTCATAAAAGTGATAATCATTGTTATGTTCTTCATTTTAATTAAAAGAAGTTGAAGTACAAAATTCCATCACACTATCTTTTAGATAATTTAATAGGACTATAATGTTAGTGCATTCCCCCACGCCCACTTATCTCAATTACTTACTAACATTTTTATATTACATAGAGGTTGTGTAATACTATGCACATGAATATTTTTTACGACATGACATTATCAAGAAAAACCTCTCTCTCTCTCTCTCTCTCTCTCTCTCTCTCTCTCTCTCTCTCTCTCTCTCTCTCTCTCTCTCTCTCTCTCAACCTTTGTATGTACCAACTTATATAGTGATGAAATGAATATAGTACCTTTCCTTCTTGTCTACGCTTGTTCTCATGTGAGTGGGGGTATATAAAGATTAAGAGATGCACATAAAATAATACAAAAATAGGTAAGTCCACCATGCCTATTCGTAGAATTTGATTTTTGATTGGACAATATAATTTTTTTTAAAAGGATAAAAAGCGTCACAATTTATTGAGCTGGTCTGTCAAAGACTTATCTTTTACTGTTTATCAAGACTTAATTTTTAATATTTTAAAAGTTTTAGATTATTTGATTGGAGATCATATCATATAAATATATAGAACATGATGAGACCAATCTTAATTTATTCTATGTGCACCGAATGCGAAGTAACAAGTATTTCCTTCGGAAGAAAGAGGTTCAAGAATCAAAATCTCCTGTGTATAGATGGCCTGCGATGAGAAGTGGCATTCGCTCGATGGGAATTTCTTCACGTACCATAACAAGTACCCCTCACTTACTAGGACTCTATGTTTTGTTGTGACATAGGCCCGTCATTGTATAATGTAATGTCTATTGTATCTATGCAAATGGATTTGCACATAAATGAAAGATTCAAATAATGTGCAGAAAATTAAAAATCTTTTCACAAGTAACCTCTATGCTTGACGAGGAGAGATTGGGTCCGACCCAATCATGCCCATCAAGTCTACGGGCGCAAAGGCCCACGGCCTTCCAAAGACGAGGCAAGGGGTCACGTGGTGCTCAGAGCTCTAGTTCCTCATGGCAGGACCGCATGATCCACCCCTTGCAACTACGGATGAGTCATGGCTTGCCCAATATCCCACGATCTTCTTAAATCAGGGAGAGACGATCGTGGGCAAATCACCCTTTGAAAGAAATTGTCTCCGGAACACCTCGAGGGGGGATGCTATATAATCATCGGATCCTCTCCGATGCAAGGTATATCTTTCTGAACACAAAAATTCCTAGCAAGATTTCATTTTCTAGCACCTAACTTAGGCATCGGAAGTTTTTACTCCCCATCATATTGGGAAGCCCCTTTTTAACACCTTTGTCCGTTCTCTTGCAGGTTCTATCATGAGTATTTCCATCAACAAATAAATTATATCGTGTAGCTAGGATCTTCGATCGGACAGTCGTCAAAGAACGACCAATTTCCGACCGCTACAACGTTGCTAGGCTAGGCGGTGTTTGATAGTACTCAAGTCTATTGTCTAAAGTCTCTTTTCCATATCTAACTTCTTATCTCAGTGAAAGGAAGGTTTTGAAAATTATTCAGATTTTATGTCATATTATGTTTGATAAACTTTCGATTCTCAAATCTGCATACCGACATTTTCTTTCCCCTCCGATGGTCAGATGATTTCTTCGTATGGACAAATCGGGAGTACGATCTTGCGTCTGAAAATAAATAACATGCCCCTGACTTAAAAATTAAGGGCAATTTAAGATATAAGATGGTGAATCAGATGTTGAATTAGACATTTAATCAAACAGTCTAAAACATGAAATATCTGACCGCTTCAAAAGATAGACATATATTAAGGATTATCAAACAGGGTCTTAGGCATACAAACCTATGCGATATATGTACGCGTTGTTCGGCGCAATTGATTCTGTGTTGGGCAATCTAACAAGACATTAGAACAACCCAACCCAGCTTCCGTGTGAAATTTATCTGTTTATTTGTTATTGCTTCTACTCGGCCCTACCCTACTGGTTTGTCTTCTTTCTCTCACATGCTAGCCATCTGTAGAATGGTATAATTTTGACTAGAGGTCACTTATAGTAGTTCTCGTTGTCTACTAGCTTTCTCCAACACTACTAACTTTCTCCAACACCTTTCAACGTTCAAACGCGTGTTAACGGTGAACGCCTTTTACATGAAGAACAGAAGAAGCTATGCGACAAGGCCCATGCCACTGGCTAGTCCCCTCTTTTCATGTTGTTTGCGCACGCCTTTGGCGGCTGAAGCGATGTGCTTTCCCGCAAAAAAAAAAATGAAAAAAAAAAGAATCAATGTGCTTTCACTGCATAAAAGCTCACAGAAGTGACATAGCTGTGTGAAATATAAGATCCAAGTATCCGTACAGACACACAAAATTGAAGCGGGAAAGTTTCAAAAATACAAGAAATATATAAATATGTTGATATGTATTTATATATAATCAAATATAATTATAAAATTTATTTAAAACAAAATTAATATTACCAGAGTATACTAATTGTCAGGATACAAAAAATTGCTATGAAAAAAATATCGGATGATTTATTTCAAAATTATAAGAAAAGAGAGAAAAATTATAGTGGATGAAATAATGTGGTTAAATACTGATGACTTATGTTGAGGAGGAGAGACATCCCTTGGAGTCACCAAGGGCCACTTACCAACCCTCAGGCCAACTTGCAGGATTAAAAAAAATTAACTGGGCAACAAGTAAATTAAAGAATGGAAGGAGGAACGCGAAGCGAAGGTAGAAAGAAGGGGACGAGGAGAGGCGAGAGCCAAAAGAAAAAGGACAACTTGAAGCGATATGAGGAACCACACCCCACACCGGACGCCAAGTTGCACTTCTTTTTTGCGACAAGTTGAGTTATCTAGGCGCCCAAGTTGCACTGCCCACTAGCTGGCGATTCCCTGTCACCATAAAGCACAGTAGTACGCTGCAACATGCATCTCCATACAACCCCCACACTAGCTAGGCCCACGGGCACCACCGGGATTTCCTAGACCAATTCAAAATTTAAACCCAAAACACTACGTAATCACAAGAGACCAAGTAAAGAAAGCTAAAAACCCGTCTTGGTTCCACGCAATATGCGTCATTTTGATTGGAAAACAGGAGAAGAATAAGAAAGAATAAAAGGAGAATAATCTTAATTTAACTTTGACAAGCAGAATGGCTTATACCGGTGTCGAATAATTTATTCGGAAAATAAGGAGAATAAACAATTGGACCATAGACCAAGAATTGTTTATCTTTCTTATTATGCCAGTAGATCCCACATAATTATCAAAACTAAGTACCCCTTATTTTAATATACGCTATTCCGGTATCGCGCCACTTTGATTAGAGAATATGAGAAGAATAAGGAAGAATAAAGGGAGAATAAACTTAATTTAGCTTTGACAAGCGGAATGGCTTATACCAATGCAAAGTAGTATAGGGAGAATAAGCAATTCGACCATAGACCTAAGAATTGTTTATCCTTCTTATTCCGCCAGTGAGTCCCACATAATTATCAAAACTAAGCACCCCTTATTCTAATATACGCTATTCCGGATAAGTAATTCCGGATTAACCTATTCTGCAATCAAACACAAAATTATCAAAACTAAGCACCTTTTATTCTAATATACGCTATTCCGGATAAGTAATTCCGGATTAACCTATTCTGCAATCAAATTGACGATAAATATACCCACTGGCAGAATAAGTCACTAATGACTATTTTTCTTTGGAAAAGAGAGGGATATATGGAATTGTAACACCCATCCGCATGCCATTGATTTTAATACTCCACAGGGGATCCATCACCTACCCAGAATGGTGCGTGTGGCGTAAATAAACAAGTCTGGGATGTTGGCAAATGTCCATAGAGAAAAGTAGCATTGCCACCGTAGCTGTCATCCTTGCCGTCATTTCCTTTAGATCTAATTGGCAGCGTTACCGCTGTGGCCACTGCCGACAGGGCCCCTCACCGGTGACCGTAGCTGGGATCTCCTATTGGGGAATGGGGATTGCATCCACCTTTTGGCCAACGAGGAAAGACGAAGAGGGCAGAGGGGAACAAGGGGGAGGGTTGAACACGAAATAAGCATAAAAGAAAAGGGTGTACGGAACGCCAACTCAGCATCCTCTCTAACACCGCGTCCGCTTCTGTACAGTAACAGTTGGCGAATCAGCTGAGCAATTTCACTGGTTTCACAATATCACATATGACCTCCTTTTGGGAGGTTTAGGAGTGCAGTTAGTTAAGAGTCTAAAGAATTTTCTACTGTTCGATTAAAATATGCCGTAGAATAATTTCTTCTGATTTGTGACATTATTTTCTCATAGACTCACTTGAATTCAAAATTATGACCAAAATTTAAATGAAATTATCCGTGAGCCTGTACCATATAAAAAAAAAATGAACAGTCGGGCGTGAGCAATTTCCTCTTGCTTTCTTGGCTTATGTTCCCCACATTTCCAGCATCACAAATGCAAATATGCACATGTAACGTACAAGGCCACAGTTCCCCAATGTTACAGCCGTAAATATTAATCTAGAAAATTGAGAAAAGCGGGAGTACAGGTAAAAATGCGCGACATTGAGGAGAGAGATTATTTCATATTACGCAAAGTTTCCTCTCTGATTTCTCTCGTCAAGTGGCAGGGCAGATTAATAGAGAAGATGGGAACGGAACCCGGAAACCGAAAAAAGAGTAAAAAAAGGAACAGGTGGGTGTGGGAGAGATGACCCAGGTGGTTGGGGGGTATTTACGAAAAGGCCCTCCCGCTCCTGGCGAGAGTCTCGGCGGTGTGGGCCAGCGAGTGCAAGTTGCACTTGACGATGGTGTCCACGAACACGCAAGTGTCCTCGCGCGTGTTTCCCGGCGGCACGTCTACCACGTACGACTCCACCACCACCGTGCCGGAGCCGTCCGCCGCGGGGTGCAGCGTCGTCACCGACCGGTAGTTGGCCAGGCGGTGCTCCCCGCCCACGACGCGGAAGCTCAGCACGTGCTGCTCGTCGTCCAGGATCTCCAGCCGCTCCCTGCTGGTCGCCGCCGGCAGCCCCGATACGACCTGCACCTCCCGGAGGGTCCCCACGTTGCCGTCCCCCACGATGACGTGGCAGCTCTTCACGAAGTGCTTGTAGGCCTGCGGCTTGTCGAAGCGCCGGACCACCGACCACACGGTCGGCAAGGGGGCGGCGATCCGCTGGATGACGGCGGAGCAGCACTGGAGCGGCCCCACCGCGTGCTCGTGGTGCCGCGCCACGGCCTCGGGCACCTGGTGGGCCGTGCACAGCGCCAGCCCCCCGCCGCCGCCCCCAGCGGGCTTCACGTTGGCGGCCGCGATGGCCGCGGCGGCGCAGGTCGTGGTGGCCTGGTGGGCGATCCCCGCGGTGTTGGCGCTGGGGATTCGGTGCTGGAGCGAAGACTTAAAAGGCGTGTAGGGCATTGTTGACATCCACTGGCGCTGCTCCCTTCCCTTCCCCCTCTTCAGCTCTTCTCCTCGCGTTTCTGATAGCTATGGAGGGGGTTTAGTTGGTGGATTGGGCAAAGGCCGATGTGTTTTTGGTGGTTTCTGCTCGTAGATGTAGGGGCTTGCCGGGGAAAGAAACCAAGGGAGCGGAAGGACACAGTGGGGGGCTCCCTTTTGCCTTTGCCCTTCACAATTGCGGGGTTGCAGCTACTTGGGCGCCCGAGTTGGAGGTTCTGAGGGGGTCTGAGGGGGGAGTTATGGGCTACGCTGCTGAGGCAGGTTGGATTGTGGGCGCGCTAATTAAAAGAGGAAAAAAAAAAAAGGAAAACTTCACCTTGTTGGTGGATGATTTACCTGATCGCCCAGATCAGGTGTGGATGATTCCCTCCATTACCGTGTCGTCCAGAGTGATCCCGGAGCGGGTCCTAAGATTATTACTATCTTTATCACGACTCATCCTTCGTAATCCATTTAATTGGTCGATGGGCGTTTGGAGGTGAACCACAGATCTGAGATCGGACGGCAGCAAGTGGGCGGTGGGCCGTCGCCCCACGTTTGTTTCTAACCGGTGCTTTTGACGAGGGACATCCCTAGTTGCAGGCTCAGGCCATGGGCTTTATCATAGATAAACTTGTAGGTATTAGGGGGCAGGGATTTTGCAAGCTTAAATAAGGCTGCAATTGTGCATGCAAGTAGGATGTGTACAGCGGAAAGTTACTGACAGGGGATCACACTTGGCGGATAGTTTAGGCGCCAACTTGGGGGAGATCTCACAGGCCAACACGGCCTGCCCGTGGATAAGCACTGCTGCCTGCGCCTGCGCGGGGGGGACAAGTGGATAGTGGCGTGCCGGGCCCTCTTGCAAGTTGCAATTTGCATGGGCGGGGGGTGTTTCCGTAAATCCCTCCGCAATATGGGTATTCACTATTTGTTCACTGTTTGATTCAAATAGAAAAATTAAATAAAATCGACTCATTTGATTTGATTTGATTCGGTATAAAGTCTAAAAAATTGTGATTTAGATTGAAATCAAATTGAATAAAAAATAATTAATTTGATTTTTACTCTTTGTAAACCAAATCAAACTGAAAAAATCAAATTACTTATAAGAGCATAAATTTAGTATAAATATTTAATAGTTCTTGCATATATTAAACTAAAATTATTAAGTATAGTGAAGTAGTATGATCTTTTCTAAATTAAGACCATCTTCCTCTATTCATATGTAAAATGTAATATAATTTTTTTTAAAATTAAAGTGTAAAGAATAATATGACCCCTTATTTTAAAAAAATTTAGTATGATTTCACAGTCAGTAATATCTTCACCATTGAGAATAACGTATATTTAATTTTTTTCATCATTATACATCTAAACCATCTATTAAAAACTAATTAGGATAAGTAAATAGTATATTTAAAATTTGTTTATAAAAATTATTTGCTTATTATATAATTTATTAAATTGTTGAAGGTTTATTTGAGAGATAATGTTTCATTATGGTGGCCAAACCAAATTAAGCCGAAAGTTTCCAAAGTGTTTGGTTTGGTTTTAAGAGTTTTTCTTTATTTGATTTGGGTTCTCTACAATTTCTCTAAAACTAAATCAAATCAAATTGTGAACACCTTGAACACCCCTAGCAACACGACGGAGTTGCTGTATAATTTCGAGTCAAATATATATGCTGGTCTATTTTTGTTTGGGATTTTTATGTGTATAATCTTCTAGACTATCATATTTCTATTTATACATTTTTTATTCTCACATATTGTTATAAATATTACCCAAATTGCCAAATGTATTAAAATATTTTAATATTTTTTTTATGTATCTTTAAATTTACTAACGTGCGTATGTCTAATCTTACTGAAATTTACAAAAGCTTTCAGACGTATTACGTTGATGTTTACTGCATTTTTGACAGAAAGATAGGGTTGAATGTCAAAGGATCTTTATAATTTATAATAATATGTCGCAACAAAAAATATACATATAAAATACAATAATTCATAAAGGTATATATGCAATAGTCGTGGGTCCTCTGCTTAGGTGGACCGCAGGTGGGGAGTGTTTATCCCATAATAAATGGCGCAACTCTAATTTTGTTCGTGGGCACGACAAATAGTATATGTCATGCTAGTAAAAGTATTTGTCACATCTATATACATATGTCATGTCTAGAATTTTGTACATATATTTAATACTTGTCTGGTTCGCCGGTAAAAAAGAGTTGTGACACCTATATATGTGAACCAAAGGTATCTTGCATTAATTGCAAGATGACTAGGCTTAATTTTCCAACGCCAGTTTGGTTTGAGAATTAGAAGTTTAAAAGTTAATATCAAGAGAATCTTCTCATCCTTTCATTATGAAATTCATTATAAAAGAAGAATTTTAAGAGTTAAAAATCGCTGTAGAAGATGTCGCACATGACAGATCTAAGTATAATAAGAAATTAAAAGTTAATATTTTGCTTGAATATGAGAAGAACAATACCTTCACGTTATGTAATAGTATAGGGAGTTTCATGTTAGGAGTCAATTGGTTTGACATAAAATACTATAAAATATTAATTTAAAATTGTTATATTTAAAATTGCTGAAAATAAATTTTTTTCTTTGGAAAATTTGTCAATTTTAAAACCTTTCATTTTGATTTTTGGTAGTTTTAGATCGAAAACTAAAATTAACTAGAAAGATTATCATATAAGTTAATAGATTTCAAAATTTAACAATTTACTATGCTCTAAACATACAAAAAATATTGTAAAATAATTTACATTAAGGGCTCATTTGGTGGGTCCTAGAATGTCGTAAAATCTCAGTTTTGAAACTCATCAATTTTAAAACTAATGAAAATAAAATTTTTGATTTTAAAATTATCGATTTTGATTTATGGTGATTTAAAATTTAAAATCAAAATTGATTAAAAAGGAAGATTTTAAGAGTCAATTGATTTTGAAATATGATAATTTGTGATGTATCAAACGTATAAAAATACAATAACATAATTTACAGTACTCTTATACAAAAAGATACTGTTTTATAATTATTTATGATGTTTTGCGATATTTTACGATGAATTAACTACTCCTAATAATCTAAGTAAAAAACATCATTCTATATTTTATGGCAACCGATGGCGCAAATTTGTGGGTTCGGGGTTTTCTTGGGATTGGAGGGTAGATAAAATGGGATGACTGCATCACCGCCTTGTTGAGTGCATACTGCGCGGAAATTTCAATGTCACGCGGATCGAAATCTTGCACTGCAGGACACACAGAGTCTGGCCTTTTTTTAGCAATAGAAGGTCGCTCATTCGACCACTAGTATGATACATAAATTTGATGGAGTAATACTTACTTGTAATGTCATGTATTAGCACAACAATCATTCGATTCAATAACATCGGATGATTGTTGAGTAGTTTGTTTTTTTTTTATTATTATCTTTTGTTTAGATTTTAATTTTTTTTTAGAACGTCTGATTAAGAATCGGACGGTACAATACAGTTGTTCGGGTTGGCTCTGACAAGATTGTATAATTTTTAATTTTTAATTTTTTACATGTAAATCAAGGTTTATGTCAATTTTTTTTAAATAAAATATACAGTCGAGTGGGAGTCGACCTAAACAACCTGTGTGCACTGTCCGACTCCCCACTAAATTTAGACCGGCTGTTATGACAAATATTACTCAAGTTGGTGACATTTTTTACACAGGGAACGGAACAAACATGCCCTTCCATAATGAGTATCCTACAGCAAGTCGTACATATCACCATATCCTCCCATACACGGGACCATGCCTCAACTTTTTTACCAATATATGACCTTGAATCAAATAAATAAAAGAAGATAAAACGTATAGAGATCAAAGTCAGCTGATGGTCTTAGAGAAGATAGTTGGAGATAAAACTTGTCCAAAAGGAACAACTGCTCCAAAAATGATCTAAACATATCACTAGTGTTGAAAAGGTACAAAGCATGTTGATTAGGTGCATATAATTGAGTCTCAATAACATCGAAGAAGAACTCATGAAAGCTGTCCTTGTAAGGTAGACCATAAAAAATGAAGTCCTCCATATGACAAGAACGTTGTGAAAAGTTATTGATCAACAGAAGACCATAATAGATCTAGCATACAACTAGACCGAACAAGAAAGAAATGACGTAGAAGCAAGATGACAGTTGGGTTCGAAAGGGGAGGCCAAAAGGAACTAAGTAATATGGGTGGGGTTTGAACTTGAGATGAATTTATGAAGAAATTCGAGTGAAGTTGAAGAAGATCAAAATAAATAGCAAAAAACTTACGAAAGTAAATACTAACAGAAGATAGAGAACAAAATCAAGAAACTGAAAGACTTAACTGGTCATAACCTCTTCAAAGAGAGAAAAGACACTCAAAAGAGAGATGCAGGGGAAAGGAGATCCCTTAAAGGGAAACACCTCCTTTCAAAAAGAAAACACCAGAAGAGGGGCTTAGCAGGGACGGTGCAGATAGGAGACGGTCAAAACATCACATCGGCACAGCCGAGGACTAATCACGACATACGTCCTCCAAGGGAAATATTCCTCTCAAACAGGTGCCACTGACCGGTGGATCTAAATCTGACGGCTTTTAAATTATGTCTTTAAAGAACATTTAAAGTTGCATCTTCTTCCTAAACCGTCACCCTCAGGGTGCCAAAGACGCGCAATACCCGTTAGATATTGCTGGCCGTTAATGAAAACATAGGAAATCAGTCCTCATATATATATATATAGATAATTATCCATTTTCTTATCATATATTTTCATTAACACAATTATAAACTTTCCTTGTTAGTCAAATGACACAATAAGCTTGGTATTGTATGACCCCCGATCGCCCCAACTAGAGGGTTCAAGTATGAGTTGTATCAATATTTCTCTATGAGAGAGAGAGAGAGAGAATTTTTGTGCAAGTCACGCGTATTTTGCAATTATATGGATGAGCTTATGAATTGAAATTATTATTGGAGAAATAATCACGTAGATTGTCCATCAAAAATTAAATTTCCATGTGGAAAGTGGTTTGGGAAAGTGATTTGAAATTATTATTGGAGAAATAATCAAGCTTTATTAATGTACAATACACTAATCTTTCAACTTCTTTTGTTCGGACTAAAGTGAAGCACTCAAATCCAAACCAAGATATGTTATCTTGCTAAAGAATTTGTTGCTTTGATTTTTGATAAAGATAATTGAAAGAGAAAATTTTCGCTTGGCTCAAGAGCACGATTGGGCCGGCGCACTAACCTTTCTCCCCTCAAATCCACAAGCCCCTTGAATGTTGCGGTCCGCGAAGGCCCAACCCAGGGCAAGAAGCTTCAAAAGAAACTTGAATGAAGATTAGAGCCCAACAGGACTTTCCCTCCATGAAGGAACCAAGAACCCTATTCCGACCAAAATCAGAGACCGAGGCCCACAGACCATTCGGACTCGAAAATGGAATTGAGTCTGAGAGTCCGTCTGCGACATGTTCCCCAATCATGACCTACCTTTCCGATGGATCCGACTATTATATAATGACCCATGGTTCAACCAATACAGGTACGCTCCTTGGAGACTAAGCTACCTCGGCTTTTCTCAAAATCTCTAGTATTCTGACTTAGGTATCGGAGGGGAATCCCCCGGACCACTGTTGGAGGCCCTCTAACAGTATTCTCTTTTGCAGGAGATCGCTGGACGACATCCCTTTGATCGGAGATGGAGGGTCCTGATCGTGGTGGATGAGATTTCAGCTCATTATCTTTTCGCGCTATCTGTGGAAAACGACCATAAAAGACCATGGCCACAAAAGATCATAGACAGACCCCCAACCAGGGAGGGTACTACTAGCATGACCCGAGTAAGAAGAACACCTACGCGATCTATGAAGGTAACAATAAGAGGAAATATACATGTACCTCTGGAACTCAAAGTCCCGACCAAAAGAGTAGGAGGCAGCCTCCCAGCACTCGACGGACGATAACGTTCTTTGATGAGGACCTCAAAGGTATAGTCCTCCCCCACAATGATGCATTAGTAATCGAAGTTGACATTGTAGGACCTCGAGCAAAAATGGTCCTTGTCAACATCAGAAGTCCTGTAAACATCTTTTTTCTTGATAGCTTCCGATAATTTGACCAAACTAGCAGACAAAGGAAGGGCTACCGATTAACAAGAAACCACGCAACTCTCTCGATGACGGTAGGTTTTCCCCCTTAACATCCACTCGAAAGGTCACGTTCAAAATAGTGGACACCCCCTTGCCTTATGATGCCATCCTGGGAAGAGAATCTCTGGGGCAATTTAGGGTCGTCCCCTCCAATATGCATAAAAAGCTAAAATTCATGACCGAGGACGCGATCAGAGAAGTCGGTGGAAGCCTGCCGAGGAGCTTTACACTATCTCCGGACCATGCCCTTTCACGATGTGGGGCATCAATATTTTCGGGCCTTTCCCTAAGACTACGACGTAAAGGCAATTTGTTATAGGCACCATTGACTACTTCACATGGTGACCGGAGGCTGAGGCCACGACGAATATCAGGGAAGATACTATCTGGAACTTCTTTCTTTCACATGTAATATGTAGATTTGGAGTACCTTGTGTGCTTGTCTTCGACAATGGACGGCAGTTCACTAGCCAGTGGTTCGTTGACTAATGCCGACATTTCAATATTCGACATCAATTTTCCTCGGTAGCCCATCGTCAGGCCAACAGATTGCTAGAAAATGCCAACAAAGCCATAATGAGAGGTATAAAGACACGTCCACAAGGCGAGCAAAACTGGCTTGACCAACTCCCAAAGGTGCTTTGGTCTTTTCGAACCACCACCAAGACAACGACTAGAGAAATCCCATACCACCTCGCTTATGGAACAGACGCTATAATCCCGCTCACAATCTAAGTCCAAGAGTTCGACGAAGAGGCAAATAGCCAGAAGTTGAGAGAAAATCTAGATCTTATGGATGAAGCCAAAGAAGAAGCCAGGATGCACATGGTCAACTACCAGCGCATTGTTGCCCAGCTCTACAACAAGAAAGTCCCATCAAAGAACTTCCAAACAGGAGACCTGGTGATGCGGAGCATGTACGCCTCCCGACCGCTTGAAGCCGGGTGAAAAACTAGCTCTAAACTAGAAGGGGCCGTGGTCGTCAAGAATTATGACAACGGAGCATATTGTCTTGTACGCACCGACGACCGCTTGCTTGATAACCAATGGAACGTAGAGCATCTGCGCCCCTTTTTCCAATAAATTTTATGATAAGTTTGCTTAAATGAATTTATTCTTTGATTACATGGCATGTGTTAATCTTTGACAATGTCGGCAACGATTGGTGATACCCCTGCCGAGCGGAGACTCTCCACTTTCATATAGGACTAAACTCAATAGACGACACCCTTACTGGGCCTCGCCTTTCAGGGAAGAAGCTCTCCACCCTTATATGAGACTAAACTTGATTGACGACACCCTTACTGATCCTCGCGTCACAGGGAATGGGCTCCCCACTCTCAGATGGGACTAAACTAGATCGACAACACCCCTATCGAGCCTAGCCTTGCCGGGAAGGAGCTCCCTACCCTCAGATAGGACTAAACTCGATCGACGATACCCCTGCCAAATCTGATCTTGCATGGAAGGGGCACCTTACCCTCATATAGGATTAGACTCGATCGACGATATCCCTGCCAAGCCTCGCCTCGCAGGAAAGGGGCTCCCCACCCTCAGATGATTTTAACTCAATTTACGATACCCCTACCGAGTCTCGCCTTATATGGAAGGGGCCCCCACCCTTAGATGGGATTAAACTCGATCCGCGATACTCTTGCCTTGTCGAGCCTTGCCTCGCATGGAAGGGGCTCTATACCCTCAGATGGGACTAACTCGATCGATGATTCCCCTACCAAGCCTCATCTCGTAGTGAAGGGGCTCCCCACCCTCAGACGAGACTAAACTCGATCGGCGATATCCCTACCGAGCCTTGTCTCGCAGGAAAGGGGCTTCCCACCCTCAAATGGGACTAAACTCGATCGGCGATATCCCTCTTGAGCCTCACCTTAAAGGGAAGGAACTCTCCACCCTCAAATAGGACTAAACTCGATTGGTGATACTCTTGCTGAGTCTCACCTCGCAGGGAAGGGCTCTCCACCCTTAGATGAGACTAAATTCGAGTTGCGATATGCTTGTCGAGCCACGTCTCATAGGGAAGGGACTCCCCACCCTTAGATGGGACTAAACTCGATCTGTAATACTCCTGCCAAGCCTTGCCTCGCATGTAAGGGACTCCCCACCCTCAGACGGGATTAAACTCGATCGGCGACACCTCTACCGAGCCTCGTCTTGCAGGGAAGGAGATCTCCACCCTCACATGGAACTAAATTCGATCGGCGATACCTCTGCCTCACCTCACGTCGCCTTGTCAGGAAGGGACTCCCCATCCTCAGATAGGACTAAACTCGATTGGCGATACCCTTGCCAAGCCTCGCCTTACTGGAAAAGGGCTTCCCACCCTCAGATGGGACTAAACTTGATCGATGATACTCTTGTCGAGCCTTGCCTAGCCTCGTAGGGAATGGACTCCCACCCTCATACGAGACTAAACTTGATTGGCAACACCCCTATCGAGCCTCGCCTAACATGGAATGGACTCCCCACCCTCAGATGAGGTTAAACTCGATTGACAATATCTCTGTCGAGCCTCGTCTTGTAAGGAAGGGGCTTCCCACCTCATATGGGACTAAACTCGATCTACGTAAGGAAGGAACTTTCTACCATCAGATTGGATTAAATCCAAACGGCGCCATACCCTATATAAAATCTCTCGTTCAAACATAATAGTATCATCACATCGGTCACGCGCATGAACCCAACCTAACTTGCCGACACAACTTAGCTTGTCTGGTTCGGGGGACAAGGGGGAATGTATGCATTACACAAAGGTAATAAATCTTCTATACACATTTCTATAATACTTGTATTGATCTTCATGCACAAAACAACAATATTAGCACCTAAAGAGGTCGACGCAGAAGTCCAGGCCAAAACGGATTAGAGACAGGATGGACCGTAAAACTGGGAAAACTTCTAGATTTGACTACCATTGAAAATCAGGCCCCCTTACAGTTTCGCCGCTAGTGGTGACTTCCCTAGCTTCCACCGTCGCGGCCCATAGGCAGGGCACACCCCGCCCATAAAGCAGCAACCCCCTCCCCACCCGCTCGGGAGGTGGCCTTCAAGTCAGACGTAAGCAGAAGACGCTGGTAAGAAGCGGAGGCCCTATCAATGGTGCCTAGCGCCCGCCAACCACTGGCCGGGGGGCAGCACCACGACATATCAACGACATCCCTAGCTCCGTCAACAGGCCGCCAGATCGACCCCGCCATCCAAAAGGAATCGCCAACAGCTTCATACAAGAAGAGGTCCCCCGAGCCCCCTGAGGTCGAGGGCAGCATGATTCTGACGGACCGGCCCAAAACAGCTCGCCCGAAAACGCTAAAGGGAATCTAAGGTTGAACACTGGCCTGAAGGTCCAAGAAGAATGAGCCCATAATGCAAATGAATGGGACGACGATAGCAAACCCCTCTCGCTGGGGCTGCATAAGGAGGACCTCGGGAAGAAGATCATGCGATTTCCCCAAGCCGAAAGAAGAAAAACTCTACCACTGGGCCTTGGTGACCACCAGACCAGTGTCAGGAGATCCTGCCGAGCCTTGCCCCCCAAGGAAGATATGCTTCCACGTCCATCGAGCCTCCTCTTAAAGGAAGAAGACTCCACCCCCAAAGGTGGTATTCCCCAGAACACGGGAGACGAGACTCTTTCATGCCCTCGAATGAGGGGCATGGTGGTGGGCCCTCCTTTTAAGGAGAAAACTTGCCCTCCTCGAGGAGGATCCAAAGAGACCACTTAGAGATTCGTCCTACCCAGGCGATCACAGGTGACGGATGTAGGTGCTGAAAATTTGCTCGTGTGATTAATGTGAAGAACTATGTTGTTTAGGGTAAATTAACCTATTAAAAAAAATGCAACTAAGGTGCTTGTGATCGCCAGAAACTTTTAACTAAAAAGCTTCAAAAGAGTTTGATCGCCTACCTGTTTAAACGCGGAAGAATGAATCCTTGGTTCCCCTCCTTCAGCCGGCTGAAGAA
This sequence comes from Zantedeschia hybrid cultivar, assembly GCA_030544215.1. Lineage (NCBI taxonomy): Eukaryota > Viridiplantae > Streptophyta > Magnoliopsida > Alismatales > Araceae > Zantedeschia > Zantedeschia hybrid cultivar. Next base: position 12,014,151 of record JARZZO010000005.1, read on the forward strand.
AGAGAGCCTCTTTGTTCTTTTGTTCTTGCTGTTGAATGTTGAGGATCGTCCAGAAGTTCTCCTGGCTTCGTGCTTGATTTCCCTCTCTTTGATTTTTGTTGTTCAGTTGTTGAATGTAGCAGAGATAGAAACAGAAACAATAAAGAAGAAATAGTGATGAGAATCTAAATAGAAATAATATCAAAGCTAACCATGATTATAAACATGTATAAACAGCAACTCACTTGTTTTAAATGGCTTTGAAACCTCTTTAGAACAGATGGTTTTGGAAAATTAATGAGGTGGTGTGTGTTGCATGCAGTGAATATGAGAGAATGAAACTAAAGAATGTAAATGAAATTCAGATATGAAAAACTTATGTCCAGTTGGAGAAGCCTTGAAGGATGAAGATCTTGAAGAAGGATGCCGTCTTCTGGAAATGGCAGCGCTCCGGCGTTCCGACGTGGTTGCTCCGATCTTCAAATCACTATAACGCTGAGGCTCAATAATTCTCTCTCTCTTTTTTTTTTCTTTTTTTTTAAGTCCTTGATAGGCAAGGTATTTATAGGCATTTTCTGCGTTCGCGATTAACATAGAAAAATCTAGGATTTATCTACCTTAATCGACAGATAATTACTGATTAATTCATCTTTATCTGTAATTATCTAAAACGCGTCCACCTTCGCTGACGCCTTTCAGATTAATTAAGATAAGGATAAATATCCGGGAAAACTTATCTTTATCTTTATTAGCTAAAACGCGTCCACGTGTGTAGACGTCTTTTACTCTAATTAAGATAAGGATAAACATCCGGAAGAGAAGTTAAAATAGCTTAGGAAACCTAAATCGCGTCGACCTCCAAAGACGCCTTTTAGCCAATAAATCAATTAATTAAAATTCAAATTTAAACGTTAAAATAGGAATAAACTCTAAATGGCGTCCACATGGGTCGACGCCTTTTAGGATTCTTCATATTTTAACTGAAATTTGAGCTAAAATCAATTCAATTGATTAACTTAAACATGTCTGTTTGACCCGACACTCAAAAATATTAATAAAAATTAATTAATGATTAATTATCAGACCATTATGAGGCATTATTATATGATATGAAATTTACTCGAAATGACGTCAAAATTAGCGTGTCTACAGCTGCCTCACCTTGGCATCGTCTTTGCAAGGGAGTGAAATAGAATGGAATGTACTGAAAAGGTGATGCCAAGGTGTGATGAGACACGCTCTTTAACATCATATGATTGGAATTTTTCTCGAAATCATCAATGAAGATAGCTCAAGGAAATCAATGGAATCAATCCTGTCTGGATGAGGTAGACAAGGAAATAAAATAAGGTCGATCAACCTCCTCGGAGTGGGAAGTACCCCAGGTCATAGACACTGTAGGTTTCATCATGGGGAGCGTTTGCCAGCCAATGTGGACGTGCTGCAGCCATGATGGATCTTAAAAGAAAACAAGAAATATTGGATAAAGAATCCAATCAAGGATAAAATTCCAATGATATCTTCAAGCGAACCTCAAAGATTATCAAGATACTCAATTCAGAATGGAATATTTCATATCATGTTTGAGTTATTTGATTAATGGTCTGAAACTTAATCAGTAATTAATCCTTATCACAATGATTTCAAAGTCCTACATGATGCATGCTGGGCTAAAAGAAAAATATAAAGTCAAATAAAATATAAATTAATCAAGGATAATATTGTTAAATTGTCATTAATGAGTCAAGATACCAATTCTTGCAATCCAATGCTAAGCCGAAGCTCGTTTATCCACGCACCGTTTCACAAAAGTGGAACCATCGTCCTCACTGATTAACAATCCAACGGCCTATCCGTGCGATTAAGAATTCTCTGGAATTATCACTGTTTTTGTTGTAGAGGAACTCAAATTCCAGTTTTATCAAAACTACAAGGTCCTTGATATACTCTAATAAATATTTATTATATAGTAATGCGAATGCAAAATAATTACATGAAAGTAATACAAGGGTAAAAATAACCGTCTTTTTAGCCACGGTCAAGACTTCTACAGTAAGATCTTCTTGACGTTTTCCAGCTTTACTCAGGTTTTCTTGAATTTTCTGCAATCAAAATTGTTAGTAATTCCAATAAAATATTCAATTTAAACATCAAAACCCATAGAATTTCGGATAAATCACATAAAGATCTGAAACGCGTCGTGTCGTGCAGACGCCTTTTAACTTTGAAACGCGTCGCTTATCCTCGACGCCTTTTACTCACAGAAACAGGTTTCTGCCTGTCTTTGTGTCCTGTATACAACTTAAACAAACATGTTAAGTATCTGTTTAGGCTTAGCCCCTTGCCTGGTTAAGTAACCGACTACTTGATCCTATCCTTGGTAAAATGGTCAAGGGGCATATCCTTTATTAACAAAGGTAATGAAAATAATCAAACTTAAGCAAATTGCAACATACAAGCAAACGGATGCTCACTGAAAAAAAAAAAAAAAAAATGAAACATACTAAATGCAACAAGCAGATGCTAATTGAAATATTTTTGTGGTTTTGAAATATTCATTTTTGTTTGGGGTTTTGAAATATATGTTTTTTTTTTAATTTTGACATATGTATTTTTTTTTGAATTTTGATATATGTATTTTTTTTTGGGTTTTTTTTTTTTTTTTTTTTTTTGACTTATGTATTTTTTTTGGATTTTGACTAAAAGATCAGCATGGTACTCAGATCAAAAGATCATATTCATTTATTAACTTAATTTCCAAATTGTTCTTCAACAACTTAAGTTAAACCCATCGTGTTTGAATTTGTGTTTCCATTCGTGATCCCATTTGATGATTTGACCCTTAGTCAATCTAAGCCATTCCTTAAGTTTGGAGTACATTTCTTTAGAAAGAAAAAATGAATAAGTTTAGAAAGCCCATGAGAAGGTTCCGGAGACTTAAAAAGATGTCCCTTTCCTACCCTAATATCCGTTGGGGTTCGGTCATTTCTTTCTGGGGTATTTATCGACCTTGCGTTCCCTTTCATTTCATTTCATGGCCTTCATGTAACGTTTGTAATGTAATGGCCTTTCGATTTGACATTTGGCTTTTGCCTTGCTTTTTCTTTTCTTCCTTTCTTTTCTATTCTTCTCTTCTGGACGGATCTCCCCCATTTTTTTATGACGGCCTCCTACTAAGATGGCGGGTATTCTTGGTAGTCTATTCTAAGTCTCGTTCCGACATCATGGGCCGAATTTAAAACAGAATTTTGTTTCAAAAAATGAATGATTTGGACTTCGCACTTGTGGTCAAGCTTTCGATATTCTTTAGGACTTGTCATATCTTGTTACTCACGAATCAAACGTGTCAGTGTGTGCAGTAATGGGCTTGAAATTAAGTTATTCAGACTGATAAGGAAATTTGAGTTTATAAACTTTCTGATTCCACTGGTCTTTGTACCATACTGATCGACTCTTTAACCTAAGGGTAGTATTTCTTAAGATGTAAACCATTCCAGGGATGTTTTAGCTCTTCTCCTTCTGCATTAACAAGACGATAAGCATTACCAGGAAAAGCGTGAGATACAACATAAGGTCCTTCCCAGTTGGGTTGGAGCTTAGAACGCGGACCACCAGGTTTTATAAAAATTCTTTTGACAACCATTTCACCGACTTTGAACTTACGTTCAATGACTTTCTTTGGATAAAAACGTGCTAGTCTATTTTGATAAACTTTTGCATGATTAGCAGCTGACCATCTTTTCTCGTCTAAAAGTTCCAATTGAGCAAGGAGTGCTGAACGATGTTCATCAATAGAAAGTTCCTTATTCAATTGTACTCTTAATGACGGTATAAGGATTTCATATGGAACTACCGCCTCCATTCCAAATGTTAAGGAATAAGGAGTTTGTCCAGTAGGCGTGCGGATTGAAGTTCGGTAGGCCCATAAAGTCTCAACCAATTTTTCTGGCCAATCTGTGAATTTGTTAGATTTACACGTCTTTTTGATAATTTTTATCAAAGTCTTATTTGTTGCCTCTGCTTGGCCATTGTCTTGCGGATAATAAGGAGACGAATGATGCAATGCAATTTTATACCTGTTACAGAGATCCTTCAATTCCTGTGACACGAACTGCGATCCGTTGTCGGTGACGATGGTGCTTGGAATTCCAAATCGGGTGATGATGTTCTTCATGATGAACTTGCAGACGGTTGATGCTTTGATCTCCACGTACGCTTCAGCTTCTACCCACTTGGTGAAGTATTCCGTTGCCGTGAGAATGAAAGATTTTTGCTTGATGCCGGAATCTGGATTACCAAGAGGTCCAATAATGTCGAAAGCCCACATGGAGAAAGGCCATGGGGAAGAAACAGGATGGAGTGAAGATGCAGGAGAATGAATTTTGTCGGCATGAAGTTGACACTTAGCACACCTACGAACATATCCTACGCAGTCTTCTTCCATGGTTGGCCAATAAAATCCTTGTCTAAGGATCTTCTTTGCTAGCATCTGTCCATTGACATGGCCACCACAAACTCCACTATGAGCTCCTTCCATAACCTTCCAAAGCTCATCTTCGTCTAGACATCTCAGAAGAACTCCATCAAAACCTCTCTTATATAATGCTCCCCCAACTAGGGTGTATCGTTGAGAAACTCTCCTGATAGCTCTTTTCTCCTCAGTTGTAGCTTCTTCAGGATACGATTGATCTTCACAATATTTTGCAATTTCATAATACCATGGCTTCTGTTCATCATCCATCTCTTCTAACAGCTCCATTAACATGATTTCTCTTTTCTCAATGATATCTCCGTCTCTGACTTTCTTCAGCAACTTCTCCTTAGTTCTAAGGAATGAAGGATCTTTCATGGCGGGTGAAAGACGCCTATGAACTATGATTGATTCAGATTGTTTGCTGATTGGAAAATCAAGAGAAGATGCAAGTGAAGCTAGAGCGTCAGCTAAGATGTTCTGATTCCTAGGGACATGGACAAAGATCAATTTCGTGAAAAGCTTTGAATAAGCAGAAGTCAGTTCTTGATAAGGCTTGAGTTTGGGATTGAGAGTTCGATACTTGGTCAACACTTGGCGAAGAATCAGTTGGCTATCACCGACGATCCTGAGTTTGGTAGCACCATGGAAATGAGCAGCCTCGAGACCAGCAAGGAGTGCCTCGTATTCAGCTATATTGTTTGTGACTGGAAAATCAAGCTGAAAGGCTTGTGGAATGGTGATACCTTCAGGTGATAACAGAACGATACCGATCCCTTTTCCATGAGAATTCAGAGCTCCGTCAAAATGCAGAGTCCACATATCATCTCTGATTTGATTTACGGGCATCAGTTCCTCATCCGGAAACTCTGATCGCACTGGATCAAATCGAGGAAGGGGATGATGAGCTAGATGTTCTGCTATGGCATAGCCCTTGATCGCTTTCTGCTGAATGTAGATGATGTCGAATTGAGATAGAAAGCTTTGCCATCGCGCTAACCTATCAGTAAGGACAGATTTCTCCAGAAGAAATTTGATCGGATTCATCCTAGCGATGAGATGGACTTCATGGGCTAGAAAATAATGCTTCAGTTTCTGCACAACCCAAACCAATGCTGCACATGTTTTCTCCATCGCTGTATATCTCTGTTCAGCGGGGTTGAGAAGTTTAGAGAGATAGTAGGCTGCCCTCTCTTTTCCTTCTTCATCTTCTTGTGCTAAAACAGCCCCCACAGCATCATCCAGGACTGAAATGTAAAGTATCAATGATTTTCCTGGAGATGGTGGTCTCAAAACAGGAGGACTTGCTAAATAATTCTTTAATCCATCAAATGCCTCCTGACACTTATCGTCCCAATCGAATTTGACTCCCGGCTTGGTAAGCTCGTAAAACGGCTTACACCTTTGTGAGTGCTGGGAGACAAAACGGCGAATAAATTGCAACCTTCCGATTAATCCTCTCAACTCTTTCAAGTTTTTAGGAGGTGGCATTTCTCTAATAGCCTTCGCCTTGTTAGGATCGATCTCAATTCCCCGTTTACTGACGATAAATCCAAGCAATTTTCCTGAAGATACCCCGAATACACATTTCTTGGGGTTCATCTTTAACTGATATTCTCTCGATCTCTCTAATACCCTTGCCAAAACTTTAGCATGCTCAACCTTTGTTTTCGATTTAACCAATAAGTCATCCACATACACTTCTAAATCTATATGCATCATGTCATGAAATATTGCCATCATGGCCCTTTGATAAGTGGCTCCAGCATTCTTTAACTCAAACGGCATAACAACATAACAGTATGTTCCCCAAGGTGTAGTGAATGAAGTTTTTTCTTGATCTTCTTCTGCCAGCTTAATCTGATTGTATCCTGAAAATCCGTCCATAAATGATAACGTCTCATAGCCAGCGGTGTTATCGATGAGTACATCAATATGAGGCAATGGAAAATCATCTTTAGGACACGCCCGATTCAAATCACGGAAGTCAATGCAAATCCTGACCTTCCCGTCTTTCTTCATAACCGGGACTATGTTGGCCACCCACTGTGGATAAAGGACAACTCTAATAAATTTGGCTTTATGCAACTTATCGACCTCTTCCTTCATCTTTAGAGCCATTTGTGGGTGGAATCGCCTTAATTTCTGTTTGACCGGGCTAACTCCGTCTTTTAATGTCAATCTGTGTTCAACTAAAGATGAGTCTAACCCTGGCATATCCTCATAACTCCAGGCGAAAGTGTCCTTATAATCCTTGAGCACTTGTACCACTGCCTTCTCATCCTCTGTAGAAAGACTTTTACTGACGAGGACAACCTTAGGTTCGTCTTCAGTCCCTAAATTAATTTCTTTGGTAGGCTCTTCTACGGCAGCTGAAGGTTCATCAAATCTCTTCACTCCACTGGCATATGCCTCAGCCGCGTCCTCGTCATCTTCCTCTTCAACAATGGGGTCCTTTTCATGTACCAATTCATATACCCCGTACCCATCATTGACTGACTCATCGTCCATGCAATCTTCTGGCATCTGAATTGGATTTTCTAGAAATTGAGGGATCAAAGAACAAAAAGAGCACTTATCAGCTAAGTCCTGGAGGTATCTATCTGGAATTTGCCTACCCTTAGGCTTCCTAGACTTCCTAACCTGACTAGACTGCCTAACTTCACTAAACTCACTATCATAGCCTAACGAAGACGAAGAAGGATGAAAATCCTGGGATACAAGTGGAAATACAAGAGAATCCTCCCGAGGGGAGGGACAGAGTAAATCTAGAAGAGAGTCTTGACCGAAGGACCCGCGCGGCGGGGTGCAATCGGACAAGTAAGATGTTTCCTCAATGAAGATTTGGGAAGAATTTGTTGCCAGATTGGCGTTTTTTTTTTGGAAAGTGAAAGAATTAAACATAAAGCAAGAATGAATATAAATGGGAGGAGAATCAGACGGAGGAAGAGGCACCAAGGCCAAAGGATTAGGGGGATCATATAGTAATATGCCCCAGATCAGATCATACAACCTCTCTAGATCAAGAGGAGGTTGTGGTATAATGTCCCGGGGGGACAGAGTAATCATGACGGGCGGAGCCCGTGGAATATCTTCTATTATGACCCGCGACCAAGTCGGGGTCAAAAGCAATGTGCGAAAAAGAGTATGGAGCATGAAGACATGTGAAGGATATGTCCCTCTCCAGAGCAGATCTGTTGTGTAACCAGCTTCATAGGGGTCATCTGGCTCCCCTTCATCGGTTTCTTCGGACAGCAGTATTCGCTTGTCAAATATAGCACCAGGGCTTTCAATCAGTTCATCAATCTGCGGCGGCCACTTAGGTTCTGCAGGATCCAGAAATAGTCTGTTCAGTGCAATATACAGGTCTCTGAGATCGAACCATCTGTACCATTCACATTCAGGATCATCAAATTTCCTCCTTTTCATAGGCCGCAGAGCCTCCAAACATTGGTACGTAAGCAATTCAGAGCAATGTCTGGCCAAATCTCTCCCATATATATCATGGAAGTCAAAACAGGAAGTAATGACCACCGTATTGTCATAGCTGAGTATGGGCCCTTTCACAAAGTGCGTACACAGGGTCCATGTTAAGGGATCTCGGCCTTCTTTAGGTGGTGTAGACATTGCCTGCCAGATTTTCGGGCCCTCTTTAATTTCTGCTTTCTAAACCGGATCTTGTTTCAATTTTATTGGCCTATAGCCCAGACCACTTCCAGGTGTTGCTCGATGATTTCTGACAGGAGTGGTCCTGTCTTGCAATTGCGTGCCCAGACCTTTCCCAGGTTCGTAGCCGTTCTTCATCATGATCCTCCATCCTGGGGTACTCATGCACTTCCCCCTTTTGATAGCGTCTAACGGATATGGAGAAATAGTAGCGGCTTTCAGAGGATCAGCCACTGGACGGTAGACCTGTAATACCGACAGAAAAGGTTGTCGGCCAGGTAAAACAGCAGACTTAATGTTTAAGGTATGAGCAGTAGCAAGGATCGGCATGCTCGTTACTTTAATTATTCGTCCTTTATAAGGGAATTTGAGGCATTGATGATTCGTAGAAGGAATCGCCTCAAGAGATTTAATATAAGGACGGCCCAAAATAGCATTTATGGAAGGGTCGATTTCCAAGATGTGAAATTCAACCTCTGCATGACTTACAGGGCCCAGCTCCACCTTTAAATAAACCATTCCCAGAGGGGAACGAGTAGAATTGTCATATGCTGTTACTGAGATGGGGCTGGGCAGCCATTTCTCTTTGGGCACACCGCACAGCTCCAGGGTTTTCGGAGGTAGAACATTAATCGAAGCCCCTGTGTCGACCAGGCATGTATCCACGGCCTTCTTACAGATGTTGACCGTGATACTCAGAGCCATGCTTCTGGCTGCTGGCGGTGCTAGTTCCGATGTATGAAATGTTATGGAGGGCTGATCCCCCTGAGGAACTAGTAGTGCTGCAATCTTCTCTGCCGGCACGTCCTCGTTGACCATCACCTTCTGCAGATATTCCATTAAAGCTTCTTGGTGACTCTTGGATCTTTTGATTAATTCTAGTATAGTGATCCGTGCCGGTGTCCGATCCAGGTGTTTCAACAAGTCATATTGAGTGCCTGGTGCACTCTCTTCATTGTGGGCTTCCTCAGTCGGCTGTGATGGGCCGTCTCTTACTGTGGACTGAGGAAAGACCTTGTTGAAAATCCTGCCACTCCGGAGCGCGTGTTCCTCAACCGTGGAGGATCCGGGTGACACTTTAAGTACCGCAGAGTTGGATGGTGCGGATGGCGTAGAAGGTTGGTATGTAGGTGGTGGCGTAGGGCTAGGTGGTGATGGCGCGGTGCGGATTAAAGGCCTAGAGGGTTGGATGGTGGATGGGTAAGTGGTTGATGAAGTGGGGAATGGTATGCGTGTTGGGATCGCTGTGTCGGGATCCGATCCTAAAACGCAGCGGAATAAAGGAGTTCGGGATCGGATCTGTCCCGTTTCGGTCGTTAAAACAAAAACCGATGTAGATCGATTTACCTTGCGCGGAATCGAATCCGCGTCCGTTTTCCGGTTCCTTCGGAGCGATGCCGCAAGTCGCGCAGATGCCCGACCTCTAGCGGTATCCACGCGGTTCTCCTCGCGATGGATCGTCCTCGCTTCCTCGCTCGCTGCGGCGCTCGAAGATCCCTTCTGACTGCGCGTGATCCGCCGCGACATGCGGATCCAGATTCCCCGTCGAACGGGAAGTGGAGCAGTTGGGAACGGCACGCCCAGAGGAGAGAGAAAGTGGGAAGAACGAATGACGGCTAGGTCAGGGTTGCTGGCCCCGGACGTAGAATCCGTTCTTTTATAAAAAGTCAGTTTGCAGTTTTTCACAAAAACCCAGACTTATCCGAAATCCTGTCGGATTATCCATCGACTTGAAAACCATTTGCGTGTGACCCTCTAGGCCCAATTACCAGTCCAGTTAATAGCCCATTAAGTCCAGTAACCCTTTACTGACTCACTAAATTAATTAATATCCTTATATTCAATTAATCAGCCGAATTTAATGTCCCATAATAAATTCGGACGGACTGCCGATCACGTTGGATGCCAAGCAACATCGCGTGATCCTGGATGGAACTGGGGTTATCGCAACCCTCTATTGGAACCTTTCTGTCATCGGTTAGCGCGCGGATATAATCCTTCATCCGTACAATGTTCCCGAATCGACTTAGGGCATGGTTTACTGTTAAACCCTATTTGGTCGATTCACTTGAATCAGATGCTGCTATTCTGAATCCGATAACTCCTTATCGATTACAGAGTCCGCCCTGGCCAGGGACTTTAAGCGCATCATTCCCGGAACATTCTCTCTCAAACAACCGAGAGCGGATGATCCCGTATTGAACACACAATTACCTTCGAGGGCATTTCCCTGAACCCGATCGCTTGACTTATTGATATCCCATGGTTAGGGATTCGTTTGTCAAGGTCAAAGCTCAGAAACCTACCAACAAGGTATCCTTGGAGTCTCAGGTCCAAGGATCATCCACGCAACCGTGACAATTGAATCAAGCTGGTTAACAGTGAGGTTATTACCATCCAGCGATTCATAGTCGGATCAGTTCAGTGAACTCATTCACCAATGAGCACCTATAGGTTCAGCATAGTGTCTCCACACAAGTGACTTATGGGATCAGTCACCCTCATCATATGAGCTGAAGTAACCTATACTAGTCTATCCGGATGTTCGATGTCCTATCTCAAACATCCTATGACTAGGAACAATTAAGAACATGTGTTTATAAGTCTTCGGTCCCGTAATTATGATCTCATCATAATCCAAAGACTATTGCACATGTTCATGGACTTCATCGTGATACGATAAACACAGATCGAATTAATTACACACAATGAATTATTGCCATTTATTAATAATCTGAATATGTACACAGTATCGGATTGGCTTTGAGACCATCTAATACTAACAATCTCCCACTTGGGCTAAAGCCAATCACTTTTATACAGAATACCCATATTCTCTAAGTGACGCTCAAAAACATTTTGAGACAAAGGCTTTGTAAGTGGATCTGCTATGTTGTCGGCTGAGGGAACTCTTTCCACCACGACATCTCCTCGAGCTATAATCTCTCTGATCAGATGAAAGCGCCGCAGAATGTGCTTCGACTTCTGATGAGACCTCGGCTCTTTCGCTTGAGCAATCGCCCCATTGTTGTCACACAGCAGTGGGACTGGATCAGATATGCTTTCCACCACACCAAGATCGCCGATGAATTTCTTCATCCACACAGCTTCCTTGGCGGCTTCAGCAGCAGCAATATACTCGGCTTCCGTTGTCGAATCAGCAGTGGTTTCCTGCTTGGAACTTTTCCAGCTCACTGCTCCCCCGTTGAGTGTGAAAATAAAACCTGATGTTGACTTGCTGTCGTCAGGATCAGACTGAAAACTCGAGTCAGTATATCCTTGCAGCTTTAAGTCTCCTCCTCCATAGACTAGAAATAGATCCTTAGTCCTTCTCAAGTACTTAAGGATGCATTTCACAGCCTTCCAGTGTTCATCACCTGGATCTGCCTGATGTCTGCTCGTAACACTTAGAGCATATGCTACATCAGGTCTGGTACATAGCATGGCATACATGATGGACCCTATGGCAGAAGCATAGGGGACTTTATCCATCACTGCCCTCTCTTCAGATGTCTTGGGAGACTGACCTTTAGAGAGTGAAATTCCATGTCTCATCGGTATGAGACCTCTCTTGGAATTTTCCATGCCAAACCTTTTGACAATGGTTTCTATGTACATGGATTGGGTTAAAGCCAGCATCTTCTTTGATCTATCCCTATAGATCCGTATTCCTAATACGTAAGATGCTTCTCCCAAATCCTTCATGGAGAAGTTCTTTGACAGCCATATCTTTACGGATGACATCATTCCTACATCATTCCCAATGAGTAGGATGTCGTCAACGTAAAGAACCAGAAATGTGATTGCGCTCCCACTATTTTTCTTGTATACACAGGGCTCATCTTCATTCTTAATGAAGCCATAAGATTTGATCGCCTCATCAAATCTTATGTTCCAGCTTCGGGATGCTTGCTTCAGTCCATAAATAGACCTCTGCAACTTGCATACCATGTCTGGAGATTCTTTGGATGTGAATCCTTCTGGTTGTATCATATACACCTCCTCCTCAAGGTTTCCATTGAGGAAGGCAGTCTTCACATCCATCTGCCAGATTTCATAATCATGGTAGGCAGCAATGGCAAGAAGAATTCTGATGGACTTAATCATAGCAACGGGTGAAAAAGTTTCGTCATAGTCAACGCCTTGTCTTTGACGATAGCCTTTTGCCACTAATCTTGCCTTATAAGTCTCAATACGTCCATCTGCACCGATCTTTCTTTTAAAGATCCATTTGCAGCCGATAGGTACTATACCATCGGGTAAATCTACCAAGTTCCAAACTTGGTTGATGTACATGGACTGTATTTCAGAATTCATGGCTTCCCGCCATTTCCCGGCCTCTGAACTTTCAATGGCCTCCTGGTAAGTCTTGGGATCATCATCCTCATTATAGAATATCCTTGAACCATCCAAATTAATATGTCCCACATATCTTTCTGGTGGTTTAGGTACTCTTTCAGACCTACGAGGTTCCTGTGTATCATTTTGAACAGGTTCAGAAACTAACGGTTCATCTAATGAACCATTGCCAGTTTGTGGGTCTGGAACTTCTTCCAGAATTACTTTACTCCCACTGTCTTTCTGGAGAATATAATCTTCTTCCAGAAAGACAGCTCTCCTGGCCACAAACACCTTTTGTTCGCTAGGATGATAGAAGTAATATCCATAAGTTTCCTTTGGATATCCCACAAATCTGCATTTGTCAGTTCTGGATTCCAGCTTATCTGCGTCATGTCTTTTAACATGAGCAGGACATCCCCAGACTTTAACATGTTTAAGGTCTGGTTTCCTTCCATTCCATATCTCATATGGAGTGTTCTCAACAGATTTGCTGGGTACCTTATTCAGGATATACATAGCCGAGCTAAGTGCATATCCCCATAAGGACACTGGTAATTTGGACATGCTCATCATGGATCGCACCATTTCCATTAATGTGCGATTTCTCCTTTCTGATACACCATTCATTTGAGGTGTATAAGGAGGTGTAAGCTGAGAAAGGATACCATTATCCTTTAAGTATTTAATGAACTCAGTACTCAAGTATTCACCACCCCGATCAGATCGGATGGTTTTTATACTCTTTCCTGTTTGTTTTTCTACTTCATTCTTAAATTCTCTGAATTTCTCAAAGGCTTCAGATTTATACTTCAATAAGTATATATATCCAAACCTTGAGTAATCATCAGTGAATGTAATGAAGTATGAGAAACCACCAATGGCTTGGGTTGACATAGGACCACATACATCTGAATGTATGAGTTCTAATATGCCTTTGGCTCGTTCTCCAGTTCCACTAAATGGAGACTTAGCCATTTTACCCATTAAACATGACTCACAGGTTGCATATGATTCATAATCAAATGGATCCAAATATCCATCTTTATGCAACCTTTGGAGTCTGTTTTCACCAATGTGTCCAAGCCTACAATGCCATAAGTAGGCTTTGTTCATTTCATACTTACTTCTTTTAATCGAAGAACCGATATGTAAATTATCATGAGACACATTCAATAGATACAATCCATTGGACAAAATAGCTGAAGCTATTAATTTATTTCTGAAATAAATTGAACAACTATTGTTCCCAAAATTTAAATTGTATCCAATTCTATCTAAACATGAAATAGAAATGATGTTCCTTATTATGCTAGGTACATAATAACAATCATCTAATAAAAATGTGTCTCCGGATGGTAGCTTGAGCTTCACTGTCCCCACAGCGATCGCCGCAACCCTTGCGCCGTTACCTAGCCTCAGCTCCACCTCTCCGGTCCTCAGCTTACGTCTTCTTGTCAGTGCCTGTACAGAATTGCAGATATGAGATACACATCCAGTATCTAATACCCATGATGTACAATCTCTTATTGACAAGTTTACATCTATCATATAGATACCTGAAGCGTCCTGCTGCTTCACAGTTCCTTGAGCCTTGTCCTTGAGGTATTCCTTGCAATTCCTCTTCCAATGCCCTTTCTGGTGACAGTAGAAGCAATCACCTTTCTCAGCATTTTTACCCTTGTCTTTCTTGACAACCTTTGCCTTTCTCTGAACCTTGTTCTTATTCTTTCGAAAAGCTTGGACTGCAAGTCTTTTTCTGTTGGTCTTACCAACCATTAGGACTTGGGGTTTGTCCTTCACAAGGTTCCCCTCAGCAGTCTTTAACATGTTCAGCAGTTCAGCTAAGGTCGCCTGGATCTTGTTCATGTTGAAATTGACGATGAACTGAGCATATGAAGGTGGAAGTGAAGACAACACAAGGTCTGTGTGCATCTCCTTGGGAAGTGTAATCCCAAGAGCATCCAGCCTCTCCACCCACTCAATCATCTTCAGCACATGATTCTGTACTGAAGTTCCCTCTGCCATCTGAGCTTTGAACAGATTCTTCGATATCTCATATCGTTCGATTCTGCTCTGCTCACCAAAGAGCTCCTTCAAATGGAGCATGATGGATCTAGCATCCATCTCTTCATGTTGCCTCTGCAACTCATTGCTCATAGAGGCTAACATATAGCATTGGGCCATGGTGGAATCCTCCTTCCATTTTTCATACGCTATCATTTCCTCCTCTGGAGCATCTAATGCTGGTTCAGCAGGAGGTTCAGTATCCAAGACGTAGGCAATCTGCTCAGACCTGAGGACTATCTTCAAGTTTCTGAGCCAATCTGAGTAATTGGTGCCTGTCAAACGGTTGGCATCAAGTATGCCTCTCAACGGGTTATGGTGAGACATTCTCGCCTACAGGAGATAATCAATCGATAATTAGCAGATATTCAGATTAACTAAAACAAGATATGGTCTTTTATTATCTAGTTTTACTCCCACTAATTTTCGACGGACTGTATAACCTTCAGATATACAGAACGGGAGACGCCGACTGTCTCCTAGTGGGGATCAGAATCTCCAAGCATCACAGTATGACCTCGGGTAAACACATAGTATCATACTGCTATCTCAGAGCAATCATCTCATGATAATTGCAACTCCTTGCAATATCCGATCGTACTTCGGCTCCCAAGTTTAATGGTCCCGGGTAAACACAGTAGACCATTATCCCCGGTCTAAGCTTTACCATCAATACGTGACTGAGTAAAGTAGAAACATAGTTCCCGGGTAAACACGTGGATGACTATATCGTTCCTCTACTCTTATCCAAAGGCATCTAATGCCATGATCAACAGTCCTCTCATCAGTTAATGACAGACCTCGGGTAAACACATAGTATCTGCCACCACCGAATTAAGTTCTATCAATCATATTGATGGAGAGCCACGCGGTATATTCTCAATGACTCGCGCTACGGCTTAGAGTTTGTAACGAAGGTTTTACTTATTTAATTTGGTCTCATCCTAGGTGATAGTATTAAATATATCGAATATATTTATTAATACTAATAACCTAGCAAATATAAAGCACACGCATCACATACATGTCATTAGTGTGGTCATGGACGGCACTGCGGTTTGACTTGAGCCAGACAGTCAAACGCACACATTCACACAATATAACATCTTATATCATGAGTCTGCAAACCCATGAATGCAATGAACTCCTTCATTTTCATCTGGTCAGCAGTTGTGGATCATCCTCGCTCCGCGCGCATCCGCCTCGATCAAATTACATCGTAATTCTCAATTACATGATAATTTAAATGAGGAAGCCTTATGGCGATTACATCGAGGTGGAAGATAGAAGTACAATGGAATATGAGAGGGAGAGGTTCGCAGACCTCTATTTATTAATACACAATAAACCACACAATCACATTCCACATCCACAATTAATGCTCGTCCATGACCACCATGTGTTTTATTAAACAAACCACACATGAATTGCGCATCAAATGGCTAAATAAAATTTTCGAAAATAACTTATAATTTTGGTTTCATAAAACCAGGGACCAATCAAAATTGGATTTATGATTTTCGAAAACTTTAGTATTTATTTCAAGCATGCTAATTTAAATCTAATTTAAACAAGCAAATAAATGCACATCAATAAATGCATTAAAATCTAAAATTAACGGCTTCAGAAATATTCCATGCTCAATTTGAACAATTCAAATATTTATGGGGTTAATCTAACAATTAGATTGCATAAGGTTTAATCTAACATTTAGAATTAATTCAATTAACAACCTTTTGTTAATTAATTAACATAATAAACCTTAATAAGGGCCCAATCAAAATTGAATTTAATAAAAACAGTAAAATCCTATTTTACAGATAATTATTAAACCAATTTTATAATTAAAATTTTAAAACCAAAAAAATTTTAATCAACTGGGCCCCCTAAAGGGCTCAGCCCTGCTGAGCCCCTGGCTTGGGCCAGGGCCGAGCCAGGGCGCAGCCAGGGCTCGGACCCAGGTCCGAGCCCTGCTGCGCCCTGGCTCGGGCCGCCTGGCACGAGCCAGGGCCCAGCCGGGCCCGGTCCGGTCGGCGGCTAGGGAAACCCTAGCCGCCCGGCCGAACCGCCCGAGGTTCCCTGCAACGCAGGGAACCCGACGGCGCCGCCCCCTCTTTGGGGTCTTCTCCGGCGCCGATCCCGGCGTCGGCAGGGCACCGCACCATGTCGCCGGCGAACCCCTTAGCTCCCGCGAGGTCCGGTGACCGGCGGTGGCCCTGGAGGTCATCCGGAAAGGGATTTATTCGCCCCCTTATTTCCTCCAAAAAATCTGGTTTTGCAGGTTTCTCAAACCCGTGGGGAGGAAGAAGAAGGTCCATGGCCGCTCTTCCACGGCTTCCCATGCCACCAACAACTCGACCAGGGTCATTGGGCATGATCTACAGCGATTAGAACCCCTTAAAATCCATCTCTATGGATCCGACCACATCAAAAACGCCCCGTTCTTCGTCCAACGAAGAACACGACGAAAAACCCCCAAAAATAAATTTTTCTTCAGATTTAAATCACGATCTCATCGCAGTAATCATCTAATGATTATAAATCTTTCAAGAACATAAATCTAAGCATGGAATAAATTCAAAAACCATAAATTTTAGAGACCGAAACGGCGAAAACACAGTGGAACCTGACTCTGATACCACTGTTGGGATCGCTGTGTCGGGATCCGATCCTAAAACGCAGCGGAATAAAGGAGTTCGGGATCGGATCTGTCCCGTTTCGGTCGTTAAAACAAAAACCGATGTAGATCGATTTACCTTGCGCGGAATCGAATCCGCGTCCGTTTTCCGGTTCCTTCGGAGCGATGCCGCAAGTCGCGCAGATGCCCGACCTCTAGCGGTATCCACGCGGTTCTCCTCGCGATGGATCGTCCTCGCTTCCTCGCTCGCTGCGGCGCTCGAAGATCCCTTCTGACTGCGCGTGATCCGCCGCGACATGCGGATCCAGATTCCCCGTCGAACGGGAAGTGGAGCAGTTGGGAACGGCACGCCCAGAGGAGAGAGAAAGTGGGAAGAACGAATGACGGCTAGGTCAGGGTTGCTGGCCCCGGACGTAGAATCCGTTCTTTTATAAAAAGTCAGTTTGCAGTTTTTCACAAAAACCCAGACTTATCCGAAATCCTGTCGGATTATCCATCGACTTGAAAACCATTTGCGTGTGACCCTCTAGGCCCAATTACCAGTCCAGTTAATAGCTCATTAAGTCCAGTAACCCTTTACTGACTCACTAAATTAATTAATATCCTTATATTCAATTAATCAGCCGAATTTAATGTCCCATAATAAATTCGGACGGACTGCCGATCACGTTGGATGCCAAGCAACATCGCGTGATCCTGGATGGAACTGGGGTTATCGCAACCCTCTATTGGAACCTTTCTGTCATCGGTTAGCGCGCGGATATAATCCTTCATCCGTACAATGTTCCCGAATCGACTTAGGGCATGGTTTACTGTTAAACCCTATTTGGTCGATTCACTTGAATCAGATGCTGCTATTCTGAATCCGATAACTCCTTATCGATTACAGAGTCCGCCCTGGCCAGGGACTTTAAGCGCATCATTCCCGGAACATTCTCTCTCAAACAACCGAGAGCGGATGATCCCGTATTGAACACACAATTACCTTCGAGGGCATTTCCCTGAACCCGATCGCTTGACTTATTGATATCCCATGGTTAGGGATTCGTTTGTCAAGGTCAAAGCTCAGAAACCTACCAACAAGGTATCCTTGGAGTCTCAGGTCCAAGGATCATCCACGCAACCGTGACAATTGAATCAAGCTGGTTAACAGTGAGGTTATTACCATCCAGCGATTCATAGTCGGATCAGTTCAGTGAACTCATTCACCAATGAGCACCTATAGGTTCAGCATAGTGTCTCCACACAAGTGACTTATGGGATCAGTCACCCTCATCATATGAGCTGAAGTAACCTATACTAGTCTATCCGGATGTTCGATGTCCTATCTCAAACATCCTATGACTAGGAACAATTAAGAACATGTGTTTATAAGTCTTCGGTCCCGTAATTATGATCTCATCATAATCCAAAGACTATTGCACATGTTCATGGACTTCATCGTGATACGATAAACACAGATCGAATTAATTACACACAATGAATTATTGCCATTTATTAATAATCTGAATATGTACACAGTATCGGATTGGCTTTGAGACCATCTAATACTAACAATGCGTAATAGCGGTCTAGATGGTAAAGGCATATCTGGATAAGTGATGGTGGTAGCGGGTGAAGTAGGAAATGGTATGCGTAATAGCGGCCTAGATGGTAGGAGGGGTGCGTTATTGGTTTGCGGGGGGTTATATGATGGAGGCGTAGTGGTGTGGGGTGTAATGGGTCTAAGGAAGGTGGGTAGTGGTAATGGGTTATTGGGTGTGGGCGAGTGGTATGTAGGTGTGGGTATGGGGGTAATGGTAACAGGTTGTGGCCTTGGTATGTGGATGGTGCGGCGTGGTGGTCGTTCTGCGGTACTTTGAACGTGACCCGTTGAACAAAGAGAGGAAGAGTCCTCTACTCTCCACTGCTGCCCACGACCAGCCTCAGACTGGCTGTTCGTCAGGATGGGAGCAACCTGGTTTTGGTTCTGATGCTCCGGGAGTGGATTCTGCACTATTCCCATGTTGGGTGGTGCTACTGCCTGTGCCGGTGGTCTTGCTTGCTGCTGCTGCTGCTGCGGTCTCCTCGCCTTCAGGGCTGTTATGTATTTCTTCATTTCCTCCCAGTCTATGCCGCCCTGCTCGTTGAGATCATGGATATAATCTCTGAATTGGAAGCAAGTGTCAATGGTATGCCCAGGTTGCCTATGGAAGTAGCAATACCTAGACGTATCGGCATTTTGAGGCCAAACGGCCTTCTCCCTCGGCAAAACTAAGGCATTGGCTGCCATTAAAGCGCTGAAGATATCTGCCAAAGATTCTGGTAGGGCCGGGTACTCTGCCCTTTTCGGGCCTGGAGGTCTCCTTTGTTGGTTGTAGTCACCAGGAGGAGGGACATTGTGGTACGCCGGCGGTGCACGCGGCTGGTACTGTGGCTGTTGCTGTTGCTGCTGATGTGGCTGCTGATACTGCTGTTGCCGTTGCGGCTGTTGCTGTAGTTGTTGCTGACTCGGCTGCTGGGGCCACTGGTACTGTTGTTGGTAATGAGGGTTCTGCTGCTGCCTGTACCCCTGCTGGCTCGGCTGTGGCGGCCTCGGGTACTGCTGATTCCTCACAAACTGGGTCGAGTTATTGTTCATAGTACTGACCTGCTCGTGAGAGAGCGTGCCCTCAGTAGTTGGACCTGAGCTAGGAGAATTTGGCACTGCAGGCTTCCGAGGTGGAGGCCTGTTAGGTCTGTGAGGATCAAAGACGCTAGAGAACGTAGCGTCCTTGAAAGCATTCTGGCAGTACCGTGCCCTTTCATAGAGCTCTGCCATGTTCGTCAAGTTGTTCAAGGAGAGGACTAGTTTGAACTGGGGCGTGGCGTTAGAAATCAACATTTTCACTTGTTCGGATTCGGACAAGTGATCTTTCACTTTTTCAGCCAGGCCCCGCCACCTGTTAGCAAAACTGACAAACTCCTCGTCCGGTTTCATCTTTTCTGCAATAAGATCCGTGATAGACAAGGAGGGTGCAACTCTGTCCTGGTATCGTTGGATAAATTTGCGTGAAACGATACCGTAATCCTCTACTTCGGAGGGTTCCAGAGAAAAGAACCACTCGAGGGCTGGTCCCTCTAGGGATCTCCTGAACAAGAAAGCCAATGACCTCTTATCATTCTGCCAGAAAGAGGATTCGTACATGAACTCCTTCAGGTGCGTGAAGGGGTTACCAGTACCGTTATACTTTCGATACACTGGCATTTCAGAGGGTGGCAGGTGGAACACTGGCAGGCTCGGTAGACTGATTTCCGGCACAGCTTTAACCCCCATCATCTTCTGAAGATTGTTGAACTGTTCATCCATGCGCTCCATCTTGGCCAGCAACGTCTGCGTGGTTAGATCTGCCTGGGGAGGAGGAGGAGGAGGAAGTACTTGATAGGCCTGCTGCCTAGAGTACGTTGGACAAGGAGGATAATAAGGATGAGGTCCGGCAGAGCTTCCGCCATGCCCGAGGGCATTTTGATAAATGGGCGTCTGCGGTCTAGCCGGTGGCCTGGATGAAGAAAGTTGTGGCCCAGTTGGCCGAGAAGTAAGATGAAGGCCTTCCATGGCATGTTGGATATAAGGAGGAGGAGGAAGAGGTTGTTGAGGAACAACGGGGGGAGCCACAGGGTTCGGCTCAGCAGGCTGCATGGGTGCCTTCCCCTTCAAAATGGACTGGATCGCCTCGAACTGCTGAGGGTCCAGTCGGGAGGCGAGAACTCCCAGAGCATTGACAACATCCATAGGATCGGAGGATGAAGGATCATGCTGATTCATGTCCCCCTCAAAGTCAGGATTGGGAATCGCATATTCATGCGGAGGAAGATCATGATATTGATCGTGCGGATTAAAAAGAGGAGTTCGGACATTCCCGTCATGCCGAACTGGAATGGGGACAGTATTACGAGAGGCATCAGCATCTCTCCCGTTCTCGTAGTTGAAATCAGAATTGCGAGGGGCATTAGCATCTCCCTCCTAGTTGATAATGGCGTCTTGGGCCATACTCAAATCTCTGCCTGATCGCCGCAACATAATATTAGATTTTCTTTTCAAAAAAATTAATCAAACAAGTTGTGCAGAGGTTAATCAAACAAGTGGATGCTTAACGTGATTTCAGGATTCCTTGTTGAGTTATTTGAATTGGATTAAACCACAATTTCGCTCAGGGAAGGATCCTAGTTTCAGTTCAGTTTCCACCGTTATTCTCTAAGATTTTCTCTCACAACGCTTTCGGAATCTAGCCGGGACTTCAATTGGTACAACCAGCCCGATGATCAAGGAGGAATACCTTGATTTTGGGGACTTATGGAGGTCTCAACGTCAACTTCTCTAGTCTGATCAAGGGACCAACCCAATCAGAGAGAGTTGCTAACGTCGAGTAATGTGTTCCTAAGAAAAGGAGGGTTTTAGCCTCAATGCGTATGCCCTGCGACCTGGATGGCCTCTAATGCTTAATAGAGTAATGTGTAGCTAGCACTCAACACAGAAATCTGGAAACTGAAAAATAATTAAGAAACTGTCTGAATCGCGTCGATTATAGTCGACGCTATTCAGAACAGAACTTAATTCTTTCGCAGAGAACAGATGCAAACAGCAGAGAAAACCTGGAAAATAACTAAAAACTGTCTGAATCGCGTCGATGATGGTCGACGCTATTCAACACAGAAGTTAATTATTTCACAGAAACAGATGTAAACGACAGAGAGAATCTGGAGGCTAAAAGGCGTCCAGGTGTCCTGACGCGGTTTTGAAACGCGTCGCTTTTACTGGACGCTTTTCAGTTCGCAGAAACAGATTTCTAGAAGGATTTTCTGGGTCGAATCCTCCTTAAACAGGGAAAACTGCAATAAATAATCGACTCTTGCAAAGATTTTTAGTTTCAGATTTTAAACAGGATGGTTTACTATCTAAACAACTAAGAAATCACTCAAACACACAGCATTTTATCACCAAAAACAGCTTTTTAAACTAATCAAAGGGGAGGCAAGATCTTGCCACTGGGGTGTGCACGTGGTGCACGAGGGAAATTAAACAAACTAAACACTCACCAATTGGTGAGGACGTATCGAAAGACACAAGTGGTGCACCGTGGGTGCCCGGTATGATAATAGCAAGAACAAAAGAAATTAAAAGACGGCGAGACCAAGTCCCACCGTGTTCGCCAAAAGAGCTGTAGGTGCTGAAAATTTGCTCGTGTGATTAATGTGAAGAACTATGTTGTTTAGGGTAAATTAACCTATTAAAAAAAATGCAACTAAGGTGCTTGTGATCGCCAGAAACTTTTAACTAAAAAGCTTCAAAAGAGTTTGATCGCCTACCTGTTTAAACGCGGAAGAATGAATCCTTGGTTCCCCTCCTTCAGCCGGCTGAAGAAAGAGAGCCTCTTTGTTCTTTTGTTCTTGCTGTTGAATGTTGAGGATCGTCCAGAAGTTCTCCTGGCTTCGTGCTTGATTTCCCTCTCTTTGATTTTTGTTGTTCAGTTGTTGAATGTAGCAGAGATAGAAACAGAAACAATAAAGAAGAAATAGTGATGAGAATCTAAATAGAAATAATATCAAAGCTAACCATGATTATAAACATGTATAAACAGCAACTCACTTGTTTTAAATGGCTTTGAAACCCCTTTAGAACAGATGGTTTTGGAAAATTAATGAGGTGGTGTGTGTTGCATGCAGTGAATATGAGAGAATGAAACTAAAGAATGTAAATGAAATTCAGATATGAAAAACTTATGCCCAGTTGGAGAAGCCTTGAAGGATGAAGATCTTGAAGAAGGATGCCGTCTTCTGGAAATGGCAGCGCTCCGGCGTTCCGACGTGGTTGCTCCGATCTTCAAATCACTATAACGCTGAGGCTCAATAATTCTCTCTCTCTTTTTTTTTTCTTTTTTTTTAACTCCTTGATAGGCAAGGTATTTATAGGCATTTTCTGCGTTCGCAATTAACATAGAAAAATCTAGGATTTATCTACCTTAATCGACAGATAATTACTGATTAATTCATCTTTATCTGTAATTATCTAAAACGCGTCCACCTTCGCTGACGCCTTTCAGATTAATTAAGATAAGGATAAATATCCGGGAAAACTTATCTTTATCTTTATTAGCTAAAACGCGTCCACGTGTGTAGACGTCTTTTACTCTAATTAAGATAAGGATAAACATCCGGAAGAGAAGTTAAAATAGCTTAGGAAACCTAAATCGCGTCGACCTCCAAAGACGCCTTTTAGCCAATAAATCAATTAATTAAAATTCAAATTTAAACGCTAAAATAGGAATAAACTCTAAATGGCGTCCACATGGGTCGACGCCTTTTAGGATTCTTCATATTTTAACTGAAATTTGAGCTAAAATCAATTCAATTGATTAACTTAAACATGTCTGTTTGACCCGACACTCAAAAATATTAATAAAAATTAATTAATGATTAATTATCAGACCATTATGAGGCATTATTATATGATATGAAATTTACTCGAAATGACGTCAAAATTAGCGTGTCTACAGGAGTAAAAAGTAAAAAAATCGATGGAACCCATCGGGAAGGGCGGGTTACAGCTTCGCAAGCCATCGGGCCAGAAGGTACCATGCGTGACCCCTTTTTTACTACAACTAACAAAATTGCCCTACAGGAATCTGGAACAGCCCAGAAGCCTCTATAGGCACCATGCGGCAGCCTGGAATGACAAAACGTCTCGACCAATTTTAATCGGTCGGCAAGCTGATGAAGCTCGTCCAGCCGAATGAGATCGGCAACAAGACTGCGCAATCCCAATCCTATACGTCCTGACACGAGGCAAGTAACGATGACCCGGCACACCCTTAGACCGACGCTGGCCGTTCGAATGCCGGACCACTAGCCTATAAGAATAGACTCCAAGGTGCGTTCCAAATCCTTAAATAAAAACATGTTTATTTTATTGATATGTCAGGAGGCATTGCAGGTTACATATAATAAATAAAAAAATAAAAAAAAAACAAGAAGAAAAAAAGAAGCACATGAAGGGGGGCACCCTACCCCCGCGCCCATCAGTCAGCATACATCTATAGACGCCGCCCTCTCTGCCATGCCACCGGCATCCGTCCTGGACCTTCATCAGGGTCTTGCTTCCCCCGGCCGAGTAGTGTTGGGGGAGATAGACTCCCACGCTGCAGCGTCTTCTCTGAGAGCTGCGGTCCGACAGCCACTAGAGGGCCATACCGGAGAATGACAAAGAGGCACGCATCCTCGTACTGAAGCTCCTCCACCCACTGTTCCAGAGGAGGATCCACAGAGAGGTCTCGGAAGGACGTTGGGAAAGGCCTGATGGATATAGGTGTCCTCTAAGCCAATCATAAGGCACCTATTTCAATCTGGTTCACTAATAAATGACATTAAATTCATTATGTTGATTGGCATATTTATATTTGCGAATAATGAAGTCCATAAATATGTGCAATAGTCATCAGATTATGATGAGATCATAATAATAAGATTGATGACTTATAAACACATATTCTCAATTGTTCATAAACGCGATGAAAATTCGGTTAAGTAATTAGTTAATATCTAGATATTAATTAATTACAATAAGTCAATAACTAATTATTGGACTTAACGGGCTGAAAATCGGACTGGTAAATGGGCCTAGAGGGTCACACGCAATAAGATTCTCAGTCGATGGTACATAAGTGGGATTTATATTAACTCGAGGACTTTTGTGAAAAGTCGCGCCAACTTAATATATATACGCGCTGTTGAGAAACCCTGGGCCAAGCTCCAGGATTTTCCTTACTGGCCGTCATCCCCCCTTTCTCTCTCCTTCTCTGGGCGCCCCGTTCAAGGCGCCGGAAACAGTTTTTGACTCCGCCGCGTGTGATTCCCGAAAGTCGGGAATTCCCGTCGGCGGGATTTCAACAATCGTTGCGGCGACGGATCTTCAGCGAGCGAGTTGATACGAACGAGGGATCGAGGACGAACCACCGCGGAGGATCACGTAGATACCGCTAGAGGCCGGACGCTTGTGCTGCTCGCGGCATCGCCTCGACGGAACCGAAACGGAAGCGGATTTGAATCCGCGCACGATAATCAGATTTCTTCCCGTTGTTTTTCGGTTTTAGTTTTTCGTTCCGAATTGGATCAGCGAGCATCAGGCGGGATTTATTTTATTCGTCGTTTCCGCTACGTTCTTCGCGTTCCGCTCGGATCCCAACAAGGCCACCCCCTGGTGGAGCCCCTTCCACCCATAGGAAGAAGTCCTTCCACCACGGGCGAGGGAACCCGAGGCCTAGTAGTAATGACATGACGTCCCTGGCCTCGGACTGAAGTAAGCCGCATGCACCCAGAGCCAAGCAGAGCCAGGCGTGGAAGACATAGCAGAACATGTCGACTGTCATGCAAGGATGACGCAGATCCTGGACCAGCTTAGCGAAGCCCAGGATTACCCTCCAAGAATTCAACATCACTTGGGCAGAAGCGATCCGTAGACTTGCAGCAGTTGGGTGACAAAGGCCATCACCATGAGCCAGAAGCCACCTTTGAACATGCCCGCATACACTGTAAATGAGCTAGGCCTCTCTAAGAAGAGGCGATCTTTAGCCAATGGGATCACAAGGCGGCACTCGTCTGGGATGTTGTAGACCGCCCGAAGTTCGGCCAGAAAATGAAGCGTTACACACAAAGGGCCCAGGACGCTGTGATCTTTGGCAACTCTCCTGACATAATATGTAATGCAGTTTTCGGGAGTGGATTGTCTCGTTCAATCCTCCTGATGTTATAAAGCCTCGGCCAGAAGGCGAAGCATCGCGCATCGGCTACTGTAACAGGCACGACCGTCTGTAGGATTCTCCATACACTTACTCGGGAAGGAGGAAGGACAACTGTCAAAAGCATTGGCAATAGGCTTCTCTTTAGGTGTCTCTTCGCTCCTCGCCATATGGACATGAAGAGGACTGAGGGGGCAAGTGAAGGAGGAGATTTTTGCTTGGCCCAAGAGTGCGGCTAGGCCGGCCACTAACCTTTCTCCCCTTAAGTCCACGAGCCCATTGAATGCTACAACCCACAAAGGCCTGGTCCAAGACAAGAAGCTTTAGGGGAAACTCGAATGAGGATCGGGCCCCAACCGGACTTTCCCTTCATGAAGGAATCGGGACCCCTATTCTAACAAGAATCATAGATCGAGGCCCACATACCACTTGGACTCGAAAACGGAATCAAGCCTGAGAGTATACCTCAAACATGGCTTCCCTAACTAGGACCGACCTTTCCCATCCAACTGCTATATAAGGACCCCTGGTCCAACCAATACAGATACGCTCCCTGGAGCCCAAGTTATCTTGGCTTTCTCTCAGAATCCTTAGCCTTTTGACTTAGGCATCGGAAGAAGATCCCTCGGACCACTACCGAGAGCTATCTAACGGTGTTCTCTTTTGCAGAGGATCACCGGACGACGTCCCTCCGATCGGAGAAGGAGGGTCTTGATCATGGTAGACAAGATTTTGGCTCATCAATAACCATAAACTATAGTCAAAAAAAGATTTTTCTTAATCTTTGCATCAATAATTTTTAAACCTGAAAATTTTGATAATTTCATTACATCAATGATCAATCTCGACTCTCTTGATCCCTAGAGGGAAAACTCTCCGGGAGACCATAAAAGACATTTTTTAAGACTTAGCTGATAGTTTTAAGGAGTTTCGTTGGTTGTTAATTATTGCTCATGCTAATATGCATATTGTAGAGGCATAAAAATGACAAACCGCTTTAGTCTTACATCGGATGTTGTAAAAATAGGCATGTGCTTATAAGCAGAACGCAACCTCTCTTCTCAACGACGACAATTTTCCAAAGAAAATGACAATACCCCACCTCTGCTTTGAGGACAATATCTCGGAGAGGCACGCAAATTTTTACGCATCCACACATGCACATTTCGGTTTTGTCCCAGCCCACCTCTCCCCCCTTTGGGAACCAATGACAGCATAAAGCGTCCTGTGCTACCAATAGACAGAGATCAATATAATGTACATAAATACCTTCCTGTCTTTCTGGCTAGAATTATCTACATAGCCATCTTAATAGGGAGAGTACAAGATTTACAATTTTTATTTTATAAGAGAATTTTCTGCAGCCCCGCTTCAAGGTACCTTCTTCTGATGTTTTGAAATTGAAGGCCCTAATGTAGCGAGTAATAGTCTCTTCATAGGTCCTGCCAGTGCCACCTGTAGAAAGTATTCAGAATGAGATCTTGGACCATGTGCTTTTGGACCGTCCAATGCCCTTAGACACATAAAATCAAACCGTATGTGTACTACACATCATTTTCAAAGGTAAATGAGTCATATATTCTCGTACAGTTCGGTTTTATGCGTATGAGGGTATTGAGCAGTCCAGAAGCATTGATCCAGACGATCTCATTCCGAAGTATTTTGCATAGGCTGACCACATGAATATGTGGGACCAATCTTCTCTCCTGCACATCTACTTAAGGTAAAATTTGAATCCAAAACTTTTATTATAGAAAAAGATATCATCGTGTTTTAATCTTTAAAAATATTATATCTATAGAAAAAGTCCTTTTAATCCATCTATTTATTTATAAATCCTCACAATTTCTTTAAAATTAATGCAAGGCTCTAAAATATTATAAAAACTTTTTAAGAATGTTATCAAAAAGTTCATCAGAAAAGAATTTTTTATAAGAAAGTTGAGACTGTAAAGACTTATAAACGATTGAATTAGAAAAAAACATTCATGATATCAGAAGTTTCGGTGGTTGAAGATCTTCAACTTGAGATGTGTCTTTAAAACTTCAACATTATCATGATGTGATCGGCAAAGTCCAGACAAACTGTTTTCGGACGGTGATTGGCTATGCTCTCGCCTGTTAGGCCTTTTGTCGGTAATGCCTTCAAGAATTTGTAACATCCATGCTACATGGCTAGTTCATTGAATCCACCCATAGTACACTGCGACTGCGAGGCTACTTGCTACCACTTAAATCTCATGGAGCAACCGGATGCTTAGGCACCGTTTAGTTTCACTGTCAAAGAGGCCGGGTCGACCTCAAAAGTTTGATTAGATATTAAATATTTTCGAGATTCGCTAAGGTTTTGTGTATGAGAAGAATTATGAGAAGTAAAGAGAGATATAGAGAGTAAAGTAATTATGACTTATTTTAAAAAATAAATTTAAAAAAATTTAAAAAAATATAAATTATTTAACTTTTTCCTCACTCCGTGAGTACATTCAAATGCTGACTTAGCATCCTGCTTGATAAGAATGAGCAGCTGGGCCCTCGTCCGTCCTTACAACCTTACCTTATAGTCTAGTTCAATGGATCTATTAGTACGCTGCGGGACTAGTTGCTTTGCATTCCTATGAACACTCCTCACTGGTTTTCTTATGAATCTGCCCACTTATTGAAGAGAGCGTGTCAAAACTAAACTTTATCCTTAGGGTAAGCCTGGTTCTATGCTTTGCATTCCTATGAATCGTTCTCACTTGTTTTCCTATGAATCTACCCACTTATTGAAGGAAACGTGTCAAAAATAAACGTCATCCTAAGGGTAGGCCTGGTTCCATGTAAAAAATATTTAAATAAAAATATTTGCTAAGAAAACAAGTTTACAAAATATAAATAAATAACTAATTATTCATTTGATATTTATAAAAAAAATAGTTTCTGTGAAAATGACATTTCATCTCATCTTATGGATATCAAAATCAAGAAAAGAGGGGTCAATTAACTAAAATTAAGTCGATTTAAGTAGAGTTTTTAAGATTACCAAACAAGCCATTATGCTGCACCTTTCAAATATCTTATATAATTTTATTATAAAAAAAATATTAAAATAAAAAATATAACACCTTTCAAATTATAAAATGAATATAATTATCTTTCGTACATTAATTTGCAGAGGCAGGGGCATGATTTGAGAAGGCAAGGATAAGGCGGCTTGCTGGGGGTAAGGGATTGCCTTCTTTCGTGCGTTGGTGATAAAAAAATAAAACAATGTCCTCCTTCTTTCTACTTTTATCTTAGTTTGTAAGTGAAAGTCTTTATCAAAACATATTTTGATAGTGTCTCTAAACATCTCTTTTAATATATTTTCAATACAAAAATATACATTTGTAAAAAAAAGTTACATTGTAATCCAACCAAACATCCTATAAGGTACATGTGCCAAATCATAGAATTGTGATAACATATGGCCAACAACTGACATAGTCACACTATATGACATTACTATATATATTTTAAGGATTATCTAATTTAACATGATCATGAAGTCAAAGGTAGATTAACCATGGTGAGACAATATTGTTGGGAGCCATGCTAGCAACCTTCAAATGCCAAGCACGAGATGCAATATTTAACCCCACAAACGAGCACACGTAAGATACGTTTTCTAGATATGAAGGTTTATGAAAAAGATTTCTCATGGCTAAAGGTTGGTTTTGAGATGAGCATTAGTTGAAACTCCTCAACATCAGGTTGGCCAACTATGTAATAAGAGGATCATCAACTTCCTTCTAGGTGATTGGTGATGAGATGTCATTAGGAACAAGGCAACCTTGTTTATCCAAAAACGGGCATGTGTACAGGAAGTTTGTCTATCCTTTAAAGGGTGATCCATCCATGGTCCAAAGAACTTTGTCTAATTTTCTTAGATATTTGGAACCTAGATGTTATCTAATTTAGATTGACGAAAAAAGGCTTAAAGATGATGTTGGTATTGTTTTACGTTTGGAACTTAAGGATGACGTTGGTATTGTTAGACATTTGGAACTTAGATATTATCGACTCAGATTGATGAGAAAAGGCTTAAGGATGATGTTAGTATTGTGTGTGTGTACATTAGAAAAAGACAATTCTGAAATTTTTTCTTATCTACTAAGATTGCCTTGTATCCAACAAAATACTTTTAAGTATAACCATCCAAGGAATCTTGGTCAAAGGAGTTTTTTTTTTTCCTTTTTTCTCTCACAATTTTTTCTTGAGAAATACTTACTACAATGCCCCTCCAAATATTGTTATACAATCATCATTCGATCCGTAGATGAGACGGTGCACGTCATTTAAGGCACATTGTAGTTCCTGCAGGGCGGTATTGCCATCATGTGCCATTTGATCCGTCCGATCGAACAGCAATCAAACCAGAATATCCAGAGACCATTGCAACAAGTAGTTGTGTTTCTTATTTTATCAGATTGGAAAGATGGTGTGCCCCAAATGTGACACCTTTGGAACTTCCAATGAAGTAACCTTTAGTTTTTAGAAGTCTTTTATCTCCTGCAGAAGCCTCATTACGGGAGCTTCTCAACACAAGATGTGAGATTCAAGAGGGGGTGAGTAGACTGTGAATGGATCGAATTAGATCAGGAGACCTCTTAATTCATATTCGACTCATTGTGGATCAGTGAAAAAATTATAACTAAATCTTATTATAGATTAGAATAGGGCGGATTAAATATAAAATGTATTTAAGCTATAAGCGAAATGGTTCCTATCAGGTCAACAGATATGCACATGATCATTCTTGTTGCAAGCTGGGGTATGATACAATTCTCAATGAACATGTAATAACTGTGTTATAAAAACTCAAGCTCAATTTCTTAACATAAATTAATAGTAGATTTAAGTTCTTGAAATGACAGAAATGTTCAAAAACATCAAATAATATATATTAATAAATGTCATGGATTTTTTATTGTGTGTTGGCATATTGAATTAGATTTGAAGATTAGAAGCCTAATTCCATTTATATCAACGCAGAGCAGATCAGGTTGGTGTTTCTGTCCGGGTTCATACAATTTGATGTGTTAGAAGTGCAAGTGAGAAGGTACCACTTCACGCTGTGAAGTTACAAATTAAATCCAATTTTACAAATCAACCTGATCTCCTTACAGCACCGAGGCAGCTCTACGAGGAAGAGTTGCACCAAATTTACCTTTAGACTCATAGTTAGTTGCACCAAAATTACGAGGCAGCTCTACGACGAAAAGTTGCGCATCCGTGTGCTTGATGCGTTTAGGCTCATAAACGGTTAGATTAGTAATTTCTATTTTATTTAAAAGTATATATATTTTTTATAAAATAACTTAATTTGATAAATAATTTAAATATTTTGAGATTTTCAAAGCCTTTTGGCGAAACCCACCCCTGTAGGTTTCTGACCCTGTAAGTTTTGTTACTTCAATTGTGTGACAATTTCCTTTCAAAAAATAAATTAATTGTGTGACAATTTAGATCCACATCAAAAGTTAACAAGATGCAGGAGTGCCGTAGTACTTTCGATGGAATAAGCCTAGAATAGCACGACTTCTTCGGGTTCTGCAAATTTTTCATCTTTGTTATCTGAGTAAGAATGACTTATTTTAAAATAAAATAACATAATTAATTTACCAAAATAGTTAAATTACTTTCTAGTTAGAATATATGTTAATTATACCTATTTATTATATATTTATTATTTTATTTATTTTTTCTATTATAGGTAGAATACAAATCTAATTTATAAATTAAAATGTTTCTAATGTCTGTATAAGCAATTTGGAAAGCTTACATCAATATAGTTATATAAAAAAGGGACTGAAAGCTGTCCATGTTCCCTCTCCGTCAGTCGTGGGGATTAGTTATTGTGGCAGCCTGAGGCTGAGCCATGTGGCATGGGTAGTGGGCCATGTTGGGCTTTGGGTTGGTTCTTTTGGGCCTCATTCAAGCCATGGGTTTTAGCCTTCTAAGCGAGTTGGGTTTAGCAACTCAAATAAAGGGAACAAATAAAATTTAAAAACTTTGGGGGGGTTGTCATAATACGGGTTCAAACGAGTTGGGCTGAGTTCACAAATCCAACTCGAGTTCACTGAGCATCTAAATGAGCCTAGTATTAGTAACTATTATATTCATTCGAGTTCGAGTTGAGCTTGAGTTCTAACGATCGAGTCGAGTTTGAGCCAGATAATTATATCCAACCTTGGCTTATTTGCACCTCTAACTGAAGCATTCAAAGATTCGCCTCAATTTGTTTGGAGAATAGGTTATTCGGAATTACTTATCTGGAATAGTGTATACTAGAATAAGGACTATTTAGCTTTGATAGTTTTGTGAGATACACGGAATAAGAAGAATAAGCAATTCTTAGATCTAAGGACGAATTGCATATTCTCCTTATTCTAGTATAAGTAATTCTAACGCGATATAAATTATTCTGTCTATTAAATTAGAATTAGTCTTATTTTAAAAATAAGATTCTTTATTTTGCTCTTATTCTCCTATCAAATCGGCGCTTAGAGGATGTATTATATGCAACTTGGCAGTCAACCGCCATGTGCAGTTTTGCAATGGAGATTCGATCCATTATCTTGTGCCAAGCAAAACTATGATCAACTTTCCGTGAGTCTGAATCTGAAGAAAAGACCCATATCTCAACTATATTGAGAATTTCTTAAATGAATTATCCTGTAGACCCATTTGAAGTTTCATGCGAAGTGAACGAGAAGTAGATCCGAAGTCCAATCTGCTTGTTAATTTATCCAAAAAATTTATTACGCCTATTACAGATCTAAGTATGCTAATTTCAGATCTGACTCCATCCAGATCTGGACCCCTTACAACCCTAAACAATACAACCAAACCTTATGCATCCCTCACAAGATACTATTTCTGTGATGGCTCTTGAGAGTTCCGAGCTGGCCAGGATCACGAGCCTCGCCGAGGTAGGAATCTCACGGGAATCCATCTTATGCTCCATTGCAAGTTGGACCTGTAGTTTTTGGCACTGCAGTTTGATCTTAGTACAGCAAGCCCAAAAAATATATATATCTTCTTTTTTTAATTATCGAACTCAAGAACTATTTGAATTTAACTTCTATGTTATTTGACTAGTGATCAGATAGTTGCAAAAAAAGAAAAAAAAGTCGTGTCCCTTCATGTATAATCTAATAACTTGAATCATATCAAATATTATCAAAAGGATTTTTTTACATATATCTCTCTAAAAAATACCGTATCTATATTCCCAACTCTCAACATACTGTCATTGATATCCTTAAAATCTTCAAAATATTACATTTATACCCCTCCATCAGACTAAAGGGAATATCAACGAAATATACCAAAAAGTTTCCATAAATCATGATAACATCGGTGTCGGAGATGCATATGCAAAATTTTAGTGAATTGGGGATATATAAAATATTAGAAAATTTAAGGGTATCTGATGTAGCCGAAGCTATCACGACCGGATTCCGAAGCCGGAATCCGAAGAGTTGGATCCGGTGCTGGGTCGGATCGGTGTTGAGGAGGCCCGACGGGGATCCGAATGACGAAGGACGCAGAGGTGGCGGAGCCGAAGGTCCGGAGGCTGGCTCGCTCAGGAAGTAGGGGGCCGAGGCTCCTTCGGCGGACAAAGGGGCGGCTTGAACGAATCTCCTTCCGATTGATCTGTCGACGGGCGACGAAGCCGAAGCCGAAAGCCCGAGGCCGAAAGTGACTCGGACTCGGCTTGCTCTTGGATAGTGAGCCCAAAGCCCCTTCGGCGGACGGAGGACGAAGCCGAAAGCCCGAGGCCGAAAGTGACTCGGACTCGGCTTGCTCTTGGATAGTGAGCTCAAAGCCCCTTCGGCGGACGGAGGACGAAGCCGAAGCCGAAAGCCCGAGGCCGAAAGTGACTCGGACTCGGCTTGCTCTTGGATAGTGAGCTCAAAAGCTCCTTCAGCGCGAGACCGAGTCTCCTTTCTTGGGGCAGCCGGCGTACGACGTCGAGACCAGGGAGAGGAGTCCGAGGTCGGCGGCCGAGACCGACTCGGGAAGGTCGGCGAAGATTCGAACCGAGCTCCTGCAGGAGGGAAAGAAGAAGAAAAACCAGTCAGCAGGAGTCCCGGGCTTCAGCCCTGGGGAACCCCCTCCGACGGTCAAGTTAGCTCCTGAAGAAGATTCGATTCAAAAGGCAAAGGGAGCAGCTTTAATGCTTTTCGGACAGTAGTCCTTTTAAGGGTCTCGGAGGCTTGAGGAAGCATCCATCGCCTCCCTTTGGCAATAAATAGCGGGGTATTTATAGCAGATGATAGCGGATGGTTAACGGTGGCAGCCGATATAGGACTAAATGAGGGCTTACTGATAAACCGCCATAGTGCCCGATCCGCCACCGGAGTGGGCCGGATTCAGCTACCGGGCCGAAGGGGGTTGGGCCGCTGATGGGCCGAAGCCTGTTGGGCCCTGGGCTGCCGCGCTGCTCCTGGGCCGTAGGCTGATGGGCCGCTGACGGGCTGAAGCCTGTTGGGCCGGGAGCGACGGTGCCGCTTATGGGCCGAAGGCTGCTGCTGGGCCGCTGACGGGCCGAAGGCTCCCATAGGGCCTGGTACTGCTGCTGTTGGGCTGAACGGGGTTTGGGCTTGTTTTAATGGGCCGAATCGGATTCTGCCTCATCACATAACCCCCCACTCTTGTCTTCCTCAGTTCTGAGATGGCGAGAGTATAGCCCGAAGCTGTCAGAAGAATATCATAACAGGTGTCTTACCCGAAGCTCTGTTCTCTTTTCACTGGGAAGAGGGTGCCCTCGGTCGGCCGAGGGCTACGCGGTTGCTTCGTCCTCGCTCGGAGTGGCGACGAAGGCTCAGAGCTCAGAAGCCGAAGGGCCGAGCCCTCTGATTCGTGTCAGGCTTCATTAAATGGACGGGATGGCGCGTCGCCTCGCGAGGAAGCACGGGACATGCGTCGCGCATCCGGCCGCTCCGTCAAAAACACACAAAAGAATCCTGACCGCCCGCGGGTCGCGGATCGCCTCGGCTCTCTGCCCGAGGCTCCACTCGGATTGCCGCCGCTCCCTTCGTCGCACACGGATCGGGACACGTGGCGGGCATCCGAGAGGTTAGCCGAAGGGTCGGAGCACTCTCGGCCGTTGATCGCTCTGCTTCAAGTCCCGGAGCCGGCCCGTCATCATTGCCGAAGGACGGTGCACGTGGCGGGCATCCGAGAGGAGCGAGGGGACGAGCGGGATGATCTCGGCCGTTGGCTTCGGCGGGAGGCGCTTCGAATGGACTTATAAATACAAGCCCTCAGCAGGGCACTGTTCTTCTTCTTGCTGCTGCGCTTGGGTTTCCCTTGCGATCATCCGAGCTCTTCTTCCTTCTCCAGCGAAAGGCTAGCTTCCTGAAGGCTTCGTCCGAGCTCGCCGGCCACCGAGGGAGGTTCTCCGTTCCTCAGAGCGCATCGCTGGTGGAGCTTGGAGGCTTGAGGCAGCATTCGGTTCAGGAGAGACTCCCTCCCCCTTCCTGCGAGTAAGCTTTGGCCTCCTTCCTTCCTTCCGCAGCCTTATGGTCCGGAGTCCTTCCAGTGAGATTACTCCTTCGGACGAGGAGTATACTCCTTCCCACTCTCCAAAATCTTCTCTGTCAGATCCCCTCGCCTCGGATTCTCTTGCTTCCGCAATGTCTGAGGAGCCTGAAAACTCCGGGACTGAGGGGTCCGAGACTTCTGGGGCGGAGGCCTCCGAGGCCGAGGTTTCTGGGGCCGAGGCTTCCAGGGCCGAGGCTTCTGAGGCCGAGGCTACCCAGGAGGTCCGGAACTCAGGCCACGCTTCCACCTCAGAACACCGTCTTCCGGACATTGCTTCGGAAGCATCCTGCGCCCTTTCGGACGTAGAGGTGAGGAACTTAGTTTCTTACTTTCAGCTTCCTTCCTGGACGACCCCCCATCGGCCTGATTCCGCCACCAGGGCCAATACTGTCCGCCCGGGCTCCTTCTCCATCTATGTTGATAGCTTCGAGGCGGGCTTCCGTCTTCCTCTTCCCACCTTCGTCATTAACCTCCCTAGCTTCTACGGGCTGGCCCCGTCTCAGCTCTTTCCCAATTCTTGGCGCACTGTATACGGATTTTTGAGCGTCTTCGCTCGTATAAAGATCAACCCTTCCATCAATGTCTTCCGTTATCTCTTTAAGATCCAAAGGCAGGGGAAGTCCGAGTGGTACTGCTTCGTCCCTCGGGTCGGCCGAAGCATCTTCTCCGGGAAGCCCTCGTCCATCCACGGCTGGAAGAGGAAGTTCATCTTCGTCTCCCTGCCGGAGAACGAGAAGGGCGTGTGGCCCTTTCCCACCGAATG
This sequence comes from Zantedeschia hybrid cultivar, assembly GCA_030544215.1. Classification (NCBI taxonomy): domain Eukaryota; kingdom Viridiplantae; phylum Streptophyta; class Magnoliopsida; order Alismatales; family Araceae; genus Zantedeschia; species Zantedeschia hybrid cultivar. The sequence goes on from JARZZO010000005.1 coordinate 12,050,395, forward strand.
GGCGCCGCTGGCTGCAGGCCTCTCGGACCCTCCTGTTCTGACCCCCGTGCAGAGCACTCTCGTGGGCCATGTTCAGGTTATGGCCCCGTACGACATCTGGGGGCTCCTCAGCGCGTCGGAGCGGCTGGTGAACGCCGGGGTGTGGCCGGATCCCCGGTCCGATCCGGCGCGGGCCTTCCCTTATCTTCCTCCCGGGGAGACTCCGCAAGGCCGCGGAGGAAGGGCTGCCGCTCCCCCGGCCGAAGCTCTTCCGGCTGAGGATGCTGATGAAGTTTCGGCCGAGGGTAAGTCGGCTTTGAATTTGTTACTTGATCGCCGTTTTCTTTCTAACATATTCTTCTTGCTTGCAGCAATGGCCGAGCTCGACGACCTCCTCGCCCTGATATCCGACCAGCGCGGTTCAGGCCGGGCACCGGCCCCGCAAGCGGCAGGCAGGTCTGGCCGAGGTGCTGGAGTTCCGAGGACCAGAGGCGGGGTCCCAAGGACTGCGGCCTCCGCCGAGGGCCGCGCGGCCGCTGCTGCTCTCGAGAGGGAGCATAAGACAAAGTTCGCCGCTCGAAGGGGCGGCCGAGCGTCGAAGCGCCCCCGGGTAGAGGAGGCCGAAAAGGCGGAGGTGGCTCCGCTGGTCAGGAGGAGCGCCGGGGCCCGAAGGGCCGCAAGGCTGGCGTCTCCCGAGGCGTCGAGGGGCGACTCCCCTCTGGCCGTATCGGCAGGGGCCGATGACGGAGGCGCTGGGTCGCAGGTGCCCCGGGCGCAACGCGAATGGTGGCACCCCGAGCCGGGGGTGTACAAGGATGAGAGCATGGAGGACCCGCAGACGTGCCTCCGTCTGCTCAGTAGCCTCACTCTCCCTTCAGCTTTTGAAGAGTTGAAGGACCATTCCATCACCGACCTGGCGGCGATGAGCGCTCGGTTGGCGGTCCAGGTAAGAAGTCTGAAAGTGTCTCAACTTATCTCTCCTTAGCTGTCTTTTGATTTTCTGACCCTTATCTGCTTTCGGTCTGCAGGCTGCGGTGACGGGTAGCGTCCTGATGCACCATCAGGAGCTGCTCCGACTCAAGCTCTTGGAGGCCGAGGAGGATCCGGCTGGTTCGGGTGAAGGCACCTCGGCGGTGCCCAGTGTCGAGCCCTTAGTCGATAGGCTCGCAACCGCGAGCGCCCGGGCGCGGGCGCAGCTGGAGGAGAGGGCAGCAGAGGCCCGTGCTGCCGCTGAGGCCAAGGCGAAGGCCGAGCGGGAGAAGGAGAAGGCCGAGAGCGAGCTTGCTGCGGCTCAGACTGAGATCCGGGCCCTCAAGGCACAGATCCAGGACAAGGAATCCCGGCGGGCTTCGGAGAAGCGCCGCCACGCCGAGGAGGTCTCGGCTCTGAAGCAGGAACTGGAAGAGGTGGTGGAGTCGGCCGTAGCCGATTACAAAGCCGGCCGCGACTACGCCCAAGAGATCCTCCGAGCCCAGCTGCTAGCGTCTTCTTCGGTCTTCGACCTCGGACTGGCTGTCGTCCAGAGGGCCTGCCCGAGCGTTGACTTGACCGGGGTCACCCTGCCGATGGGCGCGGAAGCCAGGGAGCTCCTATCCTGGTGGAAGGATCTCATGGCCAAGAGGGCCTCGCCCCCAGTTCCTGAAGACGAAGCCGTGACCGCCGAGGAGGCCCCCACCGAGGCTGCCGCTCCTGAAGCGGTGCAGATCGTCGACTCTCCCTCTCCCTCTCCCGGCCAAGGCGCAGTCGAAGCGGAGGAGGAAGGGGTCGTCGATGGCTGATACGAGGGTCCCGCCCCCCGATTTTTGCTTTTCCACTTATGTAAGCCTTCGGCCAGGCACATGGCCGAGTTTGTACTTCCTTTCGTTTGTGAATACAAGGAATGTTTTTGGCTTTACCTTATTGTTTTCTGCATGACGAGTGGATCTGGCCTTTCTGAAATCCGAGATCTTTCCGTCGTTCGATATAGTTTGCGAAGCCGAGACCCGATGTAGGTTCGGATAGGGCGTTGATAGAATCTCGCCAGCAGATACGGCTGCTTTAGATGCGGCTCCTGTGGCCGAAGCCGCTCCTGCTTCGTCTTATGCAGACTCAGAATAACCTGCCGCGTCCTGATCCGGATTACATGGCCGAAGCCATTCGTCGAATCGAAGGACTCGCGGACTTTAAGAGAACCATGCCGCTCCCGGTACGGTTTGCATGGCCGAAGCCACTCCCGATACGGTCTACACGGACTTAGAGAAAATTCCATGCCACGTCCTGATCCGGATTACATGGCCGAGCGCCATTCGTCGGATCAAAGGATCCGCGGACTTTGAAAGAATACTATGCCGCTCCCGATACGGTTTACACGGACTTAGAGAAAATTCCATACCGCGTCCTGATCCGGATTACATGGCCGAGCGCCATTCGTCGGATCAAAGGACCCGCGGACTTTGAAAGAATACCATGCCGCTCCCGATACGGTTTGCATGGCCGAAGCCACTCCCGATACGGTTTACACGGACTTAGAGAAAATTTCACGCCGCGTCCTGATCCGGATTACATGGCCGAGCGCCATTCGTCGGATCAAAGGACCCGCGGACTTTGAAAGAATACTATGCCGCTCCCGATACGGTTTGCATGGCCGAAGCCACTCCCGATACGGTTTATACGGACTTAGAGAAAATTCCACGCCGCGTCCTGATCCGGATTACATGGCCGAGCGCCATTCGTCGGATCAAAGGACCCGCGGACTTTGAAAGAATACCATGCCGCTCCCGATACGGTTTGCATGGCCGAAGCCACTCCCGATACGGTTTATACGGACTTAGAGAAAATTCCACGCCACGTCCTGATCCGGACTACATGGCCGAGCGCCATTCGTCGGATCAAAGGACCCGCGGACTTTGAAAGAATACCATGCCGCTCCCGATACGGTTTGCATGGCCGAAGCCACTCCCGATACAGTTTACACGGACTTAGAGAAAATTCCACGCCGCGTCCTGATCCGGATTACATGGCCGAGCGCCATTCGTCGGATCAAAGGACCCGCGGACTTTGAAAGAATACTATGCCGCTCCCGATACGGTTTGCATGGCCGAAGCCACTCCCGATACGGTTTACACGGACTTAGAGAAAATTCTACGCCGCGTCCTGATCCGGATTACATGGCCGAGCGCCATTCGTCGGATCAAAGGACCCGCGGACTTTGAAAGAATATCATGCCGCTCCCGATACGGTTTGCATGGCCGAAGCCACTCCCGATACGGTTTACACGCACTTAGAGAAAATTCCACGCCGCGTCCTGATCCGGATTACATGGCCGAGCGCCATTCGTCGGATCAAAGGACCCGCGGACTTTGAAAGAATATCATGCCGCTCCCGATACGGTTTGCATGGCCGAAGCCACTCCCGATACGGTTTACACGGACTTAGAGAAAATTCCACGCCGCGTCCTGATCCGGATTACATGGCCGAGTGCCATTCGTCGGATCAAAGGATCCGCGGACTTTGAGAATTCGGTGCCGCTCTGATTCGGTACGCATGGCCGGAGCCACTCCGAATCAGGTTGCCGTGGACTTTTGCTGAGAATTCGGTGCCGCTCTGATTCGGTACGCATGGCCGGAGCCACTCCGAATCAGGTTGCCGCGGACTTTTGTTGAGAAATCCGTGCCGCTCTGATTCGGTACGCATGGCCGGAGCCACTCCGAATCAGGTTGCCGCGGACTTTTTGCGAATTGTTGCTGAGACACTTTTCAAAGAATAGACTTTCCTTATGTCTCCTGGCTAAATTCCAGGTTAGTTTACATGAAGTGCCGAAGGTACCCCGTATTTTCAGACAAAAGGGGAATGCGTGTCCGAAGGGGTCCCTAATCCGCGGGCCCTTCGGTTGCTTCCGTTTACAAATACTTCTGTCGTTCTTAGAGGTATGGTAGGGGAACTCTTCGGATGCTTGCCTTCCTGCTCCGAGGTCCTCCGGTTATGCCTCCGTCGAGGCCGTTTCTACTGGTAGTGGCAGTTGGCCTGCTCTGACGAGGTGATCTATCTCCTCCCGAAGTTGCCGACATTCATCAGTCATGTGACCAGTCTCCTGATGATATTCGCAATATCTGCTAGGGTCCCTTCGGCGAGGATCAGTTTTTATGCGTTGAGGCTGCCGGAGCATACGCTTTACCTCCGTAAGCATTTGGGAAGGGGGAACAGGTAGCGGTAGGTGCCGCGGCTGCGGACCCCGTCGCTTGCCTCAGTCCCGCTCCTTCCGATATCGCCTACGTGGAGGTTCCTGATTTGCAAATGGTGGGGGAGCTACCCGAGGGGCAGGCGGTGCCGAGGGCTCGTCGTTCACCGAAACGGCCTCGTCGACGAAGACTTGCGAAGACGCTGGCCTAGGCTCCTCGTTCTGTACAGGGCGAAAGGGAGGTGCCTGATGGAGGAGTTGGCTCAATACCCCTATATGCCGGGCCATGGCAGATACCATGTTTGCCAAAGATGTGACAGTGGCAGTCAGCGTGGTCATTTGTTGCTGGAGTTCCGTTATCCGGTTATCTTCAGTCGTGGACTCAGACATGACTGGCCATGTCGCGCTCAAAGGGGCGGATGGGGTGCCTTCGGAGAGTGGTAACTGCGCCGGGGCCTCCCGTTCCTCTGTGTCGCTTTGACTGGATCGTCGGTTTATTGGTTGTTGAGACATGACTTGTTTTGTTAGTTTCCCACAGACGGCGCCACGTGATGTAGCCGAAGCTATCACGACCGGATTCCGAAGCCGGAATCCGAAGAGTTGGATCCGGTGCTGGGTCGGATCGGTGTTGAGGGGGCCCGACGGGGATCCGAATGACGAAGGACGCAGAGGTGGCGGAGCCGAAGGTCCGGAGGCTGGCTCGCTCAGGAAGTAGGGGGCCGAGGCTCCTTCGGCGGACGAAGGGGCGGCTTGAACGAATCTCCTTCCGATTGATCTGTCGACGGGCGACGAAGCCGAAGCCGAAAGCCCGAGGCCGAAAGTGACTCGGACTCGGCTTGCTCTTGGATAGTGAGCCCAAAGCCCCTTCGGCGGACGGAGGACGAAGCCGAAGCCGAAAGCCCGAGGCCGAAAGTGACTCGGACTCGGCTTGCTCTTGGATAGTGAGCTCAAAGCCCCTTCGGCGGACGGAGGACGAAGCCGAAGCCGAAAGCCCGAGGCCGAAAGTGACTCGGACTCGGCTTGCTCTTGGATAGTGAGCTCAAAAGCTCCTTCAGCGCGAGACCGAGTCTCCTTTCTTGGAGCAGCCGGCGTACGGCGTCGAGACCAGGGAGAGGAGTCCGAGGTCGGCGGCCGAGACCGACTCGGGAAGGTCGGCGAAGATTCGAACCGAGCTCCTGCAGGAGGGAAAGAAGAAGAAAAACCAGTCAGCAGGAGTCCCGGGCTTCAGCCCTGGGCAACCCCCTCCGACGGTCAAGTTAGCTCCTGAAGAAGATTCGATTCAGAAGACAAAGGGAGCAGCTTTAATGCTTTTCGGACAGTAGTCCTTTTAAGGGTCTCGGAGGCTTGTGGAAGCATCCATCGCCTCCCTTTGGCAATAAATAGCGGGGTATTTATAGCAGAGGATAGCGGATGGTTAACGGTGGCAGCCGATATAGGACTAAATGAGGGCTTACTGATAAACCGCCATAGTGCCCGATCCGCCACCGGAGTGGGCCGGATTCGGCTACCGGGCCGAAGGGGGTTGGGCCGTTGATGGGCCGAAGCCTGTTGGGCCCTGGGCTGCCGCGCTGCTCCCGGGCCGTAGGCTGATGGGCCTCTGACGGGCTGAAGCCTATTGGGCCGAGAGCGACGGTGCCGCTTATGGGCCAAAGGCTGCTGCTGGGCCGCTGACGGGCCGAAGGCTCTCAGAGGGCCTGGTACTGCTGCTGTTGGGCTGAACGGGGTTTGGGCTTGTTTTAATGGACCGAATCGGATTCTGCCTCATCAGTATCTATGCAAAATCTTTATATGGATGAGTATAAGTGTAACTTTTTTGAAGATTTTAGGAACATTGATGATAATATGTGAGTGTTGGAGGTATAGATGTAAATATAATATTTTTCAAGAGTTTATATGCAATAAACCGTTATCGAAAAGCTGCAGCACTGAGCATTTCTCACTTGAATTTTTTACTTTTTTTTAAAAATCCTTCTAATCTGCTTAATTAAAGAAAACTCTATATAACCTCTGTATTTAGTAAAATTTTCCTATTATTTCACTTTTATTTGGAAAAGTGTCTGTTCTAGAGTGTTCTTTCAATACATTCAAGGATCTTTTTTGAGTTGTTTTCCAAATAAAAATAAAATTAAATAGAGTCTTCATTAAATATAAAAAGTAAGAATTTTTTTTTCTAAATAAGTAGTTAAGAAGACTAACAATTACAAAAGCCTTCTCATTTTTTTCCCCTTTGGCTCTCATCGGTTCAACCTCATCATGTACCACCTGCGGCGTTGCCTTCCGAAGGAAGACTTCGCCTCATGATAACATGCGGGGAGGTGCTGCCGGGAATCAATCATGCTTCCAACTTCCACCTCGTGACCTCGTTTTCTTCTCATGGGGTTAGAATTCAGTCACCGTCGTGAGTTTAAATATGTTTCTAATTAACTTTCACAAACTTTGCAGACATCAATAGAAGTTAGTAGGAAAAATAATCTGCATATTTTTAAAATATTCATTTTTTTCACAGAATTTACTTTCTTACCTCCCCTCGAAGAAATGTTTTCCGTGACTATTCTTCCTGTGATTTTATTTTCCGGAGAAATATTTTCTGCGATTCTCTATGTCTAAAAAAATGTTGAGAATACAAACACCCCCTAAAGTTTGAATGAAACTTGTAAAATTAATACTAAAAAGGTTTCTCCAAATGTATTCTTATAGTTATATACTCTCACAAATATTCTTCAACTTATTATTTTAATTACTTCTATATTCTGCACAAGTTGCACATTATGCCCTTCTTTTAAAATATTGTGAACTAATGTTCTTCCAGCAAAATACCGTGAACTCGGATAGAAGGTATTAGACAGATTCAACGAAAAATGCCAATTGAAAAACATATTAAATACACTTGGAACAGAAGTTTTTGACAGTTATTCTGAGATCACGGGTATATGTACAACTTTTTTTTCCGCAAAATATACATGAAAGTTTTAAAATAATTGGATGAATTTAAGGACGCACACACAAGTATATAACATCTTACGATAATATTTGCAAAAAACCGAGTTCTTGTAAGAACCACAACTTTCTATCTTCTGTTTGATTAATGGATACCGCCTAAAGACAGGTTCATGCTTGGAAGCAAGGACATGGAAGAGGGTGAGCCTGAAACTTCAAAGCCAAGTTGCGAAGATCAAATCTGACAGCGATGGCAAATCCGGTTAAGAAAGAAGCGAATCGCTGAGAGAATTTTTGGTCGTTGATGCAGAAAGATACTCTCTGCTACCCATTGGGAGTGATCAGTATGTGGAAGTCGCTGAAATGACATATTAATTAAACAAGGAGTGGTTTAGGTGTGCTAGCTTCTAGACAAAGCCTAGTTGTGGAGGGTTTCACCAACCCTCAACTGATGCATGCTATCTTATTCCATTATACTTTTCAACATCCATAAGAAGAAGTACTATAGACTTCCAGGATTGCCCCTTCAGATTTTAAAGAAACTTGTTCCTTCGTAATAATAGTTTGTGTTATATTTGCTATGCTGTAAAATGTTGTCAAAGATTGTATTTTTTAGATATACAATATCACATTTTATGATATTTTTCGTCAAACCAAACAAACCCATTTATAGATCAGCCGTTTACTTCCATGGGTGGGAAAATGGCAGGCAGACTGCGGCTTCGTTCTATAAATTGACTTAATCACTTGGTCTTCAACCATGCATGTTCTCCTCGGTTGCTTCATGTGCTGCATCTTTTCTTATTTGTTGCAATAACTCTTCCAGAAGGCATAGTTTATTATTATTCTGTGTACGTTAGGCATCATGCCAGCCTACTAACATCCGGACATTGCCCCTATTTATAGCATGGTTTGCCGTATCGTGTCGACTCGGGTAACTCGTACCGTATCACGATGAATCCGAGTCGGTACGACTCGGTCGTACCTGTACGATTTGGCCATGCAATTCGTACGAGTCGGCACGAGTTAACCCGACTCATTCCGGATAATAAGAGATCTGAGTCGAACCGACTCTTCGAGTCGGCGAAGCCTGATTTATAGTCCTCTTGACTTATGTGAGTAGAGCTTACAAACTACACAGGGTCTTCAAGAAGTGTGTGGCAAGTAAAGGGTATTTAGGGTCCACTCCTCAGGTATTGTAGACTTGCCACCATAGACCAAAGGAAAAAAGCAAGACTTGCAACCATCATCAGCTCCATGGAGTCTTAATTCTTTTAGCTCAAAATAACAATAGCCACCTTTCAAGAAGACTTGTAGATGCATAAAGAAAGAGACGAAGTCCCTTGGGAGCTACTCACAGAGGAGCCGTCAAGAAGCAGGATGAGGAGCTGCGAGATGGCGAAGAAGCCGCAGCAGCACCTCATCCTGCGGGCATGGGGATTGAGGAGCCGCTTCAACTCCCTCGTCGCCCTCTTGGCAGGCGTTGTGCTCGTCCTGGTGGTCTCCCTGACGGTGCACAGCAGAGGTCCAGCAGAAGGGGCGACGGACTATACCGAGGGACCGCAGCTGGCGAAGTCTGAGGAGGCCCTGTGCGACCTGTCCTCGGGGAGGTGGGTCTACGACAACACGTCGTACCCGTTGTACTCCGAGAGGGACTGCACCTTCATGTCGGACCAGCTGGCCTGCGAGAAGTTTGGAAGGAAGAATTTGAGGTATCAGAACTGGAGATGGCAGCCCCATGGATGCGAACTCCCAAGGTATGCATGCATATATACATACCCCTCTCTCTCTCTCTCTCTCTATTTCTCAACTAAACCAATAGAGATAGATAACTACGTACGTTATAGCGCTTCCTGTCTTTCTATATACGAAGGCAAAAGTCGAAGTTGATCTGCCAAGTGCTTGAGTTGCGTTGGGATCGTTCAAAGTTCAAACGGTAGTGAGATCAATCAAAGAGTCTCGGGCGACGAGGATGCAAAACGAGAGAACAAGTGTGTGGGGAGTTTCCAGGAGAAAGAAACTGTTCCATTGGAGGAGAGTTCCACCAAAGGGGCTGTGGATGAAATCTCACCTGCATCGATGATGTCTAACTGTTGAAAGTTTTGGGGCCAGGGCGGACATCAATGGGATTGGCCCAAAACAAGGGCATGGAAGGAAAAGGTGAAGGCACCTATCTTAAGATTGAGAAATACTTGCTGCAATGCTCTTGGTACAATTGCAATTCAATCAGTTATACCGTCTTTCTTATATGAGATGCAATTTATTTAAATGATATTGTCGATTAGACAACAGTTATACTGCAATGTTCAACAGAACATTGTAGCAAGTATTACTCCTTAAGATTCTACAAAAGAGAAATACTTACTGCGATGCTCTTTTGGTGTTGTAGTCCCCATGCGCTGTTCGATCGATTGTATTGCAATGCTCCTAAGAGTGTTGTAGCAAGTATTTCTCTCTAGGAAAGATTTAGGTGGAGTCGATTTGTGAGTTATCGGGATGTGGGTGAACTGATGTAGACCTATCCCAAGACTCGGATGGTAGACAAAACTGCTCCATTTTGTTCTAGCATCACCACATTTTCGCCGATCCTCGGACAGCTTGCACCTTCTCAGAATCACCGCCGAGGAGAGTGAATCAGCTGAATCATGAGTTCACACACTTTAGGGGTATGTTTGGTGTAACCCTTAACTTCCCATTGCAAATTGTCTTCCAAGGTTTCAGCTTAGCGTTTTATTATGAGAAGAAGTCATTTTATAAGGCCATATTTGACATACTTCCCAACTTAAAGCTTTTCATGTCCTTAATTTCGAAAGAAAACCTTCAAACTAGAGCTTCCTACATTAAGAAAATGGAGTTATAGGAGAGGAGTCTTCTGGTGCATAGGTTTGTTCAAAATTACTAAATCCGATCCATCTGATGATTTTTATATTGGACATAGAATTAAACCAAAGTGGCATCAAAATAAAAGTTTTAATAAACACACCCAAAAAGTCTTTTCCAGATTGTCAACAATGTCCCATTGAATAACCATGCACGCTTCAGATCAAAGGTTTCATAAGCGCCTAAAGAAAACATCTTGCCATACTTTGAAGCCTAGACAGGTTGAGCTGGTCTTCAAGGCTTCTAGACCATGCAAGTGCCAGTCTAATTACGCGGGTCTGAATGTTGACTCAGTGATTTCTCGGGCCAATGACTTCTGGCTAGAGTTACAATAGTGGGCTTCCAAAATGGGTACTAGGAGCCAAACGAAGTACCAATATGATGGGGATCTAGGAACGGCTGGAATGGGGTCAAAGGCCCAATGTGCAGTTTAGTTGGCCCATTAGAGGTCCATTTGGAGTCTTTTAATTTACATGTAATTTTTCCATGTTTTTTTAATTATTTTCGGAGTCCTAGGAGTAGTTTAGTAATTTTCCTATTATGGTTTCTTTGAAGAGTCTATATATTGTCCTGTATCCCCTCGTGGGAAAGGAGGGAAGAAGAATTTTGAAATGAAGAGCCGCCGTTGCGTGTTTTCTCCCGAGACGGGACGGGAACCCTAGCCTTCTTCTCCTCCAACCCCTCTCTTCTCTCTACTTCCGGTCTACCCCCTCTCCTGTCCCGCATCAATTTGGTATCAGAGCCCAACTCCGATCCCCATCGTGCTTCAACTGCCTTCTCTTTTCCCCAGCGTTGTGTTGGTTTCTCCACTGCAAGGACCGGCCTTCCACGAAGCTGTCCACGCGACCAGGTCGGTCCCCGGCGAACCCCGGCTCCTGCCGCCACCCGGCGAGCCCGACGGGGCCTACCCGAGAACTCCCTTCCCACCAGCGCCCTCACACGCGGCCCCGCGAAGCTCTGCCCCGCTGCATCCGGCCCGAACGGCCATCCCGCAGAAGCCCAACCCGCCTGCAACAAGTTCCCCCTGGTTCTGTTCGCAGCAACCGCCCAGATCAGCCTCCGGCAAGTCCCGCTTCCACCGCACGCGGGCTCTGAGCTTTCCCGTCGCACGCAGGCCCCGGACAGCACTCCGCGAGCCCCTTTTCCCCACCGCAGGTTCTGGTCGGAACTTCCCGTGAGCGCCTCCGCCCGCTGCAGCCCGTCCGAGCGGCCTCTCGCGAGCCACGGGGTGCTGCACACCGTCCGAGTCGGGCTCCCACCCCTTCTTGACCGTCGGAGCTCCGCAGCCAGCGCCGCCTGCGCTATTGAAGCCGGCCGCCGGCGTCGTCGCAGCCTGTCGCTCGACCCGCAGCCGCTGTCGCCGTCGCCGTCTCCCACCGCCGGCGCCGGGCACCGCCGCTACAACCTTCTTCACCGCCTCCCCTTACGCAGTTAGGGTTGGAGGGATGGAGAAGAAGGCCCCTCGTATCGGGTCGTTTGGATTCGAATCCGAACGGGTCTGAACCGAATACATAACCCCCAGGATCCGTTTAACTTAAGTATCGGTTCACCTGAACCGGTTCATTAGAACCGGATCCGACCCAGCGAGCGAACCGGTAGCCAAGTCAAGTGGTTCAGCTGAACCGGTTCAACCCAGCTCAGGCACAAATCTGCCGGTTTGCTACAGTGCCAGGGCGGTGCACTAGGAGGTTCTTATCGCACCGCCATCGCCGAGAACTCGTCTGTGCTCCGATTTGCGAGCCGTTAGCGCCGTTGGGTTCGTATCGGCGAGGCAGACCTCGCTGTACGTTCCGCCTGACAGCAACGTCTCGTTTTGCGTGCCGCACTTGCACGCTTTACGAGGACACTCGGGCGCACAGTTCGAGATCTTTCCGGACTCCGATTTGTGCACCGTTTGCGCCATCGGATCCGTCTCGACGAGGCCAATTCGGATCCAGTGTGCTGTTCCCAGATTTGCCTCGTTTTGCGTGCCACTTCTGCACGCATACCGAGGACCCCCGATCGTGCATCCCAAGGCCAATCCAAGTTGCCTCGATTTGCGTGCCAACATCCCAGCGCACAGATTTCGCAGCAACTAGTGCCCGCTTACCTCGTTTTGCGTGCCACTTTTTGCACGCATGTCGAAGATGATGATTGGAGCTCCGATTCTTGTGCCGATCGTACCGTTGGCATCCTTGCAGTGAGGCGGACCTCGTCCATCATTTCTTTGGTCAGTGGTACGTTTTATCGTCATGGATTTTAGTTTCGAGGTAGAGCTACCCAATTTCGTGAAAACTCGGGTGTATCTTGAGGCAACGTCATTCGGCAATGTTATTTCACAATCTATTGTGGATTCGATCTCCCACACGGACTACGTAAGGGTCTCTGGAAACCGAGTCTATGTGCCATTTTTCCATCTCTTAAGGAGCAGCAGTACTTCCCGAGCCGTCAGGTATTATGATGATGCGTGGTGCAAGATTATACCCAATGGCTCGTATATCGGTTTGGGTAGAGAATGGATAGACGAGCGGCAAGTTGTGATTGATCATACTGGACGAGATTGTCTAATACAACATGAGGAATACCAGGCACCATTTCTTATTCTCAATGCCACTTATTAGGATCGAGAGAGGTTTCAACAAGCAGTTGATTGGGAGCGCGAGAAGTCCCAGATGAGGAGTGAGCTTCAGAAGATTTCTGTCATGCTGGCCAAACTGACCAAGCCAAAAGATGTTGTCTATGAGGCCGACCCAACGATGCTTGAGGAGTATGAAAATCAAATGAAGGAGGTGCACTATGTGGCCGATCCAGTCCTAGAAGATGAATATTTGGGGGAGGTCGAATCAGTGACGCCTATAGCAGATAATGACCTCTTCCCCACTAAAGGGAATGAGCCGAAGACAGAACCGCTACTGGAAGATGTAGTCGATCAACCGAAGGTCGTTAAAGATGTCATCAGTTTGCATGATTTTGACCACATATGGAGCGACGTCGAGGCACAATTTTCTCCTCATGTTGGAGCATTCATGCGCGCGATGGTTCATGGGTCATCGGTGTTGTTTTCCGAACATGCTACCATCATTCCCCCATGGATATTGACTCATTTTAAAATTCGAGGACGAATTTTTTCGAACCAGGGGAGAATGATGGGGATCCAGGAACGGCTGGAATGGGGTCAAAGGCCCAATGTGCAGTTTAGTTGGCCCATTAGAGGTCCATTTGGAGTCTTTTAATTTACATGTAATTTTCTCATGTTTTTTTAGTTATTTTCGGAGTCCTAGGGGTAGTTTAGTAATTTTCCTATTATGGTTTCTTTGAAGAGTCTATATATTGTCCTATATCCCCTCGTGGGAAAGGAGGGAAGAAGAATTTTGAAATGAAGAGCCGCCGTTGCGTGTTTTCTCCCGAGACGGGACGGGAACCCTAGCCTTCTTCTCCTCCAACCCCTCTCTTCTCTCTACTTCCGGTCTACCCCATCTCCTGTCCCGCATCACAATAATAATAGGTAAAAGATTAAACGAATGGTTCTAGAATGAGAACTATTTGCTGCAATGTCATAAAACCGCGATTCACATGCGATCACTACATCAGTGTATAAGAGGTGTGGTGAATCCTAAGGTTCACAAGCCAAGTGATCTGTAGATTGGATGACGATTATATAGTGAGTCTTAAACCTTATGTGCCGATTCCACATTGCTACAAAATCGCTATTCAATCGATAAATAGGATCGGATGTCACATGAGGTACAGTGAATTTTAGAATTCACATGCTGTCTGATTTATCCATTAGACGGCGACTATACTGCAAAATCCTGAAACATTAAAGCAAGTATTTCTCTTTCAAAATAGCCATAAATTAATCAACCAGTTTCAAGGTCAGGCATAGCTGCACATAAGGATGTAAATGGTGCCCGAAAATCTGTTTATCCATCCGTTTCCGAAACTTAAAGGTCATAAAAGATATAATTTAAAAGATAAGAATACATATATTATCCATATCCGAATGATTTAAGATAAAGAAAATGATACACCTTTTTCCGAATTCGATTATCTGAGTATCAATCCGTTTTCTTTCACTTACCTTAACTATTGACTATATCTTATCTAAAATTCTCATTTCTAAATGAAATATCCAATCATAATTATATAGTTAGATGTCTTATTATCCATGCCGTTGTTTCAATCCTTTCTCTCCATCATTCACTAGTTAAGAACTACTTAAAAAGAACTTATATCTATGTATACTTTAGAAGTAATATTCCTTTGTTCCTTTCAGAAACAATAAAAGATTAAGTTTATGTTAACGCATCTTAGTGTTCGATAATTTAATCTTTTATGTATCCATTTCCGATATTTTTAAAGAATAAAGATAAAAATACACATATTTCTTAAAAAATAAGAATAAAGATATACATATTACTTAAAAAATAAGGATACAAATAACTCTACTGGTATCCTTTTATATCCCTAACTGCACATGCTCTTAGCCGCGAAGTCAGCAGTAAATGCTTATGAGTTACGACTGTCGGCACGCTGAAGGGGGCTAGAAGGACCATCAGGACATAACATGATAAACCCAAGTGCTACTTGTCCACCAGTGGGCCTGTGTATAGGCCGCAGCCTTTTCTTTGCACCGCTTGTCCATTGGTTAGGAGTTTAATCTAGTTAGAGATGTTCATAGTTTGGTTTGATTTGGTTTGAGAATAAAATTTTATCAATTAAATTAATTTAAAATAAAAAATCAAATCAAATCAAATCAAAGTAAATTTAAAATTGAACCAAACCAAACAGAAATAATTCTGTTTGATTTGCGGTTTGGGCCTTGTAATGGGCCACTTAAATAATTTACTTTAACATTATTTTTAAAATATTATTTAAAATTTGAAAGTTTGGATCTTGAAATGGGGCATTATAATTTAACACCCTCTTTTATTAAGGATTTAAAACTTTTTTTGCACAAGATAACGATCTAAAAGGTATTATCCAAACATAATTTAAGATTTTGTATGTTGTAATTTACTAGACTCACACTTATCCTAAGAATTTAACACTTATATTATGTCACTTTAACTTAATTCTGTTTATTCAAGTTGGTTTGGTTTATGAACAAGGGAACTAGACTAAACCAAACTTCTTAATTTGGATCGGTTTCAACCTAAATCTAAAATTTCAAAAGTTCAAACGGAACCAAATCAAATTAAATTAGTCGGTTCGATTTGACTTTTCGATTTGAACCAAATAGCACCCCTTGATCTAGCACATAACGATCGATACATAAATTTTATCTAAGAGGAGCCAAAGTTAAAGGATTTTTTTTTTTCTTACAGGGTCACGTTAAAAAATTACACCTAAAATATAATAACTTTTTAGTAGGGCGGGGGGGCCATGCCCCCTTTATTGGGAGGCCGGACTGAATTATTTGACCTGTGGATAACTTTTTTCTTTTTTTCTTTTTGGAAACTACCTGTGGAAAACTGATTTCGTATCATGACTACTACCAGATGCAATATTATCTACAAATTAAAGAAAAGGACAATTAATGGTCGTTTGGGGAGACAACCCTAAATCAAATAATAATCAGTACATGGGAATTACTGTTACAGCATTGATTTCGGATATATTTGGGATACACAATTTGATACACTTCTTATACTACATCTTTAATCAATTGGCAGTGGACTCATGATTGTTATTCTTGCATAATGTAAATCTAGCCATCTTGTCAAATATACTGAAAATACTTATCAGGCCTGCTTGTATGACATGTTATCGTTTTCTATCGTGGATTGGTATTCATTTCTTTGTCCCGTGGTGTTCTTTATTTATCAAAGGTTCAACGCCACAACCATGCTAGAGAGGCTTAGGGGAAGAAGGATGGTATTTGTTGGTGACTCCCTTAACAGAGGACAATGGGTATCGATGGTGTGTCTCTTAGGATCTTCCATCCCAGATGCCCACAAACACATGGAATCAAATGGCTCCCTTGTTGCCTTCAAAATTAAGGTACAGTAATCTAAACTTCAAGACAAATGACGTCCTGACGCAACTAAAGAAAATGCTGACAGATTTATTATATACTCATTTGTCATAAATCAATTTATAATAAATATGCTTATATAAATTCATATGTAAATATAAGGGATAATTTCATATGCTATTTTTTTAAAAAAAATGCATGCTTATTTTCATGTTATCTGACATACCCTTACAAGATAACATATCTATCAAATATGTCATTTTAGTAGTAATAAGTATGAAACACTTGTACATTATCAAATATGCCATCAAAGTGGCAATGTTAAAATATAATACATATTAAGATGGTAACTAAGGTAATATATAAATAAGCATGGCATTTTTAAAATCTAACATATAAGAGTGGTTACTATGAAGTTATCCTAACATAATTGATTTTACGAGAGGCATCTCCTTAATAAATTTGAATAAGTTTATGGAAAATCTCTTTAGTGTAAACCAATAATTAACTAAATTAAAGTTATCGCTAACAATGAATTTGTGATAAGCATATACTTATTGCTTTGCGTCCAAATATGCCCTGGTTAAAAATCACAGGAGTACAACGCATCCATCGAGTTCTACTGGGCACCGCTGCTGGTGGAGTCCAACTCCGACGACCCGGTGAACCACCGGCTGCCGGAGAGGATCATCCGCGCTCACTCCATCGAGAAGCACGCGCGACACTGGACCGGCGCCGACATCCTCGTCTTCAACTCCTACCTCTGGTGGCGGCGCCCCAAGCTGAAGGTCCTGTGAGTAGCCCCCCACCACGCCCATGCACGCCTCCTCTTCCCTTTCCATAACATAGTGGAGAGCAGGCAGTGACAGCACCCTTCTGTTCTCCTCACGAACCACCACCAGGTGGGGCTCCTTCGACTCCGGCGACGGGATTTATAAGGAGGTGGACATGCTGCGCAGCTACGAGCTCGCCCTCAAGACCTGGTCCGACTGGCTCGAGTTCCACGTCGATCCCTCCCGCACCCAACTCTTCTTCGTAAGCATGTCGCCCACCCACTTCTGGTGAGCCCAACGAAGAAGATCTTTTGGCGTCGGCAATACATCGAACATCTCATGTGCATGGACATATGGCATTTGTTCCAACAGGGGCGACGAGTGGGGGATCGCCGCGGAGCAGAACTGCTACAACGAGACGGAGCCGATCGCGCGGGAGGGGCACTGGGGCCGGGACTCCGACGCGAGAATGATGCGGATGGTGGAGGCGACAATAGAAGGGCTCAAGGCGCGGGGCGTGGGCGTGCGGCTGCTCAACATCACGCAACTCTCCGAGTACCGCAAGGACGGGCACCCCTCCATCTACCGCAAGCAGTGGGAGCCGCTGACGGCGGCGCAGCTGGCCAACCCCGGCAGCTACGCCGACTGCATCCACTGGTGCCTCCCCGGCGTGCCGGACGTGTGGAACGAGCTCCTGTACGCCCACATCTTCTCCAAGATTACATGACGTGGCCATCAAAACGGGAGGCCAAAGTTCCCCACCTCCCATAACTCTTGACGCGCACATTTCAGGAAAAAAAAGAAAATCCCGTCAGTTTTAACTTTTAACCACTTTTAACCGTAGTGCTCAACAAGATTTCCTTGCCTTTTAAGTTTTTAACCTACTGATGCGTCCCATCGAGGGAATGGCCAACCACGCGGCAGCTGCCACATTTAAACGCGGCAGGCAAGCCAGCCCACTGGGTAGGGATGGTAGTTGGTGGGCCTGATGGCACAAGCAGACGAAAGAGCTTTCGAGAGAAAGATTTTGATTTATTTTGTTTGTAGAATTATTTATGTCAGAAAATATTTTGAAATTTTTTTAAATTAAAATAAAAGATATTTTAATTTAATAAATTGTTGATATTTTACTCAGAATAAAAAGAATTATATTACGGTATTTCAAGTGATTTAATATGAAAGAGTGAAATAAAAGATGGAATTTGGAGAATTGAGGGAATTAAAAGAATTAGGAATTCCAAATAAAATTAAGAAAATTAGGCATCCTGACCATTAAATCGGATTCGAACCTTTATATTAGTTAATTTTAGTTCTATTCAACTAACGAAATGAAAAACTAGGGGAGAAAAAGACACCCAAAGTTTAAGGCGCGATTTCCTCTTATTTAACCTATCTAACCTAACTAATTTGACCGCAAGCACGCTACGTGCAGGGAGACCATGGAAAGTAGCGCCAACCACTGATCGCCATTCGTCAGCGTTCGGGCCCATTTGCATCTAGTTCGTCTTCAGGGGTCGTTGGTGTTTGGCAAGTCTTAAAACATCTTTAAATAGTTATAAAATAATAGTTTTTACATTTTAATCGTTATAAATTATTTTATGTTACTTAATGTCATTAATTACCTTATTTCAAAATCAGTCAACTCCTAAAATTTTCCTTTTTTCTGGTTTCACTTCAAAATTACGTTAGGCTAAATCAATGCTTTTGATCAACAATTCTATCTTTGTTAATTTTAAAATCAAGATTTTTTGACGTTATATGATACACCAAATGAGTCCTTCAAAGTCTAGCGGGACGTGAAGTAATGGAAATATAAGATTTTTTTTAAGATCAACCATCATAAAAATAAATGTCTGTGTATTTTTTTTCAAAATCAAGCATTTAAATGTGCGACCTTCGGTGCCCTACAAATGGGATTTTTTAAGTTTTTAATTCTTAATAAACTTTATATTATAAAGTTATTCCTTTACATGGGAAAATTAAAAATTATCGACATTGATGATTTTATTAAATTGGCAATTTCTACTTTTTTTTTTCTATGAACTCACAGGTACGTGCCTTCTTTTTAACTAAAGATAAGTATTTGGCATACCACGGTAGATATGTCAGCTAGTTAAACTTAACAGTATATATGATATATAATGTTTAATATTTTCATAATTCTGCCAGATTTGTTCACCTCTCGTATCCTGTTTGCATTAATGAAAACGTTTTAGGAAGGAAACAGCTTCCTTGGCATTCTCATAATGACATTTACATGGAGAACGTCGTTCTCTTTCTCGTCTGCGTCGGTGACGCCGGTGCATTATCTAAACGACTTGTTAAGACTGTTTCTTGATCAGAACGAGATCGTCTGAATATGTGCGTCTGAACTTTTTAACATCTTTAGACATATGAAATCGAACCATACGAAAATATATAAGTTATTTATTTTTAAAAATGACGTACATAATACACGTACGAATCAATCTTATGTATCTAGAAGGCGTTGAACGGTCCAGATGCATAGATCCAGACAATCTTGTTCCTTCTTGACCATAAATGGAACACTGCCAGTCAGACGAACCTAGTGGCCAGTAGAGGGGAAGCTGATGGCCAATGGGTGTGAGTTTAACATAGATGAGTTTAACTTACTGACCTAACTGTCAGAGGCATGCATATTTGCAGAAAATTCTTTGATACTTTTTTTTGAACAGGAAAATTCTTTGATACAAACTTTGTGCAAATCTATGATGTGAATTTCGTGGGAAATCAATGTTAGGGAGTTTTCTACAAATGTGTGTTAAGTTTCTTTTCTTTTTTTTATCCTTTTTTTTTTTCGGTAGGATCCGGAGGCCGAGTCTGTACAGTTATTTACAAGCGACCGGGATTCAATTGGAACCTGAGATTTTCCTCCAGAGTTGGAGGTAATTCTGGTCGGGTTGAGGGGTCCGCCTAATTAGGCGATAATTCCAGATCCATCTAATTTATGGAGAAATAATCCCACATACTATGGGATAAATATCTCAGCAACATCGAAACTGCATGACTCCCTTTTGCAAGGGAGGTGGTGAACCAATGCCATAGACAGCTATTTCGCAAATGTGTGTTAAGTTTCTCTTAAACTTATGGGAGTCCCAACTCATTTTTTAGGCTCAAGTGTATTCTCACTTAAGTAGAATTAAAGATAAATATGTCATTTGACCATCTCAGTGAGAAATGATTTATTTTTTTTTTACTTTTGATCTCACCATTTGAACGAGTGAAGAGACACAAATCAAATAAAAAAATAAGTAGAGAAGATCCCATCCCCATGTAGCAGAGGGCCCCCCCTCGAGGCCTCGAGATGTGAAATTAAAGAGAGAACCCGCCCCCACATCCCCCGTACTTCGCTGTCCCAAACAGAGGGCCTCGGTAAAAGATAGAAAACGAGCAAATATTTGCAGGTTTCCATCTCTCTCTCTCTCTCTCTCTCTCTCTCTCTTTCATTCCTTGTGAGCTCATCCATGGAGTCGTAAAACCCCCGCCGTAGAAGCATCGAAAAGCCCTTCTCTTCCTCCTGTGTCTTCTTCCTCCATTCTCACAACGATGCAGAAATGGAGCAGGAAGCAGTCCCAGCTCGCGCTCTTCGCAGCGCTCTCCTCCCTCCTCATGCTGACCTCCCTACTCTACGGTGACAATGCCAGGCAAATCCGGGGCACCAAGGAGGACCTGGCGGCGGAGCACGCCGCCGGGCAGCCTTTCTTCCCCACAAGCCCCTCCGCCGCCGACGCCTCCGCCCGCCGGGGCAAGAAGTGGGCCGTGGGTAAGCCCACGGGCCTCCCCAGGACCCTGTCCTCTTCTTTCTTTCCCTCTTCTGTTGCTGGGTTTTCGTGTTTGCTCTGAAATGGGGAACGTGAGTGGGCTTGGTTTGGGCGTCGCAGGTGACTTGAACATGTCCACGACCTGTGCTTCGTCTCGGAACTACAGCGGCGGGGTGGGGCTGACGCCGGAGGACGGCCGGCCGGCACGAAGAAGGGCGGCGGGGGTGTGTGACTTGTTTTCCGGCAAGTGGGTCTACGACGAGGACACGTACCCCCTCTACGACGAGGCGGGGTGCCCCTACATGTCGGATCAGTTGGCGTGCGCCAAGCACGGGCGGCCGGACAGGGAGTACCAGAGCTGGCGGTGGCAGCCGCACGGATGCGACCTGAAGAGGTAAGAAGCTGGCGTCGTGGCCCTCACAGAGACACACAGCAGTTCAAGTTCGAGTCTTTTGGCATCTGATATGGCTTTGTCAGATTTTGATTGGCATGCATTGTTACTTGCTGTAGGGTTTTCGGGTTAGAATCTGGTTTCCTGCAATTCCAGTTGTTGGCTAGTTACTGGGGAATCCGATTGTTTACTCGGTCTCAACCCCGGGCAGCATCATAGTTTGGCTAGGAGATGTGATATTGTTTAGAAAGGGGATTAAATGTGTCTAGAAAGTACAAATTGGTGGTTGTCTATCTTACAATCGAAACATTTTTCTTCATATGTTTAGATAACTGTTTATAATGTTAACTGATGAACTTTTTTTTTCTTTGGCTATGTACAAAAGGTGGAATGCAACAGAAATGCTGGAGAGGCTGAGAGGTAAAAGGCTGATGTTTGTAGGTGATTCCCTGAACAGAGGACAGTGGATATCAATGGTGTGCTTGTTGCAGTCTGTGATCCCTGCTGGCAAGAAGTCCATGTCACCCAATGCACCTCTGACAATTTTTAGAGCAGAGGTAAGTTGGTGAATTGTGTACAACAAAATTGCATGCATAGGCCTCTATCATGTCACTAACCGTTTGCACAAGGACGGAATCGCAGTGTGCAATCCCATAGTGTGCAATTGGCTGGAAGCATGTGTTTTCTGGGAATAATTTAATCATTTTCTGCTTTTTTACCAACGTTTGAATTTTGAAGGATGTCCCTGTCTTGGTATATAGCTTTATTTTGGCGTCAGTACCAGTACCACAGCAAGCTTCAGGCTCTTATCTTTTGCCTTGAAGTTAATGTCAATTCCAAGAAATGGCTTACACAGCATTTTTGAAATAATTACATTTTTTATCACAATGTATAGAAAATATTCTGCTTATACAACTTGGCTTTGCATAGTTTCCTGTGTTGTAGGTTTATTCGGAATCCATATGCTTGGGCTCCTTACTTAACTTGGAGAAATTCGACTGTATTTTTTTGTATCCTTATCTGTAACATGCATGTCATATGTTGACTGATATTTAATCAGTTCTTTGTAAACTGATACTTGTACAATTACATGTCCTTGTAGACATGCTAACGTAACAAATCCTCAAAAATCTTACGTTTTGTCTGTGCATAATTTATATTTCTTAGCAATCTAGAGGTCTCTAATGTTGCATAGAAATATCATCCGTTGTCACTAATTTTTCTTTTTTTATTGTTGGACAGGAATACAATGCCTCAGTTGAATTTTACTGGGCACCACTTCTTGTAGAATCAAACTCTGATGACCCTGTAAACCATAGAATGGAACACAGAATCATGCATCCAGATTCACTAATCAAGCATGCAAACCAGTGGGAAAAGGCAGATATTTTGGTTTTTAATACGTATTTGTGGTGGAGAAGTGGTCCAAAAATAAAACTAATGTGAGTGTATTTTTTTGAATTCCCTAATCCCTATATGGTAAATTATATTCCTGTTTTGGGAGAAGGGAGAATGGGAAGTCCCAGATTTTGATTTGTCCTCATGGAAGTGATTGATCCAGGTGGAGTCATGAAGAAGATGGGATATGTGAAGATGCAGAGGGACTTGAAGCCATGAAGTTGGCCATGGACACATGGGCAGAATGGGTTGAATCCAGAGTTGACACGACAAGGAAACAAGTGTTTTTTGTTACCATGTCACCTACACATCTCTGGTAAGTGTCGATGGGCATAGCAAATGATAAGAAGATTTCTTTTGTATATGGTTGTAAGCACAAGAATGGCAATATAAAAGAGTAAGAGGAATGGCATTCTAAGATTGTAATATCAAATTTTATGATTTTAGATGGAATCAATTTCAATTCCATAGCATCATAAGGTGATCCGTGATTGTATTCCAGTCCACAGACTTGGTAATGCCTTATTGTGCCTTACAAGTGGCTAAAATTCACTATTCAATCTTAATGCCTTATTGTGCCTTACAAGTGGCTAAAATTCACTATTCAATCTTAATGCCTTATTGTGCCTTACAAGTGGCTAAAATTCACTATTCAATCTTGCTTCATAACCCACTCTATAGAAGGCCTGCTATGACCCTATGATCCTTAAGGGAATTCTTCAGTAAATTTCATGTGAGGTAGACATGTTCAAAATGCTGCAGGTGATGGAAAATTACTTGGATTTTCTCCACTCTTCATTTAACTAAGCATCACATTTCATGTGTGAAAGACTTCTTTGTTCATGACTGACAAACACAAGAATCTCAGTTCTGGACTTGCGGAAATTCTGGCATTTTTGGTGGCACCACAGGAGACTCCATTCTTGTCATTTCAAGGCATTACAGAATCACTGACATATGGAAGCTATACTGTCCTTTCCATAAGCACAATCTAACTTCTGAATTAATAGCATCAATTTCATTTTTCAGGCTTGCCCACTGCAAATTTATAGTTTGAGTTACGGACTTTTACCCTGAATGTAGTCAATTGAAATGGTAAGATTTTGGACTATGATTTGACGGATGCTTTTATTTGCATTAATGAGTCATATTAGATTCTTGGACAGGACATGATATTCAGACACTTGTATGGAACACTTCATTTTAAGATTTCAAAATGAGCAATTCAAAATTCATTATTATAACTGTTTCAATTGTAAGGTTTGATAGTATGATTGATTTTTGTTTATCTCTTTATATTTTAAACAAGTTTGGATTTTGTAGTGTTAGTATATGCATCAATGCATGCATATAAATGTCCATATCTATGTATTTCTCATGACCTGATATCTTGTTTCCAAAATTTGTTATGTCCAGCACTTATATCCATGTCCCACAGATTATAGATTTGGGTTGACTGCAGCTTCTAACCCTTGTTTGGTGGGCATTAGATGTGACCATGTTTATCTGTCAGAACATGCATCATCCTCTGTTCGGCCCATAGAAACTTAGGGGAGCATTCTAGATTTGCTCCAGTTTAGATACACCTGCTAACCGTCATGGAAAGACATGCAAAAGCCCCTTCTTTTCACAACCAGTTGACCAGGAAACTGGACCTGTATCAGGTAGTAAAAAATTGTTCATGTCCAGAGAGAACCTAAGCAAGTTTCAGCTGCTAATTCAGATTCATATGATCAAGTTTGTTAATCTGGTGATTTCAGGAATTCTTATTTCTGTGAATTTATATGACTACCTGCAGGAGCTGGGAGTGGAAGAATGGAAGTGAGGGCAACTGTTTCCAGGAGACCTCTCCTATTGACATTGTTGGGTATTGGGGAAGTGGATCGGACATTGCAACTATGAATATGGTTCAAAACGTGCTGAGCAAGCTGAGTCCAAAGGTTTCAGTTCTGAACATCACCCAGCTGTCAGAGTATCGCAAGGACGGGCATCCTTCCATCTATCGAAAGTTTTGGGAGACCTTTTCACCAGAACAACTGGCAAACCCGTCCAGTTATGCTGACTGTATACATTGGTG
The DNA here is from genome assembly GCA_030544215.1 of Zantedeschia hybrid cultivar. Classification (NCBI taxonomy): domain Eukaryota; kingdom Viridiplantae; phylum Streptophyta; class Magnoliopsida; order Alismatales; family Araceae; genus Zantedeschia; species Zantedeschia hybrid cultivar. Next base: position 12,074,724 of record JARZZO010000005.1, read on the forward strand.
CTTGCCTGGTGTACCAGACACTTGGAACCAGCTACTCTTCAACCTTATATGAAGTATTTGTCAAAAAAGATTCATGTGAGGGAATCACTGCAGCTTTACGCCCAACGTTCCAAGATCTCGTCAAGAAAAGAATAGCATTTGAGGGTTACAGCGAATGTCTGATCGATTGATCGAATGGCGGGTACACTGGACTGCCTGTGGAGGTAGTGCAGCAAGTATTTCTCTTCCTCACAACTACCTCACCCTGGCAGTTTTTGTGTGTGACCACCTTATCTTACCTTTGCTGCCTGTGCTAGTTATCTGGTGTAACCAGCAGCCTGACTTGGGCCCAACTTTTCTCAGGTACCCATCTTGCATCCTAGGACAGTGCAACTGGGTTACATATGGTCCAGATCAAGGATTGGGATCCAAAAATCTGTCCCAGTTCCCAAGCATTGCCCCTCTATCAGGTCTAGTCGAGTGTGTATGCGTGCTAGTCGAATATGCTGCTTGTTACGGATATAATTTCAAGAGAGGCATTTGGTGTTGTCGATCGCAAAAAGTAAAACTAAAAACATAAACTTGTTATTTATGTGGTTATAAATAGATTGGGTCTCTGATGCGCATGTTTATCTGAGAATAAAGGAAGATAGTTATGTAATGACATCAAATTGTTTAAAGGGCTTTTGCTGTCATTGTGCAGTTTCATCTTGCCGAACTCTGCGGCATGCTGTGTCACGTTGTCTTATGAGATGATTTTTAGGAAGAGTAATACTTGCTGAAACACAGCAGTATAGTCTATTTATATATACTTTTTTTGAAGTTTTTTCAAGATTGGACCTACAACGTCTGACATATCCTTGTAACCCATGTCCAATGGGATGAGCTAAAAATTCCAAAAAAATAAAGAAACTGAACTCTAAGGAACAGTTAAAAAAGCCTTGAATGGGCCAAGCCCAATAAAATGGGGTTCAGTTTTTTATTTTTTTAGACATTTTTGGATCGTCTAATAGATTTATACAAACAGTTGGGCATGACGGATTCTACATTTAAAATTTTTCAAAAATAAAATAAAAAATAAACTGCACCCTACAGAGAGCAGTGAATATCACTCCTCAGGGAAACTCTCAGGGGCACAAAGGAAAATATAAAGTTGATAGGAACCTTTTAATGGAGGGAAAGGGCAGACGCCCTAACTTCCCTCCATTTTCAGTGATATTTTATCCCCTACTTTATATAAATATTATAGCATTGTTGTTTGATCAAGGCGACCAATCAACTACTGTCTGCTAGTTCGGAGATGTCAAGGACTCAAGATAGCTCTAAGGGTACTCGCGTTTTTCACACACGCTTGCTCCTATCATCTCAATAACAAGCAATCAAGTGATGCGTGTGGCTCGCAAGAGGAAGGAAATATCGGGGTTAAGCTAGCTATTGTGCTATGTTTTTAAGATGTTTGGCGTTTGTCACGTTACAGGGAACTTTGAGCAAGACGTGCTGCTGTTGCTTTGGGGCAGTGCAACTTGATGTGGATTGCAATGACTTAATTTTTTTTATTATTTTAAAATTAATTGTCAAATTGAAGGAACAGACAGAAAAAATAGAAAAGATTACATTCACATGCAATGGGTCAATGTGCTCGCATGCAGCAAATATTCCTGTTGAAGTTTAAACCTCCCTGGTTTTGTATTCTGTCCACATTTGATCCGGGGGCAAAAAGATTTCCCATCTCATGGGCAATGCTTAGGTCGTGTTTGGCACAATTTTCATTTGGAAGCATCTTTGTATTTTTATTTAATTATTTTTTATAAAAGTCATTAGATCTTGGAAACCATTTATGTGGTATTTTACATATGTTTTAGTTTTCAACCAAAAGCTACAGAAGGGGGACCTTCCAAGATTGGAAAAAAAAAAGATTGTTGTGAAAAAGTTGACTTTTGTAACAAACTAAAATTAATTATAACTTCTCTCCCTCAACTCATTCTATATAAAAAGTGAAAGTTAAAAGTAACTTGCGAATAGGATCAGAAAGGAATTAGCGAATGAAGTGGGAATCCAAAAGCTGCATTTTCCTGCAACTGCAACGGTGAGCTTAATTCAACAGAATTCAGAGAAAGGATGTACTTTCCAACAATTTCCCGCAGATTGGATTCTAACATCTGGCGTGCTCTCCGGTTTTTATCTACTCTTTTTTCCTGTCATACTTGTTGCTAATGCTTTTGGTTGTTCTCCCGCCAACAAATTGCAGGTTGAGTTGTCCATTTTAGTTGGAAATGGAGGGTTTAGTTGCTTTACTTGCACTTCGGCTTCTTCAATAGTAGGGTATGGGTGTAATTTGTTGACTGTTAAATGGAATCTGTTGTTATCAGTTATCACAAAAATGGTGGAACATGTGAATTTCAGACAAAATGGAATCTGAATTTTGGACAGGTAACTTGTATGATTTGTCTATGATAAAGTATATGATTTGTCTACAAGCAACGTGATACAATAACAAAGGAGCTGTATGACTAGGAGTGAGTATATAAACATGTATGTTTCTTGTGTCACACTCTTCATGGCTTTCGAATAGCATGGCAGGTTCAATCAAATCGTGAAATTACTATATTCCTGATGGATGTCGCAACGTTTTAGGGGTGAAGCATGAGGAAGTCCGCTTAAATGTTGTTGATAGTTATGACTCCTCATCCTTTTGTCATCCACATCCTTGTCCTGTTTCAGGGCCAAGTGAGCTTTAACCAATCTAGAACCCTGTCATCTCCCGTTGTACATAGATAATTGCAGATCAAAACTCCTCCTAAGGTGCTCCGTTGTGTTTGAAGAGAGATATTTCAAGAGTAGATGTCTACCTTGTCTATTAAAATGTTGATCTCAGACATACTCCGCAACTTCAAATCCAGTAAAGAAATCTGTTTGGCTCCTTAAAACTCTTGCTTTGTTGTCTATTATCTCCAAAACCTGGTCAATCCAGTCCATAAGAAATTAATTCTTCCACTATGAAAGGTGAATGCTTGGCAGTAAGCTGGCTATCTAAAATGAATTAACTACATTGATCTCACATAAATGAACAGCAAACATCAAGTTCCTGGAATCAAACTGTCCAATTGATCTTGTCATCAAAATAGAACTAATAAGTTGAAGCAATTTAATGTTCAGAGAACAAACTATGAGATGAAATGCACGTGAAAAACAAGTTTATGTGAAAGATTACTAAGGAGAAAAAACTTTAGTTGGAAATGAAAAGATGAAGTCAGACGTGCATGTCAACTGTGGTGCTGTCCAAAATAGTCTATGCCATCTGGATATCATAGGCTTTCTTGCACAAAACAATCCAAATATCACTGGAAAGTATTGTCTGCTCTTTGGACTTCAAAACATCTTTGACAAACAGACGAGTAGAAGATGTAAGCACAAGACTTCCATTCTCATTATGATCCTTATCAACATGCAGGAATGTTCATGCATCGTATAGCATAGCATCTGCCTTGATTAACAAATAAGATGTAAAAAATTGTTATACATTGTGTATCCATTATGTTTATTGAGATTGCTCATGTGATAACAAGGCATGCTCAACTATGTTGTGCAGTTTTTTTATGTTTTGACACGATAAAAATGTGATAGTATAAACTAGATAGGGTTTGCAAAGATGTTGAGACAAAAGGAACTTGATCTGGCAGGCAATTATTTTATTTGGGGAATTTATTTTGTATTATAGATGAATGATATTGGATACAAATAAAAGCACTCTCAATGGTGCCAACAAATTGTTTAGGGAAGAAAACCAATTGTATCTGCTTTGTATCTTGATTTTTGGACACTTCCCACCAAGAACAGAAGAAAATTAACCTTACTTGGCACATAAGCACGTCTCAACCATGCATCTGCCCTGGGGACTGGTATATGGGCCAGCATCATGGGAAACAATATCTCATCTATAAGTAAACTTGGAACTATGCATATTGCAGTTTACATCGGCCCCAAGAATCTGATAAATATTGGTGTGTCAACTGGTTCTCGTGTGTTATCACCAGATAAAGATTGAAAACTGCAGGCACTACTGCAATTCAGAATCCAAAGCAATATAATTTTCTTATATATAGATATATATATATATAGAGAGAGAGAGAGATAGAGAGAGAGAGAGGTGGAACTACAGTAGCCAAAAACTCACCTCTGGTCTTGAATTAAAGACTCCGCTTGACATGCCCACATCAATACGCCATATTTTGTTGTTACATTTACTGCAGGAAGAAAAGCAAAACAAATTACTCAAAGCAGATAATGTAGAAGTGGATAAATCAATATGTCTAAGGTCTCCCACTCAAGGATAGGATATACCTATTTATACCATTAAGCTGGGGAGTGTGGCCCACTACGATCGCCTTAGCTCCTAAGAATTGCAATATCTCCTCTGCCATGGAGCATATCTGATAAACAACCCCAATCAGATGATAACACACAGGCCGTTAAATTGCTGGAAGGGGCAGGGGATTGCAGAGGGACCACATATTCTGCAAAATCCTTGAAAAGCTACTAGAATAGTATAAAAAATGAACTCCCTTAAAAAATACAATAAAAGTCTGAGTGCCATAGCAGCTTTTAGAAATTCTGAAACAGCTCTTTCTATGCTAGGACATTTTTCTTGACTGCTTGATAAATAGAAGATTGAAGATCACATTAATTTTTACCAGGATTTTTTTTTTTCTTGAAATCCCTATACAAACACATGTTTTACCTAATCCCACCAAAAACCAGGAAAAAGTTTCTGTGTTAACCCATGGCGACAAGAAAAGGTCCCGATGGGTTAAACCTGCTTCTTTTGAAGGTACCTGTTGTCTGCGATAGTTTATGTCTGCTGATTCTCTAGAATACAAGCGATTCCAGACAACACTATCATAGCCTCTGGTAGCGATGAAGGGAATTTCAGGGTCATCATTATTTTCTCCTACCCCTTTCATCCAGCTTGATACTTCTTTGTTCAGTCTCTCAATGCCATATGCAACTGCAAATGGGTTGAAGACTTGAAGTCAAAAGTGAGAATCCTCCTTTACATTCAATGACCTATAACACTTTGTAGTTAATTAGGCAAAATTAAATAATGTGCTAAATGCATAAATAAATGAACAGTAAATGATCCATGCTTATCAAATCTGGAAAATGCCTTTCATTTAAGATATGAAATAAAATGATAAGAAGCTTAATGTAAGAGAGTTTTGAAGAACGTGAAATTTTGGTAGATGCAATATAATAATGACCACAAAAAGGCAATTACAAAATGAGCAAGTTCTGAGTTTCGAAGAAGTGCTCAAAATATATGACAACGAAAATGAACCTTTAGATGCTCAAATTTCAAATGTGAGGAAATCATTTACATGTCATCCACATTTCCCCTTTAATCTTCAGGACAGTGAGGTGCAGATGGCCTCTAGTATCTTTAAAACTACACATAGGTTTTTCATAGTGTAAAAGTTGTGTACACCCAGTATGAAAGGATCAACACATACATGTATATTGGATGAAATAATGATTTTTTTGTTTATGTTTCTCATATGCAAGCATCTCTATATTGCCAGAAACATTTTGATGAAGGTGCTTTATTTTTAGCTACCGCATGGTTTTCTGTCAGCCCGCCTTTGTTTGCTTGGCTTTTTCTCAGCCCTCATCAGCTTTAAGAGAAGGTGAACCCCTTTCCCTACTTCAAATCATTTTGGAGCTTACAGGACATCATGCCTCTTGGGGCACAAGCACCCAAGCATTGACACAAACACACATGTAGGACATGGAAAATATTTAAACATAAGGCATGAGGATGCAAAAGGTTTATACTATATGCACCATCTCACATAGACAAGAGTTAAAATAACACCAATTAATCTGTGTGGGACTGATGGAGAAGTTGGCTGTTGATTTATAGAAATATTTGGATCTCACACTTAATGTATTGTTGCAACCTTATTGTTTAGAGAATGAGTCTGTTACATTCAAGTGGCAACATGTTTGATGTGCCTGACATGGAGCTAACGTTAACAGGGCTGATTCATAGTTTCAGATGCGTCCCCTGAATCATACCTTACATGGTGATTCCAATTTTTGGAATTAGGGAGAAATTTGTAGAGGTTTCCCCCTCACAATTGAGACACTTCTCTTATTTAGTCCCACATAGAAAAGCCACAACTACTCATATGTGATGATATAAAAATTTGCTCACTTTCTTGTTTAACAGCAATATACAAAGATGTCCTGAATCTTTTGCCTTTATTTAGTCCAATTGAAAAAAAGACAAGTGGTCCACTATTCATATTAGAAAGAAGTTCTCATCTTCCTTGCTCTTACTAATAAACCAGTATAGGGCTGGCAATGAGCCGTGCTGAGCCAAGCTTTGCTAAGCTCGAGCTCGGCTCAGGAAAAAAATTTCGAGCTCAAGTCCAGCCCGACCCCCAATTCAAGCCCAAAGCCAAGCTCGAGCTCGGGCTAGAGCCAAAAAAAATTGAATCCGAGCCGAGCCCGAGCCCGGCTCGTTTGAATTTGGCCAATTTAATTTTGTTGGCCAAAAACTGTTTCAAGTTGAAGAGCCCATTAACTCCATCAGCCCAAAACAGACACATTGAAGAGCCATGTTAATTTGGACGGCCCAAAGGTCTAGGATCCGGTTAGCCCAAAATGTGGAAACAAGTGAGTGGGGGATTGGTCTCATTAATGCGGTATTGCCTGCTCAAAAAAAATACTGTGCCCTATAAGCTTCTCGTGTAAACACTAGCCAAAGCATTCACTCAGCACTATGGACGCAGTGACTCAGTGTAGGTGAGTTCAGTTTCATGTAAATAACACACTATATTTTTATACGAGCCAGCTCGCAAGCTCAGCAAGTCGAGCCTGCCCAAACTCAGGCTCGGCTCATTTAGACAACCAAGCTGTCTCTCTGGCTCGGACTCAACTCGTTTAGGCAAACTAATTGAGCTGAGTCGAGCTCAACTCGAGCCAAGCTCGAGCAGCTCAGCTCATTACCAGCCCTAAACCAGTGCACATTTCCCATCATGTGCAAGTAGGCATATGAATTGTATTGGACCTTGGGCTTAGCCCTAGATTGTTCTTTGCTTTGTCTTCTTAAAAAATTGCCAAATTCACTTTAATGGATCATTTATCCAGACTATATATTTGATAGGTAACCTCTATCCATCTTATTTGTTAACTTAGATGTAACGCTAAATATTCTCTACTTAGATGTAACGCTAAATATTCTCTATTCACCTCTTTTGGGGGTTAGAGAACACAGAATAATGGATTTCATCTCCCTTCTCCCTTCTTCCAATTGCCTAAGAAATATTTTCCTTTGGGAAGAGAATAAAATTTGGAAGCTTAAAGTGATATCTCTTCCACCCGGGGTGTCTCTCAGGGGAAAAAGAGGTTGGAAACCATTGAGCTATTCTGAGTGGTGGAAGAATCAGCATCAAATAAAGTGTCATAGTGCCTCAACCTCATATATACATCCCATCAGGTCTTCTCAATCTCCTTACTAGAATTATAAGTTCCTCCAATACATAGATTGCAAAATGCCTTTTTGAGAAAGACGCTAGAAGAAATTCAATATTAACTTTGTGATAAAAGGAAGGCACTATGCACTTACAGAAGCAATAAGCCTGCATCACCTATGCACACAGTATCATGGAATTAAAAAATGAAAATAGATGCCCTGATCTAACAATTTTTAGGCATAGAATAATTAAGGAAATGCAGCGTGTAGGCTCATTCTTGGGAGAGTGAAGGCATGGAGTAACATTTCCATGTGCCTTATTAAATACAAATGAATGCACTGTAGATATGTAATTTTTCTATCATTTATGGCTTAAATAAACTTGAACCATGCACAAATTATGATAAGGTCAAAAGAACCTATCTCAATCTAGCATATGATGATTCTCCATGGCTCACCCTATCTAAGCTACAACTTAACTTTTCAACATAAGAAATCTGTCTAAAAATTCAAGTTTAGAAAATGAGCAAAAAGGTTGAATGTATTCCACAAGGTATTCAAACCTTTTTTTAGTAAGACCAGCATGAAAGTGTGCAACGAAGGTATGTATCTAATATGCAGTTTAAGCTACTGTTCATACAGTAAAAGTAATGTTATTTATTTTAAATGTTTATGATAACCATCGTTTATCACACTTTGTACCATGAAAAGAATATCTGACTCGTTTCTGTCATACAAATACAAAACAAAAAGCAAACAAGGTGCACTACCGTATTATTAAGCAATACGTGAAGTAACTCCAGCAGTAAAAGAAAAATGCAGGTACATCATGCATGCATGAACCATCCACATTTAATGAAGATGACAGACAAGAAAAGAGTGTGAACTTTATTTAATAAAAACATTATCATTATATACTTTTTCATTTTATATAAGATAAAAGGAGAAAATTAACAGCCAGAAGAGGACATCATTAAATATGGGGACATGTATCAGATATTAGCTAACATTTGATGTGTCAACAAATATTGTCTGTGAACTAAGCACTCCCCAGGAAGCTATTGCTAGGTTTAGTTCTTATAACATACAAAGAGGACAAGATAAAGTGTCTTTTACATGCATGTGCTTCTGAATATTCATTCTCGAATCAATGTACTTCTTAAATTTGTATTCCCTTGCACACCCCTGTCGCACCAAAAGTACCCTGTACACACCATTCTTGTCATTCTTTGTCACATTCACTCTACTAGCATCGGGTCAGGCTGTTTTCTAGAAAGACAGGATTACCCTTGACCTCACATGAACAATTTTTCACATTTCCTTTGCTGGAATGAAAAAAGAGCAAAAATATCCATTTATGATGTGCATGTGTATTCTAATATCTTACAATGATCAAGCTTTTCATGCAAATGCCCACTTTAATGGCATTAGCATGGATATGGCTTACATTTTGATTTTTTTTTTTCACTTCCCAATAGAAAAGGTACATCTTTACCATGGATATGGGCATCTACGAGGGAGTGTCTGTAAAATTTTAAATAGAGAAAGTCACATATTCATTCAAAAACAAATTTGTTAACTAATCTACCATGATGAGGAAGAAGTCCACCATGACAGAAAACCCAATCATTGACTTTTAGGACAACACCATGCCGTGCTAATTCGCAAGCTAATGGACCACCTGGCTTCAAAAGTGTTGATCTAGCAAGAATACCCTTCTGTCTGCCCTAGTATTTGAACACCGCTGTCAGCATAAATATCAACATTTCAGATAGACTAAAAATGTTTCGACTGCTAAAGTCTAATTCTAAAAATAATGCCTATGGTTGGCACATTAGTCAAAAAATATGCAGGAATCAGTGTTAAGTCAATATCACAGGACACATGGCAGGAAGAGTTGACCATTTCAGATTGAATAAATACAAACCAAGGAAAATAACTATATCAAGTAGAAGAAACATAAACAACTAACATCCATTTCTACAAAGTATTTGCCTATATGATTGACGCACTTTTTCCACGCATTTGAGAAATCCATCAATTATCTCTCACTCAAGTGGGGAATGTTGTCCACACCTAGGGACAACAGAAAAATATGGTGACTGATTCTCCATACCACCCTATGGGCATTTGGGGAGAAAAGAACCAGAGAATTTTCAAAAAGGAAGCATTGAGACACCAGAGAGGACTGCTATTTTTATTTCTTGTAGAGTGAGGGGGTGGGGGAGAATTAAGTGGTATGGAGAATAGTAGGAAGCATTGAAATTCCGTCCTTTTTGGTCTTCTGGAGGATAATTGAGTGGTGCACCACTTTGGTTCTTTTTTGTATAGAGGGAATTTCAAGGGCTTTTGTTCTTTATTCTTGCACATTCCCCTCTTTTTGCTTATTCAATATAAGATGTGGTACCACCCACATTTCAGGGGGAAAAAAGTCTTCTAGTAGTCAACAATATAAAGGACTAGGAATGATATGAAGGCTTGTTAAGTGGCAAAATGGAAGCATACAACAGCCCAGAACACAACAAATAACTGAATGCTGGTGAATAGAATTCATTCTCCTTCGTTGACTTCTTTCACAAATACATTGTAGTCCTTTAAAGCATTGACTACCATAAGTTGATCCACATGCCTCATATTTTTGTCAACTGAAGCAAGCTAAGATTTTTCTACAGCGAACTAGATAGTCAAATATAAGGCTATTATTGAAAAGATTGCCTTTTGTCATCATTTGAAAGGTAACCTGTATACTGAAGCAACTTTCTCCCTTGTCTTTCTATTTTCCTCTTTGTTAACCTCCAAGATTGATATTGCTGGCTGCGTTTTCTGTATCATTTGGCAGTCAATTACTCCATTGCACCATGTCTGTGGGTGGTGTCATGTCTTGCTTTTGGTGCTATATCGGGAGTTACTCCATGTATTGACATAAAACAAATAGTGGATTTGTTTATCTCTTTTGTTGAATCTTTTTCACAGCTCGATAGATAATTTGATAAGCCAATGATTTTTTCCATGTTTCAGAATATTGTTAGCCAACATCTTATATTAACTAATCGATTACGATAAATTGGATCGTAGTTTGCAGTTTTTTTTTCCTGCAGTACCTCGACGTGACATGAGCGTGAACGAGGTTCAAGAATCATCTTTTTATAAGGGCCCATAGGCTTAGCCTGCTCACCAGCACTGATGGAACGATCCAAGGTTGACAGAGTGAGCAATCCAAGTCACCATCAAAGGTGAACATTACTTTCACTACCATAGGGTCTTGTTTGCAGAATACCAAGGAAGAAAATGGGGAATAAAATGTCACTGAAGCAGTTTCAGGAAGAGAGAGAGAGAGAGAGAGAGAGAGAGAGAGAGAGAGAGAGAGAGGGAGAGTTGTCCGGTAGAAGAAAAGGGTCTAGATAATTATAGATCTCACAAATGGTCAAAGTGATGATTTGTCTTCCACAGATGAACATGTCCATTCTGTGTGTAGACGGGTGGGTTCCCTTCCAAAAAAAGTCATCCTCTTCACCTTCATGCCTCCATCTAAGGGAGTTAGGGGCAGCAGAATGTCTCTCCATATGAACTGAGAGACATTTTCTTAATTCCTAGTGTGTGGATAAAGGAGGACACAAGACAAAACATAATACAAGGTACAAACAGACAATCAAAAAGCAGAAAGTAACTTCCTCGTAGGCTTTATGAGGAAGCCCTCCATACAAAGCACAAACAGATTTTTTTTTTTTTTACTTTATTGGATTTTATTTTAACAAACAAAATACAACATCTTTGTAAACCACGCAACCTTCTTAATCATGTTATCAAGGTGCATGAATTAGTTACTTCCAAGTGAATCGCATAGTTTTCTCATAAAGTTGGATGTGCTAAAAATTTCCAGCGACTTTATACACTAATCATGCTTTACTGTTTAGACCAGTGAATACAGTTTTACAAAAATATTATTTATTTTTGTGGTAAAAGTGCATAGAATCGTGTTATTCTACAAAGAGTAAAATATTTTACCATAGCACAAAGTGTCTATAACATAACAATTGATGCATTATGTAGAGTCTCTGGACAGTCCCTATAGTCCCAGACAAGAATCATCATAAAGTAGTGCACTGACTATTAACTAAACACAAGGCTCATGCATGTAAACAAACCAAACACAATAATTTTCTCCGGATGTAAGCAGAAGTACAAATAGGTGATGACTGTCCTACATCTCCGTTTGGTTAGCAATGTGATAAAAGCCACCTTTGAGATTGGATTGCCGTACCTGTTTTTACAGTCACAATTTACAGATAATCTACAGATGGGGGCTGAAGGAAAGCAGATCGATTTTCCCATCCACAGGAAAATGTGTTCAATAAGCACTCACGAAATAAGCCTAACCTCCTACCCCAAAATTATCGACATTTAGCTTTTTTCTTGAATGTCTAGTTAAATGATTAACAATTTCTTCAAGTGAACTTCTTCATAATTTTATAATAGTTGAGCAACATACAATACCATTCAGATTATTTCAACCAATCTTTTAAAGGTTTTAAATCAAATTTAACCTGCAGCTTCAATGCAGAATTTATTAAACAAATCTGGGATTTGTTCCTCCACATAGCTAATTCAAATCATGAAAAAAAAGGACAAAACTCCTGTATTAGAACAAGCAAGGAAGGAAGAAAAAGTAAGGGAAAGATTACTACCTTCAGCAGTTTCAGTTTCCAAGGCCCCCAGTTACTCTCTAACATCCTGCGATCTTCTTTCCACTTTTCTGACATGCCGATCCAACTAACAAAAGCTTCTTCCCAGTTGCCTTCATGACCATCCAAGTACTGTAAGAATTCTATACACTCATCAAAGGCCCCAGGGTAAACATAGCGAAAATCACTTTCTATGTTCATGGTCTCATGATTTCCGTTTACCTGTTTGAGTGAAAAGAAGGAATTTCATTTCAGAAGAATCACAAGATTAGGCAAATTATTTATGAGGCAAATATTATGATATACATAGTATGACTTGTCTAAGAGTAATTCAACTCCCTAAGTTAAATGTCGATGGCACCTCCATCATATATGTACTCTTATAAAGGCAATTGCCTGATGAGTATAATGTACATGCAAATGCTTGACAACAAAGCTTGTCTAGACATTTTTACTACTTTCTACTGGGAAAAAAAAATAAGCTTCAGGTTTCAGTGAGACCGACCTGAAAGACAGCACCACCTTCTCTATTTGCCTGAATATCCAATGATTTTAACAGAGACAAGATAGCAATTTCATCCTCTCCACGGTCGAGAACATCCCCAAGTTGAATCAAGACCTATGTATGAGCAGTATATGGCAAGTGTAAAATTTGTGTAGTATAGGAATCTATTTCAAACAACAGAAATGATTAGGATCATGGAATTAATCGAACCTTTTCAGATGAAACATGAGGTTCCATGTAAAAACAATGGAACAAAGGTTTAATGAAATCATATGAGCAAAAGCAGAATCATCAAGATGAAACTATATAAACTTTCAGCTACAGCTGTAAAGGAAACCGATTATCCAATTTTTTGACCCATTTCCAATTTTAAAAAGTGGATTTGGATAGAAAAAAAGAAAATCCATCCTGTAATTATCAGAATTGAACTAGAAATTTCGAATAAGTTATGAGAATTGGAAATGGAAACTATTATTTCCATATTCTAATCCCAATTTTAGATTCCGTTAAACATTAAAAATTATAAATAATAATTATAATATATATTATATTAAGCATTTGATGTATTGTATCTAATAATTGCAGTTAAATACATATGATGAAGAGGATGATAATTGAGTACACTTTAATTGTTTCCGATAATTTTTGGAAACTATTTCCATTTCTGATATCAGAATCGGAAACAAAATGGAAATGGAGATAGAATTCTCCAATTATATCGGAATTGGAAACATGATTTTAGTATTTGGAGTTTCCCCTCTAAAGCATGTACATAGCCATACCATTTGCCAAAAGAAAGGCCCATCTCACCAGAATATCCTCTCCATTAATAGTAACTCGGTGTTGACAATCGTTTTTTATCCGACCGATTTGTTTCGGATTTTATTTGGTTGAAGGATTCATGATTTCCCACCATTTGAACGTTTGATCATTATATGTTGACCCGCCCATGAAAAATGTTATCTGGATTCTTCTGAATTCGGACTCTTTCCGCCAATCCATAGACTAGCGTTAATTACATCCTGTTGCGACCTGAAAACCCTTTGATTTCTTTAAGAAGTGTTCCATGCCTTGCTGTTGCTATGCGGCACAATTCTCACTCGCTCTTGTTTCATTCCTCGCACATTGTATTAAAAAGATCGGCATTGGCCCTGATATCATATCGCAGAGACATTATTCAGAAAGCATAGTGCGGCGCACTTTGTGGGCCCCGCCAATCCCCTGCATTATAGGAGGATACTATTCACAAGTACTATTCAAAATACTATTCACATGCACTACTCATCAGGACTATTCGTCGGCACTATTCATGTGCCCAATATAGGCCTTGGCTCTAGTCGGGTCTGTCTCAGAGCATTCGACCATGTTTGAATATAATTTGATTCATTTGTTTGATAAAAGGATATACGGCACACTTGTCGAGGTGCACTATTCACATGCCATTCAGCTCCACCGAGCCTTCATTAGGGTTATGCCTCGTCAGCACACTTCATTTGTTCATTTGGATGAGATCACATATTGTGCACTATTCATCCCCTGACGACGACTATCTCGGGTGGGTCCCACAGACAGATAGCATCGCGAGAGAACATTGCATTTGAAGGAATCAACATATTGGCTTTGATCGGCGCAACTATGCATAGTGTACTTCCTGGTGCACTGTTCGCCCCTGGCAACAATTGTGCAGGATGAGTCCCACAAATGGACAATGTCGGGCATAAACACGAAGCCGCACATTATGCAACTCATTTTGACTTGTGCCTCTAGTGCGCGTGACAGGGTGCACTATTCATGCCTTGGCGACGACGTCCTGGGTGGATCCTACAAACGGATATGGGCACAAGACGATATGACGATGTGATAGTACTCATGACGACATCACACTATTCATTGCAGCGACAACACTATTCAGGACGGCGGTGCACTATTCGTGGGGATTGTAGCGCACTATTCGTAGCGGCGGCAGTGAACTATTCATAATGGCGACGCACTATTCATGATGGCGGCGGCGACGCATTATTTGTGGTGGCGGCGGCACACTATTCATGGCTGCCGCGGCGCACTATTCATGGCGGCGGCGCAATATTCATGACAACAGTGGCGCTATTCATGACGGCGGCACACTAGTCATATGGTGAGACATTATTCATGACTACGGCGGTGCTATTCATGGTAGTGGCACACTATTCATCCAGCGAGACGAATTAAAAGGTTGGCGATGCTCGGAGCATGTAAAGACTGGCCAGCGACGCAATTTCTATGCGTGCAATATCTCAATGACATCTTTCATAAACTCACGGCTCGCCGATTGCCACTTGTTTGTAACATCGGGCCGAGAGGGATTTGTCTTGACTCAACTACTTACCATCGTCGTGCTGAGACAACCATGGGCCGACGAAGTTTCAATTTGACTCGACAACTCGCCATCATCGCATCGAGGCAACGATAGGCCGACAAGACTTCGATTTAACTCAACTACTCGATAGCTCACCACCACCACATTGAAGTGACGATCGGCCGACGAGTCTTCAAGGTAACTTGACAGCTCGCCATCGCCGTGTCGTGACAACGATCGGCCAACGAGGCTTCCATCTTCACTCGACAGCTTGCCATCGCCGCATCGAGGTGACGATGGGCCGACGAGGAGGCTTCGACTAGAACTTAGATAAGTAAGTTCTTGGCGCTTGGCGATATAACCACCGATCATGTCACCAAGGCTTGGCGACATGGTCGATGGCCACGTCGCCGAGGCTTGGCGACATAATCAATGACCATGCCACCAAGGCTGGGCAGCATGGTTTTTACCTTGGAAACTTCACCAACTCTTAACCATTCCACTAATCCATCCATTTCCAAAAGGGGTATAAGGGGGTATGTCTAGAACTTTATAATGAATAGGCAGCTGCCAAGTGGCAGCTTGTGGTAATCTCCCATTGGATGATGCCTTGCTCCCTTTTGATTGATCCACTTGGTGCTTGCAGGGCGATGACGTGGAGAGGATGAGTAGGCGAAGAAGATCCGCATGGCATACCTTCATTGGTCCATGTAAGCACATGTGGGACCCATTTATTTTCATTTTTATATAATATTTTTTTTTATTTTTGGCAGGTCGAAGCCCAGGGTATGCCGCCATGACAAGGCGGCATGATTAGGGGGTGCAGCCCCCCATAGGGTGCTGCCGCCCACAGAGGGTGGCAGACCTTTAGGTGCTGCCGCCCCTTGTGGGTGGCAGAACCCAAAGACCTGGGTCTGCTGCCCACTATGGGCGGCAGCCCCTAAAGGGCTGCCTAATGGGCAGTGAGTGGGGGGTCATTTTCTGGTTTGTTTGGCCCCTCAGATTTTCTGATTTTTGGAGTATTTGGTTCTTTTTGCAGCCTCCATTTTTGAGTTCTAGAGTGAGTTTTTAGGTTTTTTTTTTTTTTTCATCCCCCATTTTTTTCTTTTGAGGTGGTTTTTTTTTTTGTACTCATGGTACTGTTCGCGCATTACTGTTCATACCTCTTTTACTGTAGCAGTACTGTAGCACATGGGCAGGATTTGTTGGACTGATTTGCCTTGAGACTATTGTTGATTTGACCTTTGATTGGGCTTCAAATCTAAGCCCATGGACAGTTGGTATGATCTCTATGATAGCTTGACCTCCACTTGCCCTTTAGAGTATTTCCTAGGGAAATTTAGTAAAAGGCCCTCCTTAACTTATGTATTGGCCTTCTAATTTTTTCCTTAGAAAATTTTTTCAGTCTACAGTAGGTCATAAATCAGAGCTGGTCACGTTATGTCATTAACAGCAGTGCATTATAAGGCATGAACAGAAGCCAGTCACAGTCAGGTAAAAAGCTATTTAGGTATTATACACAAGGCTTCACACTGCATGATAATACATGACCCTCTATCAGTAATAACTACTTAATTGAACTTACTGTCTCTCCACCAGTCCATAAATCTTGACCATCTGAACTCAGAACACCTGCTGTTTCCAACGCACCTCTAGCTTTTGCAAGATCCCCATGCAAGTCTCCAACTAGAAGCATATAATAAGGCATCATTTTATGAAGCAGAAAAGTCAAAAAAGAAATTATTTGCATTTTAGACAAACTAATCTACCAAATAGCACATGAAAATACCATGTTCAGTATTCTGACATGAGAGATACAATGTAGCATAGCATGTTTACGGGCCAGTACTATAAGTATGGTTACTCTTGAGCAACACTGGAGTAGAAATGCTTTCAATAGTGTAGTTATGTAAGTACCGCTGAGCAACAATGGACGCACAACAACTGATGAAAGATACATTGCTCCTGAAATGGCAGCAGTAGCCGTGATGGGAAAGGCCTAACTACGACTGAATGATATAGGAAGACAGTCTACTGTAATAGCCAAACTTATACCTCGTCACAATAATACAGCCACCTATATACGAAGTGCAGGCAGCACATCCATGATGACCGGACGCACGTACTGCTTCAGGAATTTCCCGTTTGTAAATAGAAAAACAACAGATGTTTGTAAAATACCAGTTAAGACTCAGATTGAGGTTCTAAGCAGGAGAATGTGAAAATAGTGGTCGTATCCCTAGGCTGAGACCAATGAGGAAAGAGGGGCATGAAACCAGCTCTAATTATATGCCTTCCTGTAGGAATATGACTTGAATTTGGATTTTTTTCTCTTGTCTAGAGCTGTGCTAGAGTCCTATTTGAAGTTGGATAACTCCCACATTTGGGTTTGGGTTAGACTTGAGATTTTGCAACTATGAGAGCGAGGGAAAATCTGAGTCAGTGTGTGCCTTTCAGAGTCACTACAGGGCCCCATTGGGGGTGACCATTTCGGGTGTCATTCATGAGATGTTCTTCTTGGAGAGGAGAACTTTCTCTTCTGTTCATGTACACCCATTTGTTATTGGCCGTTACAGTGAAGTACTCCATCATCTTTGCCCATGGCCGTTAGGGCGTGTATGCACTTTTCTTGTCCCTAGGTAACCCCCAAGAGCCTGCCACGACCATACACACGCACGCACGCACACACACACACATTAGGAATGCAAACAGGTCGGATTCAGTGTGGAACTAAGGTGGATCTGTGACTATATTTGCTATGTAATTGGCTTAAAAAAGATGTGTTCGTTAACTGACCTATAAGCTAAAAATCAGTTGGATAAAGGTATCTGATCTAGAAAAGATTGTATCCTTTACCTTATCTACTATGCGTATCGGTTTAAAAGAGTATCCATTAACCATCCTGTTAAGTTATTACCATTTGCACCACTAACACACACATCATTCTCCAACAGAAGTGATAAAGTGGAGCCAGAGATAAATCCAAGATAAAGGTGAGTATACACAAAATAAGAACCGAAAGCCCCATCCCATATTCCAAAGTCCACACTATCAATCCCCTAATACCAAAAAGAATCGGGATTTACAACACTACAAATAACCTGAATAGAAGGCCATCAAGGCCTCATGTCCATTCTACACAATCACCATATCAGCACACACCTAAATTCACAATTGCCTACGTTTCACTCCAGCCTAAAGATAAATATGGATACAAAATCTTAAGCATCGAACACAAACTTCAGTCAGGAAAAAGAAAAAATTACAAACCCCACCCCCGCAAAAATTATATATATATAGTTTTTTCAAGTACACTTTCTTTTCTAGTTTTAGCGCATCCAGTAGACTTTGCGCCCCCGCCCCAACGTCATTATCCATATTGTCACTATCATCATCGAAAATTTGACGAGGATCTATATTTTCTCCTCCTTCATATTCATAAATATAATTTGGATTATAATAAGGAAGACTAAAAGGAGAATCAATATCTATACTTTCTCTAAATATAAATTTAAAAAGCCTATACAAAAAATTACATTTTTTAGTAAATTCAATATAAGGGACTTGAGGCCTTTTAACCGAGAACCTGTACGGAGATATCGTAATGAAAGGAAGATAAGAGTTTGTTGTAGGTATTTGACCAAATATGATCGTCCAGTTCCTTTAGAACCGATCACTAAAATACCCCTAGAAGGGGATAGGACTAAGCGGAGCAAAAAAGGTGTTCCATGAGATGATGGGAAATGAAAACTATTAGCCCCGGGCGAGGTTTGTGAAATGATTGTCTGATAATGAGCAAGGAATATCCGTCTTTCTACTAAACATGATCTATTGAACTTATAATCCATTAGATACTTTTTATGAAGTATCCTAAGTAAATTGATCCGATTGTTCAATCATTTGATAACCAGAGTCATTCTTTGATAAATGATCACTATGAGTCAGACTCAATAGAATTTGATCAATTCTATTTTTTATCGTTAAGTTGTAGAACTGAGACCACCTTTTTTCCTTTTTATACTCATACTCAATTGAATCAAAGTCAAAGTCAAAGTTTTGATACTCATACTCACTCGTATTAGAGGTCGTGATCCAGGATGGTATTTTATCATCAATCAAATCAGAGGTCGCGATCGGGGATAATAAAATATCCTCAACACACAGTCGTATATCTTTTTTCTTTTTCTTATCAATGCATAGATCTCTTTACTTGTACGATTTAGAAGTCTCGTATTTCTCCAAATAGTGATGGGCTTTAGTATGATACTTATGAGATTGATGAGATTGATATTAAAAAAAAAAAAAAAAAATCTTCTTATAACGTTTGAATTTGACCCCATAAGCGGAACCACCACCCATGACAAAAGCATAATGCCATATTTGTTTCAAAGAATTTCCTAATCATTTCAGAGCAGCTAGAAAGAGATCCTCGAAGGAATTCCGTTCCGATGTAAGATACTTATCCAAAAGTTCTTCCAACTCAATCATGTATAATGGAATGAAAAAAAAAATGATTTTTTCTAACTATGTCTGTAACTCACTAGAGGCTCGGGAAAAAATGAAAAGATTTATATGAACAAGATATCCAGCAAGAACAAGAAAGAAAAGGATTGAATAAAGTAACTCCCGAATATTTGTTGATCTCAGAAGTGGCCATATCAACGGAACGGGTGACTCATTATTTTGATGAATCATTTCTTTGTATAGAAAAAGCTTCTGTAAACACTTACTCGAAATCTTACTTATCAGGGAAAATTATGTAAGAAGCATCCACCTTCTTTTCCATGATATATCTAATCTATGCATAATATCATAAAAAATGGGTACAAATTTTTGACGGCTACTTATACTTAGTATCAACAATGAATCTGAAAAAGCATCTAAAATGGTGAAATATAGATATTTGAACCATGTCGAAGTAAATAACCATGGCATATATGTTTTGAACAGATTCCATCTTTTTGAGAGATTTGAAAGAGCACTATCTCTGTCTCGTTGAAGGGTTCTATATATCTGCTGTTTCTCAACGCATTTCTTTAGACAAAGACTCCATTTTTTCCTCTTTTCGGATGGTAAATATTTCTCATAACATAGAGTGTGAATCAAACCCCTGTTCAAATTGAAACTGAGATACTGATGCAAGTTCTTCCCTTCTGAATCAGATAGATCTATATCTGAAAAAGGCTGACAAGAAGTTTTTTCAAAATTGACTATTTCTTCCTATGTTAAAGGTGTTGCAAAAATGTCTGTGATCGAGTAAATAGCTTTACGAACGAATGGATCAGGTCGAATTGAAAAATGAAAAGATTTGTACAAGTTATACGTTTCGTCACCACTTTTTGGAAAATCGTTAGATATGAATATGTCAGATACCTGTGAATCGATTGGTAAAATAGCCTCTCTCCCCAAAAAAATATGTTTTTTTTTTACTGACGCACAAAGAAAATATTTTGTTGCGAATGAACAAGATATTGAGCAATTGTCTATACGCAAGATCATAATTATTGATACAGGTCTTTTCCACATAAAAGGAGAATCCCTTGTTACAATAGAACCATAAGTGATGTTGATTATTCAATAATCGAAGTCGATTTGCTTTATAAAAAATAGATATCAATGAACTTCTATGAAATAGTTTCACGGGATTCAGCCAATTGTCTCGATCGTGGGATATCGTTGAGAAATAGGAATTCGTGTTATCAAAGGATTTTCAACGATTATTTCTAGTATGGAATGAGTCAATCGTCCACTTTGGTATCTTATTGAAGATACATGGTAATCTTGTTCTTCCATTGATCAAGAATTTCGGTCTTTGGGAAGTATCATGATCATCCGGTTTCAATTTATTCAAATAAACGATTTGAACACCTATTGATTCTAACAACTGATTGCAGAGTTGATTGTTTGTACCTTTCAATTCATAGATGTAGATCTCGGACCTATGAATGGGGATATTTCCAATACTTACAAAGAAACAAGGAAGTATCTTAGACAAAAAGAAAGGAAGTCGCTTAGACGAAAAGAGAAGTGCCTTGGACAAAAAGAAACGAAGTGACTTAATAAGTAAATCTTGTTTGTCGAGAACCTTGAACCAATCAATCAAATATTGATTAATATTAATACGTAATTGATCAAACACTACTTAAAAACAGTTCCTCTGTTCAGAAACAAAATGTTCCAAATGTTCCTGAAAATTCTTGCTCCCATTGGACCATTTGTATCTATATGTATTAGGGTCCCGATTCATGTATCTCTCGGTTCGAGAAAAAAGAGGATCAAACAATTTTTTCTGACTTTCAAATTCGGGTTGATCATATATTTCATTATAGTTATATGATTTATATGATTCAGAGTATCATTTCCTATTTGATCCTTTTGAATTCCATATTCGTAGTTGTGATCGGATCTATTCATTAAAAAAAATCGGTTCAATACATTTCTTATGTACCCATAGGTGCTATATTGGATTTGAATGATCAATATTCTATATTTATAGACTGCCTCCATTATGTTGTTGCTAGCAAATACCACTATTTTGAGTTTTGGATCTTCCAAATAATTCCCGCAGTAGATCCAAACTGATTTTTTTCTTATCCTTCAATAAAAAGATTCATTCTCTTCATAAAAAGAGGAGGTAGAACTAATAAAGATTTCTTTTTTTATTCATCTCTAGCCCTATTCAAGAATTTTTTTTTTAATCCAATCCGTAGGAATCAATAAAAAGGCAAATCCCCTATGATACACTAGATCTGGCTCAGTTATTAATAGAATGAATAGATTCGCCATTTCTTGAAATCTCTCTTCTGAATCCGGTTCATCCTTCGGAACAACCATATCACATCCCGGATCTGATGAAATATGATGAATTGAGATGGTAGTTTGTAAATACGTAATTATCTTGAATATATCAACTATGTCTTTATTTTCTGATCGCCTGAAAAGGACAAAAGAAACATCTTACTTTTTCTTCAAAAATTTCTGATCTCTTGTGGACCTCTCAGTAGGATTCGAACCCAGATGAAGTTCTAACTATTAGTCAAAGAAAAAAGAACGAATGATCTTGTAGGATTCCCAAGAAATTCTTCGATTTCTTTCGGAAACAGATGATTATTCATCTGCTTCTCACGTTTCGTTTCTATTTTTGTTTGTTCCGTTTAACTAAAAGAAGGATCTCAAAGAATCGATCTTTCTTTTAGTTGCTGAATCTATGTTTGATCGATCAATTTGTGATATTTTGAATCCTCATTTCTAATGGAATTAAAACAATCTCTAGATTGATCAAAAGATCCTTTCAATTAGCTAGAATCCATTACTTGAACAAAAATAGATCATGTGGAATCATATTGTATTTGACGATACATTTTGTACCTTGCTAAAAAATTGATCCTTGTTTACCAACCACACATTGTCTAACTAAATCAAATTCCCTCTCGATACGTTCCTCAAAAAATCTGATTCGTTCCGATTCTTCCCCCAACTAACGAAGAGATCTTGACAGAATTGCCACATATGAAATTGAGTACAATTTTGCAAAGAAATACCCCACTTATTTCTCGAGAAGAGAAAGAGATGGGAAATATACTCAATATCATTTGATTGAATAGTTGCCTCAGCTCCTTGTTGTTTGAAGAAACCCTCCCCTTCAACTGGTCTTTTTTTCACGAAAACTAGACATGAGATAACAAATCAAGTCTTTTCCTAAGATTTCGAAGAGCTGCCCCAAATTCAAGTTGATTATGTTTCGCTTCTCCCTCAAAGAAAGACGATCAAACAATTCCCAATCAGGGTCCTTGCGGATCGGATCATCCGTATAGGATAAAAAAGAAACTCCCGATATTTGCTATCTTTCTCTTTGAATGAGATCTCAATTCCAACTACGGTTTCATTAGATATATTACAACTTGAATCCCTCTTTTTTCCGATCCGGTTACTCCACCACCGCGAAACCCGATTAGATTCGGACATGATACACTTTATATATATATATATATATATATATATCTGGTCATCAGTCCACAAGATGGAAAACCCAATTTTTCTTCGTTTCATCTGCAAAAACAAAGTTACCGGACGCACAGAAACGATTCCGAAACACCAAAAAGAAAAAAAAACACATGCAACGAGGAGCAAATTAAGCAGTGGAATGCAAAAGAACAGCACAGATGGAGGGAATCCTCACCAGCCACAATCCGGCGACCAGGCGCCGAGACGAAGGTCGGGGGATCGCCCCTGACGACTATGGGCTTCAACCCCCCCTCGACCGCCGAGAACTCCGACGCCTTCCTGGGCTGCGAAGGCGGCAGCGGCAAGGAACCGAAGGAGAGGGACGCCATTCTTTTTGTTTCCAAGGCCTTCTACCCGCGACGTCCCTGGAGAGCGTAGTCGTTTAAACGCGCAGGGTATTTATCGTGCCATGGCGATTCCCAGCACAGAGCCTCTCGGCCAATCGTTTCAGATGAGCCGGAATAGCGTCACTCGAAGTATAATTACCTCTCCCCTCATCTTTTTCCTTGATGATCTGATCTAGGGATGCAATGAGTTTCGGTGCGGACCGTATTTATTGAGGTATTAGTTTAAAAATATTATTCATTAACTGTCTTATAAGTTTATAATTGATTTAATAATTAGATCTTAGTGTATCATATGTATTTGGTTAGAAAAAAAAAATTTATGTTCATTATTTTTATTCGCTATACGTATTGATTTAAAAAGACTATCTATTAACTAATACAATCGAATAATCGAGTTATCGATTACCGTTTTCATCCCTGATTAGATCACGTAACTTCGGCTTCCCTTCGTGGGTGGCTTTTAGATGTTCTTTAGAGTCTAGACCATCAAACCATCACCGTCAAAAGTGAAGTTCTTGGTCCTCGTTGCATTTTAAGTTGTTGAAGCATCGTTTAAGGTAGACTGTGAGACCACGTGGAGTATGAAGGGATGATAAGGTGGGACGGAAATTCTATTTGATTGCAGTAAAATATTTATTTTTTTTATTTTTTTAGGAATTCAAATTTAAAAATCTATGAAGATAATAGATGCCGAAGCTTCAAATATAAAACAAGAAATGAGTAAATAATTTCAAAGTAGAATCATTGGGAGAATGGTCTCTGTAGAGAATATATTACCTCCTAACATTGCAATGGTCAAATCCCAAATCATCTCAGATCATCTAAAAAATAAATAAAAATGTTCAGATCCTTAGGTGCGATAGGCTTGTGCTTGATACTTAAGTGATTTTTCATTCGGACCGCTTCAATCCCAAAATTTTAGCTTGCCCCCACATATACGTGTACTTTTTCTTTACACTTTTGAAACAGAAAAGCCCGTAATAATAAGAATGTTCCAACATTTTCAGGAACAAATGTGAGACTAAATGTCACAAGGACTAAACATAAGAATATGAATTCTATTGTAAAATTTAACATAAGAGGTAACACATCAATAAAAACATAAATTTTAGATAATATTTTTTCTTTAAATAAGATTTTTATTCTAATCATGCTGTTTCTTTTACTTTTTATAGCATCCTCTTTCCCACGGACGACCACGTAGAAGCTATCTCACTCTCCTAAATTTTATGGTAATCAATTTTTTTAAAATAACAGAATTTTAATAAAAAATTAATATCAGTTTTATTTTGTTTTATTTTTATTGATTGGGAAGTCTGTGAGGTTCGAATCTTAGTCGTCTTCATAGAACTAAGACTCTTTAACCATTATACTATATGACCAAAAAAATGTTGAGAAAACTTGAAATTTGCAGACACCTGCGGAAGTGGTCAGTTAACGTAAAAAATCTCAAAACATAAAACTCACCGCATAATCCATGTCACAACTGTTAGGGCATATTTGGCGAACTCTGAGGGAGGACATGATCTCTCAAAAAAGATCTAAAATAAATTGTTTAACATAATAGCTTCTAAGTTTAATTAACTGCAAAAACTGAATCAGATTGAAATAGTTGGTCAAGATTTTATATAATTGACCTGAAAGACATGAATAGGGTTCCAACGATGTCTACTCGAGTATAAAATTTCGAGAGTCCCAGAATTTTAAATCAGTTCTTAACGCATATTGGATGATCTACTTAATGTGGATCCTTTGGATCATTCTGTCATGAGCTTTACTTGCTGTACCACCTGCCAGTGGTGCACCCGTAGTGCAGTTACGTAAAAAAATTAAAAAATTTTAAGTCTATCCCATTATATCCCATTTGTCTATATAGACAGATCTTCAAAATATCTTAAAAAAATTAAAAAATCATAAATTATTATTGGACTCGGGCTACTAAAGACCTTTTTTTTTGTTTATCGAGCGATGTTTTATTTTTAGATTATCCGATCGTATGAATGTATGGGTTGATTAGGGTCGGACCTAGAAAAGTTCAAAAAATAAAGCTCTTTTTGTGACCATACGGCGGGTGCAGCGTGGGTTGACACAGTAATTCATCGGTTGGGATTGAACCCTGGTAGGCACCTCCACACACCATCGTCAAGGCTGGCTACCACTAAGCCACGGCACAGTGACAAACAAAGAGTATTTGTTTGGTTATTTGTAAAAACAAATAAGAGAATATTTTAATCTTCTTGTTTTGATTTACAGTAGATTTTTCCTATAAACCAAAATAAGAAAATTTGATTGCCAAGTGACGGACAAGGCTCATACAGAATTTTATTTTACGTCATTTCAAACATCCAAAAACACTATAAAATAAAATAATTATTTTAAATTACATTACTTTACGTTGAAACAGACAACCGCTAAGAAAAGAGACCGGCAAGGAGACTATTGATTAGACGAAATGATCTCAATCCACTTCTGTTACATTTATCATATGTCACAAGCATCCTATTAAGAAGGGCACATGTTACATATTAATGGAATTAGATAAAGTGGTCCCGGCCAGTGGCGCGGGGACACCCTCCGCCTCCCTATTTGGGGGAGGAGGGGGTTCGGATCTTGTTTCAAGTAGAGAGTGGGGAATTACCACTCCAATCGGGGTTGGATTTGTTACCCGTGCGCGGATTACTTCTCCCGTTTAGAACTCGTGGGTTTTGAAGCCAGGTGATTCAGTTGGATTAGACTCTTTGTAAATCATTGTTCTATATGTTCAAAAAAGAAATTAGGTAAGGTGTTAGGATCTAACTGAGTGATCAAACAGAAGCCGTTTAGCACCAGAAATGTTTGGTGAGGATCTCAAGGCAACATTTTACCGTTAACAACTTTCCATTGCAACCATTGTATATGAAGTGGCTTCAAGCCTTACCTGCGGCTCATAGCCAACCTTTACCTAAAGAGTGATACTTGCTGCATCACCACATGAGGTGCAGTTCAAAGTTTTTTACTTTTTGAAAATTTTGTATGATAGGTCTCATCGTGTCCAATATGTTTGTATAATTCAATCTTCAATCAGATGATTCAAGAAAATATAAAAATAAAAAAGCGAGCTAATGAACAATGATATTTTTAATTTTTAATTTTTTTTCACTCATCTATTCGAAGATCAGATCATACAAACATGCTGAACATAATGAAACCCTACCATAAAAAAATTTCAAAAAAAGTTAAAAAAAAAATGGACTTGCTGTTGTAACCGTCTTCACTTAGCATGTGGTAGTTGTATTCCAAGTTGTATATCAGATTATGGTGTCCAGGGATGCCATGAATTTGTGGGTTATCTATCGTTTGAGTTTGGCTAACCTCTTTTCCCTTTTCTCCATGTACGTTGCTTTCTTCTTGCATCAACTGTATTAAGCAGTTAATGCTTCTCCAAATATAAATGGATCACCTCTTCAACCCTTGACCTCATTAGAAAGGTCAAAGGTTTGAATGTCGTTGGACATACTTGCCTCTTCAACATTTGTGAGGACAAGCTAAGTTGTGCAGTCTACAGAATTACTTTCTCAGTGACAATTCTAAACTCTGAAACATCACCCAAATATGTGTGAAAAAAATAAATAAATCAAGGTGGTGCAAAATTATTCTCCCTGGAAACGAACAAATTCGGACTGTTGGGGTTTGAATTCCCCCCCCACTGATGTAGATAATTGAGCATCTCTACTTAACAAAGGTAAGACTGCGTACATCAACCCCTTCCTAGACCCTACAAGTGGTGGGAGCCTCATGTACTGGATATGCCCTTATATAGATAATTGAGCCACTCGGCCATAAAAATGTATCACCGGTTCATAGCCTATGGAAGCATAAACCCATTGAGGTAAATGGTGAGCGTAGCTGCCACAGTTCCTCTGCATCCCCTGTTGGTCTAAAATCTCTTAGTAACTGATTGATGTCTAACATGTCAAAAGGGATAGTCACATAGGTTGTGGATTCCCACAGCGTAAACGGTTTTCATCATAAAGGAAATAAACATGAGATAGTGACAAAGATGCATCTGTCGTGCAATATATTAGATATAACAGACACATTACATATATTGCATTGCATTGCATTGAAGATGTACTATCTGTATGCATTACACTGCACCAATGCTTTTCTAATAACAAAACCCATTTGCACTATCAAAAGAATGTTGAAAAAGGAGTTGACATGCCTTGATTGATTGTGGAGAGATTTCAAACACACAAGAAAACTTAGAAAAACCACTCCTTGAGCAGTTAAAATACATAATTATAAACACTATTCAACACGATTACCCCGTCAAACGTTGACTCATACACTGTTGGGAAGAAACACAAACTAATTTGGCATCCTTAGCGCAATATATCTAATACATTGAACCAAGGGTATGATATAGTGCATAATGTTGTAATATACTACAAGCCTTGTGCGCTATATCACATCTCCATGCATTACATCGCACCATTATTTTTCCAAAGAACAAGAGACAGAAGAATCACTTTCCAGAGTGCTTGGAATACCTAATTAAGAACTTGATTCAACAGTGCATGTGAATTGTTTTGATTAGCCCTTTGTTCATTGGCTATTGAGGGGAAACACAAGCTGATGTGGCCCACTCACAGGATAGAAAAGTGTTTCAACTCTCAACACAAAGTTCCTTGATGTGCATTAGGAGTTGTCAACTATTGTGAAACAAATTCCAACAAAAGATTCTTTCCAAGTACCTTCCCCATGAAACTCATAAAGTCAAATTTTGAAGAAAGATAGCAAGTAAGAATGTAGCAAGATAATTGCAATTTCATCAAAAGGCATTAATGCCTTTACTATATATTGACCGATGTATTTGAGTTCGAGATTCAATATCGGTCTCTTCTCATAGAACCCTTGTTTACTAGAATTTCAATGGCATGCATTACCAAAACACTTATGAGTACTGTTACAGGACTGGATTTATTAGAAATAATCTCAATAAATACAAGATTTTTGTCTCTTAGCTCTGTAGCAATGAATTACCAGACTCTCTTGCTAAGATTAGATTAAATGACCGAAATGGATCACTATATTGGTTATTAGGATTCCAAATTGGGCAGACACTGATGGGGCTCCCAAAAAAATAGCCATCATTGACATTGGCGATGCCAACTCAACTAGGCCCACAAAGCTCCATCCAATCAAAACCTCTTTGGTGAGTAAGATGGTGATCTACCTCAGTCACCTAATCCAAGCCTCCGAGCCTAACTTCTTTGTAATATTTTATCATTTCAAAGCTTGTGAAGCCTGAATGACATGCCAAAAGAATAGACAAGAGCCACAGAGATTGAAAGTCCATACACATCACCTGCTGAAGGGATTTTTAAAAATCAATATTCCCAGCGAGTGTTGTCAGGAGCTGATGCCTTCTGCTCTTGCCATCCATGTTTCCACAAAGCAGAAAAAAGAGACCTGAGACAGACAATAAAAGGGTAGATAACATTGTATGCTGCAAAATCAGACAGCACCACCATCTTCTAGAAATAGAGTGCTTTAGCTAAGATGTGAGCAATGTAAAAGCACAAATTGGTTGGTAGAATTTCGTTAGAAGGCTTACTCTTAAATATATCTCATTGAACTAGCAATCAATGGTACCAATCTCCAATACTTAGATCCCAATCAAAAGTGAAAACATGTACCACATCAGACAGTTCTTCTAACACTCCCAAAAACCATAAAGTGTGTACATATCTGTAAGTGTATCCCTGTGCATCCACACCAAAAAAGGATATATAAGTCCGAGTTGTAAAGATGTATAAAAGTCCGACCAGTAAGGTTTAACTAACAAGCAAAAAATGTAGTATTGCTAACAGAAAATAACATGCATAATTCTTGATTGATCTTCAGTCCAACTTGTAGTTACTAATCCAACCTCAACTAATGATGGTTAGATACATTGGGTTTTTAAATGTTGCTCGTCAACTGTCAAGTTAATGAAGTGATCCACTCGTAACTCTGCAGTATGGCAACTCCAACCGCTCAGAGGGCAGTTGGTTGCACTAATTTTTTATATAGTTTCATGATAAAAATTTGTTAGAAGATAAAGTTCATGACAATTTGGAAAACTATAATATACCTAATTAGCGTGTTTGGCAAAAATGTTACAATTTTAGAAAATTGTGACGACCTGCTTAGTAATGCTTTTAAATTAAATAGTATGACTTTCAGAACAATTAAACATATAAAATTTTCATAAATGTAAAAAAAATAACATCATCAGATATGAAACAAAATAAAATAATGCAAGCGCCATTAATTTTCTAACTCAGCATACAATAAGAAATACCTAAATTGTACTAATTGCCACATCAATTAACAATAAGGCTTTCGAATTCATTACACAATAACAAAAAAAAAAAAAAAAACTAAAGGCCATAATATTAGTTCTTCATACCACTGCGTCATCTCCCTTGCTCCAGCCCAATTGATTGCATGTGTTTGTGGGACAAGAAGATGGTAAGGCACTCATTTAAGAACATGACAGCAATATGCCAATAGAAAAAAGAAAAGGAAAAAGAAGACCAGAGCAATAGACAGTAAGGCACTAAACAGATTGACAATATTCTATTCAAGATTCATCTCTGAGCTGCCATGAACTAATTGAACATCCGACTATCATAAACAACTTTTCTAGCTCAAGCAGTTTTTGAGAACTTTTGAGATATGGTTTCTAGGTCCTTTCAACTGAAAGCTAAAATAATCTTTACTAAGGTGAAATTTCATTTGCATTTTGAGCCTGAAATGGGTCTAAAAGCCGGAAATAGCATAAGAGCAACATCAATGAATGGCCTTTTTCCTATGATCTGAGGACAAACATTCCTAGCTTCCTTGAACTCCTCAGAAGCAAACTTAAAGCTTTTGAATTATGAATTTATTCCCCCAAGGGATTTTCCATCAGGTTACATAAAGTAAAATAATTAGTTTACATGAATAGCCTTTTTCCAATCTCAACGTAATCGCAGATGATGCTTATTCAACCGTCCTCTTGTTAACACTTCGGTTACAATTAGAATACCTTTGAAACTCTTGGCAGCTAAATATCCAACAAGCAGATAAACTAAGCATAATCTCAAGTTGAGAAGCTATTGCATCTCTCCTGAACTTAATGGTAGTTTAATCTATTAAAAGATTACATCATGGTCTCTATCCACAATAAACAGTTAATGTAGAATCCACTATGCAATGACCAAAGTGGATACCACATAATGTGTAGACAAAAGTGGATTCCAGCAGGCATGCATTGCCAGGAGCAGCAAATTTGGCAGACAAAAGCATCGAATCCAAAGCAGACTGTCAGTCACTAAAAATACAACTAACAATTCAATCGTGCATCACACAGAAATAATACAGAATAGAGATGGACTTTATCCTCAGATTCAAAACATCTAAATTCATCTAATCTAAAGAAGCACCCTGGAAGTGATCAAATAGACTCTGCTAACAAAAATTCAAGTACAGCCAGTCTCAATAAACCAGACTATGGAGACAGGAATATTGAAAGTGATCTTCATGATTTTGAAGAATTTTGCAATCACTGTCATAGTTTCTCATGTTGCACACACTTCTGAGTAAGTGGCATTGGTTTTGGCAAGAGCTCCTTCTTTCCCTAAAGAAAGGTGAACAGAGGTAATACGTCTGGATGACAGATGCAAGGTGAGGCATCTTTGAACGAGCCAAGAAACAAGAATCTTAAAATAAAGTTATCAAGAATTGATAGTCTCAACAGAGTTCAGTCCCCATGTATTGTTCTCACAGCAGCATAGAGTACACGAGGACAGACCGCCAAACAAACTCAGGGCAGGATAATATCCAAGAATGGCTATCTAAAGAACCATAGCTTGATATCAAGGATTTGATAAAGAGTAAAGAGATCAATCACTACCACAAGTGCAAAGAAATTCCCATGGAATGCAGACAAGTGTAAACAATTCAGCAGCAGTAGAAATCCTTTGCCAAAATTTTCACAAAACCTATATACAGCCTCAACAAAATCCATGGTTTTAAAATTGCTCATTTTGCTTTTTGATAGTTCTGGACCATAAACTAAAACCACATAAGAAGAGCACCACATGGGTTGATTAACCTAGCAATTTATAACAATTCAAAGTGTAAGGAAAGTGCTGTAAAAGAGTTTATGGTACTCCAAACATTAGCAAAATGTCATCTCACGGCCTTTTACAATGTCAGACAGGCCCATTCATACTTCAATAATAGAAAATGAGTTCTTTTAAATAATTTTCTACCCAAAGTCACCAAAGTGGTTCAGATGACATCTGCATTTTCATTGAAAAAAGTTCTAGGCATTATCATCTCTGGCATATGTGGCTGATGTTTTCTTTACCCTTTTTTTTTCTTCACCTCCTCATATGCCAGATTTATGCCAACAAGTTGGGTGTCTACATTGAAATAGATATCACTGCAAAAAAAAAAAAATCCCAAATGAACAATCTAAAGGGGAGTGAGATCTGGTACACAACCATGCCAGTCTTATGCCAACAAATGTAACTTACTGGGACAAATTAATGGGTTTCATCCTAAAATGCCAGTCATCCCATTCCATGCCATAGTTTAAGTTGAGGCATCATATGAAACAGCATGGCTAACAAAGTGTGGTCACAGATGATTCAAAATCAAGCTCATATCCAATCATCAAACCATGAACTTGAGCACTGCATCTCGCCTTCACCTCTCAAGCACCAATGCACAACACAGAAACCCATGCGACATAATTAGGTCTAATTTGGATTTTCTCATGCTATTGAAGAGGTCAATGACTTACCTCAGGTCACTTTGCATGTACCATTAACCATCACATTCTACGAGCTGCAATCTCTCTCAGGAACATTACTGAACATCTTATGTCATGATCAATGAGGCTGCTTTCTGCATGCATCTTTTATCAAAATGCATCCACAAAGGGATCTACCTCAAACCTGTTGAGCCGATAGTCCCGTGGGTTAAATTACGCAGCTCTAGTGCCTTCAACTGACACAGGCCTTGGTGACACAAGGATATATGTACCTATTCAGTGCGATGACATAGAAGAACATCTTGAACTAGAGCAGCAAAGTAGACTTGAATTGGCCCACCAAGGCACAACCCCTGATCATCCAGTTTCAAGGAACGGAAGCCCCTCTGTCTATCTGAATGAATAAATCTTGCACGTTAGGGAAGCTCTCGCACGGGGTTTGCAGCCGCCCCAGCTCAACAATTCCATTCACAACCACCTGGGCATGGACTACCCTCCTAAGCATGGATGGAAGTATCGGCCGATACGTATTGGTATCGGCCTGGTTTGGTACTGGTGGGTGGGGGATACCTGGTACCGGTCTTTGTAGTTATAAAAAAAATAATTAAATATTTTTTGTTAATTTTTCATTGGCCGGTACTGGCCAATACAGCCAATACAATACACACCAGTATCTGTACCCTCCGGTACCAGTACCGATACCAAGATTGTCATCCTTGCTCCTAAGATCACAGGGTTGAGAGCAGCTTTTAGATAAAAGCCTATCCACTCGCAGCTCTTTCTCTACTCCTACCACTGCTCACAGAGAGAGAGAGAGAGAGGCAGGGGGGAGGCATTTACTATGGATGGAGACAAGCAAGAGGCTCGCCACCATGGAAACGAGAAGGACGTCAACAAGGGGTACAGGTCGGGTGATGATTCATGACTTGTCAGAGCATCGGGCTTGACAGAAAAAATAGACGGTGTTTCCTCTTTTGTTTTTAATCACGTTTTTTTTAATAGAGGTGTTATTAAAATACATTTTTAAATTGTCTACCAAACACCCTCTTATAGCTGTTTTCATGATAAAAATAAACATTTATAATAAAGTGTCATTATAACAGAACCAAACACCCAATAAACTGTCCCATTCGAAGTAGTATTTGACAGGCTGAAAGGATTTCCATTTGCTACATCTGCAAGTAGTGTTTGATTATACTGGATATCCTAACAAGTTTAACACTCACAAGTTGTCATGAGTATGTCACGGGCCCACAAATTGGTTAACCTATATTTCCATGCAGATAAAAAGGCAGGCCGATGACCTGGTGAGTTGAGGATCTCCCTGCCAAGTTCACCCAGAGTTTACCAACCAAGCTGTGCCCCTCACTGTACCATTATATAAACTCAGAAGCTGCCATTTGTCCAAGTTTCTTAAAATTTATTATTTCCAAAAGTTAATGGTCACATCAATATTGTATCAAATAAAAATTATTGCTAAGTTTGTAATGGAATGTACATTTGAGGGGAATAAAACTATAACAATTAAATATCATTTTTAAGGACACTAAATGTAGTTGCGCTCTAGTCCCTTCTTTGAACTGAAAGGGAGACAACCGGAGCCACTAGAAACGAAATTAGTATAATCTGAGTCTAACTGAAGCTAGATGTTGGGTTAATAATTAGCATATATTATACCAGACCTCCTCCAGCAGTCCTGGTTTCCATGGCCACCAACTCGAAGCCTACATACTTATCCCCCACAACTACCAACAATATGAAAAACTCTCTCTCTCAGCTTTTGAAGTGTCTGCATGCAGCCAGAAAAGTAAATCAAGTTAGTTAAAAAACACTAGATGCCATCGGTACTTTTGCCAAGATTTGTTATGCCTCACCAGAGAAGAATGATCCGCCCACTTGTTAACATGGTTTGCAGCTTCTCTGAGATGAGAATTGATAGGAAGGCTATTAATCAAGGAATAAGAAGAATTTTCTGTTGCCTCTGCTACCCAAAGATGATTCAACTGGTCACATGCTCTCTTGACAAGATTATAAAAGCAGACCTAGCAGATATGCACATAAAATTGATGAGTAGAATATTTGGCCAATAATTGAATGGAAACAATGGAAACATATATTATTCCAAGAACTTGAGTTGATTTTTCCTAATGTTAAGACTGTACCAAAAATGAGCATGCACTGGATATGCCCAAAAGTTAGTTACAGACAGTTTGGGTACAACACAGCAAAAATATGTTTGGATATTTTGAATGAGATGGCCAAAAATTTGATCAAAGATGAGCAAAAGATGGCAAGAAGACATAGTGAAACACATATGGACCTTTTTAATCAAAATTTAAATATTTTAGAACAAAAATTATAACTATCTAATAAGTAGTTATTAATCAAATTATGAGTTTTGGTCCATAAAAAAGATAACTTTTGTATCATATAATCTCGTGATGATGAGTTTCAAGAAAATCAAGTTTTAATTTTATTCAATAATACAGTGTATAAAATGGGAAGTATTAAATGTTTTTGTATTATACGTGAATAAAATGGCAGATATCAGAAAAATGGGTACTTTTCCCTGTCTTTCAATTCGGTATAGTATATGCAAGTTTTTATTTGAAAATTTGCATGTATGTGAATAATACGTGCACAAAACCTGTATTGCTATGAATATGCCTGACATCTAATTAACTAAAGTTCCAGCATTATCAAATTCTTAAATCCCTAGAAACACATAATTGGTATATAGCATTGCAGAATTTCTACATGTCAATGAAGTATCATGAAAATTGTGAACCCCATATTGATATTACCATCAAAAATTATCTTTTTAACACATAAATCCTTTTAATATTTATCATGACAGAATGTATACACTTACAGTGGATCCCAAAAGCGTAGGATTGATTACTGCAGATAGGTCCTTGTCAGTGGCAGGCAAGCAGAAACTAACAGCCAGCAGACAATTATTCATCCCTTCCTGCTCTAATTCAGATCCTGGGTGGGATCCATCCGTCATGAATGCCCACTGTCTCTTTTGATGACCGGCAACAAAAACATCCCCAATATACAAAATGACTGCTGCAATATCAAACTCACTAAAGCCAGAATATCAACACAGCAACTCAAAAAGCATGATCCAATTGAAGTACGCAAGACTTAGAATTTTCCTGGAAGAATACAAGTAGAAAAACTAAATTTATAAGACCCACCTTGCCAGAGGAACCTCCCCCAAAGTTGACAATAAGACTGCATGGCGTGGATTGAAGAAAGGTCTGCAGGAAGTTGGAAATGCAGCAGCATATTAAAAAAGGCTGCATGTTCTAGCCTAGAAGGAGTACATGTATTTTACTCTGTGTGTATTGATAGACAAAGGATGAATGAAATACTATAAGTTGTTTGCTCACTCAAATTTCTTGCTTTCTGTCGGCGACAATGGTTTCCATATGCTTTTAGATCCTCTTGCTTGTAAGTAGATAATATCAGGGCCGCCATTCAAAGGCATAAGCCCTGAAACAGAATATGTCTGCCCTTCCACCAGATCAACTTTCTACATCAATAAATAATCGGTCTTAGTCTCACAGAAGATAAGTTTGACAACATTATCAAAAAGACTTTAAAGATGGTGTGGAAAAAAGGAGGTAAAATACCCTGCTCAAATAGGAAGAAAATCCAACACAGTAAAGTGTAAAACTACTTCGAAAGGCTTACTTGTCTCTCGGTCGGGTTCCATATTGTTATTAAGCCTTGTCCTGGGGAACCTTTTCCAGAAGAACCTTTAAGGGTTAACCCCATCACCCTCACTCTCATGAAGGGGGTGACCTCTCTGGAGCTCAACCCTGCATCTTCTAAAGCCTTCTCTAATTTCTTCTGCTTATTCTCCTGCCTGATTGCCTAAGGTTTCCACCAGCTGCATGTTTAAATACTTTCTCCAGTGTTTGATCATATTCTGATAACTTTTTTCACATACTCACCTTTTGCTTTGCCTGATAATTGGAAAAAGACATCAATTGCTCTGAGGTCATATCAGCCATCAGTAGTTCAGGCTCTGCAGATGTCTCGAGGATCTTAAAGATTTTCGCCCCCTCTTCGCTGTCATTATCATTTTCAGTGAAGTTGTTATCTTGCTCAGACATAATGTCCTCAGCAATCAGAAAGCGCCTGTTATTAAACAAGAAAAGTGTTGCTCGCATGTCATATTCTGAAAAGAGGCTCCTCTATGCATCAAGAATCAAAAAGACAGATGGCTGCCAATATTCCTGCAATCTTTCCTCTCTTTTTTTTTTCTTTTGGGTGGGGTGGGATGGGGGGGTTGTTGTGGAGTGTAGTGGCATGCAGCACCACTTAGATTTATGAGTGAAAATCTAATGTTTCTACGTGAACTTGTGCGGTGATTTGGAGCTTTGAATCCATTTCCTATTTTGTTGAGTTATAAATTATTTCAAAGAGCACAAGGAATGCTTGAACAAATTTCCAGTCCATATGGACTATGTACATATTCAAGCAACATAACTGACAGACAAGCTTCCAGATTGGAGCGAAGAGTAAAGAATAGGAGATGAAGATGAAAGACTAAAAGTCTAAAAGTCTAAAACATGAAATAAACGTACCTGTAATCTAAAATGAAAAGCATTAAACAGGTTAGGATTCAGAATAATTTTAACAGGTATTATTTTATAGATTCCACTATGGGAAGTCAAGGCCAACGAATCAGGATCTAAACTAACCATCTAAGGATATTATGCTAGAAATATTAAGGCTCTGTCACAAAATAGCAGGTGTAGGGTGTAAGTATCTTCAATCTAGATATCAACTTCTGTCTTTCACCTGTTAAAGACAAATGAAAATACCTCTCATTGTAAAGATGAAGCATCCTGCTTTCCATCCGTTCAGATCTCACAATAGAACCACCATCGGGGAACCTATATTTAGAATTTATTGCATTTACGGTCTATGTAAAGGTACTAACATACTCCATAAAAAATTAAGTTCAGGATAGTGCACCTTTCCCTGTAAAGAATTGGATATATACGTGTTATTCCAATCAAGGTTTTAGGAATCTGACCCCCAGCAGCCTTAATGCACCTAAAAGCCAGTGGCAATTTAAAGCCCTTACCTGAAAAATCAAGTAAAAATGAAGACGGAAACTAAAAAACACAAATGTGGTGCAGCAATCAATAAAAAGAAGTAAGAAATACTGCTGACTGAAAATTTCATACAGAAACCCAGTTGCTCTGCCCAATGTGCTCGAAAAGTCCCATTTATGTGCAACCGTAAGCTAACCATTTTGCAAGCCTGGAAACAAAATGAAGAATTTTGGCTATAGATATCCTCAATGCAAAAGCCAACCTCAACAAAATATCTGGAAGCTAGTATCAACCTCAATGGGTGAAACAGGT
Source organism: Zantedeschia hybrid cultivar (assembly GCA_030544215.1). NCBI lineage: Eukaryota > Viridiplantae > Streptophyta > Magnoliopsida > Alismatales > Araceae > Zantedeschia > Zantedeschia hybrid cultivar. The sequence continues at coordinate 12,112,231 of JARZZO010000005.1, forward strand.
GCAACCCAGCCACATAAGGCAGCTCCCCATATCTGAAAATTGAAGCAACAAGTTACTGCAGGACTAAAGTTAAGAGAGACCTTTTAGGCAATTATAGCATAAAAAGGGTTTGACAATACCCGAAGTTTCTGGCCCACAAACAGCTTCCCGGCTACTAGATGCTCTGAGAGTGCTCCATCCAAAGAAGCATCCAACGAATACCTGTTCACTGGAAAATTTACTAAGCTTTCCAGTGAATTATAATTCACGTAGATAAACGCATACTTACCACCCATCAGTTAATTCTATTTTCATAGCATGACTATTTTTGGATCCATTATAGCATTTTAGCTTCTCAACATCTTCATATTCAGTATTCAAGTCACCAGTTCTGCAGATATCATTGTTGGAGATAGCACGAATAGCTGAAATGCACAGAACAACCATAGAAGCAGGTGATGCATCACCCTCCAGAATTTTTTTCAGTGCAGATCTGTGGCCATGATTCACTTCCCTCTCATACCTAGTATACGAAAGTGGAAGAAAGATCACTAATGATCATATAAAACTTTTCAGCACTAAAATGTGAAAAAGGCTAGTCATATCACCTATACTTTAATTCTTCAAGCACATTGGCAATGGTCAGGTAGTTTCCTCTAGCTTGTAATGGATAGTTTCTTTCTAAACAAGCAAGCTTCCAAACTATCCACTTGTAGTGATTCTGTACCCACCTAAAAGGCAAGAGCCAGAAAAACGCAATAGAGTAAGCAGATGAGGCTAGACAGACAGAGGCCAAACACCAAACATAGCCATTCTCATCGGCAAAAAAAATAAAAAAAACTATAAAATAGACCAAAATTAAATAGACACTTCTGATGAATTGATGAAATAAATTGTCAAGGGATTGTTCAGGCCCTCTCTAGCAACAAAACTTGCCATTTCCTACTGAAAAGATGACTTCTTTTTGGATCCTCCTCTCATTAAAGAAGGGGGGAAAATGTAAGAAAACTCTCCAGCTAACATCTATGAGATACAAACTACTCTAGTATCTATTTTACTAATAAACCTCAGTGGCAACACTGAAAGAAATGGACAGCAGCTGGTACTGTACTGCAGATTGGATCATGGTGTTCGCACAATACTGGACTAATGCCAAACATCGATTCAGGACTGTATTTGTAGACAATGATTTATTTGATGTAGTAATGCATTATGCTGGATGCTTATTGCCCAATTGTCATCACCTCATGAGTCACAGGTGAATATATCATCTAAAATCCACCTCCCCGTTGTCTTTACATAGTTGAGTAAATATCTAAGCCTGTATGATGATGCTTGTTTAGCCAAACAGATAATTTTGTCCCACTTAAAAATTAGTCAAGATGACACATAACTCTCCCAAGGTCATTTTCCTTTTATGCAATGCAGTAGTAACTGAAATCCCACATAAAATTAGACAATTGATAGATACAAAAATGTTGATCTTTTTCTCCAAAGTACAAACACACGACATCATTCAACTTATAAGGTGTCCTTACATGGTTTTTTAAATGGTCATCAGGTGATGGTTATTGTAAAATGGCTGCAGTAGGTAATGATTAATAGATTCAGGAATGAAAAACGTTCTCTTGCTTGCTTCCATACTGACCAGGACCCCTTTTTTCCCTCTGAGAATGGAGGCAGATTTACGGGTTCATAGAGAACTTGAGTACAAAGGTGATTGCATATAGTCATCTTGTGAAGGATCAAGAAGAAATGTGCCAATTGTGTACCAATAGCTGCTAATAATGTGTTTCATGGAGCACTTGAATGCATCAATCACGCATGGGTTCTTTCCTCGTGGTAACCTGAGCTTTCAGGTGCAAAAATAGCATGTCCTTCCATGAGCTTCTGTGCTCACTTTACTTTATTACATTAAATAGAGATGATAAATAAGATGCAGTCACCAGATGATCAAACAAGGAAAAGGACAACCATTGTGCATACTTGGACTGGTTGGTAATGTTTGGTAGAAAAGGGAGGAAAACTTACGGCATAGGAAATGGTTTAACATAATGTTCTATACATAAAATAACACAAAGAATAGGATAACTGAGACAGAAAACACTAGGAGAATAAGTAAAGCTAGATAAATTTAGATCAGTTCAAAAGAACAAATTGAATGATCTCTCTAAAATAACAAGAAACAGGAGATAAATCTTTAAACCATAATAAACCAATGTAGGAAAAAACTTCTGATGAAAAGAGTCTTTGATAGTTTGTTTGAATATGCAGAAAACCATAAAAACTACTCAGAACACGAAAAACCCCACAGATAACAAGATGCATGGTGGGTAACATAATTTACTCTTTGGTCGCTTTAGTTGATGAAGCACCAGACTGAATCAACATATGCTGAAGGCTATCAGCACCAAGCTCCTCCAAATTGGAGGACACTCTAAATCTGTAAGTTGCTGCTTTGTCTGCATTCATATGCCGAACCTGATCTGACAAATGGACCAACTAGATTGATGGGCATTGAGAAAAATTAGTCAATACCTCAAAAAGACAGGGTGATCAAACAAATGCTCAATTCAGTGACAGGAGGAACACCATGTACCGAGTTCTGGTAATTAGGAGGTCCTCCAAAATACTCCAAGATACTCTTTCTCTTAAGCTGAACAGGAAATCGGCTGGACATCTTTATCTTCTGATAATCTTTAGAGGTTGATAATGTAGATAGACCTAATAAAAGAAAACTTAAGTTTGGCAAATCCCTCTGTTGAAGCACTGTTTTCTGACATTTTCCACATAATTTTTATTTACCAGTTGCCGGGAGGGAAGCATTGTCATTTAAAGGAGTAGAGAACCTGAAAAGAAAATAAGGAAAGGATTAAAATATATATGTGAAAGTGAGCACTATAATTACTGGCCAATAGCATCAGCCATGCTTTAATCACCCTACAAATGCAATCCTCCCATGTCTGGCAATTGATGGCTACTAGTTTCCAGCATTTAGGTGTGAAGTTAAAATCAGGCTGGCAGCCAGCCAGACGACCTTGCCCATCCCTTTTAGGTTATCATCTTCCAGGTCCTAAGAAGATCCAGATTGATGGGGTAAGTTTTGTTTTTGTTTTTGTTAATGATGATGATGATGATGAGGAGGAGGAGGAGGATGACAATGACGATGATAATGGACCAGGAGGAAATTTAACAAACCTAAAAATTCTTGGCCTTTTGAATGGAGAAATAGAGCTTGTCCTTGTTTGTCTCTTCTTTTCACCAGAGAAATGCACATGAGATGGAATATTAGAACTAATCTTATTTGATATGTCAACCAAAGGCTTTCTCAATGACGCCACCTCTGGTTCTGCTCTCAAACTTTGGACTAACTTATCAGTCACATAAATATTTCTTCTTGGAACATTTTGCACATGAGAGGTTCTACTGTTGGACTTGTGAATGCCCTCGGAGGCAAAATCAGCTTTATTTACTTGATTTCGTGGAGAAATTGTAGTCTTGGGAGCAGCTACTGATGGCTCTGTGGTACGGAATGATCCTTCCAGAGGTATCCTCAGCAAATTTATACCCCTCAAATCCCCATTCAAGTAATGAACATTTTCTTTGTCCGATGAATTACCACATAAAGTCTCATTTGCCACTGAAGACATCAGATAATCTGCAGTACCATCATCCTGTATAACTCCTGGATCTACTTCACCAAGAAGACTCCTTGCACGTCGTAATGCATCATCAGAAATGGACAGAGATTTTCCACCCGCAGTGTGAAACGTGATTGGAGATGTCATGGAAGCAGATGTATGCATGTCAACTTTGCGAAGGTTTTGAAGTGCATCTTTTTCTATCTGATTTCTTGGGGCATATTCACCATTCACACAATTAAATGAATTTCTCTCAAGTGGTCTAACAACTCCAGGGTTAACAAAAGATATCCCCACAGTACTTGGGTCCATAGGCACCCTTGCCAACTGACAGAAACTTCCCCTTCCATTGTCTATCTCATGACCAGCCTGATCCATCATTTGTTCAATACACTGAGCAACAGGGACATGATTTTGGTCTAAACCCAGCAATGCGGTAGCTCTGCGGACACCAGCTGAAGATATATTGACAGTTTTTCCAGAGCCTGTCTGTAAAAGAGAACTGGAAAAATTGAATACAGCACTTTGATTGTGCTTTTGCATCAGATCTGCATATATATAGAAGTTAAGCAATATTTGTTACATGAGAAACTTGGCTACATGAATAACATGAAATAAAAAGTGTGACGTTATGGAAAAATCTGAGACAGACGATGCCATATGTTCCAGAGATATGGGAAATAATACAGCAAGTGGCAGATAGCAATAGCAGGTTTGTTATGCCTGTGAAAAACATATGTCATATGATAGTTCGTGACTATCTATCTGTGTGCCAAGTTTGGGTGAGGGGTGTTCAGCTTTGTTATCGAAGAATACTAAAATCTCCCTGCAGTTTGATGATGCAGCTTTGAGGATAGAAGGGGATATAAATGTAAGAAAATACTATCGGATGCCCGGCCAAATGTAAGCCTTACAACTGTACATCATAGTATATGAATTGATAAATAAAAGATTGTCTAACTGTCTAATACTATAAAGATCACCTACTTGCGTTAAAATTTCCAGGGAACAAATTTCCTCTTTTTTGTGTGTGGAGGGAAGGTAGATAAAAAGCAAATACCTCATCTTTCTTATGCATGATACAGACGAAAGTCACCAACTAAGGGGCACTTGTCTACACAGTGGGAAGCACGGGCTTCTCTCAGATAAACTGAGGCTGATTTTGGATACTCCCAGAATTAGGTGAGGGAAAAACTCAAGGAAGGGATGGAAGCTGGCAAAACTTCAAGTTTTGGTTCTAAAAGGTTGCAGGACATGAAGGCATTCGTTTGAGTTTTATTTTTTTCACTTTTAGCTTCACCCAGTTTTTGGGACTTTAAAATCAGCGAGGAAACTATAAACAGGCATAGCAGCATAGCCTAAGATTGAATCATGGAGGCAAAACAGCAGTTAATAGAAAAACATTAGTTATAGTACATATATGAAGAAAGGGAAGTAAGCAAGGGTGAAATACAATAAAAAAGAGATGACAACTTACCTATTTCCAGATTTTCTCTCTCTTTAAGGACAGACAATGCCTTCGCCATGGAAGACTGTTTCACCTGAACAGGTTTCCCCAATCCAGTTTGGAACATTGGAACACCAATGTCACCTTGACCAAAAATCATCTCTGAATGTTATGAAAATATAAGAATTTGAGGTTTTACCAAAATAAAAGTAATATATGAGGACCCACGGTGCTTTAATCTGTTTTTGGACTAACTTGCACCAGAATACCACAGTTATAAATAAAAGGCAAGAAGCAATCAGGCTATATCTCCACAATTATAGCTAAAGAGCAATCTTATAAGAAAAATGGAAATTGCCATAATTATGGATCCATCATATGCCCTGCATTCAACAGCAAGTTGTCGGCCATCATCCTCAGAGATCATAAGCAAAGCCAACATGAGAAACCAAACTGGGGTTAAGTTTATTACATTATCTGACCCCCCCAATATTTAGGTATCACAGGCCCCAAGGAAAATGCAATTCCAAAGGATGGCTATCTGGTAGCCATTTTCCTGAATGTTTAGATTCTTCTTTGGATTTTGTGGTCCATTTATGTTACTAAATTCATTTGTGTATTCCTGTGGGAATAAGTTTAAATTCAGCTTGGGCATAATGCATGCATACATACCCCACATTTAGAAAGAAGCAACTTGTCGTGTTCATTAGAATAGAAGTACCTATAGATACACCAAATATAGACCTATTCCTCATAAATACCAAATATATGAGGAAAACATAATGACTAAGAAATTTACAAGCAAGGAATCAAAGTGGCGATAAGAACAAAGTGAAAGTTTGACCTTTCTCTGTAGGGTCCCCTTTGAGCACAGAGGCCGCCTTCTCAAGAGAAGACTTTCTCACGGTCACAGACTTCCCTGATCCAGTACAAAACACCGGTACGCCTTCGTCACCAGCATCAACGTCACTAAGTGTTCCATACCCTAAAAATAATGACAACATCAGAAAAAGACAAATGTGCCTGGAAAAAGATAAATATTAAAGGGTTGTTTGAATCGTTTGGTTTTGATCAACGCAAAGATACCAATTTTTGTCTGCAGACGTATCTGAAAATTAAGCAAGAAATTCCAATGTAAGAGTTTGATCCTGATTTTAGTTTTGGTATTCTACGACAATCCAAACAAAGAGAATCCAAGGATTTCAGTATTTTACATCTATCCAAACGAAACGTAAGTTTAACTGAAGCACTCCGTCTTCCCTCGTTTGGTAACTTATCCATAATTTCACGAAGAATAGCACAAAATCACCTTTAACTACTGGCTAATGCAAAAATCATGTGAACGATGCTCACAGACAAACCCTTCCTCGTAACAACCAGCTTGGAAAAATCAGAAACAAAAGAATCCGGGCATCCAATTACCCAAGAACATTTAAAAGAAAATATAAAGTAATAAAAACCATGTGAGGAACCAAAGCTCCACCTCTCTCGGATTTGCCGGATTCGCCGAGAACAGCCGCCGCCTTCCGGACCGAACTCTCCCTCACCGAGACGGGTCTCCCCGATCCCGTCCTGAACACACTCCCGGATCCATCCAGCTCACCAAGAACAGACGCCGCCTTATGGACCGAGCTCCGCCTCACCGAGACCGTCCTCCCCGATCCCGTCCGGAACATGGGGACGCCGCCGCCCTCGCCTCCGCCGCCGCCTTCCAGGAGCTCGGAAGGAGCTGGAAGCAGCCGCGGCGTAGTTAGCAAGCCGAGCACCGAGGTGGTATAAATTTCCCTGTGTCTTCCATTGATTGCTTACCTTTGATCAATAGATCGGCCATGGAAGGGACGCGGGGGAGGGGGGGTTCGCCGCCGCCCCTCGGGATCGGGAATCTCCGGGGCTTCGCCGGCTGCGGTTGCGCCGCGTCGCCGTGGGCGGGGCCCCAGCTGAAATGGCCGTCGGAGGCGGGGAGTATCCACCATGTCGGGAGATCCGGCGTCGTGCTCATCTGAGGGTTACTCCGATGCTGGCGCTTCGAAGTCTCGAAGAAGTGCGAGCAAAAGGAGGGAGCGGGAAAAGAGTGCGGAACCGGATGCGGCTTTAAAACAGCGGAAGCGGCGAAAAGTTGAAGGGGTGTGGTTCGTGTTGGTGGGTGGGATACGGATCGGATGTGTACGTATCCGTAAAATGCGGATAATTTAAGGCTATCAAGGGATCCGAATAATAACCAGATCCAATTCGAATTCGCACCGGTTGATTAGATTCGGATATTTTTTTTAATACAAAATCTAAAAGGGACGATTTCATATTAACGATTCTTATATGTTAAATTTCAGAAATATCATGTTTTTTTGTATATTAACCTACATACCTTTCTAATATGTATAATGTTTCAAAATTCCATGGTATAAATAAGTGGTTAATACGAAATGATGTAATTTTTATGTCCCTAATTCAAACTTGCAAATAAGATGAAAATCACCTAGCCAATTTAAGTATGAGGATGCTTATGTAATACAAAGTCCAGAGAAGTAAAAGTATGCCAGAATATTTGTTTGTTGGTTGTACTATAAAGTTTAATGAAAGGTCAAGGACATGATGTGTTTAAATTTAGAGTAATACTTATTCCACCATGTGGTCTTACTGTACCAAATGAGATGCAGCATAATTTATTTCATTTTTTATTCTTAGAAACGTTTAAGGTCGGACACATCATGTCTGACGTATCTATACAATCTGATCTCTGATTGGATGATCTAAAAAAATTAAAAGATAAAAAACTGAGCCTCAATGAATAACAAAAGATGTTCTTAATGGGCTGAGCCAAATAAAAGAGTGTTTGGTTTTTTATTTTTCACTTTTATTGGATTGTTCGATCCGAGGTCGGATTGTACATATATGTCCCACCTTAAAAATGTCAAAAAATAAAAAAATAAGTTGCATTGCGTGCGGTGCAGCAAGTATTATTTATTTTATAGTGTAGAGCCATAAAATGAGAACTCAAGTCTAAGGTTGGTTGTTAAGCAAACACCCTTGTGCTTGTAAAGAAGATCTCTTGCTTTTCTCCTAACAAGAGTCTCTTTTCTAACAAAAATACAAAACTACGAGGCAACTACCGTAGGTTAAAGTGTACAATACCTTGTTATATAGAACACAAGATGCATGTTGAGTTTAAATTGGAAATCAAAATCTATTTAAACGTAAACTGGAGGATTTTATTAGTCAATCGAATAACTTAAAGAACATAGACTCCTCATTGTTTTCTTTAAAAAGGAACTCAGAGTCTATGTGCTAAAAGTTATTAGCCTCCAATGTCTTGATTATCCTAAGGTGACCACTCCGGTCCCTGCAACTGTACGAACAAACATCAGTCATTGTCATTGCAAATCATTCAATATTGCAAAGAAATTAAGACAAAGTGCAATCATTGCATTGCATTGCATAGGCTTGTGGACAGCAACAATTGTTGTCGTCAAGTTGTATTTGACAACCGGAGATATGTCCGTCCACTTCGAAGTGGATGACCAAGCCAAACGTCATCAAATAGAACTTGACGGCAAGCATAGCCGCCGTCGAATGAACTTAATCGCAATAGTGACCGTCGACGAGTTCAACAACTTCGCATATTCATGGAGCCTTCTTTCTTTTAAATTTTTCAAATGTTGTACCGGCCCCAAACATGCGCCTTCGAAGCAGAAAGCACAGCAGCCATGGCATCCTCTTCTCCTTGCATCCCTGAATCGGAAACTTGAGGTCAAGAGGTTTTATCGGACGTGGAGGGGCACCTGAGTAACCTCCTTACTCACGAGAGGGTAAGGTTTTCACTATATTCTCCTTGTTGCTTGCCCACCTAACCTTTCTTTTGTTTTAAAGGATTCCTTACTTTCTTGGGCCAAGACATGTCTGTAAGTATGAGTGTCTAATTGACCTGACGGTTGCTGTAAGAATTGAGGTTTCGGATCCGGTTATCGGATCAGTTTTCGGGGTCGGATCCCTTAGTTTGGGCTCTGGTGGGGCTGCGACTTAGTTTCTTTTTCGTGTCAAGCTTGCGAGACGCGGTTTAAACGGCGTCCATCAATGTGGACGTGTTTTAGGCTATGTCACGTGGGCTGGCATTGGGGCGGGAGAGTACGGCCCGGTCTTATCGTCTGAATGGCGTCTTATATGGACAACGTCATTTAGACTACGATCTTACTTTGTCAGAATACGGTCCGGTCTTGTCATCTGAATGACGTCGGGCTTGGATGACGCGTTTTCCCCAGCTTCTGTTTGACTCCGCGAACCCTCCCTCCTTTCCCTTATTCTCTCCTTTCTCTTCTCTCTCCTCTCTTCCCTCCGATCTCCGGCGAGCCATTTCCTCTCTCTTTGCTTTCCTCTCCCCATTCCTCCTCTCCCTCCACTCCAGTAACTTCCTAACTTCCTCCACTACCACCACCACTTCTTCCGCGGCGCATTTCTCTCCGGACGGCGATCGACGTCCCGGTTGAGTAACAACGTCCACGGCGGTACCGGAGGCAGCGTGTGGCGAGGCAGGTTGACGGCTTGGAGTTAGGAGGAATTCGAGTAACCGGTAGGGTGACGATCCCCGCTGTATTTCGTTTAAAAACCATGTTTTTTCCGCTTTGGAGCATGTTTAGAGGTTTTCTTAGGACGAAAATACTAATTGCATGTAATGAGAATTTGAATGTTTTAATGGGTATTTAAGTTCTTCTCCTCCTTTTCCACTTTTTTTGTGTTTTTACACGATTTGGAGGAGGAAATCCCACCCCGTGGATTGAGAGATGGCGGAGGAAGAACATGTCTGTGAGGGTTAAATGGCGTCGGGGGACAGGGACGCCTTTTAGAAAGGTGGCTACCACCCGCGACGTGATTTGACCCATATAACAGACTCTGTCTCTAGACTGATGAGCGTCCAGAGACAGCGACGCCTTTTGAACGGCGACTTCCATGCCCGACGTATTTTAAAGTGAAATCACCCGAGGTCTGTCTCTGTTTCTGTCGTTATCAGGCGACTAAAGACAGCGACGCCTTTCAAAAGACGGCTACATATGACGACGGGTTTTAGGCTATTTTCTGAGACCAATTTTTATATAAACCAGTTTAGGAAGCTTGAATGATATCGGCCTTGGGCGACACGATTCAAGCCAAAATTTCATTAATCTCTGCAATTAACACGTGTTTACATTGTTAGATAGTTTAGTTAATTGTATACTTAGAAATGTATTCGATGACGATGGGTTCTATGTGATCGGATCGCATCGTGTTGTATTTTGTACGATCGTAGGCCTAGAGTGACAGTTGTTAGCGCTTAGGCATTCTGTGTCGGTGTGGGAGTGACACGGCGCCGGTGTGGGAGTGGCGGGGTGACGTCTAGAGAGAGGGTCACCTGGTGTATCCCGGGGTATAGCTAGTACCGGTGTGAGAGTGGTACATTCGGAGTGTCACTCGTGCTGGGGGAAGCAGAACCACCTGGAGCCTATCAGGTCGGAGTAGCCAGCGCGCTATCCGAGGATTGCTGTTTGGTCTCAGCGAGTCGGTGTTTCCCGCGTTCGGCCGTGTGGTTGGCGTGTTTTGCCGAGACGCTGGTTGTGAGCTCCGTGGTAGAATGGTTTCAGAATTGTGTATGTTATATTTTGAATGCATGTGTTTTATATCGAATATAGGAATTGTGTTTACTGCTTTACTTGCTTAAATTATCTATAATTGTGTTGCTACACTTGTGGATGCGTGAGTGGGCGGTGGGGATCGAAGGATCCCTACTGAGTCTTTTCGATGAGACTCACCCCTGCGGTTTTCAGGTGAAGGTTCCAGACACGCGTAGCGAGGAGAGTGTTGCTTTGGGTCGCGCACCAACAGTCGTTGTTCTGAGGTATGCCCCGATGTAGTTGTTATTTTATTTTCTGGCATGTATGTTTAATTATTTCCTTTCAATTGGAGTATGTAATTATTTACTGAGTCGAGTCGCATTGTAATAATTTCTAATTCTTGCACTTCTTTTTTAATTCAATGTGATGTGAATGTTTAGCTTAATTTATTATTTATTTTCCAGACTTATCAAGATCCTGGTTTATTTCCAAATTAATGATTCGGTACCCATTTAGTAATCAGATCCTCGATTATAGGGTGTGGGTCGTTACAGCTGCAATCACCTCGGACATGCGTGTTTTCATGCGGCAGTGAAACCTCACTAGCGCGGTGGTGTTTGCAAAGCGCTTAGCCCTGATGTTTTCGGCATTGGGAGTTTTTGGGTGCGCTACTCAAGCTATAGCATCCGGGGACTCATACATTCGTGTTCCCAGATTTCGAAGCCTCGGTGCTGGTGGAGGAGGTGGATTCCTTTCTTGGTTGTAAGGAGTTAAAGGTGGGTGATTCTATTGGCTTGCCCACATTAGGAGTGTTTGGGTGCGCTACTTAAGCTGTGGCATCCGAGGACTCGTAAATTCATGTTCCTAGATTTCGAAGCCTCGGTGCTAGTGAAGGAGGTGGATTTCTTTCTTGGTTGGGAGGAGTTAGAGGTGGGTCATTCTATTGACATGCTTGCGTGGGATGAAGTATTTGCAGAGGTTGTACGGGATAAGCAGGAAGTGTGTAGGATCTATGAAAAGTAGGGGATTTTGGTTGATCGTCTAACCAGGTGGCTGATCACCAAGATCAAGAGTAAAGAGATATAGGCCGAGAGATTGATGAGAGGTTTGAGTTTGGTGTGGGGAGATGCACTATTCTTTCCCTCCTCGGGAGAGGTGTTGGCAAGGGAGTATGTTGGAGTGATGATCCTTTTGTGGAGGGATGTTCGATTCCCCAGATCATCGTGGCCCACCTCTATAGTGAGCTGACTCAAATGAGCATGGGCGAGAATGTGAAAGGAAGTCTGTTCCTACTCCACTTATGGACTGAGGTGCACTTATGTTTTGATTTTGACGAGACCGTAATGACAAGCTCAAGGGTGTTCTAGTACATTGCTATATTCATGATAAAGTGTTAAATTGATCATTTAAGGACAATCATATGCATCATACTCATGTTTTTATCTACAAAATAGCATGAAATGATAGATAATTGTGTAACAAGTCCAACGGTACTAATTTCGTCAAATTCTGACTTAAAAACATCGTCATTTCATGTGATTAAAGGAGTATAGCGCGTTTGCGGTTTTTCGACAAAACCGAGACGAAATAAATAAATATGATGATATTTTTATGATAATGCGCTAATTTATATTTATTTTATGTGAACAGGACATACCGATGATGCAGTACAGCTAGTGGAGTTTCTGAAAATTTGGGGGAGGTCTAGTGTTCGGATTTCAACTAAAGCATGGGTAAAAATGCAATTTGATTTTTTCTTTCTCTGGAGTTTCCCAAAACCCTCTATTTCCGTTCTTCTCTCTAATTTCCCAACCACATCCATTCCTTTCTTTATTTTAAAAATCTTCTATCTCTTTTTTTAAAAAAATTCAAATCCTCTTCCTTCTCCAGTTTCCTCTTCCTCTTCAAATTCAAATCATGTCCCTTCTCCAAGCTTCCTACGTTCCTTCTCCTCTTCCAATTTCTCATATATATTCCCCCTCTCTCTCACGATTGAGCCTCTTCTTTTCCGAACTCTCTTCTCAGCCTCTCCTCCTCCTTTTCCAACAAAACCCCCCACAGCTGCTGATTTGTTCTTTCTCTCCCCCACTAATACAATATTAGTTTATTGAATTAGGATTAGTCGTTGGTTATTTGATATTTAGATGATGTTTTCTTAGGTATTAATTTATTTAATTAGGGTGAGTTATTGGTTTATACAATTAAACAATAATTTTTATTTTGTTGTTATAATTTCTTAGTTGTGTTTATTCTCCAATTGTGATTGTCTTTAATTTAAAAGAAAAAAGAAAAGAAAAAGAGATTTGTTTGATTTATGTAATTTTGATTTTAGATAACAATAGTTAATTTAATTTTAGTTTGAATAAGTAATTAATACACTTAAATTTTCATCTATTTTTAGATAACTAAACTCCAAAGTTTTCAAAATTAAAATTCTATCTCCCTGTGGTTCGACTCGGACTCACCACTATTAATTTTTAAAATCTAATTTGAGTGAGCCGGATAAATTTAAATTGAACGTTTTCATGAGTGTTTAACGACGCACAATTCGAAACGATCAGTTCCCAGCGAGATCTCTATTCGATCTAGAAGAACAAGTTAAGTGCCTCATAGCCCACTTGAAGACCCAGGAAGACTGGCGAGAACTACCTCAACTTCCTACCAACTGAAAGTTCATCTTTGTTCCTATGTTGTATCGGAGTAGAGAATTTTGCACGAGGGATTTGGCTAATCAGGAGTTGTGGTTGATTAGCTCAGATAAGATTGTGCCTTATCAGGCCCATTGGTGTTACCATCAAGTTGGACTTCCCCAACATATCCCACTGTCTGCTAGAGGTGATATGTTGATCATAGTGCAAACTCTAGAGCATCCAAAGGAGGGCGAGGTGTTAAAGTGGATGAAGCACGCTTGGCGACGACATTCAAAGCCGACAAATGCTATGATGTATCGGAAGACCTTGAGGATGTTGAAAAATATGTGGTGTATTTAGAGAGCATCCAGCCAGTTGTTTTTGCCTTTTACATGGGGCGTCGAGCCTTAGAGTGATTCTTTGAATGTAACAATAGAATAAATGTAATTCCTCGTATTTGTTCAATAAAGTGATTTGTCTTTATTTCTTCTACTTCACGATTAATTGTGAGTTTTTGCTAGGGTGGATTTTAAATTGGAGTAGGCCAAAAGAACATAGTCGACGGCAACATCGTTGTCATCTAGTGTGCACCTGACAGTAGAAGTGAGCGGCGTCGAGTCCAAATTCGACAACAACTAATATCGCCGTCAAATGCAAAAGAATGTTTTTTTTTTTTTGGGTACAAAATGCAAAAGAAATGATGTCAAACTTGTTGAGAGATATTTTTTAAGATGTTAAAATAATATCTTAAAAATCTGTACCACTTATATTCCCCAAATTGTAAGTATTATTTGTGGCTACACATTATTGATTTGTCGATCACATTATTCAACAATAAAACATAAAAGGTTTTAGGAATACTGGTGGAGGATTTAAAAAATAAAAAGGTAAACCATATATAGTAGTCAATTTTATTTAACTTAATTTACTATAGTAACAACTATTCTTTTACATCATTTTATAGGAAAATAACATTTTGGATCACATAACGATTATAAATATATTTTTATTTATCATCGGAGTTATAGAGAAAGACAACTTTAAGGGATTTAATTACACATGCCTGAAAATGGACTTTAAAAGTATAGTACATAAAAGTAACATTGTTAATTTTTTTAAATATATACTTTTTTTATAGTGAAACCATAAGTAAGAAATAACAAGACATACTCCAATTCTTTACTTTCTTGTTACTTTTGATACTACATGAAAGACTTGCCAAAAATACCCTTCAACTCCCGAATAGTACCTCTTAGTCCATGATATCTTATAATGTCCTATCCAATACTTTAATTGCAAACTTCTTTAACATGGGAGCTTCATCTCTACCTTTCCTTATTAAATTAACTAAGCGACTTGGTTTCTTGGTGTCACACACTCATAAGTGATTTATATCAAGTGATATTTAAATCTTGAGTGAGCTGTCCATCCTTTAATAAGAGTAATGTACCGGCACCACATGTTATTGTAGCCAATGCCATAGTCTTAGCAGACCTAATTTGTGCAAGTAGAGTATGATATAAAAATGTTTTCTTTATTCCTCCTAGTCCACATATAAAAAATATACCTCTATTTTTCTAGTCATACATGTTTCATTATAATGCTGAAGGCCATTGTTGATCATCGGTCAATAGGTTGATTGCTTGAATGTCATTTTGTGGTTAGATTAATAATTTCTCAAATATTTCTTTCGATCTTTCAAATCCTTCTTACTCCTCTATAGGTATAATTGGTAAATTATAATTAACAATATCTCTTCCCATGTTCTCGAAAAATAATTTTATGTGTTTTAAAGTTGTTATCTCTTATTTAGGAATTATCATTTCATTTATCCTTGTGTAACTTCAGATATTTATTTTGAGAATTATTTTCACAATAAATTGACGTTATCTTGTTCACAAAGTGTTAACACTATTGCAAAAAGAGTATGTGTAAAGAATAGAGCATGTAATATAGTCCAATATCTTCCATACAACTTAATATTGCATTGTCATTTTTTAATAAACCTCGATTTAGAACTATATCTTTAAATGTTGATAGGTTGAAGAAGGTTGCACCACAGCCACAGCCTGCGCACGGCAGCAGCGACAACCATTGCTATCGGCACTGTAGGTGCCAAATGTGAGCGTCATGGAATCTGCTCTTGCATAATCCTCTGTCCAGTTTGCTCAATTTGCGCTCACTACCTCCTCAGTTATTACACCTTTCATAGATAGGCCAGAATCTACCAGGTCACGAAGGCCGACACCCAGGATAAAGTTTTGTAAGTCATGGACCCCTTGGAAAAGGAAATATTGCCATTATCATTTCTAACTTAGTAATATTATGATTTGAGATTAAGCATACATTGCAATAATAGAACAATTAATTCTCTGTAATATTTTGGTTACGTTTTATACATTGTCATTTATGCACACATATTGTGAACAATAACTTGCACCTATTCATTGAAAAAGATTCCTACAAAATAAAATATCCAACTTTTGAATATTAAATTGATCTTAAATCATAATAGAATATTAAATTCGTAGAATTAATAAAGGAATTTTGTTTTTTTTAGAACTTACATGCGTTGATAGTGTGTTTGCTTAACTAGTGAATGGAGTTGAGGACACAAATGGAACAAGAAGGGGTAAATGTGCCACTAGAAAACCAATTACTTAACTCTAATTTTACTCTTCTATCCTTTTACCGGAATAGAAAAAACCAGTCTTCAACCACACTTTAACACCCCCAGAATAGGCAGCCTTTCAGGATTAAACCTTTTTTTTCTCTCTTTTTGAAAGGTTAGCGCAGATGGCTAGGGGGTAAACAAGGGAGGGGAACACCCAAAGAAGATTTTAGGTTCGAAACTGAATGTGACCGCCAGAATGAGTGTGGGACATGGAAGCAAAACACCCGCAAGAGGTCCCTCGCGGAGTTGAATCTGGATTCCTCCCATCAGCGGCATAGAGGGCGTCCGCCATGCCACAGGCACAAGACGAGTAGACCTTTTCTTTTTTTTTAGAAAGTTACGAGTAGACCTTTTCCATTAGCGAGCTCTCTTGGGAAAAGATCAAAGGACTTGTTTCATAATAACCATAGAAGAGGTTCCCGGGGCTCATGTCTTTGTTGACAAAATTATAAAGGTTGTTGTTAAGAGTACCCAGCTGTTGTGAAGGTCAGTGTTACGCTTCTGCCAATAGGAGAAAGTTGCGAGTTCCAACTGACATGCTTATAGAGGAGGTCGTCTAATCTGGACTCATATGGTCAGGTTCATAGGACAGCCACGTTGATATTTCCTTTTCTTATGCTCCCATCCGCGGTCCTATAGTCCTAGTTTACTTCATACCTGCAAAAGCTGCCTTTGTTTTTTATCCTTTTTGAACTTGAACCTGCAAGCTGCCTGGACAAGCTGATTTGAGAAATGGAAACTTCAAGGTGGCTGCCTCCATCAATTTGCAGGATTCTTGGACACGGGATTTCATCTCCTTTTGTCCACGGTAGGACTTGGGCTCGAGTTGCCCAATTGGCAGTAAACGGGCTAGGCTTGGGCAGACAACGGGCTGGCCTTGGCCCAGATGAAGCGTGAGCAAGGAGTCATTTTAGATTGAGTGATATTTACTGCAATGTGGGATATTGTAACAAGTAAAAAGAAAAATGATTTTTTTTAATATAGGTCAATTTCAGATTGGACAATGTAAAAAATATTAAACAAAATAAAAAACTATTATTAGATTTGACTCATTAAGGATTTTTTTTTTACTATCCATTAGGGTTTAAATTTTGATTTTTTAATTTTTTTATTAGAGATCAGCCTATAAAGACAAGTGGAGCATATGGAGGCCGGCCTTTAAAAAAAAAAAAAAAAAACTTAGTGCAATTCTCTGCATTGTAGTAGCGAAGGACATTGCACAAGTATTATCCTTTTCGGTTTGTTTAACATTGCTCTAATGACAAATAAAAAAATACTTGCTATTGCAGCTGCAACCACCGTTTAATCCACATGTGATTTTGGCCTCCGAGAATAGGGTTTATAATCCATTCCCTCCCAGTTGCACCTAGTCAAGAGATCGGCTCGAAATTTATGGGCCGCCCACGCAAGGGTGAGGGATCGAGCCCATGACCTTTCCCTTAAAGGTGGAGAAATGTCGGTCAAGTGCGCTAGTGTGTGGGACGATTGGAAATTATACTGCTGAGAAAAAAAAAAACAAGACTTCGACACTATTTGGTAATGACTTTGGGATTATAAATTTTAAAAGAATTCAAATTTTTAAAAGTATCATGTCATCATTTCTAGAATTTAAATTTTAAGAAAAAATGTTATTTTTAAAATCTCATTTGCAAAGATCATAAGAACTCAAATTTAAAAGCACATCAAAAGATATTTTTATTTGTATATTATTCTATTTTAGAAACTTTAAAAATATAAAAGGAAAAAGTAAGAGGCATCCACCAAATTCGCTAAGTGCACAGGACGATGAAAAATACACCGTCAAGAAAAATAACGAGACTTTGTTGCAATTAGAGATTTTGTACGCATGAAATTGTAAAGAGATCCATTCGATGGGCGAAAATTACGGGCTCACCCTCCCACGACCTCTCCTCAAAGGCGAACACATGTCCATCAAATGCGCTAAGTGCAATGGACGATTGGAAATACAACACATCGTGTGCACATAATAGTTCTCCCTCTCCTTCGATCAAATGGGGATTGCAGAACCTACTTCTTCTTGCAATTGTGCCTGAACTCGTAGACCCTATTTGGGTGTATCTTAAGAAAAGAGGAATGCTAATATGAAGGAATAGTTTTTTCACCTTTTTTTACTCAAGTAAAAAGAAAGAAAGAAATGAGGATGTTTTTTATAATTTCATAAGAAGTAGTTAACGATGTGCTTAATAAAATTATGCACCAAATGTAACCACGGTAGCTATAGTTAGGTAAAAAAAGTGAAGAAACTGTCCAATCATACTAGCGATTTCTTAAGAAATGCGAATAAATGTATCAAAAATGCATTTGGTTGTTTAGCATAAACTTAAGTGAGCTTATGTCAAATAAGAGAGAGGGTTTAGGGCAAATCAGTTCCTAGTAAGTTTATGGAAAAAGAGTTTATGGAATTATTTTGATTTTATGATAAATTCAGTGAATATATGATAAATCTGTTTTTGTACCATCTAAACTAAAATTATAATAAAAAACATATTTATCATAAACATAAACACATTTATACTTGCATCCAAACATGGTGGTAAATATTAGACCTTCAGACCGCAAAATGCTCCATGTTCAAGGACTGCCCTCTCCTGAGTCTCCGACCACGCGTCTTCCCTCCCGCCATGACCGCAGCTTTAGAATTACAGGAGAGGAGTATCTTTAAAAGCCGGCATTTAATTTCGCACGCTTAGCGGTGCACCCCAGATCCAGCACATGGCCGGAAGCGTCCACGTCAAGTTTACCGACACGGCAAAGTATTGTTGCTTCTCCAAAGCTAGCTAAACAAACATAAAAATGTATGAAATGGGGGTTTTGATACCAATTAATTTAACGTTCCCCGGATTGGGCGGCCATTCTGGTCTGGTGAACCGGGCGGGGAGGGCCGACGCGTCAGTTCATGCAGGCCGGCCGCGTGGGCCTTTTAATTGCCCGTGTTCAATGGCTGTACCAACTCGACGCAAGTGGGAGTCGTCCCACAGGAGTTGGCGCTTTTATGGGTGACGTGAGCCCAATGTGCGGAGAATTCTTCTGAGCTGGGAATTGAAGCCCTCAGCCTCAGCTAGTGCTTCTGATATTCTCCGGGAAGTGGGTGAGGTGGAGTCTAAATAACCTCATGCATATCCCCATGGCCAGGTAGAATTTGACTAGCCGACTCGATCTAATTTTTCTCTTTCACGAGAGTATAAGTAAATTTAAAGTTTATTTGGAATTGTGATAGATTATGGATTATGAGTTTTTTAATAATCAAAATTTATGGACAAGACATAATTTCAACCAAATGAATCATTATATTTTGATTTGTGTGCTTGAGAGATTTTGAAAAAAAGAGAGAGAAAGATACAATCAACTTTTATACGGTTTCGAAGCAAAAATAAAGAAAAGGCAATCAAATGTACTCTTGCTTCCTCTTTTCTCAAAGAAAGCAATGACAATAGAGTAAATACAACTCTAAAAGTTATAATTTACGATTATCCAAATATCTAAATGAGATTATAAGATTCGTATCTTTTAAAAAAGATGAGCATTGTGAGATTTTTACTGTACCCATAAATATTATCAAACTAATTTTAGGTGAAATAATTTTTAGAAAACCTCATCTATATGACTCAAGAAAATAAGAGTTTTATTAGGTCCAGTCTGAATTCGTTTCGATTCTGTCGGATCCATATTTTTCTTGGCTCTGATTTATCTTATTGTTTTATTATCCTGACCTGTCATGATCTTGGATTGAAACTATGATAAGAAGAGATAAAAAATATAAGATTTAACCCTAATATGATCTAATCTCACCCGTTCTCACCACTAAAGACAACGCTGCTTTCTCGCCCTCCCGTCCCCCTCCCCTACGAAGTGTTAAAGTAGTTTGGCGGACCAGCGGAAAGGGGAAGCAAGAGGCCGCGCGGCGAAAAAGTGAATGAACCGGAGCAACCTTGGCCAATCGCGTCCCTTCTCACTCATCTGGGACGATGGTCGCGTGCCTCCCAAATAACCACGATGTCCCACAGGCGGGGGTCTTCGCCTGCGCTCTGCACCGGCCAGGCGCCCGACTTTTTCGCGGTGGGACTGGCTGGCCGGGGGCCGGGGACATGCATTTGCTGCCGCTGTCTCTGGCTGTCAGAGTGGGGGGAAAACAGCTGCAGGCGGTAGGGGCATCTCGGTCATTCCACCGCACCACCTCGGCCTTCGCACTTAAGGAGGGGAGGGGAGGGGAGGGGAGGAGAGGACGGGCTGGGGGAGGAGGTCAGAAGAAACATGTGCGTGTGAGAGAAGAGTAGATGCGTACGATTGGTTCCTAGCTAGGGAGGCCTCCCAAGTCATGAGAGAGGACCCGGCGGTGAGAGGGGCACGAGAAGCGCAAATGGGGGCGCAAGTTCCGATGGGGCGAAGGGAAGGGGGGAGGGGTCCCCTTGGAGCCCCAGAAGTCAGAGAAGGAGAAGAGTAGCGCCCGCAGGGAACAGGGGAATTTTTCCCCCTTCGCTTCTCCCCAAGCACATACGCGCGCACGCACAGACACGAGGGGGGGGGGGGGGCGGTACCTAGTGGGGGTAGTAAGAGTAGTAGTAGGCTACCGAGTCCCAAGTTTCTTTTCTACGACGCTGCGGCTTCTCCGTCGATAGCACCACGGCAGCGGGCCATGCAGGTGCAGGTATAACAGTGATGCACTGGGAAGCACTTTTTTCCTGAACAGTCGCACTCTCGGGGGAGCTCCTCGTAGAGCAAGCATCACCTGAGTGGAACACCGTGGGGATGAGGTCCGCAAGCATCTCCGACTACCCCCGTCTGAGAACATTCTGGTTTGAGGGCCATTGATGTGATTCTGGATGGCATGTGGTTTCCAATTTAAGAAGATGACAGTAACGTTGGATGAGAGAGATGGGAGTTACCAGTTACCACAGATGACCCCATAGGGGATATAAGTGGATACCTATGGCGCTGGATACTATTAAGTCCTATATATATGTATCCTATAAATCTTAAGGAAAGATATATCATATCTTGACTCTTATCGTCGTGTATCATTCTTTTTTAAAATTTAATGAAAACGGATATCTAATAAAGTTAAAGAATGGATACCACCACTTGTTAAGAATAAATTTACTTTCAAAACCGCATATTATATATAAATTTCTTCCAATAACGTGGCCTATAAAATTTTTACTTATCGACCATGTGGCCTGTGGAAATAAGTTTTGTAAACAAGTGAATGTGATCCTTAAGTTAGGAGCGCAATCTGGATAATGAGACATGTAATAAGATAAGTACGCATTTGAAATCTTATTGTTAAGTAGATATGAAGCAAGGTCAATCGTGAAATGTGTGATCAGCAACTAAAATGAGTGGAAAAAAACAGATGAATAATTAGATACTTGAATTCATAAACAAATATTTGGATACTATGACAAGAATATTGGTAATACCCAATTAAAAATTCATGTTAGCTAGGGCTGTTTACAGAGCCCTGAGCTACCTCATATGAGGATCTGTGTAGGTAGCCACATGGTTGAGCGGGAGTACCGGCTTCATGCCGGTGTCAGAGTCTCTGAATAGGCCTGCGGCAGTCATTGCAGAGCTTAAATGACGAAGGACCTATGCGATGCCAAGAGTCCCTAAAGAGGACTAACACAGAATTTATGGTCCACCTGTCCTTTGTGAAGCTGCCAAAAAGGCCCCTGACACCAGAGTTAAAAAGGTTCATCACCACACCGCCATATGGGTACGCCATGCACCAAATTCCGCCCAGGCCTGACAAAAGTCTAGCTGTTCGATCCACTGGCCCTGTTCTGGACGGCCGAGGGAAGTGGCCAGCCGTCTCTGGCAACGCGTCAGCTACTTCAACACATTAGAGCTAGATATATTAAATAAGAACTCATGCACGTACGTTTTCTTAATCTTAATTAACTACTTGAGACCATACAATTAACAAAGATCTCGTTGCATAGCTTTGATCCTATAAAACTTCTACCGTCATGTTAAAGGGACGCAACTTTAGGAACAGAGCAACTCCAGGTCATAGGATCGGGAAAGGCGAACTCTTTTCCGCTCTCTTTTCGCCTTTATCTCTGCCAAGCAAGCGTAGCCGCAGGAGTGAGTAGGGTAGTTTTCTTTAGTTTAGTATATATATGCATAGTGTGGTAAAATAGGGTACCTTAACCCTATCCTATTCTAAGGTGGTGGAAGAGTTTGAACGGAGTCCGCAGGGGTATCGCATAGGGAAATGAGTTGTGAATTATGCAAGCCCAAAACGGGACAAAAGAAGAAGGGCAAGAAAATAACGAGGGGCGTATCTGTTAAGGTCAAGCTCGTGTTGCCCAAGGAGACGTGACTCATGTCTGGCCTCTCGCTTCTCCTCGCAGTTACGCACACTCCCACACACAGAGGCGACGCCCTCCCCCTATAAATGCACACTTCGCCATCGCCCTTTCCACACAGACTCGAACCTTTCCAACTCCACTCCACTCCTCCCCCACCCTTCCCTCTCTCCCTCTCTCTTTCACACATACACACATCATGGTGAGCACTTGTCGCAGCTTCCCACTTCACCGGTGGTGATACCCTCTTGAGAGAGAGCGCCCTCTGCCTCCACTTTCATGTCCCTGAAGAGTGTTAGTGTCTTGTGGGGATCTCTGAGGGGAAGGACAGTACTGTAAAGTAGGGAGAATCCATAAAGCTCAGGAGGGATAGCGCCATGGATTACCTGAGGAAGCTTGCCTTCAGAGTGAGGATAGTACTTGCGGGGAGTTTTTCTCTATCTACCGGCGCTATCTATCCTGAGTTTCATGGCTTCTCCTTGCTGTCGACGACCTGGTGGACGGCGCTCTGCTCGTTTCCTTTCGCTGCTGCCACCACTTCTCTCTTGTTAGCTTCCCTTGCTCTTCTTATTCTTTCTTAACATTTTTTTTTTTCTGCGTCTTGGTGTTCATGCTTGTATGATTCATGTGAAGCACTGCATAGCTCTTTTGCAAACATGCCAACACTCCAATCAAATATAGAATGTTGTCATTGAACTTAGTTTTCTATCTTCTTACGGGTACTAAACTTTTCAGTTCTGCAACTTTTTTGCAGGCAGCTTCTCTCCCTTCTATAAAACAAAGCTATCCCCACAGGCAGCATGGGTGTGATCTAGGAACAGTCGAGCTGGTCGTGATCAATAAGTGATAACAGTGAAATTCTAACTAGATCAGAGGCCGGCGTTGCATGATTACAAACCATGTGCCCTTGTTTTCCGTGCTTGGGCTGGGGTTGGACTTTGACTTCATGCTGTGACTATTTTTTAATACATATAAAATCTTTCCCCTACCCTAAGTGCAGATCCCGGCGATTTCCACCGCTCCAAGAAGATGAGGCTACCGGCATGCTAGCCATTTTTATATGTATATCGTGGTTTTTCCGCAGATGGAGGCATGGGTTGAGGTTGTATGTAGCTACCTTGGGTCCCAGCATCACAGTGGCCTGCCTCCTTCTTCCCCGCGGATCAACGCATCGCTTGTGAAGGGGGAGGACAGCTACACGATGCCAAAACCTTGGAGCAGCGCCATGCGCTCGCACATGGTACGAGTGTCCAAGGGGTGGTGCTGAGATAACGGTAGACTGCTGTTACGATATATCGTTACCGCGGGACATTTTAAAGATGAACTGTTTGGTCCAGGAAGCCGGTCTTCTTCGGTATCTGCGAGGACTAGCGCATGCAAAATAGGCCCTCAAGAAGAAACGTAGAGGAGACGCTTTGTACTTGCATCAATGCCCTAATGGTGAGGTGATGCTTGACTCCTCGTGCAAAGGGAAGGTTGGACTAATAAGGGAAGGAACGCTCGCCCATTGGCTGGGAGATTTCAGATCCGATATCTCCTTCTAAGGATTGTAGCCCTTATATTTGACTGCCCTACCCTTCCCTCCCTCCAACGACCCCGGCATCATTCGTGTTTATCCTTTTGATCTAGAGCTCCACTGTGAACTCCGAATTTGATAATTTTTATCAATATTGACTGACTGTTTGATTTGAAGATCAGACGGCTCATCATGTGCATTGTGATTCGCATCCATTGAACGCAAGAGCATGGCACCAACTCTCACTCCCTTATTTCATCCCCAAGTAGAGGAGGCAGTTAGCTAGAGCCCATCTGTGAGGAGTGAGTCACTCATCCATATTCGTGCAAATTAGTACCATTTTTAGGAGTACCGGTGGGTTTCAAACTTAATGCGTCTTTGTAAGAATTGTGGAGTTGTACTATGACATCCCTCGAACAAAAAGAGAAAAAGAGATTTTCTATTCAAACCGGCGGCAAACAGGTTAGACATTCAAGAGGGGGCTCGTTCACCACCTGCATCGCATCAATAAGAGGTTTTATAGCTTGTTCCTGTAGAACAAGAGAAAACAAGCTTGCATCGATTAGGTATACAAGATGCATGTATGTGCATTCAGGAGAGTGACGCGTAGAATAACCACTAAATGAAACCTACTGAATATATTCCCTTTTTATTTTGGGATCGAATAGAGCAGCTTGAAGCATAATTGACATAAAATAGACATTTCTGAAAAACAGGTAACATAAACGATGGCAAGCGTCTTGATAAATTTATCACAAGCTGAGTAGCCTGTTATTCAGCAGAGGAATACTTATTATTTGTGCACCTGTCTAATCTTTTGCTATGTGTTCTTTGTAGCGCCAGTAAACCTGTAACAGGGTTTCCCATGGCATGGGATTGTGAGTGCAATAAACAATGGGTGCAGAAGAGCAATCAGTCTACGAAATAAACACCACAAATAAGAGGTGAAACCATAGCTGTGCTGCATTTTTACGTCATTGATTGCTAACAATTGACCCACGGTACACCATAGAAGTGCCACATTAAGGAAGCAAAAATCAAGTAAAAAGGACTTCTAACGGTGGCATAGTGTTAGCGAGAGAATGGTAGTCTGGCCGCCCAATACAGATATAACTGGCAAAAGATATGGCTCACAACTTACTAGTATTTAATTTTCCAGAATGATGAAGAGTGGGAGTCATCAACTGCGTATTTCAGATGAGATGGGTCACAGTCCATCCTTCCAAGGCTATCTAACTCAGCCTTCAGCAACAACAACAACTTAGCATGCCTTGACTGTTTCTTCCTTAACACTCGAATATAAGCAGACAGCCCAAGCCAGACGGTTTCCACTTTCTTCAGCTTAAGAATTGGATGGATGTTTAGACCCCGGCGCTCCATGCCGTATATCCGTTTCTTGATAAGCCTATGCATATAGCTGATAGAGAAATAAAGAAAGAACTTAGATGGTTTGGAAAATATAGGGTATTGTAGGTGGTCAAACTTAGACTGTACCTGAAAGACTTCTGGATCATCTTGAGACGGTACATTGGTCCAATATGACAGGTGTTTGGAATGATTGCACAGAGATAACAGTGAAACTTCATTGCACACAGTAGAAAAGCTTGATAGGCATTCAGTCTGACAATGGCAGGGGAATTGATATTGGAATCATAAAATATAGGGTGGCACTTAGGCCTCATATAATTACACAACTTTTCTCCCAGGTCTTCTCCTTTGTTGTGCACATTAACAGTGAGCGTGGATCTCAAATGTGCACCCAGATACCTACTCCACATAGAGGGCAGAAGAGGTTAGAACAGTAGCATAATGCTTGCCTCATATCTTATATCTTGCTTGGGAATTCTCTTTTTCAAAGTTTCTGAATGATAGGTCTCTTCAAAAAAATTCTGTTCAATAAAACTCAATTTTAAATAAATAGCATATCCTCCAGAAGCTTAGGAAGAGGCAAAAGAATGGAATCACCTTGTATAGTCTGCTTGGACTTCCAATGTGTGGCAATTGACAAGCAGGCCACTCCAGGGAATAAATGGAATCCCATCTGCACCTACATATATTCTGTTTGGCATAGGCTGTGGTTGATTATCAACATCAAAATTCAGACCAAATTTTTCACTGTTCATAAAGCAATTATATTCTCTGAACCCTCTGCACAACCTGTTGAACAAGCTGGTTGCTTGCCTTTTTGAGGTGGACATGAAAATGAAGTCATCAATTAACCTCAACAACAGATACCTTGGAATGGGGGAAAAATCAACTGTAATGTCGTTGTCTCTCCCAGAATCGTCATCGTGCAGCCTGTTGTCTTCCCGCATGCTAACTCCATCTTCTTTCTCCAAGTCAAACGGTTTTGATTGCTCCGCACATGTTTCATCTTGTTTTAAAAGACTGGAATGTCTGTATGTACGGTCGGTTTGTGTGCATCCATTGATGTCCAGTTCTTTAATGTCATTAGGACTAGAACCAGACAGATCACGAATATTTCCAAGGAAGGGAAAAATGATAGTTCTTTCCAGATGGCCATAGTAAAATGAACAGAGCAGAGAAGATAGCAAACTACCCTGAGCTATGCCGGTGTTCTGCAGATAAAAGCCTGGACCAAGTTGCAGTATATTGGACTTCACATGTTCACGAAGAAGATGATGAATGTCTACTTTCTTTATCCTTCTATCAACACCCTGAAGTTACAGAAAGCAATCTGGTCTCAACTCTAGCATGCCATGAGCTCATCCAACCTCATTAAGACACAGTGCCCCAAAATGATTCAAGTTCTCATTATGATAAGGAATAAACTCTTTTAAGAAATCACTAGGTGCAAGCATAAAGAATTTACAATTAGGAGGTGATGATGCTCTGGAAGAATATAAAAAGGGAGGGAGGGGGATCTGAAAAGGAGAATGTAACATAAAAAGAAGAAAATAATACCAAGGCATGAGTCCAAGGTTTCGAGGGTCAACCAGTCTGGACTAGAAGAGATGGAACTCAGTGAGGGTCCTGCGAGGATGTCCAGTTTCTAGCCTGAATGCAGGTTTCCTGGAAAAGGGCATAGATGAATCAGCATAGAACCATCCATAAACCAGGAAACTCTGGGTGTTTCGTCGGTGAATATCTTCCTTGGTTTTAGGGGTGCAACTTGGTACAAGATGGCTGGGGTTACAGTCAACCCTTGACTCCCAAAGGAGGAGAGTGTGTGTGGGGTGGTAGTGGGCTGGGTTTGGTCAGGCATGGGTTGGGTCACGTTGGCCTGTGGAAGCCCCTCTTAGGGGACTGCCGACCTGGTTGCTAATGCTGGAGATTTATGGGGGGAAGATGGCATCAGAGAAAGGATATGTACAGTGATGAGCGAGAAAGATGCTTGGAAGAGACAGACTAGGGAGAGGCAAGGAAGAGGAGGCAGCTGCCTGGGGTGGCCACACGCCCCATATATGCCTACAAAAAGACAATGGGAGGAGAAAAGCAGGCCAACCAGGAGCGACCACCATCTGGTGGGAATATGGCCCACTGAGGGGAGATGTCACCGTCAAAGGGACCTAGAACCTGACTCGTGGAAGGAACAACATTTGTCAGATATCTAGAGCTTCCCAAGGGCCATCAATCTCTAGCATTTAAGCATGCCTTCTGCCTGTGTTTCAACTTTTGGAGCACATTCCTCCTTCAGTCCAACTGCAACACAGCTGACAGCTGCTGGCTATATGCCACAGCTTGATTGGGGGTAAAGCAGCAGGTGTGATTCTCACAAATGGGGTTGGCCGACTACAGTTGGAATAGGAAAATGAGTCTTATGGGGGAGGACCTACGTGTCTCCCACGCATTGACACACAAATGACACAAAAACATCGGGTTCAGGCTGGATTGGGTTGCCTGACCCCTCAACCGAACCCACCCCAACCGGAGTTGGGTTATCGACCCTTCAGCCAACCAAACCTGAAATTGGATGATTGGTTCAACCATACCTGACCCTCAGGTTGGCCTGATGAGGTTTAGGTTGACCCACCCAAATCTGCAGACCTACTAGTTTTAGCCTAATTTAGGCTGATCCTAATACTAGATTCAAAACTATTCATAATCTTTAGGGAGATATTCATACTTCCAGTGAAAATTATCATTTGTAGATATGAGCTTATGGTTTTGAAAAACTACTATACAATAGTATCATAAGTTTTAAGGTTAAATCATAATATCTAATTTTCATAGGTGTGAAGAAAAAAGAGGGAAGAAGAAAGAGCCACAAGTAAAATCTAGTACTGGTGCCGCAGACTACTCTTTATCAGAAAGTTAAAACCCAGCTGATCTGGTTAGGAATTGGCCATGTAAGGAGATAAAGCATGAAGCATATCCAGAGAAATGCAAACCCTGTGTAAGCTAAGCCCATCTTGATTTTGATATGTAAGTTAACATTCTTAAGGGTCTGGTAGATCATTGGCTGAACAAGGGTCGAATGGAAGCAAAGCAAGCATAAAATTACCACCCAACCATTATTACACTACATAATGGAACAAATGATCAACAACATTGAAAAAAAAATCATTTAAATGGACATTGCTTGGCATACTGATTTCTGCTTTACATGCAGCCTAGAGATATCAGAAGATTTAAAGAGATGCAAAGAATATACTGCACTTCAGCAAAGGGGACCAAAACATTTACGAAGTCTGCTTGGGATAGAAACTTCTGTTGTGTCCCACCCAGACATATTTTAAAACATTGTATTCTCCAAACACTCCATAAACAATCCCAGATTACTTTCATGAGAGATCGGTTAAACATTTGCAGGTTTGGGTTTGTTTTAACATACAGTGTGGACAGACTGCGTAATCAGTGTTTGTATTGCACAACACTAAATGGCTGTCATGGGTATTATTACATCACGAATGCTCATACAAGCTGCCTTTACATTGCATGGCTTTTTCTTTGTGTAGATTTTTTCAACCAATTATGTAGGATGAAAAAGTCATATAGCATTGCAAAGGAGAGAGAAAATCAAATATCTGAAGATAATACACTATAAATAAGCAATAAAGTCTATGGATATAGATTATAAAACTGAAGTACTGTACCTGATCAATAAGGACACTGTGGGATGAACAGGATCTGAAGGAGGACAAGGAATTAACAATGTCGTTATCCTTACTTTCACCAAGGCACACGGGGAAGTGAAGTCTTCTTACTGGGTTCTTTGAACAAATGACTTGAGCATATTTTCTAACATGATATTCCTCTTTCTTTAACACATCCTTCATAATATCAAGAAGCCTATCCTGGTCAATGGAATCAAATGCCTTTGACACATCAGAAACAACAATAAATACCTTGGGCATGGTTGTCGATCCATTCTTTAATCTGGAAAGAAACTGATGCAGCATTTGATAGATATCATTGTAATCAAACACAGATGCACCTAACATCTGTGGACATTCAATCTTTATTCTTTTCAGAATAGCATACATCTCGTGAAGAGCAGAGTTGACAGATCTGAAGTGAACAAGCTTTGCTTGTCTGTTGCACTTTCCTGGTTTCAAATGTGTTACTGCCTTGTTACCTGTTTTAGCAACACAATGCCCAGAAGAAGGCTTCACATGCAGCCATGCTTTAGAAGGTGCCTTGAGATTTGCTAACAGCCTCACTCCTTTTTCCTTGGGAAGAAATCTAACTTTTGAAAACCCAAAAGGTCTATGATTTATAATTTGCTCGAAAGTTCTGTGGTCAACAGGCCTGTAGATCTGCTCTTTCAAACAAGCAGTAGTTCTGGCAACTAATCTACTCCACACCGGCTTTGGGTAATAAAATATCTCATGTCTCCCAGACTCTCTTTCAGTAATATAAAAGTTAGCACCCAGCACGGGTACAATCATGTCTGAGAAGAACCAATAAATCCACCTATAGAAAAGCCTGCATTTCAGAGTCAGCCAATCACTGTTGTATTCGCTTGAGTCTTTGATTGTACTTGAATCATCTCTATTGAAGCAATGGCAGACACGTTGATTTGGGATTCTAGCTAGAAATGAAAATCTAGATGTTCGGAGTCCATGAATGCATTGTTGAAGACAACACTTTTCAAATCTTCGCAGCCTTACAAACTTTGAAATATTCCTTCTCAAGCATCTCCAAGTAGAAGAATCCCCAAGCAAATCAACAGGAACTATATTCCTAGTAGCTGCCCAAAGAAAAGAGATCACATCTTCATGTCGACAATAAGATGCACTTTGGTCAAACTGAAGATCACATTCCACAGAATTTTTTTTATGAACCGGTTTTTGCTCATTGACATCCGTATTGCTGCTACAAAAAGCTTCCAAAAATGGATCTTCTGATGATTTTTGCAACCCAATACGTTTTCCTTTGAGCTTCTTTGACATAAATTTTCTTTCTACAGCCTGCCCATTTTAGAAACAAAGGAAAATAAATTGTAGTAATGAACAAATTTTATGCATGAAGTATGAACCATGTAAAAGACATGATGAGAAAAGAGAAGAGGTAAACATTACACGGGCCACATTATCAAGGCAGTTCAATGGTGAAAACATGCTTCAAAGCCCATTGTTGTGCAACTTCAATATATACAATTGTCAAAGAGACATTGTACTTCTAGCCTATAGGATTGTACACATTTCCACAGGGTTATGTCTTTTGTACATATTCCCTTGTGTCTCAAGGAATGCCCAAACTTCTTGTATGTATATTGGGCATATTCCTTTGTGTCTCAAGGAATGCCCTGATCTCGTGTATATATTTGGGGCATATTCCCTTTGTGTCTCACGGAATGCCCTAATCTCTTCTATACATATTGGGTTTGTGCGCTAATAATGAGATTACAGTTTTTACTCATCTCTTCCTCTCTCTCCCGTAACATGGTATCAGAGCCCGTCTAAATTGGCAGTCCCACAAAGGCATAGAAGATACCTCCCAGGTATGGCCAGCATCTTTTTTTTTGAGAGAGAGATGAACTTGAATATTCTTTTATTTATACTGTTATGACGGACATGCCCTCTCCTTTCTTGGTCTTTCATATGCTAGTTTCTTATCATATTATCATATTGTTTCAAGTTTGCACACCACAAGAGATCTAAGAACCCAGAAAATTACAGTTTACATGATAAAGTGCATTAGATTAATCACACTGGAAAAATGATGGAACTGAGTAATGTCATGTGTGCTCCAATTATTTTCAAGGCATGCACAAGTTTACATGAAATAACAAATTTGACCTCATCATGTATTGCACAATAAAGATGTCATAACTTGTGGCTTAGATCAGATTACTTGGTGAAAAGGGGATGGCTGTGGATGACTAACAGACCACAAAGAAAGGTGGGTATTTGAGGATCTTAGGAAACAAAAGGGATGATGATGTACATTGCATTTATGGGTATTTGAAGATCTTAGAAAACAGAACATAATACAAGTACGGCTTGTCTCTTGATTAATCATCTGTTACTTTTCAAAACCCAAGAACAAGGGAAAGTAACTTTCAGGTTGAAACAACCTTAGATTTGTGCCTCTTGTTGTCACTGCTACATTTATTCGGAACAGAACAATGTCTGCGCAGAAACTCCACATGATGACACTTGTGGGCATTGCGAATCAGAGTTTTAAGCAATTTCAAAAGAGAATGATACCTGTGGAAAAATAACAGTTTATGAAAGTGACAAAAGGAAAATAATTCCAAGCAATGAATAAGCCATTTTATACTGGATAAGACAACTCTCAATGTGCACCCACTAAAATGGAGGAAGCTTTTTAAGGCAATGGAGCACAAATGCTGACGTAACTTCGTAGGATAAAAAGCTTAAAATAACTGATGAAATATTTGTTTGTTAATAAATGCACAATCAACATACAGGTGACAGAAGTCTTCTCAGGTCCAGAAGATATAATAGAGGAAGAAAATGGGGGAAAGAATACAAATAAGGTAATTACACTCAAATATAGACCACATTACAACCTCCACACATACGTGAGGCCCACACATACTTCAGGACACCCAACGAGTAAAAAGGGCAGCCTAGTACCATGAGACTCTTGCCACTGTGGGGTCTGTGGAGGGTCAACTGTACAACCCCCCCCCCCCCCCCCCCCCCACAAAAAAAAACAAACAAAAAAGAGGTACAGGATTCTAGTTCTGTCTATGGAAGGAAAGCCTGAAAATTTTTCGGGCAAAGATTTGAAAATCAAAATCACAAGCCAATGCATCTACCTACTTTTTCTTTTGATGTCTATTAATGTAGGACTACAGAAATCCCTAAAATGTAATTAATCACATCCAGAGTCACCAACTTATATTGGAAGCCTTCATCTACACCATGGTTTGTGTCTTGGGCCATTGGACTGATATGGAAAACTGATTCTACCATCCCACCATTAACATTCTCTACAGGAAACTTATTTGTTGTATCTTATAACCATGCAGTTGCTTAGATTATACCGAGTCTTTTGAAAACGAAACCAGCATATGTGCAAAACAAGCAAAAGCTGACTTGTCACTATTATATGAAAGATCAACAGTAAATCTGGCTATTCACCATCATATAAAAGATCAATTGGTGCATAGTATTTCTGATGATGAGGACCCAGCCTTCTGACAGAGCAGATGTAAGACTTCGCAAGCTTATTTTGTTTGTATCCATATTTGCATTTGGTTTGGCCAAAAATCTGTTTGCACGAGTGTTAGATATGTTTTTTCTTTTATATAGGGGCATGCAAATAAAAGAACAAAGAAGGAGGGAATAGGAAAAAAAGAAGAGAAGAGAGAGAAAGGGCAGGAGGGGAGCCACTGGTGGCACCCACCGGTTGGTTGGTTGTGGGGGGGGGGAGGTAAGCCACCGGTGGCACTCACTGCTGGGGGGTCCCACCGGTTGCAACCCCCTCCCCCCAACCGGTGGAGGGTGCTACCGCCCCCACTCTCTCCATCTCTCTCTTCCTCACCACCATATAAACCCCCCCTAAAAGAAGGTCCTACCCGCTGTCCAAGGGCGCAGCAGAACGACACTTGAGAACCTACTACTTCGTTGTAAGTTTTCATTCCAAAGATAAAAAAATAAACAAAAAGAGAAGAGGGTTCATTCATATGGTTTGAATGACCCAATTTTTGGACTGGTTCACTCATATAGTTTGAGTGACCGATGTTGGTTCATCCATATTGTTTGAATGACCAAACTTTTTGTTCACTTGTATTGTTCAAGTGATCAATTTTAGTTCTTTCATATCACTTGAAAGACCATTATTTTGTATGATTCTTGATTAAATGGGTGATCACCATGGCCATTAATCAAGTCAGAACATACTCTGTAATTCATGAATAAATAAAATGGACTCTTTGATTTTGTAATGCATGTGTATGTTTAAATTGAACTATGATGGTTTCTTAATAAGTTATGATATCCTTGAATCATGATGAGTTTAAAAGGTTTTCTTAAAGGGTGCTAAGGACCCTCATGTCTACAGGACATATAAATATCCTTCAAGTACAAAAAAGATACTTCACTAGGCTCTATCCTAAAGGATACTTAAAGGACAAAAGATATGAATCGTATGAATACATCATGCTAAAGCATATCCTTTAAGATTTTATCGTCTCTCCTTTGCCCTTTGAGGATCCTAAGAGGAACGTCATGGTCACATCATGCCAAATGCTTATCCTTTGAGTATCTCCTAAGGATTCCTAAAAGGAAAGGACATAAATATATCGTGCAACATGTGTCCTTTAAGAATCTCTCAAGGATTCTAAGACACTTAAATAAGCATGAATAGCTTGTTATTTCACAAATTGACATGTTAGTGTATGATTTTCGAAAGGGTATTACCGGATGGTTAATCAAAGGTTGTCAATCATTGATTGACATAATTAACATTGATTACGGTCAATAGGGAGAGGTCAAATTCACGGATCTCATGCTTGATCCACACTTTTTCTAGACTTCTTGAGGGCTAATTCCAAGTTCTCAAAGTCTAATAAAAATAAAGGAAGAGATACAAAAAAAGAAAAGAAAACATCCCCACAATTCATGGCTTCCACGACCATGTTGTTCCATCCCACGTCAACTTGGTATCAGAGGCCAGGGAATTGACTTGCTCTCACAACTTGGGATCCTAGGCACAATTGTTCACAATGATATCTATCAATTTTCCATTGAATTTTTTCTTACCCAACAATGAACAGGCATCACTTATCTTTGGCGGTTTGCAAAATAATTATATATCATCATATATAGTTGATCACTCTCTAAGATAGAATGCAAAATCGGTCGATCCCGATCCAGATCGGCCGATTCAGACCGGGATCGGCCATGGCCAATCCGATTCTAGGGGGAAGTCGTTGTCCCCCCCCAGACTTTCACCAAGATTGTCCCCGGGTCGGCTTGAATCATCCCGAATCGGCCGATCCCGACTGATTTGGGCGGACGATTTAAAAAAGAAAAAGAAAAAACAAAGGATTTGCCCATATCGGGCTTAGATTGGCCGATCTGACCAATACGGGCCGATCCCGGATCCCCCTTTAAAAGGGATGGAGATGCAGGCAACTGCTGCTATTGCCAGCTCCCACTGCCATTGTCATCGGACAACTGTCGATGGCCGTCCGCCGCCGTCGGCCCCGTCCTCCTCTCTTCTCTCTCTCTCTCTCTCTCTCTCTCTCTCTCTCCCCTTCTATTCTCCCCCCTCTCTCTCTCTTTTTGACCCAAGCAAGGGGGTTCTTCACCCCCGTCACCGCTGGCCGTCACCTCCGGCAGCCCCCGCCGCCGCCGATGTCAGATTTCTTCACCGGATTTCTTCATTCGAATTAAGGTATATATCAATCCTATTTTTTTTTAAATGTCAAAAAAATTAAAAATTACTTATAGTAGTGTAGATCTATCAATCTTTAGGTTTGAAAAATCTTTTAAATGTTGATTACACAAAATCCCCAAAATTAATCATAATTAGAGTTTAAAATTGAGAGTTTTACATAATTAGTGTAATTATTAAGGTTTAATTGACAGTGTCAAACACTCAATTAAATTTATTAAAACTTGATTACACATATCTGAGCAATAATTACATCTTATTAGAATAAATTATCCATAACTAACCCTAATTAGGATTTAAAAATTGAGACTTTGCATAATTAGTGTAATTAAGGTTCAATTGAGTGTGCCAACCACTCAATTGAACTTATTCAAACCGGATTGCACATGTTTGTGCATTAATTGCATACGATTAGTACCAATTCCTCAAAATTAACCTTAATTAGGATTTAAAAATGAGAACTTTTGCATAATTAGTGTAATTATTCAAAACTCATTGTACAGATTTGTGCATCAATTATATATGATTAGCACCAATTCTCCAAAATTAACCCTAATTATGGTTTGAAAATTAAGACTTTTGCATAATTAGTGCAATTAGGATCCAATTGAGTGTGTCAAACACTCAATTGAACTTATTCAAATCTGATTGCACAGATTTGTGCATTTATTATGTGTGATTAAAATCATTTCTCTAAAATTAACCCTAGTTAGGATTTAAAATTTGAGATTTTTATATAATTAGTGTAATTAAGGTTCAATTGAATGTGCTAAATACTCAATTGAACTTATTCAAACTTGATTGCACATATTTGTACATTAATTGCATGTGATTAGTAATAATTGAACTTATTTGTACTTTTTATCTTCTGTAAGAATATGGCAGAGCGAGGATAGAGTGAGGACAGGAACAAAAGGTGGAACAAGAGAGCGGTGATCCTGGTTAGGCTCATGGTACTCTATTGGATGCTAGACAAAAGTGAAATGCAAATGGTATGGAAAAGAGATGGGTGAGGCGTTTATCGCTTAAAAAAACATATTGTTGGTATATCAGAAGATGTCAGTAGATGTGAGTCAGTTCTATTAGAATTAAATAAGAAAACGAGGACTTACGTGAAGGGCAAAAAAGCTCAAAAAGAGTTATTAGCTCAGTATCAAATAGATCTACAAGATGAGATATCAGGGGATCACAGACGAAAGGATTACAATCTGCCTATTTTGCGGCCGATCAGTTTAGATGATGATAATGAGGATCAAGATGATCATGATCCAGCGTACACTAGAGCTATCTAATACTTCGTACAAATAGAGAAGATGAGGAACGACGAAGAGGCATAGGATCATCAAGTGGATCTATACCTAGATCTCAGTCTGGGAGATCCCTTCGTAGGACCTCTTCTGTATGCAAGATTACTGTTGTATTAGGTTGTGAATGGGTGTTAGATGTACGTGATCAAGCACGAGGTCCTATAGACCAATATTTATACAGATCAATATTTGTCAAACAGCCTAGAATCAAGCAAGCTTTGAATAGAGTCAAGGCCTCAACAAAAGGTACTTTGAAAGGAATTGTTAGGTGGTTTTTGCATGTAGGTGTGACATGTTAGATGCAATTGCAGAAGCTGGACCTACTTTAAAGGCTCCCACACCTTGGTACACTTATGATGTTGGCCTTGAAGAGGAATTCAATGAGTTGAAGGCATGGGTAAACAACTTCAAATATGCGTAGAAGGGGCGTGGTTGTACCATCATGTGTGATGGTTGGATAGAAACAACAAGAAAATCAATGATTAATTTCCTTGTCTATTGCAGCGAGGGCACCGTTTTTTTAAAGTGTGTGGATCCCTCCAACAAAATAAAGAATGATGATTATTTGTTCAGACTCATGGATGAGGGGGTAAATGAAATTGGTGAAGAGAATATGGTGCAGGCTGTGACTAACAATGAACCCATGGTTTGCCGTACCGGACCAACTCGTGTCGACTCGAGAGACTCGTACCATATCATGGCAAACCCGAGTCAGTGCAACTCAACCAAGTCTGTGCGATTTGGGAGATCTTTTCTATACGACTTGGCCGAGTTTGTGTAAGGTGACCAAACTTGTACCGGATCATGGATCATCCGAGTCGATCTGACTCTTCGAGTCGGCAAACCTTGAATAAACTAAGCTACAAATCAACTGGTAAATTGTTAATATAGAAGATGATACATTTATACTGGGTGCCTTGTGCAGCATATTCTCTTGACTTGATGATGGAAGATATAGACAAGCACCCTCGTGTTGCTAATGTGATAGATTCTGCTCACATGATCACTACATTCATTTATAGTCACAATCGGATCTTGCATATGAGAAGAGTATACAGGTGGATAGGATCTCCTTCGT
Source organism: Zantedeschia hybrid cultivar (assembly GCA_030544215.1). Lineage (NCBI taxonomy): Eukaryota > Viridiplantae > Streptophyta > Magnoliopsida > Alismatales > Araceae > Zantedeschia > Zantedeschia hybrid cultivar. Next base: position 12,149,187 of record JARZZO010000005.1, read on the forward strand.
GTTGGCCCTTTCAGATTTGCATATAGTTTCATATCTTTAAAGAACCTGATGAAATACAAGCATCAGTTGGCCCAGTTAGTCAACTCTGAGGAGTTTATAGCACCTTTAGGGACATTAAAGACTGATGGTAGGGATGTTGACATGCAAGTGCAAGCACTAATTAAGAACAAAAAAGATTTAAAATAAAGTTTCTCGATACCTGAAAGTGATTGAGCTTCTAGTATAAGTTCACATAATGGTTGATAGAGATGATAAAAATGATATGTGATACTTGTACGAGGGAATAGATAGAGCTAAGGAGCATTTGAGGATAAAGAATCCTACAACTTATGAGAAATGGTGGAGGATCATTGATGATAGATGGGAGTCAACTCTCCATCATGATCTTTATGTTACTAGTTAGTTCCATTTCTTTTTTAATTGATTTTTTTTATAAATGTTAAGGACATTTATTTGATAACTAATAAACCTTAATTTAAACACTTGATATTTTTTCAACTCAAGATATCAGTATGATGAGAACGTGTACAATGATGGAGAGGTCCTTCGAGACACGACGAATGTCATTACTAGAATATCAAGGAGTACGAACGAAAGGATAGATGCCTTATCAGAGGTAACATATCAAGTAAGAGTTTAAAGAGATCCAGCTTTTTATTAATAACTTATGTCATTTAATAATCTTTTGTAGATAAAGAGATTTAAACTGTAGACTGACATTTATAGAGTTGAAGACATAAGGACTGTAATAATGAGGACAACTCTAGGTTAATTACATAATAAATTGACCTTCAGTTCAATGGTAGAACCTATTAAGAGCTGCAGTAGTGATTGAAATTTACTAACGTTGCCTTTTCTTTTTCTTTCTTTTTTTTTGCAACAACTGAATAGTGGATCTATATTAATTATAGGCAAGTTGGCACAGATCCTTTAGAGTATAGTGCAATGGGAGTGCTAAGTCAAACCACTTCTTCCAGCCAGTGTAAAAAAAAATAGAGTATATTCAGTCTTATTTACACGTCGTAACAGATTAAGTATTTCAATGCTGGAGAAGTTAACATACTATCCTACAATATGCACTTAAAGGTCAGGCAAATTCAGGAAAGGCAAAGGTTTGAACAATAGAGATTCATGAAGTTTGTTAGCAGACCAGTTGATAACCCTATACAGCAAATTGATGTCAATGAACTGCTAGATGAAGAACATCCATTACATGCTTGGGTGGAGGCTAAAGCAATTAGAGATGTAGCTGAGTTTGATCCTCATGATCGAAGTTGGACAGAAGGTGAATTGGATGGAATAGTTGCTCGAGATCCTGAATTTTAGGCAGAAAACGAAGCAGGTGCATCTCTTCCTCAGCGGCATCGAAAGTCAGCCATACTACCAGACAATGCTAGACTTTCTGCCTCTCAGCCAGCACTCAGAAGATCAGCTACTCAAGAAGAGCCACAGAAAAGAAAGGACAAAGACCTAGTGAGAACTTCATTGCAGATATCTGATAGGAAAAAGAAACATCTATCAAAAGGAAGATCTAAACAAGGAGAGCAATCATCGGAAGAAGAATAAGGGGGAGACACAGCTAAAGTTCAGCATACTTGAGAGACATTTGAGGACACCCCAGTCTTACCACCTCATTTGGCCAACTTGGACGAGGCAGAGAAACAAACGTACAAGCGTAGAAGAAAATAGTTGAAGAAAACAAGGCAAGTGGGAAGTGATGAATCCACTCATCAACCATTTGATGATGATGGTGATCGTGATGATGATGGTGTTGATGTTGGACTATCATGAGGTTATGGACTCGAACAATTTTTCAGGATATGAAGATTACTTTATACCTTCAAGTCAATCTGAAGGAAGCCAAATGCAAAAACAAGGCCAACAGAGACAAACAAGATCATGGATGGCAGTACCAATACGGTACCGGTAACGGTACCCTTCGATACTAGTATGTATCGGCCGATATCGGCCAGTACCTATTTACAGGTATCGTACTGGAGCAGACCGATACCGATACGTATTGGTATCGGTTGATACTGCTAACCATGGGCAGGATATGATTGACCTAATTGGGGATATGGATCTTCTTATCCGCCTATTTTTCATCTTCCTACACTGTCATATTCAGACATCAACAGTACTACTACGGGGCACTCTGGACATCCACCTATTGAGTATGGCATATTTGTCCCTCTAATACAGTCATGACATCCACCTATTGACTCAAGAGAAAGCTCAAGCCAACAAGCATATACATCTCGAGGTATTCAAAGGGGATTTGAAGACCTCACTAGCTCTTTGTTTGGCTATAGGTGTCCAGGGTATATGTAGTTAGATTATGGGCCGTCAGTCTAAACATATGAGTTGGATGATGAAGGATCACAAATGTGATCTTTGTAAGGTATTTTTCATTAGTTTCATGTTAAAAACTTCACAGCATATCTTTTTTAATTAGTTGCACAACAATAATTATTAGCAAGTTAATCATCTTTAATGTTCTTTTTTTATGGATGTGTATGATTTGTATTCATTTTCGTTGTGCATTCATTGAATAATATGTTTAATTTTTTCATAATTCTTTCCTGATTTTTTCTGATCTTTTTTATTTTTTAATAAATTAAAATATTTTTAATCGGGATGATCTAAGATCGGCCCACTTCCTCCTGATTGGCCAATCCAATCCAGATCAGATTGGGATCGCCGGGTCCCAATCCGGAATTCCATGTCCAAGACAGGTGAAATCGTCGAATAATGTGACCATTGTTTTGTGGAATTTCAGAAACAGTTTAAGGGCACCGCTTACTTCAATGGAACCTGGTGTCATCTCCTTAATCGTAAAAGTTTTTGAAATATGTAGTGAAACTGTGTAATTACATGTCAAAATGCACAACTAGAATGGAATTTGTTTAATAAAAATGAAAGTTTGTAAAGCCGAGAGGGGTAAAGCATCTTCCATCACATCTTTTTTTGCCATCTGTCCAGATCATGCAGCCTAGGCCATGGAGACATAGCAAGAAAGATCCAAGAAGGGTTAAAATGTTTCACGTCACAGACATCTAGAAGCAGATCTAGGATAAGTTCACTGGTTATCTACTTACAAGCACCCAGATTTGATGGCAGGGCCATCATTACTGTGAAAGCAACAAGCAAGGTCAGAATTTAAGCTTCCATTAGACATCTCAAAAATATGCTGCAAAAGAGCATGTGCGCCAGCATTATTTGGCTTTAACCTGTTTAAAATGTCCAAATAATGTCAAGGTATAATCAATAGCAGGCCCACAACAGATGAATTAATGGGAAAGACAAGTCCAAAGCTAACTTACCTTAACAAAAACCTTAAAGAAACTTTATATAGGACATTTTAATCTACAGAATACTATGGAAGACACCGAAATGGAAGCACTAGTATTCCACTTTCAGGAATCAGAGATTCTGGTACAACATCTACTAAATGGTCTGTATTATTATTAATGCTTGAGCTACAGAAAACAGAACGAACCGGTCATCAAGATAGTTGCAATGCATCTCTTGAGATTTTGAACAAAAGCAAGTTGCTTTGGAGGAGGGGACATACTCAGATTAAACCAATAAAACAGAGTTCTGATTGTGTCTTAACAAAAATTATTATGAATTGGACCATTACATCATGATCTTGATCATCACTATCTTGACCTTCTATTGTCATCTAGTTGGTGTCAATTGCAAAAGACTGTTCACCGCTATGAAGCAAAACATGGATATTCAAAAGACAAGGCTATTTTCTTTATGCAGATATCATATTTTACGTAGATCATTTGAAGCCATTTGCATAAGACTGTTGACTGTTATGAAGCACAACATGGATATTATCAGGACGAGGCTTATTTTTATGCAGATATCATATTTATGTACTGTTGATCAGAAAAATATTTTTTTATGCATGAAAATACCAAACATGCTATGCATGTAATCATGCAATATAAAAATTATATGTCTACATGTATGCCATGTGCATGCATGCATAAGAAAAAGAGACAAAGATGGGGAGTATACCTTGATGAAATAGCCCCAAGATGTCTCCGATGTGCTGTCCCAAAACACCCCCCACGAGCTCGCTAAGTGGGCTCATTAAATGGCCCGATATACTGCAAAAATATGGCTCAAAGGACTGTGAAATAGGGGCCCAAATGCAGTCCAAATAAGCCTCACTATAGGGTCAAAGATAGCCCTAAAGAAGGCCCAACAGCAAGCCCGGGGCAGCTCAATGTGTAGCCCAAGTGATGGCCCAAATACAAAGTGCAACTAGGCCCAATAAAAGTTCAAAATGGATCCAAGTATGCAGCCCAAAAAAACCCCACAGCAGAAAAGGGCAGCAGCAGCAAAAAAAATAAAAAATTAGAGAGTTGTCCCCTCCGGTGGAGAGGGAGGAGAGGACCGGGGGGGGGGGGGGGGGGGGGTGGTCTCTGGACCCCCCACCGGTTCCCTCCAAGAGAGGAACCGGTGGGGGTCCCTACTTCCCCTTGTCCCATTTTCAAATTTAAAAAGAAAAAAAAGAAAGAAAAAGAGGGGGGGGGGGGGGGGGGGAGAATCGCCTAATGATTGAAAATCCCTATTCAGACACGTTCAAAAAGTGAAAAAGGAGTGGGGAATTAATGGGAATTCATCATTTATTAGAAAAAGGGAAGGAGAAGGAGAGGGAGTGCCACCGGTTCTTCAACCGGTGGGGGGTTAGGTAAACCGGTGGCACCCCCCACCGGTGGGGGTGCCCACCAGGCGTCCCTCCTCTCTCTATTCTCTCTCACTCCCTCTCTCGAGAATAGGTTACGGTGGCGTGCCCCCCAACTAAAAAAATTGTTACGGTGGCACCCCCCCCCCCCAACCGGATATGGCCCTCAAGGCCTATAAATACACCCCCCATGGAAGGAGAGAGGGGACGCCTCTTCGGCCCAAAAATTCTAAGGAAGGTGCTGCTTAGTGAAGACCCGAACTTAGTGCTTTCGCATAAGTTCGAATCGCGTGGAGGAGGCTTCTTAGGTGGTTTCTTCCGAAGGTTTTCTTAGAAGAAACTCTGCCGATTTTTTTTTTGTAAAATTGCCCTTTTATAAGGTGGAACTATGTCAAAATTTTGAATGAAATTTTACCATGTTTGTGCACATGCATGTATGTTCATGTGATCATGCAATTGAGCTTACGTCTAAGTAACGCCTATATTAGTGTGATTAAGCACATACATACATAATTAATTAACTAACAAAACAACTAACAAAATACATACTTAAAGGAATACATCACTAAATATCCTTGGCCTCTCCCCTAAACCTAACTAAGTCCTAAAACATACATACAAGCCTAATTAACAAAATATACCACCCAAATAACATATATCAACTCATCTAATAAAAAATTATTAAAATACCCCTAAACTTACAAAAATTATTAAAACATAATAAAAACCAGTAAAAACCAGTAAAATCAGTGATTACAGAAAATAAAATATAAAAATATAAAAATTCTCGAAATGGCCTAAATACCCCTAGAACTTTAATAAAATTACTAAAATACCCTCCTTCATGATAAAAATCTGTAAAACTCATAGAAAATTCCTAAAAAATGCCAAAAACCCCAATATGCCCTAAACACCCTCGGAACCCTAAAAATTGGTAAAATTACTAAAATACCCCCGATGTAATAAAAATAATTAAAGTTTTAGAAAAAAAGATAAACAATGTTAAAAACATGGTTAAAGCCCGGAAAACCAATTTGGTGTAAAATTACTAAAACACTCCTATCAACTAAGTATGCTTAAAACAACTCAAAAATACTTACTAGGGTTTTGAAATCCTCCAAAGTCATTAAAATAAACCTCACCTGACCATATTAACCCTATGTTCCTGGTTTGGCATAATTACAAAAATGTCCTCATAGGCCCAAAATGTTAGGAATCAATCCTAGAACAGTGGGAATCCATCCTAAAAACATAGAGTGAATTTAGAACACTCAGAAGTCCATCCTTATACATTGGAACCAATCCAAATATTCTAAAGAACTTGGGAGAGGCCAAGGATTTAAATGTCGCCTTCATATGTGCGTATACCATGTGGTGGTATAGATAGTTTAAAGGGCACCATTCAGATGGTTAATCAAAGGTTGTCGAACGAATACTCGATGTAATTAACACTTGACCAAGGTCAGCGGAGAGAGGTTATATATTCGAATTTTCGCCTAATTCAAAGTCCCGGACTCTATGAGGGATAATTCTAAGCTATCATAGTCCAAGAAATAAAATAAATAAAACCGACTTATGTTTCTCCAAATAAAACACCAAAATGAAACAAATATTCTAGGAGAGATCTAGGTGCAGGTCCAAACATGTACATAATTTGAAGTAAGCAACATTGAGCAGAGACCTGCTACTGTAACCTTCTGCATTGATTAATAAATACATGAATCAGTAACTGTTTCCTAAATTAGTGAAAACATCAAAGCAAAAAAGAAAGCAAGAAAACATAACATTACACAATGTCTTTCCATCATTCCATTAGGAAGCCGGTCCTGAATATACATGAGCAGGTGAAACTCTGCATTCATAAGCAAATATTACTAAATGATGAACATTTTTCTTGGGTTGCTCGAATATCATTTAAATAATTAGTTTTACATTGTATAGATTACATCAAGCAAGCATAAATAAGAATAAATCGTAATTGGGTTCGTCCTAGATGCAAAGGTTTACAAAATTAACATGAACCAGCATGGATGAAATGACCCCATCTCAACCTAGCCATTGGGGAAACCAATAGCTAGTTGGTTCTTGGGAGCTTATATAAAGCCCAAAAGGCACCTCTTGAGGCACCAAAATGCCCTCTAAGTCTCTAACCTCCTCCCCTCCCCCTCACTCTTCTCTCTCGTATTCAGATATCTGTCCATGACAGAATGTTTCAGCTACTGATTGTTTATGTCTTCTTGCCTGAGCCTAAAAGCATCATCACTGCATTGTGACACAATGAGGTCATCAAAATGCTTCCTTTGGGCACAAGCAAACACGTGCAGATCACAGACATACTGGACACTTTGGCATTGGATTTTAGGTGACTGCATAGTTTTTATCTTGTAACACATTATGTATTGTCATAAATGGCACACAATAGAGAACATCCTACATAAGAACATGGATACACAATCCTGGGAGGCTAGAGAATTCATTGTTGTACATCATCATTTATGCATATGTTATTATGTTTGTATGCACACAGAGGTATCCTCATGTTCAGCCTCCCATCTAGAAAGGTTTAGAGAGCTCATAGTTTTTCTTTGTTTAGTAATGAAAACAATGAGTGAGTCATAATTGTATTGTATTACTTAAGAGTGGACTCAAAAATATTATTTCTATTTTAAAAATGTCAATTCACATTTCTTCATATTTTTTGGGAATTCTTCTACTAAGGGAGGGGCAAAATATTTGGGCCAATTCTAACCAACTTGGATCAGCCAAGATCAGCTTGGCATCAGCTGACCTGATTGGCTTTAGGCCATCTGATCCAGGGGATATTCCAATCACTTCTTTCTTGTTTTTTCGCAATATCCATTGGCAGAAAAACTTTTGTAACTGTAGAATTCCATGCTTACATGTTGCTGCAGGAGAGAGGGGAGAGGTAGAAGAAGAGGAAGAGGAAGAGAGAGTAGGCCACAAGAGATAATGGCTGCAATTCCCAGGCCACACACCTCCCCTACGTGTTTTATTGATTAACCTAATCACAATCATGACAGAAATGCCCCCGTTACAATGACTCAAGTCATGGGTATTTCTAGGAAAGAATAAAAAAGACAAGGTAAATGGATCCATCTTAACATGTCTGGTACTGAACCTGCATGACAAATAGACCCAAACCAGGCTTATCTTCTACACTCCCACTCAAGCTGAGCATAGATATCTCGAATGCACAACTTCCAGAAATGGAGGTGAGTGTCTGCTCTGTAACCCCTTAGTTAACACATCAACAATCTAATCACTAGGCCGAATGTAAGGTAGGCAAAGCTCTCCATAATCAAGTCTTTCACAAATAAAATGTCGATCAATCTCTATGTGCTTGGCTGTATCATTTGTATAGGATTGTTAGCAATATTTATTGCAACTTTATTATCACAATAGATCTTCAAAGGAAGCTCAACAGACAAACCAAGATCCTATAAGAAGAGTTTCAACCAAAGAACTTAGCTAAGCCATGTGCCCATAGCCCGATATTCAGCTTCAACATTGAAACGGGCACATACCGTCTGCTTAGTACTTCACCAAGCAACTAATTTTTTTCCAAGATAAACACAATATCCTGTAGTGAAACATTTATCCTCCCAAGAACCTGCCCAGTCAGCATTTGCATACCCTTCCATTTGAATACTGCTAGATTTTGTAAATAGGATCCCCTTCCCTAGGCTAAATCTCCATGGGTCAAGATTGTGGCACAACAGATCATATGGCCGGTGTACCTACATTGTTCTCTTCTTATTCCTTAAGCTCCGATCTAGACAAAGTGACTGTTGCAGATGGTTCCAGGGCCACTGTAGCAGGCCGTGGCCATATTAAACTGAATAGTCATCTTGTTTTGACATCTAATTGGGCCTGGTGAGCAGAAATGCTCAATGCAACACTAATAATACCTGACTGAGTAGAAGAGGATGGAGGTATGGAAGTATTGGTTCTAAGTTGTGCAAGAAGTTTATGGAGATGTTCAATGTCTTGTGAGGACAGGCCCAGAAGAGCAGAACCTTAGGAACTGGCTGATCCACGCTCTAGTGAAGACTCAAGACAGGGTAAGGGGCAACTGCATTCCCCTTAGCTTGCTGTCCGAACAATCATCAGCCAGGCGATTGTCCCTGCCAGTGACTGCAAGTCCTACTGGATTTATTTTTTATCTTTGTTTTGGTTGAATATCCCTTTTCCAGTTTTTGGTCCAGCACTCACCAAGGCTGAAAACTTCCCAATGTTGCTCCTATTTTGAATGCTAGTAGTGTCATTCATAGCCTTTCAGCAACCTTCTTCATTCAAGACTTTAAAATACACTTACTCCAGTGATGAAAAAGGATTCATGCTTAAATCTGCCCCCTCACAGTCTTAAATTCCTTTAAGGCCAGCCAAGAATTTGAACACCCTGTTTCGCTGAAGATACTTAAGATGCTTCTTTTGGTCCTCGACACCAGACCAGTCATCAACTGTATAGTAGTCAAGTTCTTCCCATTTGCTTCGCATGGTGCCAAAGTAACTGGTTACTAATAAACTTCCCCGCGTTAGTTCATGAATTTCATTTGTCAACAGGTAAACACAGACAACGTCTTGTTTTTGGCCAAACATCTCCTCAAGGAGAGTCCACATCTCTTTGGCAGTCTTGTGTTGAAGAATCATCTATTCGATTTTAGTCCCAACAAAATTAATGATCTAAGACATGACAACAATATTTTCCAAATGCCACTTGTCATATCCTAAATCTTCAAGACTAGGCTTCTTGATTTGCCATTTATATAACCAATCTTACCGTGCTCGGCAACGTAGATCTCTGCACCCACTAACCACATCATGTAATTATCTTCTGTCAACTTCACTGGTGTTACTGAAGGCAAATATGGTTATTACCCATGTTGGTGTAAAGTGTATCTACAGGCTTGGATGACTCTGAGGTTGCCTCCGACTGTATAGACTCCAACATCATGGCATACACTGCTGGCTGCTGATGCACACACTGCTAGCTGCCAATGCACAGGTCACAAAGAAGGTTTTTTTTTTTAGAAGGTGACCGATAGTCACAAAGAAGGGTTGCTCCCCCTTAAAACAACCCCCAATAGCAGGGAGCTTGATGCACAACCTTGTTTTTTTTTTAAGAAGATCTAGATTGCACCACTAATTTTATTAAGAATAAAGAGTAGTAGTACAATCAAATAAGATAGGAGAGGTTCCTATCTTTAAAAAAATAGAAACAAAAGAAAACGTCTGAAATTAGAGTTTAGATATTTCCCTAATCCAATCCTCCGCCGACACCCCCAGAATATTCCAGCTCCAGTTATACAGGAACGAAGTTATCAACATTACAATATTCTAAATATACATTTTACTGCCCCTGAAAATATTAACATTCCTTTCCTTCCATATACCTCAGCAGATTGCATGTGGCAGGATTTGCAGAATCTTTCTTTTGGTACCCTTAGGTAACTTGAACTTCAGTTGATTGAAATAATCCCATGTGTCTTTCATACTGTTAAAAGAAACAGAAATTTTTACCAGTCTGCTGAATATTGTCCATATTTCTCTGCTAACATAACATGTGATAAATAGATGGTCTATGTCCTCTGAATGAGCTCTACAAAGTGTGCAATCAGTATCATTTTTCACACACCACTCGGTTCTGTACATCTTAGTGATAATTCACCTTTTAAAGACCAGCCACATAAAACTCTGAAACTTGCATGGTGACTTAACCTTCCATATGTCCTCAAAATGTCTGAACGATGGCTGATCCCCTTCTAGAAACTTATAAAAGGATTTCATAGAAAACACTCCTTTGTTAGCTGCCCATATTATCTGACCTTTATCATTTAAACAAATGTGCACTTTTGATAGTAATTGAAGCAACGTAAGATACTGCTCCTCATTATCTTTTGAGTCCCCTCCTCAATGGTACTGACCATTGTACAATTCCCTTTTCACAGAATACAATACAAGTGACTGATAAGAGTATCCTTCTTACAGGCCAACTAAAAGATTTTTGGAAATTTCTCCTTGAGTATTACATTTCCTAACCACTTCTCCAACTAGAACAAAGTGTTCTTTCCATTACCTATTTTGACAGAAATATACCTCTGAAAAATGCTTGTAGCTTTTAGAATATCTTGCCAAATAGGTGACATCCAACTCAGATTTGCCGACTGAAGGAAATAAGCATGTGAACGTTGATAATGCTTCAACCTTATAATTTTCTTCCATAGTGCTTCCTCTTCTGATATCAAGAAAACAGAAATAGTGTTATGGTATAGCAGTCAGAACTGAATTAATAACGTAATTCTTCCCCCCCAATGATAAACGTCAAGCCTTCCAAACAGATAACCTCCTCTGCAGCTTCTGAGTGAGTGTATCCCACACATATGAAGGAAGCTTCTTATAATGCAGGGGTAAACTTAACTATGTAATCAGCAGATCAGCCACATTACCCCAAGGCTTGTGCAGTTGAGCACATTCCCTACATAAGTCATGCTGCATAACAAGGGCAGTGATGGGGATCCAGGAACGGCTGGAATGGGTTCAAAGGCCCAATGTGCAGTTTAGTTGGCCCATTAGGGGTCCATTTGGAGTCTTTTAATTTACATGTAATTTTCCCATGTTTTTTAGTTATTTTCGGAGTCCTAGGGGTAGTTTAGTAATTTTCATATTAGGGTTTCTTTGAAGGGTCTATATATTGTCCTGTATCCCCTCGTGGGAAAGGATCGAAGAAGAATTTTGAAATGAAGAGCCGCCGTTGCGTGTTTTCTCCCGAGACGGGACGGGAACCCTAGTCTTCTTCTCCTCCAACCCCTCTCTTCTCTCTACTTCCGGTCTACCCCCTCTCCTGTCCCGCATCAATTTGGTATCAGAGCCCGATTTTTTGGATCGTTCTCACGATCCAAGTTCTGCACCCCGAAGCCACGCAGCTGCTACTCGATCTCGATCCCCATCATTCTCCCCTGTCCACGCGGCCAGTCGGCTCTCCGGCGAGTTCCCACGTCTCCCTGCGGTCCAGAGGGTGGTTCCTCACCGTGAGTTTTCCCCCCACCGCGAGTTCCTCCCACCATACGCAGGGCCGAGGCGAGACTCCCGGCAGGCTTCCTTACCCAACGGTTCGCGAACCCGCCGCACGCGAGGACGAGGCCGGACACCCTGCGACAACCCCCACTTCACGCGCCAGGACGAGCTCCCCACCGACCTCGCCCTACGCGACTGGTCGGGCCATCCCGCCTGCAACAGGTCCTCCCGGTTCAGTCCGCGGCAACCCCGCCCAAGGCGACCTCCCGCAAGCACCTCAGCCCCTCCGGCGGCCCCAGCGCCTGCAGTCCTGCCAGAGTCCTCACACGCCGGCACTGCGAGCCTCCTTCCCACTGCTCGCACGTTCCGGACGGGTCCTTTCCGTGAGCACCCCCCCCCCCTGCGTGCGTGCTCCCTTCCCCGCTGTTCGTGGGTCCGGGACGGACCTAGCCCGCGTGCTCCTCAGCTCCGCTGCCGTCGGCCCTAGCCGGCCTCCCTGCGGGTCACCACCGAGCCGTCGAAGCGCCAATCCTTCCCAACTGAGCAGTACATGGCAGCACCCGATAGCCTGTTTCTTGTTCTTCTTCTTCTTGTTATCGTCTGAGCAGAGAATTCTAGAGGAAGAAGAGAATAAATCCGCCGCTGCCAGAACCGTCGGCTTCCGCCGCCGCCTAGATCCAGTGCTGCCGAAGCCGCCGTCGTCGGGCCTCGTCACCGTCGTCGACATCGCCTCCGGCCACCGAAGCCGCTCCGCCCCGCCATCGCCACCGTCCCGCCCGCCGTCGTCGCCGCCGCGCTCGATGGCCGCCGGCGCCATCACTGCACTCGTCGCCGCCGCCTCCCTTTCTCCTTCGTGCTCTTTCTCTCTGCTCCCTGTTAGGGTTTGGGGAAGGACGAGCCGAAGAGGACGAGCCGAAGAAGACGGGCCCGAACCCCTTTAAGTTGGACCCGGCCGGTCAAACCGGGTCTAACCCAGCCGGTCCGATCAAGAAGGGCCCAAGCCCACTACTCCAGCCGGTTCAACCGGATTCCAGCCTTGGTTCGAGCCAGGGTCCGAACCCAAGCCCCCAACGGCTCGAGCCACCCTGCCTCTTCAACCTGGTTTGCTACAGTGCACAGGGGGTGCATTAGAAGTTCTTATCGCACCGCCAGCACCCGGGGCTCGTCTGTGCTCCGATTTGCGCGCCGCTTGTGCCGTTGGGATCGTATTGGCGAGGCCGACCTCGCTGTACGTCCCGCCTGACAGCAGTGTCTCGTTTTGCGTGCCGCACTTGCACGCTTTACGAGGACACTCTGGCGCGCCGTTCGAGGTCTTTCTGGACTCCGATTTGTGCACCGTTCGCGCCGCCGGATCCGTCTCGACGAGGCCAACTCAGATCCAGTGTGTTGTTCCCATATTTGCCTCGTTTTGCGTGTCACTTGTGCACGCATACCGAGGACCCGGAACGTGCATCCCGAGGCCAACCCAAGTTGCCTTGATTTGCGTGCCAGCATCCCAGCGCACAGATTCGCAGTAGCTAGTGCCCGCTTACCTCGTTTTGCGTGCCACTTTTTGCACGCATATCGAGGATGATGATTTGAGCTCCGATTCTTGTGCCGATCGTACCGGTGGCATCCTGGCAGTGAGGCGGACCTCGTCCATCATTTCTTTGGCCAGTGGTACGTTTTATCATCATGGATTTTAGTTTTGAGGTAGAGCTACCCAATTCCGTGAAAACTCGGGTGTATCTTGAGGCAACGTCGTTCGGCAACGTCATTTCACAATCTATTGTGGATTCTATCTCCCACACGGACTACGTAAGGGTCTCTAGAAATCAAGTCTATGTGCCATTTTTCCATCTCTTAAGGAGCAGCAGTACTTCCCGAGCCGTAAGGTATTATGATGATGCATGGTGCAAGGTTATACCCCATGGCTCGTATATCGGTTTGGGTAGAGAATGGATAGACGAGCGGCAAGTTGTGATTGATCATACTGGACGAGATTGTCTAATACAACCTGAGGAATACCAGGCACCCTTTCTTATTCTCAATGCCACTTATCAGGATCGAGAGAGGTTTCAACAAGCAGTTGATTGGGAGCGCGAGAAGTCCCAGATGAGGAGTGAACTTCAGAAGATTTCTGCCATGCTTGCCAAGCTGACCAAGGCAAAAGATGTTATCTATGAGGCCGACCCAACGATGAGCGAGGAGCATGAAAATCAAATGAAGGAGGTGCACTATGTGGCCGATCCAGCCCTAGAAGATGAATATTTGGGGGAGGTTGAATCAGTGACGCCTATATCAGATAATGACCTCTTCCCCACTAGAGGGAACGAGCTGAAGACAGAACCGCTACTGGGAGATGTAGTCGATCAGCCGAAGGTCGTTAAAGATGTTATCAGTTTGCATGATTTTGATCACATATGGAGTGACGTCGAGGCACAATTTTCTCCTCAGGTTGGAGCATTCATGCGCGCGATGGTTCATGGGTCATCGGTGTTGTTTTCCGAGCATGCTACCATCATTCCCCCATGGATATTGACTCATTTTAAAATTCGAGGACGAATTTTTTCGAACCAGGGGAGAATGATGGGGATCCAGGAACGGCTGGAATGGGTTCAAAGGCCCAATGTGCAGTTTAGTTGGCCCATTAGGGGTCCATTTGGAGTCTTTTAATTTACATGTAATTTTCCCATGTTTTTTAGTTATTTTCGGAGTCCTAGGGGTAGTTTAGTAATTTTCATATTAGGGTTTCTTTGAAGGGTCTATATATTGTCCTGTATCCCTTCGTGAGAAAGGATCGAAGAAGAATTTTGAAATGAAGAGCCGCCGTTGCGTGTTTTCTCCCGAGACGGGACGGGAACCCTAGTCTTCTTCTCCTCCAACCCCTCTCTTCTCTCTACTTCCGGTCTACCCCCTCTCCTGTCCCGCAATGATGGGGATCCAGGAACGGCTGGAATGGGTTCAAAGGCCCAATGTGCAGTTTAGTTGGCCCATTAGGGGTCCATTTGGAGTCTTTTAATTTACATGTAATTTTCCCATGTTTTTTAGTTATTTTCGGAGTCCTAGGGGTAGTTTAGTAATTTTCATATTAGGGTTTCTTTGAAGGGTCTATATATTGTCATGTATCCCCTCGTGAGAAAGGATCGAAGAAGAATTTTGAAATGAAGAGCCGCCGTTGCGTGTTTTCTCCCGAGACGGGACGGGAACCCTAGTCTTCTTCTCCTCCAACCCCTCTCTTCTCTCTACTTCCGGTCTAACCCCTCTCTTTGATGGGGATCCAGGAACGGCTGGAATGGGTTTAAAGGCCCAATGTGCAGTTTAGTTGGCCCATTATGGGTCCATTTGGAGTCTTTTAATTTACATGTAATTTTCCCATGTTTTTTAGTTATTTTCGGAGTCCTAGGGGTAGTTTAGTAATTTTCATATCAGGGTTTCTTTGAAGGGTCTATATATATTGTCCTGTATCCCCTCGTGGGAAAGGATCGAAGAAGAATTTTGAAATGAAGAGCCGCCGTTGCGTGTTTTCTCCCGAGACGGGACGGGAACCCTAATCTTCTTCTCCTCCAACCCCTCTCTTCTCTCTACTTCCGGTCTACCCCCTCTCCTGTCCCGCATCAGGCAGTAGTCGGACAGAGAAAGACACCTCTAGACAAACACTAATAGGGAAGGTGAACAGGTCCCACTGACCTTTCAAGAAAAAAAAAGAACATGATAAAGGGAGAACCAGATTTTGTAACCTGGAGGGTGGCCTTGAACTCCAAGGCGGGTGTTGGGACCCCGACCTAGCTATCTCTCCTGTCGGATTTTTATTTATTTATTAAATCCTATCGTTTTTAGTCTTTTTGTTTTTATCTAGAGTAATATAGGTCGGTTTTATGTATTTTATTTCTTGGACTATGAGAGCTTGGGATTAGCCCTCAGGGAGTCCGGGACTTCGGATCAGGCGAAGATCCGAGTATATGACCTCTCTCCACTGACCTCGATCAGTGTTAATTACGTCGAGCAACCGCTCGACAACCCTTGATTAACCGTCCGTTGATGCCCATATAACATGCAACACTACTACTACAGGCAGCACATGCATATGAAGATATATTTTAGGTTAAGCTCTTGGCCTCACCCAAGTTTAGGATGGGTTTATAATTGATTGGGAGACTTTTTAAAAGGTTTTGAATTGACTCCGAGTTATCTGGATTGATTCCAAGTACTTTAGACCCATAAAGGTATTGTTGTAATTATGCCAAGTTGGAGGGTATAGGGGTATTATGGTCACTTTAGTGTGTGAAGTGAGTTTTAATGATTTAGGAAGGTTTCAAAACCTTAGGAGGTATTTTAGAGTTATTTTAAGTGTGTTTGGGTTGTAAGGGTATTTTGGTAATTTTACCCGGAATTGAATTTCTAGACTTAAAGTCTTTTTTTGGGTATTTTTGTAATTATGTTGCATTAGGGTCATTATGATCATTTTAAGTTTTTTAGCCTTTTAGGAAAACTTGAAAACCCTTAGGATGTATTTTAGGATCATTTTCAACATATTTAAGTTATAGGGTATTTTGGTAATTTTACCTTAAATCGGGTTTATTAGACTTAGAGTCTATTTTTATATTTTTCTGAGATTTTTACTTATTTTTATCATATTGAAGGTATTTTGGTAATTTTCCCATCTTATTAGGGTTTGAAAGGTATTTTAAGCATAGGAGAGGTTTTGATATTTTTTAAGAATTTTCTGTGATTTTTACAGATTTTTATCATGGGTGAGGGTATTTTTGTAATTTCATTAAGTTTTGAGGACATTTCGGGAATTTTATATGTTTTCATATTTGGTTCTTTGTTTTTTATTAATTTTTACTGATATTTTTATTAATTTTACTGGATTTTATTAATTAATTAGATATATGAAGGATATTTAAGTCATGTTTTTGAATTTATGTAATATCCAGATTTGGTTTTCTGATTTTTACTGAATATTACTGATTTTTACAGAAATTTTCTGATTTTTATATTCATCTTACTGATTTTAAATAATTTTCGTAGATTTTATTAATTAATTAAGCATGGGGGTATTTAAGTCATTTTTTAACTTAAGTATATTATTTTATGTCTCAATGTTTCATTATTAAGTTTTGATTATGAGTCTAAGATTAGTTATGTATGGGGTGAGGCCAAAGATATTTTAGAATATTTAATTATGTATTTATGCATTTTAATTAGTTATTAAACTAATTAATAAATTAATTATGTATGTGAAAATATAATAACATAGTGTTACTTAAGTAATAGATTCATGAACACACATGCACACACATATGCTCAAAGAACAATATTAGTATTTCATTCATCATTTCGGCATAATCATGTCTTATAGAACGGCGATTTTACAACATAAATTCAGCAGAACTTCTCCTTAGGAATAAACCTTAGGAAGAGAGCCCTTCGAGAAAATATCTCCTCCAAATGCAGGAAACCCGTGCAAAAGCACTTGGCTTGGTCTTCAAATGGGCAGAATTTCCCCTAAGAAATTTTGGGCCAAATGGGCATGGAATTCTTCCTCCCCCCTTGGGGGGGTATTTATAGGCTTTGAAAGCGTTAACCAGTGGGGGGGTGCCACCGGAAATTTTTTGAGGTGGGGGGGTACCCACAGGCATGGATTGCGGAATCGGCCGATTCCGATCCGAATCGGCCGATTCGGATCGGGATCGGCGGGTTCCGATCCGATTCGGGGGGGATTTCACTGTTCCCCCCCACCGATTTGAAAAAAAAAAAAAACCGGCCAAAATCGGCCCGAACCGGACCAGATCGGGGCCGGACCGGCCAGATCGGCCGGTCCGGACCCGATCTGGTCCGGTTCGGGCCGATTTCGGTCCCCCCCTTAAGGTTTAAGGGTTTAGGGGTTTAGGGTTTTAGGGTTTAGGGTTTAGGGTTTAGGGTTTAGGTTTTAGGGTTAAGGGTTAAGGGTT
This sequence comes from Zantedeschia hybrid cultivar, assembly GCA_030544215.1. Lineage (NCBI taxonomy): Eukaryota > Viridiplantae > Streptophyta > Magnoliopsida > Alismatales > Araceae > Zantedeschia > Zantedeschia hybrid cultivar. The sequence goes on from JARZZO010000005.1 coordinate 12,166,863, forward strand.
AAGGGTTTAGGTTTAGGGTTTAGGGTTTAGGTTTAAGGGTTAAGGGTTAAGGGTTAAGGGTTAAGGGTTAAGGGTTTAGGGTTTAGGGTTTTAGGGTTTTAGGGTTTTAGGGTTTAAGGGTTTAAGAGTTTAAGGGTTAAGGGTTAAGGGTTAAGGGTTAAGGGTTAAGGGTTAAGGGTTAAGGGTTAAGGGTTAAGGGTTTAGGGTTTAGGGTTTAGGTTTTAGGGTTAAGGGTTAAGGGTTAAGGGTTTAGGTTTTAGGGTTAAGGGTTAAGGGTTAAGGGTTAAGGGTTAAGGGTTAAGGGTTAAGGGTTAAGGGTTTAGGGTTTAGGGTTTAGGGTTTTAGGGTTTTAGGGTTTAGGGTTTAGGGTTTTAGGATTTAGGGTTTTTTATGGATGTACATGAATTGCATTCATTCTTATTGTATATCAATTAAATAATATGTATGTAATTTTTTCTGATTTTATTTTTATTTTTTTCTGATTTTTTCTGATTTTTTCTGATTTTTTAAATTTTTTATTATTTTTTAATCTGGCCGAGTCGGACTGGCCAGACTTCATCTGGATCGGCCGACTCGGCCGATCCGATCCGAGTCGGATCGGGATCGGCGGGTCCCGATTCGGGGACCCGATCCGATCCGGAATTCCTTGCCCACAGGAGGTTTTCTTGAGGGGGGGGTACCCACCGGTAACAAGTGAGCGAGAGATTAGAGGGGGGGGGGGAACCGGTGGGCACCCCCCAACTGGTGGGGGGTGCCACCGGTTGGACCCCCACCGGTTTGGGAACTGGTTGGACCCCCACCGGTTTGGGAACCGGTGGGGGGGCTTCCCCTCCCCCTTTCTTATATAAAAAAAAGGCCAAACAGCGGGGAAGTCCTCCTAGCTGCATGCAGCACCAAAAGGTCAACTAGACCCTTGAACAGGTCTGCACACAGAGAACTCTATGCTGGCGCTCCACAGGAACATTCCGAAACTGCATACGGCTACAAGGAGGCTCAACTACACTCCCAAACAAGATCACCGCTCTGATACAATGTAGAATTCCATGCTTACATATTGCTGCAGGAAAGAGGGGAGACAAAGAAGAAGACGGAGAGGACACAAGAGATGACGGCTGCAATTCCCAGGCCACAGACCTCCCAAGTGTTTTATTGATTAACCTAATCACAACCATGACAAAAATGCCCCTATACAATAACTCAAGTCAGGGATATTCATATTTCTAGGAAGGAATAAAAAAGACTTAAGCAAAACAGATCCATCTCAACAGGTCCGGTAATGAACATGCATACAAATAGACCCAAACACCTAAACAGACTCAAACCAAGCATATATTGTACAGTAACCAATAATGCACCATCGTCATGGTAATTGATATTCTAGAGGAAATATCATAGCTGCCAATCAATTGAGAAGGGAAAAGGATACGATCTCTTGGGACAATAGAAGATGATGAACTTGAATTGTAAAACATGTGCCTTTTCCTAATCTCAGCTCTTCTGGTAACTTTTGGTAGAGATTGCACCATTGAACAATTAAAGCATGTTGATGTCATCTGCAAGTAAACAAAAATGCATAAAATAAGAAACTCCACAAGGGAAAATCACAAAGAATTACTAATTCCAAGAAAGGTTTACAGCTAAATAAAGGTTTCAGTACATTTTGACAGTATCACAGGTTCCCCTCAAGAACAGCTCAAAACAAGGCGAACATTCGAAAAGGTAATTAACATAGTTGGCAACTTGGCATTATACGCGGCCCAAATGTAACTTCCAATGACACTTTCATGACATGGTAATCCAAGCAGATGAAGTTTATTTTGCACTAGAATCATATAATGCCTATACATATACATACATTTGTATTATATATATATATATATATATATATATATATATATATATATATATATATATATAATGAGCTAGCTCGAGATAAGTGGTCACCACCTCAGACTGCGTGAACGACAGGGTGATGGGTAGGGCTGGCAATGAGCCGAGCCGCTCGCGAGCCGCTCGGGCTCGGCTCGATTTCAGCTCGGTTCGGCTCGACTCGAAATGTCAAACGAGCCGAACTCAAGCTTAAGTAGAAGCTCGAATAGCTTAACGAGCCGAGCTCAAGCTTAGGGTAGCTCGGCTCGTGAGCTCGTGAGCCGGCTCGAAATATTTAACATGTTTTTTTTAATTTTTTCAAACTAGGTCAAAGTGACATTCCATCCGTGTCCCGCGTTTAAATTTTCATATATGTAGTTAGTATGATCACAAAAGGTCTATATTCATGTTTAATTGAGTTCAAAATCTGCCCATTAAGGTTCTTGTTCATTTTTTATTATGCATTTAATTGTCTTCCTTGGGATTTTAATTGAATTGATTAGTTTTTATTTTATATGTCTTGATAAAGTATTATTACACAAGTTTGAATAAGAATACTAAAAAATCCTCATTCTGCATCAAATGACTAAAATTAAATCGCATATGTCCAAATTTTATTGGTTCGAGCTCGAGCCGAGCCGAACTCGAGCCTGGCGAAAACGAGTCGAGCCGAGCTCGAGCCCAGATTTAGAGCTCGAACCGAGCTCGAGCCAAGCTCCATTGACCCGAGCCGAGCCCGAGCCATGCAAAGCTCGGCTCGGCTCGACTCATTGCCAGCCCTAGTGATGGGGATCCAGGAGCAGCTGGAATGGGGTCAAAGGCCCAATGTGCAGTTTAGTTGGCCCATTAGGGGTCCATTTGGAGTCTTTTAATTTACATGTAATTTTCCCATGTTTTTTAGTTATTTTCGGAGTCCTAGGGGTAGTTTAGTAATTTTCATATTAGGGTTTCTTTGAAGAGTCTATATATTGTCCTGTATCCCCTCGTGGGAAAGCATTGAAGAAGAAATTTGAAATGAAGAGCCGCCGTTGCGTGTTTTCTCCCGAGACGGGACGGGAACCCTAGCCTTCTTCTCCTCCAACCCCTCTCTTCTCTCTACTTCCGGTCTACCCCCTCTCCTGTCCCGCATCACAGGGTTCAGCGGGTTGATGACTCAGTCTACAGGGAACTTGGGGCCTTCCCTGTCCAATACAGGACTAAATAAATAGGGGAAAGAAATCGGACTTCACCAGGCCACGCCTGTACACTGTGCCATCATGTGCAGCCCTGCCCCAGGGAATGCCTCCCTGGTTTGTCCCATGACAGGAAATTCAGGGAGCCAATGCCCCTTGGTTCCTATAAAACTGTCACCCCCCCCAACCTCCTGTTATGGGTTGAGTCTAATGGTCGGGTGATGATGATTCAAGACAAGTCTTTTGTGGGCCAACCCAATATTATTTAATAGTCGTATAAAATTCAAAAATGTTAAAAAAACTAGAATGATTTGAGAGAATCAGAACTACCCAATTCTGCTTCTGATTTAGAGTGTCAGAAACAGAAACTTCGGTCTGTCCTCAACCTGTTTACACACCCTTGCCTTCAGGCTTTCGCTGTCCTCGTCTAAACCAGTCACACGACTTGAAATGTTCTCACCCTTCTAGACAATTTTAATTCTTATTTCTCAACAAAGTTATTTATCCAGTAGCCAATTCAGCATCCCAGGACAATCTAACAAATATAAAACATTTCAAGCAATAACTGCATCCAACTATCTTTCCTTGAAGGTGGGCTGGTGAGGAAAAGTTTTACAGAAATAAGAAAAAGACCAACCCACCCTTGATCTCGTAAAGAAAAGAGGGGTATGAGGGGTCTTTAGCCCCCAAAATTTCTGAAAAATCAGAAAGAAAAAAATATTTCAGAAAATGGAATCCCCCCCAAAAAAACACTAAAATTTCGAAACCCAAAAAATAACAAATTGGCCCCCTGGGCTGCCCCCCCTGCTGCTCATGGGCAACAGCCCTATAAGAAGCCTGCCGCCCATAGGGCCTGCCACCCACTATGGACAGCAGATCCCAATAGGGTGCTGATGCCCCCTTTTCCAACGTCGCTTTACCCCCGACACATCCTCGTCATTCCTAGCCTATTTCTCTTAAGATTTTCAGAAAAAACTTGAGGAATTCTATGAAGAATGGGGCCTACACTTGTGTACTTGGGCCAATCAATTGAAGAAAAGTGGGTGCACGTCATCGCGAAGCCATCGTCGCTTCGTCGTCGCCATCTTGTTCCCCATTATCGCCATGTAGACCAATCAGGAACAATGGAGGAGCCAATAGGATGATGCCATGTAGAGGGGGGGCCAATGAGGGGATGCCAGTTGGCAACACCCCATTGGCCAGCTACCCCAGGCTATGTCTATAAATGCCCCTACCCCCTTCAATACATGTTGTTGTGTAACTTGTGTTTTTCATTTTCCCATGTTTTAGTGATAACACACTATGAAAATGTTTTGATGATATCATACTATGAAAATGATAGGACTTTATCTCTAAGAGAGTGAAAGAAATCACTTTGTTTCTTTATCCAGTTGTTGACAACAGTCTCTGACCTGAGTTATATAAGTTCTGTAACTTAGTCGCTTTCAAAGTTCCTTGACTCTCATAATAAAAAGAGATAATTAGAACTTCGATTAAGCTTCAGGACTTCAAGTAACCTGCAGATAGTTCAATACTAATCGAACATCACTCTCAGGTTTAATCGGATCAATTTTTCTAAGTGTTTTATCGATTAAGTGACTAAGGTTCACTTTGATTAACGTTATCTTAGTCACTTCGAGTAGAGAACTTAAAGTTTCCTATCAATTAGCTTTATAAAATTTCTATCCATTAGCATTTTAAGTTCTCTATCGATTAAAGTCGCATTCGATTATTGTTTAAAGTGTTCACCTCGAATCAGTCTAAGTCTGACTTCGATTAACGTTTGAGCAACCACTTCGATTACCTTGATAACATTAATCGCAACTCAACTTAGAGTTACGTTTTGTGTTTTAATCGAAACAAAATTTTAAGTTCCATTTCGATTAGCATTCTGAGATATCTCTTCGATTACTATTGTAAGGTTAATCGAAGTTTCGCTCTTGGACTTCACTTTGAGTAAATGCTGTAAAGATCCTTTATAACCCTGGATCCATCTTGCTACCAACCCTGCTCCTCCCTCTTCTCAGTTCTCTGCTTGGAATAACAGCATACTTAATGTCTGTAAAGAAAAGAAGACATTAAAAGAAAAAGGGATGGCTTAATATTGCTACCCAACTAAGTCACAGGAGGGGACTTCAAAGTCCCCTCTATAATATTTTCCTTCTAAATCCTACAATACTATTTCAAACTACCAGTAGTTAGTCTAGCCACACCATCAACTTCTTAATTCCTCCTTTTAGATCATAAAGCTATCCAAACTCCATGGTTTCATTTTCACCTCCTGACTGCTTACACTCTACCTCCAGGCTCAGCAAATACTGAAAGAGAACTAGGCCACAGTTAAATCTTTCTAAATGCTCTCTCCTCTGGACTGCATGTACTCAGAGATCAAGCTAAACATGGTGCAGCCACAAAACCTGATTTTGATTGGTTAAGAAAGTGTGGAAAGAGGAGCACTGATGTTCGAAGAAAATGAGAACAGGAGGACCAAACAAATGCCGTGTCTGACAAAAAGTGATCATCTGCCTCTACTTATCTACTTGTTCCACAGATAACATCCTTCCAAAATTTCAGAATATGGCAATATGCACAAGAGCCACAAGAGTACTCTGATGACCAAAACAACCTCAACAAGGGTATTCACACCAATGATTTTACTATTTCAATCAGACAAAGCATGAAGTCCAACAAGGTACAACGTAAAACGTAAGGCAATAAGTCTAGTAGATTTAGAAGGTAACATTACACTTGTGTGAAACAAATTCACTGAATTCTCACGGTCGTTAGCTTCATTGTGGCTAACATCCTCTTGAAGTGGGTTGAGTTCTGCAGTGATGGAAGGACATTGATTCACCAGTTGAGCAGCTTGATTGACTTCACCACAGGTAATTTTCCTCACTTGTTTTGAAGATTTGTAATGGAGGTTAATGGCTGACTTGAGCATACTGCTTGAGCTTTCCTTGTCACCAAGGGTACTGGAGCAGCTATTCAAAGTGTCACCTAAGGTGTTTGCTTTCTTGCATCTTCTACGACGTTGCCAACTAAATAATCTTCCACGTTTTCTGGATTTAGGAGAAAATTCAGAGGTGGAATCACCCGATGGTGTAAGTTTTTCACCATTGCCTGTAGAACATGGAGAAATATGACATCCAAGTGCTGATATAGAATTGGCATTGCCCATCATGTCCTCTCTACCATTTTCCTATGAACAATTTTCAGTTATGAGAGAATGTTTTTGTGCTTCTAAGAGAGAGGCCCGGTCCATTTATCAAATATATTAGGAGAAATGGGAACATGGGAATGAAGAGAGGTTATTATGCTGCATATACCTGGAAGTAATGTGTATGAACTGTCTTTACAACTGTTAGTGTTGAAATAATTCTTTGATACATTTGATTCCGTGACATTCATCTGTTTCTCCTTCCACCTATTCCAGTTAAACGGTGTATCTTTTGGGGGCTTATCACGTACTACAGAGCTAATAGTGCCTGTGGCATGATAAACAAGCAGTGGCTCACCATGATGAAGATCAGGGATGGCAAACCTCTCCTGCTTCTCATCGAATTTCATTCGCTTCCTCTTCCATTTGCATCCTAATAAGGGGGGGAAAGGATGACTAATTTCTTCACAGCAAATGATTTTAAAAAAATTCCTCTCAATTTTATACAGGTATAGTTTGGAAGCAAGAAACACATGAAAGATGAAACTCTTTCCCAGTTGCAGACTAGAGAATGGACAAGTCTGTGTCAACTCTAAGAACCAAAGAACAATTATGATTACATCATACACGAGAATATGTAAAATTCCAATGGTTTTGTTCCCCCATAAATCAGATGCATACATCAGCTGCATTACACAAGTGAAGATACACAAAAAAAATGAATACTGTTACTGATAACTATGAAAGAAATTGAACGTAACCATCTAAGATGTATTGCAGCATCAAAAGAGATGTTCAAACTTAGAAATATATTCAAAATTTAATCACCAACTGGGAAGTTTGAAATAGCAAAACTCAGATAAAGATTTATTGCAGATGTCAGACAATGTGATAAGAACATCTTCTTGCAACTGTTTTACTTTGGAATGCTCGAATTCTAGCTGAAGAGCTTATCTGTCCAATGGTAATAAATTAAATGACCACAGTCCCATGGATTTCTTGAATGTTTAGGTTAAACTCTCAAGTTGAATGAGTCATGAGCATGAGGTGAGAAAGTGCTGGGCAACAGCTTCAGGTAGCAGTTCAGGTGGGGGCACTCAATGCTTTTGGTGTTATGGCTAAGTTGTTCACAGTCTACATTGGAAATGATGCATCTGCAGTTCAGCTGGAGATTAAGGCTACGGATGATGCCAAGCACCATCTCTTTTACAAAGGTCATTCATGGATGAATTTTGCACCTGCAGCATCTAAAGGTGGGAACCAAATTAATCAGAGCCTCAAATCCAGTGGTGGTGTCACTGGCACACCATGAAAAAGAGGAAACAATGTTTTGGTAGAAGCCTTGCACTGCACATAGTGGAAGGCCAAAACAAGACTCCTCAAACCATGATTTGTCATTGCCAACTCAGACCAACTCGGTCTGACTCACAAGAGATGAATTAGTTTTCAGACGTTCCAAACCAGTCTGCTAGTGCACTAGTCCACAAAACACATCATTAATGTTTAATATTTCTTTGATGAGTCCACATGAGTTGGTCCAAGTCGGAGAGGAACGTATCGGGCTTTCGGGTTTTGAGTCATAAGGCAATATTAATATGGCCGACCTTGCCTTAAACAAAGGTGGGGTGATTGGTCCAGTGAAGGCTGGGAGGTGAATGTGCTGGAGCACACATTCATTAAGCTGTGCCCATCAACCCGAGGGACAAAGGAAGTGGTGTAGGAGGAATCCGTGGCAGAGTGAGATGATGTGTGAAAATCATCCTGTGGTCCCCTCCATGAAGGCATAACTAAACCATGCCAACATGTAATCCATGAGAAAGAGGGAGAATGATACCCTCTTTTGCCTCCCTACAACAAATCGTCAGACGTTGCTTGCCAGAAGTGTAGCTGCTGACCAACACAGTTGAGGTTCGAATATCATGGAATGTAGAATCGACCAATCCGGATCGGAATCGGCACTAGCCGATCCGATTCTAGGGGGTAAAAAGAAAATCAGCTGGAATCGGCCTGGATCACCCGGATCAGGTCGGAATTGGCTGAATCGCCCGATCCAAATTGGATCGGATCAGATCCGATTGGAATCGAGATCGGCCGATTCTAGAACCTGGCAATTTTTCCCGATTTTCATCCATTTTTAATTATTTTTAGTTTTTTTAATTCTTCCCTTGTTTAATCGGCCGATCCTGATCAGATCAGATCAGGATCAGGACCGACCGATCCTGGGAGCCAATCTGATTCAGAATTCCATGGGTTCGATTCAGGTCTACAAGGTTTGCAGCATAAGTCCTAAAGGTACACATGGAAGGAAGCATGTGCTCATCACCACGAGGCATGAATTGGTGCAGTTTCTAACCATGCGGCCATAACAATAAAATATAAAAAAGAGAGGAGGGCAACCTTGTTTTGTGCAGGGAATAAAATCCGCTAGTTGTAACACTAGTGACAGTTGAGGTGGAAATCTGGCTGAGGTGACATGCCTCAACCTTAGATATCGAGTGATGGGGGTAATGAAGCTTGAAGGAGGACAAGCAAGATGGATGATATGGGATGAGCTCCAAGCAAAGGTGAGAGGCGTTCACCCTCCGGAATGTAGGCCCTGAAAGACAAACAAATGGAGTGGTTCCCCCTGCCCCTCCAAGCTGCATGGTTGGCAGTATCGGCCGTATCATACCAATATCGGCTGTTATGTATTGGTATTGGTTGGTAACAATAACGATATGGGGGGTGGGTGATTGGTAATGGCCGGTAGGGGGCCGAAACTGGTCGATAGCAGACCAAAACCAGCCGGTACTGGTCAAGTACCATCGAAACGGACCGGTACCAATATTGATACCGGTACTTATCAGTACCAGTACTGAGACCAGTACCCAGACTGCCATCCATGCCCCAAGTTCACCCAAAGTGAAATGCCCCGACATACAAGTTAGCAAGGAATCCAAGGTGGAAAGCTTTTTTTTTTTCTGAGGGATATATATATATATATATATATAGAGAGAGAGAGAGAGGGAGTTGTACAATGTATGCCCCACCAGGCCACCCCCAATATAATACAAGTATACAACATACAAGTGCACCTTCTGCAAAAAGCCAATATGGATTATTCCTAGGAAGGCGTCCAGAAAATATACAACAACGTGACTTCATCTTGATCTGAATCCAATTATGCATCTAGATCCCTCAACAATATTCTCAAAGTTTTGTCATCTTCAATCAACACACTTGGTGCTTGGGCCTAACAGCCATTCAGCCTCCAAATATGGTGCCTAAGGCCCTAGCACAACTACGGTACGGACAAGCAGGAACCACATAATCCAGTCTATCCTCACCGATCAGATTCAAACAGAATGATGAATGTGATTGGAACAGAGTACATACCGGTTAGCCCAATTTAAAACACAAGTTGTTATCTCTATCTGATGAAATGGTGCTTGCTCTGGCCTATTCCTGCGCTAGCAGCAGCATTGAAACATGGGAATGTTGACTGACTTAGAAGAAGGGAACACTAGACAACCGTCGCCGCAGATTCCCACTTCCCACAAGTGGGAGTGGTGTGTAATGGCTAGAATGGTTGCAACTCACAACTATAGCAATGGCAGCATATGACAACCGTCAAAAGTACAGCTGATGAAGACCATTGGTGATGAGCAAGCAATTAAAAACAGGATGTGGAAACCGGACAGACCCTAATTGCTTCTGGTTCCAATTCTGAGACCGGTTTTGGCCATTTACTCCCCATATGGAACTAAACGGATTATGGCTGATTCTGCTCCAGTTCAGCCAATTTTTAGCTTCATGGTTATGCATGAGAAGGTATGATGGAAAGACATTCTCTGATCACTGATGCGATAGGAATGAGATATACTAGGGGAGGTTGACATGACGATAGCATGGAACCTCATAAAGAGCCTGGCATACAAGAAACTTCACTACACCAGGATTGATATCGAGGGGGTTATGTGTAGGAGAGAGGAGGGCACGTGAAACACTTTCTCTGTTGTTGTTATGGAAGCAGCCCAATATATATACATTTAAGCAGGGTATCCTCCAAGATAGGACATACATACAATCAACCAAGAGGAAAAATATAATGTATGGGAGACATCTCTCTAACACATAGAATAGGCTAAGACTAGTCCAGTGGAACCTATACCACAGAACAGACAACTTAGTCAACACACCTCATTGCAGTCAAGAACATCTCCGCTTACCTGGAAGACAAGACAAAGAGTTCCGCCTTCTTTGCCTTTAGGGATCAGCTCCTCAAGAATGCAGCAAGCAATAGAGCAATGAGATTTGCAGCATGGAATGCACTCTGGAGCAGATTTATTCTTAAGCCCGGAATGCAATCTCGTAAGATCTTGGTTTCGGCGGGCTATCAAGAAACAAAGCCCCCATAGCCACCTATAAAGAGAAATCTCGGACAATCTTGCAAGACTCAAAGAATCTTGTGCGATCGCGGGGAATCTTGCGATATCTCAGACATTATGGGGCATTCTCGGTCTTTGCTTGGGCAAATTTTATATGCATATATGTATGTCACGTACAGGGTATCATCTATACATGTCTATACATACATATACACATACATATACACATACATATATATAAGGTATGTATATGTGTATGTATGTATGATATGTATACATGTGTATATAGTGCTGTTATAATACATACAGTCCCAAGATTGTGTCACAATCTCCCAAGACTTTCCCGAGATCTCTCTAAGATCTCTTCTCTCCAACACCCCGAGAAGAAGCTGGGATCTGAGATGGCAAACGTTGTTCTTAATGTTTCATTACCACCTAGAAAAGGGTGATCAAGAATCTTAAGCTATAATTTTTCTTTCTTCTTTTTTTGTGGAAGAGGAATCTCACCTCTTTTCCACCTGGTTGCACTGCCTCTATTTATCTCAATAAAATTGGTGGTACCAACCTGGCCATCTTTAGGGGGGGTAAATTGTAAGCCAAGTTCACTTGGTTGTCTATGTGTGTTGCAGTTGTTTTACCCCATTTAGGTCATAGCCAACAAACAACTAGACAAGTGACCTTTTCCATCTTCCATTGCCTTTATGAAATCTCAAACTCTTTGTCATGGAACAAGGACCCAAGATGAAAAAACGATGTGGACCCCCGAGAAAAGATCCCATGACTCTGACTCTCCTTGCAAGATGGTCCCTGAATGCCCTCATATGAACACGTAAGAGCCTCCCAAGCACTAGGTTTTCCTAGCAACTTCGTTATATTTGCTAATATTTCCTTTGAGCAAGGTACTTGGCATGCAGCTATCATTGAGGCCTTCCACCAATGACCAAAGCTCAAAACCAAGCAGGTTCACTTTGTCAATTGAACTTTCTTCAAAGAGGAGGTGGAGAGGTCAGTCAAAGAGATGGATGATGATGAAAGATACTAAAGGATGCATAAATATCGGCCACTTGTCTTCTTGGAGTGTTAAAAACCATCATCAAAAGGTTGTCAAGGAGGATGGTTGTAGTGATGGATAGCCTAGCCACATGGAATCAAGGATGGCAGTCTTTATGTCAGTCTTGGTATCAGTCGGTACCGGTACCGATATGCACTGGTATCGATATTGGTATCCGTCAGTTTCAGTGGCACTAGACTGGTGTACCAGCCAGTTTCAGCGCATATCAATTTCACCTCCATATTAGTACTGGTACTGACCCATACCTGTACATATCCGCTGATACTGGTGAGATACTGCCATCAGTGCATGGAATCAAAATGCCTTTCTCTACGGAAGGCTTTTTCAAGAAAATTTATATCCCCCGCGAACATGTATATGCAAGAAAACATGGTTTGCCATCTCTTCCGATATCTCTGAGAATTCTCAAGAAACTTTGTCTCTCCAAGGGACTTAAGACAAGATTCTACCAAGATCAAGAATAGAGGAAGACAGTGGAAGAATAATGGGAAAGAATAGGATTAAGGAAAAGAAAAAGAGATGAGATGAAAATGCCAATAGAGGAGGAGATGAGGATGACGATCAAGTACGTAGAGCTTTCTGAGACACTGAGATCAGATTGCGATTCAACAAAGCAATTCTTGTATATGTGCAAGTATGTTTTTGTATTTTTCTGATTGTTATTATGTCAATGTTAAACCATATCAAATGACTGAATGTATAAAAATGTAAAGGCTAGTCTAAGGCTCTAAGCAATATAATATATCATGGTTTATAACCATTGTTCATGATCTCCGTGAGATCTCTTCGAGATCTATTCGGCCTCTCGAGATGATGCCAAGATCCAATATGGCATTTCCTTGCATGTGTACAGTTATATGTATGTATATTTGTATATGTATGTGTATTTGTAGGTGTGGGTGTACATGGTTGTGTATGTGTATTTGTAGGTGTATCATGTATGTGTGTATAGTGTTATCATTCATATATGTCCCGAGATTTTGTCCCAATCTCCTGTGATTTTACTGAGATCACTCTAATATCTCTTCTCTCCCACCCCCACCCCCGAGATGAAGCTGATATTTGAGCTGGCAAACCATGCAAGAAAACACAAAAGAGGAGCATGTTTACTGATCAACATGAAGTTACACAAGGTCTAATAAAGGAATTTTAGCAAGAATGCACTCAGTTGATATGCACTGCTTGATTTTATGTGAGAAGCATCTACCCACTAAAGAGCAATATAAATTGTAAATAATATAATTTTTTAAATAAATATAAGAAATTACAACAAGTACATGAAAGAGAAACCTGGTGGGGGAGAAAATGCAAAAAATCTAGTACCAGAATTGACATGGTCTACTGTAAATAAAGCTTGTTGCTCTTTGGATGCTGATGAAGTTACGACTGGCTTATGCAAAAAGTGAGGCTGTTGAAGTAAAGAAGGACCTGTGACCTGATAGTGATTAGTTATTGGAAGAGGAACAAAAATAGATGAACATTTCAGAAGAAACACCATTGCTGATTCTCCGATCTGTAAAAATAAGGGGGAAAAAAATCATTACTGAGTCTCCAATCTGTAATAGTCAAAGTGACAAAGTCAAGTGCTCTTCTTTTCTTGAAAAATGAACAGTATCACAAGTCCATTAATAATCGTCAAAAAAGAAAAAGGAGTAAAAAAACTCGGAAAGGAAAGGGGCCAGATCTGATAAATTACCCTTGTCAAAAGAAGATTCCAAGCAGAATCACAAAGAAGTTCTCCGTTAAGGCTGAAACGTTTTCGCTGAAGGAAAGAAATTAATTGTTAATTGGGAAATGATTAGTGGAAACTTCCATACATACAAAATTGTGATCAATATGAGAGGATGAAAGAGGATTTGACTAGCAAACTGTAGAACTGAACATAAATTTGCAATATAAGAAAATGTCTGATCTTTCTTGTGACTTCGTTCAACATTGCTTAGAGCTCCTTACAATTCCTTGAAGCTTAAACTCCTCCAGAATTGCTTTTGAGATTTGTTTGAGTTTTCAACCAATCAGCATCATCAGAGCCTTATCCAAATTATTTTTTGGTTCGTTTCTTGGATCATGTCCCACCATTTTAATCTACCCAATGCCATGGTTGTAGTTAAACCTAGGAACGCCAAGTCCTAATCTGATCAATCTGTGTTCTCAATCAATTAATTAATAAGCTTAATCTGACCAATCTAGGATAGTGATCATATACAAGTCGAGAATAGAACCAGGCTCGTACTGTGGCAACATTATCTTCTACTAGACAACTTGTGCTTTTGTAAAATACTTACTACCATATACGAAGGTTTATCCCAAGAAAGTAAATTCTAATAGCGACTTGAAAGAATGAACTTTAAATTGCCAATTTCTATCTATAGAATTTAACTTTTTATTTGACTTTTGAGTCAACCATATAAAGCAACTTCAAGCACACTTTAAGCTTGACTAAGTAGGAAAAAAAATCGAAAAGCCAATCTTATCATGGACGTGTAACCAAGTTTACACGGGCCTTATACATGCCAGACCCCCTCAATTTTTCTCACATGCACCCGTCCCAAACTCTCAGGCACAGTGGGTTGTAATAATGCACACTCCTTAACCGGGCCAAGCCCAAGTTGGGCCTGTAAGTTTTTTAACCAATCAAGCCTGACCTGGCCCAACATCTGAAATATCAGAGCAGGCTCGAGCACAGACCTTAAACCAGGCCATGCTGGGGCCGACCATTTACAGATTTAAAATTCTTCCCTTAAAACTGAATACTCCAAGCATCCTCTATGCAACAGTTGATCAGCTGAATGTCTCGGTCATCCTCTAGAACATAAGACATTCTCTAGAAAATCCCCTCAAAAAGCAACAACCCTGGATCTGTGAATGCAATGAACAGTTATTTGACTTTGCATTCCAAGCAAAAGGGAACACAGAAAGTATACGAATTTTCTCCTTTCTCTTTTCCCTATGGGCAGGCAAAATGATCACAAAATTGCCAGACCTTTTGGAAGATAACCTTTTTAATATGGATGTCAACAAATAACTAAAAATAGTATACAATGGTGTTAACTTTTTTACCTTATCATAACCCATACAGAGAACGTTATCGAATGGATGTGATCGATCCATTACCAATTCCATTGTGTTCCTCACAATCTGAAACATAATACAGAGACAGAGTAACAATTAAACACGAACAAGGATACTCGTGAAGCAAATATATTGTATATTGCCAAATTAAAGCCCTGAAAAACGACATGCAAAAGCAGATCAGCGGGCATTGCATTGAAGTTCTTTAAGGCAGACAAAGTCATATGTAAAAAAGGTGCAGAAAACATGACCGTATAATTTAACCCACGTCAGTTCAAAGCAAAACCAAAAAAAATATATGACAAAAGCAGCAAAGAATTGCGTTTCAACAGTTTTGCCAACTCAGGTATGTTACAAATGCAGAAATCAAAAACAAAAACTCTGAGTGCACCAATTTGGTATCACAACTTAGCAAAAGGATTTACCTAAAAATTATCAGGCACCGTCCTTCTTTAAAAAAAAGTTTGAACACTGAAACCCACCACCCAATATAAGAACAGATAAATCATCTAAAACAAGAGAACCGTGTGGTTTGTACCTTCATCAAATTCTCGTAGCCTAACTTCTGGGCTTAAACATATGATGATGTCTTTCATTTGGACAATTTACGTCTTAAGAAAGCCAAAAAATATCCACCACAAATCGGAATGAGTTTCAACTTAATATATGCACATCTTATGCAACATCGTCTTTGGCATCATACACGGGCAGATGGAAACCGAGAGGAAAATAATAAGATAAGAGAGATATTGGAAGACAAGAGGCCCTGCTCACCCAAAGAAATGGATTGGAAACCAAGAAGCCAAAATGCCTACCATTACCAACATCGCCGACACGTTGATAATTTAAAAAAATGAGACCAACAACTTTCCCACCATAGGACAAGCCAAACATACACAAGGGCTCGATCTGAAGTGACCTAGACCGGGACATTAACGGGTAAAAGACGCATTTCGCTGAGAATATCTTGGCGTAATGCCATCTACGGTGTCGGTGTGAGATGACTGACCAGCCTCTGCGTCCAATCTCCACTGTAGAAGAAGTCGGTAA
Source organism: Zantedeschia hybrid cultivar (assembly GCA_030544215.1). NCBI lineage: Eukaryota > Viridiplantae > Streptophyta > Magnoliopsida > Alismatales > Araceae > Zantedeschia > Zantedeschia hybrid cultivar. Next base: position 12,182,625 of record JARZZO010000005.1, read on the forward strand.
GTTCGGGGGCGTCTGGGGAGACGATGCAGAAGCAACGGTTCAAGAGCTCACGGTAGTCGGCCCCGTCGTCGCGCCGAAGCAGGAATGGAGGGCCCCGGCAGCCTAGGCAGCCCTTCCCGCGACAGCGGCACTTCTCCGGCGGGGGCGGGGGCTGCGTAAGCAGTGACAGGATGGTCTCCACCAGCGAGCGCGCCCTGTCCTCGGAAACCCTGCGGAGGACCTTAGGAACTCGGCACCTCTTATTCGCCATTGGAAGTTGTAACGCCGGGGGAAGAAAGCGGGGCCGGGCTGGCATCTTGGCGGGGCGGGATGTTTTATGAGGCTATTCCACTACTTTGCAGCTCCCTTCCCGAGACGCTGGTTCTGGTTGACGTGTTCTAAAAAGGTTCTTTAGAGTAAAAGTTCAAGTTACAGGTGGTTTTTTTTTAAATAAATTTTTTTTGCAAATAACTCCTAAACAACTCTCATGTATAAATCATCTCCTGTATTATATATATATATATAAAGCTTCAGATATAATCATTGTATACATGAAGAACCAATCAAGTGAAGAAAAAAAAACTTGTAAAGTATGCATGTGTAAAAATCTCCGACCTAGTCATTTTATAGATAGAGAATTTTCTATCGTATAGTCTACCATCACTCACAAAACTTATAAATTAGAGTTCATTTTGAAATAAAAAATTGGAAAAAAATTTCATATGTGTGCATTACGAAGGTTCTTTACATATGTGAGATTTAAATTACTTTTAAAACCCCTATAATGAATAATAAACATATCAATAAATCAAACTAAATGGATTATAAAGGCGATATCATTTGCACGAAAATACTACTCACTTCTTTTTATGAGTTACTAAACTTGCCATTTTACTATCCCACCTTTTTCCCAAGGGGATAAGAAAAGTAAAAAATAAATGTGGATATTATTTCAAAAAAATGTGTCAACCGGGCCATCTCAGCTCGGCCTCAATTGAGAAAAAAAAACAAGGAAAAGGATTAGTCACATGATTTGAGCCATGAGTATATATCAAATTGCACGAGTACATGATCAGACATTATACCACACCCACTATAGCCACCGCTAACTTGAGAATAACAGTGGGAACCTCATGGATGTATTTGTTCCGTTTTAAGAAAAAAGGTTCTCTGAAATCAATTTTAGATTTTAAAACATAACTATATGGCTTCCTGGTAAGAACCCGTACGTGTTATTTTTTGAATTAGCAATTTGAAAATGTTTTCAAATACTCAACAAAAAAATATTGTCTAAGGGTTTCTTGTGAAATAAAATATTAAGATATTTAGTCAACCTTTTGGTTAAAAATAATAATTAGATGAGGTAAAAGTATACATTCATTTGAAAATTATGAATGATGTTCGCTACAAAATAATAGAAATATTACAATATGTATATCATGACATTTTCCTTGTATAGCAAAAACATTAGAATATTAGAGATCCAAGTAAATCAATTTTGTGAACATCTAAACTTTTTTCTGATGTTTTTATCGTCCAAATTTTGTTTGTCAATTTCTCTCATTTTTTAGGGTCGCAATGTATACTTTTTTATGGGAGAGATCCATCTTTCTCTCTTACACAGAGATAGCGATATTCAAATATTATTATACTAATGTGTCTACTCATTATTTAGAGCAAAAAAAGATATTTTTTTACATATAGACACATATTTTAACAAAAAATTATCACGAACTATAATAAAAATGATTTGACTGTTTTACATATGAATTATTCTCAGTCTATCGTAGGCTTGCCACTCTTGCACTTAATTTCACACATATATCATTAAAAATATTAATGATATATAAAAATCATAAAGTAGCCTCTTTGTACAAGTTCCGTGGTTTTTTTGTGGACGCATAAACAAAAGATGCACTTCGTTATCATTCTTAGTAATGCACGTGCAAATTTAGAAAATTTAGATAGCAATAAATTTGCACGATCTATAACATAAATTTATATAAAAAATTGGGTTGTTAGCAAATACACGTAAAAAATTATGTATAGGTAGACAACTACTTGTGAAATACGTACATGCCAAAAAAGATCTTATAATTACTATATACAAAGAGAAACCCCTGTATAAAGTTTGTTGTAGTCCACATCATCGACAAATAAAAAATATTTTAGAATAAAAGAAGTTCCAAGTGTTACATGTACATGTGTGTATATACATGTATATAAGTTTTGCATATACAATATTATGACATTATTTAAAAATTATTTGTTAAAAGTAAAAAATATATATATCTAGATGATCTTTTATGGCTTGTTTGATTTCAGTATTGAGAAGTTGTATTAATATTAGTTTTAATATTAATGTTGATAGAGAGTTTTTTTAATGTTTGGTTATGTCCGGTTTGATTAGAATATTAAATTTGATACAGTATCAATTTTGATATTGATACTTTTGTGATATTGAATATCAATGTCAAAATTAATATGATATAATGTTTTAGGTGTTTGGTTAAAGTTATAATAATATCAAGAGTGATACAAGAGACTGTTTAGATGACACTTACTATCAATCTTAATTCACTACAATTAGCTAGCATTCCGACAATGCTAATGCCACCTCTATTGTGAAGAGAATGTGTTCGCATTTAACAATAGAATATTGTCTACTCTCTAAGTTATAACATCGAACAACTGCCGACAACATTTCTCTTTCAATTTTTTAAGGCTTAAAACTTCCACTGCCAGAGGCCGAGCAGATTCCACAAGGGCTGAGATTGCACCACTTTGATTAGAGAATAGGAGAAGAATAAGGGCGAATAAGTGTTGGGATCCGGGCGGGACGCGAAGAACGCAACGGAAACGATGAATAAAATAAATCATATATGATGCCCGCTGATCCGATTCGGAACGAAAAACTAAAATCGAAAATAACGGGAAGTAATCCGATTACCGTGCACGGATTCGAATCCGCTTCCGGTTTGGTTCCGTCGAGGCGATGTTGCAAGCCGTACAAGCGTCCGGCCTCCAGCGGCATCCACGCGATCCTCCGCGGTGGTTCGTCATCGATCCCTCGTCCGTATTAGCTCGCTCGCTGAAGATCCGTCGCCGCAACGATTGCTGAAATCCCGTCGATAGGAATTCCCGACTTTCGGGAATCACACGCGGCGGAGACGGAAACAGTCTCTGCACCTCGAACGGGCGCCAGGAGAAGGAGAGAGAAAGGAGGGATGGCGACCAGCAATGGGAAATCCTGGAGCTTGGCCTAAGATTTCTCAACAGCGCGTATATATATCAAGTCGGCGTGACTTTTCACAAAAGTCCCCGAGTTAATATAAATCTCACTTATGTACCACCGACTGAGAATCTGATTGCGTGTGACCCTCTAGGCCCATTTACCAGTCCGTTAAGTCCAATAACTAGTTATTGACTTATTATAATTAATTAATATCTAGATATTAACTAATTACCTAACCGAATTAACATCGCATGCAAATTCGGTCGGACTTCTGATCAAGTTGGGTGCCAAGCAATACCGCATGATCCCGGAAGGCAATGGGGTTCAGCAACTCATTCATGGAACCTGTCCGTTCACAGTTACCACATGGCTATAATTTTTCGTTCGCACAATGCTCTCGAGTTAACCTAGAGTATAGTCAACTGTCAAACCCTAGATGGTTAACTCACTTGAATCAGACTCCGCTTTACAATATCCAAAAACCTATTTTCTGATATTGTTTATACTATGGCCAGAGACTCCTGCGAATATATTCTAGAGCATTCTCTCTCCAGTTACCTAAGAGCGAACGATCATTTATTGAACACACAATCACCTTCGAAGGTCTTCCGCTGGATCCGATCCTTGACTATTAGAGATCCCGTGGATAGGGATTCGTAGGTCAAGGTCAAAGTCTAGAAGTCCACCGACAAGGTGTCTTTGGTGTCTTAAGTCCAAGGATCAACCACGCCACTGTGACGATGAATCAAGCCGATTGACAGTCAGGTAAATTACCATTCGGCAATTCATGTCGGATCAGTTCAGTGAACTCATTCCCCAATGAGCACCTACAGGTTTACCATTGTGTCTCCACACTAGTAACTAACGAGATCAATCACCCTCATCATATGAGCTGGAATAAACTGTACTAGTCTAACCGGATGTTTGATGTCATTCTCAAACATCCTACGACTATTAACAATTGAGAATATGTGTTTATAAGTCATCAGTCTCATTATTATGATCTCATCATAATTTGATGACTATTGCACATATTCATGGACTTCATTATGCGCAATTATAAATATGCCAATCTACATAATGAATTTAATGTCATTTATTAGTGAACCATATTGAAATATGTGCCTTATGATTGACTTAGAGGACACTTATATCTATCAATAAGGAGATAATAAGTTTAATTTTGCTTTGACAAGCGGAATCACTTATACTAGTGCAAAATAACGTATTCGGAGAATAAGAAGAATAAGTCATGTCACTCTAGACCCAATAATTACTTATTCTTCTTATTCCGTCAGCAATCCCCCCTAAAACTATCAAATCGAAACACCCTTTATTTTAGTATACGTCATTCTGTCAGTGGGCTCCACGTAATAATTTATTCTGCAAACAAAGTGGGGCTAAACGGCCAATGCCAACGCCCTTAAATCTCGTCTCAGGCATCTCTCTTATCATCGCCAACATTCATCCCAGCTTCCTGGTGCGGCCCAGTAGACTGACCACACAGGCATAGTGCTCCATCCTCGGCGCGATCCCGTGGGACGACGACATGCCGTCCAAGTAGCACAAAGAGATGTGGTATTTATTCTATATAACAAAATTATCATGTAGTTAAACTAAATAACTCACTTGTTTTGTGTTATTTTAAACCCCTAAAAGATGTATAGGTATGGAAAAATTAAAATGAGTGTGTGTGATGAAGTGATGTAACGAAGAATTATGTGAAAGAAACATAAATTTAAACTATATGAATCTTATTAAAATTTAATGGAAAAGATCAAGAAGAAAGAAAAAGGATGGCCCCTCCATAGCCTTGGTCTTCAATGGACTTCAAAGGGTGAAGATGATGAAGAAGATCAAGCTTATCTTGTTGTCCACATTTTTCTTCTTGAGGACCTTCAAAAACCTTCAAGAACACCGTCAGAGGGCCATCAGTAGCAGTCTGAAAGATCTCCATTCGATACCTAAGTCAGAAGGCTGAGGATTTTGAGAAGAAGTCAAGGTAATTTAGGCTCCAATGAACGTTCCTGTATGAGTTGGACTAAGGATCCTTATATAGTGGAGCATGAAAGTCCCAACAAGAAAAGTGCCATATGAACCTCCCCCCCCCCCTCTTGAGTCGATCTTGAGTCGGAGGAGATCGAATTAAGAAAGCATGATTTAAGATGGATTTCCAGATTTATGTTGATCTGGAGGGGAGTAAGGGGTACTCCTTACGGGGTCGTACCCTTAACATTGCAAGTTCCCAACTCGACTAGGTTTCTCTGGGCCATCCGATGGGGATCAACCTACACAAAAAGTATCAGTCATAGAGAGGCCGACCTAAAAAAAAATAAAAAAATTACTATTGTTGCGGCCTCCCGATCTAATCAATCGGATGGCTGCCCGCTCGTGCTGCAGGCGAGCGGTGCAGCAAGCAAAACTCTTTTAAAATTTTATCTATTCAAGAAACTAAACATGTGCTTATACCTTTCAATGACATTTCCCTTTTTTGAGATTTTTCACTTTCCAAAAAAATAATTTCTGCCTGTAGAAATTTTGACAATTTAAACGCCCCTTTTCAAGGTTTCACGTGTCGATATTTTATCGTCCACTCCAAGTTGCATGCCAACGACCGGCCAAGAACAAACAGATCGATGCACTCGGGCTCCGCAGTCGGCAGGGGGGTCCTGCCCCAGCCCGCGTCCGCCCATTCGAGATATTTTTGCTTCTCACCACCCATTCACTCCTTCCACCATTCCACTACACGCGGTTACGAGTAGAGCTCTCTCGTGGCCTCCCAGCGCTTCGCCCAATGGGGGCGCGCATGGCGGGAACCGCCCTCCCCCGCCTCCTCGTCGCGCTCCGCCACTCCCCCACCCCGGAGCCCCGCCGCCACCGCTACCCAACCACCGCAACCCCCTCCCCAAGAAGAAGGAAACCCCGATTCGGGACCCGTCCCGCATCATCTCTCCAGAAGAACGTCGCCCGCAAGCTAAACCCCGCCGCGGAATCCGAACGTGGCGGCCGGAGACCTAAGGATCCGTCTCTTCCCCTTCGTACGTCCCTCCCTAGATCGGTCACTCGTCTATTGCATCGAATTCGGTACTAAGAATTACGGTTTATAGTTTGTTTATACATTGGAATTTGTTCTGTTATGTTGGTGGATTGGGATTTTGAAATCGGTGTTGGAAACTTTGTAGGAGTGAATTGGTGGACGAGGTCGGCTTGGAGATAATCTCGATTGCATTGCCAGCCGTGCTATCGCTCGCCGCGGATCCTATTGCGTCGTTGGTGGATACTGCATTTGTAGGCCATCTGGGTAGGTCTGTGCCTAGGATTGGTTTTTAACCACAGTTAGGGAATAACAAATATCTTTCTCAGTTTCCACCCATGTTGGGTTGGTTCTGATTGCTTAAGCTGATAATTAGTACGTCTTTTGGATGAACTAAGATCAACCATTGTTACTTAGGTGAGTTGTAATGTGAGAATTGGCAACTTGTATCGGTAAATATGGTTCGTTGCCTCTTATTCTGTTCTTGATTGGTCGATTGGTTTTGCGGTGTCTACAGGTCCCGTGGAGTTGGCGGCAGTTGGAGTATCTGTTTCAGCGTTCAATTTGGTCTCCAAGTTGTTTAATGTTCCATTGCTTAATGTAACGACATCGTTTGTTGCCAAAGAGCAGGCCTTGGACGCAGATGGAAAAATCAGTTCATCTGGGCTCGATCAGAGTATGAATTCTCTTTACCCATCTATTCTATCAAAGTTAGCATGCACGATAAGGTAATTGAGGCGTGGGATTCTCTGAAGAGAGGACAGCCTAATGCCATGAAGCTTCAGCCAATGAGCGGTCTGGAGAGGGCCAGGTATAGGTCACCTTCCCTCCACTTTTAGAGGGAGGCTGGCTCCAATGTGAACCCATGACTCCAGGTCAAAGTGGACCAACCTCATACGCAGCTCACCTTTTTTTTTAAATTTTCAGATGAAATTAGCATTTTAAGCACAGAATTGGTGTCGAATTACAATGTTGTTTCATCAAAAGTGTAATTGGTATTTATATTGTCAGTTTAATTTTAATGAGATCAGGAATGAGAATGCTTAGTTATTTTTTAAACAGAAAATTGCATTCTCATAGTCATTGCCAACTTTGTCCCAAACTTAAAAAAGAATGGAAAAATGTAATAACATAAACATTTATATGAACATTTGTATCTTTATATGTACATTTGTTATCTGTGATTATTTAATTTTTTTACATTTATTTAGAAAAAAAACTTGAGGCTTTGGATTTTTTTTTTGGTGGATGAAAAAAATCAGGGGTGGGATCTACTCTCAGAGAATCAGTGGATGGTGGTGGTGGTGGTCAAGGCAAAAAGTTCCTTCCTGCTGTATCAACATCTTTGGCTTTGGCTGCTGGTGTTGGAATCGTGGAAGCCATAGTGCTCTACTGTGGCTCAGGGTTCTTAATGAATACAATGGGTATATCTGTTGTACGTCGATATCCACTGAGCCAATTGTACATGAAAATCTTGTTAGTGCTTTTCACAAATTCATTAACACTTACCACACAATCTTTCATTCATGCTCACTGAAAGAGTGATCTTCCTGTCCTACAATAGCACATTTGTTTTCTGTGTAATTAATTTTAGCATAGACGCGAAGTTCATTTGTATGGTTGCCTGCAAATTTCACAAACATGACCTTCAGTTGGTTTACTTTCAGTGACTGGGAAGTGACTTCACGCCCGTTATGGGTGGCAACTTCTTTTGACTTTAGCACAAGCATTAGGCAATGGTTTGCTTGCCATACGGTTATACTCATCAGTGAACTTGCAAGTTGTTTGTATATGACCATTTTGAACATTTCACTTTGTAGTTTTTACAGGTGTTATTAGGGTTTGGGTCAACATGAAACTGCGTGAAAACATGAAGACAAATTATTTCAAGTATTTTCATTGGTTTTCTGTTACAATATTTTTCACCTTAAAACCATATGGCAAGTGGATGAGTAACACCCCCCCACCCAAACCGTGTCCCATTCGGCAATGAATGACAAGTAGCTCTAGGATAAGTCTAGGGCATGCGAGTTGCAGAGGCACTCTTCGAAACACTTGAATCCTAAGAAAACAACTGTCTGTTAAGGTCTTATCCGAGGCAACTATTGGGGTGGACTGCCCAAACTCAAGACCCTAAAAAGAATTCTACCCTAAGGATATTTGAAGAGGAATTAACAGAAGACAAGACGTAAGTTGATAACATCAGAAGATTCTGAACTTACCTCAGTTAAGTATTTGGACCACTGAATATTCTCTGATTGCATTAGGATATGGGTTCAGTGCTATCTGAATATTTGTGATGTCCTTGTATGACATATAAACATCTTATTGTTCTCTGTTCTGTACCATTACACATGAGCATATTCCCTAGGGGCAGCATAATTATTGTTTGCTAATAAGGAGACCACTTTGAACACATTCGATCGAATTTGTTCACCTTGGGCTTTGCCAGTGTATTGTGTAAATTTGAATGGTAAACATTTGTAGCATGGTTTGCCTCCTTCTGCAATTAACTGTATACAATAGCTAGTTAGACGATTCAACTCTTCAGAAAATAAATCTAGTGTATCCTGAGAGTTTGATGAAGGCATTCACTTGTTGTTCATGTCTAAATAGGACTCTCCTATGCGAGCTCCAGCAGAGCAATTTCTTACACTGAGGGCATTGGGTGCCCCACCAATAGTAGTTGCACTTGCTGCGCAAGGAGCTTTTCGAGGATTCATGGATACCAAGACACCTCTATTTGCTGTAGGTTAGTAAATGATTGAGTAATTTCTTTTTCATTTCTTGTCTTAAGAAATTTACATCTACTGCTAGCCTGTCATTATTGTTGATTATCTGTCTTTTTAAATCCTTATCTCTTTACTTTAGTTATGGATGAAGCTATTGAACACTTGCATGATGACATCCTCTGGTGTATGTTATTTGCAGATGATATTATTCTGATTGATGAGGATATTAAGAATTTGAATGATAATTAGAACAACGGAGGTCTGCTTTGGAATACAGAGGCTTTAGGATTAGTCGAGCTAAGACAGAATACATGAAATGTAATTTCAGTAATAGAAATGTTGACAAATAGCTTTACTCACTATCGAAGGTCAAGTTATTCATAAAAGTAGCAACTTTCGATATTTAGGATATATTATTCAAGATAATAGAGAGATCTAAGAAGATGCCACTTATAGAATCAAGGCAGGTTAGTTGAAGTGGAGAAGTGCATCTGGAGTCCTTTGTAATCGGCAGGTCCCCTTAAAACTCAAAGGTAAGTTTTATAGGATAGTTATGAGACCTGTTATGTTATATGATTCCAAGGGTTGTGCTGCGAGAAAGGATCATGTGCAAAAGTTATGTGTTGCTGAGGTGAGGATGTTAAGGTGGATGTGTGGTAAGCCTAGAAAAAATAAAATTAGGAATAAATATATACGTAGGGATTTAGGTGTAGCTCTTAGTGTCATGTACATCGTTGTCCAAATTTAGCACCAGTTAAGAGGTGTGATTGAATTAGAGTGGAGGAGGGTAGAAGACATCGAGGAAGACCTAACATGAGATGGTTAGATGTTATTAAAAAGGATATGAAATTGCTACACGTTACCTGAACTTTGGCAGTTGATAGATTAAGATGATGGGATAGGATTCATGTAGCCGACCCCAAATAGGTGGGATAAGGCTTTCATGATGATGATGATCTGTGTTTTTTTTTTTTTTTTGGAGGGGGGGGGGACTCCAATCATGCAAAGCCTTGGAAATTATGTTATTTCTTCTTAGATATGTTGAGCGCTTCAAGAAATTCCAAACTGAGTTTGACATTTCAATGCCTTTTACTTTGTAAAATCCACAGACCATATACATTGACTGTGAATTGGTAACAGACAGTAATCTCCTCACACTTTTGCTTGTATGGTACTCTTTTATTCATCAAATGCAAAATGCTCCTTTAACTCTCTTAAAATGAAGAGTGCACATTATTCTTTTTATTTGTGGATGTTGGAGGTTCCCATTAATAACACGACCTTGCTGACTAGGATGCTGGCATTCAGACAAGCATGGTCTGATACAAATCTGGTGTTAGACAAAATAGGATGGATATATTACTCTGCTTTTTATCTGTTTGAGGTTTTTGAGTGGGAAGCTTTAATAGTTATAGCTGCCTGAAGAGAGTGGATTAATGGGATTCCTTTTGATTGGCTGACAATCAGTTTAGACTTACGGATTTGTGAATCCAGTATTAAGGGGAGGGCTGACTCAGTGTGTCTCCGAGGTCATCTTCTACTGTGAGAAACATAGGATGGCAGCAAGCTTCTGAAGAATTCGGGCATTCAGCTCCTAATCTAATGATAGCTAGACTTGGTGTTACTGTTTGTAACTCCTTTTGTCTCACAGGGCACATGGAATGCCAGGGGAGTCTTGTTGCAGCAACATTGGTTCTTTGGCATGGTTTTCAAAGCATATAATTTCAGCAGAACGATAGGATGTGCCAGACCCAGTGTTTTTGGTTCAGCAGGCGTCGGGAGAATCTGCTGTGAGTCTGTGACATACGAAGGCAGCCAGTGGTGGTTTGTGAATAGCCATCTTTGATCGGACCTGGGATGTCAATTGGGTTTCTATATCATGGAAATTATGTGGAGATTTGCGGACTTTGGGACTTCCCACTGGAGAGCTTCGTTTCATGGGAAACAGGTGGATATGTATGGGTTGTTTGTCCTCATCTTCTCTGATTGTGCATATCATGGAGGAAACTGGGGCAAAAAATTTCAAGATAAAAATATGGATGACTTCTCACCAATGAAGGCTTTAGACTGTTCCATGCTGGTACCATGTCTTTGCATGGGTTCTTTGGATTCATGTCGCCACTCATAAGGAGAATGAAGCATCACACCCAAACAATTTGCTCATCACCCATCATCTAAATCCTTCTAGATAGCTGCTTATTTTGCACATAAAGGAGAAGTACAACTTATTTTCAAAACCCAGAATGACAAGAGATAAAACAGCCTTAATAGGACAGATCCCTAAAGTTAGAAAATGCCCCTACTATTATTAAATAAACAAACTGAAATGAAAGCCATCTATAAATAAATGAATTGAAATGAAATTCATCTATGCTTAACAAGGAATTAAAGGCTGGCCAGTTTACTCAGGAACTGGCTGAACTGGAGAGGAACTGGTCAGGACTGTCGGGTTTTTCTGGTTTTGGGCTTTGATCCACTGGGAATGGACTCAACTGACCAGAACTGGGCTACAATCAAGCAGAACTGACCAGAACCAAAATGGGAACCAATTGAAAGAGGGCTTTTCTCATGTTTTTCAAGTATTTTTTGTATCTTCCACCAAACCAACTGAAACCAGGCCTACATAGATGGACCTGGACAGTTTCTAAGCCAAACCAGACCCAGAACTGTGCCAAGGCCAGTCTAGTTCTAGAATCTGGTAATATTGCCTCACTAAAATCTTCCTGTGCTTCGTGCACATCTAAATTTGCATCATCAGATATGCACTTCATTCACATATATCATTGTTTGAAGCCATTCCACTTGGGAAGCTTCTTATCATCCTTATAAGAAAGAATGAAAAGATGGCATGAGACACTCTATATGGAAAGTTTCCAATTAAGTTGGCTTTCAAGAACGAGTCCTGCTTGCTTCTGCACAACGATTTTAACTCAAGCAGAAGTATACGAGTGACATCAAGATTGAGTACCTGCTGGGCACAGGGGACTAGTTTGTGCAGTCTTAGCCAAGGTTTGCCATACAGGTCGACGCCACACTATCTTGAACGAATACAGTTTGTTTTCCAGGTTGTGAGTCTTGATCTACAAAGACTTTGCAGATCACTTGGATTGATCTCTTTCACTGCATTTGAGCCTCTCCGGTTTGGTCTAGAAAACTATGCAAAGATATGTGACCAAGAGTTGGAGGATTTCCCAGGTCCTTCCCTGTTACCACTGAGTTATGCAACTTAGTTTTACACATTTCCCAATATCAGTCTTTGAAGCTCCAGTATCTCTGTGCTGATGAAACTTGGCTGCTTAAGACAATACACGGAGGGATACATAGAATATAAGTTAGCTATGTTTTTTTTTCTTTCTGAAAGTGGGTAGTACCACATGTATTATAAGAAGAAAAGAGAACATTTAGAAAAAGGGGGAGAATACACAACAAAAACTCTCCCTGTGTAAATCACCAAGCCGGTGCAAACTCTCAGCTAGCACAAGAGGACAAAAACAGTGGAATTAGAAGAATCCACCTTACAAAAAATCTTAGCCCATTCCCTCATGATCACAAATAAAAGAGACTACATGCTTGGGGGAATGGGACTCCCTCCTAAAGACTCTATTAGCTATGTTAATAGTCATCAATTTCAGATCTTGAGGAGCCTGATAGCTCATCCAACAATACTGAGGCAGAAATCGGTGTATAGCAATGCAGTTGACAGCCTGTATGAGTTTTAATAATCACCTAGTTTGACCCTTTTTTTTGGGATTGGGGGGGAGTGGACAGTACTGCCAATATGTATTATAAACAAAATGATAAAAAGAAGTACATATCAGCTCTCAAAAAAGAGGCAAAATAACAAACACACCAAGATGGTATCCCACTCACACCTCCCCTAACCAACCAAAAAAGGAAGATTTATCCACAATAGGACTACACAAAATTCTCCCTGACGCGGGACGACTACCGAAAAGACTCCAAACTAATGTCACGATCCGAAATCAACAAGAGTAGCGTACGTGAATAGCAAACGCCCATAAAATATCCCATGTTTCCATGAATGTAACTACGCAACACAATCACGCATAAGCTCGGAGATCGTCCGCTCACAATGCCAAAATAGTTAGGATCAATGGTAGTGAGAACCACCAAATGCCTAGGGCAGCATCAATGCATTCAATATGTTTGAAATGGTGCTATGGGATGGACCCCTCAACTCGCAATCCGACAGTGAAATTTAAATAAGTATCTAGAATCCCTAACTCACATGCACGGGAGCAAACAATCAATCATATATTGAACGATAGATTGGGAAAGGGAAGGTTCTAGACGACGCTAACCGTCCCACTGCCAAGTGGGGTCACGCCAGGGGTGCAGGGATCCGCGAACGACTCTGAAGGGCCCCGAACAAGTGCTGCAAGGCGATCTAGCGGGGCTGGGCACTCACTGGCGCACTGTGAGCCCGAGTGCTGGGTGCTTGTTATGGCGAGAGAGATAGGCGTGTTTTGGCGAACGGGACCCACCCCACGAACGATGAGGCCGCTGCACAGAGCGGGGCGGGGAGGGCCGTTGACTAGGCGTTGCGAATTCTGACGTGGCACGTGGTCGGTGAGCGGCGGCGTCGCGGGCGTGGGGCTGCCGGGCGAGAAACCAGCACGGGCGTCAACGTAGGCCCGCCGCGTACACGTGGAGGGAGCGTGTGACCTTGGACGGCGGCGTAGGGGTGCGTGGCATGCAGGGCTCGCTCGCCGCCCGGCTCGAGCGACGATGCTCGCGGTGGCTGACTTCGTGGGGCTGCCGCGTAGATGAGGACAGGCCACGTTCGCGGGGCGGTGCACGTGAATGGGCGGGAAAGGAAGCAACCGGATGTGGAGGAAGAGAAAGAGGGAGGGCACGCCAAGGAAGGAGAAAGGACAAAGGGGGGGGGGAGAGATCCTTCACACACGAACGCACACACACACGCTACGGGCGGCTGCGAGAGTTCTCTTTCATTCATCAATCATCATTGCCCCTAGAGGGAGGCTATAGTACTTTAAATAGAGTAAAGAAAACCCTAATGACCTCCTAATGAAACAAATGACGACAATGACCCTGCATCTTGATAATTACAGGAAATTCGTGCAGATAAATGCTAAAAAAATTAGAAACTGATAATTGGGCCTCATAATGGGCCTTACATAAATCCCAGATGCTCCTCAAGCAAGTAAACACACATCAATACTCAGATGGACCATCGTCGAGCCACAAAGACGCCGGAATCGCCACTGACGTCCTCCTTCGTCTGTAAACGTGAGTCGGGTCGAACCGGGTCCGCGCGCAGGTGTTCTCACCAATTCTCCCCGGCTGGGAAGAACTCGACCCTGTCGAGTATGGGTCTCGCCCACTCTGATATCGCTCTAGAAGATCCGGGTCAATCTGCTGTAACTCCTCACGCGTAATCCATGTGTCCTCCATAGGCGGCCGTCCTCTCCAGTGGACCAGATAGCGCTAATAGGCTCCATCCCTAAAAGTAACAACATGCTCGTCTAGTATATGATCGATCTGCTCTCGCCGTGCTGGTAGAGAGGCTGGAAGTGGACACTCAGGGGTGGGGTCGCTCGCAAGGGGGGTAGAAGGCTCAAACGGATCACTGGGTATCACTGCTGGATCCCTGTAGGCCACCAAATCTGAGACATTGAATGTGTTGCTGATGCCATAGTTGGATGGTAGATCTACCACATACGCGTTCGGTCCAATCCGTTTTAGCACTATGAAGGGGCCGGCTCCTCGAGCTTGCAACTTCTTGACGGTTCCTGAAGGGAACCGCTCAGGTCAAACCCTGATCATCACGTAATCACCCTCATAAAACTCTTGGAATCGTTGATGTGCATCTGCCATTTGCTTGTAACGCTCATTGCTGATCTCGATGTGACGACGAACATCCTCATGCAGACTCCTAATATGATCAGGTAGGGACTGTGCAAACTCAGACGTGCGGGACTGGATGGGTAAAGGAACAAGGTCAACGGGTCCCCTAGGCCTATAACCAGTAACAATCTCGAATGGACACATGCCTGTAAACCTATTGACCGAGTTATTGTATGCAAACTCAGCCTGCCATAGCACCTGATCCTTTACCCAAATTGATGCGGGACAGCAAGGGGGGAGACCGGATGAAGGAAGAAGAGAGGGGGTTGGAGAAGAAGAAGACTAAGGCTTCACGCCCTTACACAGGTTCCCGTCCCGTCTCGGGAGAAAACACGTAGCGGCGGCTCATTTCAATTCAAAATTCTTCTTCAATATCTCTCCCAAAGGAGTACATAGGACATATATAGGCCTCTAAAAGGAAGCCCTAATAAGAAAATTACTAAGCTACCCCTAGCACTCCAAAAATAGCACAAAAACATGTAGAAAATTACAGATAAAATAAAAAGATTCTAAATGGGCCCCTAATGGGCCAAATAAACTGCACAGTGGATCTTTGACTCCATTCTTGCCATTCCTGGATCCCCATCACTCCCCCATTCCCTGACCCTTTCACAAACAAGCTGAACAACTCTGTCTGACACCAAAGCTTCTTTCTTAAAGATCTTCTGGTTCCTCTCGCCCAAAATGACCCACAAGGTGGCATGAAGAATCAACCACCAAATGATACAGTCAGCTGTAGGAGCCACCAGAAGAGGCCACGACTGGAGAATAGCATCTAGTTTGACCCATTATGCTATTCTACTTGTAATTAGCACATCTTATAACTAGATATTCATAATCATAGGCAAGTGGATATTGCAGATATTTATTTGAATAAAGAGCAATGCGGAAATCCCAACTTCTACTTTATACTTAAAACGTTTGTGTTAAAAGCACATCATGAGGCACCATATTATTCATAGGAAGGATGGCAAAGCAGGATTCATGAATGTGTACGAAAGTATGGGCAGATAATGTTTCCTGAATTATATCTGCAGAAGCTAGGCTACTGATTCTTTTGATGGAGCTTCATACATGCCAATTGTTATATATTTGTTATTATATTCAGTTCGTAAATATTTACATATATGTATAGCTTGCAGCAGCTTATGTTTCATTAAGCTTCTCCTTTTAAAACTTTAGATTTTGTGAATGTTTAATATCTGGCTTTGTCTTGGATTATCAGGTATTGGCAACTTGCTGAATGCAATATTGGATCCCATTCTGATATTCCTTCTTGATTTTGGCATTGGTGGCGCTGCAATAGCTACTGTGACATCCGAGTATGTGTCCATTTAAAGCATATTATGAGTTTATGATTATGATGTTGGTACACATGCTATGTTGCCGTGTCATCCTTCAGAAAGAATGTGTTTGGTTACCTGATAAACTTTTGTGCTAATACCTGCAAAGAATGATTCCATGCTGTTCATGCATTAATTTTCTTCAGGTACTTGATTGCTTTTATTCTCATTTGGGAACTCAACAAAAATGTACTACTTATTCCTCCAGACATTGACGGAGGAGGGATTCTTCGTTATCTAAAATCAGGTAACAATAGACCATGATTTTTCAGCTGAAAGATCTTTTTGTAATGTTTATTAGCAAAGTGAAAGGAAGACGACACGGTTAGACCAGGAAACTCCTGTGCATGCAACCTATACAAATTCCACATTTCCAAAGTGTCTATTAGTGTTCCTGACATTTGAAGCAGTTGAGAATAAAGATCAGAAACCGATTCAAAAGAAAACCGAAGCATGGGAGATTTGATTTTGTTATTTATTGACATCAAGAAATTATATCGTCCAACTAAAGGACTAGTAGCATGCATTTCATTCAACAGTATTTGCCACCTTTTCTTTTTCCATGAACAGAAATTTCAAATATCTATTTGTGCAGGTGGTCTGTTAATTGGTAGAACTATTGCGGTGCTCATCATCATGACATTGTCTACATCTATGGCTGCACGAGAGGGTCCCATAGCTATGGCTGGTCATCAGATATGTTTGCAGGTCTGGTTGGCTGTGTCCCTTCTTAATGATGCTCTAGCACTTGCTGGACAGGTAAGAGATCTTCATGCTTTTTGCATACAATCATTTTGCTACCACTTGCAAAGTCATGGACAATTAAAGCATTCAAAACCATCTTTTAGTAAATCTAGAAATATCATACAACTGTTCATTTATGTAATGCTGGTTTTCTTTATCAAGCCTTAGCCATATAACTTTCCATGTCTCTTGTCACGTGTATGTATATAGGCTCTTCTTGCAAATGTCTACACTCAAAGAAATTACAAGCAGGCTCGTATTGTAATTGACAGGACTTTGCAGGTTGAATTTTCTATCATATCTAATATTTCTTGATGACTGTTTCTAATTTATTTATCTAAAAGTGTGGATCAGCTATTTGCCTTGAATATGAAGTTATCACCTTTTCTTCATCTGCATTCATTGTCACCAGATGGGATTAATAACCGGGATTGCTTTGGCCATCACCTTGTTGCTTGGGTTTGGGTCCTTTTCTGCATTATTTACTACAGACTCTGCTGTTCTAGAGATTGCCCGATCCGGTGTCCTGGTAAGTTTCTTCTAAAGTTGTACCTTTAAGTACGTGATATCAGGACAAGGTTTTGAAAATGGTTTAATAGCCGATGCGATTCTGCAGTTTGTCACAGTGTCCCAACCAGTAAATGCCCTTGCATTTGTTTTTGATGGGCTCTACTATGGTCTTTCAGACTTTGCATATGCTGCATATTCCATGGTATGCCTTTAAACCCTTTCACTCGTGGCCTACACATTTTACATTCCATTTTCTTCTAGAAGTTAGGGGTACCAGATACTAAGGAATATCTTTGTTCAGGTGCTTGTGGCGCTGCTTTCCTCACTGTTCCTACTAGCTGTTGCTCCTGTTTTTGGTCTTGCGGGGGTGTGGACTGGCCTATTTCTTTTCATGCTTTTGCGAGTACTTGCAGGAATTTGGAGGTAGACAAGAATCCGACTATGGAAGTTAGAGTTATTCATATGCTATTTGTATAATCAGCTTTTTCTATTTTCAGGCTACGTAGCAAAAACAGCCCTTGGGAAGTTGTTAGGATGGAGATGGATATGGGAATCAGAGAGTATGATAGTAACCATTTGAGCAAGTAGATGTGCGGATTTAGATATATTCAGGGCTCTGCTGATCTACCGAAGATAAAATGAAGGAAGAATTCAATGAAGAGATGGTCCAATCTTTACTGTGATCATCAAATAGAACAAGCTTGCCTTACATTTGACTAAACTTTGCCATTCTCAGGACCTCTGTACTATGATAGACCCATGGAAATTCGGGTTTACTCCACAAAATCACCCCTTGTGGCCCTACCAAGCTGCTGAACCCAACTGGAATTTGTTTTAGGTTATGATTGCTCTCCCAAAGGTGGCTATTTTGCATCAGAGGCAGAGGTGAATAGCACAACATCTCATCTGCAAGTTCTACATTACGTCAAAAGAGGAACTGGGCCAACTCACGAACACTGGCTGGAGATACGTATTTTATTATTCATCGTGAATATCTGTAGTGTGACAATTGGTAGAGGGACATTGAAGAAACATGGGTGATCTTCCTGATGATTGATATTAGAACCCTTTTATCAGGAAGTGGAGCCATTGCGATGCCCTTATAGTTTACTAATGCAGTTGGAGTATCAAAATGCAATGTCTATGCCAACGTTGCCTAAAACGTTGATAAAGTTGTGCATGTTAACACTGAAGGGAAGGTCTTATTGCTTACTTGGACTCTGGTTGAATGGCAAAGCTGACAGGGTATGGATCAGGTCTTATTGCAAGAAACAGTTAGAGTTGAACTACATTGCAGCAAATTTTGGCATGCATCCAAAGTGTATTCTGTGAGTGTAGAAGTGGAGTTATATTCTTTGGAAGTAAGAACATTTCCATCCTTTAAGCGATCTTGCTTGGGGATAAGACCCCATTACGCCAAAGGTACAGAGGCTGTCATCAAGAGAGAGAAAAACTCTCATAATAGAAAGAGCCAAGTCCATACACGGGAGAGGAAAATCCCCTATACTGGAATGCATCTGTTGCACACCCTCACAGCTGTTTATATACAATGATAATCCAATTAGTCTATCCACAGATTTTTTAGCATCGTTAACACAACGTCAAATGGTATGCATTTAGGTCTACCATTCCTGCATTCTTTGTGCACTCGTTCACTTGTGAAGGAAATGGTGAAAAATGCCCCATCTTTTTCCTTCCCACTTAGAGTGGAATTTGAATCAGCGATCTGTTTTATTGATGCCGGACACCTCAACAATTTGGCTATAACTCAGTTGGCAAGGGATTGGATGCTTTTCATATCCTGCTCAACCGCACTTTAGCTGGTACACATTTCAGCTTTAAGTTCGTACTTAGCTGATTCATCAAGTTGTAATAATGCAGGTATGAAAACTGAATATGCAGCACCTTTTCTTTTTGGACTCCAGAATGAAATGCTAATTGATCACGGATTGACAATAAGATAAGCGAGGGAGTGATACAATATCGCTCTTCCATTTACGGTATAGTTGTAAATTTTTAACTTTTAGATCACGAGGTCTTGTATGCGTTTATGTTGGATCATGTTTACCCTTGCTTTGATTGAAAACTTGAAAAAAATAGCTAAACCTGATATATCTTATCAGATATCTACAATAAGTAATGTTTGTTGTACTTAGGATCAGTGTAACAAGTTTAGTTATCTTACAATGCAAGATGTCATTGGTCCACCGAGACAAGAGTCACATGAGCTGGACAGTTTTTTTCACATGTAGGTTAGACAAATATTAAATGCGGGTGTAGGTTCCGAGCGTGACAAATGTATATACGCATGACAAATGTTCTGTGGATATAACAAATAGTATGACAAATGTTATGTTGACATGTTCACGGAGTACTTGTAACATCTGAAAAATATGTCATGCCTATAAATATATATACATATGCATAAGGTTGATAAATATTTTTTAGACGTGACAAATATTTGTCATGTCCATAAAGTATTTGTCATGATTGTAAAATATTTGTCGCGTCACAACATTAGTACACAAATGCACAGTGCTGACAAACATTTTTTAGGTATGACATACTTTGTGGGTATGATAAGTATTATTTGTCACGTCCACGAAGCATTTGTCACGCACACATATAATTGTCACGTTTACAATCGTTCACCCGCATTTAATACTTGTTAGTTCACTTGTGGAAAAAGTTGTCTAGTCTATGTGACCTCTGCCTAAGTGGATTAATGGCATCTTACATTGTAAGATGTCTCAACTTATTGCACTGAGTGTAGTAAACATTATTCATCTACCGCTGTTTCTTGTCAGATCCAAAGCCTAACTACACACACGGCCCAAATTTGTTCATGATAGGCTTGGCCGCACAGGTCATCTATCGAATTGAACCTTTTCGCTATGAGAAACATTTACTGTACTATTTGGGGTGCAACAAGGCCCATGCAGAATGCGCTCTCTAATTTAAAAAACCGTCATCTAGCGTCCCCCACATGTCCGTCTGTAGCGTAATAATGACGTCTGATGTGCGCTAATGTCAACACACATGGACGTCTTTTGAAAAGAAAAAAAGTTTACTTTTGCCTTAAATTTTGGGAGCATATATGCGTTCTCGGGAGCATGCACGTGTTTTCAGGAGAGCATATATAAGGTTTGGCAAGTATGCTTACGATCAACATACTCCTTAGAATTTGTACATGATGGAGGCTGTAAATCTCGTTAACATTGATCAAGGCCGCAAGAGTTCATTTTAACCTATCCACAGAATTTGATAACCTCAGTTTTCATAACCCTTTTGAGGTTATTATCAATGTTTTTAAAATGGGACCGGTCATTGAACTTGAGAGGTCTTCGGTCCAGTTTAATTTAGACCGACTGCCTAAAAACACTATTTCGATCAGACTGCCTATTTTAATTAAATAATATTAGATATCTACATATTATGAATATGCATTTTCTATCACAAAATTCAATGTCTTTTTTATGTGCATTTGTTACGTTGAAGTACAGATTTTAAATTCATATTTGAATACTTTCAAGTGACATTTTGTAAAATAAAAATTTAGCATTAGACTTTAGACGTTTTTTATGTAAATTGGACCAAACTAATCGATTGTTAATTGATTCTCCTAGTTTTTTAAAGATCGTGCATTTTTGATAAATTGGACCACAAAAGCTTCCGGTTTAGGTTTTCTACAGTTAATCGGCTGGTCCCGTTCGATATTTAAAATACTGGTTATTGTAAATTTGTAATCAAGGTTTAGAAGTCTCATTTTTCTAATAAACAAAACAAAGGTTGCCAAAAATAAACGTCATCAAAACTCCGACTGTGGCTTGGAACGTAACCAAACAGGGCCTTGGGGCTGTGTTTGGAAATGACTTGGAGTTAGGTTCCAGTGATCGGAATCTAAGACAACCTTTAGCTTTGTTCACCTTGAATTTTGAAATAAAATAAAATTTAGGTATAGGAGAGAGGCAGATTAATGCAGATTTTGATGTAAAATAATGTTTTTTCTTGTAAAAAGATGAATACAAGAATTTTTACTTTTCTGTCCCCATCATCTTCCAATATTTCTTATGAGCACATTCATATTTTCTGACAATCCCTCATGATCTTTGAATCATTCTTATAAAGTTCCTCCAAGGGGCTTTTTAGGGAGGCTTGAAGGGCCTTTAGGATGTTTTAAATAACCACAGGGACTAATAAGAAATATGAAGATTTCAAGGGCTTATAAGGATTATTGGAAGATTAGGGATTGAAAAATAAAAATCCCTTAATGTTAATATTTGTTAATTATCGCTTAATAAAATTTTGTACTGCTAATATAATAATTCAAAATTTGTAATTTTATAAATACATCAAAAATTAAAGTTTCAGTAATGCACTTGTTTTCATAGCAATTCCAAACATTGCTCATGTTTCATTTGACGTGGCAGCTCAGGGTTCAGTCTAGCTGGAGCCTACTGAACCGTTCATTGCTCTGCTATCAGTCGCTTAATTTAGGAGAGAAATACTTACTGCAACGCGGTAAGAAATTGTAATCTACGTAAATTACAATGTCTTAAGGCAACCGTCCAATCGGTGTGATTAGACAGTATGCCTGGGTGTCGATTTTTTTATTTTCTTCTTAGATTTTTAATTTTTTTTTCAATCATCTAATAAAACATTGGACGGTATAAGCAGTGAGTTCGGATTGGCCCGAGCTTGTTATATAATCTTTTGAAGAAAAAAAACTTTTTGAATACACCTCGCTTTGCATGTACAAAAAAGTGATTAAAAAAAAATTACATAGTGGTTATACTGTGCAGTCTTTGAAAAAAATATATATATATGAAAAATGGCCTGCTCTTGAGTGTGGACATCTGTCTGAGTGCCCCGATGGGACAACTATCTTGGGACATTGTAACCTGCATAACTTGCAGTGTCCTGGGACATTGCAACAAGTATTTCTCCATCCCGTACAACACTTCACACGGTCGCGGCGGAGCAGGTGGGAGCATCCCCTCTCCCCGTGGAATACTCGCCAGTCTCCGGCGGTTTCCTCGCTGATCGTTCTAAATTGTGCGTCGTTAAACACTCATAAGAACGTTCAATCTAAATTTATCCGGCTCACTGAAATTAGATTTTGAAAATTAATAGTGGTGAGTCCGAGTCGAACCACAGGGAGTTAAGATTTTAATTTTGAAAACCTTAGATTTTAATTATCTAAAAAAAATTGGGAATTTGAATTAGTTAATTAACTATCTAATCAAATTAAACTAAATTTACGAATTAAACTAACCTAATTTTTAAAAGCACAAACACAACTATATTTAAAATTGAGAAGAGAGAGAAATTAACATGTTGTAAGAATAACAAAACTTCTAAGTTAAACTAAACGATTGTTATGCAACAAGAATTAATTAAACATTAACAATTTAACTAAACTAAATTAAACTAAAACAATTTAACAGATTATGCAACAGGAGCGGTGGAAGTATGAAGAAAACAAGTGTAGGTGTGCTTTGTTGTTGCTGGCTTGCATGCGTGGAGAAGGGCTTGGACGGTTGCTGCTGGAGCTACTGCAGTTGAGAGGAAAGAAGCTGCTGCATGCGCTGGAGATCGGCTTCACCAAGTGGAGGCTCGCAGCTAGCTGCTGGATGTGCGTGGGATGCTGCTGGAAGCTCTGCCGCTTGGTGGGTTCTGCGTGTAGAGAAGCTGGACTATGTGGAGGTGCTGAGAACGGGCTGGAGGAAGCTTGATGGCTGCATGCAACACGTGGATGGAGGATAGGAAGAGGTGCTGCCGGCAGCTTGACGTGGAGCTCGGTTAGAGCAGGCTTCACCGCATGGAAGTGCAGGCTGCTTGCTAGCTGGCGCGTGCAGGAGGAGAGAGCCAACTGGTGGAGGGCGTTGTGGGAGCCCGTGGCAGTGCTGGGGGCGTGCATGCATGTGGATGGAGTCCGGCTGCTGGAACTCGAGGTTTGCATGCACGTGGAGCCGGGCATGCACGTGGGATGCTCTGGGTAGCAGGAGGCCCGCGGGATGCTCTGGGTAGCAGGAGGCCCGCGGGATGCCTTACTGCTGGTGCGCCGCTGGAGCTGGAAGAAACAGCTGCTGGTTGCTGCGGGGTGCGGTGAAGAGAGAGAAGAGAAGAGAGAGAGAGGTAGAGAAGAGAAAGAGAGAGTGCTGGGAAGAGAGGAGGAGCCGGCTGAGAGAAAGAGGAAAAGAAACCGAGGGAGAAAGAGAGGGATGGCAAGGAGAGAGGGAAACCGAGAGAGGGATGACCGGAGGGAAAGAAAGAGAGAGCTGCGTGGGAGAGATAACAGAGGGAGAGAAAGAGGAAGTTGCGTGGGATGAGAAAGAGGGAGAGTCCGAGAGAGAGAACAGAGGGAGAGCTGCGGAGGGAGAGGAAATAAAAGAGAGAGAAGGAGGAGCTGTCGGGAGGAAGAGAGGAGAAGAGGAGAAGAAAACCGGAAAGAAAGAGGAGAGAGGCTTGCTGGAGAGAAACCGAGAGAGAGAGGAGTAGGATCCGGAGAGAGGGATAGAAAGAGGGAGTTGCATGGGAAGATGAGAGAGGAGAGAGTGCTGGGAAAGGTTGGAAGAGAAGAGAGCGAATCTGAGAGAGAGAGAGGGAATATATAGGAGAAATTGGAAGAGGAGAAGGAACGTGAGAGGCTTGGAGAAGGGACAAGATTTGGATTTGGAGAGGAAGAGGAAACTGGAGAAGGAAGATGATTCGAATTTCTAAAAAGAGAGAGAGAGAGTTTTTAAAATAAAGAAAGGAAGGGATGTGGTTGGAAAATTGGAGAGAAGGAAGGAAATAGAGGAGTTTGGGAAACTCCAGAGAAAGAAGGAATCAGAGCAATATTAGGACATCAAATTGCATTTTTACCCCTGCTTTAGTTGAAATCCGAACATTAGACCTCCCCCAAATTTTCAGAAACTCCACCAGCTGCACTGTATCATTGGCATGTCCTGTTCACATAAAATAAATATAAATTAGCACATTATCATAAAAATATCATCATATTTATTCATTTCGTCTCGGTTTTGTCGAAAAACCGCAAATGCGCTATACTCCTTTAATCACATGAAATGACGATGTTTTTAAGCCAGAATTTGACGAAATTGGTGCCGTTGGACTTGGTACACAATTATCTATCATTTCATACTATTTTGCAGATAAAAACATGAATATGATGCATATGATTGCCCTTAAATGATCAATTTAACACTTTATCACTCGCCACCCGTCGATGGCTTTCGAGCCACATCGGAGGCGGAAGTCCGTGTGGGGGGAGATCCTCTCGGGGTCTCCCTCTCGCCCACCCCCCTAATCAGATGCGTCCTTTCTCTTCTCCTTCATCTTCTAGTTTTCCCTTCTTCCGTCCTCCACCTATCCGTTTACTCGTAGTGCCGATCATCTCCTCTGTTGCAGTTTGCCCCCTTGTCCATCTCGTCATAACTACCCCCCCTTCCCCACTCGATTTCCTCTACTGCTCCACTCTCCCCGTTTGGTTTTGTGTTTGGTAAGCTTCGCTTACTGTTTTTGTTATCCATTTTGTGGGTTTTCTTCGGCTAATCAGAGGTCTATCGGTCCTCCAGCTTTTATGCCTGTGTGCTGCCACTTTTGTTCGCTCCTTTCTTCCTTCCAGTTGATCTACTAGCCTCGACTCCCTCCGGCGACTCAAAGCTTCCGATGTGGTTGCGCTAAGTTGGTGTGGATCCCTACTTGGGGTCTTGAAGTTTTTTAGATGTGCTCGTCTTCTCGTGCTGATCCCACATGTCGTTATTGGCATGTGTCTCTGGGCCATCTTGCTCTTGCTGCTCGTATATTTCACAACTGTTTCAGGCAATATGAAGCTGGTGCTTCCATGGCGTTCTTACCTTAACCGGGATGCCACCCACCCTGCGTTGCTCTGGTGTTGCCAAGAGCAGTCTAATGGTTGCTTTGAGTGGGACCTCTCTATGGGTTACCTATCCGGCATCGACTACTCTAGTTTGCTGTTTCCACCGATCTCGCCAAGTGTGCATGGTGATAGGCTCTGGCGAATACTGCTCGTCTTGTTCTACAGTGGCACTTTGTCAATCTCGTTTTTTGGCAACTGTGCTATGTACTACACGGGATGGGGTATGGTGAGGAGCAGTATGGGTCTACTCTTCTATCGTGTTGTACTTGATGGGTTGTTCTCCATGGCCCCCCTTCCTGTACTTTGGACTTTCTTTATTGTAAAAATTCCTACTTAAGTAATGAAAGACAGTATTACTTTGACCCCCCCCCCCCCAAAAAAAAACAAAAACAAAAAAAACAAGTATTTCTCAATTTAAAAGTTTCAACACCTGCCAGCTAATGATTCAAAGTTTCTTTTTTAGAGAGGTCAAGAATTTAATTCTCATTTTTTTCAATTATACAGAGATTATGAAAATTAACCCACGGTTCAGTGGGGTATATAGACTTGGAACAAATGCTTACGCCAAAATTATTCTAATTAGGGGGCAACTATATGACATTGTTAAGATTTAATTGGAAGGTACTCAAATAAACATAGATGTGAGAAAGACAATAAAAACAGACTGATGTTGGGATCAACTTGTTGAGGTTTAAAAGGCTGTACGCGCTAGTTTTCCAGAAAATAATCGTTATCATGATTTGAGGAAGTGAAAACCTCAATAAGTGGAAACAGTGAATACATGATTAACTGAGGGTTGGTTTGTTTTGGAAATAAGGGGTCAAACATAATGGCTTACGAGGCTTATTCCGCTAATTTGAGTTTGGGAACGTAGACACGTTATTTCTGGCACGGACATGTTATTCTCGGAACAAGTGGAATAACTCAACTCACCTAAAAAGTGAAAATTATTTATTCTTAAAATAAAAAAAAATGCATTGAAGAGAATTTTTGTTGTTCTAAGTGTAAGAGATTCGGACAGAAAATCCAGAATGTCATCCACGAAACAAACTAACCATGAGTAACCTGATATCTTGATTTTTCATGTCCATGAGTTGAGGTCGGATGCAATTTTCCTAATGAGTAATGCTTGCTAAGCATCGTATCCCGTGTGGTGTAGCATCAGATTGCACGTTCATGTGATCAAAAAGCTCAAATTGTACGAGTGGACGATATCCTTTTTTTTCCCCTATCAATCCGATCAAAAATCGGATGGTATGGATGTCGAGCTGAGGTGAACTCTCAACTTGGTGATTTAAAAAAAGAAACATCACCGAAAAAAAAACATCACTTGGTAATGCCTAAACAGTACAATAATCATTACTCTTTCAAAATTAGACTCGCATAGGGTGCTCCCTTCACAGTGCTAAGTAAATAATTTTGAGATAAAATAATCATAATTAGGGAGAGGGTACGAGTTCTTATGAGTTTCAGGAAAACAATTTCTATAACTATAGAATAGTATGTTATGCCTATATTTTCCTTGGACATTCTGTACTTTGGAATATATATATTCGATTGGAGTAAGTTTTACATCTAATTACTAAACGAATCATATTCTTTAAAATCACTCATACTGCACTTTCTCAGCCATATGGCCGCCATATGTTTTGGCCACAACATCCTTTTTGAATTATGATTGTGAAAATTTAGTGTGACCAGGCATTTAATTTAATTTATTATGACGAAGGGTATTTGTACTAGTAAAGTCAATCAGAATGGACAAAACTGACAAAAGTGTGAGACACTAACATTCTTCATATGAAGGTATACAAAGTAGCTGAGATGCAAAGAAAGCTAAAATTTGCCACCTGAATAATTGGATGGAACCTTTTGTATGTATACTCTAATAACATATATGAAATATAATTTCAATAATATGAGAGTATATCAAGATGACTTAATTATGATTGATGGTCAAATTATTCATAGAAATAAAATTATTTATAGTTTATTATTTAGGATTTCTTATTCAAGAAACGAGTGGATCTAAGAGGATCTCGTGTACAATGTTATGGTAAGTTGGTAGAAATAGAGATGTTTATTTGGAATGTTCTGTGATTGACAGGTCCCCTTAAAAGTTTAAGATTTTATAGAACTGTTATGAGACTTACCATATTGTATTGAGTTTGAGCATTGAATTTTGACTACGAGTCTCCTTAGTAAGAATTATGTTGTAGAGGTTGAAGACGTCAAGATGTATGTGCTAACAGCTTAGAAGGAAAAGATTCGAAATAGTACATGGAAACTATCAGATGAATGGATCATATGCACTACCAGATGAAAATAGAAGAATTTTAAAAAGACTGAAAACGAAGTAACTATTAAAAATGTATCTTGATGCACTTACGTTGTGTCCGTGTATGTATGTGCGTCGGTGTGCGCGTATGTGCGTGCATGCGTGGACTCGTGCGCATACATGTGCATGTGCATCCGTTTCACTTTCCTTTGACGATTATTTCAAGTTCAATATTGTTTGTAAAATTTGTGATCTGTAAAGAATATATGAACTATGGTTGCAAAGGCATCGGACACAGAAATAGCAATGACATTTTTTGTTTTTTGTTCTGCTTTTTATAAGGTTTA
This sequence comes from Zantedeschia hybrid cultivar, assembly GCA_030544215.1. Lineage (NCBI taxonomy): Eukaryota > Viridiplantae > Streptophyta > Magnoliopsida > Alismatales > Araceae > Zantedeschia > Zantedeschia hybrid cultivar. The sequence continues at coordinate 12,210,601 of JARZZO010000005.1, forward strand.
ATGGAGACAAAAATAGAAACAAAAATGAATGTTTCCGTTTATGCATCCATTTTTTCTTTCAAATCAAAAATTAAAAATGAAAATGAAAGTAAACGAAAGTTTTCGTTGGCATCATCGTTATAACAAAAAATTATTATTACTATTCATTTTGTATAGTTTTTTTTGATAATTGAACATTTCAAATCTACAAGTTTCTTATTTATGTAAATTTTTATAATCTATGAACTTTAAATCTTGAAATCTACCTTATCTATTAATCTAAATCTAGATATGAATCCATTTAGATCATGTATCATAAAATCACGTTAAATTTTAAAAAAGTTTCTTACTTCTTACCGTGACCTTTTTTGTCAAATTGTTATGAGATATTCTTATCATTGAATATGAGAGGAAACCATCTCATGGACTCAAATTTTATCTTATATATATATATATAATTTGAAAACGGAAATGATGCAGAAACAACTGTTTTCGCTTCATATTCCTATAACTTAAACAGATAATTAGAACTCAAGTGTCCGTTTGCAGCCCTAGTATGAACATAATCTTCAGCAGAGTTGAGAAACAAATCCTCTCGTACAATCGCAGATGGTACTTGACCTCAAAAACTTAAAAGAAAAGGAATCTTACAAATGCCACCTGCTCCCAAATTTTATGATGAGTAGTCCTTGTAAATTACCAAAAAAGACCACCTAAAAAGGTTTTAGGAAGATTTTAGATAATAGTGGCATTCTCGATATTTATCGACATCTCAAGGGTAACCATCCCAGGACCCCATCCCCTAAACACGACCCAGCATTAAAGCCGAGACGGCCCGAACCTTGGTGCCCAAGGAAGCGATAAGAACGGCTGGTGCGCCCCAAGGGCAGTGAGGAAAAGCTACCTCCCCCTGCGCGCCACGTGTCAGAGCAGGTGGACACAAATTCGCCACGTGGCAGTCCACGTACCTTTAGAAATATCCTGAGGAACAAAAGCCCATAAATATCTCCCGGTGGGCTCCCTTTCCAGAGATTCCTTCGCCTTCAAGACTTCTCTGGACAAAGCACCCTCCCAGAATCCCAGCCAGCCGAAAAAGCCAGAAAAAGGAAACGATTCTGGAATAAAAGGAAAAAGGATACAACTCGGAAGCCCCAAAAGGACACACATCATAGCGGGAGCAAGGCCGGAGGTAGAACTCGGAAGTTGGAGCACTTCGGAAGGAAGAAAAAATCTACACGAGGGCGACTCTTGTTGCTGGGACCGCTTTCCCGATGTCGCAGCAAGAAAGGTTGGTTCTTGGTGGTCTGTGTAAAGTTTAGTTCTTTTTTTTTTTAGAATAAAAGGTTTAGTTCATGTTTGCAGTTTTTTTTTCTTGGTTGGTGGTTTTGTGTCACAAGTGTGCCATTGTTGGGAACATGGGGTGCTAGTTCCTGTTCTGCTCAGGTTTCTCTTGTTATCGTCGCTAATCTTGCTCTTTTAGAGGGTTCTAGTTACACCTTGTTTTTTTTTTTCGTGGAGTTCGGTTTCATATAACTCTGCTTGGATTTGGTTTCAAGGGGAACCTCTTGCTTGCGTATATTGGGTACGTTCAGGTGTTAGTCGTTCAGATGTTAGTTTTATGTTCTTCGAGTTGAGTTTGATGGGAAGTTTGGTATATTTCATAACCTATGAATCTACGTTTTCGGTATGTTGTTTAGCATACCTGCATAATCGATGACATGACGACCTAAAGGCCCAGGTTTGGATGCATCTTAAGGAAACGTGGATGGAGTTATTATAAACATATTTATCATGAATCCGTGTATCACAAACTCATGTTTGGTTGTTCTGTGCAAACATAGTTGAGATTTGATAAACCTGAGGGGCATATCCAGCGTAAACCAATTTGGGAATTGGTTTATGCAAAATGCGCTTATGGGGAGGTTTCGAGTTTACAGTAAACTTGAGTGAGTTTATGATGAATCTAATTTTTTACCATCCAAACTAAGGTTATATCATGGAAAATGAGTTTATGGTATGCCTAAACATGTTTATGACTTGCATCCAAACAGGTCCTAAGAGTTCTTTGCATCCAAACAGATCCAAAGAGTTCTGTGTTGGGAGAGATGGATCATTGTTGTTGTCGTCGTTTTCATCGTCAGGCTGTTATCTCCTTTATTTGGGATCCACTGGATGAATTCCGTCCTGCTGCTTTGTTTTGTCAATTGCCATGTTTGTAGTTAAACTTAGAAATGGCATTTCGGCAACCTGTCTCATTTTAGGTCTTCTCCTAATCCTTTTATCATCTTCCGTTGGAATTTGATTGCTCCTTCTAATTGTCAGTGAACTTGGATGAGGGCATACATGTGCATGCCATCTTAGTGTATTTTTCCTTCAGTTAATGCCAATTAGAGCTGTTCTTAAATCATCTTGTAGGCATTCGTTTTTTAGAGATACTCTCAAGTTTTTATGTAGATGTTCATTTTCCGTCTTTTCTTTCTTAATCATACCATCTTCCATTTCATCAAGTTTCATTTTTGTCACACAAGTTGTATTTAAGTTTGCGTGGCTGTCAACAGTGAGGCTAGATTTACATGTAATTGGTGTAGCTTCCAGGGAATACTTTTGGAGTTCTAGAGGTTTCAGCCCTTTCGTTTTGAGGGAAAGATATTAGGCCTTGGGAGCCCTTTGTGGTCTTTTTGTCATTTTTTTTTTGGTTTCCAACCAAACGCTCCAAATTGGAGCTTCCTACATATAGATAGAAATAGGTTTGCTAGGAAAGAACTTATCAAAATTATATAACCACTCTCAGTAACAGTTTGTTCATATTGAAACTTTGAAAGTGGAACCCAAAAGTGTTCCAACTGAGGTCGTCTTTGGCACAGCTTCTAATTGGATACACTTTTGAGTTTCCACAGGTTCCAGCCTAGTTATTTTGAGGGATGGCTCTAGGACTATTTATGTAGTATTTCAGTTGTTTTTAGCTTCCAACCTGAAAAGCTACAAATTAGAGCTTTCTGAAATAGGATAAAAATGGTGGGTGCTGGGGAAGGTTTGGCTTGGCCTAACATTAGCTAATAACCTCTACTCAGCATTCCTCATGTTGAAAGTGGAAGTTAAAAGTGAGTTTAGTTAAAGGTCTTGTCAAGCATGCCCTAAAAGTTTTTGCCAAACATGCCATAGTACTTCTTGGCGTTGGAGGGGAACTTGTATAGCTTGTACTTTCAAATCCTAAACCCTAAAGCCTCGAGTATATTTACATGTAATTTGAGAGTTGTTCAGTTGGGGATACATGAAAACATGGTTATGTAGTGGAGGGTTCCCAAATAAGTTAATATGCATGCTTGATTTGATATTTATAGTGGGGATTTTGCACTGAGTGGGAGGGGCATGGTGCCAAGAAATTCTGGAGCATGTCCATTAACCCTTACTTATCTACCAAAAAGGATACATGTAGATATACTTAAAAGGATATATTTAAAGGATGTTAAGTTAAAGTGTGCTCTTAAGATGGATCCTTGGGAGGACATTGTCCGAGACCAGTATTTCTGAGAGTTGTTTCCCAGATTGAAAATTATTTCTCAAGCAATATTTCCTTCCTTATTGTTCTATTTGAATCTTATTGATCAAGGTTGCTATAGATTACTTGCACTCTGATACTATGCCTTCTCTTTGGTTGTTAATAACTAGATTTGGGAAAGCAGGGAGGACATAGAGGATTTGTTGTTCGATCAACTTGCTAGGTATGGACTCGAGTATCCTAGTTCAATTTGAGAAGTAATTCTTTGACCTTTTTTGTATAGAAAAGAGAAAAGAACCAGAATATGCTGTTAAAGAAGGAAAAGAAATGTGCTTGAGAAAATTACCTTATTTCCGTTTGCTTTTCAAAGTTGTGGTGAGTTTATTATCTAGTTTGTCTTAGCTGACCTACACATTGAAATTATACAGGGATACAGTCTTTTAAGGTGTCTGAGCTCTGTTTGCCCTGAAGAATTCGAGAGGTTCAATGAACAGTTTGTACGTTGGACATACTTTGAGTCTGGGAAATAACTCTCCCTCATCTAGTGCTTGCTTGCAGCTTTTGGGAGACTTAAAATGCATAAAAGCCCATATGAAATGTATCCAGTTGTTTTGTGATATTTGGATTTTGAGCTTCATGAAGTTATGTGAAACGGAACATTTTCGCTTGATGAGCGACAAACTGATTCTCTTTGGATAGGATTGAGCACTTTCATGGATAGTGTCTACACCATTTTTTTTTATTTCACCATGGTTTTTTTTTTTTTTTTTGGGGGGGGGGTGTGGAGAGGGGTTGGCGTCTACATCGTCCTCTCTTTTATAGTTTAGGTGGGTAGGTGGAACTGATGAACTGGCATATCTTCCAGATTTTCTGCCGTTGGTATCAGGCCTGATTGCATGCAAGAAAGCTCAGTTCTAATGTTCCAAGTTATAGGACAACTTTAGATTGTTTGGACAAGGCTTTATGGTGATAATTGGGCTGATTTTATGTCCATATCATCATCGTCGTCGTCATCAAAGTCTTATCACATCTATTTGGGCAAGGGTTTATACAACTCAACTCAACGAAGCCTTAATTCCAAATAAGTGGGGTCGGCTATATAGATTCTCTGTTTCCACTCTTAACAATTTTGGGCTACCTCTTTTGAAAAGTTTAAAGCTTCCAAATCATATTGTACTACCATCTTTCAAGTTAATCTAGGTCTATCCCTTATTTTCTTCCCCTCATCTATCATAATATGCTCCACTTTTCTAACTGGAGTCTCCTTAGGCTTACGCCTAACATGCCCAAACCATCTCAGTCTTCCTTCTCTCAATTTGTCCTCAATTGGTACCACTCCTACTTTTTCTCTAATATATTCATTACGAATTTTATCTAGCCTAGTATGCCCGCACATCCACCTTAACATTTTCATCTCGGCAACACTCATCTTGGAGACATGTTGCCCCTTCATTGCTCAACACTTGCTACCATATAACATTGCAGGTCTTATCGCCGTACGATAGAATTTTTCTTTCAACTTCGTTGGGATTTTGCGGTCACACAAGACTCCCGTGGCAAGTCTCCACTTCAACCATCCTGCTTTAATCCTATGACTAACATTTTTATCGCACCCTCCGTCTTCTTAGAGGATCGAACCAAGATATTTGAAATAGGTATTTTGGGGTATTGCCATCCTATCTAAGTTAACTCCCTCATTTTCGCATATCCGACTTTTACTAAAATTACAATGTATGTATTCTGTCTTAGTTCTACTTAACCTGAAATCCTTAGATTCTAAGGTGCTCCTCCAAAGCTCTAGTTTTCTATTAACTCCCTATTGCGTCTCATCTATTAACACAATATCATCCGCTAGCATCATATACCACGGAATGTCCTCTTGTATATTTTTTGTTAAATCATCAATAACTAATGCGAAAATGTAATGACTTATTACTGATCCTTGATGCATTTCAATAGAAATATGAATATCTCTTGTTTCCCCTCTGACCGTGCGGACACTAGTAGTTGTTCCTTCGTACATGTCTTTTAATATTTATATGTACCTAGTAGATACCCTCTTGTGTTCCAACACCCACCACAAGACATCTCTTGGAACTCTATCATAGGCCTTCTTCAAATCGATGAACACCATATGTAGATCTTTCTTCAAATCTCTATATTCCTCTATCAAGCTTCTAATGAGAAAGATAGCTTCCATAGTTGATCGATCCGGCATAAAGCCGAATTGATTGGCTGAGATAGTTGTGTCAGAACGTAAACGATGTTTTACAACTCTCTCCCACAGTTTCATAGTATGACTCATGTGTTTAATTCCTCTATAATTTGAGTAGTCTTGGATGTCTCATTTATTTTTAAAAATAGGTACAAGAGTGCTCTTCCTCCATTCATCTGGCATTTTCTTAGAGACTAGGATCTTGTTAAACAGTCGTGTCAACCATTCCACTCCTACACATAGAATTCCAACACGGATCAGAAGGCTGGATTGGGACCCACCGATCCCGATTCGGATCGGGATCGGATCAGCTGAAATTGGCCATAATTGGCCAGGATCGGCCGATTCCGGCCGGATCGGGACCCGTCGATCCCAATCCGAATCGGCCAATCCGAATCAGGATCAGCCGATTCTGCATTCCATACTCCTACATCTTTTAAACATTTTCACATTTCAATAGAAATTCCATCAGGGCCACAAACTTTACCTACTTTCATCTTCTTCAATGCTTCCTTAACTTCCGAAAATCTAATCCTTCTAGTATAGTTCACATTATGTTCTGTTGTGTATGCCCACTATATTTCTACTACGATTATCATTAAAAAGATTGTCAAAGTAGTTTCTCCACCTTTCTCTGATGTCCTCATTTTTTTACCAAAACATTTCCTTCACTATCCTTGATGCACCTAACTTGGTTAAGATCCCGACACATTTTCTCTCTTATCTTTGCCAATTTATAAATATCTTTTTCCCTTTCCTTGGTTCCAAGTTTCTCATACAATTTTTTGAAGGCCTGAGCTATTGCCCGACTAACATCTTTTTTTGCTATCTTGTATTGTTCTTAAGCCTCATTATTATCACATTTTGACAATATTTTATACCATTCTCTTTTACTATTTACCGCCTTTTGTACATCCTCATTCCATCACCACCTTTCCTTCACAGGTGGGCCATGTCCTTTAGACTCTCCGAGTACTTTTTCAGCTATTTCTCTAATCTTTGAGGCCATATCTATCCGCATAGTATTGGCGTCCAAATCCGACTTCCAATCACCCATATTGAGAAGTTTGTTCTTAAACATCACTTGCTTCATCCCTTTTAATTCCCACCACCTTGTTTTAGTAGCAGTCTTCCTTCTAAACGTACCCGACCACCTCTTGATCTTAATATCTAAGACTATTAACCTATTTTGACTTGTTAACGCTTCTCCGGGAATAACTTTGCAATCCTTGCATAGAGTGCGATTTGTTTTCCTTGTAAGTAGGAAGTCAATTTGGTTTCTATTTTGTCTACTTTTAAAGGTCACTAGATGAGATTTGTTTTTTATAAAATGAGTATTTGCTAGTATAAGGTCGTAGTCCATAGCAAAATCGAGGATACTTTTTCCCTCTTCATTTCTAGTCCCAAAGCCAAAACTTCCATGAACCTTCTTATAACCCTGACGTTCACTTCTTACATGTCCATTGAGGTCCCCACCAATAAAGATACTCTCTTCATTTGGTATGCGCTGCATAAGGTCATCCATATCCTCTCAAAATCTCCGTTTACTCTCACTATCTAATCCAACTTGTAGAGCATAGGCATTAACTACATTAATTGCATCTCTCTCTATAATTAATTGTACTAAGATAATCTTATCTCTTACTCTCCTCACCGCTACCACTACATCCTTTAAAGTCTTAATCAATAATAATACCTACTCCATTCTCATTTCTCTTATTTCCTGTATACCACAATTTGTAGTCTGTATTTCCTACTTCCTTACTTTTTTCTCTTACGTATTTAGTCTCTTGAATGCAAGTAATATTGAATTTTCTTCACTCCATGGTATCAACAAGTTCCATCAACTTTCCTATAAGAGATCCTATATTTCAAGAACCTAGTATGATCTTCTTATCAACTTGCACATTTTTAGAATTCTTTATGTAGTCACATCTATTATTCTCCAAGCTTGTCATGTGTCCTATTCTCTGTTTGGTTCCATGGACTAGCTTCTTTACCCACACGTCCATAATGTGGGAACCCTTGTTCATTTAACACCACATCTAGTCGTCGACGTGGCACGTCGCATGCGGGGAACGTCCTCAACCCTTGCCTATTTCTCACTACACCTGGGCTCCGGTGCAGCGTGTCGTAAGTAGAGGACGTCCCAACGTTAATTTTGATTGAATTCATATCATGAGATGTCATAAAGTTTTTACACTAGCTGTCACCTACCGCAACCCTCCTCCTTTATCCGGACTTGGGACCGGCTAAGCACAATAGACTCATACCTAGGCGGAGTTTATGATGATGATAATTGGGCATCCTTGCAGTTAAACATAGGACCATCAAATTTTCTGTCTATGTGCTTTTGTAATATATTTAATGGCAGAACTGGGCTAAGACCGCTCCAGTTCTGTTCGGGTAACATTGCTCAACTAAAATCTGCCTGTCTTTCACATTCATCTACCTGCATCACCATGTATGCAGATCTTTGACATACATCATTTTTTGAAACCATTCTGCTTGGAATCTCTTTCTATGGAGAATCTATACGTGGGATCTTACTCTCTATGTGCTTTGTTCTATGTTCTTCTACATCTACGGAGGACAATGATCTAGATTCTCTTGTCTGTTAGAACAAGCATTATTGCTGCATATGTTTCGCTCTCATTGTTTCTTCTGTCAGATATCTGGCTGACCTTTTTTTGTATAGAAAAGAGCAAAAGAACCAGAAATGCTGTTATAGAAGGAAAAAAATGTGCTTGAGAAAATTATCTTATTTCTGTTTGCTTTTCAAAGTTGTGGTGAGTTTATTATCTAGTTCCTTTGTCTTAGCTGACCTACATATTGAAATTATACAGGGATACAGTCTTTTAAGGTGTCTGAGCTCTGTTTGCCCAAAATGAAGAATTCGAGAAGTTCAATGAACAGTTTGTACGTTGGACATACTTCAAGTCTGGGAAATAACTCTCCCTCATCTTGTGCTTTCTGCTTGCAGCTTTTGGGAGACTTAAAATGCATAAAGGCACATATGAAATGTATCCAGTTGTTTTGGTGATATTTGGATTTTGAGCTTCATGAAGTTCTGTGAAATGGAACATTTTCGCTTGATGAGCGATATAACTGATTTTCTTTGGATAGAATTGAGCACTTTCATGGATAGTGTCCACACCGTTTTTTTTTTTTTTTTTTTGGGGGGGGGGGTGGTGGTGGAGAGGGGTTGGCGTCTACATCGTCCTCTCATTTATAGTTTAGGTGGGTAGGTGGAACTGATGGACTGGCATATCTTCCAGATTTTCTGCCGTTGGTATCAGGCCTGATTGCCTGCAACGAAGCTCAGTTCTAATGTTCCAAGTTCTAGGACAACCTTAGATTGTTTGGACAAGGCTTTATGGTGATAATTGAGCTGATTTTATGTCCATGTCGTCGTCGTCGTCATCGTCAAAGTCTTATCCCATGTATTTGGGCAAGGGTTTATGATGATGATAATTGGGCTACATGAATCTTGTATCGTCATTTTAATCTATCCAATGTCATACTTGTAGTTAAACATAGGAACATCAAATTTTCTGTCTCTGTGCTTTTGTAATATATTTAATGGCAGAACTGGCCTAAGACTGCTCCAGTTCTGTTTGGGTAACATTGCTCGACTAAAATCTGCCTGTATTTTACATTCATCTACCTGCATCACCATGTATGCAGATCTTTGACATATATCATTTCTTGAGACCATTCTGCTTGGAATCTCTTTCTATGGAGAATCTATATGTGGGATCTTACTGTATGTGCTTTGTCTATGTTCTTCTACATCTTACGAGGAACAATGATCTAGATTCTCGTCTGTTAGAACAAGCATTATTGCTGCATATGTTTCGCTCTCATTGTTTCTTTTGTCAGATATTTGGCATACTTTATTTCAATCTATGATTAACACTGGATGCTTTTGAGGATGTACTCTAATTATTTTTTCGCTTGAAGCATTTTGCTTAAATTTCAAGCGTGAATCATCTGTTAGATTCTATTGCACTACTGCTTACTGGAGTGGACATTAGGCAAGGGTTTATCATATTTCTTGTATGCTGATCTGGTCCTCCATTTTTCAGGAAGAGAACTAGAAGCAGGCGCGGTGGATCAAATGCAATTCCAGAAACTTTAGCCAGGTGGAAGGAGCTGAACAGCCAGTTAGACAGTTGCCAGGATGGTGAGAAGCGGATCAGGAAGGTTCCTGCTAAAGGCTCAAAGAAAGGTTGTATGAGAGGGAAAGGAGGTCCCGAGAACCCCAACTGCAACTACCGGGGCGTGAGACAGCGGACATGGGGGAAATGGGTTGCTGAAATCCGAGAACCGAATAGGGGAAATCGCCTCTGGTTAGGCACGTTTTCCACCTCCACAGAAGCCGCGCTTGCATATGACGAAGCTGCAAGAGCAATGTATGGTCCATCCGCCCGCCTCAACCTTCCCCAGTGTAACAGCATTTCAAGGGATGGCTCCTTAACCTCAGAGTCCTCGGCGTCTACGACGACTTCGCATCATGCGAGTGTCTCAACCGGCGGCAGAGATCCCGGTCTGAGCCTCCCAAAAGTGGAGCCTGTGGACGATACGGCGGTCGACAACAGATTCCAAGATACTTCACTTATCCAGGACTCAAATGGGTTTATTGCCAGACAGCAAGCAGCTGAAGCTCAAATGGGTGCAGTGAAAATTGAACAAGATGTAATGCCTATGGAAGCAAGCCAAGATCAACACGAATATCCTTTTGAGGATTTGTCCGAGATGTTCGACATCGACGAAATGATGAGGCTGCTGGACGCTGATCAAGTGAATGGAAGCAACATGGATGTCGGTCTCGACATTTCTCGGCACAGAAGGGTCGATCAGAATTATCAGCTAGCCCGTGCCAGTCCATCTGCACTCTCATTCCAGTTGCAGGACCCGAATGCCAAGTTGCTTGGAAGCCTGTACCATATGCAGCAGTGCCCCCCTGAAGCAGAGCTCGCTTGCAGTTTCCTCAGGTCTGATAGGCAAGAAGAATCAAAATATGAGTTGCAGGATGAAGGCGGAATGGGATTTTGCAATTTCGACGTGTATTAGACGGGGGTGGTATGGCAAGGTTGTCCTGCCAAGGATGCTTTGGGTGCTTTCTTGTCTAGTTGTCCGGCTTTTAGCTTTTTGATTCTAGGCAGCTTAGAGGTTTGGGGAAAGGATGGTACTGGGATCTTAACTTGTAGGGTTAATGCGCATGGTGTCTGTGAGGAGTTGTCAGACTTGTTTTGGTTACTTATCTTGGCTGGTTCTCGAAGTATTTAAGCTGAGAACTTAGCATATGGGTTGCTGTGAGGACAGTTTCCTCCTAGTTTTCTTTTCGACTTCACATCTGTGTACAGTGAATGTACTTGCTTTTATTCAAGGTGATATCAAGGCATATACAGATTATTTGTTTCCTTAAATATTGCTCGGTTCATGTATTATACAACAAAAATATGTTTGGGTAAAATTTGAATGAGCCAGTAAAAAAGTTCAGTCAAATAATTACAAGATTAAAAAAAGATTTGGCAAGACATCTGTACTCTTTTATCAAGATTTTAAAAAGGTTAAAATAAAAATTATAATCATCTAATAAATACTTATTAATTAGATCATGAGATTTTTCTCAATGAAAACGTAAGTTTTTTTTATTATATAAACTCATGTTCTATGATATTTAAATAATAACAATTTTATTGTACGTGAATAATATAGTGTATTAAACAAGAAGTATTAGACATCTTTTGTCTCATATGTGAATAAAATGGTTGGGATAAAAAAAACTGAGTATTTTTTTCTTTCTGTTCAGTGCGATGTATTGGAGTTTGATTTAAAAATTCAAAAGTATGTTAATTATATTGTATTTAACTAACTATGTCCCAAACATACTGTATCTTCCATTTTCATCCCATCCTTGATGTGGCGGATCCAACTCTATGGAGAGAGAGTCCAAACCCAAATCGCGGCCCAATGCACTCCTCAGGGTGCGTTCGGTAGAATCGGAGATCTAAAGCCACACCTGCGGATCCTCGCCTAGCGCTGACGCATGGCCCAATCGCTAACGGGCATGGGCCGCAGGCAGTGGCGCCCGGTTAGCTGCGGCTCAATCAACCCATCAGCTACTCCTTCCTCCATCAACACATGAAGTTATAGTATATCTTAATTTGACCTTCATTTTTTTATATGAAAGCAAACCGTTTGGAGGTTTGGTGCAGTCAATTTCTTAGATTATTTACTCTATCCTTCTCATTGATACACATTAGAATTAAGAAAGAATTTTTTCTTTCCTTTTTAATATCTATTCTCACTAATGAAAAGAAAGGATGCAAGAAGATACGCACTGGAAGATTTGGGACAATCTTTTTAGAGTAAGGTTGCGCAATGATCGATTTGGTTGGATAATTGCATGAATTAGTGGTGTAATTTTTTTTTAAAAAAATCAAGAGATAAGAATAATCTTAAGACAACCAGCACATCAAAAATCAGACGATTAAAAAAACTGTGAAAATTGTGACGCTTCATTAACCGTACAAAGGTGGTGGAGACGTCACGGACTCGCGTCCCAGGAGATCACCGTCCGACCTTCGCTGTTCAACTCCGCGTATTGTCGGCCAGGATTTTGACGCGTGGCAGATTCGCACCGTCCGCCCTTAAACGCCCGGTTGGCTCACAGGAGATCTCGACCGTTTATCACTAGTAGCCATGTTAACGTCAGCTCTGTACGCTCCAATTCCGCGTGCGGGCAATTCCTCCCCCTGACGACCTCGAAACAGTAGACTCTAGACGCATTGACGAGCGAGAACAACCGGGCGTTTCTGGTAGCCATGTCATCAGAGAGGGCCACGGCACCCCTTCCCAAGTCCGGATGGCGTACTGTAACATACGCATCGATACGTACACAAGCCCTATGAAAGCACATGACATTGTGGTCAAAACGCCTCCTCCTCAATACACCGGTTATTTCTTCTTCACACGCGGCCCCCCTCATCCCTGTCTTTGGAGCGGAGCAACCCGAGCAGATCCAGATCCGAGCTCCTCTTCCTCCTCCTCCTCCTCCTCTTCTTCTGCTTCTGTTACTAATAGAAGAGGGCAATCCTCTATAGATCTGTTCGTCTCAGAGCAAGCGCAGAAGAAGAAGAGAAGCCGCAGATGGCGTCGTCGCCGGCCATCCTCCCCATCACCACCTCCCAGGCGGGCCAGCCCGCCGGCGTCGGGCCGGCCCAGTCGGCGGCCCCGGTCGCCACCCCCGCCTTTCGCCTCTTCCTCTCCCGCCTCTCCGACTCCGTGAGCCGGTCCCTCGCCAACCGCCGCCCCTGGTCCGAGCTTGTTGACCACTCCGCCTTCTCCCGCCCGGACTCCCTCTCCGAGGCCACCGCCCGCGTCCGCAAGAACGTCTCCTACTTCCGCGTCAACTACATGGCCGTCGCCGCCGCCGCCCTCGCCCTCTCCCTCCTCACCAACCCCTTCGCCCTCGTCGTCCTTCTCGGCCTCCTCGCCGCCTGGTGCTTCCTCTACCTCTTCCGCCCCGCCGACCCGCCCCTCGTCATCTTCGGCCGACAGTTTTCCGATAGGGAGACCCTCGTCGGTCTCGGCCTCCTGACCATCTTCGTCGTCTTCCTCACCTCCGTCGGATCGGTGATCATCTCCGCCCTCTTGGCGGGGACGGCGATCGTGTCTGTGCACGGCGCTTTCCGGGTGCCGGAGGACCTCTTCCTGGATGACCAGGAGCCAGGCGGTGCCGCGTCCGGGTTCTTGTCCTTCCTTGGTGGGGCGGCGCCCTCCGCCGCTGCCGCCGGGGGGCCGGTGCGCGTCTGATGCGATCGGACGGCAGCTGTTCGGATCACAAGAGGTTGATTAGGTAGTTCTTTGTTTTCTTTCTTTCTTTCTTTTATTTTTTTATAACCCCTGTCGGCTGGAAATAGATCTATCATCCACGGGAATGCGAACTTTCTGGTTTTACTATTTACAAGATTGGTTGTAATGTTTTGTGGATGATGAATCCTTGCGGTATAATTTTTTTTCTTTTATGGTCTCTTAAAAAATTGATGTAAATCTGTGGGATCTGAATTGGATTCTTTCATTATTACTGTATTATTGTTATTATGCTATTTGTCCCCTTCAATGTTGTCTTCTGGAGTGGATTGTTACGATTGGATTACCTCTTTGTAGTTTTTTTTCTCAATTTTCTCAGCGATGCTCAAGAGCAACAATATTGGCGTTGGGTGACTCCTTGCATTGCATCATGTGTCCGTCTCTTTAAATTTTCAGGAATTCGAACAGGTAAGGCTTGATTCTGATAGATGGCCCATTTTATTATTCTGGTTCGATTTCTATGGGAATCAATCTCTCTTGTTTATTTTTTTGGATGGTTTCAAAATGGTTTATTGGGAAGAGCTGATTCCATCTCGGGTTAGATCCATAGAACGAGAAAGGTGGTGGTTCTGTAATTATAAAGTGAGATTGATTCCCATAGAATAATTACAGAACCACTACCTTTATGTTGGCTCTAACCCCATTTTGTGATTGAGCTGTGTGAACGGATCTGGTCCTTGAAGGGTTTAGAGCCAACATAAAGGTAGTGGTTCTGTAATTATAAAGTTCATACCCACAATTGCAAAGGGATGTGACTCGTGACCTGCAGTGTTTCTTCATTCATACCATGATTGTGTTGGATACATATTTTAAACATGGGCTGCAATGGGTTAGCTCTGTGTATCATTTTTTTTTTTCCATTCATACAAGTGGATATCAATGGATAAGTGACTTTCATAGTAATTTCAATGCATTGAGGACCTGCACTAATGACCTAAATTTATTTGCAGTAAACATATGGAAGCCTGAATATATGATAAAAGCTTTGTGCATCACGGCAAACACTATTTGCTGGCTCTTCTTAGGAGAAGGTTTAAAATGGTTGTGTTTGGATATTCTTATGAAATGATGTAGTCTATTATGCGCTGCTCAAGCTACAAATAGAGATGGTAACTTCTGGAATACTTTTAACCATAAGCTTCATACACGTAACTGAGGTTTCAGATAGATAATAGGGCATTGAACATGTGCTAGAGATGTTGCACTATCTGACCTCCAACAGTTTTGGAGGCATCTTCTGACCCTTTTGTGTAAAAGAAATCATTGTCAATTTCATGTTTAATTTTAGAATCTTTATTGTGGTTGATCTATAACAGAGTAGATCAAATGAAACAAAACTCACTGAAACCTCCAAGCAACTGAAAGGAATAAACTAGAACTTGCCTACAATGGGTCAGAAGCTTTCTCATTCACTTTGAGGATCTTTGCATATATACCACCGCAAACAGTTTCATCTACTAGCTTCGGATGCCCACAAATATTTGTAAACTTCTGATGGTTAGTATTATCAGTTGCATTGTTGTGGGTCATATATTCTTACAGCTGGATTTTTTTTACGTCTTCCTCTACTATTTGCATTAGTAATGGGCAGATAATTAAGTATGGAGAAGATCCATGGTGGGATAATAGACCTTTTGCTGAGAGATATCCTAATCTATATAGCATTTCTCTTTCGGATGATCAGGAGGTTTGTGATCTGTATGTGCAAATTGGCCACAACCATCAATAGGGTTTGCTTTTCTGGAGGAATATTACTGATAATGAACTCCATGATTTAGTTAATCTCACATATATTCTTAATCAAGTCAGATTAGATATGTCAAAAAGGGATTGCAGAACATGGAAATGGAGGTCAGATGGCAGTTTTTTAGTGAAATCTGCAGTGGAGGTACCAGTGGATGGGAGTCCCATGAGTTCAACAGATGCGGAACCAATTGATTCCTATCAAGATTAGAATTCCTTTGGAAAATGGCTTGTAACATGATGGCTTCTGGGGATAGGCTGAAGAAATTTAGAAAGGAGATTGGGGAACATGGATGTTCTGTGGTCTTTGAGGAAAGTATTGATGCGGAACCAATTGATTCCTATCAATATTAGAATTCCTTTGGAAAATGGCTTGTAACATGATGGCTTCTGGGGATAGGCTGAAGAAATTTAGAAAGGAGACTAGGGAACATGGATGTTCTGTGGTCTTTGAGGAAAGTATTGATCATCTCTTCTAAACTGTGGTATTATTGGCACTATATGGATGTTTTTTTTCAAGACTCTCGAAATTTCTTGTTTCACTTGTTCAGAGATGGAGCAGCCTAATCCATTTCGTTTTGAAAAGGACTTGTGGAACATGTGTTTACTGGCAATGCTTTGATGGAGGGAAAAGAATGACAGAATTTTCAGAGAATTATTTTATTAGAAATTGCGTTCTCTTTATGCAAGAATGGTTTTTTAAAACGTCTGGGGTTAAGCTGCAGAAGTCCATCATCATTGGAAAGTAACGTAATTGGAAAAGGTTTCTGATGTAATTGGGTCTTTTGGGTTTTGTTTGGGAGCTTTGGTATTGGTGTCTATCATGTTAATAGATTATCTTTACCTTTCTTTTTGTACTTTTGGAGTTTATTCTCCTTTTGTTCTTTCCTTTTGTTTCAATGAATTGTGACCATATTTTTGGTCACCTTCTAAAAAAACATCGTTGTGGGTGTAAAGCGTGGCACTGGGTGAAGCTATGTTTTAGGTCCTTTTTTTTGGGGGGGGGGGGGGTAAGGGGAGGGCTGGAGCATGGTACAATAATTAACTAAGCAAAAGAAATTCTGCTCTTTTGTAAGTGCTTCTCTAGCAATGATGACAGTGTAGAAAAATAATTTCCAGCACCTTGGAAAATGGCTCCAGATTGTGATATGAACTTAGTATTCAAGCCTGACGATCGTGGGAAAGTTTTGATGTTCTTAGTGTGTGATAAGTTTCAGAAAATGTAGACTGCACAGCAAGAAATAAGATTTTGGTTTGGACGGTATGTCGTGTTGTTTCCCATATTCTGTCATCTTGAATGTAGTGTTATTCCAAATGCATTGAAATTCTTGTCATTTTATCGCTACTGTGCTAAATGTAATGATCTTCAAGATGCTTCATTTTGGCTGTTATGTTTCATGTCAAATGGTGGTAACCTTAGTTGGTATGTTAAGCAAATATGACAATTTCTTGAAGGTGGATTCAAGTGTCTAATTATGCCGAACATGATCATCTCTCGACTTACTGTACAATGCATAGGTGGTTTCAACACGGATGTTGGTCATCCTGGCAATTTTAGCTAGGGTTATAGTATCAATAATCTCTGTGGAACTAGGTATGTCCCAGTAACTCTGTAATCATTAATGATTAAATAAGGATAGTAGGCACCAATCGGCACCATAGCAGTCACCGGGGGCAACTCAGTTGCAGCTGTGTGCTGCACGCTAGTGAATATGTCTGGAGGCACCTAACTGATTCTCTAGGGTTTGAACTTTAAATCTGCTTTTACCATCTCCATTCGTTGTTTCTTTGCTCCAAATCTTTAATGTTCATAGTTCATTCATTCTAATTGTTATTGAAGCCTGTTTCCTTGTTGCTGGATAAAGAAATATCCCAATATGCATTTCCATATGGCAAGACTTGTTTATCTGGAGTCCAACCTAGTCTTCCACTGCAGGTCTCTCCAATTCAGGTGTGGTACAAAGCTAGAAGCCTGGAAAGTATCATTTCATATGTAATATAAGCTAGAAAGGATCAACAACTACCTTATTTTCAATGAAAGGAACTGACCAGAGTTGATTGAAGCAAGGGTTGCGTCGTCAATTGTGTTGACGGATCTTATTGTCCAAAAAAAAGCGTTAACGAATCTTAAGAAGGCTGTAGAAATGCTTGTTTGGGAAAGGAATTTTTTTTCTTCCTGGACTAAAAATCATCCCCAAAAAAACATAGTTTTTTTTTTAGTTACGGTGTTATTAGAAAAAGTCAAATCTCATGTTGGTTAATATTAAATCTCAACCATTCATAAATTTTCTTTAGTTAGAGATTATTAGAAAAAGTTAAATGTCATGTGGGTTAATATTAAATCTCATCGGAGATAGAGTGATCTACAGAGAGTGGGAGAGAAGTTCGGTATTTTTTCTAGAAAGAAAAAGTTTTCTGAATAGATAGGAAAACAAATCTTCAGGGTAATTTAGCCAATTATGGAACGAAAAGTTTTCCAAAACCCGATGAACAATGTGTGTGCAACGAAACACTCAGATTATCGGAAAACATTTTCTTTTGATTTCTGAGGTCCAGAGCTCAGATCTGTGTTTGTTTCTTCCCCGATTTGATTTATACTTCAGATGGATTCAGATGGATTTAATGACAGGATCAATGTTTGTGCTACTGCTGTTCAGCTGTTGGTTAAAGTCGTTGACCAGACTTTTGCCGGAGGGTAGTGGAGACGTAAAAATTTTGGGTCACCTGAATTAGTTACTACATACCAAATTAAATGATTGGGTGGATGTCTGGGTGAAGGTTCCAAGGGGCCTGGGTCACTGGGCTGAGCGGGTCAGGGGGGTCGGGTCACTGGACCCCCAGCATGTATTCTCTACAAAGGAATTTCAGAATCCAGTTGGATCAGCGCCTGTGGCTACGGTGGTTCTGTTTGCATTCGTTTTAAGGTGAGATTTCAAAATCTATATTTTAGGATATTTTACGGGCAACATAAAAGGATAGGATTGGATTCATAGCCAACTTCATATAAGCGAGCATAGTTTGACAATGACGATGATGAAGAGAAAAAATTGGATAGTAAGCATGCGGATGCTTTCCACGTTATCATCATCTATATGATTTTAAAATATTCTTCTGCCACAAGTTACCACATTTTAACAAACTCTTTGGGATTAGAAAATGATTTCCTTGATGAGATCCTAACATGGACTTATACAATGTCATTACCGTAACTGCCTAAAAGAAGTCCTCTATGCTTTAAAATGATTAAAAAGACAATTGCTTTCATGCGTTTTTGAGTAACAAGGGGCAAGTTTCTATCCACTCACTCTCTCTCATAATTTCCCTTTTTTTTTTTTCTGTATTGGGGAGATGAGATCTTCTATCCATTCACTCTCCTCATTTACATAGTCTGAAAAATAGACAATTTCTTAAGATAATACAAAGAGTGCCAATTCATCTCTGTCTCACATGTGTGAAGTGTACTGAGGCGCATGCAAAAAGTTACAAAATCTGTATTAAAATATTGTTATAAACTTAGAAGTATCTTAAAAATTACTTGTAAAGTTGCTCATATGGTGTTTGATTATAATTTTTTTGTGCTCATAAGTTATAAACCCCTTCCATGTATGCTACTCATCGTCACCATGTGTTAGATGTGTCAAACAGGCTTACTTTATTTTTAAAAATCATGACATTCTTGCCAAACAGATTAATAGGTGATTTATTACTTTTTCATAAATTGAGTAAAAATAAATATGAATTAAATTTAAAAATAAAATAAATTTGAAAAAGAAAGTGCTCCCAGACACCCTATCAATTATCAAATAAGAATTTGCGGTGTACTCATTTGCTGACACGCATTTGCTGTCATTCTCTTCTCTAAACTCTGGTGCACGCATGCTAAATAAGCAACGGAAAAAACAAGTATGAAGGGAAGAGGCATAAAAGTAAGTAAAAAAGAAAAAAGAAATATTGAATCGAAGAATCGTATGGCACTGTTGGGTTCCTGTTTGACGCTGAGCAATTTGGAATTGCTTATATTGGAATAAGAGTCCTTTTTATTTGGATAATGTAATTATTATGTTATCTAAAATTAGAACATAAATTAAATATAGTAAGTAACAAAATAACATACATAAAAAATAGGTGAAATTTATTTTTAAGGTCGTTGATCAACTATCAAGGTGCTCAAATTACGAATTAGATCGCGGTGCTGCCACATGTCCGTCTTTACAGCAAGCATTACTCCAAATCGCGTGGCGGGGAGTTGTCAACAGAGCTTGAAACACGGTCTTTGTGCATGCTGTAAAATGTGGTAAACAGTCTTAAAATGATATTTTTTTGTATTTAGAGTGTCGTAAATTGTTTTGTAGTATTTTTTTTTCTCACTTTTGGTACATCTTAAATGATTGTATTTCAAAATTAGTTGATTTTTAAAATTCTTCTTTTAGTTGGTTTTGATTTATAGTCCAAAATCACTATAAACTAAAACCAATGATTTTAAAATCTGTAATTTCAAAATTAAGAATTTTGTTTTCGTTGGTTTTAAAACAGGTGACTTCAAAACCGAAATTTTGCGACATTTTACTACTCACCCAACGAAATCCAAGTTGAAGCCATCGTAGATATAGTTAAGCTTAAGTTCGGCGGATTTTAAAATTTGGATATTAATATTCACATTTAGATATTATTCGGCACAAATTCACATTAGATATTATTCGATGTGCTGTACTCAAGTTTCACAAATTCACATTCAGATATTGTACTCAAGTTTCAAGCCAGAAAATAATGCGTATTAATATGACAAATCGGATTTTAAAAACTGTGATCTGCGCATCAAGTGTCAAAAGAATATCAGCAAATAATATTCTATAATGTTTTATATTATTTTGTAGATAGAACGTGAGATGAATTCGAATTCGGGTCATCCACGCTGGTGATGAATGAGATTGTCTTAGACATATCCTTCTTTTAATAAGAAGAAGAATCCGAACTACTCTATATATGAAGAAATATTTAAAAAAAAAAAATATTTCTGCCAACTATTCCTCTCTCTCTCTTGGTCTTCTCCTCATTTTCTCTTTTTTTTCTTTTTGGGAAACTAACTCGACATTCAGAAATTTGTGACGTGAAAATCTGTGAAAAACTCTAATAGTCTCTCCAGTTTGATGAGGACGATCATATTGCTTCTGCTACATCGACTCTGCTGGGATCTTCAATTTACGATATCAAATAATTTATCTATATGCGTTGGAAAATTGCCATCAGGGGTATCAGAGCTTTGGGTTAAGTTGCTTCCTCGTCCCACGCTCATATTCTTTTTCGTTTTTCCCCGGTACGACGGCGAGGGAAAGTCTGCGACGAGGAACGTGGGGCTGAGCGAGAGCGGTGGACTGTGCTGGGCGCTGGGCTGTGCGCCAGTGCGCTGAGCGTTCGGCTCCAGCACCAGCAATAGCAACAGCAACAGCGCCGTGCGTTGTATGCTGCAGCGCAGCGCCCACGTTCCACCCTTCTTCTTTCCCATGTATATTATTTTTACTTACAAGCCCTTATTAAACATAAATATGTTTGGATGTTATTTATTTTATAAACTGAGAACAAGCTGGCCCGCGTTTGCAAATCAGAAAATTCTTAGTTAAATCTTGTCCAGGTCTAACCAATTTTCGGGACCCAACGGGGGCACACAGAACCGAAACCGGTGGTACACGATCACCCTCTCCATAGTGGTGGATTCGGCGAAGGCAACGGGGGGGCACATGCCACGGCCCTGCGGCGCGCAGCGGCTCATCTCCTACTATGCGTCGGCTCAGCGGAGTTGCTAGAGCCGCTCCGTGCTGCACGTGCAGAGGCAGGGAAGAGCCGACTGGGGCTGCTCGGCGGCATGCGCCCGACAGCTGCGGTGGACGGCCTCTGGGCAGTGTCCGCCAGTGCAGCCATCCCCCTACTTTTTGGATATAGCTTATATGCCGTTAATTGAAAGTCTGTAGAGATTCATTTAATTTTTGAAGTCTTTTGAAAAAAAAATATGGACTGTATTAATTAACACCCGTTGGGAATAGGTGCTAAAATTCTGGGGTTATATATACAATAATTGGACAGTTTTGCGAATCTATGTGTGCACAGGCGTGTACATGAAAATTGAAAATAGAACATGGTACTTTTATAACTACAGTTATGACTTATTATATGGGGTCTTATTATGAATTCTTTTTTTGGCATGATAGTATGCAATTAATTTTGTAATTGTTTGGTAAATTTATTTATTTCTTAATAATCATGCCCGTCTTTAGCATTTGTTTAAAGGAAGCAGAAATTCTAAGAAGGGGTTTTTACAAATAATCTCTCATATTTGTAAATAAACCCCTACATAATTTATATCTGCATATAACTTCCTCAACTATGATTATATTCACGTACAACCCCTTTAACTATGTGTGTTTACTTTGATTTTTACTTTAAGTTGAGATATTGTTATCTCACGTAAAATACGTGAAAGCCATTAATTAAAAATACGAATAATATGCTCAGTTAAAATACAAACACCTTATAAGAAAAATCAATAAACAACCATCCATAAACTTCTTGTATATATTTAGCATAAAAAAAATATTTTTTTTATATAAAGTAGAAATATTTTACTTAGATAAAATTCAAGACAAATCACATAGTTAAGGAGGTTATACGTAAATATCACTATAGTTAAAGGGGGTTATATGCAAATATGAATTATGTAGGGGTTATTTGCAAAAACTAGAGATTGTTTAAAGGGTTATTTGCAAAAACTCCTTGTAAGAAATTAGTTTCTTTTAGTTTTTGCTGCACTTATGCTTGACTTATGATTAATAATATGATCCATGTGATAATTAATAATGAAAATTTTGATACATATTATGATGCGTGATAATGGGAAGTTAATGGATGCATTAGTTGTGAGTAATGCAAATTTACGCTTTCTTTCTGATGCATGGCAGAGAATATTTTATGATGAAGTAAGGTTTTGCAATAATTTTTAAATTTTATTTCTAATTATTTTCCTGCACTTTAATTGCATTAATTAAATTGATCCATGATTTATGATCATAAATGAGTGTGGTGCATAATTCACATAATTAACGGTAGCATTAATTATCAGTTCAATTGCTCTTATTATGTGGTGATGCAACTTATCATGCACGATAAATTATATACTATATTTATATGAGTATTTATCAGGATAATATTGAGTCTGTAATGAATGGCGCGGCATCCCTATTTATTTTATTTAGTAGATCTGATGTAGTAGACTTCCTGAGGGGAAATTGATGTAATAATTGATGTATTATTTGTCAAAGTCATGTAGAATGATGTGTTTACACACTAAACATCTATTGGATCAATTTTTACCTCGATTTGCGTGCGGTCATGCATCTATTGTATATAATTATCACATGGATACGGAGAAATGTCCCTTATTATAGTTTTTATTGATTATTAAATAGATTTTTTAAGGAAAAAGACTTTAAAATTTGACATTTTTTACTTATTCAGAGAATAATTATCCTATGAGAATAATTCTCTATGATTTGTGTATTTTTCACTCTTAATTAATTGGAAGTACTACTTGTGATATGTTTTAAGGTGATGATTATGAACCTAGTGAAATTTTCAGTATGAGATATGTATCACAATAATATAACTAATTAGTTTGAAGAGAAAAAGAAATAGTTTTCATAAGTGCCTAATTTTTCAAATTTGCACAATTTATACAGTAGTGGTGGCCTCAAAGGACTTGTATCATGAGTTGTTTGGTTATAAAAAGTTGAAAGGCGATAACTACGATATGTGGTATAGAAAGATCTAATATCTCCTTGATGAGAAGGAGGTACTCAAGACCTTGACCAATATGATGCTACCTTCATCAGATGATGGATCGCTTGCTCAAGTCAATTGTAACAAGCAAACTTATGATAAGTAGTTGAATACGGACGGAAGTGTACGGTACGCTATGTTGAGTTGCATACACGATGACCTTATTGAAGAGTTTGATACTGTAACGGCCCGCCACCCAATAATCGGAGATCTGATTACTAAATGGGTACCGAATCATTAAATTTAGAGCCAAACCAAGATCTCGATAAGTCTGGGAAACAAATGATAAACTAAATTAAACATCCACATCACATCGAATTGTAAAAGAAGTGCATAAATTAAAAATTATTACAATTCGACTCGACTCAGCAAATAATTACATACTCCAACTAAAAAAGAAATAATTAAGCGTATAGGCTATAAAAGGAAAGAACAACTATATCGGGGCATACCTCGGAACAGTAGTTGCTGGCGCGCAACCCAAGGCTGCACTCTCATTGCTACGCCTGCCTGAAACCCTCACCTGAAAACCGCAGGGGGTGAGTCTCATCGAAAAAGACTCAGTAGGGATCCTTCGATCCCCACCACCCACTCACATACCCACAAGTGCAGTACACAAATATAGATAATTTAACTAAATAAAGCAGTAACACAATTTCGATATAAAACACATGCATTTATAACAGTAACATGTACGATTCTGAAACTACCACGGAGTCCACAACTAGTGTCTCGGCTAAGCACACAAGTCACACGGTCGAACGCGGAAAACACCGACCCGCTGAGACCAAACAACAACCCCTCGGATAGCACACTGGCTACTCCGACCTGACATGGCTCAAGGTGGTCCTGCTTCTCCCAACATGAGTGACACTCCGAATGTACCACTCTCACACCGGTACTAGTTATACCCCGGGGTACACCAGGTGACCCTCTCTCTAGTCGTCACCCCACTACTCCCACACCGACGCCGTGTCACTCCCACACCGACACAAAGTGCCTAAGCGCTAACAACTGTCACTCTAGGCCCACGATCGCACAAAACGCAACACGGTGCGATCCGATCACATAGAAATCATCGTCCTCAAGTAAGATTTCAAGCATGCAATTAACCAAACGATCTATTAATATAAACGCATGTTAATTACAGGAATTAATGAGATTTTGTCTTGAATCGCGTCGCTCAAGGCCGACGTCATTCAAGATTCCTAAACTAGTTCATGTGAAAATGGGCCTCGGAATATGACCTAAATCGTGTCGTTCAAACGGGTCGCTGTTTAAAATGCGTCGCTGTTCCTAGTCGCCTAATAATGACAGAAACAAAGACAGGCCTCGGGGTGATCTGAACTTAAAACGCGTCGTACACGGAAGTCACCGTTTCAAAGGCGTCGCTGTCTTTGGACGCTACTCAATCCAGAGACAGAGTCTGTTATTTGGGCTAAATCGCGTCGCGGGTGGAAGCCGCCTTTTTAAAAGGTGTCGCTGTCCCTTGACGTCATTTAACCCTCACAGACAGGTTCTCCCTCCGCCTTCCCCCAAGTCACAAGGCGGGATTTCTCCCCCAAATCGTATAAAAAAATACTACAAAGTAGAGGAGGAGGAGAATAACCTAAATACCCATTAAAAACCCACAATTTCTCATTTCATGCAATTAGTCTTTTCACCCCAAAGACCCTTTAAACATGCTCAAAAGCGGGAAAAACATGGTTTCAAACAAAATACAACGGGGATCGTCACCCTACCGGTTACTCGAACTCCTCCGAGCTCCAAGCCGCTAACCCGCCTCGCCACACGCCGCCGCCGGTACTGCCGTGGACGTCGTTAGTCCACCGAGATGTCGGCTGCCGTCCGGAGAGAAATGCGCCGCGGAGGAAGTAGTGGTGGTAGTGGAGGAAGTTGGGAGGTTAATGGAGTGGAGGGAGAGGAGGAATGGGGAGAGGAAAGGAAGGAGAGGAGGAAAAGGGAGCCGGAGGGTCGGAGGGAAGAGAGGAGAGAGAAGAGAAAGGAGAGAATGAGGGAGGGTTCGCAGGGTCAAACAGAAACTGGGAAAAACGCGTCGTGCAAGCCCGACGTCATTAAGACGACATGTCCGGGCCGTACGCTGACAAACTAGGGGTACTCTAAATGACGTCGTCTATACAAGACGCCAATCAGATGATAAGACCGGGGCCGTACTCTCGCGCCCACGTGGCACAGTCTAAAACACGTTCACATTGTTGGACGTTGTTTGAACCACAAAAGGAAACTAAGTCTCAGCCCCACCAGGGCCCAAACTAAGGGATCCGACCCCGAAACTGACTCGATAACCGGATCAGAAACCTCAATCCTTACATTGATAGTTTTCAGACTATCAAAAAGATGTATGAACAATTAAAGGTCAAATATGGTGGCACATCAGCAACGAAGCCGAGGGCCCTAACTTTGAGGTTCAATCAATACGTGATAGATCAAGCACTCTATGACATAACACATAAGGGTGATGTCTTTAATGATCATAGAATTGAAGATAGCTGGAACTGAGCTCTTTGATGAGAAACAAGTATTTGCCGTATTGAGGTCCCTGCTAGATTCTTTTTAGGAGCATATCAAACTAGTGCTGACTCATAATGAAAGTATTAAGACTTTTCGTGACATTTCATGTCATTTTGAGCTCGAGGTAGAGCACAAAGAGGCAATTTGTCATAGTGCACTGACAAGTAATGCTCACGAGCGCAAGGGAAAGTAGCCCATGCGCAGTTGGAATAGGAAGAAAAAGGATGCACAACAAAATGTTGATGAGAAGAAGAGACCTAATAATAACCAAAAGGGTAAAACGTAACAAGCGCAAAAAAAGGAACATAAGTAAGGTCAAGTGCTTCAACTGTCAGAAGATGAGACATTATGCTAGTGATTGCATTGAGTAGGTTAGTCTTATCTCTAAGTTTATCTACATATGTGTGCTAAAATGTATTTATTGTTCATAAAGTCTCTCACCGGATTGTGGACTGAGGAGCTAGCCATATAACTCGTGAGGGAGCCAAAGTGCAAGATTGCAGGCGAGTACCAATTTAAAGCCGATGAATCACCATGAGGGTTGATACTCATAAAGGAGTCCCTAGAGTTGGTCATTGTCACTTGGAACTTGATGCAGTCTCATTTAGTTTCTTTAGAATTATGTTATCTCTTTATTTTAGTCAATGTCCTTATAGTCTTAGTAAGTTTCAACAATATGAAATTTGAATAAAGTAATTCTATTTCATTAAATTTCTTTCTCAGTATTATCTTTTCATTCAGTAGAATGACTTATGAGATTGTGGCTATTAGCATCTCTTTATAAGATGATCGTATACTGCAGAAGAGTCTGTATAAGCCTCTCAATGAGGGTTAAGAGGGCTACTCATTAAATTTCTTTTAAGTTATTTTCATGTCTATTGAAGAGGTCTGAAAGGAAATGCAGTTATGTGAGCTACAAGGTTATATGAAAATACTTAACCTTCAACCAATGACAGAGAGATGTGTCTTATTGCAAAGATTCCTGAAGATAGTGGGAGTATTCAAAAAGATAGTGGAAGTAAACCACTTACTGCCTCTTGCAGTATTCCTTTAAGATGTCGATGAGTTTGCATCTGTTGGGTTCTCGTGTTTCTCTGGATCGCAAAACGCAACGGAAAGTAAAATTGAAACCAGCGATCCGTTCCCATTTCGAACAACTAAAACCGATAATTGGATTAACGATTCTTACCGTAGGCGGATTCAAATCCTTAACCGATCGGTTCCGTCGGTGCGACACCGCAAACCGTGCAAGCGCCCGGCCTCTAGCGGAGTCCACGCGATCCTCCTCTTGATGGATATCCTCACGGCTCCTCGTTCTTCGCAGTCACGAAGCCTCCGCTGTTCGCCGCAACGATCGCCGCATCACGCAGACGATTTCTCGTCAAACGGGAGTCGAAGAAGCGGCAGAGCAGATCCGGGGATCTCGATTCGTCTGGGGCGCCAGAGAGAGAGAGGAAGAGAGGAGGGGGCGGCTAGAGTTAGCAGCAACCTGGCTTGCTTAGCTCGTTCGCTACATTTTATATTAACCGTGCAGTTTTTTCATAAAAACCCCCAATTTATATAAAACATACTTATTTATCCATCGCTTTGAGAATCATTTGTGTATGACCATCTAGGCCCAATAACCAGTCCGGTTAATGGCCCAATTAGCCCAGTGACTCCTCACTGGCCTGATTAATCAATTAATAACTCATATTAATTAATTAATCAATCGAATCAATGCCACACATCAAATTCGATCAGGCCTTCGATTATGTTGGGTGCCAAGCAACATCGCGTGAACCTGGAAGGTATCGGGGTTAAGTAACCCACTCTTGGAACCTTTCCACCGACAGTTACTGCGTGGATATAATCCTTCATTCGTACAATGTTCTCGAGTCAACTTAGGGATGGTGTACTGTTAAACCATAACCGGTCGACTCACTTGGATCGGATGTTGCTGTATAATATTGGAAAACTCATTTCCCGATATTATCGTATGCCCTGGCTAGGGACTTCTGCGCATCATTCCTAGAGCATTCTCTCTCTAAGTACCGAGAGTGAATCATTCCTTATTGACACTCAATTCTCTTCGACGGTATTCCGCTGTACCCGATCCTTGGCTGTTTAGAATCCCGTGGTTAGAGATTCATAAACTAAGGTCAAAGCACAGAAGTCCACCGACAAGGTGTCCTTGGTGTCTCAGGTCCGAGGACCATCCACGCAACTGCAACAATAGAATCAAGCTGGTTAACAGTGAGGTACAATATCATCCAGCGATTCAATCGGATCAATTCAGTGAACTTATTCTCTAATATGCACGTACATATTTGCCTTAGTGTCTCCACACAAGTAACTATGAGATCAATCACCCTCATCTTATGAGTGGGAGTAATCTGTACTAGTCTAACCGGATATCTGATGTTTTTATCGGATACCCTCCGACTAGGAACTATTAAGAATATGTACGTTTAAGTGATCAGTCTCATTAGTGTGATCTCATCATAATCTGATCACTATCGCACATATTCACGAACTTCATTATGAGACGATAATAATACGAATTTACACATAATGAATAATGTCATTATTTTAATAAATGAACGAGATTTACATAGTCAGATTGACTTATAGGCCATCTAAGACTAACACCATCTGCTAAAGAAGTCTACACCTCATCCAAGATGAAAAAAGAGTATGAAATTGATCAAAATCATATAAGAGTGGTTGTCCTTCACTTGTAGGTTGAAAGACTCATCAATAATCTAAATATGGTAGGATCAGTTCTTAATGTTAATTGAAATTCCATAATAGAGGAAGAATAGAAAAAGTGTTCGTTATGCAAGATATTGAGAGCCTTGCCCTGTGCCATCACGTAGTAAGCCTTATAAAGACTAGATATTATGCTATTTGCGCATAGTTTGATTGTGATGAGATATCTCTTTGAGTGAGATGATTAGTGCACTTATATGAGACTGTCACCAGGCTGTGATCAGCCTACTCACATGGACGATCGACATGTCACTATGAGAGCAAGCATGATGAGATAGACTCTATGAATTTCATACTCAGTGGGAGCATAATTTCACGTTCAGTGGAAGCATGATAAGATTCGTAATCGCCTTAACAGACGGTTAAGACGAACATAGATTTTTTTTTTTTCATGTAGCTTGTGATAACTAAATCAAACCTGGATGCGCTTAGTAGAGTGTAGGGTTACAGATTCCTATAGTGTGTGACTGAATAGATCCTTGTTTGGTCACTATGTGAAGCCTTTGCACCTTATAGTACCCTTTGGGACTACGCACTTTCTCATAAAGTGGAGACTGTTGGATATAGGTGTTCTTTAAGTCAATCATAAGGCACCTATTACAATTTGGTTTATTAATAAATGACATTTATTTCATTATATAGATTGGTGCATTTATAAGTACGCATAATAAAGTCCATAAATGTATGCAATAGTCATAAGATTATGATGAGATCATAATAATGAGACTGATGACTTATAAACACATATTCTTAATTGTTCTTAGTCGTAGGATGTTTGAGAAGGACATCAAACATCCGGCAATATTAGTACAGGTTATTCCAACTTATATGATGAGGGTGACTGATCTCGTTAGTCATTTGTGTGGAGACACAATTGTAACGACCCGCCACCCTATAATCGGGGATCCGATTACTAAATGAGTACCGAATCATTAATTTGGAGCCAAACCAAGATCTTGATAAGTCTGGGAAATAAATAATAAACTAAGCCAAACATTCACATCGCATTGAATTAAAAAGGAAATGCAGGAATTAAAAATTATTACAATGTGACTCGACTCAGCAAATAATTACATACTCCAACAGAAAGAAAATAATTAAGCATATAGGCCAGAAAATAAAATGACAACTACATCGGGGCATACCTCGGAACAACGGCTGCTGGGGCGCGACCCAAAGCAATATTCTCCTCGCTACGCTTGCCTCGAACCCTCACCTGAAAACTGCAGGGGTGAGTCCCATTGAAAAGACTCAGTAGGGATCCTTCGATCCCCACCGCCCACTCACGCACCCACAAGTGCAGCAACACAAATATAGATAATTTAAGCAAGTAAAGCAGTAAACATAATTCCTAGATTTTAATATAAAACACATGCATTCGAAATATAACATGCACAATTCTGAAACCATTCTACCACGGAGCCCACAACCAGCGTCTCGGCAAAACAAGTCAACCATATGGCCAAACGCGAGAAACTCCGACCCGTTGAGACCAAACAGCAACCCATCGGATAGCGCGCTGGCTACTCCGGCCTGACAAGCTCCAGGTGGTTCTGCTTCCCCCAGCACGAGTGACACTCCGAATGTACCACTCCCACACCGGCGCCGTGTCACTCCCACACCGACACATGGTGCCTAAGCGCTAACAACTATCACTCTAGGCCCACGATCGCACAAAACACAACACAGTGTGATCCGATCACATAGAAATCATCGTCCTCAAGTATGTTCTCAAATATGCAATTAACCAAACTATCTATTAATGTAAACACATATTAATTGTAGGAATTAATGAGATTTTGTCTTGAATCGCGTCGTCCAAGGCCGACGTCATTCAAGACCCCTAAACTGGTTCATGTGAAAACTGGCCTCGGAAGATGGCCTAAAACGTGTCGTCTATAGGGGTCGCCTTTTAAAAGGCGTCGTTGTCTCTAATCGCCTGATAACTATAAAAACAAAGACAGGCCTCGGGGTGATTGTAGGTGCTGAAAATGCTCGTGTGATTAATGTGAAAAACTATGTTGTTTAGGGTAAATTAACCTATTAAAACAGAAACTAAAGTGCAGTGATCGCCAGAAACTTTTAACTAAAAAGCTTCAAAAGAGATTTGATCGCCTACCTGTTTGAACGCGGAAGAATGAATCCTTGGTTCCCCTCCTTCAGCCGGCTGAAGAAAGAGAGCCCTTTCTTTGTTCTTTTTGTTCTTGCTGTTGAGGTTGAAGTTGAGGATCGTCCAGAAGCTCTTCTGGCTTTGTGCTTGATTTCCCTCTTTTGATTTATGCCCAGTTGTTGTTGAGTGCAGCAGAGACAAAGAAGCAGAAAAATAGAGAAGAAATACTGATGAGAATCTAAATAGAAATAATATCAAAGCTAACCATGATTATAAACATGTTTAAACAGCAACTCACTTGTTTAAATGGCTTTGAAACCCCTTTAGAACAGATGGTTTTGGAAAATTAATGATGTGGTGTGTGTTGCATGGAGTGAATAAGAGAATGAAACTTAATGAATGAAGATGAAATTCAGATATAAAAAACTTATGCCCAGTCCAGTTGGTTGAAGCTTTGAAGAGATGAAGATCTTGAAGAAGGATGCCGACTTCTGGAAATGGCAGCGCTCCGGCGTTCTGACGTGGTTGCTCCGATCTTCAAATTGCTATAACGCTGTGGCTCAATAATTCTCTCTCTTCTTTTTTTTTTAACTCCTTGAGATGCAAGGTATTTATAGGCTTTTTCTGCGTTCGCGATTAACATAGAAAAATCTAGGATTTATCTACCTTAATCGACAGATAATTACTGATTAATTCATCTTTATCTGTAATTATCTAAAACGCGTCCACCATGGTTGACGCCTTTCAGATTAAATTAAGATAAGGATAAATATCCGGAAAACTTATCTTTATCTTTATTAGCTAAAACGCGTCCACTTGGGTAGACGTCTTTTACCCTAATTAAGATAAGGATAAACATCCGGAAGAGAAGTTAAAATAGCTTAGGAAACCTAAATAGCGTCGACCTTAACAGACGCCTTTTAGCTAATAAATCAATTAATTAAAATTCAAATTTAAATGTTAAAATAGGAATAAACTCTAAACCGCGTCCACATGGGTCGACGCCTTTTAGACTTCTTCATATTTTAACTGAAATTTGAGCTAAAATCAATTTAATTGATTAACTTAAACATGTCTGTTCAACCCGACACTCAAAAATATTAATAAAAATTAATCAATGGTTAAATATCAGACCATTCTGAGGCATTATTATATGATATGAAATTTACTCAAAATGACGTCAAATTTAGCGTGTCTACAGTGATCTGACTTAAAACGCGTCGGGCATGGAAGTCGCCGTTCAAAAGGCGTCGCTGTCCCTGGACGCTCATCAGTCCAGAGACAGAGTCTGTTATTTGGGCTAAATCGCGTCGCGGGTGGAAGCCGCCTTTCTAAAAGGCGTCGTTGTCCCCCGACGCCATTTAACCCTTACAGACATGTTCTTCCTCTGCCATCTCCCAATCCACGGGGTGGGATATCCTCCCCCAAATCGTGTAAGAACATAAAAAAAGTGGAGAAGGAGGTGAAGAACCTAAATACCCATTAAAACACTCAAATTCTCATTACATGCAATTAGTATTTTCACCCCAAGGAAACTCCTAAACATGCTTCAAAGCGGAAAAAACATGGTTTTAAACGAAATACAACGGGGATCGTCACCCTACCGGTTACTCGAACTCCTCTTAGTTCCAAGCCGTCAACCCGGCTCGCCACACGCCGCCGCCGGTACCGCTGTGGACGCCGTTACTCCACCGGGACGTCGGCCGCCGTCCGGAGAGAAAAACGTCGCGGAGGAGATGGTGGTGGTAGTGGTGGGAGTTAGGAGGTTGATGGAGTGGAGGGAGAGATGGAATGGAGGGAGGAAAGTAAGGAGAGGGGGAAGGGTTCGCCGGAGATCGGAGGGAAGAGAGGAGAGA
The DNA here is from genome assembly GCA_030544215.1 of Zantedeschia hybrid cultivar. Lineage (NCBI taxonomy): Eukaryota > Viridiplantae > Streptophyta > Magnoliopsida > Alismatales > Araceae > Zantedeschia > Zantedeschia hybrid cultivar. The sequence goes on from JARZZO010000005.1 coordinate 12,242,994, forward strand.
GAAGAGAAAGGGGAGAATGAGGGAAAGGAGGGAGGGTTCGCGGGGTCAAATAGAAACTGGGGAAAACACGTCGTCCAAGCTCGACGTCATTTAGATGACAAGACCGGGTCGTACTCTAACAAAGCGGGGTCGTACTCTAAATGGCGTCGTCTATACAAGACGCCATTCAGACGATAAGACCGGAGCCGTACTCTCGCGCCCCAAGGCCAGCCCACGTGACACAGCTTAAAACACGTCCACATTGATGGACGCCGCTTAAAACTAAATCTCAGCCCCACCATGGCCCAAACTAAGGGGTCCGACCCCGAAAATTGACCCGATAAGCGGATCTGAACGTCAATCCTTACACAATGGTTAACCTGTAGGTGCTCATTGGAGTGAGTTCACTGAACTGATCTGATATGAATCGCTGAATGGTAATTTACTTGATTGTCAACTGACTTGATTCATCGTCACAGTGGCGTGGTTGATCCTTGGACCTGAAACACCAAAGTCACCTTGTCGGTGGACTTCTGGACTTTGACCTTGGCTTACGAATCTCTATCCACAGGATTTCTAATAGTCAAAGATCGGGTCCAGCGAAAGACCTTCGAAGGTGATTGTGTGTTCAATAAAGGATCGCTCACTCTGAGGTAATTGAAGAGAGAATGCTATAGAATAGATCCGCAGGAGTCTCTGGACAGAGAAAACACAATATCAGAAAATGTGTTTTCATTTATTTACAGCGGAGTTTGATTCAATTGAGTTGACCGTCTAAGATTTGACAGTTGATCATATCCTAAGTTAACTTGAGAGCATTGTGCGAACGAATGATTATAGCTACGCAGTAACTGTGGACGGACATGTTTCATAAGTGGGTTGATGAACCCCATTATCTTCCAGGATCATACGGTGTTGCTTGGCACCCAACTTGATCGGAAGTCCGACCGAATTTTACATGAGATGTTAATTCGGTTAAGTAATTAATTAAATATTATATATTAATTAATTACTATAAGTCAATAAATAGTTTTTGTACTTAACGGGCTGAAAAACAGACTGGTTAATGGGCCTATAGGGTCACACACAAACAGATTCTCAATCGGTGGTACTTAAGTGAGAATTATATTAATTCGGGGACTTTTATGAAAAGTCGCGCCGACATAATATATATACGCGCTGTTGAGAAACCCTAGGCCAAGCTCCATGAGCTCTCAAGACTGGCCATCCCCTCTCTCTCTCTCCTCCTCCTCTAGGTGCCCCTCTCAATGCCCCGAATGCTGTCTCGACTCCGCCGCGCGCAATTCCCAAAAGTCGAGAATTCCTGTCCGGATGATTCAGACATCGTTGCGGCAAGGATTCTTCAGCGAGCACACTGATTTGGATGAGGGATCGAGGACGAACTACCGCAGAGGATCGCATGGATACTGCTGGAGGCCGGACGCTTGTGCGGCTAGCGGCATCACCTCGACGGAATCGATACAGTCGCAGATTCGAATCCGTGAACGATGATGTGATTACGCTCCCGTTTTTCTATTTTAATTTTTTTGTTCTGAATTGGATCTGCGGGAATCAGGCGTGGATTAATTTTGTTGCTTCTGCTGCATACGTCGTGCCCCACCCGGATCCCAACAGAGACTTGATGATGTTACTTTAGCATGATATCTAAGCGCCATGAGTCCTACGGTCTCGCAGAGTATGTCTAAGAAAGCAGTTAAGTCTAAGAAGATTGACATGTATGGCATAGGAAAAGCCAACTTGCATCACATCTTTGTTGTTCTAACTCATTGCTAGTTAGCGGTTATGATGGATATGTCCAACATAATCATGAGTGCTGACACATAATTTGAGAGGTTAAGATAGAGATATCAGAAGGATTAAATCACTTAACCTAGTGTGAGCTCGTGGTTTGGGGTATGAAACGAGATTTGGAGTTATAATATTATGTTAGTCAAGTGGTGACTTAATATAACACTTCTATTTTAATCATCCTCGTTCGGTCGCATGCATCATTTCTCATATGAACGGAAGAATTAGATGAGTTTTTTTAAGGATATTTTGTTGACCAATGTGTATAAGTGGAAGATGTAGATAAAGTTCAAGACAAGTTTGAACTCGAGTCATCCACATTGGTGGTGGATGAGGTTGGCTTGGATAGAGACTCAAAGGAGTCACTCTTCTAGCAGGCTACTCTATATATAATGAGGTACATCAGAAGGGAACTTGCTTCTGTCGACTCCTCCTCTCTCTCTTGGTCTTCTCCTCTTCCATCTCTCTTTCTCTCCTTGGGGAACCACCTCGACACCTGGAGATTTCCTGCTTGAAAACTTGTGAAAAGACGGCACTTCTCTTAATTAGAAGTTGGATCAGTTTCGAGGTCGGATCCGGTTCAAACGGCGTCCAGCAATGTGGACGTGTTTTAGGCTGTGCCACGTGTGCGCCACGTAGGCAGGCTTTGGGACGCGAGAGTACGGCTCCGGTCTTATCGTTTGAATGACGTCTTATATGGACGATGTCATTTAGAGTACGGCCCTAATTTGTCATTGTACGGTCCTGACTTGTCTTCTGAATGACGTCGGACTTGAACGACGCGTTTTTCCTAGTTTTTGTTTGACCTCGCGAACCCTCCCTCATTTCCTTCATTCTCTCCTTTCTCTTCTCTCTCCTCTCTTCCCTCCGACTCTCCAGCGCCTCTTTCCCCCTCTCCTTCCTTTCCTCTCCCCATTCCTCCTCTCCCTTCACTCCATTAACCTACCAACTTCCTCCGCGACACATTTCTCTCCGGACGGCGGCCGACGTCCCGGTGGAGTAACGGCGTCCACGGCGGTACCGGCGGCGGCGTGTGGTGAGGCGGGTTGGCGGCTTGGAGCTAGGAGGAGTTCAAGTAACCGGTAGGGTGACGATCCCCGTTGTATTTTGTTTAAAACCATGCTTTTCCCGCTTTAGAGCATGTTTAAGGAGTTTTTGGGGTGAAAACACTAATTGCATGAAATGAGAAATTGTGGATTTTTAATGGATATTTAGATTCTTCTCTTCCTCCTCTACTTTATGGTCTTTTCTGCAATTTGGGAGAGGAAATCCCATCCTGTGGATTAGGAGATGGCGGAGGAAGAACCTGTCTGTGAGGGTTAAATGGCGTCGGAGGACAGCGACGCCTTTTAGAAAGGCGGCTTCCACCCGCGACGCGATTTAACCCAAATAATAGACTCTGTCTTTAGATTGAGTAGCGTCCAGAGACAGCGACGTCTTTTAAATGGCGACTTCCGTGCACGACGTATTTTTAGTTCATATCACCCCTAGACCTGTCTCTGTTTCTGTCGTTATTAGGCGACTGGGAACAACGACGCCTTTTAAACGGCGACCCGTTTGAATGACGTGTTTGAGGCCTTTTTCAGAGGCTAGATTTCACATGAACCAGTTTAGAAGTCTTGAATGACGTCGGCCTTGAGCGACGCGATTCAAGACAGAATCTCATTAATTCTTGCAATTAACATGTGTTTATATTGATAGATAGTTTGGTTAATTGCATATTTGAGAACATACTTGAGGACGATGATTTCTACGTGATCAGATCGCACCGTGTTGCGTTTTGTGTGATCGTGGACCTAGAGTGACAGTTGTTAGCGCTTAGGCACCCCGTGTCGGTCTGGGAATGATACGGCGTCGGTGTGGGAGTGGTGGGGTGACACCTGGAGAGAGGGTCACCTGGTGTACCCCGGGGTATATCTAATACCGGTGTGGGAGTGGTACATTCGGAGTGTCACTCGTACTGGGGGAAGTAGGACCACCTTGAGCCGTGTCAGGCCGGAGTAGTCAGTGTGCTATCCGAGGGGTTGTTGTTTAGTCTCAGCGGGTCGGTGTTTTCCGCGTTCGGCCGTGTGACTTGTGTATTTAGCTGAGACGCTAGTTGTGAACTTAGTGGTAGTTTCATAATCGTACATGTTACTGTTATAAATGCATGTGTTTTATATCGAAATTGTGTTACTGCTTTATCTAGTTAAATTGCGTATATTTGTATACTGCACTTGTGGGTGTATGAGTGGGTGGTGGGGATCGAAGGATCCCTATTGAGTCTTTTTCAATGAGACTCACCCATCAATGGTTTTCAGGTGAGGGTTCCAGGCAGGCGTAGCTAGGAGAGTGCTGCCTTGGGTTGCGCGCCAGCAGCCGTTGTTCCGGAGTATGCCCCGATGTAGTTGTCATTTCTTTTTCTGGCCTATACGCTTAATTATTTCTTTTCTGTTGGAGTATGTAATTAATTGCTGAGTCTAGTCGAACTGTAATAATTTTTAATTTCTGCACTTCCTTTACAATTCGATATGATGTGGATGTTTAGCTTAATTTATCATTTATTTTTCAGACTTATCGAGATCTTGGTTTGACCATAAATTTAATGATTCAATATCTATTTAGTAATCGGATCCCCGATTATAAGGTGGCAGGTTGTTACAGATAGAATAATGCTTGTTGTACTGAGGGTAAGCTGGGTCATCTTGCAATGCAAGATGCCGTTGGTCCACATAAATAAGTGTCACATGAGTTGGACAACTTTTTTCACACATGGATCAAACAAGTATTAAATGCAGGTGCATGATTTTAGATGTGACAAATACATTCACGGCTATGAAGCTTTTGTCACGTTCAAAAATATTTTTCAAACACGACGATAGTACTCAGCTTCCGCATTTAATGCTTATTTGGCCTATTTATGGAAAAAGTTGTCCAACCCATGTGACACTTACTTATTTAGACCAATGACATGTTGCATTGTAAGATGACTCAAACCCTGCTTGGGACCGATTTTTTAAGCTTCAAATTTTTAAAAATCTGATTTTTCTTACATGTGTCAGAGTTGTCGCATTTTGGTGGTATCTTTTTTCTCTCACATTTGAGTACGTTGGGAGGAAGAAAAGTATGTATATTTTTATGTTTTTATCCTTAGACTATCCTCTCTCTCATTGTCCTTTTTCACTTTCTAGGTCATTGTGTAAGGCGAATATTTTAATAGGGGCGATTTTGGAAAATCGCAAGGGAAGCTGGCGCTCAAGTTGGAAAAGCTGACTCTAGTGTGCTTTTGAGGGAAAAAAAAAATAAAGATATCTTGGGTCTGCCTCTCCATTCATGTGATAAAAGCTGATTTCTTTAAAATTGAGGCAACCCACCTTTATTTGGGAACATGCAAAGGTTTGTCAGGAGATTTGGCGCAGAAAGTCGGTCCACTTAGTGATGTCAAACCTGGCCTCAACTTACTGCACTAACTCTCAATGCAATCATTACTAGAGTGGCCAAAGTTTATATCGGACTAGGCTGGACTCTGGAGCATATGACTATTGGTATTCATATTTGAGCATAGACTGTTCAAGATTTCAATGTTTGAAGATAGTAGGAGAACCTAAGATGAGAAAAAGTTGAAAGAAATGACCACATGTCCCATCAACTTTTTAAATTATCTCCAAAAACCTTAAATTTGAATTTAAAATATTTGGCATAAACCCATTTAACTACTCTCTCTTTTTTAAATTATCATAGAATCCTAGAAAAGTTAGAAAATGGAAGGATCCATCCTCATATAACTTTTCACAAAATCCAAGGCGCCCTACTACCCCAAACAAATGCAGCATAAGTTTGATTTGATTTCGAGACAATTTTTAGAATCTAAATTAAACTAAATAAGGTTCCAAATTGAAATAAAGTGAAGCAGGTCAAATTAATTTTTTTTGAAATCAAATGATTTGGTTTCACCAAGCCTTCGTAATCTCAGACAGGTCTTTGATATATTTAAAAACCTTATTATAATGAGCGGATATTTTGTTTAACAACCTTATCATAATGAGCGGATATTTTGTGTAAATGTAATATTTATATAAATGTCCTTCTGAGAGATGTTCTTTCGGCGTTGACAGGGATACAAAAAGAATAAGCGGAAACACAAGGGACTTCTTTAGTAATTCTTTCGAAATCAAAAACCCTCCCCGACCCGCCCGTTGCAATCCCTATTCACTGTCGGCTGTAGCAGTCCTTTGGTCCTTCCCCGTCCTCGAGGAAAGCAAAGACGAAGCAGCACCAGTCCCGACCCCCCATCACGGTGAAGAAGCCTCCGCCGCCAACACCAGCAACGTTTGCCGGAACCCTTCCTCACATCTTCGCATAGATCTTGGTTTTAGGGCACAGTTGAGTCCTCGCCGGCCCAGATCGGTCTTCAGTGCTTTCAGATCCTGGATTTTTCTTTGTTTTTGTAGGGTTTCTCCGTCAACTATTACTATTCATGGACTTTTAGGAACGGGCCGGCCTATCCATTTGTTTGTTTTGGTTTCTTCCTTTTTGTTCTGTTCAAGACCCTTTTCCATTTTAGCCGGTAGGAAATTTTGAGTATCGCTTTTGAAATTATCTCTTTAGTTATCGGTTTTACACAAAAATGTCGTTTCTTCGGCGATGGTTTATTGAAAGGTCTGCAAGCATCAGGAACTATTGATTTGGTTAGGAACAAGGTTCGACTGGAATGGAATTTTCGTTATATTACAGTTACTGCTATCGAATCTTGATGCATGTTGCTCTTTATTGTTTTATTTGTTTAATAGGCATATGAACGATAATGGAATGGAAACGCAAGGTAGAAAAGGAAGAAAAAATATTAATTTAGTTTCTTCAGTCATCGGTGGCGGTGGTGGTGTGTGTGTGGGGGGGGGGGGGGGGTGGTGCAAATGGTTATTGCTACATGGTCTTGCCGCCTATCCTTTAGAAATATTCTTCTTCCCCTCTTGTTTTTTGGGCATTTATCCCTCTTTCCTGATGACCTTTATTTTATTTGTTATTTTATAAGCACAAGAACAATCCTCATTTTAAAGGTTAGGGGGACGAAACTTATCAAGGGAACAAACATTCTGAAAAAAAAAGTTTCTTAGTCATCAGAGTTAATGCAAAACGTGAACTTTAAATTAGTGTAGTTGGCATACTCGTTCTAATGGTTTTATGCTGCGTTGTCTTTGGTTTATGCTGATGCAAACTTGAATTTCTGTGAGATTTTCTTTGATACATAGGCAATAATCGATTTGCTCTCTAGATTCCATTGCCTTGGGTGGTATTTTTACTGCTTATGTTTATTTATTACAATGTAATTTTACTTTTTTCCGGCACTAGAGTTTTTTTTTGGGTTAACTTCAGGGACCTCAAATGGCTACTGAAACTTCTGCCGTGATTCAAAATGAAAATTTACACATTCCTAGAGGTAATGTGGAACTTAAACTTTATTTATGAGATATTGGTTCACATTTCTGTGTTTGAAACCTCAAACGGCCATTGAACTCCTGCCATTTAAGTGATGTGCTACAAATTATATTTGCTCTAATTTTAGGCAAGGGAATTGAAGGCCTGAAGGCTGACCTGCCGAAAACTGAGAAGAAGGAGCGTCGGGAGCGGAAACCTTTGGCAGACCTATCAAAATGTAAAAAGCCTATTGGGCCTACGGCACCAAAGGACTCCACTTTGAAACAAAAGTCTTCTCTGCGTGGCAGTGAAGCAACCAAAAACAAAAAAAACCCCAAGAGTAGCATATTGACTGACGAGGAAATAAAGAAATGCCAGGAATGGGCAAAAGAAGGAATTGAGAAGGTTTATTTTACGGGCAACGACTTGCAAAAACATGAGAGAGATGTCATTGAAAAACGTAATTTCTTATTAATTTTAACTTTTTTACACTGTTCTATTTATTTTTGTCACGCTGATACTTTTCGCTACCACTTGCTACTGATTTAGGTGTGAAGAAGAAAGTTGATAAGGTTATGTCTTGTATGAGCAAATGGAATCAGGTTGTTTATGATTATGTATCGCCCATGAAGGTACATCACAGAAACTATTCCATTTAGTCTTTTTACGTCATCAAAGTATGATGCAGTGGCTGGCAAACATTTCATTTGTGTCGGATTCGGATTGACAATTTTGAAGTGTACAGAATTGGCTGATCTGTTTTTGATCGGACTTTCTATCATTCCTAACAGTAGACATGTTAAAGAAACCTAATTATTTTAGCAGTTTTGGTACTCCCTGCTCCACATCGACATCAACATATGATGGTGTTGGGTTTGATTTGACATCATACAAAGAAGTGATGGAATTTTGTATCAAGTTTCCCATCTCTTGTTACAAAAAATGAAATTCCATTGGAACTGTCAAGTTTGGACTTGATAATCCTTTTACAGTTTGAGGCTCCGGAATGTTATGGAACTGATGATGAAAAAACTTGATCTGAAATTGATTTTGAAATACATCTTGTTTGTGTTCATCTTGGTTTGGTGTTCTGCATAAACCCTGAATGCAGCCTACCTGGCGTCAACTCTGCATGATTCACATGTATGACGAAGCATAATAGTCAATCCCGTCCTGTCCTGGCGGGGACCTATCCCAGTGAGAAAACAAGACGTGACAGTTTCTTGCCTGTCCCAATAATTGTCCAGTTCTGTCTCAGCTTGTCCCGGCCTGTCGTGGCCTATCCCAACCAGAGTTTTGTATTTAAACCTGAGATTTTTCTAACCACTTTAGCTCCTCCTAAACTTATTTTGGGGGGCACTGGATGTATACTCTCCTTTATAAACCGATAAATCCATCTTAAATGCTTTTATTGCATTAATTTTGTGTTATTTCTATGTTTGTTTTCATATTATTTAATTTGTTGTATACATATGTCCTGTATTTATTGGAATATGTATAAAAGAAATCCGGGATGGGACGCCGGGATTGTCTGCGACACAGGGATGTCCCATCCCAGTAGAAAAACAGACATGGACCGAGACGGGATTGACAACTGTGATGAAGTGCATGCAACATAATCAGAAAGTAGAAATAGGTCATACATAGGTCTTTAGCAGACATTCACAGCATTCTTTTTAGTTGCCAAGGACAATTTCTGGCTTAAAAGTTAATAGAATTATCAAGGTTGAATCTGAATTATTCATGCAAAACCCACTTTCTATCTCCATACACTTTTGCTATGTATATTTATAATGGAACTGGTCCTCAGTATATGCCTTTCTCCAATTTGCGCTTTTTGTAACAAGATTTATGATTTCACATTCACGTATGTCAACCAGAATTACTTCTCTCCTGCATCTAGTTTTGCTGGTACTTCTTGTGAACATTGGAGATTAGTTGTTTCTTTCCTTTCCTCATTTTAAATATTATAAGGCATATTGTGCCAAATGTTGGATATTATTAAAAAGAAATAAATATAGAAAGTATTCAAATGAGGGAAATAAAAAAATAGAAACTGCATTAAGGTTATCTTGAAGTGTAATACAGGATATACTTTGGTTCACTGCAACTTTCATAAGGCAGGAAAAGCTCACCTGTAACATGCTTCATAATCTGAAAAGCTGAAGAAGAAGGTCTTATTGTATATTGTTTTGATATGAAAGGGATGACATGGTTGGTCCATGAACCTCAGTTCATTGCAACATTTTTCCTGATGCGTCCATTTTGTTTTCTAAACATGCTTTGTTTAACTAAGTGTCTCTTGGTTCAGAAAGTTGCTGTTGACATTGGAGATATAAAGAGACTAGAGCCAGAACCAGAAGTTCTCCTTCCTGTGGCCAGTTTATCACCAACTTCAGGTTTCTCTCGTCACTTCCTTTTATATGGATGAATAAATGAGTGAATATTTGCCAATGAATGTGAAACAAAAACAAAGGGGTTTTAGCTGGTGCATGAGGTTTCTTTTGGACTGTATAGTGATTGAAATGTTGGGAAAACCTGGTTGTACCATATGACATTTGTAACTTAATTCTGACTGATGCATTTTGAATGCCCTTGCTCAAAATGGCTGAGGATGACCAGTGGGCATTGAGTCCTCCGTAGGAGTCTTATGTACACGACTTAATAAATCATACAAATATGCTTAAAAGCTGGGGAAAATGTAGTCATCGCATGTGCATCAAGGTTAGTTTTATAGTTTGAAATGATATGGCGAAACATGTCTGTATGAGTTTGCTATGGAAAAGAAAGTTTTCTTGTGGCTGATTGTCAAGTAACCATAATTCAACTCTTTTTCCATAATCACCTTAAGAATGCCATTCATCATGTAGACATGCTACTGCTTAGTAGATACTCATAGTTATATTTGTAGGTACATGCATTTTTGCAGCTCTGCTATACCTCATCTTTCATGTGGTTTTGTGCGTCGATGGACCTCCTTTGTCAAACAAGTATAACACCAACAAGTATATAGGAAACTATAATTTCATCTTAAAACCAATTCAAGCCTCTTCCGTCCTGCATATTTAAATGCCTACATCTGTTTCGTCCCAGATATGTCCCAAATAAGAACCTTGAATGTGTGAACCAGCTGGTCCTCTCTAGCTGTTCTTTCTTTCTTCTTTTTCCGCAGTTATTTTCCTTTTTTGGGAGGGATATCTATAGTACGGAAGATTTTGTTATTTTGTCATGTGATAAGAATGATCTTATTTGCAATGAACAAAACATCTATAATAGGTTTGATGATCTATCCCTAAGGATGCGTTGAGTAGTATGATAGCACTGGCATTTAGGTTAGTAGTGTAAAGTTGGCATTGATCTTTGTTATATGCTACATTACGATTTCCAGAGTGATGCAAACAGCTTTTAGGGCTTGCGGGTCACTTGGAAATGGATATGCTTGGAAATATGTTCATGTATAATAAGTCTTGGATGCTAATAGACATGGAAATAAATAGATACTTTCTTTGATATGAGGGAATTAGAGGGGCTATAGTTGGTGGGAGGGCATTATTCAGGTTGAGAATGCATAAAAAGGGGATAACGAATAACTCCTGCAAGGAATGCCATATTGGATCTTCACATCATCTTGGACAGCCTAAGAGGAAAGATCTCGGAGAGATTAGGAAGAACAGTCATAGATCATAAGAATAGTATACTTCCTTGGAAAAGATTTTATATCTTATGTGTTTAGCCGTTCAATGTGATTACATTTACACAATAATAAGAACGAACAGTGTAAACATGCATTTGCACATATAAGGATTGTGTTCACATATCTCAGTTAGGGGTGCAAACTAGTTGAGTCGAGCTGAGTTTTATCTTGCTCAAACTTGGCTCGACATCCCCATATTGAGCGTGAACTTGGCTTGAACTCAAGCGAATATGCAGGCTCGCCGTTCAAACTCCGCTCATTTAAATACTTGACGAGTTCAAGCCGAACTCGTGTGCTCCACCCACACCTAACCCAACTGAGTGAACCCAGCCCAAAGTGTTTATTTTACAAAATAAAATAAAAAACCTTAACCAGGCAAAACTGTGACAAACATAGAGCACCTGGCTGAGTCTCCACTCGGGCCCAGCTGCTAGCAGATGTTGCAATGCACTTGTACTCCACACCTTTTAAATAAGCTCCCTGCCTTCAGCTTTTCTAAAACTTCTGATCTCAGTTTATCTGATACACTCCAGCCCCACAACGTAAGCGAGAGCAACCCATGATTCCTCTCATCTTAATTACTTCTTGAAGATTATATATTCTTTAACCATTAACCTCTCTAATTTTTATTTCTATCTCTTGCATCTCTTACTTAAATTAGTTGATAAGAAAAATCTATAAAATATTAAATACATTAACAACTAAGCTTATTTATGAATAGAGTAATTAAATGAATACTTTAATATAATAATTAAAAGAGTATGTAAACGAGCTCTTAACGAGTTTTTAACCGAGTTCTCAGCGAGTTCTTAACGAGACTTAAATGAGATTGTTCACGAACATAATTGAGTTGAGTTCACATTTGTTTAAACTCTACTCATTTATCAACCGAGCCTAAATTTTTGTTCAAACTTGTTTATTTAACTTTATAAACAAGTTGAGTCGACCCGTTATCGAGTAGTCACACTAGCTGTTCGTTGAGCGTATTGGTTCATTTGCAGCCCTAATCCCTAATCTCAGTGTCATCTCACTTTTTTTTGGAAAGTGGATAATATCATAAAGTATAGATCTAAGCAAAAGGGATTTACAAGTGTAAGAAGTGTAAGTCATCTTAATGTGTTGGTGAGCTCCTCCTCTATCGTGATCCATTCCTCCTCCTCTTTGGTCATCCACATCTCCGCCTCCCCCTCCTTCAATGAAATCTTAGTGTGCTGGTGAGCTCCTCCTCTATCGTGATCCCTATCTCCTTCTTTATTGCCATTCGCATCTCCTCCCATGGAATGCAGAATCGGCCGATCCTGATCCGGATCGGCCGATTCGGATTGGGATCGGCGGGTCCCGATTCGGCTGATTCTGACCGATCCCGGCCGATCCGATTCCAATTCGGATCGGCGGGTCCCGATTCGGGGACCCGATCCGACCCGGAATTCCTTGTCTCCTTCTCCTCATCTTCTTCTTCTTGCCCCCCTTCTTCCTCCATCCCCCTTTTCTTCTTGATTTATGTGGAGATCTCATCTCAGGACCCTTGGACAAACAAAAATTCCTATGTGGAGATCTCATCTCGTAGCAAGGGGATAAGGGCATATAGGGGTTGGTGGAGTTGAGGGTAGGGGGACCATAGCTAGGGTAATCCCTATCCCAAACTGGGGGCTTAGATCCCCTAGTTCAAAGGGTTCTATCTTCTATGTCGATAAACAAATAGAGATTGGGTGCAAGAGATCATTGATGGAAATAAATTGCATGGATGCTAGTTCTATCCTCTATCATTATCGGCCTAGATCAACTTTAGAGTAGTTTTGGGGGATGCGTCTCCCTGTGGTGGACATAAGGGAGATCGAACCCTCGCACTGATTTATTTATTTTATTTTATTAATAAATCCTGGGAACTTGGGATGAGTCCTCAAGGAATTTAAAACTTTGGATAAGTACGCAGATCCATAAGCTTGATCTCTCCCCAGACCTCGGTCAATGTTACTTATATCGATCAAATGATCGAAGACCCTTGATTAATTACCATAGATGATACCCTTAAATAAAATCACGTGAAATTCCCAGGTCTATTAATGAAAGCATGAGTTGAATTGAGCCTAATAGCTTTGTCCAAGTCCAAGATGGGTTTTGGAGGATTTTGAAGACTTTTAAGGGGTTTTGGATTGATTACATATGTTTTATGCCCAAAAGGGTATTTTGGTAATTTTGCAATATTGAAGGGTATAAGGGTAGTAGGGTCTTGGTGTTTGAAATGTGTTTGAGTAGATTGTGTAAGTTTTAAAACCCTAAGATGCATTTTTGGGCCATTTTAGGTGTTTTTGGGGTTAAAGGGTACGTTGTCATTTTTGAAATGTTTTGGGTTTTACGGGTATTTAGTATGTTTTAGGTGATTTTACATTTTTCATGATTTTTCTATAATTTTTAGTAATTTTAGTGCATTAAGGGTATTTTGGTAATTTTTGTCATTTTAGGATTTTAAGAGATTTAAGGTGTTAAGCGTTTTTTACAATTTTGGGATTTTTTGTGATTTTTATATATATTTTTATTTGGGGGTTATGAGAGTGTGTGTCTTTTACATGCATTAGGTATTTTATTTAGGTCAGGGGTGTTAAAGGGATGTTGTATGTTTGGTTAACTTATTGCTTATTCAGAGTTAAGGGTATCTTGGGACTTAAATTAGTTTAGGTGAGAAGGCCAAGGGCATTAGGGTCATTTGGACAGCAATCAAACAAAAGCCAAGACCATGGATCAGCTTATTGGGCTTTATCCAGATTGTGACAACTTGTGTTAAGCATGGAGGACCCAATCAATTTTGTCAGCACTAAAAGGATAATTCTATTGGATATTGATTAAGGAAACAAAGACGTCATCGACCTGCTATATGTCTATTAGGATTGTATCCTTTAACGTGATTATATGCATCAAATCTTGTGGATAACCTTAATGGATATGGATTAAGGACACAGAGAGGTCATAGACCTATTAAATATCGGTTGGGATTATATCCTTTAGTGAACTTTAGATGGATCCAATTAAAGAGTGTGCCTTAAAAGATAAATGATAAGGATCAAATATTAAGGAATATTATAGTTCTTTGAGGGTCCATTAAGAATCCTTAAATAATATACTTTAAAGAGCTTCAGTGCGGCTCATCTAAGATCCATTGAGTCCATTTAGGAACCAAAAGCTTAATGGATTTGGATAGGACCTAATTAAGTTCAATAAAGATCTATAATGTTAAAGAATCCAATAAGGATCTGATAACAATGAAATTAATTCATCATGAGCCCATAGTCCAACATGATTAGTGGGAACAAGTACACACCATGTTATCCATGTCATGAAGATAAAATGCAAGACTTTAGAATACATGAGTTTGCTAGCTCAAAGACAATGGCAAAACTCAAGAGGACATGAGTTTGCAAAAATTAAACCAATGCTTAAGAATACATGAGCTTGCTATTCAAACAAAATAATAATGACAAAGCTCAAGAATACATGAGCTTATCTCTTCAAAGGCCTTTGACAAATCCTTCTCAGGGAGTGGCATGAATCCACCCAAAAAAGTCGCCTGCAGCAATCCCTTTTGAGGGGTTTAAATAGGGGCCAAGGAGCATCCGATTCGGGGGGTGGGGGGGGGGGTCAAATGATCCAGTGTCACCCCCCACCAGATGTGACATTCCCTCCATGTTTTGGTTTTTTTTATTAGAGTATTGAGAGAGAGAGAGAGGTGTTGGAAGCCACTTCTATAGTATTTTATAGTTATTTTTTGGCTTCCAACCAAAAGGCCCAAATTAGAGTTTCTTAAATTGGAGAAAAAGTGGAGTTGCTAGGGAAGGTTGTAAAATTAGTTGTAACCACTTCCTTTCATTATTTTTTATGCTATAAGACGAAGCTATGGCTTTCAACTAATACCTATGCCAAACACGCCCTCAATGTAATGAAGGACCCTTCTTTTAGGTTTTTTTTTTTTTTCTTTGAGAAAAATGGGACCTTTTTTAATGACAAATTGTTTCTAACAATGTGTTGAAAATGTAAATAGGTCTTAATCAACAGTGATTTCCTCATTTTTTCATAAAAAATAAATTGGGTTCTTTTCTTGCTGAGAATTCATTCTCTCACATCCAATGTTGATTATTTTAGCACCTCCATTTCCTATCCCAGTAAGTTCCTGCATTTGGGGTCCCAAGCAACTGGACTGTACACAATCCCGCAGATGCAGGCTGCTAGATGCTATAGACTTGGGTATTCAACTTCACCCTCTTCTTTTTAGAGTCTACTATTGTAGCCTAGTGTAGGTGAAAGCTCAGAGTGCACTTCCATAGTCCCACAGATCATAAGTATACCTTCCCTCATGTGGGAAATCGGAAATAATCTATGATTTGTGGGATCAAGCATGGCAAAGTTTCGAAAGCAAGATCTGTAGAGACGGGAAATATATAGAAATACATACCATATAGTACGATTATTATAACCTGTTTATAACATAAAAGATGTGAACAAATTATTACTCAAAATTTTGAATGTTAGCTGCTGCATTCAAAGAGATATTTTGAAGAGTTGTAAGTGTCTGTTTTGAAATCCTAAAATAGAGTGTTGGATACAGACATCCAAAAGTTGCATCATCTGTTTTGAAAATCTAAAATAGAGTGTTGGATACAGACATCCAATTGTTGTGTCATGTGCAAGTATCTGACATGTTCTCTAACACAAGTGAAAGTGTCTACTGAGTCATAGGACATAGTGTTGGGCTTGATACAATGCTTATTTTTTATTTTGGGGTGGGGCCTTTTTCACTTTCCCCCCTACCTAAGCTGCTTCATTAGTATATCAAGCAGAGATGTGAGAAAAAGCTCTACCTCTTTTCTTAATAAAGAAATCATTCTTGCTTCTTCGTGATCCAAGTTGGGTATATGGCTGAACTCATTTGGGAGACAAGGGATATTGGTGGTTTTGACCCTAATAAGCATTTTTACCAAAAAAGGGTTATTGGTGGTTTTGACCCTAACAAGCATTCATGGAACTTAGTAGAGCTTACTTTAACTTCTTTTCCAAGTTGTCAAAATATTTATGATAAACATTCATAGATGGGATTGTTTGATAGAAGGGCGGCACCAAGAAAGACCAGTCTGCCAAGAAGACCAGTATTGCAATCATATCATAGTTACATACAGCTTTATACATGTTTCTAAATATTGAATTGCTTCAAGTAGAGCTAAATTCTCAAGTAATCATCTTAAAATTTCCCTCAGCATTATCAAGAACTCTTTTTAATCTGCTATCTACCTGAGAAGAAATCCCTGAGAATACGGCCTTTTTCTTGGAAACATGGTTTGGATGTACATATATAGCTGGGGATCTGTGGGCTTAAGCCGATGTCAAATTCCAAATGACTACCAAGAACCTGGGGAAAACAACTTCAGATATAGATGTCTCCTTGAATACAACCGTAGGATGTACCTCCAAAAGAAATCCCTTGCACCAAAGCTTATCATTGTAGGTTCAAACAAGTGCACAATAGGCTGCCACCAGTCCAAGCCATTGCCATCATGTGACTCATGTCATGGGTCATGATCCTGACTAAAATATTGAAAAAATAGTTTAAGGCTTTAAGCCACATATATTTTCCCATGTTTCTCAGCATTGCAGAGTATTATTCTCATTCGAAACAGCAAATTAATCATATGAAAGGATAATAAATTTTCCTTGACTCAAGTCGTTATGGCTGCTTTAATTGCATGATTTCAGGTAGGGTTGCCAATTCAAATCTTAATTATGCAATAATCTTTAATTATATTGAATATCTAAAATGTGGTCGTGGGATACTTTTTGGCATGCAATCTGTAATTACTCTTTCAGGTATTAAATATGGCAAACAGAAAAATAAAAATGTATATCTGTATTCTGTATGAAAACCTGTTTTGGTACTGTTCCTTTATACCAATGTAATGAATACTTCCTTAATTATTTGTCTGTTTTACTATGTTCAGGTTTTGATGAAGGACAATATCTCACTCTTGATGAAGAGGAGATTCTCTGGCCATCTTATGATCATACCTTTGAGCTAAAGCTAAAGGAAGATTATGAAGCCTATGCTCCTTTCTAGATGATCTTTGTTACGTTAGCATGCATGTGTGCACAAACTTGGTAGCATTAGGCATGGAACTGCTGGGTTTTATAGATGTGTAAATGTTTGTAGCGAGTGCTTATCCTGATACACATCCCACCTCATTTCTACTGCCATCTCTTTTCATGTTCCGGTCACTGCCCTAGGTTATCACTTTTTTGATGATTCCAAGCATGAAGTCTGATTTGCGATCGTTTAATGGTTGTGAATGTGCTCTATGGAATTTATCACCCTATTGGTCTAGGCAAACAAGATATACCGTATGGTCTTGCTTTTAGTAGGTAATACTGTATCAGGCTTGTTTTTACCCTCTTTCATCTGAGCTCATTTTTGAGAAATCTTTGCAGGTTGCTCTTCGGTTGACTTTATGCTGTTCAATTAAGGCATGATTTTTTTTTTTTTTTAACCATCTGATAATGTCCTGAGAATTTAGATAGATCTACCTTTCTGAAGTCTTAGTTAAGGACTTGGTAGCTCTATAGAGCATTGATGGTAGATGAACAGCTAGTCATAAAATTGTTAGTTTCTGTTGAGTCCTCCATTTCATCTGTCCAGTTAAAAATTGATAGAAGCAATGCCTGTGATGCTGATGGGGCTTCTACTTCTATGGAGTATTGTCAGCATATTTCATCAATCCAAAACGAAAATGGACACTTGGTCAACTTTTTAAATCTTAGCCATCCAGTTTTTATATAACTTCTTACTACCAAATTAATTGCATTTATGTTAAACCAACATTTATTTTCATAATGACATTTTCTCCCGGTCTAGAGACTGTGATTCCCTAATTGGCCAACGAACAGTAGTTGTACCTTTAACTCTGATTAGTGCTCCGTATTTTTATGTGGCGTTCAAACTCACAGAGGCTGTACACTGTCCTTCCCTACTTATCAAAGACGCTCGTGACTATGCCGAACCTCTTAATAACCTCTTTTAGTCCTAGAGATCGAGAAAAAAAAGCCATGTACCTGAACTATTCTTTGTACTAACCTAAAGTGGTAGTTCTATGTCCATATAATTTTACGAACAATAGTTGATCGAAGACAACTGGTGCTTTAGTTGCTAAAGTTGAGCTTTCGTTACAACTTTAAATAGGCAATAGTTACTACTTACTATACCACAATTGCGTGGAAAAAGCTTGAGCATATATATATTCGAGTTGTCTAAATAATAGGCTTCATTTAACCTTGACAAACTCTAGAGGTCCCTTGGCCACATTTGCAGATCAACCCCTTTTCGTACTTTATCCCTTCATCAAGTGAAAAAAAATAGTTCCGTACGCATCCGAGCTCCTCGTGGATGTGATTATTATAAATAATGAATGACATTGAAAATAATATTCAAACACAAAACCATGATAAAATAATAACTTAACCGAATAAGAATTAAATGATAGAATAATACTGTTGAAAATAATAATTTCAATAAGTCAATGAATAATACAAATTACAGATAATTCTATTAAGATTTATAGGAATTTATACTCAACGTTTTCAGCATGATGGATTTATGGCCCAATAATTTCTTATAATAATCAAAGAATAATACCTGCGGCACTCGGCAGCACCGGGCTGTGTCCCAAGCGATCTGAGCCGTCTGATTGCTCTGCAACACTCCCTCTGCAGCAGGTATTTCTCATTATCGAAAGCTATATACATTTATGATAGCCAAACCAAAATCTACGCAAAATCAATAGGGCCCACCCAACCTAGATTTCATCAGAATTAGAATCGAGAGCATATTTTTCTTATTAGAACCAAAATCAGAGACAATGTACCACATGTTTAGACTCCGATTCCGAGCCGTGTGCAGCTCAAGTCAGAAGCCGTCAAAACACTGTTCTGGCAGACTAACAATGGACGGGAAGATCCATGATCGTATTAATCCGTGGATCCCTGCACTACACATCTCACCTGCCCTTTCGTCGTGAACGACTTCCACAATTCTTAAAACAGGACTTTCCAAATGGCGAGATCTCCACTTTAGATACTATTTCGGCTTTCACCTTCTAACTTAAAACTTTCAGTTCGAAGCATAATGTCACATAAAAGACTAATGGCGTAATAGTTTCTCAAGTAACTCCGTCGAACGATGGCGGGCCCAAAACTGGAGAAGCTGTGCCAAGCCTACCTCGAAATCTCACCTTCGCAGCATGAAAAGGGGCAAAGACCGTAAACTGCACTTTGGGATGAACTGAACAACTGAATGCGTGACGAGAAAATGCCGTGGAAAAAAAAAAAAAACCTCCGCTAATACATCCTTATTAAAAGTTCATATTCCTAATATTTAGTGTACATTCATGTATGAAGAAAAAGGCAAAACAACCTCCATTTACAGCCACTCTAAGCAATCTGTTTAGCATGCACACTTGTTTCGTCTGCAACCTTTTCCCAGACTTCTGCAATCTTCTCCGCATAACCAACCTAACCAGCACAGGTAAAACAGCTATTTGTTTATTGCAGAAACAATGCAAATGACTTGCATAGAATGCCGACAATGTAATGACATAAATTTTGCCAACAGCTACCGGAATGAGCCAACAAAACGGGACTAAGTTATGAGTGGATGGAACAGTAGCGAGTACCAAGATGGAGTATTAATTGCTACATTAGAATACCATTTGTGAAAATTCAGATCCAATGCAAGAATCATTTGGTTACCCTGCTTCATAGAGATGTTACCACTCTAAGACAGTCCAGATTATTACTGTTCTAAAGATGCTTGTCTTGGGGGATCCATGGCCTTCTTTTTTTGTTAATAACCTGGGACTAAAGGACGGTGCCCAGAAGCATGAAATATGCAAACCCAAAATATCAGGTCCAAGTCTAGCAACAGTTTATGTGCCGCTTGTGAACATTTCTTTGGAAGGTGGAAGGATTATGCTGACGATATGCCTTGGATACAATGGTTTGGAATTTATTGGACACCGCCACATCAGCTCGGCAGTATATACTTGCTCACCCTCAGTTTCTAAAGCAAATGATACTAAAGAACACAGATATGAGTATATTTCAATTGAGGTAGGTACTACTAGAAAAATGTCTTGGTGACTGGTCTCATTATATCCAGTCCCAAGATATGAGAAAATTAAGGATAGCTACCAGAAAGACTAATCCAATACATGATGTACCAAAAAATGCAACATTCGTTACTAGACCAACCATTGGGAGAAGCAAATACAACAGGTACACTAATCAGTAAGATTGATGAAGTCCACACATTTTGAGCAGGATAGCATACTCTAAAGTCTGATATGATTATTTATCAAACTATTGAGAGAAATTAAAGGTAGTAGAGTTTGTTATACAGCAACTATGTGTGCTAATTGCTAAGCATGCACATAGGTTGTTAAGTTTTTTTCTGCATTCACAATGACCAGTGTGCAGGATAGGACACTGAAATATTAAATTAGGGGTTAGATGTTGAGGAGATGCCTGGCTGGCTTGGTAAAGTCTGACATGGTGAGGGAACCGTGGTCCATCCCTAACCATTTCAGGCTCAGGCAGGTTTAGGGTATATATGCTGAAACTTAAAGTTGAAAGCCACTTATTTAGCTTCTTTCAAAATAAAATTATTGGCTAGAAATGGATATAACTAACTTTGGGCAGCTACATTAGCCAACCCTTCCCTAGAACCCTCTTTTTCCCCCAACCTAGGAAGCTTGGAGCTTCTGGTTGAAAGTTGACCAAATCAGATAAATGGTTCCAAGGCTCCTTTTTTTTGGAAGGTGACGAAAGTCACATTTCATTAAAATAAGAGAACGTACAAAAAGAATGGAAGGGGGAAAAACACAGACCTCCAAAACAGAAAACCGCTCTTAAGAAGATTTTATCCAGCAAATAGAGTATACAAAGAGAAACCCAAAAATCAAGAACAGAATTTCTTCCATTGTTCTGCTTTCGAGATCAGAGGACTCCTCTTCCACCAACAGCTTAGTCGCTTTCCCCCAGTTCATGACCCAACTGACTGATGTTCTAAGGGTAACAAAGGTACTGTTGAACTCTTGACTAAATCTCCTTCTATTCCTCTCATGTCATGCCACACTGCCCCAATACATGGCTGGAAGAAACAGAGACCAAATCTCACTTTCTGATTTATCTGGATGCACATCAGCCCACCAATGCATCATTTCTAAACATGTTGATGTTGTTCCCATTGAACATGCATAGTTTTACACAAATCTGCCATTGTACAGAGATAATGCCACACTTAAGAGATGATTCAGATCTTCCTCAAATAGACCACAGAAAATACAAGTAGAACTCTGAATATGACATATTCAGATCTTCCATAAAAACAACTCCAGGTCCCAACTTAACAGGGAGCTCTAGAGGAAGAAACAGAAGGCAGTTCTTCTAAGAATAAAGAGAATAGAACACATTTGGTGAATACCAAATGTTGCCACAAACAGTGGTCGAACAAGCTACTAAAGTAACTTTCGACCGCAGCCAGCCGGAACAGCAATGGATTAAGGTCCAAAAGAAGTCAACACCAGCAAAACTGCCAAAGATGAAAAGAGCAAGTCAATAATAGTCAGGAGTGCCCCAACCTCCAGGGGTGCAACCTCAGTCCCGCTTCATCAGAGAAGCGGTAAGGAGGAAGAAACAAGAAAAGAACAAGAGGAAAAATGAAAAGAAAAAGTTGAAGAGACATGAAGCTTTGACTAGTTCCTCAACTATGGCCAAAGACAGAGTCACGCCTATGCAGACACTCCAAAATATCATTGATGAGCTAGAAGAATACCAATCAGGGCAGCCGACAAAAAGTGTTTCCCTAGATAGATGCATCCCATGGGAAGAACTCGAAAGGCGAACTCGATTAAAGGCCTGATTGCTACAGCTTCATAAGCATATGCAGGGGGACAGAAGATGATTATCTCTCAGTCTCAAATGATGATAGCATATTCTGGAGAGAAGACCTAACACTCGAAAAGCTCGAGCGGCATTCCAGTCAATATCTTGTAACATGATCTCGGTGCAATTCCAAAGTGGGGAGGACACCTTAGATGGCCAGATCAGATGCATCTCACCCGATTTCAGGAGACCACTAGCAACTTATCAAAGAAGAAATAACCAGCTGAATCCAAGAAGAGGCCAGAATGCTCAAGTTGATGCATTGGCCAAGTTGGCGGCTGCCCTCAAATTGTCTCCTACAGGCGAGACTAAAGTTGTTGTGAAGGATAGGAGGTTATTTCTTACCTCAATAAATAAAAAAGTGGCCTAACAGTGTTCGAAGTCAATATACTGAAAAAAGGCGATATGGAGGAGGATTGGCACATCCTACTAATCAATATTAAGAAAGGATGGCCCCCTGATGACAAAGCCGAAAGAATCCAATTGTTGTGAAGGGCAACTTCATATAGGCTGATAGATGGTGTGCTATATAGCCTAGCCCCCCAAGACAAGAATACAGTGTTGTTGCGGTACTTTTCTCCTAAGTCCATAAAATAATGAAAGAGATCCATGCTGGAGTATGAGGAGCTCACCAGTCTGGCTCAAAAATGAAAATCAATATCAAAGCTAAGTGCTTCTTCTGGCCAACAATATTTGCTGATTGCGAGAAAATGGCCAAGAGTTGTCCTAATGCCAAGCTTTCAGGCTAGTTCCTAGAAGGCCTCCCAACCAACTACACCCAACAACCCCCACATGGCCTTTTGCTCACTGGGAATGGGCGTTGTGGGTCCATTCACGCCCTCATCATGAGTATGCAAATATATTTCAACTGCAACATAATACTTCACGCGCTGGACAGAAGTTGTCCTGCTAAGGGAGGTGACAAGTGAAGCCATACCACACTTCGTCCGATGCAATATCATATATAGATTCGTAATGTCCGGCCGAATCACATCAAATGATGGCACGCCGTTAATTAGACTATTTACAAAATGGCAGCCTATCAATGCCTACAAGTATATCATGCCCAAATGTCACGAGCCTTTGATAAACTTGTGAAGGGAAAACCTTCAAGAAAGAAGACCTTGTAATAGTTAAGCAGAAGGATGTTATGGCATCCCGACTTAAGAACAAATTCAAACCAAATTGAATCGGGCCTTTTATAGTGAGTAAGGTTTATGAGGGTGGCGCATATAAGCTAGTGGATGAAGAGGGTGGTCTAGCCTTCCCTCCACTAAATGGTCGCCATATAATATTGAACTACACTTAGGAACATGAGTTCCTCAGGTGTCAATTGCAAAAGGAGTCCTAGTGTTGTAGGATCCAATGTATATACGCATATATATAAAAAAAAAGAGAAAATAATATATATATATATATATATATATAAAGGACTTAAAAAAAGAGATGCCCCGATGGACTTAATTGATCTCACTTCTATGAAGTGCCGATTAAGAGCAAAAAGGTCCAAAACCCAGTTGAGGTGAAAACCGAAAGAACGCCTAAGCCAAAAATGGGCAAACCCTACTGTGTGAAAACTCGCGAGGGCGCACAGGCAAAATAAGACGAGCCTAGCTTTGGTGAAAACCCGCAAGGACACCGATGTTAGTAAAAAAAAAAAAAAATCATCATCCAACAACTCACCGGAGTATAACTTGCAGAAGCCGCTCGTACCAAGTATGTTAAAAAAATATGCACATATACATATAGCCATACACCGGTGGGACCGTGGGGGGAGAACTCTCTTAGCCAGTCCTAGGCGAGGATCGAGTTTTCCCACATCCCAACCTAAGAAGGATATCATAGTCGCCAATGACAAAAAAACTCTTGGTGTCACTTTACATCGGCTAAGTGGCACATAAATTATTCTATCAAGGGCTTCGACTAAGACGACGACGATGACGTCCTCCCGACTCGATAAGGAAGTGGGAAACTCAGTTTCTCACTTGATAGGGTCAAGAAGTGCAATTCACCATCTTGGCTAAAATCACTGGTCCGATCGAAAAAATCTCCGTTAACAATTCATACCGAAACACCAAAATCCTTCCGCCCCCGGAAGGCGTTGTATTCCAAAATTCAGTCAAAATTCTCTTGCATCCCTGGGAGACGTTGTATCTTAAAATTCAGTCAAAATCCTTTTGCACCCTTGGGAGTCGTTGTATCCCAAGATTCTCCTCATATACCTTAGTCCCACTGGCGTCCCAATAGACCAATATTTTGCCCACCTGGGAGACATATATCTCAATAAGCAAAATTTCTTTGTGCCCCTGCCAAAAGTTTGCGTCCCTAGGAGGCATGGTATCCTAAAATTTAGCCAAAACTACATTGCGCCTTGGGAGGCATTGTATCCCAAAAATACCTACATTATTGTGCCCCTGGGAAGCGTTTATCCTAAAATTCGGCCAAAATTTCTTTGCGCCCATGGGAGGCGTTGTATCCCAAAAATTGCCAAAAATTTCTTTACGCCCCTAGGAGGCGTGGTATCCTAAAATTCAGCTAAAATTACTTGGCACCCCTGGAGGCTTAGTATCCTAAAATTTTTGTGCCCCTAGGAGGCGTTGTATCCTAAAAATCAGTCAAAATTACCTTGTGCCCCCGAGAGGCGTAATATCTCAAAATCTAAGCGCTCCTGGGAAGCGTAGTATCCCAAAATCCTTACGTCTCTGGGAGGCATAGTATTCCAAAATCTTCGCTCTCCGGGAGCCGTTGTATCCCAAACTTCACGGCTACCTAGAGCCCCGTTTTCTTGGAACCTCCAAAAATCGCAAGACCCGTCAAAGTCTTTGTATCCACTATCCTTATCGGCTCACAGGAAAGCTTTAGTTACCTATCAGAAATTCCTTATCAGTTCACAGGGAAGCCTTAGTTCCCTACCAAAAATTCCTTATTGGTTATCAGAGAAGCCTTAGTTCCCTACCAAAAATTCTTTATCGGCTCACATGGAGGCCTTAGTTCCCTATCAAAAAATTCCTTATCGGCTCACAGGGGCCTTGGTTCCCTAACAAAAATTCCTTATCGGGTTATAAGGAAGCCTCAAATCTTTACCATAAAATTCCTTTTCGGTTCTTAAGGAAGCCTTAATTCCCTACCAGAAATTCCTTATCAACTCACAAGGAAGCCTTAGTCCCCCATCAAAAATTTATTATCAGTTCCCAAGGAAATCTTAATTTTTTACTAGAAATTCCTTATCGGTTCATAGAGACGCCTTAGTTACCTACTAAAAAATTCTTTATTGGTTCTCAAGGAAGCCTTAATTCCCTACCAGAAATTTGTTATCGATTTCCAAGGAAGCCTCAAATCCCTACCAGAAAATTCCTTATCAGTCTCTAGGAAAGCTTCAATCCCCCACCTTCCATCAAAAATTCCTTACTGGCCTTTAAGGGAGCCTCTATTTCCCTACCAAAAAATAGACTCTTATCGGCCCTGGGAGCCATGGTATCCCAAAATCCTTGTCTCTTGGGAGCTGCTGCAAACCCAAATCCCATGGCTGCTTGTAGTCCTTATCCTCGGACAGGCAAAAAACACAAGTCCCACCAAAATTTCACCACTCATCACCCCTCAAGGAAGCTGTAATTTCCTACCGAACCCAAAAAAGAAAGAAAGAAAAAATAGAGAAGGGGCTTAAAAACGAAGTGCCCTAATGGACTTAATCGGTCTCGCCCCCAAGGAGATCAGTTAAGAGTAAAAAAAGTCTCAAACCTAGGTAAAGTGAAAACCCACAAGGGCGTTTTAGGGAAAATCAGATAACCTCCACTGCATGAAAATCCGAAAGGACATACAGGTAAAAGTAAGAGGGGACTAATGTTGGCGAAAATATGAATATGCAGTAATATTAGTTTGACAAAAAAAAAAAGATCCATACAACATATAACAAAGTTAATATCACCCAAGCTTACCATTGATCTTCAGAAGAACATTTGTAATACATTAAAGCAGTGGCAGAACCCGAGACAAGCCCTCGGGATAGCTCGAGTTCTTCGACAAAAAGGAGGCGATAAGAACTTCAATGAAGAAACAATAGATCAACTCTGGCCCAGAGAAGAGCCACGTCTCGCCAAAGACTACGATAGACCGTTTACCAGCGAATGGAGAACTTCAAGCTTTTGAAGAGATTCGACCACATCTTCAGAATGCTAGTCAAAGAGATGACCGATGGCTGCCACAAAATGAGAGTTTTCCCCCAATTAAGCTTCAAGAATATGTGCCAGTAGGCGTAGGGCGACAATTTGGGATTCCTCGTCCGCTATACTAGAAAGGACAATATTCTTTTGATATTAAAGCACAAGAGTCTGTGCAACCCGAATTGCGTTAGCTGCCTCGATAGTTTCAATCTCGACCTGCGTCGGTAAAAGGCTGCTCGACAATTGGCGGAGCTAGAATATTGTCCTCCTCGTGTCCCGGTATGGGAAGAACTCCCGTATGGGCCATAAAGATAAAGCCAACAAGCCGCAGAAAGATAGAGAGAGGAAATAGGCGTCCGAGAGCCATAATAGAAGTCTCGAGATACAAAAATCGACCAAATCCTAATGAAGTTGTAGGATAAAGTCAAATTACTATGCACCAGATATTAAGCCAATCCAGAACGCTTCGTGTAGAACTCCTGGAAATGTCGAGACAAGGTATCGATATCCCAAAATAGAGCAAATGTCGGGAGAATTAAGAAACTCGTACGTATATTCTTAAGGAGTCTCTATGTCATGAAAGACAAGAGGTCCCCCGGAATCTCAGTAAACGTCGAAAGATTCAAGCGGCATCAACTCTTGAAGAACCTCCAAGTCATGAAGGCCAAGAGTATTCCCATAATTAGAGGGGTTGGACGCTTTCAAATACATACGGAGAACCGAAAAGTTATAAGAACAAGGCTTCCCAAGCATATCTTGAAGCACCTAAGTATCAAAATTGAGGGTCATCGGGATTCACATAAGCTCAAATGAAGCATATGCATAACAAGCCGAAGCGATGTGTCACCTAGCATATACGAGACGACGCTTGACTTCCCCCAATAGTTGCAAATACATAATGCAAGGCACGGGAATTCATTAGGACAACACCGACATGCCGCATGTAAGAGTCTCTTTAACGTGCAAAATGACGATTCTTGTAAACAAATGGGGCACGGGACATACGCCTTCATCTTCGCCTCCGACACGCGTCCCATGAGGAGCATTTGTTGAACCCCTTTTTATGAAGGGTACAAAAGAAAAAGAGAGAGAGAGACAGAGAGAGACAAAGAGACAGAGAGAGAGAGGAGCAAGAAAAAAAAAAAAAAACCATTGACAGCTTTTAATGGGCAATAAAGAAAGGAAGAAGGAGGGAGGCTAGACCCCCCACAGGTTCCCATGGAACCTCCCACCGGTGGGGGTCTTGCCCCCATTAAATAAAGGGAAACCCCCTTTCCAACCAGTGGGGGGTCCTCCTTCTATTTAATACAGAAGAAAAGGGGAGGCGAGTTTAATTGCCTTTATTTAAGGGGATTAATGCCCATTTGGACTCCCCATATTAGTGCGTTCTCCACTAAAGAAGATTTTAACAGCCAATCATTGGCCTCCATTATTGGAAACCCTTTTCTCACATGACTAGAAAATGAAAGGAGTTAAATGGGGTTCACCTCATTTGATATAAAAAAAGAGAAGATAAAATATAGAGAAGATAGGGGAAGGGGGTGGACCGGTGGCAACCCCAACCCCCACCATTTTTCCAACCGGTGGAGGCCCCCCACCGGTTCCTTGGCCGGTGAGGGGTGCTGGCCGATGGCACCCCCACCGGTGGGGGTATTCTTCGGGCCTTCCTCCCTCGTCCTCTCCCCATCTCTCTCCCTCTCTCATTTCTTTACGGTGGCACCCCCCACCAATTAAGGCCTTCAATGCCCTATAAATACCCCCCCCCCCCTCCCAAGGGGGAGAAAGAAAGCATGCTCATTTGGCCCGAAATTCTTAAGGGGAAACTCTATCATTGCATAAACCATTACTCTGCCGAAATTTTGTTGTAAATCCGGCATTACATAAACTGTTACTCTACCGAATTTTAAATGAAATAAAATATTGCCTATGTTGCTTTCATACTTAATGTATGTATGTATATTGTTGTGTGTGTAAACTTAATCCCATATCTAATTAATCATTAGCTATACTTAATTAACCATATGCCTAATTAATTGTATATCTAATGACATAAATATCCTTGGCCTCTCCCCTAAATCTAACTAAGTCCTAAAACATGCGCAAAGCCTAATTAATAAAATATAAACATACTCTCCTAAACTATACCTTAAATAACATATACTTAACATGTTTAAAACACATGAATATCATTATACTCCTTTAATAACTCATCTAATTACGGAATTGATCCTAAATGAGCAAAATGTCACTCAACCCATAAAAATCAGTAAAAATCACAGAAAAAACCTAACAAATATAAAAAGCTCCCAACATGCCTTAAATACCCCCGGAACCTTAGAAATAACCTTAATACCCTCAGAACTTTAAAAAATGACCAAAATACCCTTCTCATGATAGAAATCTATAAAATCCTAAAAACATAAAAGCCACCCGTCACACCCTAAATTCCCTCAAAACCCTAAAAATGAGTAAAATTATCAAAATCCTCCTAAGATACTAAAAATTCTAAAAAAATTATGAAAAATGTCAATTCACTTAAAACATGATAAATACCCATAAAACACATATTACCTAAAATTATCAAAACATCCCTGCAACCCAAACACACTTCAAATAACTCTAAAATACCTCCTAAGGTTTTGAAACCTTCCTAAATCATTAAAACTCATCTCAAACACCTAAATGGCCCTAGATACCCCTACGCGCTCCAATTTGGCATAATTATGAAAATATCCTTATGGGTCTAAAATACTTGGAAACAATCTAGATAATTTGGAGTCAATCCAAAACATTTCAAAAGTCTCCCAACCCATCCTAAACTTGGGCGAGCCCAATGACTTTACCTAAAACATATCTTCATATGCATGTGCTGCATGTAGTAGTAGTGTTGTATGTAAGGACATCAACAGACGGTTAATCAAAGGTTGTCGAGCGGTTGCTCGACATAATTAACACTGACCGAAGTCAGTGGAGAGATGTCATATACTCAGATCTTCGCCTGATCCGAAGTCCCTAAGGGCTAATCCCAGATTCTCATAGTCTAAGAAACAAAATGAATAAAACTGACTTATATTTCTCTAAATAAAACACGCAAAAAATGAAATATAAAATATTCTAGGAGAGATTCTAGGTGCCGGACAACCAGTTTGCTTGTTGGGTTTTTTCCCCATTTGGCCTTGTGATTTTGTAGAGCGCCACTAGCCATAAATTTTTACTCAAAGGTTCATTACAAGAGAAGCTTCCCCCGGCCTCTGTGCTTCGTCAGTATACTTGGGTGTTTGGCCCGGAGCTGCCCCCAACCTTTATCGGGATTTCTTGCAGGTACTATCCCATCTCAAAAAGGGAAAAATAAAATAAAAAGAAAAAACAGGGGGGTGTTGGCAAAGTCATCTGGTCCCATATCAGGTATTCACGGGCCACTCTATGCCTACATTAGTTATAGCTCACCTTACCCACTAACTCAAGTTATGGGCTGATGATTTTGTTCAATAACACATTCAAATCCCCTATGGCTAGAAAAAGTAAAGGTTGGCACTATCAAGTGATAAGATGAAGTTGCATAGAGAGTTCAAAATAATATCCACTTCACTTTAGAAAGCAGACACTTGGCATTACATATTCCTAAGATCCAAGGTAAGATGCAAAGGTAGCTAGTTAGTAGTTACACCCCGTTCATCCTGCCTTTTACTTTCCCACCTGCTTGGAACAATTCCTTTCCTATTTTAAGGAAAAAGAATAAGCTAATTGAACAAAATTCAGTCATCGGTCCTCTTTTGTTTTCCTGATGTGGACTGCAAAACTGCAACTACGTCAACACCTAGCTTGCATATGAGAAACCATTCACACTGATTCTCTAGCACAAAACTCTTGACATGTATATACAGATATTCTACCAGTAGCCTTATATTTTTCCAGCCTAGTATGTGTAAGACCCGACAAAAAAAATTAAGGGCATATTTATAAATCCTTAAAAAGTATAAATATAATTAGTAAAAGCTTAGGGTTTATAATGTCGTAGATTATTTTTATAAGGTCTTAAATGAAATTATATAAAGTTCAAAATATATCTTTAAATAGTTGAAAAAGGCCCATCATTGGTTACTTTGAAAAGAAATGGGGGGACATGTACAATTAATAAACGATAAAGGAGCTTAAATGTAAAATTGTTCATTTAAATCTAATAAGCAGTAGCAGTAGGGGGTAGAGGGAGGGGGGGGAGAGAGAGAGAGAAGAAAGGGAGGTGGCTCGGCAACAGCCGGCAGCGTTTCGGGGCGATTTGGCAACAACGAGGCGACGGTCCGCGGCAACCTTCTTGATAAGAGGTAGGGTGATATTCCCCGTTGAATATCCCTTCTAGTTTTAATTTTTAAGGGTTATAATATTTAGAAATTTTGAGCTAAAAAAGGAGATTAATGTCTAAATAATTTAAGATATAAAAATAATTATAAGATAATTATATAAATAAAATAAAGTTTTATAATGAAGCATTATGTAACATAAATGGGTGCATGCTCTTTTGTGTGGCGTAATAATTTATTGATTATGGTGTGTGCGATTAATGACGGATAAGCGGATTATAATGCATAATAAATTCTTAAGACTTCCAACTTATAGAATTTGAGAAATATTGAAATATGGAAAACATGGAAGAAAATCATATTTTCTTGTCTTTATTTTAAGTTGTGAAAAGAGTTAAGAATTATTAAAAGAATGTGCATCGTCAGCATAAACTCATATAATAGATGTATATTTTTCAACATGATTTCTAATGTTTTATATGATGGTTTGTTAGTAATGCATGCTATTGAACGTCAAGATTAAGATGAAAAAAATAACATGAAAGGATTTCATGATGCATGATGATTATGATGACCTCAAGAAAGGGGAGGCGATTTCTAGTGCATTTCCTAAGAAAGAAAAAACCTATGAAAGAGGCTAAGAAGCCTTCCATGAAGATGAACATTTATGTTAATAACAAATAATGGTTTCATGATGATCCATGAAGAAAAGACTTGACATCTACTTTAAACTATGTTGTACCATGGACACACACATATATATATGTCTATTATAGAATATAAAGACTTACGCAATAACTTTATGGCTATAATAACCCTGTTAAAAGGAATAAAAGATTATGAAATAAAATTGAGGAATGGAAGCCTCTATGACGATAAATATGAAACACGATTATGAGATGAATGTGAAATTGAGGCATGGAAGCCTTTTGTAATGAAAATGAGTTCTTATGAAATGTATGACCGGTATTTTCTACGATGATTTGTCTTTCTTTCAATAAAGAAAAGAAGTGACATCATGGCTAGTGGGACGACGGTATGCCTCTCGGAGATAAGATGGCGTACGGAAAGCTCCCTAATGATGTTTGTCAAGGCACGGAGCATCCCTTCTTTAATTATGGTTCCAGAGTCTAAGTTCGGGACCTCGGTTGGACAGAATACGGAGTTCCTACTTGAGTGCACTCGTAGGCTGGAGTGCAAACGCTGCAGTGACGGAGTGTGGGTACACTGCAGACCCGGCTTAACTCTTTCCAGCTTCCTCAGTAGGTTTCTGGAGACTTACTGGATGGGTAGGCTGTAAGGTGGTAGGTGCATCGGAGGAATAGCCTATTCACTGTTACGACTATTAGTTCATGATCATCTATGTCACTTTTGGTCGAAAAGACGAGTCGCCCTACGAACTTATATCTATAGACGATTAATGAACTTTACGATTGATCAGATAATGATTATGAAAAGACGACCGATCAAATAAATGATTAATGAACAAACGACTCAATCCTGAGACATTACGTTAATGACTGACAGAAGATACTTTTATATTTTCTATGCTAGTATAAAGTACCACTGAAAAGAAGGGACGTATGAAAATGTATGATAGTTATTATTCTACTGAATGTTTTTCGTTCGGGTTCATGTTGTCTTACGTTACATGCATTCCATACTAATTTAATGCATCATTCCATTAAGGTCTCATGTATTTATGAGTATATTATTGGGTATAGTAAAAAATTAACAATAGAAGAATGAAATCCGTAAATTGGTATAAATCAACTTATGAAATTTAGCATTGGAATTTTATTACATTTATTACTTTATTTCCAACAATTATTTTTAGCTGCTAACAAAATAAGAAATATATATTATGCATAAGTTAGAAGAGAGTAAATCGGTTGGTATGTGTGTGCGCGTGTGTGTATGAAAGTGAATATCAGTAGAGATGTAAATGATCTCTACTGAGAACTCAATTTATGGGTTCTCATAAAAGTTATTTAACATATTTTTCAGAGACCTGCAATGGATGACGGAGAAAAAGAGAGATAGCTCTAGTTTATATTTTTTTAAAAAAAATAGGTATGACCAGTTTATGTAATTATTTGAAATATACTGCTTATTTCTTATATATTTCTGTTGTATGATGGACATGATCTGCATGTTGTTCCTTTACATTTATGTTCCTCATTATTTTGTTTTTATTCTTGTGCACCTACTGGAGATCTGTAAAAGCTGGACCGTTACAATATAATACCCTGTTACAAAATAGGAAAGGGAGGTAAAAACAAAATTAACAGACTAGAGCATATGTTAAGTAAATAGAGTAGTACCTGATTAATTACAAATCCTTTCAACATACCCAAGAAATCATCATGCCTTTCTCTGTCCAGCCTCTCAAGCTCATTTCGGTTGTTTTCCTAAATGATTTTCATGATGTTCAGGCACAAAAAGTCATACCAATTTAATAAGACAAAAAGACAATAAAAAGAAAAAGGCATAAGCTTTACTAGTAAGTCCAATAAAAAGACAATATACTCAGAAGGATTATGAACAGAAGCAAAATATGAAATAATCATATAGGATAAATGAAACACATCATTACAGTGCATATCACACAATACGCCTCCAAAGAGGTTTTCGTAAGCACCAGTTTCCATCAGCCATATATTAAGCTAATCTAATTGGTGGTGCCAAAAAACCACGAATGGCTCATACGATTGCAGTAATTTATGATTAGTTTCTATAATAAAAATGCCAATAATAGTAGGAGTTTCCTTAAATCAGGGAATGCAAAAAGTTCAGCATAATTAATTTTAGGTGGAACAATCTGAAATAAGTCTCTGCCACATTTCTTATACTTGAATTCTTCACTGGAACTGACTATAGATGTATGGGTAACTTTGATGATTACAATGATACCAACGAGCCACTACAGTCTGAAGCACCAAGATTCCATGTTAACTGTAACTTCTCCAATACGCATTACACAGAAAATGGAAAAGGCCATGTTCAAATTATAAGGGGGTTCAAAATCCAAAGCTGTTTTGGCTAAACATTTTTTTCAAGTAGTTAAATGACCAAAGAGAATGACGAAATAAGTCTTTTTATCAAGACAACATGATTTGTAGAGTGTTGTTGTGTATACATGACTTTTAAGAGGTTATTTGCAAAAAAAACTGAAAAATATAGGGGTCTTTGCATATAAACCCTCCTCAAAAGTGAATTGGCAAAAAAACCATTCCTGGAAACATATCAGCACACATATCATTATTTTTAACAAATGTTGCAAAAATGTCCAAATGATGGCATTTTTGCAACATTTTCGCTAAATGTAACATTGCAAAAATGTCATTATTCTGGTATTTTTGTAACATTTCGTTAAAAGTAATGATATATGTGCAAATACGTTTCCAGGAATAGTTTTTTTGCCAATTCACTTTAAGGATGGTTTATATGCAAAAAATCCAAAAATATATTGTAAATAAAAATTCATGACTGTAAATATTTTATGCATAAGGGTCTTTTATAAATTTTTTACCTTTCTTACCCCACCCAAAACCTAACCCCCATTCTGAATCCCCATCTCCAGCAGCTGGAAAATAAAAAAGAGGAGGAAGAGGGGGTCAATCATGGCGTCAACAGCAGTTGATGGCTGCAGCAGGGTAGCATTGGTTGACAACGTGCTTCAGTGGCAGACTGGGATGCCCCCCTCTTTGTCGTCCAGCTGCCACTGCTGGGTTACTACTTGCACTGGTGCTGCTGGACAGCTGTGAAGAAAAAAGGAAAAGGGGTTTTGAACCCCACAGCGTTTCTATGAATAGGAACCAGCCAGTTCAAAGTGATTCAACTCAGGCCAGAGACAGCCTCATCATGAAAGGATCAACCTATTCAAGGCCAATTTGGATGAGTTTGGACTGATACTAACTCAACAGGTTTTTCAATAAACTATGTAGGATCAAGTTTAGGGGTGAAATCAGATTGATCCTTGCCGATCCTGGCCATCCCATACTTTAGAAAAGTTTCCACAATGTTTGTTTCATTAATTTACACGTCGTTTACCCCAGAACCAAATGAGGGGCTGTATCTGTTAGATTACAAATTCTTCTTAGCTTGGCCGATATTTACCACATGCACTTGTTCATGGTAAAAGTCTCCTCATATCATACTGTGCACAAAAGCGTGAAATATATCAGCCCTGTGCGCATCTCTAGAAAGCTAGAGTTAAGCAAAAACAACACATGATACCTTCATCTCTTGGTACATTAGTGCATCCAGTATTAGTTACTAATATATGTCAAAAATAGTGATCATTTATTTGGTTAAAGCTGGCAGCAGGTGCAGGATCTGTAAAAAAGAATCTAATGGTATTAAAATATTTTTTTTTTAATGATGATGGTACCACAAAATGTGTTGAATCAAAAGAAGGGGAATGTACAAGTGAGAAGGGTACGCACCCAAAAGTCCCATATTAAGGGTATTTAACCATTAGACAGTGGAATATGATCAAGATGAGTTAAGACATTTGTTACCAAACTAAAAGTGCTTACTACCAAAGACAAGGTAATCCAAGAATATTTATTTGAATATTACAAATATAAAGTGCACAAGATTAATATATTTAACCAGATCCAGAATTGACTTCCACTATTTATAAACCTTTGCTGCCTGATTTAGTAGAAGTTCTATTTACCTTCCAAGAAGGGAGGATTAAATCCCTAGGTTGAAAAGTTCTCTTCAAGACTAAGCTAATCAGATAATAATATGGAACTCGACAAATAATAATTAGTCACAATTTTCAGGTAATCAGGCAAAGGACATGAGACTCTACCTTGATCCGCTCGTATTCTCTGAGTGCGACAATTTTTGCATCTTCAGTTATTCTAATGGTTTCTTTCAATTCTTCCATCTTGCGGATTCTAGCCTTGTCGGCGCCAAAGATTTTTGAGGATGCAGTTTCAAGTTTTTCAGTCCTTGCATGCAAGGAAGATAGTTCAGATAGAAGTGTTTGTACTGTCAACAAAGCACTGGAACGATCTGAGAAAGCGCCGTGGACAGCTAACATTAGTCCAAGATATTCATGGAGGGTATCCTGGAAAATAGAATAACAAATAACAACTCAACATTTATATAACGTTGACCATTATGAAGAACAGCACTCTGGCAAAAATTGCATCATTCAGTCTCATATCAACTCAAAATTACCAAATGTTTAACAGTCTGTGCATTTGATTCTCGATAGAATCTGCTTGCTTTTACAGCAGCTGTGGCAACACGCCTGGCATCAGTAGCACGTATTCTCTGAGAATTATAAACAGCCTCCTCTGTTTCAAATTTTGTCAGTTTGATGAATGCCAGTCCCAGCTCACCCATTGTTTCTCCAATATCCTGTTGGGCCTTAACAAGTGCTTCGGCCTTCATTAAAGAGAACAAATTATGTATGATAGATTTGGTGATAAACCAAAAACTATAAGAAGGCTTCATAGAGGATGTGCAGAAAATCTTCATCATGTCATAATTTCATTCTAAGTCAACTAAAAGAAGTTTCGAAACCTATTTTATCCATAAGAAAAGAAATAGATTATTCTTGGCATGGATATTTTATACAACACAAAATAGGCAGGCAGGCATTAAGAAGATCTGTCTAGTTTAAGGCCACTTTAGGAACAATTTGCTCTTATCTCCTGGAGATGAAAGATTCTAGGCAAATTATTCCCATGTGGAAAACAACATTGTCAATTCTAATAAATTTGCCCACCCACATGGTAACAGTTAAGAAAGGGAAGCTTTTCTGGTTACCATACTATTCAAACACTAGGATGTCATGGAAATCAATTTTGGCCAAACTGCCAATAGACTCAGAATGTACCCAAATGCTACTTAAATCTGATTGCAAGGCACATGTCGTATGTCAAGCAGAGGAAGCAGAGAAAACATACAGAACTTCAGTAAATCAGAAAGATGCTAGCCAAGAATTATTCAACACAGCAAGTATGCAACTCTTCAACCTACTACTACAAAAGCAAGCCTAGCCTATCTATAACCTATCAGCTTTTGCAAGGGTATCTATGTAATAATAAAATTTGGCTGTCATAAATGAACCAAAGTTCTCTGCAGAATTTCATACATTAACAAGAAATATGCTACAGGACATGATATAGTATACAACGAAGCATTCATGTTACAACCGAATAGTAAAAAAAATGCAAGGTGGAATGACTTGCTTGAACTTGAACTTAAGAATGCCTAACATCCCAGATTTATTACTATATCCAGCAAAAAAAATCCACTTCCTAAAAAAGAACATTAATCACAAAATGCTGCCAACTGATAAAAAGATGCAGCATAAAATACAAAAGTACTACGCCGCAGACTAGTCATGAAACTTCTGTGAGTATATAGAAACTAAAGTTACATTCCATAAAGTAGAAACCTTTATAGTGATTACTGACAATCTCTTTATTCCTAACTTTGGATACAAAAATGGCAACAATTTAAAACATGACAAATCTGAGGAAACTGATATATGAAAATGTGTTGTACAAAAACAGAAGAAGCATTGTAGCAGAAGCAGAATGCATGTGAATCATCTTGCACTATCTAGGAAACCAGCACAAGAATGGTGTTTATTCTACAGATGACAAATGCCAAATGGTGCCCTATTCTGCAATCATTTAACCCAAAAGTACGGCCGCTCAAAACCACATCAATCTAAAAACTTTCTATTTATATGATTTCAGAGCAAACTGTAGGTTGTCAACAAACTATTGGTCCCAAGAGCTAAATGTACTTATGCTCATGAAAACTAGTAGGTAACAAAGGTTATTAACATCTAATACCAAATCCCAAATTAGACATAGAATTACACACAAACCAACCACAGTAACCCATTTTCTATAGGTTAATGTTTCGCTTAAAACAATGGGAAAGGATTAATCTAGGTAGAGACATTCTTAACATCCTATATTCAAAGCCTCATTGAGAGATCCTAACAGATCACAGAACTAAATCCACCTTGTTACTGAATCCTTTGTTTCATTCCCAACAACTGCATTCTATTTAAGGAGTATAGAAACCTGTCTACAATGCCATGCAATGCAATATCAAGACAATCTGTTCAGTTGGTCAAGATTCAAGAATTATGCCTTCCATTTCCAGTCATGAGTCATTGCATCTACTCTGGCATGTTGCAACTCGTATATGCAATGCATCTAAAAAGAATACATTCCGTTTTTACTTTAGATTTAAACAAGGAAAGAGTTACTTTCCCTAAAATTCTGAGATCGCAACAAGTTGAAAAGGGACTATAAAAACGGATTAATAAAACATAAATAGGTAATCAAAAGGACTTAATGCTATTCATGTAAATTTACCTGCTGGGAAGCAGTACTAAGCTGCTGCTCTAGATCCTGCATCTTTTCCTTCCTCTCCATAAACTCTTTATCCTCCTCCACCGCCAGTGGCTTTACCCCTCCCCAATCGTTCGCCACCGACTGCTTCAGCTCCTTGAAAATCCTCAGCAGGTCCCTCCCCCCTTTTGCCGGCTGCACCACCTCCTGCGGCGCCACATACCCCGCTGTCGCCTCCCCAAAGAGCTGCTTCGGCAGCCTCACCGCCCCGTCCAGCATCCTCGAGGCCACATCCGTGGTCGCCGGCAGCGGCAGCTTCCCGTGCGCCTGGAGGAACACCCTTAGCTCCTCGCTCTTCCCGATCACCGGGTGCGCCGCCAGCCTGTGCAGGTACTTCTCCAGTGCGGATCGGCGCTGCTCCACGAACTCCTGCTTTTGCATCAGCTGGCTCTCCACCACGTTCTTGTCCGGCCGCGGCGGGATGCAGAACCCGCGGTAGGCCTCCGCCAACCGGTCCGAGAGCGTCACCACGTCCCGGAAGCGCCGCCTAACGTTGAACTCCCCCGGCCCGCCGAGATCGGGGTCCTCCACCCTCGTGGTGATCAGGTACGTCACGTATGTGTTCGTCCCAGGTACCAACGAATTGGTGGTCTCCTGCTCCTTCTGCGGGTCGGAGACCGCGATCTTCGCGTACGCCGAGCTCGCGAAGCGATCGGATCTGGCGGAGGGCTCGCGATCGAGGGCCGGGTGCTCGGATGCCTGCCCGTTCTCACCCTCGAAGGGGCTAAAGATCACGTCGGCGTAGGAGGGGGGGTCGAGGAAGGCGGCGGAGGAGGAAGGGGAGCTAGGCTTGTGGATCGCCGGGGAGAGGAGGGGGTCGCCGCCGTCGAGGGAAGCGGGGACAGCGGAGAGCGGGTGGCGCCCATCGGAGAGGGAGGACATGGCGCTGCGGTAGGTGGAGTGGCCATCGTCGGAGAGGGCGAGGCTCTCCATCTCGTCCCGCGGCGGGGGCGATCCGAAGCCGGGGAGCGTCTCCGGACCCATCATCTTATTTCTCGAGAAATAAATCTAAAATAAATAACAATGGAAAGGTCGTGGAAGGGATAAAAGGGCCTTCTTATCTCCCTCTTCTGCCCCTTTTTATTGCTTACCGGACTCGATAGAGGAGAGCAGGTGTGGCCGGGAATCTCTCATCTCTGGGCTGCGGCGACGGGGAGGGGCAGAGTTGGGGGAGAGAGGAAGGGGAGGCATGCGTGGGTGTGCTATATTCCCGGTGAGATTAAGGAAACTTTGCTGCCTATGAACTCGCGTGAAGAGAAAGAATGGACGAAGGCACTTGGCACGATAAGGGTTAAAGACGAAAACGGTAACTGCACACGGGAAGTTAATGGTAAGCGATAAGAATCTGATTATATGATTTCAAAAAAAAAAGAATCTTTTTTTCTAAAAAAAGAAGAAGAATCTAATTATCTAAAAAGTCCGTTAGTTTGATGAACTGTTTTTCGATAATATTCTTACCAACGGGAAGAATAAATCCTATTTAGCAGATAGTCTCATTTCTAAATCCATTATTAATAATAAGTCTCATTTATATATATTATTTAATAATAATATCATGAATATCTATATGAGGAAGATTTCTTTGTCATCTGTGACAAAATAAGAATGGTGCTACTTATTTTAAAAATATTTTATTAAAATAATAATTGTTGGTTTGAATTATTAGATATGTTATATAATATAAGAATAATACATACATGTAAAACCATTAGTTCTGATATCTAAAAATAATAGGTCAGCGATAACACTTTTTGGACTATCCATGTTATAAATATTTGACGTGTAGGAGAAAAGTATAAGAGTCGTCTATTTTTCTTAATTCATATGAGACTATTTTAGTCATAAAGAAGATTTAATGGTTTGTGTTAGAATTTAACCTCAAATAATGTGTTTTGAAAGTATGTGACATAATTCTTATTTTGCCACATGTGATGATGTATCATGTTCAATTTATATAATTAATATTACTTGTAGATCAAAAGTTAAAGGATAATATTAAGTGATGTTTTTGGTAAGCTTATTATCCCAACTTAGCTTCACAGTAGAATTTATTTTAGTTTGATTTAGCTAGGTTGTTATTTTTATTTTGTATTTTGACACAATGAGACATTTAAATTTAAATGTGTTTAAGTTTTTCTTGAAGATTAATTACTTTTATTAATTTCAATATAATTTTATGTAAGATTTATCTATTAATTTGGATGTCAAATTTGAATTTTATAGTCTCGTTTTGATACTTAATTATCTTTGATAATTGAATAACCACTTTTACAGAAACATTAGTTACAAAGTTGTTCGCGGATTTGATACCTTTCCGATGATTAACAAATTATCGACTACGTGGACAGTATACGATCTGTTAACATGCCCGATTTGGAATTTTCAACGATGCCTA
Source organism: Zantedeschia hybrid cultivar (assembly GCA_030544215.1). NCBI lineage: Eukaryota > Viridiplantae > Streptophyta > Magnoliopsida > Alismatales > Araceae > Zantedeschia > Zantedeschia hybrid cultivar. The sequence goes on from JARZZO010000005.1 coordinate 12,283,094, forward strand.
TGTTTTTACAAATATCTTATTATGTCTAATATCCTTAAAAATTATCAAAATCGTTCAGCATTATAAATATCTTATTATCTTTAAGATTCTTAAAATTTATCAAAACTATATTCTTTCGAAAGGGCATTTAAAGGTAGATTAGTTGGTCAACTATGTACAATAACTCCAAAGTGGACATTGACAAATCTCACGAGACTCAACATTCTTTTCATTTGAAATGAATTCACACAAAAATTCTTCCATGGGTGATCTTCTTTCTTATTCGGATTAATATTCTGAGTCTAGAATCATCATTAGGGAAGAAATCCCATGGACTTGTGGAGGGTGTGTTTACACACCAACGGTCCTCGAACTCGCAATCTTTTACTTGAGAAAGTCATTCTTTACCCTTTAACCTACAAGTCCGAGATTATCAAAATTGTTTGACACATGTTGTTAATTGATCTATAAGTCAATAATTGGTTAAATAATTAGATTCGTAATCTACCGTATGCAGTCAATTTAGAAATTTTTTATTTAATTATCTTATCCGTTATATATATTAGCTTAAAAAAATTACTCATAACTAACTTATAAACTGGTTAACATTTGCTTCCTTCTGCACACCAGCCAAGTATCTGTGGGCCGCGGCGAGGGGCTGGGTGGCAGGGGAGAGAAAGAAGAAACATACGTGGTCTCATCCAATGGCGATGAGCCGGGGACACTTGGCAACAGATGACTGCTTCACAAGAAGAACGGGGGCAAAAAACGTGACACGACAAGGGTTAAAGGCAGGCCTGCCAACCGTAAACAGGGGTGGGGCCGTGGTGGAGATAACATTTCACATATTTTTAATTTTTAAAAATATTACTATATCTTTACATCTTTTTATTACACTCAATGGGACACGTTTATTAACCTGATCAAAGAGCTCCATGAAACATAATTATTACAAAAAGTTAAAAAAGTTCAATAAGAATCATCCGATCAGGTGATGAAATAACTCTTAATGTGTTATAAGAAGTGTGGCACAATAGTATTTATTTTTTAATTATGTTAAAATCTTTATAAAAAGCTTATTCTATCTAGATACTGTGTCCCTTATCATCACCGCTATTAGCTAACATATGATTAGATGATGAAAATAATTACTGCCTCTGACAGTGTATCTAACTAAATATCACATGATTACTGACATCTTCGATGAAATCCTTGTGAATACTAGTTCTTAGTTTACCCTCTTTTGATCGGATAGACATAATCACAGTATATTAGTAGAAGTAATATAATATTTACAAGAGATAATGAAAGATGTTTTTAAAAAATATATTTACAAATCTCTGCCCTCGGATGCAGAGGACGGCCTTTTACTAGTCGGAGGGCCCCATCCCAGATGGGGGATGGAGTCACCACGTCTTCCAAGGTCACCTCTTTATGTCAAAATCATCTTTAGAGCCCAGCGTGATCTCTGTTCGTTTGGTAGTGAGATTCGTGTTTCACGGGCGGTAACGACACCTTTGTCTCGGGTGATCAGCTGGCCGCACATGGAACGTGGGTTTGCGCAAGGCGTGGTGTCGTTCCCGCGGGCCGATCTCACCTTTCACCACCGCACAGAAGTGTGAAAATTAACTCATAATTTGGGAACATCTATGCTTAAATACTCTTGTGGATAAAAGGTGTGCCATAGAAAAAATATTTTTTTATACGATGGATCCCCCGCCCCCCGCATCGAAATAGTCACGTCTCTGTATGCGTGGAAGGGTCGTTTGTGCAGAAATATCTCTATTTAAGGGGTTATTTGGTACACTGTGAAATACTGTAAAATATCGTAAATAATTGTAACATATTGTTTTCTTTATTTTTGGAGTGTTGTAAATTGTTTTACTTTATTTTTTCGTACAGTTGATGTGTCGTGAATTATTGTATTTCAAAATGGGTTGTCTGTTAGAATTCTCCTTTAAGTTGATTTTGGTTTTTAATCTTAAATCATCATAAACTAAAATTATCGATGACTTTAAAATCGATGATTTTAAAATTTAAAATCGGTAATATCAAAATCAAAGTTTTACAACATCTCATGACGCACCAAATGAGGCTTAAGAAAAAAATTATGATGTTGTTAAGATTTCAACTCTCTTCGCTTAGAAGGAACTGCACATTCTTAGCCAGCGGTGCCACTGTCGCTGACCAAAGGAAAGACAGACCCAAACGTGGAGTAATAATTTTAGATCCAACCTAACTACCTAAGGAACCTTTGTGGATAGATAAATACTTCAGAAATTTCACCTACAGTCCAAAAAGCAACCGCAGCTTTAATTTCGGATCATCTAGACAAGATTCTTAATTCTCAGTCCAAAATTGACAAATCTTTCAACTCTCCGTCCAAAATCCGCCGGCCCTCTAATCTTGTTAATGTAAATTAAAATTTGGGAAAAAAATGCCCACACTCCTTCCTTTAATGCCCGGTCCATTTAAAAATCTTGTAGTGCTAGACAACCCTTGCTTCCTCCCCTTCTTCTTCTTTAGTTGCAGTTGCGGAAGCTGAGGTTAGTCGAAAGGAGGTCCACCACCGAGGCAATGGGGAAGCGGTCATGATTCCCTCTGGCCCCATCGAGGGAGGACGTAAAGGAAGAGAACACGGAGTAGGAGGAAGACGAGGAGGCAGAGGAGCAGCAAGAGGACGAGGGTTCTCTAAGCAGGGAGGGGCCGTGGAGGGACCATATCCGGCTGACAGTGCGCGAGCGCTTGCTCTTGGCCTTGCCAGGCACGACCAAGGACTCAACGAAGAAGTTGCAGCTCCGCTAGGACCTCTTCAAGGGGGGTGGTCGGGCTGGTGCTGCGCGCCTTGAGGGCTTCTATGTTGGCAGCGGGCAGCGTCGGTGCATGGAGGTTGGCAAGGGGAGGGACGATGGCGGAGGAGGTGAACTCCAAGTAGCATCATGGGTGAGATGGGGGGTATTTTTAGGTTTTCTTTTTTTTAAACGATCTTAAACGGCAAAAGGGAACGGAATGGATTTGTAGCTAAAAAAATCTTAAACGGTGGACCTAATGTAATGTTTTCTAGTAAAAGGACCGAAAATTAAAGTTGACTTCTTTTTTAGACTGCAGATTCAAAATCCCTAAATACTTGCTCCAATATTGCCTTGTGAATATTGAACCACCATTGTTTATTTTAGTTGACCGGATGGTGATTGTATTATAATGCTAAAAAATTATTGCAACAAATATTTTTCATGAAGTGTAATGCAGAAAGATACTATCAATTTGCAAATAACTAGATATATATTATTATGTTAATATTTGACAATACTCCTAAACCCTAATTAATTCTCCTCCTTTTATATATTTACAAGTTTTGGTCTTCTTTCTGTTGCATCGGATACTTTTAAAGGAGGCGTCCACTGTAAATTTGTAAAGTACTATGAAGACAGTATGTTTTTATATTTAAAGTGTCATAATTATCTTTAATCTTTTATGCTTGTCGTATTGTTGACTTTCCAAATTGATTGATTCATGTGATATTCTTTTCATTTGATCTTACTTTTCAATTTAAAATTATAAAAAATAAAATAAAATATTTTAAAATAAATAATTAGTTATCTTTGCTATAACTTTAAAATTAATAATTTAAAAATCAGTATTTACGATAGTTTTATGTCAAACCAAACTTGCCCTACGCATGAAGCTCATTCATGAGGTCGTTATGCGTCTTGGTATAAGTAATATTTTGAGCAAAGAAAAGATGCTCCATTCAACCAAATTACCTCTTGCTTGTAACTATTCTCAATTTTTATTAACCGTTATCAATCAGGGATCAGTTACCAGTTAGATTGCTTAGTCTATTTATGTATTTAGTAATATAATATTAATTGTGTAGGATGTAACATTCATATGAAAAATTATTTAGGAGAATAGCATTATGATCCATTGTTAAATATGTATGATATGTACTTTTCTATAATATTTAACATTGTTGGTGGGTGCAACGATAAATAAATTTTTTTGGGGAGAATAATTCCATGACCAAAATCGACCATCTTGATTGATACTGTAAAAGGATGAAAAAACATGCGTAAAATTTGGTAGAATTTAAATTTTAACTCATGTATCAAATATGTATAAGAAGAGCTCTCCTCTCAAGATGCCATATATATATTTGAAAGGAAATAATGTCATAAGTTAAAGTTAAAGAATAGTTAACAAAAGGTATGGGACTGAAAAGTAAAATAGTGAGGGATGAAAATTCACGAGTGGTTGGTAGTGTTGGAGAGTGAGAAAGAAGAAATGATTGGACCTAATCAATTTTATAGTTAACCTTGACATGACCATTTTAAAATAAAAAATTAATACGCAAATTTCATGGGATGGATTCAAACTTCAAGCATCTACCAGGTATGTAGCAGGGAGAATTTAAAATTCCATTGAATTTGGAAATTGACTAATATTTGTTGCACCGTACGTAAGAGGTGCAGCCCCATTTTTCTAATTTTTTTTTAATTTATTTTTTAAGTAAGACCCATCATGTCTAACATGCACGTGCACCTTAGTGTAATGTGATTTTGATTAGATGACTTAAAAAAAAATTAAAATATTTTTTTTTTTTAATTTTTTTAGATCATCCGATTAAAAATTAAGTATACAGATATTTGACGCATGATGAGCCCAACTTTAAAAACTTTTTTTTTTAAATCGCATGTCTCACGTCCATCTTTCGTTTGTCACATGCGAGTATGCAACTTTTTTTTTCTTTTCTTGTTTCACGGGCAGCTCTCTCCTGCGTCACGCTCTCCTATTGCGACTTATTAATACTTCTTCCTTCCCTCCGCTTCAATATTTTTTCTCTTTTTCAGCCTTCCCATCAGTCAGCAAGGAAGAGGTCTAAGAGGAGTATGCAGTGTCGTCGTCGAGTAACCAAGTGGCGTGCAAGGAACATAGGATAATGGTAGGATGGGATCAGTATAAAGTAGTGATGCAAATGGTAACTAAGAGTCTGATTATTTGACCGTTCAATAGCATAGCAAATTGATATGCATAACGCATAAGATAACGAATATACAATTTTATTGATCGAATACATATGTTCCTGATTATTTGACCAATAACTTAATGAATACGGTAATAAATATATCTTAGATCTACACCAAATTTGATACATTTGTATCCCTAGCATAGAGGGAAGGACTATGCGCAGCATTTGTGCATTTGATTCAGACTCTGTCCAATTAGTAAGCACATGATGATGCATATTAGCTTAATCAATTGATTATCATAATAGATTTGGGTGATTAACTCTTAAAACATGTCTTATAAATCTAATGCCTTTCAAAAAGACATCCAACTTCACACACTTGAACTCAAAACCCGAACCAAGGCTTCACTCACAACTGTTCTTCATTCCCAAGCACAACCAAATCGCAAGGAAACCTTCCTCAACCTATCCGACATGCAAGCTCATTGAAACCCCATGAAAATTACCCCTCTAAGAGGGAAAAATGCCAAAGTATGGAGATAAACCATATGTATGAAGTGCTAACATGGTTTCTAAGGGAGAGTCCTAAATACTAGAGTACCCTACTTAGGGTCTTGCACTCCTCCAAATCCCCCCCAAAGGGATCCTTCACGCATTTGACTCGCCTCCAGGTCAACCGGCACCTTGACTAGCTCATGATCCGCCACCATGCGCTGCTGCCTCCACCACTGCCTCCCCGGCGTCACCGCCGCCTCGTTGTCTACGCCACCCCACCGGCAAGACCGTTCCATAGCTACGATCTTCTCACCTCCCATCGACTGTTGTGAAGGAGAAGAAGGGCTTGAAGGTGGGGGAGGAGGATGGAGAGGAAGAAGAGAGGTGGGAGAGGAAGAAGACGGATGAAGGAGGAGGGAAATGAGTAAGTGGAGGAAAAGAGAGAGAGGGGAACGGGGTAAAACCCCCTTCCTTGGGGCTTCCACCGCATGAAACGTTGCCACGTGTGTGTGAAAGTACTACGGAGGAAAATCGTCATGCAAAATAGATGTGAAATGCGTCACATTGAGCATACATCAATTGCAAGATGCGTCCCGTCCGAGTGATGTGAATCGCAAAGTCTAGTAGGGTTTTGCCATGCGGAGCACGTGCATGTAGTCTGAATTGCATGTGACTAGTTAGACGTCCACTAATAAGCTGCATCAGGTCAAGCTTGTTAACCAAAGCATGGTTCTTACCATGCATATGCCCACGTAGGGGCCAAGAGTTGGTTATAGGAGATGAGGGGGAGTGGTTGAGGGAGTGGTTGTGGGGAGTTACCCACACTTGAGAAGCACCCCTTGGATATAACCATTCCCCCCTTTATTTGAAAGTGTAGGAGAGAGATATATAAAAGGGATTGAGTGGCATTACGTGAGAACCACCTTTTGGAAAATCTGCAGAAATCTCACTTTGGGCAGCCCTCTTTCTCACTCTAGAGTTCTCTTCTTTTCTACTCATTCTCTCTCCCTCTCTAAGGTTTGCTCTCCAAGAGGCTATCACCAAGGGCCTAGGATTTGCAGTGTGGTTTTTGGGAAGAAGCCCGTCACGTGGTTCTCCTCCTCGTCCTCACGGAGCCGTCGCCGTCCGTCTACGAACGTCGTCGTTAAGGTACGTTTTTTTTTTCCCGTTGCGATCCATCTCCGTGCATGCTTCCGCTTGTTTATTTAATGCATGGAGATATTATGTGTTTTATCAACATTGGTATCAGAGCCAGGTTTACGGAACCATGGCAGCGTGGTCTTCGATCAAAAAGGACCGTTCCGATGTTGCGGCCTCGTCGAGCCGAATGGCTCCCATGGTGGTTATCAGTGACGAGGAATCGGAACGGGTTCCCGATGAACTGACCGACTATTCCGAGGAGGAATCCGGCGACGACCGCGTCCCATCTTCTCCTCCAAGGAGACTCAGAGCGCCGGAATATTTAGCCTACCTCGGAGGGTTCTGCGGCGCGCATTCTGGACGCGACCAACCATCCGAGATAGTACGTGACGGCAGCCACGACGAGGATGAAGACGGCGCCTGCAACGGCGGCCATTCGAACGGTGACGCGGACGACGAGGGAAGCCCGCCGCGACGGTCGACGTCCCTGCGCGGAGAAGGACCCAAGCCGACGAACGCAGCGGCGGCCACGCCGGCGGGCGTACCGCCCGGGCCCAGCTCGGCCGTGGCGCTCGCGCCCAGCACGGGCGGAGCGGCCACGCCCCGCGCGGGCGTGGCGCTCGCGCCCAGCGCGGGCGGAGCGGCCACGCCTCGCGCGGGCGTGGCGCTCGCGCCGCGCGCGGGCGGAGCGGCCACCCCCGCGGGCGTGGCGCTCGCGCCGCGCGCGGGCGCAGCGGCCACGCCCGCGGGCGTGGCGCTGGCGCCCCGCGCAGGCGGGCAGGCCCCGCCCGCGGGCATGGCGCTGGCACCGCGTGCAGGCGGGTAGGCCACGCCCACGGGCGCGGTGCTCGCGCCCAGCGTGGGCGGTGCGGTCACGCCCGCTGGCGCGGCGTTCACGCCCAGCGTGGGCAGACTCCCCACGTCCCGCGTGGGCGTGGGGCTCACGTCCTGCATGGACGTACCGCCCACGTCCTACATGGGCGGCCTGCCCATGCATGCGGGCGTGGTGCCCTCCCCGCACGCAGGTGAGGCGTTCTCGCCCCTGCGCAGGGGGGCTCCCACGTCCATGCATGGGGCTGCCGTACCAGTCGCGCATGATCCAGCGGGCGTGTCCTTAGCGAGGACGGGTCGAGCCCAACGACGCCGCCGCTGGGAGGCCCGCAGACGTGACCGCGGCGGACCATTTGGTGGCACATGGCGTCAAATGGGTCGCCGTGAACTTCACGAAGTACCGTATCAAGTTGGATCCGGAATGGGCCGGTTGATTGTTCGAATGGACCCGTTTCAAATTCTCCGTATGATTATGAACGGAGAAATTGAATTTGAAATTATGGAATATTAGTTTAGTTTATTTTTATTTAGGTGTTGCATTAGAATTTCATTTGAATCGTAGGCTTATTAGTTCAAATTAATGTAATTTGATTTCCATGGTCTATTTGATTAATAGTTGAACTATCCTGATTAGTGTCAATTATTTAAGTGTCATGATTGTCTTGATATTATGTTGCGCAATATGTAATAAATTGAATTGTTTTATTTCGTCACGCAAATAATTATTTTTGGTCACTGATATCGACCTTAACAAAATTTGCGTGTAATTGAAGTGAATATTTGTGCAATGAAGAAAAATGACACTAATAATCGATTATTCGACTATGTAAAATGCATGTTTATAGATCGTTAAATTATTGCGCTTATCGAATTAGCGGCAATTGAATTTTAGCGTTCTTAGACTTAAATATGCATGATTTTGTGTTTGCCAAATAAATTGATTTAATTCGTGCAAAATTGTCGTATCATTTAAATATTGCGCATGCTCGTGTAGCGCCGATTGATTAATTTTTAAATGATAATTTGTTAATATGCACGTCCTGAATTGATCAATTTATGCACACTCAAATTCAGCCACTTAGCTATCATTTCATTTAAAATGATTATGTTGAAATTGAAAATAGAAATATTTACATGATCATGTGTTTGTTTGTAAATATTCATGATAGCTAAAATTTGATCAAGTTATTGAAATATCATGGACTTTGCTATTCCTGTTGATTTAATTATGTGAATGTTCACTTCCATGATATTCAAATTAAACTTGTGAACATTAGTTAAGTGGCTATTACGAGAGATTTAAAGTGTTTCTCTCGTTGTAAATTCGCTCAAAATCATTCTGTTAAAATTAAGTTACCTTGATTTAATCGGAAGATGATTATAGTATCCTAGATCTATATTTCGATTCCGATGGTTGAGTTAACTTAATATTTATTAGTCTGGATTTTTGGAAGCGAATTATGATGTGTAATCTATGTCAACTTGACTCTCTAAATTTTACCTATGTAGTGATTTAAAATGGCCATGAAAAATGTCATTGCTGATCTGACCAAGGGTGACAAATTGACGGGAATGAATTATGACATTTGGCACCGTAAGATTCAATACTTGCTAAACGAGCAAGAATTACTGGAACATCTTACCACCGTCATGTCACCGCCTGAGGATGGCAATACAGCACAGCATCGTAGAGATCAAGATGCGTACCGTCAATGGTTCAATAAGGATCGAAGCGCACGCTTTACTATGTTAAGCAGCATGCAAGACGATCTTATTGGGGAATTTGAGAAATTCCAATCTGCCAAAGATATGTGGGATCAATTAAAGTTTCAATTTGGTGGAACTTCGACTACGCGGTTGCGCGCTCTTGTACTTAAGTTTGAGACCTACCGCAAAGACCAACGACAAACCATGACCGAACACCTTAGGGTTATGTCGGGCATGATCAGGGATTTAAAGTCGGCAGGTCATGATCTCACGGACGAGCAACAGGTCCTTGCAGTAATCCGATCCCTACCGGACTCTTGGGTCCATATGAAGCAAATTCTTACTCACAACGAGAATATCAAGAATTTTTCTGATATTTCTCGTCATGTGGAGTTAGAGGCTGAGCGCGAAGAAGCTGTACGCGCCACTGCCTTAGTCGCCAAGGGAGGCAGACACCAAGGCAGGAAGGGCCCAAAGAAAATTTTTAAACGAAAAGATCGTGAAACTGCATCCAGCTCTAAGTACAAGGCAGAGCGGACACCGAAGCGCCACCACAGAGGCAAGCGCGGTGGTAAAAGGGACAAATCAAAGGTGAAGTGCTACAATTGTGAGAAGATGGGACATTTCGCTCGCGAGTGCGCTGAGCCGAAAAAGGTATCCCTCAACCCAGATTCTCTCTCTGTGTATGTTTGCTCTCATGTCTTAGTCGCCCGAACTTATCCTGAGTGGATTGTGGATTCAGGAGCGACCAAGCATGTAACTAGAGATCGAGAAGGGTACCAAGATTACCGCCGAATTCCAAGAGGGACGCAAAGAATTTACATGGGCAATGGGACCAGTGAAGAAGTTTTAGGAGTTGGTGTGTACCAGCTCAAACTTAGAACTGGTCGTGTATTGACATTGCATGATGTTCTTTATGCGCCAGGGATTCAGCATAATCTTTTGTCAGCTTCATCTTTATTATCCCTAGGATTTGCTCTTGTTATGATTGGTACTAGTATTGACATTTATTTAAATGATGTGCTGTATGGACATGCTTTGTTGAGTGGTGGTTTGTTTAAATTAGATGTTGATTTCAATGTTTTTTCTGTGTCATATGTGGCTGATGATAAAGACCTTAGTTCTGAAATATGGCATGCTCGCCTAGGTCACATAGGACATGATAGAATGACCAGGTTAGCTCGAGAAGGCCTTTTAGGTTCACTCGCTAAGGTCACTCTACCTTTATGTGAATCATGTTTGGCTGGAAAGGCATGCCGAAAACCTTTCGGGAAGGCCAGAAGGGCCACTGATGTATTGCAGCTTGTACATTCTGATATTTGCGGACCTTTAAGTGTGAAGGCTCGACATGGAGCATCATATTTCCTTACATTTATAGATGATTATTCGCGATACGGTTATGTTTATCTGATCGCTCACCGCTATGAAGCACTGGATTGTTTCAAATGCTTCCTAGCTGAGGTTGAGAATCAGACCGGAAAGAGTGTAAAAGCTCTACGCACCGACAGAGGACGCGAATATTTATTTGATCAGTTCAAAATTCTATGTGAGAAAAAGGGAATTAAAAGACAACTCACTATTCTATATACTCCGCAACAAAATGGTGTTGCCGAGAGAAGGAATAGAACGTTGTTAGATATGGTTAGGTCTATGATGGCGCATGCCAACCTCCCAATATCCTTCTGGGGGGATGCTTTGTTGACTGCTGCCTATTTACTTAACCGTGTGCCTTCACAGTCAGTTCCTTCTACCCCTTATGAGTTGTGGCGTGGCCAAAAGCCGTATTTGGGGAACCTACGCCCGTGGGGGTCAGCTGGATATGTCCATGACTCGTCCCACAAGTATGGGAAACTGGGCCCTAAAGCTAGAAAGTTTATCTTCATAAGATATCCTGATAGCTCACAAGGGTATGTTATGTATGGACAATATCATGATGGAGGAATGACAGAGAAAGAGGTTCGAGACGTTGTATTCTTAGAGAAAGAATACCCTAAACTTGGCAATGTCGGAAAAAGCTTTGATCTCCATGAAGTGGATGAGACAGCTCTCTTACCATCTTCCAGCGAAGGGAGGGAATTAGTTCCTAACCATGTCATCGCTGGAGATAGTATAGATGATCAAGCTAGTGGGAGTATACCTATTAATTTACCGAGTGGGAGTACTCCATTAGAATCGGAAGATGCCGACACCCAAGTACGTCGAAGTAAACGCGGCCACACTCCTCGTCGACGTTTTGAGATTGAAGAGGAGATTTTAATGTGTCAGCCTGCGGATGATGAAGAACCGAGAAATGTCAAAGAGGCATATTCATCATTATCAAAGAAAGAATGGGAAGCTGCTATGCTAGACGAAATGGATTCAATGGAAAAGAATAAGGTCTGGGAGTTAGTTGATCTTCCGCCTGGGCGTAAAGCTATTGGAAACAAATGGGTTTTCAAAATTAAACGCAAGGCAGATGGATCAATTGACAAATACAAAGCACGACTAGTGGCGAAAGGATATACCCAGAAGGAGGGTATTGATTTTGATGAGACGTTCTCCCCGGTGGTGAGATTTACGTCTATTCGCCTGATCCTAGCTATTGTCGCACATTTAGATTTAGAACTCTTTCAGATGGATGTTAAGACGGCATTTCTTAATGGAGAACTAGACGAGGAAATTTACATGTTCCAACCAGAGGGTTTTGAGGTAAAGGAACAAGAGCGCAAAGTTTGCCGCCTAAAACGTTCCATTTACGGCCTCAAACAATCATCTAGACAGTGGTATTTGAGATTTCATAAGGAAATCACCTCATTCGGTTTTGAGACGATTGAGGAAGACCACTGTGTGTACGTCAAACGAAAGAAAGAGAAGATTCTAATTCTGTCATTGTATGTTGACGACATTTTGCTGGCTGGGAATAATATGGAGTTTATCAATGCCACTAGGCAGTGGTTATCTTCCGTCTTCGAGACCAAAGATATGGGCGAAGCTAACTATGTGTTAGGAGTGAAAATAGTCAGAGATCGCTCTAGAAGGTTTTTGAGTATGTCTCAGGAAACCTACATTAATAAGATTCTAGAGCGATACCGAATGAATAACTCTAAGCCCATTGATACTCAAGTTGATAAAAGTTGTGTTTTAAGTGTAAGCCAATGCCCACAGAATGAAGAAGAGAAGAATCAAATGAATAAAGTGCCATATGCGGCAGCTATTGGGAGTCTGATGTATGCTATGTTGTGTACTCGACCCGACATCAGTTATGCAGTCGGATTAGCTAGCCGTTATCAAAGTAACCCTGGTCCTGCTCACTGGAAGGCAGTCAAGAGAATATTCCGATATTTACGTGGAACAACGAACCTTGCCTTATGTTACGAAGGAGGTGATCTAAGGTTGAAAGGTTATAGTGATGCTGATTGGGCCAGCGACAAAGACGAAAGAAAGTCTACGTCAGGGTATGTGTTCATACTCGGTGGCGCGGCCATTTCTTGGTGTAGCAAGAAACAGACGTGCATTGCTCTATCCACTATGGAATCGGAATATGTGGCATGTTCAGCAGCTTGTCAAGAAGCAGTTTGGTTAAGGAGTTTCCTGCGGTGATTAGCTGTCACTCCTCATGCGGAGGAGAGTGTACTTCTCTATGTTGATAGTACATCAGCTTTGGCCTACGCCAAGGACCCTAAGTACCATGGTAAAACCAAACACATTGACATTAGATATCACTTCATACGAGATATGTTAGCAAAAGAAGCAGTGGTCCTTCGGCATATTTCTACCGATCGTATGGTAGCAGACCCGCTAACTAAACAGATCACTAGAGAGGCTTTCACGACCCATAGTACAGCCATGGGTGTATGTAAACTGTAATGTAAAGAATAGTTATTGTTGACTTCGATGCATTCTCTTATTGAGTGTTTTGATGGAATGCTTGTTTACACATCAATGAGTGTCACCAGACTTGAATTGACCCTCTCACACGGGTAATTCGTCTTGGCGCTGAGATAGCGAGCAAGATGAGACATTATGTATCTATGGCGCTAGAAGAGCGAACAAGATACACTTAAAATATTTATTTATGTCGCCTCGGATGAGAGCCGAGATGAGATCTTTAAAGATCGAATACGGGAATTATTGTGCCCATCCTGTATAGTCTGGAAAAGCCGGATGTGAGTCTTGAGACAAGGCGCTGAGTGGAAGTGACTGGGTCATGAGACTCAGGTTAATCGCAGTGGGAGTGATTAGACTAAGATCCGTATGGTGTTTAAATGATAAATCTATAAATGACACGCCCACATTTGTGGAAGAACACCATAACATGTGTCTCATACCGCATGTGCAATTCACGACCGATAAATGAGAATGATGAATGGATCTCTGCTTCATCATTGTGTGAGCTCTTGGATCATATTGTTGATTCTACTTGTACCCTTTGTGACCTAGGAACTATGTCATGAAGAGGAAGCTCGGCGTCGCTACTTTAGCATGATCCTTAGGACTAAGGTTGATACAGTCTAGCGGGACATGACTAGGAAAGCGGCCGAGAATAATCGAATTGACATGAGAACTTGGGGAAGACATCTATATATTGCACCATGTTATGTGGATCATACCCCGGGGAACTCAGTCAGTTGTGTACAGACAGAGTTATGATCACATGACATTTGGGATTTAAACACTGCCAGTTATTTATCTGAGAGATCCGGAGTGTTAAATCAGGTGAATATAAGATGGTCTGGGGTACCACGAGATTTTATAGAGTATTGTGTTCCATTAATTTTGGTGATAACTTAATGGATCACTACTCGCCTGTTAGTGTTATGCTCGTGAGGTCGCACGCTGCATTTCCTGTATGACAGTTGGATTGTAGCAACTTTGAGAGATTGTTTATTGATCTTTGTCCTCCGTGGGCAAGTGGGAGATGTTAACCAAAGCATGGTTCTTACCATGCATATGCCCACGTAGGGGCCAAGAGTTGGTTATAGGAGATGAGGGGGAGTGGTTGAGGGAGTGGTTGTGGGGAGTTACCCACACTTGAGAAGCACCCCTTGGATATAACTATTCCCCCTTTTATTTGAAAGTGTAGGAGAGAGATATATAAAAGGGATTGAGTGGCATTACGTGAGAACCACCTTTTGGAAAATCTGCAGAAATCTCACTTTGGGCAGTCCTCTTTCTCACTCTAGAGTTCTCTTCTTTTCTACTCATTCTCTCTCCCTCTCTAAGATTTGCTCTCCAAGAGGCTATCACCAAGGGCCTAGGATTTGCAGTGTGGTTTTTGGGAAGAAGCCCGTCACGTGGTTCTCCTCCTCGTCCTCACGGAGCCGTCGCCGTCCGTCTACGAACGTCGTCGTTAAGGTACGTTTTTTTTTTTCCGTTGCGATCTATCTCCGTGCATGCTTCCGCTTGTTTATTTAATGCATGGAGATATTATGTGTTTTATCAACAAAGCTGACGCCTCTCAGATCCGCACTAGATCCCCACTAATGCATCATCCGAAACTTGATAACCAGATCTAAAAATCTGGATTATTACAAGTTGACAATTACCCTATTCCAATATCCATTAGGATTGACGAGTGTGATAATATGATCTATGAAAAGTTCTACTACTAAGTATGGGTATGGGAGAGCGAAACTTCACACCTGCACTTTGACCAATTTAATTACTCTTTGGACGTTGATAGTTAAATTTTGTTCTTTATTCTATGATTGTGAAAACAAGAAAAACCAAAGCTACCAGCATGCTCAAGAAAATAGAATAATTTGATTGAATAAAATTATTTGTATCTAGAACATATAATAACATGTACACACGGCACTTCAATGTTTATAAAGAAAGAAGTTTAGAAATTCCACCGCATTGATATTTGCCCTTAAGAGCACACAAAAAAGAAAGCAAGAGAAGAAGGAAATATATATTTCCTTAATTTGTACGCAAGGAATATGGAAGAAATATAAATTCCCTACATCATGAGAAGAAAGAAATACACTAGGGAATATCATCCTCTACTTAGACAAACAATTAATTTGTATACAGAATAGTATGGAACCATGTTGGATGCGCTTGATTGCTTCCACTTAAATGTATAATGCAGATGAAATAAAAACCAGAAACACTAAAGAAAAGCTAAAGAAATTGCAAAAACATGTATAATAAAAATTTATGTGGAAAACATAAATATACAAGATGAATTACTTACTTCTCGTTGCAGTCAATGTCGCCTGTCAAACTGTTGCAGGAAAGATCAGATGGGTGCAGGAGACAAGCAAGAAGAGAAAAAAATGTTGGAATGCCATTATTTAGATAAATGGGAAAAATATTTTAAAGGCCTGCTGTCCAACCCAATCAAAAGTGTCCGCTCCTGATCTTATCCATCTTATACCAGAGAAGGGGCATTTGAGAGTCAAGTGAAGGCCTACTTGGAGAAGAACACTGACCTACGAGGGAACCTCTGTTTAACTCTAATAAAAGGGCTGACGTTGGAAACGATGCAATGCGTCAGGATACGTTGGAAACATTTGATACTAATCTTTATAAACTTAATTTAGTAATAAATCTGTCTAATTAAGAATCATTTTAAAGAAACAAATATTTATAAAATATTCCTCAAACTATGTTAAAATAGACGGAAATACTTGAATTACTCTAAACATAAAATGTCGAATCGTAATGACCTAAATGAGTCTAGCCTAACAATAACACTTAATTTTTTAATTTTTTCGTCCAATTTAGGATCGGGTTTATGGATACATCGGGAATTTATAGGACAACTTAAAAAAATTTATTTTTTTTATTTTGGTTGCACTAGCGGCCGATGTAGTATCTAGTACTAGTGCAGCACTGACTACCGGTGTAACAAGTAAAATTCAAAATTTTAAACAATAGTATATATGACTTTTTCAAAGTAAGTTAAACTTAGCCTCATGTTTAACTAAATATATTAAAGTTAAGAAAAACGGACGAAGGCAAATGGCAGAGATTAAAGACTACAAATGTTAAATATATAAGGACTAATGTCAAAATATACAAGATACAAGATTTATTTCTAGTTCACTATATTTATAAGAATTGATATTGAGAAATCTAATATAAATATATATATTTATGCAAAAAAAGCTAACGTGGAAGCTACCAAATGGATTCTTGTTGATTACATTTTGAGGACTACCAAATGAACTCTTGTATCAAATGTTTGCTGAAAACATCTTCCTACTTATATACAGGCTACCAAATGGATTCTAAATAGACTACCAAAAGGTAAATCTTCATCATTTATATGATTATATCCTGTTGCCGTGCAAGACTTAGGTGGAAATTCATTTTAAATATCTGAATTCTAATTCCCTATCTAGTATCTAAATATGTGACTAAAAAAGTACTTAAAAGGAATAAGAGTTACGTGGAGAACTTGTTTGGTAACCCACTTAATTTAAATTAATGTATTATTTTACAAAAATATTTCTAAATACTTGAAAATACTCATATTTTTTTATTACAGTTGAAATTAACAGGGATCCCTTTAACTTACTCATAATTTTTTTATTTCTTGTTTTATTACAGTTGAAACTAACGGGGAATGTTATATTTACATATGTATCCCTCTAACTGTGATATTTACAATTAGGTCCCTAAGTTTTGTATGTATTGCAAAAATAATCCTAAACATTAGAAAATACTCATACTTTTTTCTTTTTCGTTTTATTACAGTTGAAATTAACAGGGAATTTTATATTTACTCTAACTGCAATATTTACAATTAGATTTCGAATTTTTATATATTGCAAAAATAACCCTAAATACTTGAAAGCTAAAAACGAATAATGGAAATCTATTGTAATGACATTTTAACTGAACAAAAAATGTTATCGTCCAATCCATCACTCCTGGTCGGATTCCTCTAAATTTGATTAAATATTTTTTTTCTGTTCACAGTAAGAATTCATGATCTACACATGCAACAAAAACCTCTCATTGTCTATTACTAGGAGTGTAAAACACACACACACAAGAGCCCATCCCAATAAGGCTGTCAATGGACCGGGCCAGCCCGTGGACTTTAGAACCGGGCCAGCGTTGGGCTAAAAGTTGGGCCAAGTTTTTATGTCCACGGGACATGATCGGGCCGGGCCAAAGAGGCCATGAGGTTTCGTGGACGGGCGCGGGCCAGCCCACAGGCCCGCAACTCTTCAAGTCCTCTCAACACGTAGCCTAGAGTTTCCTTTTTTCAAATTTCTAGGCCATGTTGGTGCATCGAAGCCCTTGCAACGTGGGTGGTCGTCCTCACTCCTCGTTACTCTAGCTTCTATTAATTATGGGTGGCGGGACCCAAGGGATGTTTGTGCTCTCGCTGTGATTGTTTTGTTTGCTTTTTAAGAAGGTTAATAGCTTTTACTTTTTCTAAGAAGATAACATTTAAAGAGTCATAAGTGCACTTAACGAGTCATAAATCTTTTTTTAATAAATGGAAAGGCCGGTAAGCATTTATGGTACGGTTTTATGCTGCTTGAATCCATGACTTATTTTGTGCGTTTTACACTGGTACCCATCTAACACTGTCAATTCTAATTAAAGAGATGAGATGTGCGGGCTGGGTCGGTCCGGGCTGGGCCAAATGTGATGCGGGGTGGACTGGGTCAGGCCGAAGTTAAGGTACGGGCCGGGCCGGGCCGAACCACTGTTCTAAGATGCGGGTCTTAGTCGGGCCACGGCTGGGTTTGGCCCGGCCCGGTCCAGTGATAGCCCTACATCCCAGCGATGAATCTCATATAATAATCCGTTGTTAAAGATATAAAGCCAACAAGATTACGACATAATGTGAGATCACCACTAGTGTATTTCCAAGAACATAGAAAAACTAGGCAATTATCTCAACTGTCATAAGACACAGAGTATAGTCACCGGTAGCATTCTGCAGAATAAAAGTGAAAAAATGTTAGCCCTCAACGCAACACTTCCAGGAAGCGAGGGATCATCAGAATAAAACCTTCCAGGGACAAGACCTCATTTGAAGGAAAAATTGACCATCCATAGCGGAAGGAATTATATGAATAGTACATCCAGAAATTAAGCAATGCCCATGCATGTGTGTGACAGGACTTTAAACATGATAGCATTACGATCACAGTTAGATGCCGATGATGCTTGACGCAAGCAAGATCATCCAGCAACATGGCCTCCTTTCCTGTGCACTTTGGATTAATCTTCGTCTCCTCTGAGGTCCAATCTGAGGTAAAGGCATCATTAGGATATTCCCTGAGCATCATATCATAACAACTGAAACTAAGGATCGATTAAATTAATGCCAAATAAAAACAAGCTCAGTGTAGAAATTAACCTACAGAAATTGTATGCAATTAGTTCATGCTTGCGGTTTTATGATCATGTACGTATATAAATATGAGGGTAATATAAATTGATTACTCCTTGAAAAGGCACCGCAATTAACTAATATTAATATCCTCACTGTTGAGTTAACGGAGTTGACACGAGCTGGATGTTGAGAGAGCACGCCGGCGCCAACGGGGGAGAACGGGGAGCTTTTGGCAGTCGCAAACCTCGACCATGTAGCTCCTCAAGCTTGTGCTCTTCAATGCTTGATAATGGCCTTGAGGGTGGAAATTTCTCAAATTAAACCCCGAAGATAATAATTTAAGCAAGAACAATACTAGCACGACGGGAAAGTTTTTTCAGTTTTCTTACTCTGTTAAAGGGAGAAGTCTAAGTTGTGGACTTACTCACAATTTTCACTTTTTTAAGTCTAAGCCAATCAAAGACACTCACATCAAATAGATCAAAAAATTGGGAAAACTTTTCCGTCTAGATAGTATTACCATTGAAATAGAAAGTAGAAATTCACTCGGACAGGGATCCGATAGGTTATCATTAATGTGCCATGAAGAATAGCTTTCCCTGTCATCAGCAACTGTGGTCTTACAAAATCAAGTTAGTTCTCAGTATAACCAGAAACAGATGCACAAATGGCAGAGTTCTTAAAATCTGTCTGAGAGAAGGTAAATATGAATATCCCTAAGCAGTTAGCAACCTTGCAAACTTAAAATAGGTGGATACCATACACCACAGTAAAACCTATTGCTAGTAGAGATACAAATGGGGTCATATTTGGCTCACATCCAGATGCAAAATCTGATGAAGCAACCAATGATCCATAACATGTCCAAAACCAATAGGGAATGTAGCATTCGATACCACAACTGTCTCCACTGGTATGAACAATATCCGATAAACGGATAGTGTGATGTTGTTTAATGTTTTTCTTAATATCGGCCAAAACATTTTAAACTAACGTTTCACTTGTATATAAAAGAACATTCAGTATATCATGTTTGTATTTTTTTTTGATATACTACACTTTGGCGAATAAATATTCTTTATTCCCTAGTCAAGGGTATATAATTCTACAGTGTCATATGTGCATAATCATAAACACTTACAAAAGGAAATAAGTAAAGGATACACTTTGGTGGCAATCCTTCTCCTCAGCTGTCCTCGTGCCCTTGATGAAGTAGAAGGAACCATTTTAAAATGATCTGGTGCTAAAAGAGTAGAATAATGGAGCAAGAAAATTGATATTACCATCTTCTCTATCTTGCGATTTAATGGAGTGTTCCTCTTTGCAATAGCTGCAAATAAATGACTTCATTTTGTGGCATTAATACTTCATTGGCCACAATTTTGATTAAAAGAGGCAATGATCGATGCTTAAACAAATGTAAGAGGTTTCGACGCTTTTAAGCAATGCATCCGACTGCCAATAGCTCAGATGATTTAAATCAAAATGGTCTCATAGCTTGAGAGATCGATATTTCCATGCTACTTTTGAATGCAAAAAATGAGCTTTTGAGAGATTATATCCCTCCACCTATCACAATGATTGAAGGAGATATTTCTTGCCGCTCGATATGTGAAATGAAAGTGCCCGGACAGGAAAAACATTCGTAAAAGTGTCCAAAAGTGGGCATATACAATTTAAATATGTGCAATTCAAAGTTTTTAGGGTCACCTTAGGTTATAGGTTGATCCATGGAAATAAACTCAAGCTATAAAGAAGTAGAAATCACAATCCATCTCCATGACCACAAGAGATTATTAAAAATTATTGTAAGAAAATACTTACTATTGAGTATGATGTTGTCTTCGCATTCATGCCCTCCTATTTGTCATCAAGTCATTCGCAACTTGATCACGTAATTTAGTCATAAATTGATGGCCACCTTGTCGTGATGACTCTCCTATAGTAGAAATTATTGGCTCATCTATATACATCTCTACTTGAGAAAATGATGAAACACATGCATTTGGATCTTCAAAATAAGTAAACAACTGATCTTTGACCTTCTCTCTTCTAAAAAAATTATCTAATGTATAGCAAGCAATCACAATATTCCTATGAGTCGTTAAAAGAGTATGGTGACATCCTATCTAGAATATGATAGTATACCTTTAAAATACCAAATGTTTGTTCAATGACATTTCTAAGTTTTGCATGGGTTTGATTGATAACTTCTTCTTTGCCTTGTGCATGTACTCCACGATGAAAGTTACTAATCTAATATCGTGTGTTTTGATAAGAGAGGAAATGGAAAGCAATAAATTGGATCATATGCAACTTCTTTTAAAACTCTGGAATCATATGCAACTCCCTCCCATCCGGTAAAGTCAAATGTGAACATCATATTAATATTCCTAGAACATTTTGAAAACATATATCTTGCCCTCAACTTTTATAAGGAGTTTGTTTTTCAACAGAATGCACAAAGGTACCATCTAATGCATCAACAACATCTTACAAAAAAATATAAATACTCTCAAATAAAAAGTCAATCAAGAAAATAGATATTTAAATTTGACATATATACTACAAAACTCACCTAAAAAATTTATTGTCATTTTTTGTGATAACCATGAACATTCGGATCTGGATTAAATGTGGTCAGAACAATCATCTCCTTTAAAAAAATTATTATTGTTTCAAGTACTTGATGAAAATAGTGACGCACACTTTATGTTGAATGTTGAAATCTTCGCTTAATCAGTCTCACACATTTTTCACGACTAATATTGTTAAAAAATGTTGCAACTTTTTTCTCAGTAGAAACATATCGACTATCGTTCAACTATTTTTTTTCTTTAGAACGGTGACATAGTTTGATGTATATATCACGTGAAATCTGCATCAAGTCTTCACAATGTCTATCATTTTTAGTTAACAACTCCATTGTATGGGGAGCATCAATATATTCAGAAGTTAAATCTTTATTTATTTTCCCTCGTTTTCTCATTTTCTATAAAAAATAAGGAAGACAATGCATCTTAAATCGTCTTCTCATACTTTGAGGAAACATTTCTGTTTAGATATCTAAGAATCAAATACAAAAATCAAATTTAAATACATAACATCTAAACACATAATACCAAATATATATATATCTAAACACAAAGTGTTAAATACATAACATCTAAACGCATAGTGTAACGACTCGCCACCATATAATCGGGGATCCGATTACTAAATAGGTGCCGAATCATTAATTTTGGAGCCAAACCAGGATCACGATAAGTCTGGGAAATAAATAATAAACTAAGCTAAACATTCACGTCGCATTGAAATAAAAAGGAAGGGCAAGAATTTAAAATTATTACAATGCAACTCGACACAGCAAATAATTACATACTCCAACTGAAAAGAAATAATTAAGCGTACAGGCCAGAAGATAAAATAACAACTACATCGGGGCATACCCCGGAACAGTGGCTGCTGGCGCACAACCCAAGACATCACTCTCCTCGCTACGCCTGCCTGGAACCCTGAAAACCGCAGGGGTGAGTCTCATCGAAAAGACTCAGTAGGGATCCTTCAATCCCCACCGCCCACTCATGCACCCATAAGTATAGATAATTTTAAGCAAGAAAAGCAGTAACACAATTTCTAAATTTCGATATAAAACACATGCATTCGAAATATAACATGCACAATTCTGAAATCATTCTACCACGGAGCCCACAACCAGCGTCTCGGCAAAACGCGTCAACCATACGACCGAACGCGGGAAACACCGACCCGCTGAGACCAAACAGCAACCCCTCGGATAGCGCGCTGGCTCCTCTGGTCTGACAGGCTCCAGGTGGTTCTGCTTCCTCCAGCACGAGTGACACTCCGAATGTACCACTCTCACACCGGTACTAGCTATACCCCGGGGTACACTAGGTGACCCTCTCTCTAGGCGTTACCCTGCCACTCCCACACCGGCGCCGTGTCACTCCCACACCGACACAGGGTGCCTAAGTGCTAACACTGTCACTCTAGGCCCACGATCGCACAAAACACTACACGGTGCGATCCGATCACATAAAAATCATCATCCTCGAGTACGGTTTCAAGCATGCATTTAACCAAACTATCTAATGATGTAAATACATGTTGATAACATGAATTAATGTGATTATGTCTTGAATTGCGTCGTCGCCCATGGCCGACGTCATTCAAGCCTCCTAAACTGGTTCATATAAAATGGGCCTCAGAAATGGTGTTTAAAACGCGTCGCCGTATGTAGCCACCTTTTGAAAGGCGTCGATGTCTCTAGACGCTCATCAGTCCAGAGGCAGAGTATGTTATTGGGGCTAAACCGCGTCGCGGGTGGAAGCTGTCTTTCTAAAAGGCGTCGTTGTCTCCCGACGCCATTTAACTCTTACAGACAGGTTCTTCCTCCGCCATCTCCCAATCCACGGGGTGAGATTTCCTCCCCCAAATTGTGTAAAAATACTAAAAAAAGTGGAGAAGGAGGAGAAGAACTGAAATATCCATTAGAACCCCCAATTTTTCATTTCATGCAATTAGTGTTTTCACCCCAAAAACCTCCTAAACATGCTTCAAAGCGGGAAAAACATGGTTTTAAACACAATACAACAGGGATCGTCACCCTACCGGTTACTCGAACTCCTCCTAACTCCAAGCCGCCAACCCATCTCGCCCGACGCCGCTGCCGGTACCGCCGTGGACGCCGTTACTCTATTGGGACGTCGGCCGCCGTCCGAAGAGAAATACGTCACGGAGGAAGTGGTGGTGGTAGTGGAGGAAGTTGGGAGGTTAATGGAGTGGAGGAATGGGGAGAGAAAATGAAGGGGAGGGGGAGAGGGCGCTGGAGAGTCGGAGGGAAGAGAGGAGAGGGAAGAGAAAGGAGAGAATGAGGGAAAGGAGGGAGGGTTCGCGGGGTCAAACATAAGCTGGGTAAAACGCGTCGTGCAAGTCCGACGTCATTTAGATGACAAGACCGGGCCGTACATTGACAAACTAGGGTCGTACTCTAAATGGAGTCGTCCATACAAGACGCCATTCAGACGATAAGACCGGGGCTGTACTCTCGCGCTCCAAGGCCAGCCCACATGGCGCCTACGTGGCACAACCTAAAATACGTCCACATTGCTGGACGCCGTTTGAACCGCATCTCGCAAGCTCAAACCGAAAAAGAAACTAAGTCTCAGCCCCACCAGGACCCAAACTAAGAGATCCAACCCTGAAACTGACCCGATAACCGGATCCGAAACCTCAATCCTTACACATAGTCTCCAAACATAACGTCAAATGAAATACATAGGATCAAAATACATAATATCCAAAAATCTAGCGCCAAAGTATAGTCTCCAAAGAGATAACACCTAAAGTCAAAGACTAATCTTTAAATACATAACATCTGACATCAATCAAATAAATATTCTTTATTTCCAACATGCTCTTCAACTAATTTATTCTAACACTTGAGTCTTTAGTAATACCACATCATTGGATTCATTGCTTTCGTATCTTCTCATCTGAAAAGAAGATAATTGCTTGCGCATAAAGTAAATCGGTCGAACTCATTGACATCTCATCCAACTTCTTGTAATAATTAATTAGAATAGGTGCACAAACGACCCTAGGTCTACCATTCTTAACATTCACTGCATCGATCATGAATAATCAAGTAACTTATCAAACTTCCTTTTAACATCATCAACCTTCTTCTTCCTTGAAGGCTTCACATCTATAGCGTCAGATTTCAAAATATGTTCAACATTGGAAACATCTGGAGCATGCATAAGACTAAGGGAATTTTCCTCAACATCAATATGATCATCTTCTATGTCATGTGCATTAGAAGATGGTGTACTAGAGGGTCTAGGACACTTGCTGGCTAGACCCCATCCTATAATTCATATAGCTGAAACACCTTCAAATAGAACTTTACCCTCCTCTTCCCACCTAAAGCTACCCACCTTAAATGCTGATGCTTTTGGATGTCCATGTATCAAAAATAAAATAAATTTAATATTTTAATATAGGAATCATAACATGATATGACTAATAAGTTGCCCACCTTCAAATATTCCTCCCATTTTTTAGGCGTCCAATCCATTGTTTTAGTAATGGGATTATATCCATGTCCTGTGTTCTTGTTTATGAAATTGGACCGTTCTACATACATGCTTCTTAAATAATCAAATTGATTATTCATTTGTTTCTACGTAACCTCCATATTATATCTCTTCGTTAGCTGTTTTGCCACTCTTTCTCATGATTCTTTTCTTAGCTATGTTCATAACCTTCTAACTCTTGCCACTTCACTAATGTAACAATCCAAAAAGAACTTAACTATCTTATGATCCGTCCAACTAGTTCTAATAGTACTATGTTTCACATTACCTCTGATGACCCGCTACCCTATAATCGGGGATCCAATTAGTAAATAGATTTTGAATTGTTATAATCGGACTAAACTAGGATCACAAGACAGTCTGGGGAACATGTGATAAATTAAGCTAAACAAGCAACTAAAATATCAAACTATAAAGTAGAAAGTGCTAAAATAAAAGTTATTATAGTTCGACTAATCTCAACGAATAAATATATTGTCCATAACCAAAAAGAAATATAAGTGTGTACATGTCAAAAAGAAAAATAATACAACTATATTGGGGCATACCCCAAAACAAATGTTGTTGGGGCGCAACTCCAGACGACTCCTGAAACTCCTAAGTCCATCGAGAACCCTCACCTGAAACCGCAGAGAGTGAGTTATACTGAAAAATGAGTTTAGTAGGGATCCCGCTATCTCCACCTCCCCCCCCCCCCCCCCCCACAATTACAGTGCCACGAAGAAATAGATAAATAATATGTGCAACACAATAATAATTAATTCACGTAGCATGACAGTAAACATGCAGAGGCAACGTAAAGTTGTGAACGGCAAGCGTCGACTCGCTGAGACAGAGTAGTAACCCCTCATATATCTCCGGGCTACTCTAGCCTCCCTGGCCCTAGGTGGTTTTGCGTCTACCCAGCCACAAAAGTGGCGAAGCTCTACAATATGCCACTCCCATACTGGCACTACCTATTATCTCAGGCTCCACCCGGTGACCCTCACCTCCTAGGCGTCACCGTGCCACTCCCACACCGGCACTGTGCCACTCTCCACACCGACATATGATGTAAAGACTAATATATCGTCACTTTATGTCCATATCCATACAAACATACACAATCATATAGGGTACAAGTACGTGAAAAATGCCCCATCCTCGTATATGATTTTAAGCATGCAATTGTAGAAATTATGTAAGACTTATACATAAAGTTAGACAACATAATTTATAGAGAGATTAACATGAACTTACATATAATACAGGTCTCCGGTTCCTAGAAATGGGTTTGAATTGTGTCGACTCAAGCATACGCGTTTCGCAAATTGTGTCTGTCTGCTGTTGGGATCCGAGCGAGACGCGAAGAACGCAGCAGAAACGACGAACAAAAATTATCCCGCCCGATGCCCGTTGATCCGATTTGGAACGAAAAACTAAAACCGAAAACTAACGGGAGTAATCCGATTACCGTGTGCGGATTCGAATCCCCTTCCGTCCCGATTCCGTCGAGGCGATGCCGCGAGCCGCACAAGCGTCCGGCCTCCAGCGGTATCCACGCGATCCTCTGCAGTGGTTCGTCCTCGATCCCTCGTCCGTATCAACTCGCTCGCTGAAGATCCGTCGCCGCAACGATTGCCGAAAACCCGCCGACGGGAATTCCCGACTTTTAGGAATCACGCACGGCAAAGACGGAGACAATCTCGGCACCTCGAATGGGGCGCCCAGAGGAGGAGAGAGAAAGGAGGGATGACGGCCAGCAAGGGGAAATCCTAGAGCTTGGCCCAGGGTTTCTTAACAGCGCGTATATATATTAAGTCGGCGCGACTTTTCGCAAAAGTCTCCGAGTTAATATAAATCCCACTTATGTACCACCGACTGAGAATCTTATTGCGTGTGACCCTCTAGGCCCATTTACCAGTTCGGTTTTCAGCCCGTTAAGTCCAATAACTAGTTATTGACTTATTGTAATTAATTAATATCTAGATATTAACTAATCACTTAACTGAATTAACATCGCATGTAAATTCGGTCGGACTTCTGATCAAGTTGGGTGCCAAGCAACACCACATAATCCCAGAAGGTAATGGGGTTCAGCAACCCACTCATGGAATCTGTCCGTCCACAATTACCGCGTGACTATAATCCTTCGTTCGCACAATGCTTTCGAGTTAACCTAGGGTATGGTCAACTGTCAAACCCTAGATGGTCAACTCACTTGAATCAGACTCCGCTGTACAATATCCGAAAACTACTTTTCTGATATTATTTCTGCTCTGGACAGAGACTCCTGCAGATCTATTCTAGAGCATTCTCCCTCCAGTTACCTGAGAGCGAACGATCCTTTATTGAACACACAATCACCTTCGAAGGTCTTTCGCTGGACCCGATCCTTGACTATTAGAGATCCCGTGGATAGGGATTCGTAGGTCAAGGTCAAAGTCCAGAAGTCCACCGACAAGGTGTCTTTGGTGTCTCAAGTCCAATGATCAACCACGCCACTATGACGATGAATCAAGCCGATTGACAATAAGGTAAATTACCATTCGGCGATTCATGTCGGATCAGTTCAGTGAACTCATTCTCCAATGAGCACCTACAGGTTCACCATTGTGTCTCCACACGAGTAACTAACGAGATCAGTCACCCACATCATATGAGCTGGAATAACTTGTACTAGTCTGACCGGATGTTTGATATCCTTCTCAAACATCCTACGGCTAGGAACAATTGAGAATATGTGTTTATAAGTCATCAGTCTCATTATTATGATTTCATCATAATCTGATGACCATTGCACATATTCATGGACTTCATTATGCGCAATTATAAATATGCCAATCTACATAATGAATTTAATGCCATTGATTAGTGAACCAGATTGAAATAGGTGCCTTATGATTGGCTTAGAGGACACCTATATCCATCATCTGCGTGGACGCGATTCAGCACTCGAAATTAGTCATGGAGAGCCTCTCCCTGGTCAACCCAAAACACAATCCGCCCCACACAATTTTCATAGATACAAAGGGATTAACAGTGAAGAAATAACTCCCTTTTTAACCCCATTAAACATAATCCCACAATCTCTTAAGCAATTCTACACAATTACCGTCATTAACAAGAGAATTAGCCTATCAAGCAATGTAAATACAACCCCACATCAAGCACAATTATCACAAGAAAAGGCACCCTAAGTGTAAGGATTGAGGTTTCGGATCCCGTTATCAGGTCAGTTTTGAGGTCGGATCCCTTAGTTTGGGCCATGTTGGGGTTGAGACTTAGTTTCGTTTTCGCGTCAAGCTTGCGAGACGCGGTTCAAATGGCATCCAACTAGGTGGACGTGTTTTAGGATGTGCCACGTGGGCTGGCCTTGGGGCGCGATAGTACGACCCCGGTCATATCGTCTGAATGGCGTCTTGGATGGACGACGCCATTTAGAGTACGACCCTGGTCTGTCAGTGTACGGCCCGGTCTTGTCGTCTGAAAGACGTCAGACTTGAACGACGCGTTTTACCCAGCTTCTATTTGACCCCGCGAACCCTCCCTCCTTTCCCTCATTCTCTCCTTTCTCTTCTCTCTCCTCTCTTTCCTCTGATCACCGGCAATCCCTCCCCCCCTCCTTGCTTTCCTCCCTCCATTCCTCCTCTCCCTCCACTCCATTAACCTACCAACTTCCTCCACTACCACCACCAGTTCCTCCGCGGCGCACTTCTCTCCGGACGGCGGCCGACGTCCCGGTGGAGTAACGGCGTCCACAGCGGTACCGGCGGCGGCATGTGGCGAGGCGGGTTGGCGGTTTGGAACTAGGAGGAGTTCGAGTAACCGGTAGGGTGACGATCCCCGCTGTATTTTGTTTAAAAGCATGTTTTTCCCGCTTTGAAGTATGTTTAGGTTAAGTATGTTTAGGGGACTTTTGGGGTGAAAATATTAAAGGCATGTAATGAGAAATTAGGTGTTTTAATGGGTATTTAGGTTCTTCTCATCCTTTTCCACTCTGTTTGTGTTTTTTCACGATTTGGGGGAGGAAATTCCACCCCGTAGATTGGAGGAAGGCGGAGGAAGAACCTGTTTGTGAAGGTTGAATGGCGTCGAGAGACAGCGACGCCTTTTAGAAAGGCGGCTTCCACCCACGACGCGATTTGACCTGAATAACATACTCTGTCTCTGGAACTGAATGGCGTCCAGGGACAGCGACGCCATTTGAATGGCGTCATCCGTGAACGACGCGTTTTAGGCCATCTTCCGAGACCAGATTTCACATGAACCAGTTTAGGGATCTTGAATGACGTCGGCCTTGGGCGACGCGATTCAAGCCAAAATTCCATTAATCCATGCAATTAACACGTGTTTACATTGTTAGATAGTTTAGTTAATTGCATGCTTAGAAATGTACTCGATGACGATGGGTTCCATGTGATTGGATCGCACCGTATTGCGTTTTGTGCGATCGTGAGCCTAGAGTGACAGTTGTTAGCGCTTAGGCACCCTGTGTCGGTGTGGGAGTGACACGGCGCCGGTGTGGGAGTGGCAGGGTGACGCCTAGAGAGAGGGTCACCTGGTGTACCCCGGGGTATAGCTAGTACCGGTGTGGGAGTGGTACATTCGGAGTGTCACTCGTGTTGGGGGAAGCAGAACCACCTGGAGCCTGTCAGGCCGGAGTAGCCAGCGCGCTATCCGAGGGGTTGCTGTTTGGTCTCAGCGGGTTGGAGTTTCTCGCGTTCGGCCGTGTGGTTGGTGTGTTTTGCCGAGACGCTGGTTGTAGGCTCCGTGGTAGAATGGTTTCAGAATTGTGCATGTATTTTATATCGAAATCTAGGAGTTATGTTTACTGCTTTACTTGCTTAAATTATCTGTAATTGCGTTGCTATACTTGTGGGTGCGTGAGAGGGTGGTGGGGATCGAAGGATCCCTACTGAGTCTTTTCGACGAGACTCACCCCTGCGATTTTCTGGTGAGGATTCCAGGCAGGCGTAGCGAGGAGAGCGTTGCTTTGGGTCGCACGCCAACAGCCGTTGTTCCGGGATATGCCCCGATGTAGTTGTCATTTTATTTTCTGGCCTGTATGCTTAATTATTTCTTTTCAGTTGGAGTATGTAATTATTTGCTGAGTCGAGTCGCATTTTAATAATGTT
Source organism: Zantedeschia hybrid cultivar (assembly GCA_030544215.1). Lineage (NCBI taxonomy): Eukaryota > Viridiplantae > Streptophyta > Magnoliopsida > Alismatales > Araceae > Zantedeschia > Zantedeschia hybrid cultivar. The sequence goes on from JARZZO010000005.1 coordinate 12,312,740, forward strand.
TAATTCTTGCACTTCCTTTTCAATTCAATGCGATGTGAATGTTTAGCTTACTCTATTATTTATTTCCCAGACTTACCTAGATCCTAGTTTGGCTCCAAATTAATGATTCGATACCCATTTAGTAATCGGATCCCCGATTATAGGGTGACGGGTCGTTACACTAAGCATGCTTATAATCCTCACAAAATCCCATAAAACATGAATAATTCTATTAACATGAAATCACCATGATTAGTACCAAAATCACGTTAAGCATGAGATTAGAGTTGAGCTTAGTATGAGAGAGGGTTAGAAGAAGAACCCCTAATCATGGATCTCTACATGAGACTACCAAAACCATGCAAACATCCGATTAAAATACACGCAAGGATAGTCATCCTATCGGTTAACTCAAACTCCTCCGACTCACGTGGAGTCCCTATGCTGTGGAAGCACCGTCGCCGCGATGCTACCATGAGCCGCTACGTCTCGCCTTTCGACCAAGTTGCCGCACTTTTGTGACACCGCCAGTAGATGTCGAATTCGGAAAGGGTGAGAAATGAAAGGAGAGGGGGAGAATTCGGACCAAGATCCCTTCCCAGCCATTCCCTGGAGCCTCCAGTTCAGCCTTGGAGGTGCCATAGGGCGGGTTGAAGCCATGCAGAAGTTGACTAAATTACGTTGAACTAGGTAGACGCCTTTTACAAATCACGTCTAGCTACTCAGATTCATTTTAGCTGACAAGACATGGGTCAGCCATGCGGCCCCTATGCATGGCCACGAGGTGCGCATGCATGTCACCAAATTACGTCTGCTCAAAAGGACGCCTTTCACCAAAGGCATCCAACATGGTGGATGCGGATTAGGGCCCACTTCAGACCCCTAAGAAACCCTATTACCTCAGGGTCCACTCGGTGACCCTCGCCTCCTAGGCGTCACCGTGCCACTCCCACATCAGCATTGTGCCACTCTCACCCTGACACATGATGTAAAAACTAACATACATATCCACACAAACATGCAATCATACAAGGTACGAGTACGCGGAAAATGCCCCACCCTGGTATATGATTTCAAGCATGCAAATGTAGAAATTATATAATATTTATACATGAAGTTGATCTACATAATTTATAGAGAGATTAACATGAGTTTACATATAATACACCCAATGAATGCAAGAAACAAGGGGTCTTGGGTTCCCATAAATTAGCATGAATTGCGTCGACTCAAGTAGACGCGTTTCACAAATCACGTCTATCTGCGGGGACATGATTCAGCACTCGAGACTAGGTCATGGAGAGCCTCTCCTTAATCAACTCGAAACACAATGCGTCACTCAAAATTTCCATAGATACAAATGGATTTATAGTGAAGAAATAACCCCTTTTTTAACCCTATTAAACATGATCCCACAATATCTTAAGCAATTCTACACAATTACCATCATTAACAAGAGAATTAGCCTATCAAGCATGTTAAATATAACCCGACATCAACCACAATTATCACAAGAAAATCCACCCTAAGCATGCTTATAGTCCTCCCAAAATCTCATAAAACATGAACAATTCTATTAACATGAAATCATCATGATTAGTACCAAACACATTTAAGTATTGATAAGTTCACAATTTTACATAAATAACAGATGAAATTTACATACTTTGCTATCAATTTAACGAATAAAATCACATGGAATGACAAATAAATCATTTGTCAAATATCATCACTCCATGGATGGAATAAGGGTAGCAACTTCATTCTCAAAATAAGATTTCCTCAGTAATTATTTAATGTGCAGTTGAATGATTTATTGCCACGTGAACTAAACTGTTATTTTATGTGAATGCAGGACATGAACAAGCAGATGGCATAGTGGTTGGACCACTTGGATTTCAAGGAAGCGACCAGGGTTCGAATCCTGACAAAAACAACATTTTATTTTCGTATTTTAGCTTCAACTGGGGCCCACATGCCAACTAAGAGAGAAAGGAGGAGGGAATTCTGAAATTCAAAGAAAGGAGGATCCATTTCAAAAATTCGAAATTCAAAACACCAATTAATGTTTTAAAGAGAATCCCCTAATCAAGGGGAGCTTAATGAAAGGATTTTAAAATCTCTTTTTGAAATTCAAACCCTCCCCTCTTTTCTATAAAACCAAGGGAGGAGGTCAAAGGGAGGAGGCCCCAATTTTCAGAAATTTTTTTAAAACCTCTATCTCTCGCCCACTGTTCTCTCGTTTTTCCCTTGCACTCCCATTCTCTCTCTTTCTCTGTCTTACGTCTTCTCTCTCTCTGTCTCTCTTTCTCCCAGTTCTTTCTCTCTCCCCCTACGTCTCTATCTCTCTCCTCCCCCTGCGCCATATCCCTCTCTCTCCAGCGCCCTCTCTCACTTTCTCTGCAAAACCGCCCAGGCGCCTGCAGTCCCAGGCCCGTGCCTGCCACGCGGCGTGCCCACGCGCAGCAGCGCACGCAGCCGTCAACGCGCCGCCGCACACGCGGCAGCATGAGCGGTTTCGCCCCGCTCGGCCTCGTCGCCCGTGCGCACAGGAGCGGAAGTTCCCGCTCGGCCGTCGCCACACGTCAGCCGCGCCTGCCTGCCTCGCCTGCCGTGCCGCACGGCTTGCCACGCCTCGCCTGTCGAGCCCTCGTCTGCCGCGCTGCCTCGGTCCAACGCGCCGCCGCACTCCTGGCCTTCAACGCACCCTCGCCAGCGGCGCAATGCGCCCTCCCCGAGCCAGCTCTCCACTGTGTTCTCTTTGTTATCCCTTTGATTAGTTTATTTTTGTTAATTAGTTAGCATTTTTATTAGTGAATCCCCTTTTTACCATTGTAATCTTTCTTAGTCTTTTAATAGAGATCAAATTGTTGTTTGTTATTATCTTGAGTTTATTTCTATCAATTTGTTTTAGATAACGTAGTTAGACATCTCTATTTTGTTTAAATCACATCAATGGTGTCTTACGTAATATTTTCTTAATAAACTTTAGGTATTTTAGTGTTTTAAATGTGTTAACAAATTCTGGTGATTATCTTCTCTAAATTTGTTTTAAAAAAATCACACTAATAAACAACTTTTGCTAAATAAAATCCCAATGTTTTCAAAATCAAAATTCTATTTCCTTGTGGATCGACCCGGTCTCAACCATGCACTAGCTTGTTATCTTTAATTGAGATTCGGAAATTAAGATTGATGTTGTTTGTGTTTTAACGACGGCATTTAAATACACATCAAGTATGAGATTAGAATTGAGCTTAGTATGAGGGAGGGTTAGAAGAAGAACCCCTAAGCATGGATCTCTACATCAGACTACTAAAAGCATGCAAGCATCTAATTAAAACATGTACAAGGATCATCACCTTGCCGCTTAACTCGAACTCCTCCCAACTCAAGTGGAGTCCCCACGCCGTGGAAGCACTGTCGCACCGTCGCCGCAATGCTGCCACATCCCACCTTTATGTCTCCAAGTCGCCGCACTGTTGTGCTATGCCTATATCGCAGTAGATGTCGAATCCCCGTCGAGACGTCGGCTGCCATACGGGAAGAGTGACACCACGATGGAGATGGTGGTGGTGGTGGCGGAGAATGGCTTTGGGAGGGTGGAATGGTGGAAGAGGAAGAAGAATGGAGGAAGGAGAAGGGTGGAGGGAGAGAGGAGAAGGAAGGAGAGAGAAGGAAAGGGTGAGAAACGAGAGGAGAGAGGGAGAATTCGAACTAGGATCCCTTCCCAGTCCACTCCTTGGTGCCCCCAGCTTAGTCAGTGAGGTGCCACAGGGCAGGCTAAAGCCATGCAGAAGTCAACTAAATCACGTCGAACTAGGCGGACGCCTTTTGCAAATCATGTCTAGCTGCCCAAACGCGTTTCAACTGACAAGACAAGGGTCAACCATGCGTCCCTCGTGCACGGCCGTGGGATGCACATGTATGTCACTAAATCACATCTACTCAAGAGGACGCCTTTCGCAAAAGTCATCTAACATGGTGGACGCGAATCAGGGCCCACTCCAGACCCCCAAGAAAACCTACATAGAGCACCGATAAATTGAATCCGACCTGATAATCTTACCCGAAGTCTCAGTCATTACCTTACCTGTTCCTTTTGATTGCGACATCCTAATGCATGCATAAATCGGTGTTATAAATAATGAATAAATAAGTTCATCATGATGGATAAACAAAACAAGGAATAAACATAATTTAATAATACCAAGTAGAAACTATGATTTGAAAGAATAGTTTTCTAATACACTAATCAAAATGCCAATTTAAAATTGTATGAAACAAGAGGAAATATCATTTGACAGCTATTATGTCTTGATTGTCATGCCATCAACAAGCTAAGTATAAAATTGTATGAAACCAGGTTAAATCTAAACAAAATTAAAGTTAAGTTCGAGATAACCTGGGTTAACGGTGGGACAAACACCAGTCAGATACATGCTAAATTGCTAATGATTTTTCTAGAAAAATCTATAGCAACTACCACCATGGCATGCCCATCTATAATCCCCCTGTGTTGGATAATCAGTTAGTTGGATTCTTAATTCTAATCTCATGTTATTGATAGCAAAAAAAATGGTTGAAAGATTTAAGCTTTTTAGATTATTCGGCAACATAAAATACAGTTGAATTAACAATAGGCACATAACAATTAACAAGCAACAGCTTAAACTTCACTAGAGAATGGCATAAAATCTAACAACTCACTTGCTAAATTCAGACCACAAAAGAAAACTTATGAAAGGAAAATTTGGAGGAGATCACAACTCAAATCGGGATTCAAGTATGTAATTCAAATCATGGAGATCAGATAGAGAAATTAGCAAGAACATAACTTTAATTAGATATGCACCCTCCAACCTTTAACTCGTATATCATCTATTGAATGCCAGGTGTTCTTTCCCATCTTTGACAGGTAGGTTCATAAAATATATTATCGACTGAATGCTAATAGTATAGGGTATATGATTACCCAAGTAGGTGTACCATCATGACCAAGGTACCTTACAAGACAGAGGGTGTCTCCTTTAAAACACAAAATAAATATAAATCCCATGAATGTTAAACAAATCAAAATGCAAATTGCAAAATTTCCAAGACAGCTAAACCCAGTAGCTAAAAACATATATGTTGGCTCAGAACCATGAAATTATTGGAGAAAAAAAAAAAGAACCCAGTCAAATGAATGATGTTTCCTAGGGTCAATTTGCAGATTCACAAGCCTACTCTATGTACGAAAACTCAAAACATTTACGAAATAAGCAAATAAATAAGGAAATATGTATATAGATAGATAGGGGTGTGGCCCGTGTAGGCGTATATGTGGGTGCGAGTACGTGGTGTATGGGTGTGTAAGAACTTCTTGCCTGCCTTTGGACAATGACTATTTGTTGTGGATTTATTAAGGTTTAATGCATGCTTAACAAGTGTGTAGTCCCAAAGTGAAAGGTAAACCTTGCATATTTAGTTTGGAGGTTTCAAAAAATTTACTATCTTTTAATTCTTTGTAAAAGGATTGAGATCTTATATACCAAAAGGACCAAAATAATTAATGTTCTACTACAAGTGATTAGTCCAATATTAATAGGGACTAAGACATGGGAGGTTAAAGGGTCATGGCCTCTCCTACATTTTTTGTACCACAACCCTAGAAATTCGATTTGCAGGCAGGAGAGGGTTGCATATCGAAGGTTGTTGAAGTGTCAAGACAATCATCAACCAATTAACATGCTAAGAACCTAGGTTAACATAAATGAGCTTAATAAATGCAAATGACTTGATTCAAAAATTAGTCGAACCTGATATTTATCGGTATCAGGCGATCTGAATCCATAAACCATACACTATGTGGAAGAAAAGAACAAAATATAGTTCATCAAACTCCATAAGCCATATACTTTAGTATGCAAGCAAAGTAATAGAGTTTCCCATCATTGTAATTGTTATGTCCTTAATCTAGTTTCGTCATTTAGACTCACTTCGGATTCAAATTACACAAGTACGGATCCAAATATCATACGAATCAGATATGAATGACGAGGGACAAATAACCATAGCAATAAACATGCCATTTACCATCAAAATAATCTAATGAAATTTTCATTTGCCAATACCATAATTTTACAAGTATATAACATCAATACCAGGATCTCAAAGTATGCCACATGTGCATAGAAAATAAAAACACTCAACTCACTAAAGAAATGGAAAAATACATATATCTCTCTCTATCCCTACTACATGAATCTATTAAACAAATAAACAAATCTACTTAGATAACAGCGAAAGTCTTCTAATCTAAAGATTCCCATCAAATCAAGAATCTAACTCTTCCTCCTCAGTAGGCTCTGAAAATATTAATAGGATATGAGTACAACTACTCAATAGGAAATGAGATTCACAAAATGCTAAAAAATATAATAGTTGAAAAGTGATGATAACTAACTAATTAGAATTTACAGTTCTACATATATTTCAAATAAGAACAAGATACAAAATATAGTCACATATAACCAGATCACATGTGTTTTCTAATAGCATGATCAAATAGAATAACATATAGCTTATTTAGTATGATGGACAAATCAAATTCACATATGACTTATCAAATCTACTAGTCATGTAACGAATATATCACATATCGAACTGAACATATCTCAAATCAAATTGAGCTTATCACATATCACATAACAAATGGCATGGCATAGTAGTTCAACAAATCTGATCAAATTATGGCATATGAGCAAATATAGATCTTAAGTATGGAACAAATTTAAAGGACAAGGTTGCATATGAGATTTTAAAGAATAAGCTGAGTTCAAATAAGACATAATTTCATAATTTTGTGCCAATTAAATCATATCAAACGTATCATATCAAATGTTAACGGATATGTACCTAAACCATAACATAAGGAGCTAAACAAAATAAATACCAAAGTATCTAGACAAATGATGTAGAAGTCTTGATTACTGTGTAGAACTCAAAAGTCTAAGTCCCATCCAACTCCAAACTGCCAGAGCGTTATGTATCTCCGTCTTCTAGTTTTAGTCAGCTGAAAATCAGGATTCCACCCGTTCGCCCTTGAGTTCCAAACAAATTACCCTATCCAATATGAATGCTTATAATAGAATCGGACTAAATATCTCCTTAAGATGACAATGTCCAAACAAAATCAAATAATTATGGCATAATTATATTAACAGAGAAAAAATACTACAAAATTTTGAAATTAAATTAAAGTACTACATATAATTATAAGTCAAAATACGTACTTTTACTTACAAAATAACCACTTAAAAAGGGACAACATGGTCATATAAATATTAAATCTGAATAAAACCAGTGTCAACAAGTTTCTAGATGGAAGAATATGCTCCAAGAATATTCTATCAATTTTTGAACAAATAAATATAATTTTTAGGTATTAAATCTAATTTCTAAAGGTAAAAATCTAATAAATAGATCCAAAAATAGCAAACATATTTGAAAAATAGCCAAACTTTGACGAACATGACAAATAAGTTAATATGTGAACAATTTTTTTTTCCATTTCTGGACTAACTTGATATGATTCTGAACTCCCGCTTCGAGTCCAAAAATTAGACTTTAACAAAATTTCATCAACTCAATGCAGAGGGCAAAATAAATATAAAACTAGGTTATAAAATTTTCAAATTTTACAGAAAGGTTAAGAACAATATAACAAAAGTCTCCATAAAATTTGGTAAGATTTAGACTTGCATTGAAAGAGTTATAATACTCACAAGTCCAACTGAACATGCTGCCAAGATAGATTATGTAGATTGTAAAGCATTTTATGGACTATATATCGAATGATCTCAGAGAAGTATGCAAATTTGTGGACAAATAACAAAAATGCTAAACTAACGTCCATCAAAATTTCAGGTGAAACAGAGATCGGACGAGAGAGAACGAGCCTTCGAAAGTCAGCTGAAAAATCTAGAAATCCTAAGCATCAGGCCGCCAAAGTGTTGGCCGTCTAGTTCATCAGTGACATTAGATGGCCATCGACCTGGTCGTCTAGTGTGGACTGCCACTGTGTTGGCCGGCCACCCACTAGATGCACAATTTTCCACCTTTCGTCAATTTTCTTGGGGTTTTTGAGATTTTTCTCAATATAAAAGGATTTTAAACATCTAACAAAAGATGATTTCACATATTATGATCTTTCAAGCATCAAAACATAGATTTTTATTTGAATACAAATTAAACGTTCAATGGATTTTCATATCTTATCTTTAGAATGCGAAGAACACTCCTCTCTAACGCTTTTCAATCACCTTCTAGTACTCCAAATCTCGATTTTTTTGTGATCTAAGGCTTATCTCGCGGCCTCTAAACCTCAAAGAATAACAATACATCTATTAGAATCAATTTCCAAAAAGAATTAAATCGAAACACTTCTTTTTCTCATGAAGAATATCATGTTCTTACCTCTTAACTTGGGCTGCGTGTAAGAGGCCTTATGCACGACCCCATGGTCCCTTATATTCTCTTTAGCTTCCTAACACTACCCAAATTAAGCTCCCAAAGTTTTCAAGTCGAACTCCAATCATAACTTTAATCAACAAGCTAAAACATTCCAATTCAAACTCGGAAACCATATTTTCTAACATAATTGGTTTTCTCCTTTAAACCCTCTCAGATCTAACCCACTATATGGCCAAAGTAGCTTTTGATCTATTTGACAACGTTGTAGTATTTTATACCCTCTTTTCAATCATATATGCCATCTCATTTTTAGACTTTTGTGCACGAAGTTATTGCGTTCTCAAAATAATATTTTCTCACAGTTTATAGTCTCGAAAATTTGACTAAGTGTTAGAATCTAACTAGTTTCCTAATTAGGATACTAATAGACTTAATGGGCCTAGTTTGACTTCATTGTTGACTTATCTATTCTAAACTTATTATTATATCATTAATTATATATTAATTAGATTTAATTCTGAATAATTAATTAAATAATATAAATGAGCTTAATTAAGTCTTAATGGGTTCTAATTAAGCCTAATTAAGTAAATATTAATTAAGTGAGTTTAATAAATCAAAATCTATAAATGAAATGAAATGAGTTCAATGTCTAGGTCACTCGCAGAAAGGGTAAACGCGAGATGAGGGGCCACTCGCAGAAAGGGGGAAAGGCTAGGGTTCGCACATCTAAAACTTAAAAAGCGGCCTTCCCATTACTTTACGTTCAGATGAGTTTTAGACTTAAAAGGGTAAGCTTAGACATTCATTCAAACATTTTTTTCCAAACAGTCTAAATTCCCAGATATCTGATCGATTCAAATTAAGAGACTGGTTAACTTTATCAAATGACCCCTGGTCCACGAATGTGTTTCATAAGCCGATGAACATAGCCAATTAATCAGGACTTTCCCACAAACAATTCATTAAACAATATGATAGAGAATCATATCGTATGTAAGCTGATATCAATAAATCTGCTAAAGAAGGTAAGAGAACACTTGCATTTCATCGAGTTTAATCATGTGCTTGGAAATAATTGTCTACAGTTTTTTAAACTTTGAATTTTAGAGGAATCATGACATAATCCCATCTTTTATAGCATGAAAAATTGTGTAGTTGAATTTATTGGAAATGACTTATAATCTTTTAATTGCACAAAGAAATTACCCCACATGTTAATTCGCATGCCAACCACGAAAGGGATGGTGTGGGAAGTTGGGAACACTAAGAACTGTAATAAAAAATAGACAGTGCTTTACCCATATACCTCAAAAGTTGGTATACAAATCCATCAATTTATGGGAAGAGATTTACCTGTGAAGAGAAGAGATTCATGTGGAGTTGTGGTGGAGGCAGTAGCAGGATTGTCTTGTCGACATGGGGAGGCTGCCAAAGTCTCCCACAAAACTCCAAGCGGTAGATTCCGAGGTCTAAGGTGGCGCCCTAAAGAAAGAGAGACAGAGAGGAAGAGGTTTTTGGGAAGAAAGAGATAGAGAAAGAGAAGCACCAATAGTGGTTCTCATCTCATGTCTCTCGTACACCCGTACTACTTCTGAACTCCTCTTCCCACATGAAGAGACTGAGTCTAAGTCTAGATTTATCTTATCCACACTACAATCAATGTGGATGGTAGAGTTAACACAAATCAAATTCTATTCTACACTTAAAAATTTATTCGTATACTCTTAACAGTCATTGGATTGAAGGATATTTTAGTAAGTACAATGTTGCAAAGTCTTTTTTCAATGTGACCTGCCAAACTATATACTTGGAATTTATAAAAAACCGTTAACTAAGAAAATGACATGGAACTATTAAACCTGAATTTTAGCAGAATTTAAAGACAAAGAAGTGTTTTCGAAAAGTATCTATAATTTGATATCACTTCAAGGCTTCAAACCAAGTGTTTGATTGCGGTAAAAGCCTAAAACAGAAATAATTTTGAGAAAGAATGTGATCCTCTCACTGCAACCGAGGATGGGATTTAGAAGGGATTTTTAAGAAAAGGTCTCTCACGCAGTGTGGGAAAGGAGTTTTTCAAAATCAAACCTCTCATGTTGAGCTGGAAAAAGCTTGATCCGAGGGATTTTTTTTTCCTCCAATGTGACTAGATCTGTCCTTTTCTCGGTTGCATTGAGAGGATCCCAATTTTACGAAGACTATAATTTGCTGCACCAGACAAGGGTTTTTAAAATAAAAAATTACAATTTTTTAAAATGGATCTCATTGTATATATCCTACATGTCAATACAATCCGATCTTCGATTAAGTGATCTAAAAAATTTAAAAATCCAAAAATAAGCTCCGATGTGTAGGTCAGATTGGAGCCCACCTAACAAATTTTGCATTTTTTAAAAAAAGTTACCAAAATGGGTATACAAATTTTTAGAATATCCAACACTGGCACAATAAGCTTAAAATATTTAAAAAAGACACCCCTCCTAAGGTTCATATCTAAATGGGACAAAACTTATATTTTTTCTACCATACTACTTGACATACCCTCAATCGTTTCACAAATAGATTGTTCTAATCTAGATGTGTATAATATGACTTTAGCATCTTTGATAAAAAATAAAAAAAATAAAAAATCTAAATGAGACCCTTGTTTGTTATTCTTTAAGTACCTAAAAGGACGTTAATACTAGAAAACATCAAGGAAACACATTCCTCTAAAATTTAAAGTTGAGAGGAGTATCTTAAATGTTTATAATTAATAAAATAAAAATATATAAAGATAATATATAATGACATTAATTGTAATTTTATTGAATACATAAATAAACATAATTATACTAATATTTATCCCACAATTAATTTTTGGTTATTAGTTCGAGATAGCCAATTTGTATATATGATTGACAAAATTTAGGACAAGCTATTTGTAAAATGATTGAGGTATTTTGTGCGGTATATAAAAAATAATAACTTTTCCCCTATATGGATACAAAATTTAGAAGAGGTGTCTTTTATAGATATTTTGAATTTATAATGCCCGTAGCAGATATTTTGAAAGTTTTTTTGCCCCCTTTAATTTTATAATTTTCCCTGTTTCTTAATGTGCAGTAAGTGATAAGTGGACACCCTTTTAACAACCCTTTTAACAACCTGTGTTGACCTTGTAGCACTTTTCCTTCTCCAGCAAGCGATGTGACGGTCAAACGGAAAAGACCGGGGAAGGGAGAAGGATCGATGCACCCTTTTAACAACCCTAACCAAACACCTCCCTTGCCTGAGCTTCTAGTCGTAGTAATATAGATCCACAAGAAGGCTTGAGAACGCTTAGAAGTTCGCTCTTTTCATATGGAAGGTACGCACATGAGGAAATTAAACAAGTGGTTGAACAGATTTTGTCTATTTTCATAAAGCAGTGTCCACCTTTCCTTGGACCAAGGAAGTAGTCAAAATTTGTCCTCCATGGAAGTCCATTTAGGAGACTTGTGGAGCACTACTGCAGAAATCACCACAGGCTAGTGGGTGAACAACCCCCAAAGGGTTGAAGGAAGTCTCAAAGCATGTATGATCACGAGGTATTAATAAATTATAGAAAGCACTTCCTTCACAAATCAAGACCTAATCCGCCAACCATGAAACAAACAATAACCTATTCAGCCTGTACGCTTCTGCATTATAAAAGAGAGCCCTCCTCTCTCTTTCTCCACACAGCATTACCACCTCAGGAGGACTCCAATTTGCCGAGCTCCGACGTTGATAGATCATGGAGGCTCACAGGAGTACTACCTTGTCGTGTTTCTTCTACTTCTTCCTCTGGCCCTCGCTGCTGCTTGCGCGCGCAGCAGCAGAGACCCACTACCATCATTTCGTGGTACGTCCCTACACTTGCTGTTCTCTCTTTTCCTTTCACCTATTAATGATAACGGATAGCTTTGTCTTATCTTATGCTCCGGATTGAGACAGGTCCAGGCAACGCCAGTGAAGAGGCTGTGCAAAACCCACAGCGTCATCACAGTGAATGGGATGTTCCCCGGCCCAACTCTGGAAGTGAGGAACGGCGACACGCTCGTTGTTAACGTCGTCAACAGAGCTCAGTACAACGTTAGCATTCACTGGTACGTGTGTGCAACCATGCATGAGCTAGCTAGTGCAACTTGAGGCACCCTGTTTCCTACTCTTGCACGTGATGCGTAGGGGTTAACATGATCAAACACTACTAGTACTTGCTTGAACTGCTGCACGTCCTTCCAGGCACGGCATCCGGCAGATGCGGACGGCGTGGGCGGACGGCCCGGAGTTCGTGACGCAGTGCCCGATCAGGCCCGGCGGGAGCTACACATACCGGTTCACGGTGGAGGGGCAGGAGGGGACGCTGTGGTGGCACGCGCATAGCTCCTGGCTCAGAGCCAGCGTCTATGGGGCTCTCATCATACACCCCAAGGCAGATTCTCCGTACCCTTTCGAGAAGCCCAAGAGACAGTTCCCCGTTCTTCTGGGTAACATGCATACACACTTCAGTCTCTCCTAATTAATAACTCTGAAAAGTCGAAGTTATGATCCCTTTAGTACTGTCTGGTGCCCTTGAAGCCAATGAGAAAACACGAAGTCTAGCTAATCTAAGCACTTGACCATTAGCGTTCCATGTAGATTAGCCGAGCGGGAAGAATCCGCTTAGCCACCCTTAACGGCCAGCAGTGTGCAGCTCATTCCATCCCTCAAACCGCTACTTGCCCATTGATACTTCTGCATACGTATTTCATCCAAAACGTCACAAACACACAAATCAAAATTGTGAGAGCATAGCCAGGCTACGAGTTGCATAATAGTCTAGAAGGATTGTGATTCCTGTTAATTAAAGGACATGATGCATGGGAGATGTGCTTGATCTGGCTAATGATCTGAGAAAATATGACGTGAACAGGGGAATGGTGGAACGCGAACCCAGTTGACGTGATGATGGAGGCGTCACGAACAGGTGGAGCTCCAAACATATCGGATGCCTTCACCATCAATGGCCAGCCTGGTGACCTCTACAATTGCTCCAGCCAAGGTGCCCACCCTATTAACCGATAAATTAATATTTCATCTTTTTGGAACTCCAAACTGTAAGAAATTTGTCTGATGCCCATGCATGCGTGGTTCTTTGTTAATCTACGAAGATACTGCGGTCTTCCCTGTGGCCTTCGGCGAGACTACCCTGCTGCGCGTCATCAACGCCGCCCTTAACAACGAGCTCTTCTTCTCCGTCGCCGGCCACACCATGACGGTGGTGGGCGCGGACGCTTCCTACACGAAGCGCTTCTCCACCTCCGTCCTCATGCTGGGACCCGGCCAGACCACCGACGTCCTCATCACCACGAACCAGCCACCGGGCCGCTACTACCTCGCTGCCCGCGCCTACGCCAGCGCCCAGGGCGTCGCTTTCGACAACACCACCACCACCGCCATCCTCGAGTATAAGGGCAGCGGCTGCGCCCCGAGGAAGCAGGGGCTGGGCTTCCCTCCGGTCCTCCCCTCTCTGCCGCAGTTCAACGACACAGCTACCGCCACAGCCTTCACCACCACCATAAGGAGCCCCTCCGCCGTCCAGGTACCAGACCCGGTGGACGTGAACCTCTTCTTCACCGTCGGCTTGGGGCTCCTCAACTGCCCCCCAGGGGCGACGTGCGGTGGCCCGAACGGAGGGCGGTTCTCGGCCAGCATGAACAACGTCTCCTTCGTCCTCCCGGACACCTTCTCCATTCTTCAAGCTCACCACCTCGGCGTGCCCGGCGTCTTCACCACCGACTTCCCGGCCTCCCCGCCGGTGCAGTTCGACTACACCGCGAGTAACATCAGCAGGAACCTGTGGACGCCGGTGACGGGAACGAAGGTGCTCAAGCTGAAGTACGGCTCCAGCGTGCAGCTGGTCCTGCAGGGCACCAGCATCGTCACGGCGGAGAACCACCCGATCCACATCCATGGCTACGACTTCTACGTGCTGGCGGAGGGGTTTGGGAACTTTGACGCCTCCAAGGACACCGCCAGGTTCAACCTGGTCGACCCGCCGATGCGGAACACAGTGGGGGTGCCGGTGAACGGATGGGCCGTCATCCGCTTTGTGGCGGATAACCCCGGGGTCTGGCTGATGCACTGCCATCTGGACGTGCACATCTCCTGGGGTCTGGCGATGGCCTTCGTGGTAGAGGATGGGGAAGGGGAGTTGCAGACCTTGGAGGCCCCTCCGGCTGATCTTCCCATTTGCTGAGAGAAGCTTGGATTTTGAAACCATTTCTGTAGTTTCCTTATTTTTTTAAACTTATATTTGAATTTTTTTTCCTTTTTCAGCTACTTGATTTGGATACTTTGATAGGTATATAATAAATTAAAGAGTAATAAGTTACAGGTTTGCCACCATGTTGCCTCATATGATCTTTCTTGATCTTTTGGATCAAAACGTAGAAGTATAGAGTTGTCTCCTACTCTCCTCTGCATCTTCATCCACTTGAAGATACACTAGCTAGTGCTCCATTTAGAAGGATCTAATTGGTTGTTTTGGCATGCGAATAGTTCCTTCTTGCGGGTAAAGATTGACGAGTAAGCTGAACGATGGAGACTGGAGGAGTCATGGGAGGAGGCAATAGCTAATCAGACTGGCGAAGTTTTGGAGGCATTTAAGATCTATCTGACAGGAAATTTCCACTTCAGATGAACTAACCATTTCGGAACTATGAGTTCAAAGCACTTGTATATTCTTGAAAGACAGTTCGCAGCTTACACAAGGTCAGAAGAAAGTTCTTTTGGTCCACTGGGTTTGGCCGCCCACCGTTTCGTCTACCATACCTTCGTAGGCGTAGGGATCACATTAAAAACAGAGTTTTTAAAGCGTTTGGTCCTTCCAATCTTACTTCATTTAGGGAAAATTCTCTGCATTAAGTAAAAACTCCTTGCAATTCTATTTTTATTTGAAAAACGCCTCAAAATTTGAAAATTGAATATTTTATTTTATTTGAAAAGCACCTAAAAAATAAAATAAAGAAGTCCCTAAAATTTTTGAAATATTTTGATAAAACTCCCTAAAGAAGTTACATGGAACTTTTACCAAATATAGAGGTTACGGGAAATTTTCCTGAACTAAATATATTATAAGGACTAAAAATTAAAGCATCCTTAAAAAATGAGCAATGCTAGTATGACCCAAAATTTTCTCTAGTTTTCTTATCCTGTTAAAGGGAGATCCTGTTAAAGGGAGAAGCTCAAGTTAAGGGCTTATCTACAAATTTACCTACCGCATGTACTCTCACTTTTTATATCCAAACCAATCAAGTACACCCACTTCAAGTAAGTAAATAAATTGGGGAACCCTTCCGGTCTGGATAATATTACCCTTAAAAAAATTAAGGGAACGTATAGCAGATTTTTGAGTTAAAAGTCACTTTTAGTTTCTATTTTCAACATATAAAGTTAATCTATTTGACTTGGATTATTATACTACTCCACTCTTCTATAATAATTTAGCTTTCATCATTCTAACAATTTAAATTTCCAAATTCAAAACTAAAACAACATCACATGAACCACACTTGCAAAGTCACATGTCCTCTGCTTAAAGTAATTGAATTAAGAACTATAAAAACCCAATAATACTTCTAAATAAAAACATAATCATATATATATATATGTATATGGTTATTTATCATTGGTATATGCCAAGTTTTTTTGGACAGGAAGATAAATGGCCAAATATTATGGCACCTCCCAAGTGGCATATGTTTGAATCTCGTGAGTCCCTCTATTGGAGATAATTTTACGTTAAACTCAAATTTTGTGTCTAATTAGATGACAATTCCAACCCAACTCGACTATTGAAAGATATAAGTTTACAGGCCACATTCAAATAATGTGATACAAACATATGATGGAAGTTGTACCTGTGACCTTTATTTGGGAGGTCAAGAAGTGCCTACTGAGTTGGACTCAATTTTTTTTTGGTCAATGAGCTGGGCGTGGTGTTTGGTGTACCCCAAGTTTGCTATCAAATGGCTAGTCATACTTAAGTGAGAACCACAGTGAGTGATCACAATATACTGCCATCTACTGCTTAAGCACGCTGGGATCTAAGGCCACCAAGGTGGATAACTCCGGCATAGGCCTTCTTCCAGATTTATATATACATCCTCAAGATCTTTACTTTTCTGATTGTCCGTTTTAGATTTTTGTTTTTATCCAATTTCATTCTAACTGTGGTTCTGCTTTGTGTTTTTGAAACTTCTAAACTCGTTTGTGTATTTCCCTTGTGAATATTTGTCTAGATATTACTTGTTGATGCTTTCCTTTCCATTTATGTTTATTCAGAAATAAATAAGAAAAATTTGCATTAACAAACAATTGTGTATTGAAAAGTGCTAATCTATATCTATAATACTGTATAATTTTTTAATGACAGAATATTGTACATGTTCTATTTATCTGAGATAAACAAGGGCCCTTAGATTTAGTGTGTAAATTACTACCCTTGGATCCTCTTCTCGTTCTCTTCTCTTGCCCATATAATAATAGAAGATTAATTATTATAAAAGTAATTCGATTTACTAAAAAATCCTTTTCACTTTTTCCTACCATCTTAATTTCTCTCATTTAAACACTATCCATTCTCACCCTTTTCAATCCCTCATCTTTTTCCCTTCAGAGAGGAAAGTCCTCTCTTAGCTACCATCATTTAGCATTGAGAATAACTAGCTGCACTGTTAGAGGAAATTACACCGTCTGGCGGTGCAGCCAACTTAAAAAAAATATTAGCTTAATTTTATTTTTTTTGAAACTCTTCATGGCACCCAATTTAACCGTACAATCCGATCTTGGGTCAATCCAAGATCGGATTGTACGGTCGGGTCGGGTCGGGCCAGTTAAGGGGTTTCAAAACAATTTTTATTTTAAAAAAAAAACTTGGCTGCACCGCTCAACAGTGTAATTGCTCCAGGCGGTGCAACAAGTTATTCTCTTTAGCACTTCATCTCTTAATTGCACAAATGGGCCACTGCTTACCTCCCTTATATATGCAATGAGTGCATGCCTTACGGGGATGTAGAGTGTGCTTGTGCAGGGAGTCTGGATCCTATTGGTACAAGTTTGGTTAAGACTCAGTAAACGCAGAGAGATGGGAAGAACTTTTTTTAAAAACACTTCTCATTGGAAATGAGAAAACTGTCTATGAGGGAGTTTTTTGAAACCTTCTTCTCTCTGGACCAATTGAGTTCTGTCCAACTTGCACTTAGAAGATCTTTATTCTTGTGCAGGTCGATTTTTTTGGATTAAGTAGAACAGCAGTTAGAAGATCTTAATACAATTCAACAAACTCAAGTTCAAAACCTACGGACCACTCAAGGGGATATATATTTTTTTCTTCTTTTGGGGGTGGGGGGGTGGGGTGTTGTAGAGGAGAGTGGGGTCGTCAAGTGTGCCATCTCAGGTGCTGGACATGTTTTTTTTTGTGTCACAGTGTGGGGACATTTGTTAAGAAAATATGCTTAATTAACCTACTGATTAGTATTGCACTATAAGAAGGGAAAAGGGGTTGAAAGAAACATAGATGGTTGAGATATATAGAGAGATTCTAAAAGTAGATAATGGGAGTAAAGAAAACCTTTTTTCTCTCTCTCTCTCCCTCCCTCCAAAAAGCATAATACACGTAACACATTCCTACTGCTGAGATAATGATTAATGGCCATATCCATTGAAATAATTAATTATGATTGGTAGCTGACTACAAGTTATTTAGTTTTCGTTTTTGAAGTAGAAGACATTTTATTCTTCTAACTCTGTTCAGTTATCATTATTTAGTTTTGAAATATATAATTATTTACTTTCAACATTTACTCAAAATAATCAATACTTATATAATTAATTATTGAACTTGAGAAATGGAAAATGGTAGAGGTAAACGCAACCTCTCTCTCTCTCTCTCTCAAATGCATAATATACACTCCTACTATTACTATAATAATTAATGGCCATATTTGTTAAAATAATTAAATTATTGGTCGTTAGTTAACTATTAATTATTTAGTTTTAATTTCTGAAGTAAAAGATATCCCATTCATATAACTTTGTTCAAGTAGCATCATTTTATTTTTAAAGGTGTAATTATATACTCTTAATACTAAATCATGAATCCTTATTTTTCACAAGAATTAATGCTTATATAGTTAATTAATCATAAATACAATCATATTAAAAGTAACTATTAAATTCAAAATTACCAATTATTATTTAATTAATAAGTCACTCATTGTTAGACATCTGTAAACTTTGATTCTTAAATTTGTTAAAATTTTGAGATGTATCATCATTCTTATTTTATTTATTTATTTATGATGATAACCCTCAAGAAATTTAGTTGCTATATATACTTATTGCAATAAAATACAATTACCTTTTAGTGTCATTTATTAATTTTGTAATATTTTTTTATCTAAAAATGTGAATGATTTGGATTAAAAAACAGGTACGTGTAATATTTAATACGAATAAATATAAGGATTATACCTATGTGATATGGTTACTAAAATATGCAGCATTGTTTAAGGAGATATTATATATATATATATATATATATATATTGCGCATTGCACACTCTCTCTCTCTGCTCTAATATTGATATTATCTTTTGCGATCTTAATTATCATTGTTAATTTTATTTCTATCTAAATTGATATAAAATTTAATACAAAATCTTATATTTAAACATTTCAAAACGTGCAGTGATACTCATACGTGCACTCTTAACGAGTTTGCTAGAATAGCCTCAAGACTCCATCCAAAGAGGTGAGTCTCCATTTCCTTTGATGGGCGAGCTTTCGGTAAATAAGGCGTAAATTTCTCCATGAGAAAGACTTGTTGCACCGGCAGTCAGTCTTATAATGACAAATAATATATTTAAGTAAAAAAATATTTTTAAAAATTTTAAATGAGTCGCGTTGTACCCTACATGATCGTACCATTAGATTCTCTAATCGGATGACCGAAAAAAAGATGAAAAATCGAAATCGACTCTAAATGAACAATAAGAAAACACTCTTTTGAAACTAATTTTTGATTTCTCATCTTTTTCTGGTTATTTAATCAAAGAGATTGCACAATCATATAGATCTGGCTGGAGACCACCTAAAAATTTTCAAAGAATAATTTTTAAAATTAAAAATACCAACTACCAGTATAACAGTATAACACGGGCTAGCTATGCAACAAGTCTTTCTCTTTTTCTCCTCACATTTTACATCGTGACCTCAACTTCCTGAATTAGCGAAAACAAACATAAAAATGATATAACGAGATGTCTTCTCATTTCATGAGAACACCAATGCTCTTTAATTATCCCACTTTTGTTGTCTCCCTTATTAGAAAAGAAGGCTTTGGAAATCTATCTAGAACAAAGTGTCTCATTTCCTTGGGTACGTTTTAACACCTTTTAAATTTTAATATTGTGAATTAAAGAGAAGCCATGTTGCTTCCTCTAACATAAAATTGAATAATTGACCCTCAAAGGCTCATACCATAATACGGACAACTAGAAATTAAACCAAAGATCCGGGTGTAATGTGAAAATACGAAAACGATGTCTCATACGCAAATATGATAGATATGAGGGGATAATTGCAACTAAAAGAAACACACTTGCAAATTAGTACAAGTCGCATAGAAGAAGCAAGCCTTTTTCCTCCAGCTCCTCCCCCTCTCCGATCTCCCCGCCACGGCTATGGAGGAGCTCCCCCTCCAGAAGGCCGCCATTTCCGGCACAACCCTCGCCTCCGTCCTCCAGCGCTTCTCCTCCTCCCCCGGCGACGCCGACGGCCTCCTCCTCGGCCACCTCTCCCGCCTCCCCCCGCCCGACCTCACCGACGACGACCCCTCCTCCTCTTCCTCCTCCTCCCCCTCCTCCTCCGCCCTCGCCTCCGCCACCATCACCAACTTCTTCTGCTTCGGCTCCCCCATGGGCTTCTACGATCCCCTCGGCCAGGTCGATCTCCGCGCCCTCTCCCGCGCCCTCGCCCTCGATCACCGGCCACCGGGATGCTCTCTCCTGGGCTGGTTTTCCGCCCGCCGCAGCTCCGCCCTCCGCCCCTCCATGCGGGAACACGCCGTCTCCGTCTCCCTCTCCAGGGCCTTGAGAACCCTCGCCCAGGAATCTAGCTCCGCGGGGAATCCCCAGGAGCTCGCGCCCACCCAGTGCGTCTTCCTGCTCCTCTCCTCGTCCTCCGCGGCGAACCAGGCGGTGCACAGCCACGAGTACCGGGCGTTCGTTCTGGAGTCGAAGGGCGGTGGTGGGTACGTGCACAGGCCGATGCCGGTGGAGGTGGTCAATGTGGGGCCTGCGTTCCGGAGCCAGTACAACCTGTTCTCTCCGGAGTCGCCGTTGCCGTGGATGCCGTGTGGAGCGGGGGTTAGCGAGGACCGGGAAGATAGGAGCCTTGGTTCTAGCCGGCGGGCGGCGAGGGAGCGGCCGGTGCTGGACGGGCTGGCGGAGGGGTACGGGGTGGAGAGGCTGCGGCAGATGGTGGGGCCTGGCGCCGAGAGGTACAGATCGGAGTTGGAGCAGTTGTATGAGAGTATGCTGAGCAAGCTTGAGGGGTTGACGAGGCTCGTGGAGAAGACTTCGATCGGAGTTCTTGACCAGGTGAGATCTCCTGTGAATGTGTCAGAACTTTTTTTTTCTTATTCCAGTCTCTCGTTCTTTTCTTGCGCGAAGTGTTAATTTTCTCTTTCTTTTATTTTAATCGTGGTTTACTCACCTTGGATTTCAGCACTAGAACCCAACTGAAAGAGCATGACTGACCAGTTTCTCATAGATAGGGCAGATCCAACGTATCTGCTGGTAGATCACCGTTGGATTTGCGGATGTCATTACACATAAATAATCAAACCCCCTTTCTCTTGGGTATCAAGATGAATGAATTGGAAAGGATTTATCTTTGGATTAGAATGTTAGTGTCAAGCAGTTGGATAGTGGAATCAATAAGAGTTCTATAGGAGTAGCAACATCACAAGAAATCAACAAAAAACTTGTTTGTATGGGGTTTTACCCCTCCAGCATGCCAATAATTTCAATGAAGAACCATCTGTAGGAGAGAAAAACAATATCTAGGGGTCCTTTACACCACATAAGGTACATTGAACTTGTGATGGCTGCTTAAGATCAAGTGTGGAAACTATAACCTCTTCTTGGAGACATACATGATGAGAGAAATAATAGTTTCAGTTTCTAATTTGTATTCAGCAGAACAACAGGTGTAAAGGGCTTTCAGTCAAAACCTTACTGTTGGCAAAAATCAAGAAAATTGAGATCTATGCCATGCAATCGATATACTATAGTGCACTATGATATTGCACCCATGTATAAGCAACGAGAATCTTGCCAGAAGGAAAAACATGGTTCTCTGTCATACAATACTCAAGAGGTTGCTATTTACCTGTGGCTGCATCCCACTCTAAAACACTCATGAATTGTGATATGTATTTGGTTCCTATTGAGTGAAAACAGACAAGAAGTATTGGAAAATTGAAGATGAAACTTTGTGGGATACTAGGGGTTTCCTTTTTATTTTTCTTTTTTTCTTTTTTTGAGAAAGTAGATGGTACCACTTGTATTATAAAAATGAGACTAAGTTGAGAATGTATAATTAAGAAGGGAAAACAACAAAAGTCCCTTCTATACAAAACACCAAGATGGTGATACCTTCTCTCAACAATCCCTTAGAAGACAAAACAAGGAGGAGTTATAGGACTCCATATTGCACAAGACTTTAGCCCATCCTTTCACCTTATCACAAGCAAAAGAGAAAATCCTGTTGGGTAGCAGCTTTCCGCCTAAATATCCTACTATCGCACTCCATCCATATTGCCCAGGTAGTAGCGTGGAGGATCAATCACCACAGCACCCGATCTTGCTTCAAAGGTCACAATCTTCCCCACCAAAGGAGAAGTCTCTCCACTGACTCTGGTTGCGGAAAGGGTGAATGGAAATGGTTGCACAAGAGTTGCCACACCTCCTTCACGAAGGAGCAGAAAATAAAGAGATGGTCTATGGACTCCTCCTCCAAGGCACAAGGACAACACGTGGTAGGCAAGTCATGAAGAACTCAGGCCAGCCGGTCACAAGTAGATAGCCTCTTGAGCGAGGCTCTCCACACTAGGATTGCACCTTCGAAGGGCTTTAAACTTTCCAAATCGAAGAGAAGAAAGCAAATTTGCACCCCTCATCAGCTATGCTTGTGTAAGTAGACTTGACATAATGAATCCCCTCCTTGTCCCATCTCCAGGTCCATCTGTCATCCTTGGACAGCTCCAGATGGAACGCCTGCAACCATTGAAGGAACAAAAGCAGCTCTCTCATCTCTTCCTCTCTTAGATATCTCCTAAACGAAGAACTCCAACTGGTTTGATCTCTATCACCATTTTCCAGTTGGAAAACGAAAGCCAACTGCTACAAAGAGATGTCAAACAAGAGTGGAAAGCTGAAGCATAGAGGCTATGATGCACACTGTATCCTTCCAGAATAAAGTGCTCCTACCATTGCCAACCTCAATGATCGATCCTGTCCTGAATACATTAGTACGAAATAATGCCCTTCCAAGTTGGGGAAACATTGTAGAGAGTAGGTGGAAGTACTTCCCACTCCCTAGAGTGAGTATAATACTTCTGAGAAATCACCTATCTCTACAAAGCCAGATCATGATTCACCAACTTCGAAAACCACTTAGGCAAAAGCTCCATGTTGAAAAGCTTAATATTCTTCACTCCCAAACCACCATTCTCCTTTGATCTACATATATAGCTCCAACAAACATCAAAGCCATCTCTTTTAATGTCTATCGACCCATGCCAAAAGAACATAGTTCGAATAGAGTCCAATCTCTTGACAATAGCCAAGGAGATCCTGAAGATAGAGAGGTAATAAATGAGAAGAAAATCTAGGACCGACCGACATAGCTTCAGCCTCCCTCCAAAAGAAAGCATGCTCCCTTCCATCCTACCAAATGTCGCTCAGACCGCTGCACCATCTTCGCCTAATCTTTGCACCGAAGCACTCTTGGAGTGAGAGGCATTTCCAAATAAGAAATTGGGAATTGACCCCTCTGATATCCCAAAATGATAGCCGCTCTATTGAGCTCTGCATCCTCCAAATTTATCTTGATAAATTGACTCTTGAGGAGATTAACCGATAAGCCTGTTGCCTTTGTAAGCAACTCCAGAAGAGGCCTTGCTACGAACATTGGACTCTTCTCAGTAGAAAAGAACAGGATGGCATCATCTGCATATTGTAGGTGGGTGATGTACAGTCCCTGCTAGGTAGCTTGAAAGCCTGTGATAAGGTCTAGCTGTCTCTGCTCTATTCTACACTTTGCTCAAGATATGTGCTACCGGAATGAAAAGGAGAGGTAAGATAGGGTCCCCTTGTCTGACACCTCTCCCACTATGGAAGAAGTAGGTGGGTTGCCCATTAATGAGCACCACAAGTGGCTGCTGATACACACTCCTTAATCCACCTAGTCCACCAATCATCAAATCCCATCTTGGTAAGCACCTCTAACAAACAATCCCATGTAACCTTGTTATAAGCCTTTTCAAAATCCAGCTTCAGCAACAAGCCACTCCTATGCTGCATTTTCATGGAATTCAATGCCTCATGTGCCACCAAGAAGTTATCTTGGATGAATCGCCCCTTGATAAAGGCTCCTTAGTTCCCACTGACCACCCTGCCTACTACCTTATTCAGCCTTAGAGCCAAGGACTTGGAAATGATCTTGTACACCTCACTCATCAAGCTGATTGGCGTAAAGTCTGAGAGACAGTCAACCTCCTCTTGTTTAGGAATCAGGGCAATATTAGTCTTGTCAATCCCTTTGATATGAGCTCTGCCTTCTTGAAAGTCTACACAACTGCATGAATAATGTCATCTTTCACAATATTCCAGTAGTGCTGGAAGAAAACAAGGGGAAAACCATATGGACATGGAGCTTTATCACATGCTAATGCAAAGACAACCCTTTGATCTCTTCCTCAGTGAATGTATCAGAAATGTCCTCTATATCCTCTACGAAAATGGTAGGTAGAAGATCCACTACAATTGAAGACGTCCTGAAGGTGTCCTGCAAACACCTGATCTCCATCCCTTAACATCTTGAGGTGGTGCAGTCTTCTGCCTGACGCCACATGCTGAAAATATGACGTGTTCTTGTCCCCCTCTTTGAGCCGCCTTTCCCTAGAACTCTGCTTCCAAAATATCTCTTCCTTCAGCATGATCTCATCAAATTCTACTCTAAGTTTCTCTTTGCTAGCCTTCTCTTCAGCATCCAACAAGGTTGCTTCCTCAAGGGCATCAAAGGCCCCCCAAGCGTTCTTAAATTCTATCCTCGGCCACCTTCCCTGGGAGGGTCTTGGAAGCACCCAAACTTTCGAGAGTGTGTGATAACCTCTTGAGTAGGGATGCAAAATGGTTGGATCTAGATAAGATCCGACCCGCACTTGATGAGACTCGGATTCATATTACTGGACTCCGGATTCAGATTCGAATGACTTCAAAGTGTGTGGGGTATGCGGTGGAGTTCTGATGGGCGAGGACAAATCACGGACTGGCAGGAGCGAGAGGGCGTGGAAGAGGAAGAAGACAGCTGAAGCAGACGACCATGGAGAGGACGGAGCAGCGGGGTGCGTCATTGTCGGCAAGGGCGAGGTAGCGGCAACAACAATAGGACAGATGTGCAGCGGCAATTCAATGTGCTCGCTACTGACGAGTCTCATCTCCGGAGGAGATTGTGACCTCCCTGGCCAGCAAGCCCCAACCGCTGCCAATGCTCGCCACCTACCACCAGCTCCCTCGCTCCAAGCTCATCCACCTTTGCCCCAACCGCCGGCTCCTCCTTGACTTCCTTTCCCGTCTCTGCAACTGGCCATACTACTCGTAGAGGAACGAGAAAGTGTGCTGGGCGAAGGCTCGACGAGCGGCTGGACGTGTTTGTCATCATCATCGAAGAGGGCTTCACCGTAGTCAGGGACATGCCAGTCATCATCATCGGAGGGGGGGGGCTCTACTTGGCCATGGATGGCTATGAGATTTTGGGGTCGGGATATGGTGTAAGACAAGGTCCTTAATCAAAGAATGAAATGGGCTCTTTGGAGTTGTAATCTCATCTAGTTCCCAGTGATTAGAAGCACTCGAAGCTGCTTTGGTGCTAGTGTCATGCCACTAGGATGGTTCCTTCGGGGCCACCCCACCACTGCCACCATCTCCGGTACCACAACCATTGTCCTTCAGGGAGGCGAGTAGGACCTTCTGTTTCTTGATTTGCAGTTACCGGCCAAAGTGGAGATGCAGCAATGACGTGGGAAGCAGTAGCAGCAGCTGTGCTGTTGGTCGTTGGAGCTGTGGTGGTGGGATGACAGGGGTTTTAGGGAAAGAAAAGTGGAGATACGATGGAGGTCCACATATGTAAACATGGGCATCTATTAGATCCAGATTCTATAGTACGGGTATATGGGAAGAACCACGACCCACTAAAACAAATATGGTCGCATCATACTTGGGCTAATCCGACCCAGTTTACACCCCCTACTCTTTAGCTTAGTAACTAGCCTAGTCATAGCATTGGTTCCCTGGGAGCTTTCATTCCAACTATTAGCAACTAGCTCCAAAAAACCCTTTCTCTCAACCAATATCTCTCCATTCTAAACCTCAACCCTCTAACAGAAGAGGAATAGGATTTAAGCAAAATAGGCTTGTGATCTGATGTCGTCCTCACCAAACATTCAGCCTGCATAAGAGGAAAGTGGTCCTAGTCCACTGATACTAAGAACCTATCCAGCCTAACTAGAGAGGAGTCCTTCCTAAGATTGGACCAAGTAAAGGTGGCATTGGAGTAATAACATCAACAAGTGTTGCTTTTGCAATAAACTCTTTGAAGTCATCCATCTCACCAGCAAGGTGAGATCTATCATTGCTTTCCTCCACTCCTATATACGATGGCCTCCTAGCATATCGTTGTAAAGCAAGGAGCCCCTCCCACATGACCTTTTTGCCTGCCCTACTATGTGCACCGTAGACACTTGTGAAGTCCCACAAGAAACCATCACTGATGCACTGGAATGTCAGACACTGTTGATGCACCTATCTGTCTGAACCCAATTATTTCTTCCATCACATACTCATTCCACAATACCATTATACCCCCTACACTCCCGACTGCCGATGAGGCCACGCCTTTTGTGAGCCTATATCTGCCAATATCTCTCATGATCGCCTCTTCATCCCCGTGACATTTAGTCTCTTGGATAAAGCACATCTGGTCTACACTTCTTCATGAACTCCCTCACCGCCCTCCTTTTTTCCCTCCTACATAGCCCTCTAATATTCCATGAAACGATTCTCATGATGGATAGGCTTAAATACTTCCCTCTCCCTCTCCCTCTTCCCCTCCTCCCCATCTCCTTGCACCCCTTGTCTTTTTTGGAAGACTTTTCTCTCTTCGCCATACGAGCCAGCCCCAACTGCCACTGTTTCTGGATCTTGAGGAAGAGTTGTCTCACATCTTTCTTAAGCTCATCAAAAGACACACCTACCTTCTCTGCCACCTCCTTAGCACACTCATCTGTAAGCTAACTCACCCTATTTAACATTTCCTTAACATCGTCTCTTCCTATCCTGGCACCTCCAAAATCAGCTTCAGCCCCTGCTTCCCAACCCTGCTAGACAGCAAGGGAGCAAGTGACCAGAGTTAAATCACCTTATGAGTCTTGAGCTTCTAAATTTGTCTCCAGTAGGGGGAGCTTGGCTGGGAAGCGATTCGGGGCCTACTCTATCCCCAACAATGCATGGAGTTCTTGCCCCTCCATCTGCAAGTCCTTGTCACAATTTGCGGAGGACCCCCTCTAGCCGCTCTCTATCGGTGCTGCAGCCCACCACCAATTCCCCGTCTATGTCCGATGACCCTGGGAACATAGGGATCTCTAATATAGGCCTTTAGAGCACTGGCAGCACGGAGGAGACGTGAGAAGAGGGAGAGAAGCTGGTTGCGGTTGGAGTTGCAGAGTAGGGGGCGGATGCCCCAAGTGGCCCGGTGACACCCCAAGGTAGTTGGTACCCTTGCTCCTGGACTCCTGGATCTCCAGCGGCTGTGCTCCTGCGATCATCGGCGATAGTGCAGAGGACGATGTCTTGGGGAGATAAACCCCGCCAGCGGGGACATAGGGTCCCCGCAAGGTCACCTACATTGACTGTGCAATTAGATGAAGACGACGAGTGAGATTGGGTCGAGTTGCGGGTTCATCAATATTGGTTAAGTCATTGGATCGGCCCGATGACTTAACCCCTAGTCCGCATACGAAGGTTACCCTAGTCGACTGCTACAATTGGACCAATCTCCCAGAAGACTCTCCACGCACCAGTTTAGCCACGATTCCGGCTGGGTTCCCATGCTCCAGTTTAGCGACTGGGGTTTGAAACTCAAACGCACTTGGCACGTCACATACTGCGCACGTGAGCCAGGGTTGTCTTCCACCTCCGTTCCACTGCAACTTTGAAACCCTACCCTGCCATCATCGTCGCCAATCGTTTCCGCCCGCACTGTAACAGTGGCACACTCACTACCAATAACCACCTCTAGCGCTGCCGGGACAGAGGCTGCTGAGGACACCTGAGCCACAACGATCACCCCTAGCAAAGGCGAGGAATCTGGTGACCACAACTCGACCTCCATCAAATCGGCAAAATTGTCAACAAGTTTTCTTAACATACTCTTACAACAGACTTAGGGGAATTCCCACCAGCCTTAGCCTAATCCCATCATTCTTGGACTCAGATGGGTTGCCGTGAGGGTACCCCAAGCTGTGATCCGAACCACCAGCTTGCTATCTGCCATACTCCTCACATGTATAATATCCTGAGCAATGGTGCTTGAAGGGAAGACAAGGTGGAAGGCCTTCTCTAAGATATTACATACGCCGTCCCCCCCACCTAGCAGAGACCAGATGAAATATTTCCTCCCCTAGGCCAAACCCGTGAAGAATATGACACAACCCCCATCTCTCTCCATTTGCTATGATGGGCCTTAGAGTCCTGAATCCTCACTTGAGGAACTCCTTCCAAGCCCCCTGAAGCCCCGCTCCTCCCGGCCAGTCCTTGACGGAGGAGGAGAAGCTCTGGAGCCCCCTACCAGGGCCTCAGCGTATGAACAAAACCTCTCGGTCAGACAGTTCCTCCACTGGTGCCTGAAGCCAAGGCAAGAGGAGCGTCTCCTGAGGGGCCGAAAGCTAGCCGGGCCTCTACCTTGGGGGCTGTTAGCTCTGGTGGCCGGCGAGTCTGTCGTCGCATGGGCGCGCCAGCCGCTCCACCCTCTTCTCATCCCTCCCCTCCCCTCCTCCTTCTAGGGGTTTCCTGTTACAGGTGCAATACTCCAAATATGTGTAATAACATTCTGGTAGATAGAGAATTGCCAAATTGGTGCACCAGATGCTGGGCATGCATAAAGTCAAGCCATAGTCACTGTAGGTGGAGGGGAATTCATGTGGCAAGGGATGCTTATAGATAGAGCTGATCTGGCTAGGAGACGAAGGAATTGCATGAGAGGTCATTGTGTATTTTCTAGTAAAGTAGAACACAATAAAGTTGAAAGGAAACAAATGTATCGATGGTAGAGAGAGGGAACTGTGGAAGGCAGTGTTGGTGGAAGGAGCACAGATGGTTTTTAAGAGCAGGCATTGGGAGAGGGATGAAAACGATATGCAACTTGATCACATTCATTTGTTTAAGGAACACCAAGGAGACAGATTTGATCAATTAGGCAAAGGTTTATGCTTGGACATTGGCTGAAGAAACAATAAATGCAACTAAAAACATGAATCAATTGATTGGGAAAAATGTT
The DNA here is from genome assembly GCA_030544215.1 of Zantedeschia hybrid cultivar. Lineage (NCBI taxonomy): Eukaryota > Viridiplantae > Streptophyta > Magnoliopsida > Alismatales > Araceae > Zantedeschia > Zantedeschia hybrid cultivar. The sequence continues at coordinate 12,342,064 of JARZZO010000005.1, forward strand.
TTCTTTTGAAAAAAGGTTGAAGAAACAACATAAAACTGAAAATAATAATATTTTGGAAGAAAAGAAACAACGGCTGACCAAATCATGTGACATCTAATCATGTGAAAGGAGGTTGAAGACTTGTAATATTTTATCATGGCATGGATAAACATATTCTAGCAATGAGCAAGCGTGCAGCTGTCATATGTTCAGACAAGTCACTTAATGGAGATTACCATAAGGCAAAGGCTATGGGATGTGGAAAGACTAAAGAGGCTACAATGCTTCACTCAAGAAAGGGAACTTGTATTTTTAGACCGGCAGGGCTGAAATGATGAGTGGTGGGTTTCAGGTGTCCTGCAATCCCTGGTTTACCCTGTGGTTGCTGGGATAGCTCTTGACACCCCCCAAAAAGGTCTTATCTTATCAGTGTGGGTTAACATAACTTGAAAGATCAAATTCCCAGTGTTCAAGCAGTTTCCACAGTCAGATGTTAACCAAACACCAGTTGGCATGTAGAGGACTGCCTTTAGAAGTACACTAAGATATTAGCTGGTGCTAGGCAGCTAGTTGAAAAATGTGACAAATTTGAGAACATAAAAGGAAATGCATGAAAAGAAAATCATGAATTGGTAATTAAGAAGGATAAAATTTCAAAGGATAACATATAACACAAATTTAAAAATAAACACATGCCAAAATGTTGTCCATTACGGAAAATTATGTAAGGTTAATTGCAGCCAGGGGTGGACCCAGAAATTTTATCAAAGGGGGCCAAACTTAAAGGTTTTCTTCTTTGTGGGGGGATTAACAAAATTACATGTAAAAGGATACTTTTGCAAACATAAGATATGTAACTGTTATGTGTAATTTAATGGGGGGAGGACCCCCCCCCCCCCCTTTCCGATTGCAGCCTTATAAAATATCAAAGTTATTTGATTAAGTTTAATGGTGTAGAAATCATTGTATAAGAATATGTTCAACAGAATAAATGATATAAAGTAAGACACAACATTATCCTATCATGTAGGAGCATGTTTTTTGGGAAAAGTGGATAGTATCACGATTGTATTAGGAGGCAAAAAGAAAGGGGATATACAAGTATGAGAGCAATCCGTTCTCGAAATCCCCATTTACAAAAGACATCAAGAAGGTGTGACAACCCAAAATGTCACTCCCCACCAACAAAGCAAAGAGACGGGAGTCACTAGACACCCCAATACAAAAAGTAGAGGCCCACTCCCGCACCCTAGTACAAATGAAGTTTGCTACCCTGTCAGACACTAGAGTGTCCTTGAAAATTCTTCTCTTCCTTTCACCCCACAGGGCCAAACAACCGCATGGAGGATTAATCACCAAACCTGCTGGTCCTGTCTTGGGAAGTAATGGTCGCCCCTGGAGAGAAATAAGTCCTTTACAGAAACCAGTTGTGGAGCAGTCTTCCCCACAATGTAAAGAACCATCTGCCACACTTCTAATGAGAAACAGCAGCCAGCAAACAGGTGAACTATGGTCTCATCTATCTCACTGCATAGAGGGCAAATAGTGTCCAGCCCATCCATGGAAGGGGCCAGCCTGGCACGGATGGGGAGACGTCCATGACTCACCCTCCGCAAGAGAATATTCACCTATAGGGGAGACTTGGGCTTCCATACCTACTTCAAAAAGGGGTACCTCAAACCTCCATCAGCGATAACCTGATAAGTGGCCTTTATTGAGAAGCTCCCCTTGGGGTCCCATTGCCTTGGTGGGTGGAAAGAGAGAAATCCTGCAAGAGTCACAAGAGCTGGCCCACATCCTTGACTTCAGCATCTGTACATTGTCTTCTAAATGTGGGCGCCCAAACACCACTAGGATCGCATACTTCTGCAACCACAGCTAGGGGTTGAGAGGTGATACCAAATAACCTTGGAAACCTATGACGAAGAGGTGTTCCTTCGCACCACTTATCTGCCCGGATCAAACATGTTTGACCATTACCCAAAGCTATCTGAACTCCAGCCTGAAGAACATCATAAGCTGATAAGATACCCTTTCACACACGAGACGAATTGTGGGTGGGGGGTGGGCCACAAATCCCATCTCCTGGTTCTAGGATAATAAAGCTGCCGAATGATGTCCACCAGAAGGCCAGAATCGGAGGTGCCGAGCTTCCAAAGCCACTTGGTGAGGAGTGCCCTGTTGACTTCGTCTAAACTTGTGACACCCCAAACCTACATTCTCCCTGCTCTTGCAAACTCTGCCCCAACAGATATAACGTCCACCTCGTGTAGAGTCACCATTCCCTCTCCAAAAGAGATGACTCCGAATGGAATCCAAACTGAAAAGGATGTTTCATGAGGGATGGTGACATGAGGCAGTTGTAGACCTGCACATTTGGATCTTTTCGAAGGGATGGATATACCACCAATTTTATTATCATGAATAGCAGCGAAATATCCAATAAAGACAGGAGATGAGTGACTTCTTCACACTGCAACTGAAACTGAATCACATCTCCAGTAAAAAGGTTAATTTGTATACAGTTTTGCTGAAAAGATTTTCTAAAACTTTCCATCCCCTGAATAAGCAATCATCCTTGAAAATTTATTTTGTGCATCACCATGCTCTCTTGAAAGATTTCTTTTCTCGTTAACAATAAAGCTCCAGCTTCAACAATTTGCATGAGGCATTTATGTTGTGTACAATTCTCATTGGCGTTTTAGCTACCCTTTCCAATTCGTTGAAGCATTTCGTCTGAAAGTTTTGCCATATCTCTTGAGCCATTTAAGTCAGTTGTCATGTCAATCATTCTTCCAGGAATATTCCACACTGATTATGCAAATAGGCATCTTATCATTTTACTATCAACATTCTCCTGATTCCTGATTTTCACATTACCTGCACATAAACTCTTGTTAGAATTCTTCCAGCATATAATAACAACATGAATGTTACGACCTTGGGGCAACTAGCTTTCAACATATATTTGATTTTTATACAACTAGCACCTTTGCTACTTATCACATTTTGGAGCAACTTTACTGTTCATTCTTCCTATCATCCTTCTGAGTTTTAGTTGAATAGAACAACACTTGTATAGATTTGTAGGTTCTGAGATCTCTGAATCTTTGACGTTTCTTTTAAACCTTGGTGACCAAGTGATTTTTCCTTCCCTGAATTCCCCTTTTAGCCCTTGTTGCTGGGTTAATTGAATAACCTGGAGAATTTGCTCTTTTAGATTTTGATTGGTGCCGGTGTGTCGACCCACAAAAGTGTATTGCTTCGTTTTCCTGGTTTTACTCTCTCTCTCTTTATATATATATATATATATATATATATATATATATAGAGAGAGAGAGAGAGAGAGAGAGAGAGAGAGAAAGAGAGAGAGAGAGAGACGCATTTGCTGCCTGAAGGATTTTCTTCACTAGAAGCAATGACTTCTTTGAAATTTTGAATTATTTGGTCTTATCTAAAGTTTGCTGTTGAATAGGATCCTTGGTTCTAGCATGATTTTTCTGTGATTTTTCTCTTACATCAGCTGCCGCGTCCAGCCGAACACTATTAGAACCATATCTTGTTCGTCCTATGATCCCCCTCCTTAAAGGTTTATAAATTAATTAAATAAATGGTTATATGTTGCCTCTAAGAGGACATTCTAAAAATTTTCTCCTCATTGTGTCCATCTCAGGATCAAGGTTTGCAGAACTGGGACTGGTTCTGCTTCAAACCGGGATGGAGCCAGCCAAAATCGGCCAGTTCAAACTGTATCGCGGACCATCGGTTCTGATTTGGTTTTGCTGGTTCCGGTTTGAACTGGCTGGTTCTGCAAGCATTGCTTAGGATCACTCCTATTGGTGTAAGAGAGCAGTAATGTAATAAATAGGAGACTTGACAGATGTGAAAGTAAAGGTCCTGCCTCTTAGACTATAACATTTTTCTGTTCCGTGTAAAAAATCTTGGAAAATAAGAGATTTCATAGAGATCTCGGTAAAATCTTGGAACATATATGTATGCTAACACTACGCACGCACATCCATGATAAACCTACCAATACCTACAGCCATATACACCTACACATGCACCTACAGATACACATCCACAACCATATACACTGACACCTATAAGTACACATACACATACAAATATGCGTACATATAAATGTTCACATACAAGGAATGCAATATCGGGTCTCAACATATCTCCAAGAGATTTCAGAGCGATCGTGAGCAACCACCATAAATCATGACCTCTTATTTTGTTAAAATAACCTCTAAAATTTATGCATTTAGCCATTCATTTGATTTTATATTAACATAATAATAACAAGAAAATGCAAAATACATTGCCCGTGTATGATGATTGCTTTCTTGAATCTCAATGTCATCTCAGTGTCTTGGAAAGCTCCTCCTACTCTATCATCATCCTCATTCCCTCCTCCTCTATTGGCATTCTCATCTCTTCTCCTCCTTAATTCTATTCTTTTCCATTATTCTTTACTGTCTTCATCTTATTCTTGATCTGAGTAGAATCTCATTGCGGGGCCCATGGAGAGAGAAATTCTCGAGATCTCAGAGATATCGGAGAGGGGTAGTACTTGCTGCACTGACCCCCAGTGCTGCACTGAGGGTCAGTGCAGTGGGTTTTTTTTTTTTTTTTTTAAAATTTTTTTAGGTGGGCCCTGACGTGCCCTACATGTCCGTACATGCCGATCTCCAATTGGATGACACAAAAAAATCACAAAAATAAAAAACCAAGCTCCAATGAACAGTAAAAATGTGTTTAATGGGCCGAGCCCAATAACGTTTTTTATTTTTCAGATTTTTTTTGGGCGTCAGATTAGAGATCATCCTGGACGGAGTCTACGGACATGTAGGGCACCTTGGGGCCTACCTAAATTTTTTTTCAAAAAACATTTTTTTAACCCCTCAGTGCTGCACTGACCCTCAGTGCTGCACTGAGGGTCAGAGCAGCAAGTCAGACTCTTGGAAGAGATGGCAAACCATGGTAGGAAGCGGAAAACATATAGGATTTGCCTACCTCTCTCCTTTGTCTTTTCCAGAATCCTTCTGCTTTGCAATTTATTAACATTGATTCATGCCTAGTTATGACACATTATCTGATCCTCGTAACCCATTTTGTGAAATTTGTGCATATGCGCCTCCAGAAGAGACCACAAAAAGTGAAAAACTGGTCATAAACTTCTCAGATTTCCAGCTTGCATGGAATACTCTAATGCCCTGGTGTGATCATTCAGGTTCTATGAAGAAATACTTTATTTTGCTATTCTACACAACCTGTGGCTTATTTTCCTGATCCCAGACAACTCTTGGGATATTTGCTAGAAAGTCAAAAATGAAAAAAATGAGTTGTATGGTCTGCAGTTTGCAATTCTTTCTGGTATTTCCTTCTTCAAGTTTAATACTACAAAGTTCTAATCCAGGTGCTTGATATGAATTATGCATCCCTTTGTTATGGTGAAAATTTCATTCTTGTGTGCTTGTAAGAAGAGGTGGAAAAGATCATAAGCAACACTCGCTAACCATACAGCCTTCGTGATTCCTCCCCATGGAAATGAAAGGCAGCACCTTTGATTTCTTCTTCATCCTTCTTTTTCCTCCCCATGGAAAGCAAAGGCAGCACCTTTGATTTCCTTTTCATCCTTCTTATTAACCAACAAACTTCTCTAGGTGTTTTAATTTTTGTATAAATTACACATATACCCCCATTATCTATACCATCAATGTCTATCAACTTACTCAACCATACTCGTGTTAAAAGAGGGAAAAGAATGATGTACCCTTGATGTGTGTGTGTGTGAGAGAGAGAGAGAGAGAGCACTGATTGCAAAACTGGTCAGTTCTGACTGAACAAACCAAGCCCAGATCATGAGCAAGGATGGCAGTGTCGATATCGGTATCGGATGGGGCCAAAACCAATACGTATTGATATCGGTACATATCGGCCTGGTGCTGGTCCATTACCATTATATTTGAAAAAAATGAGGCCGGTACAGGTTTCAGTAACGATCTAGGCCAATACTGCCAACCATGATCATGAACCGGTGGTCCGCAATCCAATTTTGCTGTTTTTTGAGACTTGCCAGATGTCAAGAAAAAACTATTCTTTTTAAGATTTAAAATATAATAAAATGATATTGTTTAATTGTTTATGAAATACTAAGGTTTACAGCTTTCTCTTGCTTTTGTGTGTGTGTGTGTGTGTGTGTTTGAGAGAGAGAGAGAGAGGGATCCCCCCCCCCCCAACACACACACACACACAAAATCATTAGCAGCGGTAGAGGTAGGGTCCACCTCTGTTCCCCACGCTGTCATCGCAACTGCCGCTGCTGCTGATGATGGATAATGGAGAGGGGGAGGGTCTGACTCTGTTCTCCATGGCATGGGTAGCTGCTGCTATTGACCAGGGAGAGGGGGAAAGCTGCAGCTAATGATGGAGAGGGGAATGGGCCAGCCGTCTCCCCTATGGCACTGATAGCTGCAGCTGTTTATAGAGCTGCTGATAATGGAGGGTGGTTTGATGGGGACCCCTCCCGTGTTAGTGGTAAGGACAATTACCACCATTGTTAATGATGGAGAGGGTGAGGGGTCGCAAGCAATTGAGGTAAAATATTTTTTAAATTAGCACTCTATAAATTCATAAACTTCTTTTTTTGTTAAAATCATTATAGATCATTCTTGGATAATACTTGATGACCAATAGTTAACCATAGTTCGATGTAGTTTCAGAAGTTATTTAAGGGTATACAGTCTTATATGATGGTTCGAGGGTATATGGTCTACGGTGAAACATATCTGATAGTCTTTAGAGCTTTCTTCCTTCTCCTTTGCTAGGAACCCATTGCAAGATTCTTGTATTCTTCTCTACTTCCTACCAAAGAGCTTCAGATTTCCACTTCTATCAAATTCCTCTTCCATTAGACATACAATGTAGTGGCCTTTTTAGTCTCCCCCTTCCAGAGATTCCTTATTTGAATGATGAGAACTCTCACCTTTGCCATTTGGTTGATGGACACCATTGGTCGATACTGCATTTTTACTTATCTACTTCTTCCATTGTTCTGTCTTTTCCTGACTTCCTTCGCAAGGGGTTTAATGTTATGCCCTTGTTGAATGTATGTACCTTTCTTCTTCATAGTATTCTATCCATTCTTGACATGTCTTGAGTTCTTCATCTTCTAATCACATGCTTTCAAATACAAAGTGATGCAGGACGGCTAATAGACTCACTAGCGGTGGTAGAGATCAACAGTAAACAATATAATAATAGATAGAAGTAGCCTAGTCGCACAATTGTCGAATTGGATAACCACGCCAGATACAGAAGTAGCTGAGTAACCGTCCCTCTCGTGATGAGGAAACGTGAGACCATTGGTAGTTGAGGAACTACCACAAGTCTAAGAAATTAGAACCACCCAAAGTCCTAATGGAACTCGGGATAGGTGTAACGCGCTCACAACTAGCAATGATGATGTATCACGGGTTAGGTATCCTATTTTACGAGTCAGCGGTAGATGTAAGCAAATACGAGACAAGTAAAGCTGTAGTGGGAGAGACTGCACGTACCTCCACGCTGGTGCGTAGGACAAGACCACTCGGTGCGTAGGAGAAGACCACCTATCACGCAAATCGACTATCAGACATCTCGTACTAGTCAAAGTAATGATCCATACCAGCCTTTCAATATATATAGATATGAGGATCGAAGGATCCGTCAAAGATAGGCGCATCTACCTTCACATTTTTGATGGCCTGATAATCTAAATCCTCATGATCACGATAGGGCCTATGCTCGTACTCATAGTCTCGGGCACGCCTAAAATCAGGGAGGAGACCTCTCCGTGCAGGCAGAACTATTCGATACCTATCATCAATTGCCTCAAACGGATCGTCCTCATAACTTGGATGGCGACCCCTATCATATCGAGCGGCACGAACGACAGGGGGAGGCGGGCGTGGCTGATGCTCAACAACCCTCATGGGTCCTAGATTTTGGGCTCTCACAGGATCCTGAGGTCCTTGAGGGGCTTCCTCTAAGACTGTGACTCGATCAACTACACTTTGAAGTGAATGATCGGTTTGAGTCATCGTATCTTGAATTGTCTTGAGCGATCCCTCTATCTGGTCAAAATGCTGGTTAAATTGACCTATATTGTTGCTGAGCTTACGTATCATGTCCGACAACTCAAAACCAGTATGGACTCTAGCTCCAGTTTGAGACCCTGCAGGAGATTCTACTGGAGACCTAGACATGGCTGCAGATGGATGATAATCAGTACCACTACACGTGGGCATGCAAACAACTAGACCATAATTAAGACTCTTAATTGACTCCCTAGACAAGCAGAACCTGGGCTCTGATACCAAAAAAGATGATGCAGAACGGCTAAGGGACTCACTAGCGGTGGTAGAGATCAGCAACAAGCAATATAATAATAGATAGAAGCAGCCTAGTCGCACAATTGTCGACTTGGATAACCACGTCAGATAACATAAGTAGTTGAGTAACCGTCCCACTCACGATGAAGAAATGTGGGACCGTTGGTAGTTGAGGAACTGCCACAAGTCTAGGGAATTAGAACCATCCAAAGTCCTGATGGAACTCGTGATAGGTGTAATGCGCTCACAACTAGCAGTGATGATGTATCACGGGCTAGGTATCCTATCTCACGAGTTGGCGACAGATGTAGTTGTAGTAGGAGGATTGCACGTACCTCCACGTTAGTGCTCGAGAGAAGACCATCCGGTGCATGTGTACTACCCTCCAAATATAATAAAATATAGGCCCACTCCTCGCAAGGAGGTAAAAGACTACAAATAAGGAAGAAAATAATATGGGGTGATAAACACGGTAGTTGACAGGTCACCGGAGATGCGTATGTTGCTAGGAAGATGCCTCGGGAAGCGTGCCGCGAAATTAGAGATGTATGGACGTTGGCACGGAAATCAAGGCGGCTGACGCGGGCCTAGGGATGCGCAAACGTGTGACCTCAATATGTATGCAGAGGTGGCACACAAAATGAGGCAATGTCGGGGGTGCATTACGCTGGATTTGAGTTGGCCTCGTCAAGACGAATCCAATGACGCAAACAGTGCGTGGATCGGAGTCCAGACGAGCTTGGAACGTGGGTGGTGCGCTATCGTCCTTTGTTGCATCACATGTTGCACCGCCGTGAACTAGGTCGGGCTTGGCTTGGACCTGATCGAGCCCTGGCTCGTACCAGGACTGAACCAGATGGCTACAGCGGCGATGGTGCAGGCTGCGTGGCAGCCGGATGGCAAGCTCGTCGTGTCCGGCGCTGGCGGTGGGGACTCCACGTTCCGCCTCGTGGCGGGGGCGGGCGGGAGGCCGAACTCGGTGGCGCTGGAGTTAGTGGATCATCCGGGTTGCTTCGTGCACGGCATGGGGGCGGCGGGGAATAGTGTCCGGCTTGGGTGCGGCAGGGGGGGCGGCGTGGAGAGGATAACCTACTGGCGTTGCACCAGCAGGATGGATCTTCTCCGGCGTCGCATTGAGGACAGGTTTTCTCGGCGTCTCACCGAGGAAGAAGGTTCCGTGGCAGAGGCACGCTCAAAGATTCAGGTAATTTTTTTTCGTCCAATAATCATCTCCTTAATTTCTGAAATAAACTTACATATATAGACTCCTACTTTGGACTCCTACCCCGACTCCAACAAACCATCCGATCCTATCCCTAACTTGTCTCTATCCACTAGTCCTTAATTAGTGCGAAAATCGCACCTAAAAATCTTAAAAAATAGAAAATCACATATTGGGCCATAAATAGGCCTAATAAAATCAAACAAAATGTATCTCCATGCGTCAAATGGGCCATGCGTTGTCTCCAAGCCAAAGGGACGCCGGAATAGCTCTCCGACGATGGTAGACGAAGTCTGGGTGAAACCGGACTGTAGCTCGGGTGTCCTCACCACAAAGCAGTTAAACATGGGCAGTGAAGTATGATTGGGCAATACTTTGTCTCTTTGTAGTTACTGTTGCCATTGCAGTGAAATGAGGTGATGGAGACACTCCCTATAAATCATCATCCTTAACTTTTCAGTCAAGCCTTGGTAAGAAAGGGTTCTGTTAAGTCCACTCCGATTGCGTGTTAAATTAGCTTGGAGAAGTTTTAGTATCTCTTGAATCTGTTGCTTGGAACACTGCATTGCATAGATTAGCTTACTTCTTGTTGGCCTTTCTGAGGGTACCCAAAAACATTAAACTTTCTCATCACGCACCATTTACTGAAATATGCTCCCAACTCTATTCAGTCTCCCACATGAGATTTGTATTGTCACTTTCATTTGGGACGTACATTCCCAGAGAAGCCCCCTTTCAGCCATAAGCATTAGATTTGACAAAAAAAATTGCCCAATTTATAGAATTATTGTGTCAAGGCCCCATGGACCATGAATCTCCGGGCGTGTTCATCAAAGCATTCTGTTAATACCTCCCCAGTGACTCATTAGTCTTTTGCCAGTCCCCATCCTTGTTTTCTGAGGATGCAGAACATGAGGGTCTAACTTCATATATTGTCTGGTGGCTCTTTTTTCTGGATCTCATTAGGAACTTGGATATTCCATCTGAGGTTAATCATTCATACAATTGTCTCCCTTGTGCATAATTCCCCTTATCCTCCTCTTTTCTCTTCTAACACTGGCTCCACTATTTTTCCTAATAAGGCTGTATACCTCTCCTTGTCCTGGTTTCTTTTTCCTAACTATGCCTCCATCCCGAGAGTCTAGGCCAATTCACAAACAGGGCGAAAGCAAGACAGAAGGCTGATGGCTTGGCATCTAAAACAGAAAACACGAATGTGGTCATAACAAAAGCAGAGAAACAGAACATTAGTCAGTTATGAACTAGCTCTGATACTGTGTAAGAACATCCAACTCAAAACCAATTGCTGGAGATCCCAGGGCCATATAAAGCACAAGTCCTTCCACACATGATCAATGCGGGAATTAACCAAACTAACAATCTGTCTCATCAAATGGAAAATCTGTGAATCTAAGCTGCCATTTCACAAGACAAATTAATTGGGTCAAAATTGGACTCACCTTCTTTGTCACAATTTCTCGTAAGAATGTGGGCGACTTTTATGGAGTTGCCACCTCTGGATACATCCATTTATTGTCTTTTTTTTTCATTATCTTCCCTTATATGTTTCAAACTCCATCTGATATCTTACCAACAACTCCTTATTTCAATTTCCATGTAATAGTATGTCCCTTTCTACAGCGATCAGAATTCTAGCAAGCTCTTCTGAAATATAGTTCCTTTATAATATTAAGCTCTCAACTTATCCCAACACCTCAGTTTCCCATAATTAATCAACACCATATATTCAACTCTCTCTCTCTTTCTCTCTCTCTCTCTCTCTCTCTTTGATGCGGGACTACTAACAAAATTGATAGACTAACAGAATCAGAGATCAGCAGCAAACAATATAATAATCAATAGGCGCAACCTAATTGCACGAAGTAAAGTTGGATAACCATGCTAAGTAAGAGAAGCTAGCCGAGAAACCATTCTTTTTGCGATGAGGAAACGTGGGACCGTTGGTAGTTGAGGAACTACTATTACTCTAGGAAATTAGAACCACCCTGAAGTCCTGCTGGAACCCTCAGGATAGGTGTAATGCATAGTAGTGATGATGTATCATGGGCTATGTATCCTAACTCAAAGTTGGCCACAGGTGAAAATCAAAGACTAGAAAAGCAAGCTGTAGTGGAAAGAATTAGCACGTTATCTCCATGCCGGTGCGTGGGAGAACGCTTGGTGCTCATGTTCCACCCTCAAAAGTACAACCAAAATGGACCCAACTCCTCGCAGGAAGATAACATGCAACAATAAAATAACATAATAGGGGTGGAAACATAACAGTTAACTGGCCTACGGTGTTGCACGTGCTGCCGTGTTAAGGTCATGCATAGGTGTCTTCGGGGTGTATGTAGAGGTGGCACGCAAAATGAGGCACTATTGAGTGGTGACACATTGGATGAGGTTGGCCTACCTAAGACGAAGCCGACGGCGCAAATGATACGTGAATCGGAGCATAGACATGCCCCCAACAACGGCGGTGCATCTAAGCATCCAAGTGCGCCGCTTTGATATTGTGCAGACCCCGAAGAAGGGTTTGGACCATAATGAACCAGGTTTTGAAACTTGGCCAGATCAGGAGGAAAAAGGGGTTCGGCCCCTACTTGGAGCGCTGGTCGACACGCCGGGTCTGGTATGGGACGGCCCGCACCCTCTGGTCTGTGCTTGGGCCTGGTTGGGCTAAGGTCCGCCAGGCGTGACAAATATATCTCTCTATATATATATACATACAGAGAGAGAGAGAGAGAGAGAGAGAGAGAGAGAGGCATGAAGCCGGCAGGGGGTGCGTTGGACTCATCTGAAAATAAACTATGCATCAACCAAGCTCAAGTCCCCGAGCCACAATGAAGCTGGAACAGCTCTCCGAATGCGGTAGACTTGCTCCAGATTGAACCTGATGAAGGCACACACACACACACCACCTATATATGTCTATCCTTTATATTCATTATATCTCAAGCTTGAGGAGTATCTCGAGAGGTATCGATTTTAGTGTGGAACTAGTATGAGAAAAGCTGGGAAATGATAAAAAATAAAGCTGGATTGCAATGGTGCTGGAAAAATAGCATGGTAAGTTTAAGAGCAGGTTCAATAGATGCCTCCCTTGGTATCGTTTGCAGGAGAAAGCTGATGGTTGGGGCACCAAATCCCCAACTCTCTCTTTTCATTTGATTGCTTCTTTTACCTTGTTGGCATGGTTGTAATTGGACTGCCCCCCTTTTTCTCTATTATCTTCTTTCATTTTCTACAATGCTCATGTAGACATTACTTGCCAACTAGCCATGGGATTGGAATCTGGCACTAAATTACCAAGGTAGTCTTCCTCTGGTGACTATTGGACGCTGCAAGTCACTTTCATGTAATTCTCCTTAAGCTGTTTGGACAGTGAATATGCCTAAACAGAACTCGATTTAGTTCCCAGGGTATGGTTCCGGTCTTCAAGTCCACCTTAATAGTGCTTGGAAACGATTATGATTCTGTTACCTGTCACCCATCTTGATTCAATTATCTTGGTTTCCTATTTTTTTTTATAAAAAAAACCCTTTAAGATGACTTCCTGAACTAAATACTTCGTGCCTAGAAGAGTTGGTCCCTTGTCCGTTCCCACTTTGGACCTTTGTCCTCCATACCTACCTTTTCGCATAGTTTTACTCCCACACAGGGATTGTCACTTGTCAGTCTTAGATTCCTGGACTACCATTTTTGTACACTGGATTGATGTGGGCTTCTTTTCTATGCAGGAAAATAGAAATCTAGAGTTAAAAGCCAAGGTCGCTGGACTGGAGTCAGCTAGGCCATGATTAAGGTTTCAGATGCTTCAAGGTACCTTGATGTTTCTTTGCTTGGTGTTTGTAGCCAGATGCATTATGTCAAGGTACTATTGGATATTCCTCTGGATGTTTAGACTAAAAAAGTTCCCTTTTGTTCCTCAATTTTTGTCTGGTATTTTTGTTTGACCTTTGTCGGTAATTTCAGGTATCATTATTAGGCGTGGTTTCTGGACATTTCAACTCCAGAGTCACTGTCTGGGGCTTATGATGATGGCCATTAAGATTATATTTTGGCAGGTCTGGGAAGCAATGGGAATCTGAAGTTTGCTTTTACTTGGACAATACCGCATGAAATATTGCTAAACTAAAGGCATGGTAGGACCTGTATTCAACATACCATTGTGCTCTGTCATTTTCAGAAATTGCCTTCTTTGCATGTTGTTTTAGAGTACCTCTGAAGGTGCAAATGGATGATTTGGGTCTAATATTCCTGTTTGACCCTTTTTTTCCTGGGTGAAGTTTGTGTTTCAAGACGGTTTTGCTATGGATGCATCTGCCATCATCCAGTGAATCCGACTACGCTGGTTATTTTAGGTTACTTTTGTTAATATAAATTGGAAAAACTCATGGGATAATTTTTAGAATAAAATGTGGATAAAGTCTAAGAATCTGACTACTAGCTACTTGTAGCAAATGAGATTTTAACTGTAATAATACTTATTTTTCATAATGTCTTTAGTCTCCACACCACTGATGTGTCATATGTAGAGTCCATCTCTCGCGCTACTGCTTCAATTTGTCCCAAAATCTAGAGTTTTGTAGAGTCGTGGGGTTGTATTTTTGAAGTTTGTTTGTGTTCCTAAATGGGTTCTTAGAGCAAAGTGTCTGGTGGAATTTAGAAAATAATATTACTCGCTGCATGCTTGTGTTGCTGCGCCGCAAGTGAGCAGCCGTCAGATTTGATTCAATTGGACAGCTGCAAGTGGGGATGTAAATGGATACATTTCGGGTTGAATAGTGGCTCTATGATTATTCTCATCCTTTAATCAAGATGTGTATTCTTATCCTTTTTTCTTGTCTTCATGTATCCTTATTCTTTAAAATTATTGGAAATTATTAGAAACGGATACATAAAAGTTAGGTTATTGGACAATAATATATATGAATATAAGCTTAATCTTATGTTTTTTTCTAGAGGGAAACAAAGGGATCCTATTTTCAAAATGTAAGTGTTTCTAGAGGGAAACAAAGGAATTCTATTTTCTGAGTGTAAGTAGGTCTAAGTGTTTTCTATATAGTTTTTATAAATTTACTTGTAAAATACGTGATACCTGTGAAAGTGGACCTTGCAAATTAGTAAATGAGGGAGAGGGGGTTAAAAGACTGATATGGACAGTGATATCTGTGAAGTGAACCTTGTAAATTAGTAAATGAGGGAGAGGGGGTTAAAAGAATGATATGGACAGTAATGCGTAATCATATAAATACATGACTGGGGATTTCATTTATAAATGAGTGCAGAGTTTTAAGTAGGACATGACAATAGCGAAGATGAGTGGAAGAAAAACGATAGGTACTCAGATAATCGGACTCAGAAATAGGTATATCTTTATTCTTATCCTTCATTACTTGGATACAAATAGTATTCTTATCTTTTAAATTATATCTTTTTGTGACCTTTAAGTTTGGAAACAGATAGTTAAACAGACTTCCAAATATCATTTACATCCGTAGCAAATCATTCAAATTATAGATCTGATATTAATAACATCTGTGTGAAAAGTGATTCTCAACTGCTCTGCCGTACAACATCTATCACTATGGGGGTAAGTTTAGGGCAAAAGCGGAACTTAAATTTTTATGTGCAAGAGGACAAAATGAATTTTATCAGTATCTTGTTGAAATTGGTGCATGTGTCTAACGTTCAAAATCTAACCCTTTCAGAATCTATTGTCAACTTTTTTCATTTGTTTCCACTTGGTGTCACGTCATTGATTCTCACATAATTTGGGCACTTGAAATTTACACAATAGACGCGCCCTTAGTAGGACTTGTCAAAAATCTGGCATTATTTTTCTGTCCCAACAAATTTTCATTGACCATCAACTTCTTATTTTACGGAGAGACCTTTTTCTACCGCTCCTGTTAAATTTTACCTTTCGTTACTTTTCGCCCCATAGTCATACCACATTAACATGTCAAACACTCTAACGCGTTAATATTTACGGTGTTCACATGTTAATATGTTGACATATTAATGCATTAATGTATCAAATTATTAAGACACGTGTTAAGGTGTTAATGTTTTAACGAGCCAATGTGTTAACTAATAATATCTTAACCCTTAAGAGTTAAACACGTTGGTTTATAGTTGGTTATAGGAGCCTAGGATGGTCGAAAATATAAAGAAAATGAAAAATAATGCCCACATGGAGCTCTAATTACATGCCCAACTTATCTCTCAGGCCACTTCAATAGTTGAATACTCACGCCATAGGGGCCCTTGGAGAGGAGAGAGAAAATGCGTGGAGACAATTTTTAAAAACTTTATTGGTTTTCTCACAGGCAGTGGTAGATTTAACGTTAATTTAATGGGGTATAAGAATTCCATTAAATTTTGTTAAATCTATTGACTCAGTTCAACATAGTCTCATTCCAAATTTTATTGATTCAATCTAAGATTTTACTGACTTAATTCAAAACTTCATATATGCCTAACACAAGACCTCAAATATCTGAATAATTTTTCTAGACAAAATTTTAGAAAAATGATAAAATATAAAATATAAAAAAATTTAATTGATGTTTTTATGTTTTATAAAATAAACAAAACTGCCGCTTTGCCCGAGGAAGGAGATGTCCTAGACCCGAAGGGACATGCAACGCCAGCAGCGAACAGGCTACTCCTTTAAAAGCCCGCGCTACATGCCAGAGCTAGCGTCGTCCTAGGTCTGAAGTCTGATGACGTCAGACTTCTGAACAGTTCAGAGAATCAGGGGAGCCACCATCCCATCCCCCCATGTCACAAGTGTACCTCCCGCTGCCAGCAACGATTCCCGTTCACGGTTTGATAAATGGATGTTCACCAATAAGGTGGAATTTTTTGTTTTTGAATGAGATCATTATTATTAACTAACTTTAAAATAAGATACTCGTGCTATTCAACTAAAAGAAATGGAGCAAGTAGAATAAATACTATTTTATTCTTATCCGGTTATTAAATGGGACTGTAGAAAATAACCTTTGAAAGATCTCATCTCAAGACTATTAACTCCATCACCGACCAGTGATTAGGGGTGTTAATAGGGCGGGTCAGCCCGTGGCCGAGTCCAACCCAACTCATATTAAAGGAAATTAGATTGGCTTAAGTTATATAAATTGGGTTGGATTAAATTTGGGTTGACATTAGTTAAATCCGGATTGAGTTGGACAGAAAAAGAGCTGACTCATTTAATCTATTGTTTTTTTATAATAATTCATACAAAAAGTAAAACATTTTTAACAAGTTATTTATAAATAAGGTCAGTCTAACTCAATCCAACCTACTCACTATTAAATTGGAGTTGAATTTAAGTTAAATTTGTACTGAATTTGAATTAGACTAAAATTAGACTGAGTTATTTTGAATCATAATTAGAGATGAGATATTTTAGATTTCTTTTTTTTTTAATTCATGTGTGTCCCACTCGTATAGAATTAAGAACAGAAAGAACATTTCACTCATGAATTGAGAATGAACCTTTCACTTATAGTCGTATATGAGTGGGATATATACTGAGTTAGGATCCCATCTCCCCCCCGGTGCCTGTGTTTTAAATTTTTTAGTCATCATAAACATGTGTCACTGTTATATATGACTACTTTCTTAAAAATCAAATCTTCTTCAGAAGGTCCAAAAAATGTAGATAATTTTTTAGTCAAGTGACGCAATGACCAAGTATTTACACTTACACAAATGACCCAGATTCGAATCTGGGAAAAGTCTGATTTTTCTCTTGAAGTAGACAAGCATTTCATGGAGAGTCAATAGTTATGCCCAATTAGGCGACTGTTCTAAGTTCAAACACAATCAAATAGACGGCATAAAAGTTTGTAAGTTTTAACATACTCAAATCTAAGACCTCCCATCGAGTAACTCGCTATAACATACGTCCCAAACGATGTAGACAGACAGACGTCAAAGGAAATTAAAAATAGAAAACGTCACAGTCGTCAGTTGTCATTTTCAACAGTAAGGAAGAAAATTGAGGAGGAGACCTGGACCTGGAGGGGTTCATCCTCCCAAAGGGACTTGGAGAAAAGCCCAAGGGATTTTTCCCACGAACATTTGGTGCAATTAACCTGAATGCAAGCTGCAGATAAATGGAGCCTAAAGATGAGGGTCAATAACTATTAAATCTAAGCTTCTACAAGTTATATTCAAGAACTCCAAGTTAGAATAGTTTATTCGAAAACATGCATGTTTATAAGGACTAAAAGTTAAAGAAAACTCTTGTCTTTTAGGCGTTTTGGTGGGTCAAGTGATTGACATTTTGAACGCAAGTAACATCTCTAACATCATAAATATCTTTTAGTAGATTTCTAAAATTCCCTGGACTTCAATCAGTCAACTAATTTGATCCTTAGACACCACTTGGAAAAGTTTCCGAAACACTTAAAATTCTAAAACCTTGTAAACATGTGTTGGAGTACACGAAAAGACTAGTGGAGATGTTTGGATTTAGAATGGGTGAATATAGGATGAAGAAACAGTTATCGTGTCACATGAATTGTGAATAAATGACACGTGACAGTCTTATAATTATCTTAAAATTAAATGTATTTGGGAAATAAATCAGAACAATTTTAAAGCTAAAAGAAGAATAGCATTTAAGGATCTCTTCGTACTTCACGAAATGCTCATTCAAAATGAGGAGACAACAGGCCATGTCTTCTCTGTCCCTCCCTGATCTGCAAACAATTTCAAATAGTTGACAAGTTTGGATTTTTTTTTACCTTGCCTAGAAAGGCGTTTCATTGACCAATTCAAGCAATCTCCATAAATTAGAATTGATTCCCACCATATTGCCAAACAGTGGCTAACAAGTGCCAAAATTTTGCTGGTCCCCTGTAGTCCCCAAGCATTGGAAGGGGAAAAAAAAGTTTCTATTTCTCTTGTAGTTTTTACCATAAGGTCATTTCATGGGTTGGGCAAAACAACTAATGAGTATTGAAGGGAACAGGGAGACACAATAAGAAGGGACCAAGGGATCTCAATTTGCCTTTCGTCTCCATATGTTATCTGACATATTTCTAGTTTACTTTAATATTATTACTTCAAAAGAGGAATTATGGTATCACTTCTATCCCATTATAATTTCAGCCAGCCTCTTCGATAATTGAATCTAGGATAGAACAAGTTAATCCTTCTGACACAGGCTTATCTGCGGTTTGACCTCCTTTTCTGTGAAACTGTGTAATTGTCCATTTAATCTAGGCCTCACTTTGTTTGAAGAATTAGAGAAGAATAAGGTCTTTTATTGTTAGAATAAGATTAATTTTAATTTGATAGACGGAATGACTTATGCCGCGTTAGATTTGTTTATACTAGAATAAAGAAAATAGACAATTCAAACTTAGACCTAAGAATTACTTATTATTTCTATTCTCATGTTGGTTGAGATGCCCTATGGTTAGAATGCATTAAGGTTTTCACATGCCTCACGTCCCATTCTGAGATCAGCTGATATCTGACAGCACGCGACACCAACTAGTAATCATCACCAAATGATCAAAGAAGTTTGGCTTCACCAAATGATCAAAACAGTCTGGCTGGCACTTTTTAATTTGGGGAGGTGTGGTGCATTTGTGTGGGTGGTGTAAAATCTAGTGTTATGAATAAGATGTTAATAAATCATTTCCCTTCAATGAATGCAATTAACCCCAAAAAGAACACGAGCAATACACATAGAAGGGCTCTTCTTGGACATCGAAACGACTAAAAAATTTCACATATATTAGATATTGAATTGATTTTACTATCAGAATATGTATCTCTTAATTAAGCTTTCTCAGAGATGCAGCGATGAATTTTCTTTGGCCTGGTTTGTTTGCGGGATAAAGGTCGAACATGATAGGTTATGTGATTCATTCGTTTTGGGAGTGCGGATGCGTTATTCTTGATGCGGACGCGCTATTTTAAAATAAGTGAAATAAATCATTCCACCTAAAAGACATAAATCATTTATTTTGTTGAACTATTTATTCCACTCAAAGTAAATTCTTCTTGTTCCCGAAATAAGTGATCCGGAAATAAGAAATTTAAAATATCACATCCACAAAACAAACCGGCCCTTTGGATGTAAGATTTTCCCCTAGCGGACCTCACTAGTTGGCTTCCCATGTTCCACTTGGCCTCGCCTAAGATCCGAATACAACAGGTGTCAAATTATAGTCTCAAAGAAATATGTTAATAAACCAATTTTAGTGCATCAACATGTCAAAAATGCGTCAACATTTTCAAGTGTTTATTGTTGAATTTTATCTTATAATGAAGGTGCCCTCTACTCATAGTCACCATCAGGCTTGGGCCAAAGCATATTGACATTAGAGTGTAACCCATTAAGTAATCTTGGGTTTTCTATTGTAAGTGGCAAGTTTATTGAGCTTATCATTACTCTGTATGTAGGTATGCGTTCTTTGATTTGTGTACATGTTTAGTGAAAAAAATTATGTGGCGTAGAGTGTCTTCATCCAGTGGCAGATCTAATGTTAATTCAGTGGAGTCTTGGGACCTCACTGAATTTTTACCAAAGTCTATTAGCCAGTCTAATGCAGTCTCGTTCAGGACCCCATTGACTCAGTCTAGGACTCCATTGACTTAACTCAGAACTCATATAGTCTAACCTAAAATCCCATTGACTCAACCATACTTATGATTTAATATCCGCGTGATGTCATGGGATAAAATTTCTGCATCCATCACTGTCTCCACCTTTCCTTCACATTCTACCACATTTGTCACTCTGTTTTGTGTTTCGACAATGATTGTATCTGGTAGGAAAATTAAGCAATACCGAGAGAGTCCTAACCCTCTACCACGATGAAAATTTATACCTAATTTTAAAGGTCATTTGGTATCCAATATTTTTTTTTATAAAACATAGTAAAATATCATAAGATAGTGTTCTTTATATTTAAAGTGTCGTACATATATAATCTTATAGTATTTTTCTTATGTTGAAGTGCCATAAACTGCTACATTTTAGAATTGGTTGACCCACACAGCATTCCTTTTATACGGTTCGGCTTTCGGTCCAAAACCGCAAAAATTCAAAATTTATGATTTTGAAAGCAATATTTTGAACAGTAGAAGCTTTACTTTGATCAATTTCAAAATTAGTTCTCTGGAAATCAATACTTTTCCATGTTTTACAACAAGCTCCAAAGGACCTGTTCATGAAAGAGGAGATACTTTGAGGGACAGTAAAAAGAACAAGCCCGTGAGAGCAAAGGCAAAAGAAGGAAGAAGAAAGAGAACAAGCCTCATGTGCACCATTGATTCAAATTTATCTGTCCGAGGTTTTCTTTTCCACTTTACTTCTCCTTTTTATTCCACCCATTTCTCTCGCTTTGGACGACTTCCAAGTCCCAAATCCCGGAACCACTTTAGAATCCAATGCGGGGACCTGTCAAGCTTGGTGTCAAACTCAAACATTTCCAAACGGCTACCAAACGTTGACGAGAATAAGTTATCCTATCTTCTTCTCCTGTTGTTCCTGCTGATGAGTCAGATGGGCTTGTGCTGTTTAGCATTCTAACCACGGAGGTCGAAAGCTGTTAGCTGGCTAATCTAATCATTGAGGATGTTCAAGAAGGTACAAGTTCTTCTTAGTACGATACTATGAGTCACACTCGCTGCACTGACCCTAATGTTACACATGAAGGTCAGTGCAGTGGGGTTAAAAAAATTAATTTTTTAAATTTTTTTTAGATCCATTTTGAAGTGTCTTATACGTCTGTGCAGGTCGATCTTTGATTGAATTATCTAAAAAAAATATAATCAATTAAAAATTTTATTAGACTTGACCCCTTAAAGACATCTTTACTATTTATTAAGGTTTATGTTTTTTTTTTCAGATTTTTTAAGATCGTTCGATTAGATATTGACCTATACGGACATGTAAGACACCTTGGGCCGACTTAACAAAATTCAAAAAATCAGCCTTTTTTTTATCTCATTGCCCTGACCCTCGCTGTAGCACTGGGGTCAGTACAGTAAGTGTTACTCGTAATACTATACTGTTATTTTTTTTCCCAAGGTTATTTTAAGCTGCGACTGTAGAGAGATATCTCTATCAAAGGAAAAATATTGAGTGAGCTTTGATTTGAGCTTTTCAGAAAGAAAAATATAAATAGAATAGTTAATTACGTCACTAGACCCAAAAGATATTTTGGAACTAGTTTAACTACTTACTTTTGAGAATGGTTAAGCGTTGCCTCTGTTATAAAAAGAATAGGTTTAAATCCTTTTGGAGGGAAGGTAGGAATCGGTGCTTTCGGCCAGTCCATAGGTGGACGTGAGCGAAGTGTCTGGAGGCCCTCCAAAAACACTTTCCATATCAACTTTTAGAGAGTGTTTGGTAACACACTAGTGCCATTGAAATTTGAAGTTAATTTTAAAATAAATACTGAAAAATAAAATAAAGATTAATATCATCAAATAAGATTTTAATATCATCATTATAAATTTATAATATTTAAAGATCTTCGGCTAGCACTATCAATATGTTGCTATCCCATCAACTCACACCTCATATACTCACATTTTTATATATACCATCCAACTTTCTTCGTAGCATAGAGGAATTTGTTGACTCCTCTTAAACTCTAAGCACGGTTTTTTCCAAATGCATCAATAGATATCCTTTTTATCTTAAATATTTTAGATTCTTTTAGTCCCACTTTATTTGTAGAATAAGTTATTACGTGGAGTTTACTGATGGAATGGCTTATACTATAATAAGGAGTGTTTTGTTTTGATAATTTTGTGGGATCTGCTGACGGAATAAGAAGAATAAATAATTCTTGGGTCTATGATGAGATAATTTATTCTCCTTATTCTCTGATACGTTATTCTGCATCGGTATAAGTCATTCCACTTGTCAAAACAAAATTAAACTTATTCTTCCCTTATTCACCCTTATTCTTTTCCTATTCTCCAATCAAAGTGACGTTTATATTTTTATCAAAAACCACTCTTTTGCCATGCTTTGTTTTATTATATTCTGTGTAAATGACAAAAGTATCTTTAAAATTACAAGAGAATAATATTAAAAAGAAGTCAAGGTGACATCTTTCTTTTGCATGATTTTGTCAATAGAATGAAACTATGGAATCTCTCTAACGTATGAAGCCAGTTAAGTCATCCTCAAAATCTGGTGACGGGTCCGGTAAGACTGCAACTTAACATCCCCCAAAGCAGGATCCCCGCACAGGTTTCATCAACGCCGTCGGATGTAAAGTACGCGGTGATCGGACTCGCCAGAAAATTATGCACTCCCTCCCCCCTTCATCTCTCTGTGTAAAAGCGTGGATGCCCTCTACTTTGTAGACGTAAAGCCTTAAAAGCGCCACTTCCACGCCGGTTAGAACCAGGGGAACCGGCCATGGTCCCCGCCACCCGCACCCTCGCCGGGCTAGGGGCACGCATGGCTCGTGCTGCTCCATCCGGGCCTTTAAAATTATCCGCACCAACCCACAAAGTGGGCGTTGCGTTGCGGCGTGGTCCCTGCGGGGTTCCGCCTAGTGCCTACGTAGCCGCGCCGCTCTGGTGGTGCCGCGACTCGGCACGGGTCGCACGTGCCGCCGGGTCCGCTCCAGAGTCCTGCTCTCTTACCCACTGTACTACCACGCCGCTCAAACCCACGCTTCCATCATAAATGCCTCACGCCTCCGACCGCGATAATTTATGCCCCTCCCTTGGCCTTCACCTACGCCATTTCCCCCTGCTTCCCCTTTCGCCCGCCCATCCTGTCCCTTTCCCTTCCCTCCCAACCCACAGCAACAGCCAAACCAAGAAGGTTAACGTGCAGAGATCCGTAAGTACACATAACCATTCCTCCTTTCCCTCTCCAAAGGCAGTCTTTGCAGGTGCATTCTTTCCTAACGCCGCGGTTTCGCTCTGCAGAGGAAGCCCGGCCTCCACTGCTTGCCTGAAATGGAGGAATCCCCGGCAGCGCTGCCGTTCGCCGACGCCTCCAAGCCCAGCAAGAAGAACCTGGTCAGCTCGCTCGTGGACGTGGCCACCGCCACCTTCGTCCGCTCCCCGTCCTTCAGGGAGGACACCTACTTCGTCCAGCACCTCCGGTCCTCCGAGAAGAAGGCGCTCCGGGACCTCAAGGACCTGCTGTCTTCCGCCCCCCCGGGTGGCTCCCCCACGCAAGCCCTGTCCATGTGGGGCGTCCCCTTGCTGGGCGGCGAAGAGAAGGCCGACGTCATCCTGCTCAAGTTCCTCCGCGCCAGGGACTTCAGCGTGGCCGAGGCCCACGCGATGCTGCTGCGCTGCGTCGGGTGGAGGAAGGAGTTCGGGGCGGACGGGGTGCTGGAGGAGGAGCTGGGCTTCAAGGAGCTGGAGGGGGTGGTCGCCTACATGCACGGGTGCGACCGGGAGGGGCACCCCGTCTGCTACAACGCCTACGGCGTGTTCCGGGACCGGGAGCTGTACGAGCGCGTGTTCGGGGACGGCGACAAGCTGAGGCGCTTCCTGCGGTGGCGCGTGCAGGTGATGGAGCGCGGCGTCAGCCTGCTCCAGTTCAAGCCCGGCGGCATCAACTCCATCATACAGGTGACGGATCTCAAGGACATGCCCAAGCGGGAGCTCCGTGTGGCCTCCAACCAGATCCTCTCCCTGTTCCAGGACAACTACCCCGAGATGGTGGCCCGCAAGGTCCGCTGGACAAAACTGCGTTCTCTTCTTCTTCTGCTTGCTTGATCTTGCTGCTTTGTGTTCTGCTACTGGGGAAGAGTGACATGACACAACTGTTCTCTGTTTCTTCTTGCTTGTTCTTTCTGGTTTGTTTAGTGCTGGTCACTTCGTCCTTAGCTTGTGGTTTCTTTCCTAACATGCTTTGTCTCTTGTTGGGGGGTTTGCATGTGCAGGTGTTCGTTAATGTGCCCTGGTACTTTAGCATGCTCTATTCGATGTTTAGTCCCTTTCTGACCCAGAGGACGAAGAGCAAGTTTGTGATCGCCAAGGAAGGGAATGTGGCTGAGACGCTTTACAAGTAATTAAGTGAACCCCCACAGGAGGATCATAGATGCATCCCTCATCCCTGTGTTTACTACTCCTCTTTTGTTTCCTAGCAGTTCACTGTTTTCTACCAGTTTGTTTGTTTAATGGCTAACCTGCTCCTGGTTTTGGTTCTTTCTGTTTTGATTATTCTGGTTCCTCCTGTGGCTTTTCAATTGTGGCCCTTAAATGCGGTTCCTTATTAACGTGGTAGGTTTATAAGACCGGAGTTTGTTCCGGTCCAGTACGGGGGCCTGAGCCGGCCTGGGGATTTGCAGGACGGCCCACCGAAGCCGGCGTCGGAGTTCACCGTTAAGGGCGGGGAGAAAGTTAACCTGGAGATCGATGGAATTGAGGTAACGTTCTGTGTTCCCCACTCGAACAGGACAAGTAAGAAGTGTACAACATATCCCTCGTGTTACCATGCAACGTGATTATGTAATTAGTTAATTATGTAGGAAGACACAATGGAAGTACCTAGTGTTACTACTTCGTCCATACGTTGGTGGCTATTTGCTAGTTTGCTAGAGTGCATTCATTTGTAGTAACGTGAAAGGCATGTGACCATGTAGTAGGAAACGTGTTCTTTTCTGGAGTGGTTAGCAAAAGCGACCTGACCAGCTAACCAATGGCAATCTATTTGATTAGAATGCACTATTAAAATTCTTGTTACCTAGAGCTAACAATGTTAAAACTGCTACATTATGCTTCTAACCATTCAAATCAACCAGCCCGAATTTTCTTGCCACAATTGGCTGGGCAAATGTGTGGCTTTTCAAACTTTGAACCCTTTTTTTTTACATCCGTGGAAGAGCCATGTATAATTAGTTGTAAACGATTAATTATTGCACCATTTGCACTACCTTGGTAGAACTATATATGAAATCACTTGTATTATTCTATTGTTTAGGGAGGTGCCACCATAACATGGGACATAGTGGTGGGCGGCTGGGACCTGGACTACAGCGCCGAGTACGTCCCGGCGGCCGAAGGAGGCTACACCATCGCCGTGGAGAAGCCGAAGCGGATCCCGGCCAGCGAGGAGCCCATCCACAACTCCTACACCGCCAAGGAGGCGGGCAAGATGGTGCTGTGCATCGACAACACCGGCTCGCGCCGCAGGAAGGTCGCGGCCTACCGATACTTCGTGCGGAAGCCCGCCGCTTGATGAGAGCAAACATACATGACGACACATCTCCCTTTTTTCCTCGCTTAGAACCATCAGAGCTTTTATCTTCTGTATTGCCTGCTTTATATTGTTGTACTATATACAGAAATGTACTTTTCTGTGGCTTTTGCTAATGAAGGCTTAAAGTGCTCTAATCGTGTGGTATATTATTACCACTGATCGGGCACTTTGGTGTGCTCAGTTCAGCTGCTCGCATTGGGCCTCAAAAGGCTCGCAGGGCATGATGAGACCCCCGGCGTGGGAAGTTCTTTGTGGGTAAAAGCGAGCGGGCTGGGGGTCACAAGCGGGTGGCGTGCGGGTGTGGCTTGCGTGCGTCCTGGCGATTGGTTTCGTGTCTTTTTTGGGCTTTTTCTCGAAGGCCTTGGGAAGGAGGAAAGCGCTGCAGCGGTAGTCGCGGCGAGCTTTAGGACGCTTTGGGCTTCTTTTGCCGGACCCCCGGGTGTATAATATTTGATGCTGCAGCTTCCGGCTTGTCATGGAATCTAGGGGGTTCCGGTTTTGGGGAGGAAGATTGTACGGTGTGGATCCGACGGTTGGGATGAATTGACCGACTGTTGTCGGCCACGTGACTGTATCCTGTGTTGGAGGTGAAACATCGCAGTGGAACAGTAACTATGGCTTTTACCGTGGCAGGTGAGGTAGATTGATGTTCTGTCGTTTGTCCTAGGTTCCCCCAGTGTGTACAGTGTCCTAAATGTCGAGGTAGATCGTCAAATCTAGTTCTCGTCATCTCGCTCAAAGTTAGGTGATTTTGTGGCTCGGGTTCGGCTCGGGTCAATGGAGTTTGGTTCGAGTTCGAGCTCGGTTCGAGTTCTAAATCTGGGCTCAAACTCGACTCGACTCGTTTTCGCCAGGTTCGAGTTCGGCTCGGCTCGAGCTCGAACCAATGAAATCTGGACATATGCGATTTAATTTTAGTCATTTGATGCAGAATGAGGATTTTTTAGTATTCTTATTCAATTGATGCAGAATGAGGATTTTTTAGTATTCTTATTCAAACTTGTGGAATAATACTCTATCAAGACATATAAAATAAAAACTAATCAATTCAATTAAAATCCCAAGGAAGACAATTAAATGAATAATAAAAAATGAATAAGAACTTTAATGGGCAGATTTTGAACTCAATTAAACATGAATATAGACCTTTTGTGATAATACTAACTACATATATGAAAATTTAAACGCGGGACACGGATGGAATGCCACTTTGACCTAGTTTAGAAAAATTAAAAAAAACATGTTAAATATTTCGAGCTGGCTCACGAGCTGACGAGCCGAGCTACCGTAAGCTTGAGCTCGGCTCGTTAAGCTATTCGAGCTTCTACTTAAGCTTGAGTTCGGCTCGTTTGACATTTCGAGTCGAGCCGAACCGAGTTAAAATCGAGCCGAGTCCGAGCGGCTCGCGAGCGGCTCGGCTCATTGCCAGCCCTATGACTCTTGCCTGTTTGACGTGGAGGTTGTTATGAGTTTATGCATATTTGGTTCATGATAAGTGTAGAGACGTATGAATGATAAATCATTTTAATCTTCCATCGGATGTTATAAAAATAGGCGTATGTTTATTATAAATAGAACATAATCTCTCTTTTCAACGAGAGTTTTTTTTTAAGAAAAAAGATAAAATCCCATCTCCGTTCTGAGAACAATATTTCGAAGGAGACACAAATTTTCACGTATCTATAATGACGTTGTCTGTGGGAATTAAACACAGTCATTAGTTTGTCCGAGTATTCTTAACCGGTTTGATCTGTTCAGCGGTTCAAAGTTAATCTCAGATCTAATGTTGTAAAAATAAATGTGTTTATAAGTAGAGTGCAACCTCTCTTCTTAACAAGGATTCTTTTTTTTTTTTTAAAAGACAATCTTATTTCCGTTTTGGAGACAATACTTTAGAAGAGGCACATAAATTTTCACATATTCACAGTAAATTTTATTTTGCTTTGACGAGAAAATTGAACAATAATGTTTCAGAGTCAAGAAATCGTTTGAACGTCAAAATATTGTCTAACACTGCAAAATATATTCTACCTAATACAGGAATGCTGTGTTTTATATTTTTTAACCGTTCTTACAGCAGATCAAACAGAATTCCAGATGCATTCGAGTATACCTGACGCGGGCCCACCAATCTGGCCCGGCCGGGTCTTGTCCTTGTTGGGCCGGCCTCAGCCGGCGACCTGATAGCAGAATGGGTTGAGATAGAATTAGTTATCCTGAATTATTCATTCTAAAATAAAGAGTATTTTATTTTGATAACGAGATGATATTTAAAATAGAATATTAAGTTTTTGTATGTAAGATGAAATTTTTTATTCATCTTATTTTGAGAATAAGTCATTCTTGACTAGAATAACAAATCTTTCTTATCAAACTATTCTCAAAATAAGAAGACCTTTTTCTGCCGAATTTTGCTGACAAACTGAAGCTGACAATAGTCTCGGGGACGTACACCTAGCCATCCTCACTCCTCCATACCCAATATACTATATAACATGGTAGTTGCCTTTCCACCGTATCCTTTCTTGCATTCCTAGGCTCAAAGTTGGGATTGAGTTGACCCTGGTTGACCTGACCTTGTGCCCTGCAACTATCCTCTTCAGGACCCGGGCCCAACGTTCGAGGTCGTTATGGATGCCTAATCTAACACGGTGAATTAACCTACAAGATTAACATCCTTTTAACTCATCTCAGCGAGTTAACGTTACCTCCCGGCTAATTGCCTATATCTTAATTCTGTACGGAACAATTCAGAGGTGAGACGCGAATTATCATTACCTGGCAGTTAAAAATGTACGTAATTTGCGTAAGTTTGAATGGCAAAAAAATCACGAGTAGACACACTTGGGTTTTTCTAATGCGGCTCACTCGCCATTCCAGTGCAAATCTCCGTCCATTGGGATCTGCCAAATTAAAGTTTTAAGCGGCCTTAAAAACTAAATTAGGGTTGGCGGAACTCGAGGAGACGAATAAGAGCACGTAGTATAGCAAAGACGATGTGAATTACAATACGCAACTTTCTTTTATCACTTAATTTATTTATTTTTCATCTTTTTGACTTTTTTGAATAGAGAGAAATAGAATTTAAAATTTTTTGATAGTATTTATTGTTATCCTTTCTTACTTCCTCCCATTTAAAAAAATACAAAATCTTTCGTACTTTAGTCTAGTCACTTTTTAATTTATCACTTTTAAATTAATTTTATCACTTTCCGGTGTAAAAATTATCACTTTTAAATGTATTTTATCATTTTTAAATCACAATATAATCACTTCTTACGTAGTTCCAATTTTATCACTTCTAAGTGTAACTTTATTACGTTCAAGCACATTTTTATCGCTTCTTATGCAGTTTAGTTTTATCATTTTCATGTAATTTTATGACTTGCTAATGCATTTTTATCAATTCCTACGTAAGTATCACTTTCAAACAAAATTATCACTTTCATGAAGTGATAAAACGTTTCGAAGTAATAATTTTGTTCGTAAATGACAATTTTACATAGAAAGTGATAAAATTACGTTAACAAGTAAATAAATTGCATAGAAAGTGACAAAACTGAATTACGAAGGAACGATAAAAATATACATTAATGTATTTAAAATGATAAATTTACGTTGGAAGTGATAAAACTGAACTACGTAAGAACTAATAAAAATGTATTTGAAAATGATAAAATATGTCTAAAAGTGATAATTTTATATTTGAAAATGACATAATTAGTTTGAAAGTGATAAAAAGTGACCTGACTAAAGAAGAAAGGATTTCTTGTCCTTTTAAGTAAGAAATGACTGAAATAGATAAATATAGTCAAAAAGTTGAAGGTTATCTTTCACTCAGCTAAAAAAAGTCAAAAGGATTTGATAGGAAGTTGGACAAGTGGCGAAAAGAGATAAAGGGTTGCATTTATGAATAATATTTGCTGCCTTGCATGAGTGCAGCCCAACTTTTTTTTTTAATGTTTTTTAGATTGAACCCATCGTATCCACATGTTTGTATAATTCAGTCTTTGATGAATGGTCTAAAAAATTCTAAAAATAAAAAAGTAAAGTCCCGATCAACAATGAAAAGATATCTTTAATGGGCCAAGACCGAAAAAAAAAGAGGTTAATTTTTTATTTTTCAAAATTTTTAAAGTTGTCTAATCTGACATCAGGTTATACGAATATGTCACGTATGATCGGCCGGACCTTATAAAAATTTCAAAAGATAAAAAAAATAAAAACAATTAAGCTGCACCCATGTGAAAGCTTGCTGCACCGCAACATCATTCGGTGAGCTAAAGGGGGTGGGCTGGGGTTAAAGATAAAATTCAGAGCTAACAGGACAAAGCAATACAACCAGACCTATTAATCAATCATATGATAGATGAATAATACTTGCTACAATGTCCTTGGGTGTTGCACTCGGAGGGCATTGCAGTGGATAAAAGAGAAAAAAAAAATTTCTAGGTCCGCTCCGAGGTGCCCTAATCGTCCGTACAATGCAATACTCGATCAGACGATTTAAAAAAATCTAAAAAATAAAAAAATCAAGTTCTAATGAAAAGTAAAAAACATACATTTTTACTATTCATTGGAGCCCGATTTTTTATTTTTCAAATTTTTTGAAATCGTCCAACAGGACATTGTACTGTAAGGAGGGTTAAGACATCTCAGAACCCATTGCAATGCCGCTGCATGCTATGCCCCTACGTGCAGCATGCAAGAGCAATGCAGTAAGTATGACTCAAGAGCCAGTTAACATTGTCCGCCCTGATCTGAATTTGGGTCCACCTATTTTGGATTTGGGTAAGAAGTACATCCGAAAACAGAGGGTGGTTTTCAAGTAGTTTGTTTGAAATATAATGTCAAGGAATAAGAAGTACACCCGAAATCAACCCAATTACTCGTTTACCCGTTAACGTTGTCCGCTCAGATCTGAATTCGCCCACTTTGGGTCTGCGTAATGCCCTTACAGTGCCATCCTACCGGTTTGATCAGACAACTGCGTTAGGAGCAACCACAAGAGGCCCCTTTGTGTTGTCTGATCATCGATCTAGATAGCTAAAAAATAAAAACAAAAATCGATCTCCTATATAATATGATGGCTTGAATTGCAGAGGAGCGATTTGACGCTACACGCGGCATGTTGTAGCACGGCATTGTCTTAGTATTACCTGAGTTGAGTTATACTTGTCGCAATGGCTTTTATCGTGTCCCGCTCTAGTGGAACAGTGGATATCCCCCGCCTCTCCAGTTGGAGAGGACGGAGGTTCGATCGCACTCATAGTGAGTGGACCTGACGCCCGGGCGGTTTTCTCGCTCCTTTAAGTGGTTTTAGGGTACGTATTTATTCTCTTTCTTTGGGAGATGGAGGCTTGTAGGATTCGATCCCTTGTTCACTCTGTTGGTGTATAGACCCTGTACCACTGTACTACTCGTTCAAAAAAAAAAAAAAAAGGCTCCTATTGCAGTAGGAGGCATTGTAGTGGTTAAACAATTTTTTTTAATTTTTTTTAGGTCGCCTCCGAGGTGTCCTATGTCCATAGTGACTAATCATTGATCGGACATTCTAAAAAAATATAAAAATTCAAAAACTATTATTGGGCTTGGCCCATTAATGGCATTTTTAATGTTCATTAGAACTCAATTTTTAAAATTTAAATTTTTTCGTCTGATCGGTGATTGGCCTGTACGGACGTCTAAGACACCTTGAAAGCAACCTAAAGAAATTCATTTTGTTTTTATTTATCCACTGCAATGTCCCTACATGGAGCATCAGGGGGCAATGAAGTAAGTATAACTCTTTTGAGTTTAGATCTACTAGACGCGGTCGTACAGTGGAATGTTCGATCGGAGGATCCAAAAAAATCTAAAAAATCAAGAATCGACCTAATGAAAAGTGAAAAATATCCTTTAATGGGCCGAACCCAATAATAATTTTTGATTTATCAGATTTTTTTGAATCACCGGATCGAGCATTGCATTGTACTGTCGGGAAGCACTTGTTGCTCTCGGAGAGATTGGGAAGCGACATTGCAGCTACTTTTCTTTAAAGGACGAGTCAGTTGACTTAATATTTATTAGTCTCCATGAGGGGAACAATATGAATTTTGATACCATCGACTTTTCTTAAATTGGGGACTTCGTCCATCTGTTGCAAATGATCTGCCTTCCTTTAACAATTATTCTGAATATGAAGTCCCTACTCTAGGAAGTAATAAATTTATCGTGAGCTTTTCCGCCTTCCTTTAACAATTCAGCATAGGCTCTTGATAGGGGAAAACCTAACTGAGCTTGATAACTGGGCCCAGTCTCAATTCAAGAATGGGCCGAATGACATTCATTCACTATCGATGGCCCAAATTCGTATTGGACTGAGATGGATCCGGTCCAACCACCGAACTTAGCCAGTTTAATCCGACCTAGGTACTTATGTTGGGTTTTTGAATTTCTCCGGATCGCCCACGCAGCGGAAAATAAAATAAAAACGGCGATCCATTCCCGTTTCGAAAAATATCAAAAATCGGATTATCGGTTCTTACCGTATGCGGATTCGAATCCGCAACCGTTCGGTTCCGTCGGTGCGACACTGCAAGTCGTGCAAGCGCCCGGCCTCTAGCGGAGTCCACGCGATCCTCCTCGCGACGTATATCCTCACGTTCCTCGTTCTTCGCAGCCCACGAAGCTTCTGTTGTTCGCCGCAACGATCGCCACAACGTGTGGACGATTTCCTGTTGAACGGGATTCGGAGAAGCGGCGGAGCAGATCCGGGGATCCGATTTCTTCTAGGGCACCAGAGAGAGAGAGAAAGAGAGGAGGGGGCGGATAGGGTTAGCAACAGTTTGGCCTGCTCAGCCCGTTCGCTATATTTTATACTAACCGTGCAATTTTTCATAAAAATCCATGGTTTATATAAAGCCCACTTATTTATCCATCGCCTTGAGAATCATTTGTGTGTGACCCTCTAGGCTCAATAACCAGTCCGGTTAACGGCCCAATAATTCCAGTGACTTCCCCTTGGCTTTATTAATCAATTAATAATTCTTTATTAATTAATTAATCAATCGAATTGATGTCGCATGTCGAATTCGATCGGGCCTCCGATCACGTTGGGTGCCAAGCAACACCATGTGAATCTGGAAGGTATCGGAGTTAAGTAACCCACTCTTAGAACCTTTCCGCTAACAGTTACCGCGTGGATATAATCCTTCATTTGTACAATGTTTTCGAGTTAACTCAGGATATAGCGTGCTGTCAAACCCTAATCGGTCGACTCACTTAAATTGGATGTCATTGATGAATATCGGAAAACTCCTTTCCCGATATTATTGTTCGTCCTAGCTAAGGACTTTTGCACATCTTTCCTAAAGCATTATCTCTCATCGTACCGAGAGCGAATGATTCCTTATTGACACTCAATTTCCTTCAATGGTATTCCGCTGTATCCGATCCTTAGCTGTTTAGAATCCCGTGGTTAGAGATTTATAAACCAAGGTCAAAGTACAAAAGTTCACCGACAATGTGTCCTTGGTGTCTCATGTCCGAAGACCATCCACACAACTGCGACAATAGAATCAAGATAGTTGACAGTGAGGTACAATACCATCCAGCGATTCAGTCGGATCAGTTCAGCGAACTCATTCTCCAATGAGCACCTACAGATTCACCTTAGTGTCTCCACACAAGTGACTATGAGATCAGTCACGCTCATTGCATAAGCAGGAGTAATATGTACTAGTCTAACCGGATATCCAATGTCCTTCTCGGATATCCTCTGACTAGGAATGATTAAGAATATGTGTGTTTAAGTGATCACTCTCACTAGTATGATCTCATCATAATCTGATCACTATCGTACATATTCATGGACTTCATTATGAGACGATAATTAATACGATTTACACATAATGAATATTATGCCATTATATTAATAAATGAACGTGATTACAAAGTCATATTAGCGGCCACCTAAGACTAACAACTTACTGGGCCAACGTGGATCCGGCCCACTCGGCATGATGAATATGGACCACTCAAATACGGCCCAAGTACGTAAAGGGCCGAGACGGGTCTGGCCCATCTCAATCAACCGCTTGTGGGCCCTCTCGGAATTTCATGTCAACGCTTATAGTCCTACATCGCTTGCCGCAATAGAGGAACCCTCAACCCTGTTATAAGAGGAGCATTATTCACTGCAGAAAATGTACACAAGCTATTAAGCCTTCACCTTTCTCTTGACACTGAAGTTTTTCATTAAGCCTGCTGCTAACTTAACCATTGGAGGGGATTCTCTCGGGCTTAGACCCAGGACCCTTCCTGACTGGTTCCTTTTCCTTGTAAGAGTTTCAGCCTTTATCCCTGACTCGTTCTCGGCCCAGATCCCCGTCGGCTCTTGGTCATCAGTTGGTTATTGGATTCCTCGTCTGGAGTCCGATAGTGAGTATCTCGGCTACATCAACTCTTATAAACGTTTCTACATAACTGAAAATGGGATTTGAGTTTAAAATCTCCCTCGGGAGTAGGAAGGCTTTAATGCCACCAAGCCATTGATTCCTTGATGGATGTTAATTGACAACTGATCCCATCAAAGTAAACTGAATGATAAAACTTATGATGGTGAATTACAACAATATCAAAGGCATCTTCGTCAAGAGATTTTGGATGCCACTTTTAGTTTCAACTTTCAACACAAGAAATACCAAGTAGAGTCGACTGCATCTAATTTTCGATGGTTATGCAAGTGAAATTTAATGAAAAATAGACACATGAATAGGTAGATTATGTAGAGATAAAATCTTATTGGTTTTTTTAAATGAAGAAATTTAGAGAAATCTGATCGGTCAACATGTGTAATTACTTTTCTTAGAGTACTATATTTCCCTATTATGGTAAGACAATATGATGTCGCCAACCTATTCTTAAGATAAGGTGGCCCTTCATTGATGGCAATAAGGTGTTTTCAAGTAGTTTTTGTCAGGGTTGAACATTACAACGATAATCTCTCTAGTTCTTTATAAAAGCAATTGATAAATAAAAACTCAATTACGAACAATAAGTAACTTATGTGAGAGAAAACAAAGAAAGAGAGTCATGCATATGAACAATGGTATAGTGTTTGTCAAGGAGGAAACATCTCCTTATATAGAAAGAAGTGAGAAATGGGATCCTATGAACAATCTAACGACTATCTATCACCTTTGGGACGGATGTGTCGATCAAAATGGCCTCCATTATATAGGATGTGTCTGGCAAAACTTCTACTTGAAAGCTACTTTTGACTTTTATTTTTCACATAAAATGGCTTAAGTGTTGGATTATGGGGTCCAACAATTCCCAATGGATTCAGGATCAACTCCTAAACCATTACACCAAAAGCTCGAGCTGATAGCGAAGGCAAACATTTTTTTCTTTTACCGATTGAAAGTATAGAACCCCACAGTAAGCGACATGTAGACATGAGGAGCTTTGCATAGGGCAATTAGTCCTTGCGACGGGTTAGGCTGTCAATAGGAGTGGAAGTAGGCCAGGCCAGACCAGACTTTGCAAAAACAGGTCAGGCCTACGTGGCAAAGGCTCAGCCTGGGCCTGGCCTGTTGGCCTGTTGTAGGTCAAAAAAGAGACATGGCCTGACCTGTTTATAAAAATCATTAGACCTGGCCTGGCCTGTTGGTCTGTTTAGACCTATCATAAAATAGGCCAAAAATATGCCTTGGCCTAAAAGGTCAAAAATAGGCTTCGGCCTACAAGGTATTTATAATTTCCTTGTAAGAAAAATATGTAAACAGGTCGGCCTACAGACCTATAAAACAGGCTTTTAAAAAATAGACCTGGCCTATTTGTGAAAATAGGACTATATGAAAGCCTTGGCCTGGCCTAAATTGCTAAACAGGCCAGGCCAAGCCGTAAACCCCTGATAGGCCGTCCGACCTACTTCCACTCTTAGTTGTCAAACATCGATGTGACTACACACATCCGATCTTGGACCCGCATGTAATAACAACGAATCTATAGGGAGTTGCTGGACCCTATAGTCTTTCATAACAAACTCACTTTTCTTCCAATCTTGGAACCTTGACACTTGTAATTTTTGATTGGAAGTCAAAGCACAAGTAAATACTACATAATTGGCTTCCAAGATTCAAGTGTTTTCACAAAATATAACTAGATGGAAGTGCAAAAGTGCTTCTAAATGGAAGCCAAAGCACAAGTAAAATGCTACATAAAAAGTCAAGTCTTTCGCAACAAACTCACTTTTCCTTAATCTTGGAAGTTTGATACTTGTAATTTTTGATTGAAAGTCAAAGCACAAGTAAAATACTACATAAATGACTTCCAAAATTCAAATGTTTTCACAAAAAAATAACTAGATGAGAGTGTAAAAATGCTTCTAAATGAAAGCTAAATCACAAGTAAAATATTACATAAAAAGTGTACTCTTTTATAACAAACTCACTTTTCCTCAAATCTTGGAAGTTTGACACTTGTAATTTTTGATTGGAAGCCAAAGCACAAATAAAGTACTACATAAATGTTTCCAAGATCTAAGTGTTTACACAAAAATTAACTAAATAGAAATGTAAAAGTGCTTCTAAATAGAAGTTGTGCCAACCACGCCATAATGTGTTATTCGTTGAGAATAAGTCGAAAATTCTAAAATAACAAAAACATAATGATAAGATCACCCACAGAGTGCTAATTTTATGAAAATAGAAAAAATCACAGATTTATTTATTTGAAAATAGACAAAAATCACATATTCATATTACACTGGTTGCATCCTCAAAATAATTGGCGGTTCATAGTCCAAACACAAAAAATTCAAACATACGGTACATAGTCCACACTCCATCCTCATTGGCTGTTACGTTGCCACGTCAAGCAGCAAAGCACCACAACCCGCGTGGCACACCAGTGGACGCCATCGGCGGATGCACACGTACGCCGCGAAGCGCCCCGGCCCCATCCGACCCGATCCCGGTGGGATAAGGTTTTTCGCAGGGTGTCCGGTGGCTCACGTTACCTCTCGCCCGCACCCCCGCCGAGCAACCCCATCCGCATATAAAACGTGGCTGCGCACCCTCCCAGTACACAGCACTCCCGTAAAGACCAGAACGTCTCCCCACACCAATCCGATACACGTCCCCGCCACGTCGGAAGACGCACATAAATGCCAAATAATTACGAGATTCCCCTTCGCACCTCCGCCACCCGTCCATTTCCACTTCCAGCGCAGCAACAGCAGCAAGCCCGCAGCGGAGAGCGCGAGCACGAAACCATGGCGTCGTCTTAGCCGAGAGCTGCTGTGCTCCATCCCCCGCGCGCTCCAATTTCTCTCCTCCCGAAGGCCGCCGGCGCTGGGGGAGATGATCTCGTGCGTGCACGCCGTCGGGGACCTGAAGCCCATCCCCGACCCCTCCGCCGGCCTTCGGCGCTCCCACGATGCCAGGCGGGGGGGCTTCCCCGCCCTCCAGCTTTTCCCCGGCAAGCGCCCCACGGCATCCGTCGCCGCCGTCGTCCGAGCTTGCTCGTCGAGGGACGTCGAGGATGCCGACGCCTCCCACCGGCGCGTCTCCGGGACCCGGCGGGAGTTCCTCCTCCTCCCGTCTATCGCGGTCGGGGCCAGTTGTATCTTTTCACTTGCTGCTGCTAGGGCGGAGGAGAAGGCTCCGGATTTGCCGGCCTCTGGCGGTGCCCCCCTAGAAGAGGAGAAGAAGAGGAAAGAGGAGGAGAAGAAGGAGAAGGCGGAGAAGGAGGCGGAGATAGCGTCCCGGATTTACGACGCCACGGCGATCGGGGAGCCGCATGCCGTGGGTAAGGACAAGAAGAAGGTGTGGGAGAAGCTGCTGGCCGCACGGGTCGTGTACTTGGGCGAGTCCGAGCAGGTTCCCGACAAGGACGACAGGGTGCTCGAGCTCGAGATCGTGAGGGGCCTCCGGAATCGCTGCTTCGAGCAGCAGAGGCCCGTGTCGGTGGCGCTCGAGGCCTTCCCTTCCAATCTGCAGGAGGAGCTCGACCTCTTCATGGAGAAAAGGTCCGTTCGGTTTGATGATCGTGGGGGTATTTTTTCCCGTTTTGCTTCTGTGGACTGACGTTGTTGATCCGTATCGGTATCGGTTTCTTGATAGGATGTGATTAAAATTTTCGAGATGGTGATAACAGACTTGATGGAGAGGTCTTGAGGGCCTATACTTCACACTGGCCTCCCCAGCTTTGGGGGGAGTACGAGCCTCTTTTGAACTACTGTCGCGATAATGGAGTCAGGCTTGTTGCTTGTGGCACCCCTCTGGAGGTAATTCTAACAATAGTTTCATTGGGTTCAAGTTTTAAATTGTCAGAAATACTGCTCATTCGAAAAGATTGTCTGAGCATTGTAACCAAGATCATGTTTATTTAACACTTTAGGGTGTCTGTCAAATTTTGATTAAGTCCGACCAAAGATCTGTCATCTGTGAATGCGACTACACAGAATAACTGCATCTCAATATCGTAAAAAATTATATCACTTCACCGGAATGAATTAAAAAGTGCAGAATTAAATTGATTAAAAAATTGAATTATGCAGAAATGTGAATTCTATTTACTAACTAACAGACAACTGAAGACAAAATATAGACAGTTGAAGATATAAGATTGAATACAAAACAGAAGACAGAAGTGCAACAAAAGATATTCAACATCAATTCTCCAGAAAGGGCAAAGGTTAAGAATACTGTACAAGTCCTCAGGAAAATGAGGCAACTGGACAAGATTGAACAGCTACCAATATAATTATTTAGATTGTTCCAGTTTCCACCAATTTTTTCATACTAAATTC
The DNA here is from genome assembly GCA_030544215.1 of Zantedeschia hybrid cultivar. Classification (NCBI taxonomy): domain Eukaryota; kingdom Viridiplantae; phylum Streptophyta; class Magnoliopsida; order Alismatales; family Araceae; genus Zantedeschia; species Zantedeschia hybrid cultivar. The sequence continues at coordinate 12,380,676 of JARZZO010000005.1, forward strand.
AAGTATGACTGCATACTAGATTTTAAATCAATAATAGTTTCTATTGTTTTATTACTTAGTTTCAAGTCTCAGTAACTTGAATGGTGTGGACAGGGATAGCACTAGTCCAGAAAGTCTCCATAACTGTGTCATCCTAGGACTTGACCATATGTACACAGAAGTGATCAACCTCATATTGTCCCAACGGTCAAATAGAAGTCCAAAACCTAGACTCTGGTCTCCAAAGAACGAGCAGACCTAGATCCTAATTTGATCCAACAGAAAAAGGTCTAAGTTCCTATTCCCTTGACCCTAAGGGACGTACATAAATAGGGTCTTCTAGTGCGTGGCATCATTCACCATGACCGTAGGCCATAATCCATGATAGAGGCTCTAATAAATTTCATTACAGAAAAATCTGAACCATCGTTAACTTAGTCTTATAATTTACATGAAAGGTAGTGATCTAATATCCATAGTTGTCAATCTTGTCTTGGTCCTGCCCCATTTTTCTACTAGGATGGAACGTCCTGGTTTCCCATCCAGTTCTAGTGTCCCATCCCGGAATTTTTTTTCATACATATTCTAACAAATATAAAAACATATGTATATAACAAATAATATGAAAATAAATATATAAATATGAAAATAACACCAAATTAATGCAAAAAAGCATGTAGGGTGGATTTCCAACATAAGTTTATAAGGAGCTTAAGCGGTTAGGAAAATTTTAGGTTAAAATACACATTCTAGTTGGTATAGGCTGGGACAGGCCGAGACGGGCTGCGACAACTATTGGGGCAGACAAGAAATTGTCCCGTCCCATTTTCTCACCGGGACGGGAATCCTATTGCTATCAGATGATAGGAACCAAACTTAGAAGCTCCCTCCTTCCCCTACAAATAAGACGCACAAAATCCATGCTCACCAATAAAAACCCGAAAGCGAAAAAGGGAAGGGGGAGGAGTCACCAATATGAGCTGAACCAAAAATAGAGGATAAGGTAGCATGAAGCTACCTCAAAGGGAAGCTGCCACCTTAAGGATGATCTGCTAAGATTCTTATCTCACCGCTTCACATGTGTGAAAGGTGCCGAAAATGATCACCTTTAGGTTGTTCACCTTCTCCTCAGCTGCCTCCTCTTTTTCTCCCTCTTTTCACGCTGTGCAGAACTCCCTCTTAGCGGACAGGGGTTCTCTCTCTCTCTCTCTCTCTCTCTCTCTCTATTTCTTCTTGTTGTCATCCTTCCCCCCTCTCTCTTCCTCTCTTTCTCCCCCTTCACTCCCACTGCTGATTTCCGATTGGTCAGAAGTGATGGCCAGACCCACTGCCTCTCCTCTTGTGTAGAGGATAGGCAGTAGCCTTATGAGAGACTTATCCGCCAGCTGGCTCCAGGTTGCTCCCCTCTATTGGGCTTCAAAAATAGCTCAACAGGGGAACCACCTCCCTTAGTGGTTGGACTTGGCCAAGTAAGGAGCCTACTTAACCATTCATTCAGCCCATGAAATGTGCTTATAGGCCCAATAAGATTTAAAATTTGGCCAAATAATTAACTGTATTTTTCAGATTGACACTCCTGTAAATTGACCTATTGTAATTTAACCTTGAACTTCCAAAATCTGTATTAGTGTCTCTTATCAGTTTTACTTAGTTCAGGTTTGGGGTTATTATCATACGTGCAGGCAAGCTCTACTATCAGTTTTCTTAATAGTGAAGAGCTTTAATAATTTATTTTATTTCAGAATGTAATAAATTTTTCTTATGTGTAGTTGATTTTAGTTTTGCATACAATAAACTGTGAATTGAATGCAATCATGTTGCCCATTCTGATAATCTAGAGACTTACAGAGTAACTAGAGTAGAATATATGGTACTCACTGATCGTGAGCATTGTACCATTAATTTCTGCTTGACTAGATATAGTTAAGACCCAAAAATGTGGTGAACTTTTTGTCTAGCGGCATTAGTTGACATAAACCTCTGTACTGCTGGCGCCTTAAGTTCCTTGCCAATGTGGCTTTAGACAAGAGGTTACCATGTTAACAATCTGATAAGAGTAGTGGAAAATGTATGTTACTTATTATGTTGTTAAGCCTAGGAAAAACCTTGAAGTTTCCCAAAACTTCAAAAGGAGAATTGATGGTGTGCGAAGGTCTGCTCGATGAAAAGATTGGATATAAATGCACAATTTGTATGTGTCTGAGAAAAGCAACATTACAAAATGATAATGACTTGTGTGCAATCCTCCAACAGGTCACCCGAATATGTAGAAATTAATTCAGTACCATAAGGCTGATGCTGCCTTTGATAGCTCTGACAGCTGCTTGGTGAAGTGGCAGGCACATGTTTGAACTGCTTCGATTACTTCATGTAGCTGAACATTCACTCTGAACTGCGTCCCATTTGGTGACTTCAGTCACATATCTGAACTGCTTCGATGATTTGATTCAGCCGAACATTCACTCTGAACTGCATCCCATTTGGTGACTTTGGTCCAATTTTGATTGAGAAACAACTTCATCAAACAATCTGAACTGCATCTGTCAGATCACTTCAGACATTAGCACTCTGTTTAAAAAATGGGCTCTAAGCCTGTTAAATACCTTGCTATGAATTTTCTCCCTGTAAGTCTTTCTCATTGATTGCTTTCTAGATGTCCGGCAAGCATATCTGATATTTTACTTATGAATGGAATTCTACGGATGTTATTTTACCAGCAATAGAAGCAGATTTTGACTAGAGGGTTTTGGTCACTTTCTAACCATATCCTATTGATGAACTCATAGGCTAAGTTAGCAAAAGTTTGTTTTGAGAAGAAATATGAACTGGCTTATGTCACTTCTATTTGGTTACAACATATCTTTGATAGGACAATATAACTAACCATGCCTTAAGTTGATTAGACTGTCTTCCCCCTTTCTGGAAGATAATTTATAACCTGAGAAGCCAATTGGAAGAAGTTTCTGGAGGAGAGCTTTAACTGGCAGGCTAACTGAAGTTGGAGAGAGCAGCCTCATTCTTTTTGACTTTTTTCTTTCTTTTTAAACAGGATTGGACTGGCCTCTTTTTATGAGCAAGTTCTTCATAGAACACTGTTTAGCCAAGGGCGGTGGACCTTTTGTTGTTTTCTAGCTTTTGAAACTCCCTTGGATATGAAGATTGATAGTTTTTTTAATGCATTTCAACAGAATGTTTGACAGAGCAAGTCTCTAGGAGCCAGGCTGTCAGAAGGAAACAAAAAAAGAGAAAAAAAATGCATGAAAGAGGGCAAGTTGTTTCCTAGGCCAGAAGGTTGACCAACTCTCCTTAAACATACAATTTGGTAGTAGATGTTTACTAAAAACATGTCAGGTGAGGTATTTTGGTACTAGAATAACCAACCCATGCTGCGGGGTGCAACTGTACCAACTCCCCACTGTCCACCACTACTGATGACCCATGAATTCCCATTCCCCACTACTCCCTTATACAATCTCACTCTTTCTTTCTAACTACCCTCCAACTTACCTTCCCTCACATATGCAATTACCTCATTTCTTTTAGTTGCTGATGTGACATCTTCAGAGGAGAGATCCTCTTGGCTTATATATACTTAATAGATTTGAAACTCCTCTACTTATGTTATACGATTGAAGAGCATTCATCCTTTAAGAAAAGGAAGCTGGCTGTCATAGAATGATAAGGGTAGGGAGATGTAGGTTCAGTGCATAACCCAATTCAGATGAAAAGGAGCACCTATTGGACAAAACTTGTATACTGTTAATAGCCATTATTCCTCTGCCGTCCTCTTGCTTTCAGAAGGTAAAGATAAGTGCATACACATGGTTTGGTTGGGAAGTGAAGGATGCCACAGTAGCCTGCCGTTTTCCCTAGTCATTCAATTATTTTATTGTGGTGTAGTCTCCCACATGCTCCCCAAAAATATCCAGGTATGGATTGTCATAATGAAGTTGTGATTCTTTTGTACATGGATTCTTCAACTTAGAAGAAGTGTCTAAATTTCCTCTTTCTTATGGATGTCCTTGTAATGCACATGAATGAGATTCTTGAATGAAATTGGGCCATTAAATGCTGAGTGTTATATAGAATGAAATATTAAGAATAGAGATGAGCTTTCTTTCCTTGTGCTCTCTCTTTTTTCCTTTTTTTTGCTATTATCACAATTTGCTCTGAGATGGAAATGACCAAGCAGTCCTTGAGAAATAAGTAATGGGTTGTCCAGTGGAAGACATGGTATTAACATTAAGCACATATAAAGGAAAAACCACTTCAAAAGAAAAAGAAAAATTACAAAACAGGCATTCAACTGGAAGTGGGTGTGTATGTTAGGACATGGTGGAACAGTTAGGCTCAGCAATATGGTGTTAGCTCATTAAATGTAGAGGAATTACAAAGGATGTTATTGAAAGAGGCATATGAAACCAAATGGAAATAAAACAAGGGAGGAAATTATTTTAAATTGTGGCCCTGATACAAATTCTGCATGCCTATTTGATAAGCCAGAGCATCTAAAAATTGAAAAGATACAGACTGCCTAAACATCTTGTAACGGGTGCTAATTAAAGAAGTTATGGCTCTTCCTTCGGCCGACGGGGAGGGTGAGGGCGAAAGCGATGGGGATGACAATAACATGCAGATCTGCTGTGTTCAGGAGCAGAGGGGATTCGAGCAATCTTCAACGAGGTGATTTCTCAGTGGGGAAGTTGGATCCTAAAAGCAACATATGTTTTCACTGTTTGTGGAAGGGACACAAAGCATCCTCTTGCAGGAATGCGGTGGTTTGCCGGTTGTGTGGATCTGTGGGTCATCGTAGTTTTTTGTGCAAGGAGCGTTTCCTCGGATCTTGCAAAACCAAAGCATGTTGATGTTCATGATGCTGATTTGCTTCCTGTAAGTGCTCCTTGGTTTCATACATACAATCAGAATGTTCTTTCTCTCCGGAACAGTTTGATTGGTATGTCTTCACATTATATCCTGGATACTAATGAATTCCGTGTAGAAGTAGAGAAGTTGTGCTCGGCGTCAAGCATTCTAAAGATTAGCCGTGTAAGTGAGAAACAAGTTCTGATTTTCTTCTCTGAAACGTCAGTGAGAGAGAAGTTCTTGAATAATGGTTTTACGAAATTTAACAATTATGAGGTTCATTGGTGTGAATGGAATGAACTTATTGGTGTCCGTGTTATTGAGAAAGGGCAAAATGTGTGGTGCCGTTTGAAGGGTATTCCTTTTCATCTGTGGAGTGTAGAGGTCTTCATGAATATCATCGAGACCTTTGGTACCTTGAAGGAGGTGGATGTAGAAACTTCGAATTGGAATAATTTGGCTTATGCAAGAGTGTTGGTGGAGGTCAACAATTTTTTGAAGGTGATTAGGTCTGTTAAGTTGGGGTGGGGTGCTAATTCTTGTTGCGTAGATATTGAGTTTAGTCTAAATCCTCTAATGTGAGTTGGACATACAAAGAAGTTGTGCAAGCTTACCGTTCGTACAAACTTAGCAAGGATTCTCAACGCCCTAGTGAGAGGGAGAAGAAGACTGAGTCTGGTACGAACTCAGTGGGAAGAGGCATAGGTGAGTTAACTCAGTCAGTTCAACAGTGTGTGCTTGTTCCGGAAAACCAAAATTCAAATTCAAGTTCAAAATTGTTGGCTTCTAATCAGAGCAGTTCTGCAGAATTAGCGCAGGATCTGCCGCTTCTTAACAGAGAAGTGCAAGCTGACATTAACTCGTTTTCACCTTCACAGTTGGTAAATGATAAACATAGCAGGGATAAATATTGTCACGATGCGGATGACGTTTGGGAAGGGGCCATCTCACAGCTGGCATCTCAAATAATAGCTGGCATTAATGGGTCCGCTGGAAAGTGTAAAAAAAGACAGTTATGCGTGTACAAGAGGGGTAAATGGAGAAGAGTTCAAAATTCCAAGACAGCTGGCATTTCATCCTTGGATAAGCATGTTGTGGCCGACTCTGTTGAGGGTCATAGCTCTCCGTAATCAGCGCATCAAGACCAGGATGCCTCTTCGAGAGTGTGTGATACAGATGGCTTCACAAGTAGACGAAAGACTCTTGTGTCGTCGCTGACAACATTCAAGGTGCAGGATGCTCAAGGTTCAACGTCTGGAGTTCTTTCTTCTCAAAATCTACCTCTTGGGATTCCATCTCATACAAAAGGAAAAAACCCGGGGTCAGAAAACTTTCTGGAGTCTTGGAATGATGAAGAACTACTAGCTAAAGCTTCAGGTATAGGCATTCAGATACACAATAAACAGGGTCATTTTCGTAAGCTATTGAAAACCAATGCAGTAGATGAGAATCTGCAGTCCAAGATAGCCACGAAGCATGGTTGTTTTGAGCGTCAGAGATAAGTTGGCATATTTTATTTGTGGTCTCTAGTAGTGATGAGTATCTCCTTTGTAATTGTTTTAGCAACAGTGTAGTGAGGTGATGTAATGCATGTTTTCCTTTCTTGTTGTTGGCGAGGAATCTCTCCAAGCCACTGATTGTACTACCTCTATATATTCAATATAATTGGTGGTATAATCCACATTGTTCTCAAAAACCTTGTAACGGGTGCTTTGGATATACTTTGGTGGTTCTGCCTACATGCCCCTTCGATTGATTAAAAGCAGTTGTTGACGTATGCTTGCTATCTCATTTTGTGATCCGCATTTGTTTCCTGCAAATGTTGTCTGATGATGCTGTAGTAATTTGTACTAGTTAAATTTGTTGAATATTTAACATGGGAGTTTCCTTATTGGATATTGCAACTTTCTTGACGTCTCAGAGTTATTCTCTTGCCATTTTTCGCCTTTGGAGTTTTATGTTTGTTCTGCAAACTGGAATTTTTATGGTCAGAATTATTTTTTATATTAATTTTATCTTTTTTTTTAAAAGTGAGTTGAGCCCAACATACAAGAATGAATTCAACAAAAGGATTGTAATCCTTACCTTGCTTGCCTATGGGGATTGGCTAGATATTGTGAAGTATCCAACAGTGTTGTAAAGTTTTTCTATAGCTGCTTGTTTCACGTCTGCACCCTGGAAGTTGTACATTTAAAGGTCATGCCATGGAGGAGAAACCCTCAGCGACTCTGAAAGATTTTTTGAAAGAGTTTAAATAAGAAGGGGAAAGAAAAGTTTTGTGTAGGGATTTGTGATCTTCTTTACAGCATCAATCTGGCAATGAAGAATTGAGCACAATCCCACTATTTGATTCCCATTTTAATGGTAAAGGAAAGAGTTTTATGGATGTTTATCTCCGCTTAATTGCTAAAAGCAATTCATTTTGATTTAAATGTTTTTTCAATACTTTGGTTTTCGTTCTTATCAGTTCTCATTAGTCAGCAATTATTTTCAAAAGTGATAAATTATAAAACATGCTGCTATTAATTTCCTAGATTATTAATTTCCTTTTATGAGGAATTTGCTTCTTCTACATGATTTGGGTATGTATTTCTTCTCTTGTTAAGATTCTTAGTGAGTACTTATTGTTTCTTACTTTTCATCTTGTCTATAATTTGGCAACTGAGGATTGATTTTAGTTGTCTTTCCTATTGACTAGGTTTTGAGGACTGTTCAAGCTGAAGGTATTCGAGGTCTTTCCAAGGCGCAGCGTAAATTATATGCTCCTCCAGCTGGTTCAGGCTTCATCTCTGGAGTTAGATCACTCTCTGGAAGGTCAACTATAGATGTGACTTCACCAAATCAGTCCATTCCCTTTGGCGCGACTTCTTATCTTTCTGCTCAGGCCCGAGTTGTTGATGATTACTCAATGTCCCAGGCCATCTTACAAGCTCTGGCAGATGGAGGGTCTGTGGGTATGCTTGTAGTTATAACAGGTGCTAGCCATGTCATTTATGGATCAAGGGGAATTGGCATCCCTGCTAGAATTTCAAAGAAACTGCAAAAGAAGAATCAAGCAGTCATACTTCTAGATCCTGAAAGGCAGCACATCCGTAGGGAAGGTGAAGTGCCTGTAGCTGATTTCTTGTGGTACTCTGCAGCAAAAGCTTGCACTAGGAATTGTTTTGATCGTGCTGAAATTGCTCGTGTAATGAATGCTGCTGGTCGGAGCCGAGATGCTCTGCCTCAGGTAATTTTGCTATCTGACCTGCCAACTTAATCAATTTGCATGAGATAGGGATACATTTATTATTTTGAACAACCTCTACTCTGGAATTTTGTATCTAAGTTTGGCAGAGACCATGGCAAGTTATTTTGCCCAACTTGGTCGGGTTTTATGCTGGATAATTGCCACCTGATATTTGAAGTTCCTTAATAGACTTTTTTTTTTGTATATTCTAGTTTTTAGTGGATTTCACTAAATAAGTGTGCATGTGTATTGCCATAGATCATGTTCTATTTTCTTGTGGATAATATGTGAAGCATTTTGGAAACCATGAACAATTACTCAATTTAAGTGAGGTTGCTTCATATGCTTTTGCACTTTTCCCCCTCTTGCACCTATTCACATTCTGCTGTTTTAATCATATGTTTAACAATATGGATAATCCCTACATTTGGTTTTCAGGACCTTCAAAAAGGACTTGATCTTGGGTTGGTGTCCCCAGAAATACTGCAAAACTTTTTTGATCTTGAGCAGTATCCTCTTATTGCAGAACTTATTCATCGTTTCCAGGTATATTAATGTTCATAAGAATTTCTTTGTTCATTGCGGAAGAGCAATTGCTAGTTTGCTTTTAATAATTTTCTGTCTTTTTAGTAACCTTGGATGTAATCTCTACATTAACCTTTGTAGGGCTTTAGGGAACGGTTGCTGGTGGATCCTAAATTTCTTCATAGGTTAGCTATAGAAGAAACTATATCAATTACAACTACCCTGCTGGCTCAATATGAAAGGCGAAAGGATCGCTTTTTTGAAGAGATTGACTATGTACTGACTGATACCATTAGAGGTTCAGTTGTTGACTTTTTTACTGTCTGGCTTCCTGCACCAACTATATCCTTTCTTTCTAATGCTGATGGCAACTCTATCCCTGAGAACTTGGAACTATTAAAGGGTCTTCTTGGATCTATCCCTGATAATGCCTTTCAAAAGACAACTGCTGGGAAGGACTGGAATTTGACTCAGAGGTTTGCATCTGTGCTGATTGGTGGGCTGAAGCTTTCCGGAGTGGGATTTGTTTCTAGCATTGGGGCAGGAGCTGCTTCGAGCATTCTGTACATCATCCGTAGATCTTTCAATCCTGAATTAGCTGTGAATAGAAAAAAGACAACTCCCATACTCAAATCGGCACTGGTTTATGGATCCTTTCTTGGAACATCAGCCAATCTGCGATATCAGGTACACAACTACTGGATTCTATGACTATTTCTAAATAGCTCTTTTTCCTTCCCCCCATACAGCATACTTATGTTATACTCACCAGTTTCTTATGAGGCTGTCTTTAGATTCTTTCTAGGATTGCTGTGGTTAACTTTCTATCCATGATTGCCTATGATATTTGCATTTTCTGCCTATAGGTTGATGTAGTTATGTGTGCCATTCTCAATTCCTTTAGAATGCTGATACTTGATCCTACCGTTTCTGATCGGGCAACTTTTCAGTTTATGTTCTTGGATCTTTTTTTACCAACTGTTGATTGATATTTGTTGCAGATAATTGCTGGAATAGTGGAGCACCGGCTATCTGACTACTTGCTATCCTATTATAATGAGCCATTCCTTGTGAATCTGTTGTCTTTTGTTGTTCGTACTATCAATTCATATTGGGGAACTCAGGTAAGGCTAGTGTGAACTGTATCCTCTCTTTATTTACCTTGTCTTTTCATAGTTTGATTATCCTGTTTTATCTGTCTGTACTGTAGGTATTTATGGCTGTGGTAGTGAAAATAATGATGACGATGATAATGAAACCCCTAGTTCAGATGAAACACTTGCTCTAACCAACCACGTTCTAAATGGACACATGGAATCATATGGAAAATACTTTGACAATTACATTTTATCAGTCATAAACTATAAATCTCCGCACTATTCTTATGGAGAACAGTTTTTTTTTTTGGGACCTTTTGCGTTGATTAATTCGAAGTTAGATCCATTATGTAAAGATCCATAATGTTTTTTTTTGGGAGCTTTTCCAGGAGAAAGTATGTGTAAAGATTCATCATGTTTTTATTCCCTTTTTTCTCCTCATTCTTGTGCAAGAGTTCTGATTTTCAGTATTTAGTGAAAATCATAGTTATCAAGGCATCCAAGGTAGTCAAGGCGGTGGCCCACCACCTTATGGCTTAGCGACAAGGCGCGGCACCTAGGCAAAGCCTAGTTTACATAACCTAGTAGCTTTCAAGAGAACTAATACCTATGTTTTCCACCATATAAAAAATTATTTTACCTGTATACAAAGGCAGCATTCAGAGTATTCAATATATATGTATAGAATAAAAAGAAAAAAAATAACAAATGTTAAAAATTGAAGTAAAATGAGAATTTGAGAGTATTTGTCAATCAAGATGAAGAAAATCATGCTGTGTGAAGAAAGAAAGACAAATATTAGATATATTGAAATAAACAATAAGCAAACCAATTTACTAATGTGATACATAGTTTGCAACTTGCTTCATGATCCATGGCTATGAAAGGAAAAAAGGAAACCTGCCGGCAAACAAATCGCACACAAGGTGGGAAGTTTGATCATCCATTTTCCCTTTTTGACATTAAATATAGTCAATGTTATGAAAATAACCTTCAACTTCTTTCTAATGATTAAAACGAACCTAAAAGAAGGGGGGCTAAGCGAGCTTTAGGCAGGCTGGGAACCCCTAGGTGGCCCAGGCGAGTGCCTTAATGGGTTGCTTGCCTAGGCGCCAGGTCGCCTTGGGCACGATAGAACGTCTTAGCACCGACGCCTAGGTGATGCCTTGAAAACAATGGTGAAAATAAAGGGAAATTGGGTTTCCTATTAAGGTTTTCCACTTGGATTCCTTCTTATTGGATGAATCCACATGATAGGCTAGCAATAGGTGTTTACTATATCTTGCCATGCTTTTAAATATTGATTCCACAAGCCATTAAAAAAAATCAAGGGTTGGGTTTGTATGCTGTCAAAAAACAGGTGTACCAATATGATAGCAGTAATATTGTTTGACGCTTGGTAATTCTGTTGATTCCTGAGCACTTGTTAACATTCTTTGGGCTGATTTTTGTGGGGTTTATGTTGATATTCCAGCATTTGGGTACTGAGAGGGAATTCTAGTTTGTTTTAGCCATGATAGATCTCTTAAAAGATCAAAGTCTCACTGTCTTCACCAGGTGTTACTGCTCAACATGTTTGTAGAAAGGTTTTGAAAAATTATTAAGAACTTGCATCAATGTTCTTATCACTATTTATGACTTTAATGTTATTTGGGTTGTTCAGTCTATAGTAATTCGGTTTTATTAACATGAGGTCCTTTAGTTGAAGCCTAAACATTGCAGAATGAATTAGCTTGTAGCCAAACAAATATTAAGTCTATGTACATTCTTATTCTCAACTTGCATCAGGAGGATACATTGTTGAAATTGGGTACTCGGTTTCTCTGTGTAGCCCCATTCAGTCTTATCTTTCATCTTCCACTGGGATCCATCTGTTCTTCACACAAACAACACAGAAAGGATGTTTCTAATTTAAGAATATTTTTTTTTTAAAGGTGACAAAAGGTCACATTTCATTGATATAAGAAGGGTTACATAGTTACATATTGACGGAAGTCAAAAACTCTCTTGACCGAAGTCAAACACAAACTCAAATCAAACAACAGGACTTATCCAGAGGATAAAAATGGAAACAATTACAAGAAAAGCTTCTTGGACTTCAAAACAGCAAGGAGCAGTGAAGAGTCTTCCATGTTGAAGAGGAGTCTAGCAACTTTTGCCCAGATAAAAGTCCACCTAACAGCTGTATCCAGGATGTGATCGATCCGATTGAATGATGATGGAAAATTCTTGAATTTCTTTCAAGCCAAATAGACCACATCATGGCTGGTAAGAGAATAGACCAAATCTTAAGGTCGGAAGGTATTGGGCAAAATCCTTTCCATTCTTGGAGGAGGCATGGTAAATCATGGAAGTCCTTCCACTGAAAAGAGAGTTAGAGTCCAATGGATCTCCATAAGACATTAATTGCCCCACAATGCACAAATAGATGCTCGGCATTCTCCTTCAGGATTCCACAGAAAACACAATAATTAGTATTGACAGAAAGGATGAATTTCAGCCTGTCCATGGTTGGAAGTCTGCCCAGTGTCAATTTTCAAAGGAAAATTCTGATTTTTGTGGGAAGAAGGTTGGACCACACAGTATGATGCCAGTGGACTCTCAATCCTCTGTCACTAAGAATTTTGGTGAGAGTATTAACAGAAAATGTCCCTTTACAGTTCCAGACCCAACTTCTAGAGTCAATAACTTTAAAGTTTGAACAACTCCAAATGAATAACTAATGTATCCAAATTTCATTATCTCACTTTATCACTTTTATGGGAAATAAAGGAATTGATTCCACTTTATCCTGTGTAGTTCTGTAGGAGGCCAAATTTATTATCCACCCTTTATCCATGGCTGATGAAAAATTTGATACAAAGCGAGGAGAGTGCATGTCAACTCCAAAACTTTAGTCCTAGCATCCTTGGTAAATTGTTTTATCTACAATTTAAAACAATCAATTATTCTGTCAACTCAATTTTGGTTGCAAGTTGGTCCCTACTGCAAGATGGCTTCAAATTTATGTTCCTCATGGTTTCAAAAGAGGTTTATTGGAACATCATGCCTGTACGAGATAGTAGGAAGATCCTCATCCACTCTCAAACCAGGCTTAATGATCCCCAAGGGGGTACATTGTATGTGACTAGACCTTGCTAGAAGTTTGAGGAAACAGTCCTGGTGTTCCCTTATGCTCCTGAACCAGCATGCAGCCAGTTAATGTCGGATTTAAAAAAGGGTTTTTTTGCAAATAAGCCCCTAAAAGACTCAATATTAGTAGATAACCCCCTGTATGGTTCTTATTTGTATATTACTCTCTTAACTATGATAGTATTTGCGTACAACCCCCTTATAGTTTGTCTTGAATTTCATTGGAGTTATTTTTTTTTTACATAAAAATACAAATATTTTTTTTGATGCTAAATATATACAATAAGCTTATGGTGGATGCTTACGCAAATTTTCTTGTAAGGTGTTTGTATATTAACTGAGGGTACTATTATTATTTTCATCTAATAGTTTTCACATATTCTATATAAGGTAATAATATTTTAGTTCATGTGAAATTCAAAGTAAACCTGCATCGTGAAGAGGGTTGTACGCAAAGAACACCATAGTTAAGGGGGTTATTTGCAAAAAACTGAAAAAATAAGCTCTCAACGTCACCTAGTCTTCAAGGATACCTAAAACTATTGCTGTGGAGGCAGACTAGCAGCCAACAATAACCTGTCTGTCACTCTGCGTCCATTATCCTTGTGTGACAATGATGTATACAGTGAAAGCCTTTATCACATGATAAGCAACGGTTAGTTGTTAGCATGTATCTGTTCTTTGCCTTAGGTGTTGTTGGAGCCTTTGTTGCAGATTTGAACCAGTCTTAATTCATATATCATATTGTTGTCTGGATCAATACCTATAGTGTTGCGAAATTTGAGAGATAATTCACAGTATTTTAATTTCTTGTGGTTTTCTTATTTATGGTTACCATCAACAGTATTTTCACTCTTCACCAAATCGATGTCCTTGAATTCCGAAAATTTTGCAGCAATGGATAGATCTTGCACGATTTACAGGACTGCAGCCACGCAAGGAGAAACAGGCATCTATGCAAGGTTCAGATATGCTCGAGTCCTCCTTAATAGAATGTAGTTCTGACACGGGAAACAATGTAGAGGAAATCAATAATCAATCAGGTGACAGCCCTTCCTAGCAGGGTAAACATTTACAATCCCTCACCCGGTTGTTTGGACGGGCGGGCTTTTATCCCGTGGAATTCTCGCCAGTTGGCGGAATACTTGCACTTTGGACAGAGCTTGTGCTAAAAATCTCTGTTTATCAGAGGATTCAAACCCAGCTTTTTGAGTTGGTGTTCCCTTGGCTGTAACCACTCTGCCACCATGATCAAAAAAATATGTACAACCATGCTTGTGGGGAAATCCAAGAGAACTGAGATATCCTAGCGGAATGTGCATACTTTCATTGTTGAGTTGACTTGCTCCAAGGTGCTGGAAGTTTGGCCTGCTACAGAATGTGCTCTGTCCAAGTCCAAGCAATTTTTTCTCAAAATTTTGGATACGGGAAGTTGTATACACGCATATTCGTCAAATAATTGGAAAATTGTGGAACTTTTCAAGTATAGAGCAGTTCTATGTTACCTGTACATTTTTCAACCTTCCAATGATGAGTTCACCTGTCATTTAAAGCAACAGAGACATGATTTTATAGATGCAACTTTTCATGGCCGGTTTGTTTTGTAGATGTGGTATTCCAGATTTTTTGTTTCGAATCTCTTATTTCATAAACAAGAAAAATTTACATTGGGTCGAATAAATAGTTCAACGGAATAAATGATTCTTACCTTTTAGGTAGAATGATTTATTCCGTTTATTTATTTCACTTATTTTAGGAATAACATGTCTGAGTTAAGAACAACGCGTCCGCGCTCTCACAGTGAATAAGTCGCATAACCCGTCATGTTCGATCCTTATCCTACAAACAAACCAGAGGAATTACCTTTTAAAAAACTATTTTTGGGATTTTAGTTTGACAGTTAGAATCGATAACAAGATGGAAGCAAATGGGGGATTTGAGCAATGCCATTCTCTACAAGTAATGGTGATTGGTGCTCATTCCATGAACTTACGTTATTGCCAGATTTCAGGTTACGCTCAGTCCACGAGAAAGTAGATATTACAGGAATAAGAAACTAAGGATACTGAGCGTATCCAGAAGGAACCGAGAACAAGTTTATTCCTGCAATATCTAACCTTTTTTTGCAATTGTATCCTTTGATGTGTCTGCAATAAACTTGTTCTCATTCCTTTATTGCCAGATTTCAGGTTAGGCTCCATTTATCCCGTCCATTTACGAAACTTTAATCAAATCATTTAAAGCATAAGAATACAAATTGAAAGAAACTTACAGGACAAAATTAAAGGATACTTAAAGAATAAATCAAAGGAAACTTCAATGATAAGTAAGGATACAAATCAAAGGATACAATTTAAAAGGAGAAGAATACAAATTAAGAGCATAGATTTGAATTTAAAAGAAAAGGATACAAAGTGAAGGATATTTATATCATAAGGTTACAAATTTATAGATATTACTTAAAGGATAAGAATAAGAAAATTATCTGTGTTCAAATGATAAGGATACAATTAAAAGGATAAGGAAGACAGGCTGTCTGTATTTAAAAGAAAAGATACAGATTCAAGGATAAAGATAAGGAAACCATTCGTCTTTAAATAATTTAATAAGGATTATCAGTTTATCCATCCATTTTTCTTCTCGTCAACTTAACTATTGACTATCTTATTTACAACTCTCATTTCTCATCCGTTAATAAAATATTAATACATGCGGTGCACAAAGAATATATATTTTTTATATTTTTAGGTCAGCCCCACCATATCCTACACGTTTGTATAACCTGATCTCTGATCCGGTGATCTAAAAAAATTTAAAAATAAAAAATCAAGTCCCAATCAGCAGTAAAAAAATATTTTTTATTATTCATTGAGATTCGATTTTTTATTTTTTAGATTTTTTTGGTCATCCAAATATCATATTGTAAGAACATGTTGGACATGATAGATCCGACCTTAATTTTTTAAAAAAATAAAAAAAAATAAACTGCACCCCATGTGATGTAGCAGCTTGCTGCATGGGACCATGGATGCAGCAAGTGTTAATCTTAATGAAATCCCAACCGCATACCGAACTTCACACCGTTTTTGCAACCTTTCTCCTCATTCTCTAATTGACAAAGCTCATTTTCTTTTCACACATCATATGTTTTATAGGTAGAAATTGTAAGAACTACCTAAAAAGAACTTAAAAATATTTATGTTTTGAAATGATAAGGAAATTTTTTGTATCAAACTGATAAGGACACAATTTTTAGGATAAGGATAAAAAAGCTATCTATTATTTAAAGGTTAAGGATACCAATTCAAGGATAAGGATAAGGTTAAGGACGCTATCCATATTTAAAGAAATTTCGGATAAGGATTATCAAACTATTCGACTATCCATCCATTTTGCTTCCCCTGAACTTAACTATTGATTATATCTTATTTACAATTCTCATTTCTCATCCATTTATAAATGAAATCCCAAGCACATATCCACCTTCAAGCCATTTTTGTTATCCTCTTTCACACGCCATATGTTTTATAAGTCGACTAAAAAGAACCTACAAATATTACTGTTTTGAAAGTAGGATTTCTTCTCCAACATAAGAAGTTTATGTTCACTCATGGTATTGGTCGACAATTTATCCTTTATATGTCCATTTCCAACAATCTGAAAGGATAAGAATGCACGAAAAAAGAAGGATAAAGATAGAGATGCATACTTTTCTTAAAGGATAAGATTAAAGATAAACACATTATTCGACCCAAGAACTATCCTTTTACATCATGTTTGCATGACATGCTCATGTATGCCATTAGAAAACTTTTCTCTGTCACTGACAGGAAACAGTATTTTCCTTATTGGACTCTTTGGCCAATTGCTACTAAGGATCTGAGGCAGGTAAGTGTTTGCCAACATGTGGATGCAAAGAGCAGGACCCAAATCTTCTGTTGTCCAGCATTCAAATTGAATGGAAACAGCGTGATAAGACTACTCGATTTGGTCTTTTGAGACCAATCTAGTCTTGCACAGTATCCAGTTAAAATGAGCAATTTTTTTTCCCCCTTTTCTAGATGGAGATGTGACATAGGCATGGCAAACAGATCTACATCTATAGAACGAGATCGTCTGGGTCTGGACCACCTAACGCTCCTCAGACACATGAAACAAGCCGTACATGCATTGTACACATCATTTAAAAAGTAAACGACTTATATACTCCTCGTACAGTTCGGTTTTATGTGTTTAAGGGCGTTGGACAGTCCCGCACAAGTTCAAACAATCTCGTTCTTACACCTATCGGATGACCTGATTCCCAGAAATCACTGAATTTTTTTTTCCTTCTCTCTCTTTGACCTTAAATACAAGAGCCTTTTGACAGGGATTAGATGAGCAGCGAGCACTACGAGTGTGAGTTGTGGGGAAGTACGGTCCAACATTCAGAAAAGAGAGAACGTGCAAGTTTAACATTCCAATTTCCAAGTAGCTTTGAGTCTATTTTTTTCGTCTCCCAACCTTGTCAAAGTCTAACATTGCAAATAGCTTTGACCCTTATTTTTTTGTCTCCAAACCCTGTCTTTCTAATTTGTCTTTTCCCCAAAAGGAGGAAGAACAGTCTTCTTTTCCCCAAAAGCATGGAGTTTATGGATGCATTTTAGAAGCCATATTAAAAAGGAAATCACATCTTTTAAGGCTTCTTTTGGTAATAGAATAAGTTTAGAATAAAATATGAAAGAGGATTTAGATTTTAAAAGACTTAAAATTTGAGAACCTAGAATAAAATAAAATCCAAGTTCTACATGAATAGAAATTGATGAGGAGATTTCCCCCTGGGTCCCATTTAAGCCGGCCCATGATCAGGCCACAAATCGAGCTTGATCCATCAACCAATGAAGCCATTAAAGGCTACAATAAAAGAGAGAAAAAGAGCTACTGCTACAGTAAATATAGTCTTTAGTCTTTTACTCCCCAACTTAGTCACTTACTTTTCACCACTTAGTATCCAGTGACTTGAGTGTTGGAGGGACTTTCCTAGAAAGAAAATATGGGACCCCCGCTGACGTGGTGTTTATGCATGTAGGTCGACTCGACCTCACCAGTCGGCCTCGGCTCACTCGGCCCACCTGATGCTAGTTGGCCCCAGCACCAGTCGGCCTCTGCTCACTTGGGCCACCCAGCGTCAGTCGACCGAGTTGACCCTAGCACTAGTCGACCTTGACTCACTCAACCCACTCGTCCAGTCGGCCTCGACCTCAGTTTCCTTGCACATAAATTCTGAAGTGGGGCTTCATCTGCATCACGGACACCGTTCAGTCCACCTAAACTACAAAATTTGTTGTCTGGTTTTGTGGAAGCCTGGCATCTTCTCTCTGACCCCATCCGTGGGAGGTTGACTCTCAGCCGCATCAGAAATCAGGACTATAATTTAGATTCTAGTCAATTGTGTAAACACAGATTTCAGCCTTTGTCCATGCTAAAATAAGTGACACTTATAAACTAGACATTTATTCTAATTCTTATTCATCTTACTCTAAGTAAATTTAGTTATTGAAGAACAAAGATTCTTATTCAATGTAAAACAATATTTGACCTACCAAATTAAAGTTGAAATAGAAATTAAAAACATATATTCTACGGTAAGTGTGTACTCTTACTTTAATGTTTCTTATTCCGTTATCAAACCTAGACTAATAATTTTCCCTAATGTGAAAAATTACTCCAGCATTTAAACATCCTGGTACGAGTTTCTCAAGCCCCGACGCTCTTACCAACTCTGCCAAAATGGTTCTTCTTTTTTGACCATTGCCAAAAGGATTTGAACGCCTCTTTTGCCATGTAATAATCGTGTGCGGCTTCTCAAAATTGGTTTCCCCCGATATGGAATCATGAAAATGCATATAGACTGTGTTTGGCGCAGTTTCCATTTGAAATCACTTTTACATTTTCATTTAATTATTTTTTATGAAAGCCATTGGATCTTAGAAACTATTTATGTGATATTTTTTTTTGTGTTTCGACTTCCAACCAAAAGTTACAAGGAAGAAGCTTCTAAGATTAGAGAAAAAGTGAGGTTATTTCGAGAGAGTTGACTTTTGTAATAAAGTAAAATTAATTATAACATCTCTCCCTCAACTCATTCTATGTAACAAGTAGAAGCCAAAAGTAACTTTCAAATAGAAGTTTTGCCAAACATGTCCATAGATTCGAATGATACAATATTCTCCCACTTACCAAATTCAAACTATGATAAATAAAAAAAGATGCTGGTTTAGCGGAGAATTATCATCTAGATTGTTGCTACATCTTTCTCCTTTTATATTCAGAAAACTGCTCACTTTTAACCTCAATAAATTTATCTCGTAAATATGTGCATTACATTGGACCTCATTTATCTCATAAATCAATTTCAGATGAAGTTAGTGCCGAATTCAGGAGATCTTTTTTTAACAAAGGATTTATTTGGTTCTACATAAAACACATTTGAATGAAAAAGATTTCAAAGAAACAAATTTTCAAAAAAATGAAAAGAAAACTTGTTATTTAGTAGTTATAAAATTATTTTCAGTTGTCGCAGATAAGGACATTCTATCTTATTCCATGAATATCAAAATCGGGAAAAGAGAGGTTGAAAGGTTAAGATTTCTGTTGTCCATAATTTTCTGGATTGTCAAATAGATCTTTCTACTATACGTATTTTTTGACAAAAGTCTTTCATGCATAACGTATTTTACACAAGACAAACAGACCCACAGTCGTCACATACTTTGAAGTAACAAAAAAAAAACAAAAAAACAAAAAAAAGTAAACTATATTATAACCTGAAACACGTGCTTGGGCATCCATACTGATTGGTTTGAAGCTCAACCGGGGTTAGAAATCAAGTATTTTTCTCTTCTTTTTGTAGTTTCCGGGTGACTTAAATTATGAATCTATGATGATATTTTGATATGATTTAGTGGACTCTTCTATTTGCTTTAGATAATTATGCCAGATGATTGGTCAAATACGACACTCAGCACCCATGTCAAACATTTAATTTAAGATGTTAAAATGAATATTAGATATTTCTTCAGAATACTTATCTATATATTAATTTTTAACATACTTCAATTGTATCATCTTTGTTTTCGATAAGTTTCAATAATTAGATGGTTGTGGATACTTCTACTTACATTAAAAAGCCGTGTCAAACAACTGGACACAATCCGACACTTAGGCACCAGTGTCCCATATTTTATTTTAAAATTTCAAAACAAATATCAAATATCTCTTCAAAATACTTATTTGTATGCTAACATTCAACATACTTCAAGTATATCATTTATGTTCTAGATAAATTTCAACAATCATATTTCATTTCATGTATATGCAAGTACACTGATATGTGTTTATATTTGCATATTTCTCGTGTCCTCATGTTTTATTTTCAAAAGTTTACCATGCTGATATGTATGGATACTTGACACTAGTATTCATGTCCCACCGAATCATAAATAATTTGTTTCGTTAGATAAGGAGGGACGTTTCTCGAGAGCCACCGAATCATAAAAAATCATAGTACTTGCTGATGATCATGAGCTTTTCAGCGGTTTTTCATCTAATGAATGCAAATTAATGATTTTTTACTTGTTAAATGTAGACCAAAGGTGCAGTTCAACACTAGTAAGTTCTCATGTTGTCTAATCCCCCCAACCCCCAATACCAATTGTTATTGATTGTACCAAGGCCTGTGGGTGTTGGTGGATCCGCCCAAGGTTTATAATAGTATTTTGAGTGAAAAATTAAATTATAATTACATAAAAACATCTCTTAAAATTGTAATACTCAGAAAAATATAATAGTTACCCTTTCCAATGTCATATAGTACTACAAATTTTCCCCTCCAACCATGCCGAAAAGAAAAATTATGATTTCCTTTTCCTAAAGGACATGACATTATAACTTTAAAGAATATTATATTTAGATAAAGGTTTATCAAAGTTCTTCACATGTTTATTATATTTTATACTTAAATAATATGGAACTATTCTCTAACATATTCCTCATCATGTAGACACCAACTTAAGGTTCTTACAAGTCATAACAATAAGAAAGAGGCATCTAGTCCAAAGAACATAGTTATGGACTGTTCCTACTCAATCTAGGACTATTTCAAGGGTGCTCAGAAAATAGTAAATCTGGTCTTATCCCCATCATTACTGAAAATTAGAAAACCAGTTGTCAGACGAAGTTAGAAACTAGATCAAGGCTGTGTTTGGCGCAACTTTCATTTGAAAGCACTTTTGCATTTCTTTTTAGTTATTTTATGTGGTATTTTACTTGTAGGCCTCCGACTAAAAGTTACAAGGAGAGAACTTCCAAGATTGAAGAAAAAGTGAAGTTGTTACGAAAGAGTTGATTTTTGTTAACAAACCAAAATTAGTTATAACCTCTCCCCCTCAACTCATTCTATGTAAGAAGTGGAAGCCAAAAGTAACTTTCAACCAGAAGTTTTGCCAAACACACCCCAAGTTTACTTCAGTATAGAACAATAATTGCATCAAACTCTTATTCATTAATATATTTTTTTCCATGTACCTGGGGGATAGAGATCTACAAACTATAACAACCTTGGGTACAACAAAGCAAGCTCTGTTGCTAAAATGGCACATCTAGTGTGGAGGTGTCTCACACTTGGGCAAACAGTTTATGTGCAAAAGCAGAGAGCGTCAACATGCTTTTACCTTCTATGTATCCTCTTGGAAGGACTCAGTTTCTTTCTCTACTACAACAATTTTCCCCACTCGGAATAAAAACCTTTCCTTCAGTTCAATGGGGACAACCTAATCATCCAAAAGTGCAAACTTAGCAATTTTCTCCAAGCACCAATTTGAACATATTCACGCTGCATCTTTGCATGAACAACTACATTTCACAATTTGTCTACAAAAACGTGTACTTAAATGATCTTTTAGTAGCTGTGAAGCTACAAATCTGTTTAAGCTTTTGTCTTCACTGGAAATGGATAACATGAAAATAAAAGTTTAGATGTAGCATAGAAATGATGCCTACCTTATCCCCGTTGCCAGTTATTCATGATTAGTTCTTTCCAGCAGCTTGCTCTTAACAGTCTGAATTGCAAGCTCCAGCTTCTCCAACTGATACATAACAAGAGTGTTGTTAAATGCCATGGAGGAAACTTTGAAGCCAATAGAAGCAGCACAAAGATGAAGCTGGTGTGATTGGTAAAATTCAGTACCTCCTTTTTGGCAAACTTATTGTATCGAAATAAGCCATGGTACAAGTCAAGGCTGTCCTTCATGGTGTCGTCCCTCTGTATGTTTGAAATCTAACCTGTCATTCCACTTTTCTACACAATCCCATTGTTATGATACTGATTCATTGGCATGAGAGAAGGGTTCATTAAATTGAAGCCATTCTAGTGTATCTATGAACAACCTGAAAAGTGTTATCCTTCGAGGAACTAAATCTGTTTCGTACTATAAATACCCCTATTAACAATAAAGAATCACATCCTCACAAGAAGTTTTCTAGTAAGGGGTTGTTTGTTTTAGTGTAGAACCTTGTAAATCACCGGTTTCAAAATCGCCGGTTCCAAAACAAGTGAAAATTTCTTATTTTAGAATCACGAAATGTTTGTTTGGTTGTTTGTAAAATAAAACAAGAGGGATGCTTCAATCCTCTTGTTTTAGTTTACAGTGGGCCTTTGCTGTAAACCAAAACAAGGGAATTGGGCTGTCAAGTGGGCAGACAAGGCCCATACAGGATTTTACTTTACATTGTTTTACATCATTTCAAACAACTGAAAACACTGTAAAATAAAACAATTGTTTCAAATTACGCTGTTTTACGCTAAAACAAACAACCCTTAAATACGATAACTAATGCCTGTTTGGATGAATACTAGTTCTGATATACTATTAGCTTAGAAACTGATATTTTTGAAGTCAGAGGAACACAGAGGAGGGCATGATATATTAATAAGACTACCAAAATTGATAGAGCATAACCAAATACCCACTACTAGTAATCAAAATTAATATTGATAGACTTATTTAATATAACAACCAAGCACCCCATAAATGAGTGGACCCACAATTCAAGTATCCTAATAGCATAAACAAGAAATGCCCTAAGTTTAATTACCAATTGCATAAGCGTTTGAAAACCCTTGTTGGTGTCCATGGCTGTGCGTTCTAACTCCATTTCTGACAAAATCCTGCAAAATAGGAGGCAAACGAATGGCATACCGTATGTTTTGCAACTTCGAGTACACTTCACACCATCGAAAGGGGTGCCGTTTGGTTTGACGTACAACACCATAAAATGTTGTAAGAGTACACTGCATTCCTGTAAAATATAAAATGCAACATTTTACAGCATTTTACGGTATTTTATGTCAAACCAAATGACCTCTGAATCAGAGGTAGGTACATTACATTCCATTACCTTCCGATGGTGTGAGTGAGGAATTGGCTTCTGGCAGCGATCCTGTCGTGCTCCTCGCAAGACATCTCCACCATTCTGCAACCCTAGAATGGAATTGCTCTCAGAAACAACTGCGCACCACACAGATCGGCCTGTAGACCACGCAATTTACCTCGCGCCGGAAAATGCCGAGGAAATCTTCGCAAAGGCCATGATCCCTAGTCCGAACGCGCTCGAACACCAGCGGCAGCCCCGCCCACCCATCTCTCCCGCTCTCGGGCCCGAACATGGGGTGGCTGCAGAGCACATCAGCTTCCAAAGGCAGCACCTTTCGCCGCAAAACTGCAGCATCAGCACCCTCCAGCGGGGAAACAACACACCAAAAACAGAGGCAGGGCACTGGAACACGCACATTGAGGAGGAGCTCCCTCAGGTACTCCTTCACGGAGAGGACGTCCACAAAGAGCGGGGGTCTCGCGAGGCAGGCGACGGGGAGAGAGCGCAGGACGCGTTCCGTGGAGAGGATGGATGTGCACAGCAAGATGATCTCGTTCTCGGCCTCCAGGAACTCGCTGGCATCCGTAGAAACACCAGCAACAGTGATACAACAACGGCTGCTTCAGAGTGTTCCGCCATGGAAGAGTGGGTACCTGAAGAAGGTGACCCCCATCTGGGAGCAGAGCAAGGAGTGGTCGGAGCGGGAGGTGGCGGCGAGGCAATGGCCTTGCTTGATCATGGCAGCCGCCAGGAACTGGGCGAAGCGGCCAAAGCCCACGATGCCGATGCGCAGGGGCCGCGGTGGAGAAGAGGCCGACGAGGAGGAGGAAGCCATGGCGATGGCAGAGGCGAGAGGGAGGCAGGGAGCCGGAAAGGACGAATACCCTATCGGGTCTACGGGCTCGGCCGGACGAGTCCGAAGGGCACCAGGCGTTTGGAATGGGTTTCCATTGTCCGTTGGATGGGAATGGGACGGAGGGTTCGGGGTTCTTCCCGTACCGTTACGACGTGTATCGACTTATTATTATAATTAATTCATCGTAACGGCCGAGGCCCGAGGGTTGGTTCCGGACGCACGTGTGGGAACACGGGCCGTGGAACGGTCAGCACTCAGCTGACCTGGGTACTGCACGATCTAGTTCCGTGTCTGAAATCCGAAAAAAAAGGACTCGTTGAACAACATGAATTTATAAATTTTGATGAAGTATTCTAACGGAGGGGTTTAAAATATCTACACTTACACTTGTGTGGACTTGTCTCTACTATTTTATCATGAATTAGTAAAATGACACAATACAGTGTTCAATTTACCTCGTAAAATTTGCACACCAAAATGTGTACTAAGTATCATTAAATCTAAAATTATTTATATTAAAACAAGCAACTCAACTATCAAATTGAAGTTAATAAGGAATAATCATTTAGCTATTCGTTAAAAATCTAATTATTTATTTATAAAAGTAAAATGCCACTTTCATTCCATATTTTTGTGAGTAAAAATATATAAACATTTAAAGAATAAGGGCTAGAGGATAAAGGTTTAAAGTTAACATTTATTGGATGTAGACTGCGTCAAATATAGATATTGATATGATATATCTCTATTAAGAAGTATGAACATGTACCATTACTTGTGTTAGTGTTGAGACAATTTAAATGTGAATATTAATTTGTCCCTTATAGGGTGTTTCAAATTTAAAGTTGAGAAAAAAAGTAAAAGAAAACTTGTTTGTCAACTTTGCATGCAAGTCTTCATTAACTTTCCAAAAAAAAAGAAGAAAAACACAGGAGTTATTTTTATTTTGAAGAAACTTTTTCTATCTCTCTCCACATTTCTCTCTCTCCGCCCCTTTTCCCACTTTCTCTCTTCCCCCTCCACATTTCTCTCTCTCTCCAATTGTTTCTTTATTTTCTTTGTTTGAAGAATTCTTTAATAATTATTTCTCCAAACTCTTTTAAAAAGAGTAACAAAATTATCAAACATGAAAGAAATCAAAGTGTAGTAATTTTAAGAATTAAGAGAAAACTTTTAATGATACAATTTTCAAGTACAACATAGTCTAAAAAAAGTGTTCCCAAACACCTTATTGATTTATTGGTTTGAAGTAGAGGCATAAATGAGTAGGACATGAAAATAGATCCATCTATTTCCAGATGAAAAATATATGTGTGATCATAGTTAAATAACAGTGTAATACCCCTTTTTCACAAAAGGGTGTAATATGGTAAAAATCGTTGGCATATAATCACTTACTTCTAATATATGATATGTGATAAGATTCTTATTTATGTATTTAAGGCTCTAGCAATGAAATGACGTACAAATCAATAACCACCATGCCCTGGAATGCTCTCGCTCTCGGCAAGTAGCGATTTTATTCAGTAAAACTGTAAGTACATAAAAGAAGACTTTAACCCAAGGACTTGTTCGGTACCCAAGTTGTTGCAAGCTCCCAAAGGTACAGCAAGATTGTGTTTAAGTGTTCGGTTGATGCCCGGCCACTACATTTTTTTTAAGTATGGTTTATGATATCATACTGAATTGTGTCGACTCATACGAATCAACTTATATTTATGCGTTGGCATGCATTGAATTAGATCTTATTATGTTAACTTGTACATCTGTGATGACTTATTTTAGATTGATTTTTCTTATTTGATAAATAAATTTATATTTTTTATATCAATTAATATGATATATTTCTCTAAAATATTACTTAAACTCATTTCTATTAATAAATCCATTGGCCAGACGCTCCTCAACTTGTGTGATTCGTACGA
This sequence comes from Zantedeschia hybrid cultivar, assembly GCA_030544215.1. Classification (NCBI taxonomy): domain Eukaryota; kingdom Viridiplantae; phylum Streptophyta; class Magnoliopsida; order Alismatales; family Araceae; genus Zantedeschia; species Zantedeschia hybrid cultivar. The sequence goes on from JARZZO010000005.1 coordinate 12,406,695, forward strand.
GTGGGACCCATATTTGAAAGAGAACAGTTTGCTGGTTGTCGGTGTTTTTTTTTTTTTGGTGGGTCGGTTTCATGGTGTCCTATATGACCGTACAATCCGATCTCAGAGCGGACGACTCAGAAAAAAAATGAAAAATCGACCTCAAAAAGTATTTTTTACTATTCATTTGGAGTCGATTTTTTATTTTTTCTTGAATTGTTTGATCCGATAGCGAACGATAAGATCATGTAGGGGCGATTGAGCCCAACCCAAAAAAATTTCATTATTTTTTTAATTTTAAAATAAAAACACTGACATCCAGTTTTACCAACTGCCGGTGTAGTAAGTTATTCTTTATTTGAAAAGATAGCGTCAATGCGGCAACCTTGTTCCTAATTGTACAGAGTTGGCCAATTTGGGGAGAAAGTTGCAGAGGAGGCATAAACAGGGGCTGAAGCAAGGGGGCCAGGTGGGGGCAATAACCCTCCCAAAATTGTGAAACCTCTTTGGAGGGAGTTTTGTAGAACCTGAATTAAAGAGAAAATCTTATAGGATGTTTGGTTGCATTTTTGTCTCTTATTTTTCTTTCAGATTTTCTTTTGGAAAGAAAGAAGGGTGTACATCTTGTTTGGATTTTTCTCTCCTATTTTTAAGAGAGGAAGTTGAGTCTCCATAAAACTCTATCAAAATAAAAACAACCTAAGCCTTGTTACCTAATTTTCTCCTCCTTGCACAAAACATTTCAAATCTCCCATGGTAGGCTTCACGTTCTCTCTCTCTCTCTCTCTCTCTCTCTCTCTCTCTCTCTCTCTCTCTCTCTCTCTCTCTCTCTCTCGTATTCATTCTTCATATTCTCCATACATATTAGTAACGCAAAGGCTTAATGGGCCATGGACCTGTGGGCTGATCATCCATGTTCGTGTTGCCCTAGAGGATCTTTCATGGCCAACCCGTTTTGGTTTACCTTTTTTTTTTAATAACATCTTTGTTTTATGGTTATGAAAAGATTAAATAATACCTCCCCCGACTGTTGGAAGAGAGAACATCTAGTCTAAAAGATGTTAAGTGCAGCGGCGAAATCTATTCATTTTTTTTCATCTTTTTATTTTTTATTTTTTAAAACAATTAACTTAAATGTGGAAGAATTCTAGATAATATTTTTTTTTATTTTATAGTGTGTTAATTTCTATTGAGAAAACAACGATTTATAATATATTCATATTCATCTGGTATGATATCATGGTCTCCTAGGTACATTTTTGTATAAAACTGTTAAACATTATATATACATGCAAGTTGTAAATTTACAAGTCATGTCATCTTTGAGATGATTTTATTAACATGAAAATCATCGGCAACCAATGATATATACTTTCATTAATTTATTTTATTTATATTTTTATCATTTATATAGTTTTACTTAGATAAAGCTTATACATATTTGTCAAAGTTTTTCTTACTAAGGATACCTCTTTGAATAAGTATGTACAATACCTCCAAAGTGAAAGTAAGTTTAGAAAGACTCCACCATATATTGAAGGAAAAACCTCAGAATATTGTACTTTGAAAAGTACATACTTATTCAAAGAGGTTCTTACTAAGGATAGTTCTTTGGAAAGTAAAATAATGACTCTGTGTTACAAGATGACTCAGCTTGCAAAAATCCAAGCTGAGTCAAAGATTGTATGGGCCTATCATTTTGAGCAGCTCGGCCCACTACCAGCCCACTGTGCATGTGTTCGTACTTGATTACCTTGATTTCCAACTATGTGTGAGATTAGATTTGGTGAGTTACAAGGTTACTCTAGGACAACCTTTCATATAATCTCTTTGGTTGCTGCTTGATAAAATAGTGTTGTTTAGCGGAATGATGAAGTAGCGAATGTTGGGTTTCGTCAAGGTTGTTCAAATTTAAGGGTTGAAATTAATATCCATATAGTGTGAAACTAAAATAAGAATTAAACAAGGATAAAATATATATGCATTATATTCACAAGAAGTCAAATTCTCTTTTAGGCAACTTCTAGGTAATTTAACTTTTCGAATAAATTGACATCTCAAAAAAGATGTTACGAAATTAAGAGAATAATACTCATGACTTTTTGAGAAGAAAGAAAAGTTCTCAATAGCAATCAGGCTGCATCAAAGTTTATGCATTAAGTTCAGACATGTGTAGTGTGACGATAAATCATATTTACATTGATGTTAATTAAATTCTATGAGTATGCATATTTTTAAAGATGCAGCACGTTGTATTGTCTAGGGTTTTTTGCATATAAATCATCCTTAAAAGTGAATTGAGCAAAAAAACATTTCTAAAAATGTATTAACACACATATCATTATTTTAAACGAAATGTTGCAAAAATTACATATCTATTAGCACACATATCATTACTTTTAACAAAAATGTTGCAAAAATGCCATCCGATTAACTTTTATATAACATTTTTGCAATATTTTGCTAAAAGTATTGATATGTGTGCTAATACATTTTCAACCATGATTTTTTTATCAATTCACTTTTAAGAATGATTTATATGCAAAAAAACCGTATTGTCTACTCATAGCATTGGTCTAGGAAACAAAGAGTGGACAAAACAAATTTGAGTACTTAAAAATAAAGTCATTAAATATAAGGATTTATGGATGAGTACTCACTAACAGACAGAAGTGACCATGTAGTAATTTTTTTTATTTTTTGAAATTTTTTTAGGCTGGTCCCATCATGTCCGATACGTCTGTACAATTTGATCTTCGATAGGACGACTTAAAAAATAAAAAAAAAATTCAAAAAATAAAAAAAATTGGACTGCACGTTAACTCTAAAGAGCATCACTAACGGACAGAGAGTGACCATGTACTACGTACATGGATACCAAGTCACGGGAGGAATCTAACAGGAATGGGTAAAAAATAGTCATGGTCATTGATGTAGCCGAAGCTATCACGACCAGATTCCGAGACTGGAATCCGAAGATGGGACCCGAAGCTGGATCGGATCGGTGAAGAGGACCGACGGGGTTCCAGAACGAGGCGAGGGCGGAAACGGGGCCGAGGATCCGAAGCCGAGAGGTGCCCGGGCGAGAGCTCGCAGGGAGCGAAGCCGAGACTCCCTCGGATGATGCGGACCGGCCGTCGCAGGGCGAGGCCGAAGCTCCTTCGGACGAGGCGGACCAGCCTGCGGAAGGCGTGGCCGAAGCTCCTTCGGACGACGCGGACTAGCCTACGGAAGGCGTCGAGACTGGAGGGAGAAGACCCGAGGTCGGCGGCCGAGACCGACTCGGAGAGGTCGGTGAAGATTCTAACCGAAGCCCCTACAGAAAGAGGAAAAGAAGAAGAAGAACCAGTCAGTAGGAGTCCCGGGCTTCAGCCCTAAGGAACCCCCTCCGACGGCTAAGTTAGCTTCTGAAGAAGATTCGATTCAGAAGTCAAGGAAGAAGAAATAGCTTTAATACTTTTTGGACTGTAGTCCTTGGGGTCTCGAAGACATACCTTTGGTAATAAATACCCGTGTATTTATAGCGGAAGATAGAGGTTGCTTAGTGGTGGCAACCGATATAGGACTATGTTTTGGGTTTACTGATAAACCGCCATAGCGCCCAACCCTCCCACCGGAGTGGGCCGAGTACGGCTACTGGGCCGAAGGGGGTTGGGCCGCTGATGGGCCTGATGCCGCTTAGTGGGCTGAAGCCTACTGGGCCGAGGGCCGCTGACGGGCCGAAGGCTGTTGGGCCGCTGATGGGCCGAAGGTTGTTTGGGCCGCTGATGGGTTGAGGACCACTGGGCTGCTTACTGGGCCGAGGGCTGCTGGGCCGCTAATGGGCCGAAGGCTGCCAGTGGGCCTTTACTGCTGATTTTGGGTTGATCTCAGTGTTGGGCTTGTTTCAATGGGCCGAATCACATTCTGCCTCATCACATAGCCCCCCACTCTTGTCGTCCTCATTTTTAAGACGGCGAGAGTAAAGTCCGAAGCTTCTTCAGGAGAGTAATATGGTATGGGCTTTGTCTGAAACCTTTGCTTTGTAAAAAAGCTGCCTTAGGTCGCCAGAGGGCTGGTGACAAACAGCCTCGTCTGAGGTCGGGACCTTGTCGGAGACACCTTCGTATCTGGCCGAGACTTGGTGTACAAATAGAAATGATCTACGTTTGCTTGCTTCATGGCATGTCTTTGAGTAGATAGCCGAATTCGATCATGTATGTGGCCGAAGCCATGCCGCTCCCGATACAGTTTGCATGGGCGAGGTCACTCCCGGTACGGTTTACACAGACTTAGAGAATAATGTCGCTCCCGATACGGTTTGCATGGCCGAAGCCACTCCCGGTACGGTTTACACGGACTTAGAGAATAATGCCGCTCCCGATACGGTTTGCATGGCCGAAGCCACTCCCGGTACGGTTTACACGGACTTAGAGAATAATGCCGCTCCCGATACGGTTTGCATGACCGAAGCCACACCCGGTACGGTTTGCACGGGCTTAGAAAACCATGCCGCTCCTGATACGGTTTGCATGGCCGAAGCCACTCCCAGTACGGCTTGCACGGGCTTAGAAAACCATGCCGCTCCCGATACGGTTTGCATGGCCGAAGCCACTCCCGGTATGGTTTGCACGGGCTTAGAAAACCATGCCGCTCTCGGTACGGTTTGCATGGCCGAAGCCACTCCCGGTACGGTTTACACGGACTTAGAGAATAATGCCGCTCCCGATACGGTTTGCATGGTCGAAGCCACTCCCGGTACGGTTTGCAAGGGCTTAGAAAACCATGCCGCTCCCGATACGGTTTGCATGGCTGAAGCCACTCCCGGTACGGTTTACACGGACTTAGAGAATAATGCCGCTCCCGATACGGTTTGCATGGCCGAAGCCACTCCCGGTACGGTTTGCACGGGCTTAGAAAACCATGCCGCTCTCGGTACGGTTTGCATGGCCGAAGCCACTCCCGGTACAGTTTACACGGACTTAGAGAATAATGCCGCTCCCGATACGGTTTGCATGGTCGAAGCCACTCCCGGTACGGTTTGCACGGGCTTAGAAAACCATGCCGCTCCTGATACGGTTTGCATGGCTGAAGCCACTCCCGGTACGGTTTACACGGACTTAAAGAATAATGCCGCTCCCGATACGGTTTGCATGGCCGAAGCCACTTCCGGTACGGTTTGCACGGGTTTAGAAAACCATGCCGCTCCCGATACGGTTTGCATGGCCGAAGCCACTCCCAGTACGGTTTACACGGACTTAGAGAATAATGCCGCTCCCGATACGGTTTGCATGGTCGAAGCCACTCCCGGTACGGTTTGCACGGGCTTAGAAAACCATGCCGCTCCCGATACGGTTTGCATGGCTGAAGCCACTCCCAGTACGGTTTACACGGACTTAGAAAATAATGCCGCTCCCGATACGGTTTGCATGGCCGAAGCCACTCCCGGTACGGTTTACACGGACTTAGAGAATAATGCCGCTGCCGATATGGTTTGCATGGCCGAAGCCACTCCCGGTACGGTTTACACGGACTTAGAGAATAATGCCGCTCCCGATACGGTTTGCATGGCCGAAGCCACTCCCGGTATGGTTTGCACGGGCTTAGAAAACCATGCCGCTCCCGATACGGTTTGCATGGCCGAAGCCACTCCCGGTACGGTTTGTACGGACTTAGAGAATCATCGGACCTGTCGATGTAAAGTTTGCTATGCGCCGACGAAGGAGCCGAAGCACCTTTTGATCTATGAAGACCTTTATTGAGTGCGCGAGGAAGTAGGGCCGAAGCCTTCTAGTGGAAGCGACGAGGGCCAAGGCCAGCTTCTCTAGAGCCGGATACCGAAGCTCTGCTTCATGGAGGGCTCGGCTTATATAACAAAAACTGGTTTTCGAACACTACCTTCTTCTCGGACGAGGACGGTGCTGATAGCTGCTTCTGACGCGGTGAGGTATACGAAAAACTGTTCTCCTCGGACCGGCTTAGATAATATGGGAACATTGGAGAGATAGGCTTTCAGCTGAGGCGATCTCGAATGTGGCGATCAATCTCCTCTCGAAGGTGCCGGCGTTCGTCAGCCGAATGGCTGGTTTCCCGATGGTACTCGCAGTACTTGCGGGAGTCCCTTCGGCGGGAATCAGTCTTGATGCGCTCAGGCTGCCGAGGCATACCCTTCACCTCCATGAGCATCCGGGAGGGTGGAGCAGGTAGTGGCAGATAACACCGCTGCAAATCCCGGCGCTAGTCTCGGTCCCATTCTTCCCTCCGATATCGTTTGCGAGAGGGTTCCTGATCTTCGGGTCGAGGATGAACCGCCGGAGGGGTAGGCGCCGATACTGCCTCGGTAGTACTCTTGCCCTTATACATCATTATGGCTTCCCGGTTGATGTATTTGTAGGCCCGAGTTACGAGGTCCTGGAAGGTGGAGGGATGACGCTTCCCGATAGAGTTGAGAAGCCCTTCGTCCAGGCACCCACTGATTACGGCCGAGACCGCAATCGAACTGTCCAGATTTGGGATTTAGGCAGCTTCGGCTCGAAACTTGGTGAAATATTCTTGGAGGGTCTCGGTCGGTCCTTGCCGAATGGCTAACAGACTGGCCGAGGTTTTGCACTGCCGGGTGGCATCATAGAACTGGTCGATGAACAATTGGCCCAACTGGACTAAAGAATAGATAGAATTGGGGGCCAATGTCTCGAACCAGGTTAAGGCTGTTTTTTCAAGAGTGAGGGGGAAGAGACGGCAGCGGACGGCCTCAGAGGTCCCTCGGACAGAGAGGTAGGTGTTGAACCTCTGGAAGTGGCAGACCGGATCTGTCATTCCATCATAAAGAGGGCCTTTCGGCAGTTTAAAGTTGGGAGGTACCTCGGTGGCCAGAAGCTCTGGCGAGAACGGAGTTTGCTCCAGAATGGTGCTGGTGAGAGGCGCTCCGTATGGCCGAGATACCATCTGCTGCATCTCTTTACTTATTGCCGTCATCTGCCGGTCCAGGTCCGGGGCAATTGAAGTAGTGACCGATCATCCTTCGGCCATGGTTGGATGAAATTCGGACGAAGCATAGTCCTACTCCGTTATGATGTGGCCGGCGCAAGGAACTCGGGCAGGCGGTGCAAAGGGCTCATTGCGTGCCGTCGCGGCCTTGTCAGGGAAGACCTGCGAGGGCGTTGGCCGAAGCCTTGCATCTTGGGCAGGGCAGAATGGAGGAGGCGGTACTTGTTGGGGGAGCTGGCCTAGCAACCCTATGCGCTGGGCGATGGCGGATACCATGTCTCGCAGGGGCGCCAAAGAAGTAACGGTGGCAGCTAGTGTTGCCACATGTTGTTGAAGTTCCTCCATCAGATTGTCTCCGGGAGTGAGGGACTCCGGTATGACAGGAAGGGCAGAGCCTTGTGGAGGAACAGACGGGGCACCTTCGCAGTGAAGCGGCTGTGCTGAAGTTGCCCGCGTCTCTACCTCGTCTTGTCCGGATCGTCTGGTCACTAGACGATGAGACATGACTTCTTGTTAGATTCCTACAGACGGCACCATGTAATGTAGCCGAAGCTATCACGACCGGATTCCGAGACTGGAATCCGAAGATGGGACCCGAAGCTGGATCGGATCGGTGAAGAGGACCGACGGGGATCCGGAACGAGGCGAGGGCGGAAACGGGGCCGAGGATCCGAAGCCGAGAGGTGCTCGGGCGAGAGCTCGCAGGGAGCGAAGCCGAGACTCCCTCGGATGATGCGGACCGGCCGTCGCAGGGCGAGGCTGAAGCTCCTTCGGACGAGGCGGACCAGCCTGCGGAAGGCGTGGCCGAAGCTCCTTCGGACGAGGCGGACCAGCCTGCGGAAGGTGTCGAGACCGGAGGGAGAAGACCCGAGGTCGGCAGCCGAGACCGACTCGGAGAGGTCGACGAAGATTCTAACCGAAGTCCCTACAGAAGGAGGAAAAGAAGAAGAAGAACCAGTCAGTAGGAGTCCCGGGCTTCGGCCCTAAGGAACCCCCTCCGACGGCTATGTTAACTTCTGAAGAAGATTCGATTCAGAAGTCAGGGAAGAAGAAATAGCTTTAATGCTTTTTGGACTGTAGTCCTTGGGGTCTCGAAGACATACCTTTGGTAATAAATACCCGTGTATTTATAGCGGAGGATAGATGTTGCTTAGTGGTGGCAACCGATATAGGACTATGTTTTGAGTTTACTGATAAACCGCCATAGCGCCCAACCCTCCCACCGGAGTGGGGCGAGTACGGCTACTGGGCCGAAGGGGGTTGGGACGCTGATGGGCCTGATGTCGCTTAGTGGGCTGAAGCCTACTGGGCCGAGGGCCGCTGACGGGCCTAAGGCTGTTGGGCCGCTAACGGACCGAAAGTTGTTTGGGCCGCTGATGTGCCGAGGACCACTGGGCTGCTTACTGGGCCGAGGATTGCTGGGCCGCTAATGGGCCGAAGGCTGCCAGTGGGCCTTTACTGCTGATTTTGGGCTGATCTCAGTGTTGGGCTTGTTTCAATGGACCGAATCAGATTCTGCCTCATCAGTCATTGAGCTCCATGGTCAAGTAAATATAAGAAATGGAGTGGACCTGCTAGTCTGCCCCTATCCTATTTATCTCTCTATCTACTGAGATTCCTCGGCTTCGTCACTTGGTCCACCGTTTTCGTTATCTTTTTATTATTTGAGTGCATTGTTTTACATCAATAACAGAGTGTCATAGTACTCTTGTTGTTATTTGAGTACGCAGCATGTCATAAGTCTAATAGATTTGAGACCGATAATTAAGGTAGATCTTTTAAACTTCATCTTCCATGTCATGGTATGTTTCTTTTTAGATGAGAATAGAAATTAATTATTTAGTTGTTTAAACAAAATAGCTGTAATACTTGATTTACTCTTGGGTAAGAACATATCAAGAGCAATGGACGAAGTCTAGAGAAACTCATTGAGGTGGATCACCTATCAACTCTGATCTTTATCTCAATCTACACTTTATCAAATGGTGATACAACCTTCAGTTTGATGATACACACTACAACAAAGTTGTTCTGCTCTTACAGAGGATACTTACGGTTTTGTGAAGTATTAGTACAGGAAATGATTTCTTACGGTTTAATAAGTTTTAGTTATAGAATATTAAAGCGTAAGTATATTTTCGTAAGTAAAAAATATATTCTATTTATTTAAGTATACAATTTCGTAAGTACCATCCGTGGACCTAAAAAAATATCATTTCCGCGCAAGGGAAAACACTCCCGCGCTAAACCCCCACCCGATCGAAATCCCCCAAAATAATTCTTGCCCTCACACGAAAACCCCCAAATCAATCCCCCCAAAAGAAACCCTCCCAACACCGCCATTTTCTGCCTTAGATCCATTAGGCTCGCCCCCTGCAGCTGGAAGAAATCGGATCAGACAGAGCCCCCCGCGGCGCTAGCTTGTTGTGCCCTTCTCAGGCTCTGCTCCATCTCCGCGAGCACCTCCATCTCCTGGTACAACTGCACAGTGGCAGCAACCAGCCTCTCCATCTTCCTCACCTTCCTCTCCATCTTCGTTTCGGTGAACGCCCAACCCCGCAGGTCACCTAGGGCATACTCCCAGGCCATTTCTTCGCTGCCAGCGACGGCGGCGGCAACGATCTCGGGGAACACGTGCTCGAGGCGCTGGAGGGCCGGCACCGAACACCTCGCGGCGGCCGTACCCTCTGCACCGAGCCGTCCCGCTGCTGCCGGCGCAGGAGGCCGACGTTGGGGTTATGCCTATTTCTAGGTTTTGGTTCATTGTGATTCAACAATTTTAATTGTCTGCTTACAAAATGTAGATTATTCCATGGCCCAGGTTTCAGGGGAAAATGGTTGCACAGTTTTCCTGGACACATTTTGTTTATTTAGGGCATTCCTTTGCGTGCCCCCCAGAGTTGTTGTTTCATCCTAGTCATGTGCTGGCATTGTTCTTTCTTGCCAGGGGCATGCTATCTTGTATATGTTATGAGTCGGTAATGTTCTCAATGTCAGTGCCTTCTTGATGGCTTCTAGTCATCTGTTGCATTTTTACTGAAATGTGTTATAATGTTTCAGTTGGTCAATTGTAATTTCTGTTCATTTGATTAGGGCTTTCGATTAGAAAAGTCCCCAAAGGCCCATGCATGGCTGTTGCTGCTAATCAACATGAATGCGGATAAATTTCGCAGGGTGCCTCACTGGTGCTTGTTATTAGCACCACATTCTATGCCATGTCAATTGGTTGTAGATATGTACATGGTGAGAAACAGTCTGCCTTTCCCTGCATAGTGGCAGTGGTAGATCCAGCTGTTATTGCCCGTGGGGTCCTGTTACCCTATTGGATTTTGTAAAATTTATGAAGGCCTTCTAATCTCGACCTATTAATTACATTTTGAAATTTGTAAAATGATAATTGTGCTGGCTGGTTTCATCATTCAGCTTTCCTGTATCAACAGTTGGTTCTTTCAGTGTGGAAATGGTGTGCATACGCAATTTGACATTGCTAAAAAATGAAGTTGTTTATCCATTGTATTGATGTTGCCTTCTCTTTTTTGGAATTTAAATTGGAGAAGGATCAGCTCAAATTGCACAGTGTTGAATGAGCCAATGAAGAGATAAGCATAGAATATCCTGATTCTGCATTACATTATAGATGATTGTCACAGAGGAGCAGAAACAGCCATGGATAACTCGACAAGTTTTTGGAGAAGTTGAAAGAAGTATTGTGATCCAAATATTTATGCCTGAATGGATTTGTGCGCAATAGATGACAATAGTAGATAGATATTTTTTTTTCTTTTTTGACATGAGTACAATTAAGCTTTCATGTCAAACTCGAGCATGTGCACTCTACAGTGAAACTTTGCATGATTGGCTGCAGCCAGACCAGGTGGTGTGATGCAGTAAAGAATAACATGGCTTTTCTTGGTTTAACTATGAATTTGGCACTAGACAAAATAATGTGATAACACATATTTCGTGCAGCTGACCTAGATGACCAGAATATGGCTCTGGCTGGGACCAGACCAAGATGCCTCCAGACTGTTATGAAGCTTGGGATAGAAGGCTCCCAATCTATTCTGAATTCTTTCAGGTTATGGGGTTCTTTATGATTAGGTGTTGGCATTACCATGTTCAGGATCTTAAGATTCAATATTATTCACTTCACTCATTGAAATTTAGCTCATTGAGACAGAAGATCTCAATGACCTATTTGATGATTCATTATAGCCTGAAACATTTTGAATTCTTGGAGCTGTCACCAAATCAATATTTAATAAAGCCATCCTCTCCTAAAAGAAGTGGCAGATGCTACTTTGAGAATCAGGTATTAAAAACATCTTGTCCCATGCCATGTAGGCAAAGAAAGAATAACAGATTATGGAGACCCTTTATGCACATCCTTAGAAATCTTTATGTTTGCCAGTATTTTGCACCTAATATCTTCTCCTTGAACATGCTAATCATACTTTTTTATCTGGAATTAAAATATCCTAGTTCTGCAGATTTTTACTTTGAATTCTCTCCACAAAAGCTGGATCTGATCCGATCTAGATCACAGAGTCAACCAACCTTGACGTGTAGGTCCTTTTATCATGTATCTATCTATCTATATGTACATGTGCATGTGCATTTGTATATATATAGGTATGCCTCTTTTCTGTTGTGAACTCAAGTTATTTAGAAATTGAAATTTATTTTCACCAAAGTCATTTACTTTTCAAACTTGTAATCCTGGGTTTGGTGGTATAGGTAATGCTGAATACCTTAGGATTGCTAGAACAAGAAACCTAACTTATTCAAAATTGGAATTTATTTCACTTTGTTTACTTTTTAAGTTTATAATCCCGAGTGTGGTGATACAGGTAATGCTGAATTCCTTCATATTTCTAGAACAGGAAACTATTTATTATATAGGGAAATTCACTGATGAGGATGATGATTTTCTCTCAAAGCTCAAAACCCTGTAAAACAGAGTTTGGGCCCCGAACAAGTGTCCTCCCTGTGTATGCATTTGATATGATTAATTTTGTTTAGTGATAGACTGTTTGTTTGTTTGTTTGTTATCATAAGCAAAATAAAACATGTTCTAATTCTGAAGAGAAATTAATGATTGTGAGACATTGTAATAATGGTTACTGTCACTGTATTACTGTGGTGTGTATTTGATGTCTTCCATGTTCTTCTAACTAAAATTTCAAAAAGATAGAACTTCTAACTAAAATTTCAAAAAGGAATTTGATATGAGATTTTTGATACACTCTGTATATCCTTTTTTGATCGTCTAATCAGAAATTGGACTGTACGGGATCTGAATTTTAAAATAATTTTTTTACTTGCTGTAATGCCTGTAATGCCCTCATTGTAGCATGGGGCAGGAAGCACTACTCAGCAATTTAGATCGTGGGGACTTATTTATTAAGACCCGCATCAAAAAGAATGGATAGCCAGTTAATGAAGACTGTGCCGCTATGATTGTATGGCATTTAAGTTGTTTAATATGGCATTTCTTTAATTACAGTTTATAGTCCTTGAATTTCAAAAGTGATAATTTAGTGCTCACTACAGGAAAAACTTCAAGACCAAAAGTCAACACAGGCGTCAACCTCATCTAATCCCTCGATTGCCACAGTTGATGATGTATATACGCAAGTATTTGGCAAAGATCAGGCATGACGCATACATGGAGTTGGCATCGGTCCAACACTAAAGACTTTGTGGAGTGGATCGTCCCAGCAAGCACATGATAATTTTCAGTTGACTGAAATGGTCAAAGAATTGATGAAAAAAATTAATAAAGTTGAGTCACTTGTAGTTCAGGTAATTTTCATCTCTTGTTATAGTGAGAAATTTTTTTGTTGGGATGAAATACTAGAGAATGTGTGCAGTCATTACTATGAATGCAACTTTTTTACTATCACTAGACATTTGATGTATGCTTTCTTATTGGAAGTTAGTTTGATCAAATCATTTAACAGGGACAAAATTCTGAGGAGAATAATCCAAATTTATCAAGAATTGTCCAGTCATCTGCAAGTGTGTTGGCAACCAATGATATGCAGGTATATTGATTATCTTTTGGCAAAATTAAATACTAATAGAAAATAATACTTTGTTCATTCGTATTTTTATTTTTTTTAAAATTTTACACAGATTCAAGAAAAACAAGTCAAATTATTAGATATGGGAGGAGAAGAAGTTGGAAATGGCATAGTTATGAGTGAGGAAAAAGATAAAGTTGTGATGAAAAAAGTTTTAGGTGATACTTTTTGTGAGGTATCTGTTCTTTTAGCAGTCAAACTAGATGCACCACTGTTTGTCAAGGATGCAGAAAGAATAAATATGAGAGATGTTATGGGTAGCCACATTGGTTGGTTTAAAGACTATGTAAGATTCTTTTTTTATTTAAATTTTTAGATGTAATTGTTTATTTAGACTTTGAAAATAATCTTGTGAATTTTTTTTTTTTTACAGGTTCAACCTTATATGGTGTAATTTGGATGAAGGAGATATCAACATTATGGTCTTATGGTTTATAGATTTTTTTTTTATTGTATTTTTGAAAAACGGATGGACTATGTAATTGATAGATAGATGTAAATTTTTTTCCCGTGACGATTTCGTTTGATGTTGTGATGTGTTTTTAAATTTTACAGGTGAAATATATTGACACAAGTATACATTTTGTTATACGAAAGAATTTATTCAATATGTGATATAATGTGTGCACGTGATAGAAATGTGTTACGCGTACATTATACGTGAAATGTAGAATGAGTGCATGATTCCGTTACAGAGAATTAATACATTTCTTTTTATGTGAAATGGCATAAATAAAAAAAATATAAATTGTTAGGTATTGTTCGATAAGTTATATTCTAACGGTTTGACCAACAAATACTTACGGTTTTTTGAGTAAGTACAGATGATAAGATGTTTTTCAAAATATTATACGGTAACAGTTTGGTTTGCGTATGCTTACGGTATTTTCTGTAAGTATAGATCAATCTGTAATTACGGTTACTAAACCGATGGTATAGATTTTGTCAACTTACGGTTGCATAACCGTAGGTATAGTCTATAGGAACGGTTGCTACACGTACGGTTGGTGGCCGTAGGAGATTTCGTAAGTAAAGGTATTTACTAACGGTGTTTGGTACATAACTTACGGTTATCTGCTGTAAGTATAGACCAAATTTGTTGTAGTGACAGCCTCCGAGTACAAGAGGCTATCTTAATCAAGGAGTCACAATGTCAGAAAATTCTGTAAAACACTGCAATTTACACCATTTTACGTCAAAGCAAACAGCGCCTAAACCAAATTAATTGTGTCACGAGTTGATAGGCAAATCTGTGGGAGTAGATCTGCACTTTTCTCCCAAATATATAAAAATCTGATCCCATCTTAATTAACTCGGCTTCCTTCATACCAGGGGAACAACCCGTACGGACAGGTCCCTTCTCCCACCGCGTCCAGCCAACTCAGACACTGTTCAGGTTACCAAATCCCTCTCTTCCCCTCCATCTCAACAGATGGGCAGGCGCCGACAGCCCAAACCACAGCCCTCCATCAAGGATCCAACGGCTGCAGTGGCCCCTGTTCGACGACCAGATTCCACTCCCATCCCTGAAATCCGAATCCGAATGGGAACCCCGTCCCTTATCCCTGGGTCAGTTGGTGCCCGCCGGTGTTTGGTTTGGTGCAAATAAACTAGGAGTCGGCGAACCACCCAGCAGTGATAACAACAAAACTGGCCAACCTGTCCCAAGTACGAAAACGGAACCAGGCATCGGACCAGGAAAAAGGACGCGGCCGTAGAGACGGCAGACGCCGACGCGTTACCCATTATTCTCTGCTCTGCTCCTCCATTTGTTAACTGCGACCAAGCCTGTCGCGTTTCGTCTTCACAGCCTGATAGATAGGCCAAGCCACCCATGCTAACGCGTCGTTAGATCGGATGGGGAATGCATACACACACACAGATATATATGTATATATATATATAGAGAGAGAGAGAGAGAGAGAGGAGGATGTTCACATGGGGACGGCAGTGGACGGTGCTACGAAGCCACGTCGAGGGAAGGTTCCTACTGGCCATGCACGTGCCCTTCCATGCCTGGACAATCCCCACGTCCATGGCTACAGCCATGGGTTAAAACTATGGAGAGAGCTGCCCATTCTCTAGCCCTCTCCTTCGACAGTGAACTCTCGAAGTAATAACATTTTTTGTATCCTTAGACGCACACGTCCAGGGTTTGTGATGCATGGCTGCTCGACCCGGCCCTTACGAGAGATGAAGTCGAATTTTACTATTTGTCATGACCTCAGACTGCATGCATCATAGGACCATTCTTATATGGCTCTTCTGTGCAAACCGAGATCTTTTTTTTCCTCTTGTTTTGGATCCGTTTTCCCCGTCCACGAGGACTGTTCAACCCCCATTTGCATGGTCTTGAGAGCTTTGAATGGTCTAGGTCGCCATCGAGGTCATCGTCAACTGGTCATACATATCGCCGTCTTCGCACGCTTTTATTCCTTCGGCAACAATGAAAGGCCCTGTTGCGATTCGCGAGCTGCGTGGTCTTCTAAATCCGTGCTTCCTGCGGGGGAATGTGGTTACCCAGTTTAATTCGCTTGTTTAGGTTTATGGTAACTTGGCAGGGTGCAATGGGACCTCTTTTGCTTCTTTTTAGGTTAAGGAAGGATAATTTTAGATGAGATCTGTTTTAGGTTTTCTAAGATAGATTCACGTGATTACATGGAGTAACTGTCAGAAAATCTGAGGACATAAGCGAAACTATGTTTATATATATCAATTTAAGTGAGCTGTAAGAGTGCAATATCCTTTTTTTTTTTGGTCAATGATAAGAGTGCAATGTACATGCCTTGTGTACAATAGGAAACTCGTGAGTGTAATATATACACGTCCATGATCAAAGTACGTATATGTAGAACAAGATATCTGCACTTCAAACAATGTGGACTTTAATGCGTACGTTCTCTCACATATTGTGAGGGCAATGTCGCCATTTAATTACCTTCATGTGAGATGACACAAAGGGTCTACTTTATTTAGTTTTCAGAAAAAAAATTCATTTTTATGTCTCCGGAAAGATTTCCTTCTTCTCTTGTAGACTTGTTTCCCTCTTTCTTGATACAGTACCCTCAAGAAAGAAAAAGAACAAGTGACTCCATTAATACTCCACTAAATGTTACCCAAGTTTCAGGGCAACCAAGAGCACACCAGACCCTCATTAGCTAATGATGGGTCCATCTCAATCCTCAACTATGGGGATCCGATATACCATCTTCACTTCAGTCATGAACAAGAATGGCCTTCTGGGATAACCGTACCAAGGAGATCCAATGCACTTAGCCTTCAAACTCGAGGTAATTAAGATCCATCTCGGGTTATCTTAAAGGAAATAATTAATCATAGATTCATACTGGTGGCGGCTATCTAACCGAGACGGCCTACTCGAATAAACCTCTCCATAATTTAAACATTAACAAATACCTCCTAAACGTAGCTACGGTTATAGGCTTTATTTTTTAAGTGCTATTTCCTTCTTAACAATATTCGTGCCATTCTTTAGTGGAGCTTCCTCAGCCTGTGACATTGACCTAAGTCGAATAATTTCGTAGCAATTAAGGCTAGCAACGGATTAGATTAATAGCTTAACACCATGGTTTAATCATACACTTGTGACCTGGCCAGAGGAGTGAAGTTTTTTTCCTTACCTAACCCTGCATTATTGGACTATTTTAAACGGTGCCCTTTAGATTGGTAAAAGCAAGCGCAGCTTTAATGGGTTTATGGGCGTGGGCCATCGCCAGCCAACAGTGGGCCTGGAATTTGGGAGGCGGCTGGATGTGCTGTCTTGGAGGTGTCTCTGTCGATGGAAGGATCGGACGGTTGTAGAATTCCGATTGGCCAGCAGACTCTAGACACCACTAGGCCTTGCTGGGGTTTTGGTTGAGACCACATTTTGGGGTCCACTATTAAGGTTTTGGAAAAATAACACCCATATCATGGACCGCTTCTACGTCCGGACCCGACAAGGGCATTAACACCACTAGGCCTTGCTGGGGTTTTGGTTGAGACCACATTTTGGGGTCCACTATTAAGGTTTTGGAAAAATAACACCCATGTCATGGACCGCTTCTACGTCCGGACCCGACAAGGGCATTAACAGAACATGTACTATATATAGCTAGTTTTTGCTTGTCACAGCCCAAAAGAGTACAGTGGATTTAATTTGCACATCACTTGCTTGATTTTGGTAATTTTCATTAGTGAAAAACTAATAGACAGTAAAGTAACACATAGACGTTGGGCGGGTTAGACTGGGTTATGTGATAATTTGGATTTAACTCAAGTTCAAAATACTCCAGCCCAAATTCAGCCTAAATTTAATCCAAATTCAGCTCTAATTCAATAGTGAGTGGATTGGATTGAGTAGAGTTGGACTGACCTTTTTTATAAATGGTTTGTTAGAAGTGTTTTAATTGTTGTATGGATTATTGTAAAAGTTAATAATTTAAACTGGGTCAACTCGTTTTCAGCCCAACTCAATCTAGATTTAATTAATGTCAACTCAAATTTAATCTACCCCACTTTACATAATTTGGACCAACCCAATTTTCTTTAATACGGATTGAGTTGGGCTGGGCCAAAGGCTGGCCCATCCGATTGACACACCTAATGGTAGAGGTGTTCTAGCAGTCCCCACTACTAATTTGATCCTTGCAAGTATCAGCTTTGGAACTAAAAAAATGGTTTGGCTAAGCCCATCAACTTTCTTGCCACATCCCATCTAATCAACGTCTTAATCATTCAGGATTTATATGGACACTCTCAAGTATGACATATACACAACGAATTGAGATTCTCCATTCTACATTTTCTATATTATTTGCATTACATTCCATCTGATTGGCAAGAAAGGAGGAAAATGGGGTCTAGAAAAGAGGAACTTTCTTATTTTTAAAAGATCTTAAATCAATAAGATTGAGTGGAATATTACAAATAGTAAAAAAAGTAAATAAAAGATCTCAACCCTAGCTACATGATAAGGGTTGATAATATAAATAGATGGAGATTAGTGAGGGTCGATAATGTAAATGGATAGATGTGCCGGACCTACAAATAATGGCCAGGGGACACGGCATAGGTTTTCCTTGGGGGCCTTGGAGCCTTCTTTAGAAAACATGACGTTAGGAGCGGCGCCCACATGAAGGCGTTCTTGTCATTTTCCTGGGTTTTGGCCCCCCTCCGCCACTTTTTATTCTGTGCTTAATGTTGCCCTTGTACTTCCTCTATATATATAACATGTCATCACCCATCCAGAGCAGGTGAAGAGCCAGGAGAAGAAGGAGAGAGAGAGAGAGAGAGAGAGAGATGGGGAACAGCCTAAGGTGCTGCTTGGCCTGCGTCCTCCCCTGCGGGGCGCTGGACGTGATCCGGATCGTGCACCTCAACGGGCACGTCGAGGAGTACAGCCGCCCAGTCACAGCCGGGGAGATCCTGCGCGCGAACCCCAACCACGTCTTGACCAAGCCGTGCTCGCAGGGCGTGGTGCGCAGGATCCTCGTCATCTCGCCCGAGTCCGAGCTCAAGCGCGGCAACATCTATTTCCTCATCCCCGAATCGTCTCTCCCGGAGAAGAACGGGAAGAAGAAGACCCACAAGAAGAAGGCCGCGGCTGCCTCGTCTTCCACCACCGCCGAGTCCGACAACACCATCCCCGTCGACGACAGCTACCTCACGGAGGTCCTCTCGGAGAAGAAGTCGGGGCACCGCCGCCGGAGGAGCGGCCGCGTAGCGGTGTGGCGGCCGCACCTGGCGAGCATCTCAGAGGACCTGTGAGCAGAAGTCGTCGGTCGCCGGTGTTCTAACGCTCACCCGGGAAGAACCCGCCTGAAGGGAGGAGGGGGTCGTGGGGAGAGACAATTCCAGCGCATGGGGGTAAAATTTTTTTCTGTACAAATCTCTGTGTGATGGGGGTGGCCTTCTGTGGATATTTTTGCGATTACCTCGCTTTCTCTACCTCTGCATGGGAGTATACATGCAGGAGCTGTATTAGAACTTTTGTTTCTTACGATAATCTCTTCTTGGAGATGGGTCGTTAAGAAGTTGCAAACTAACAGTGGAAGAAGAGATAATTAAGAACGCAGGAGAGGCAGAACAAGATGCCGTGTGTAATCATATAACCTTGTATTCCATTCAAATTTCCAGTAGAAAAGACAAATATCGATCATCTCCTGATTGGGACATCGATGATTTCAACTTCTCCCTGTAACTGTTGGCTTGTACTGGGTATAAATATATGTATCTGCATACGGCAAGCTCAATGCATGTATGCGGCAAACCATTCGTTTCAACATGAGTAAGTTAGGGAAGGGTAAGAGGGTTTCATCGTTGGATGTGCAATGCAACACTTTTTTTTATAATAAGGTTTATATGTATTGTTCCATCCATGCTCAATATAGAGTGCAGATTGTCTGTGTCCTCTTTTAGAGGAGACTCTGTCAATAAAAAAGGAGGGAGAAGGGGGAGAGATTTTGCAATTACGGAACACGTGGGTGAGATAGATTTTCGTACTATTTCGTCTCCTTCCTCCCTTATATACCGACCGAGTCCCCTTTAAAGGGAGACGTAGACAATTTACGTTCTTATAGAAAGGTTAGACTTACCAATCTACTACATACAACAATTGTTATATATCTGTACCATATCCTGTTATAATTGGTTCTTCTTCAGAACTATAGTATGTAGGAAAGTTTGGTGAGAGAGGCCATATCGCAAACAACCTGAGGAATTTGAGACTTCAGTGGCAAGATTGCTCCAATCCGGCCAACAATAACATTTACTAGCCCTTTATTCCCTGATAACTTGCCATTTACTCTGATTACACTTAACATTTATTAAGTAGTAAACTTAAGGGAAGAGGAAGGGTAAGATGTCAAGTCCGATGCACGGTTACACAGCTTCCTTTCGTAGAATAAAGCTAGGCGACTCCAGTATCATTATGTGGATTCCCATCTCCAGCTAATACACCTATTCTTTTTAGTGCTGACCACGACTCTTAGATGAAGCCATCACGGGACATCATTAATAATAACAATCTACCCATTAAACAACAAAGTTCTCCACCAGCGATGGCATACTTTATGATAGCTCAAGCCAAAGACAGCTAAGCAGCAGATGTGTGGGGGTTGCAGGGGCCAATACAACCATCACCGGTGGCTCCATACTTAATCTGTATAGGGAAATGGATCTATCACCTAGCTACATGTGGGACGTGGGTGGGGAATTAGATTAAGTTACCCGTTTAAACTTCTGTTTCAAGCACCGGGAAAACTGCAGGATGTTACACTCCGGGGGTCCTCGGTGCACGTATTCTTCTACCATCCTGAGCAGCTAAGTGTTAAGAATCGCAGTATCCCACAGCGATGGACAAAAGGAGAGAAAGAAGGAGAAGAATGAATCAAGTCATATAAGTAAGAACATAGGAAAATTTACATGGTTCAAAGACGATGTACCGTCTTACATCTACGGCCGCACTGAGTTCTTTACTTTCTATGTTATAATTATAACAGATGATACGCCTTTTTAAATACAACAAATCTAAAGCAACCCGCTATGGGTACTATTACAAATATAAAGAGAGAATGTTGGATCCGCGTAAAAACAGGAAGAACCCTACTAAACTAAGGATCAAGCTACGCACTCCTTCAACAGCAAGGGAGGTTCATGTTCTTAGAGTTGGGGAATAAGCCATTAACGTGAGCAAACTGCGAGGAAGGTGTTGCGATCCCAATACATATTTTAGAGGTTTCAATGCCTACAGTTCTAACCATCTCCACTTTGCCTATTTATTATTGTCGTTGGAAGGTGGGACTGCTTGGCTTGGATTGGACAACTCGTGAGGAGAACGCATGATTGAAGGGAATGGGAGAAGAAGGGAAAAGAGGAGAAGATTAAGTGGCCTTGGGACCAAGGATTTGTTTATGGCTCCCTATATTTTTCTGTAATAAATGCATGTATTGATTGCTAAATATGATTAATGCAGTGTATGTATGGGATTAACATATATACGAGCACACTCCCCATCTGCTCTGCAGCGCGACACGAATGGTTGTAGCTGGCACGATAAGGAATATATATAGATTGATGGATGGATAGATAGATACTGGGCGAGAGATTCTGCACTGCCCACCGTCTCTCACATGCCGCACCTTGACTTTGCGGCCAAAGTGATGGGAAAAAATTTCTAGTTAGGAACTTGTTAAATCCGAGGCCTTGTTGTGGCTTTTCTTTATTAAAGGGTCGTTGTGATTTGATCATAAACACTGTAGAGCATCTAAAGTTTTATTAAAAATATTATTTTATATTATTATATGATGTTTCATGAATCTGACAAAATTCAGTTCCATCTGGCCTATTTCAACTGACCCATTGCTACTTTTTTTGTGTTTTAGGTCAACAAAAGAGTCCGGATCTTTTCAGTACCATATTAGATTAGACAGTAATCAATATCAATGCGTCATGTGTAAAATAGTTTCATCGTCCGAGACGCATCCCACCGAGGTGGGTAACTTTTTCTGGTTCTCCTCCGATTCAACATATTATCAATACTACGCAGAGCACTTAAATAATACCAAGAGCACAAAACTACTACCATAATTTAAAATACACCACAATGTAACATATACAGTAATTTTAGGTTGTATCCAAGTGCACATTAGGGTGTCTTTTAAATTATGGTTGTAATTTTATGTTCTTGGTGGTATTTAAATGCTCTACATAGTATTGAGAACCTGTTGAACTGGGAAACTAGAAAAAGTTACCAACTTTGGTGGGATACATTTCGAACAATGAAATTACTTTACATATGGCCCCTTGGGATTGGTTACTGCTGGAGTCCAGTCCAAAATGATACTGAGAGGATCCGGACCCAAACAAAATGACCCAAAATGAAAATGGACCGAACTGGCGTGTGGACTAACCATATGATGGCAAGAAAAATAACAGACCGAATCGGACGGACGGAGCCAAAGGCCCACAGCCCAGTCCTGTGCCAATGACAACTAGATAATGCGCCTATGCCATAATGGGCGAGAAGAGGCCCAATAACAAACATTTAAGAGGGCCATTTTTAAATCTTCTGTTTCTTCATGCAGCGCGATTAGGGAACTCTAAATCTGTAATTAGACCCGGTAAAGCAAGGCAGCCAAATAAAAAGGGGAAGATGGCTCCTCCTCTTTCTTACTTCTTCTATAGAAGCTATACAAACGGGGTTGATTCAGTTCTTCCAGTTAGATCATCTTCCCATTGTAAGTATAAAGGTCAAGAACATTTTTTTTAAAAAAATAAATAAATAAAACACATATCGTCGCATTCTGAACCCCTCATCTCAAGCCATTCTAGGTTCTCCTTCAAGCTTCAATTTCTCATATTCCGCTTTCTCAGGTTCCTTCCTCCAACTTAGGAGGTCGCCGAACCGCGGAATCTTCGTCAAGGAGTTCGACCTGGTGACGCCCTCGAGGGCCGTCCACTCTTCCCCCGCGCCCTCCGTCGTGCTGCGGAAGGAGTCGCAGGCGGGACCGCTCCTTGCTGTCTTGAAGCTGTCAGCACCGGAGAGCTCTCGAGAGTATTTCTTCCCGCCGGTGGCGGGGGCCGCTTCTGTGGCAGCTCCGGTAGGCGACGACTCGGTGGTGTTTAAGAAGAGGCATATGGCAGCACAGTCGTCTACCTTTGAGGTGGGGTGCTTCTCTCCCCATGCACGGACAGCCCGGTTCACCAGCTGCTTCGCTGCACGGGATCGCTTCCCACTGGAGGAAACTATCTTCACGACGTCCTTGTTCGTTAGCACGTCCCAAATCTAGAAAAGAACATAATATATAGTTACCCTTCAAGATCTGGCTTTCAACATGAGAAGTTGATTAGTGGATGTTTATGCATTAGATGGCATAAATTACACTGCTCAATAACACCTGTTCATGTGAGTGTGCTCGGTGTCTATAGACACATAAAAATCTTCGAGATGAGATCCTCTTGATCTCATTCTCAGAATTCGTTACACTCTCACTCACAAAGATCAGGAGTGTCCTTTTGTACGTGAGAACTCATTGGATCGGATCTCATCTCTAGATCTTTTATGACTAATTGGTTCCAATTAACTAGCTAGCTACTTTGATTCCCAATTAACAATGCAAAAAAAAGCTCTTAAATTAAACCGTTAGTCTCGTCTCAAATAATTTGACATTACTTTGTACCTAAAGTCAGAACAAACGAGAGAAAGCACCAGAAGGAGATCTATTTTTTATGTTGCATGATAGATTCTCATGTCACCCAAAGAAGGGCCAACTTCTTGTGATGAAGGTTCATGTTTAATTAGCTTCATTACCCCGTCCGTTGCTAGGACCACAAACTCATCCTTCTCCGACAGCTTTCGGTAAGTGACTTCCGGGACGGAGATGAGGCCAAACTCCTTGAGGCAGAAATCTCCAAAAGCTCTGGCCATGGCGAGCCCGGGGTAGTTGTCCTCCGGCATCCACAGTCTATGCACGTCCGGCTCCTCCTGCAGGGCGAAGACTCTCCCCTGGCAGCTTGTAATCCGTCTTGCTTCTCCTGAAATTTTTTAGCACCATCAAGGAAGGAAGCCAAATCCCCTCAGAACAAACACCATGCAACTCGATTAAAGAAGATTATTTTTTATGAAATACTACTTATACTTGAGCTATCCCCTAGTGTTTATTACAGTGAACGATCATGGAACACCCAAACAATTCACTGGAGTAAGAATAACATCATCCTTAATTCATTGGAGGACACATGATAGCCAGGAAAGCACACCCGGAAGGTTTGGTTTCAAGTCCACGGTGAGCTGGATAGGAACAGCCTGGTTTGCATCATCTCGAGTACACAAAACCGCACGAGAATCACCTAGATTGGCAATTATCAAGTGATCCTTCTGAAATAAAAAGCGTATGGAAAGATCATGAGTAGCTGCATGCAAAGTTTGAAATCCTCAACTAGAACTGAGCTTTCTTAGCTGCTAATTAACCTGTCTCACAACGACCACCGCTGTGGTTCCACTGCATATGCATTCGATGCCAGAGCGGTGACCCAACTCTTCGTCCATCTCTCTGAAGGCTTTGAAGAAGCTGGTCTTCCAGGGAGGGAACCACGCATGGGTGTTGTCCTGTGTGTCACTTCCATCATGGCTGTCGGCGACGTCTTCGTTAGCGCCGGTGGCAAGTTCGCGACCAGGCTGTTGCAGAGATTTATATCCCGAAGAGAGTTTTGCCGGCAACGCACCTCGGACGTGGCGCGCGACCTTGTGGCCGAGCGGGCCGTGGCCGTCGAAGACTCCACAGAAGATGGTGTCTTTCTCGCCGGCAAAATCCTGCAAGTCTCGGAATGGCAAGGGGGTCAACTAGCTAGATCGTGAAATCGGAGACAAAGCAAAGATAACTATATATTGGCAAGTGCCAACTACATGCATGGAAGGTCTTTCCATTTCTTCTCCATAGTTTTCTTCCTTGGGAGGGGTGGGGTCTTACCTTCTTTGAAGTCATTGTAGGGTAGGTATAAAGATTTAAGTCACCAAAAGTAGTGTAAGGAAAGGAGAGGAGAGGAGTTCGACAAGAAGGAGAAGACCCAAATAAAGTTGTAATGCTACAAAAGAGCGGCCTTAGAAGGAATAGATTTATTTGCCTGTTTCATCCTTGAACAATCCTTGTCAGAAAAAACAGCGTGGTTACATGAGCATGAACACAAGTTACCTAAACAAAAGATCTAAATGCATATGTGGAGGACCTACAGTTATCTAGCAAATAATCCTTCCACGGTGAATTATAGATTTAGTACATGTCTGAGCATATTGTGGCCGAACTTGTTGGCACATTGTCCGTCCACAAAAAACCAAACTTCTATTTTTCAATGGGAGACTTACAAGATCTAGTGCATGTTTATAGCATATTATGTCAAAACTATGACATCAGTCAACCCCTCCATAACAACTTTATTCTTTTCTCTATGAAGTTTTAATTTGTATTTTTCGGATAAAAGTAAAAAAACAAATTATAAGTATCCTTTTCTTAAGCCTCACGCGTTGATCCTTTCATCTGTTGCATCCTCTTCAACATGTCCCTTATAATATTATTCTCTCTTCCCTGCACCCTGGAATCAAGTCTTCCTCCATCAATCTCCAAGTTGCTTCTTACATCTTCCTATCAAGATCATGACTATGATACCTACCGAGGAGAGGGAAAGTGGAAAGCTCACGATCTCCGGTTATGATTAATATTAGAAAATTCGTAGTTTTGTTTTAATTTGTTTCACAATGCATCAGGCACTGAAATACTAGAAATTGTTGAATACCGTAATGCCCTATTACCTGCTTCCTCTATGATTAATTTGGCAAATAAAATTAACAATTTTAAAAGAAGAAAATTTAAGAAAACATCAGGCTAGCCTCTGCTAGCTAGCTAGAAAACCACCCCTCAAATTAGAAATCAATCATAATGGGGTGATCATAGACATACTTAAATCATATATAGAATTGTCTTTGATATATAATTAAGTTTAAAGGGAAACCTCTAATTAGCAGCACATGAGCACTCAAATTGACCCACATGAATCTTTTCTAACTTCTACAGATTGGGGAGAAAAAATAAGGAGAGTTATCTCAAACGTACCTCCCACAATGTCATGGCGTCCTGGTTCACCCCCTTCCGTCCTTGCCGCGTGTGCATGGAGGCGAACCCACACGAGCCTGCCAACCTTACGCGCGCGCCGTCATCCGCCAGGCTGCCCCCCTCCCCCGCATCTCCATCATCAGAGAATTCTTCCTCCTCCTCCTCCTCTTCTTCTACGTCTTCTCTCTTCATATCGGAGCCCCCATAGGGCCATCCCTTACAGCTGCAACAACCCCCCATTCTTTCCAACCAAAGCCCCAGTGCTGTCCGAATCTCTCAAAGGATCACACAAGGCAGAAGAAGAGATGGCTAGATGCAAGCATATGATTCGTCATCCGGATCTGAAGGCCATAAAGATGGTTCTGCGGAGATTTAAAGCCCCTCGACGCAACAGTTACTGGCCAACGCCCCTAGCTGTTGCAGCGGCTCCCAGGAACGTGATCCTACATTTATTCCTACCTCCTTCTCTCGCCTTCTTCTTTCTCACGCTCGTCTTCCCCGTAGGACCCCTTTCTTTCTCCGTCCTGTTCCCTTGTCACGGATCAATGGGAGACCCCGCCGGGCTCCCCCGGTTTGACACGATCAGATAAAAACGGGAAGCCATTGCAAACATTTAGCAGGACAGCGGATGCGTGGTGAAAGAATAGAAAATTAGGGCATCCCTGCCATCTGGCAAGATGTTAACAGTTCGTTAATTAAGGAAAAGGGTGGATTAATACCCAGTGCTAACACCGCTCTTAGCACACAGACGTGGCAAAGGCCGCGTCATTTCGTATAGAGTTTGTAAGATATAAAAGGTGGATGGAAAAAAATAAGAGCCATGAGGAATAAAATAAATCCAACTAGGTTTGGACTGCCACACCATCAATCCCTTTCCCAAATTTCCTCCAAAGTCCACTTCAGAATTTTCATTTAGAAGTCAAAAGGTTACACAAATAGCTTTTATGGTCCAATGTTCTCTCCTGAAAATAGCTTGCCTAAAAGTCTTATGGGAAGGTCTGGGGTCATTCCAAGTGGAAGCTTTACCAAGCACACACCACCCACTAAAATTATCGAGTATTAATTTATTAATGTATTGCACAACATGGTAAAGCTGTCTACAACTTTTTAAATGAGTTTTCTTAAGAACAAGTAACGAGAAGTAAAATAATTAGAGTAGAAATCAACGTTTTTAAAAAAATATTATAACTTATATATTCTATCTGCCAAAGAATGCGGGTTCTAATGCAACCTTCATTTTCTTTCGAAGATGATCTTTCACGGTCAATGAAGTATCGAGTTTGACAACGAAAGTTAAAGACACCTCACAGCAGGCATTTCTAATTTGTCGACCCATCACAACCTTATCTTCGTCAACATTTATGACAATTCCACTCCCGACATGCTGGTGATCAAGATCCAACAACTTTACTCTCTTGCCCTACAACTGATCATAAAACAAAAGAGGATATAAGTTGACGAATAACATAATAAGAAGGATAAAACATATAAATTATATTAAATGATAGTTGTTTATCGATCAAAGCACCTGAACAACATCTTGAATATATAAGGTGTCTGAGGTATCATCTTGAGTACTTACCACAGAAGACTGTACAATTGGTGGTGATCCATGAGATACATCTATTTTGCCATCCTAATAAGAAAAATAAAACAAATTATGTTTTATTTTTCTTGGCAAGATACATCTACTTTGCCACCCTAGTGAGGAAATGAGATAAGCCATCTAAAAACATAGTTGATGATGCACTAGTCACTCCCTTCAAACAAAAAGGAAAAAAAAAGAAGACAAAGAAGAATAAAAAGGTTTCTTGGCAAGTTCTCTTAAAACATACTTGTCCAGTTGCTAATAGGGTCTCAACTCTAGAAAATCGGTTTTCCAACTCTTTCACCATATCATTCAATCTCTTATTTTCAGCCTTCAAATATTCCCCATAAGATAGATGGAGTTGGGCCAGTTCCTACATCCTAAATATGGCTTGAGTTATCTTCATCGAATGGGCGGGAGGTCCCTTCATCGGAAGGTTGAGATCTTTTGAGCTCTTGAAGTTTTTTCTATTAAAAAAATATATTTCCATTTGTTAGCCAACGATGACATGATTAGGACAATGGGTTAAGAATAAAAGTTACTTACAATCACATAAGCATATTCATCATTGACAGGTTTGTCATCCTTACAAGTGTTGGTAACAATAAAGACATATGTATGAAAAAAAAAAAAGTTATGTATTTATAGTTGATCTACAAAAATAATAAATGGGATCTAACAAAAAAAATTAGCGAGAAAACAAACCTTTGCCTTACATACATTAGCTGGAGTGCCACCATAGTGATACCATTTTTACTTGCCGTTACTTTTTTTGTTAAGAAAACTTCTTTTATGTAATGCATAGGTTCAAACATATTAAATAAAATACAATTGAAAATATTATAATTAAAAAGAAACTTAAAATTTGATCCTTACAAGTCATTCCTGATTACACCATAGTTTCACTGTCTCTTTCCATTGCTCTGCATCAATAACTTCTTTTGGGGGAATTTTCTGTTGAGACATTTTCAATTTGGGATTGAAATACTCCTTACAAAGAGTATACTTCAATTTTTTCTACTTATAGGAAATATCTTTCATTACCCAGTTAACATGATTGTCATCAATGTCATATCTCCTCTACAAGTAAATGAAAACATGTTAAATTGATTACCAAGCAATGCAATTGATTTGATTTTCTTCTCAAATGCATCCACTTCATTATACTGGAACCACATCTCCGTAAGCTAAAAAAAATAAAAAACTATATGAATCACAAATCATAAAAGAGACAAAATAGGTTTACTAAAGAAGACACATACCAAATATGAGCAATCATCTTGATTGAAAATGGGTGGCGCACTTTTGACAAAAAGGTAGATATATAAGAGAAAAAATATGCCACATTTTCATTGTTCTTCAGTTGTGGAACCTGTGGACATTATTAGCAAGCATATAACAAGTAGTTATAAACTACAATAAGATATTAAACATTTATGAATAGCAATTGAATAGGATGATATCAAATCTTAGGAAAAATAAGAAGTGGAGAGTTGATTTCTTTTTTTTTTCCCTCCACCCATCCATTAGCTTCAAACAATTTGACTAAAAATATGTAAGTAGGTTGCAAGTTATGTGAGAGACTATCTCACACTTATTTCAGCCAAACATATCACATTTTGAGGTACATACGTTCTCATCTCTGGTTCCACTAGCATTCAATAAGGAATCGAGCAATAGCATACATGGTTTAACAGATTCATTATCCTTCCTAAAGTTACATAAAATGAGGAGGTTCCAATGTCCCCTATGCAAGGCATTTAACATTAGGTATCTACTTGTCGAAAAAATTAAGTATAACAGTCTTAACCTATGCAAGTCACTTTAATATCACTTACCAACAAACTATTAGAACAACCATGTAAATCGTAGAAAAAATATGCTTACACTTTGCCTATGAGATTACCTTTTCAGTTTGCCCCTTGACAAACAAGTTGAACCATAAACAATCAAGAAATGCACATCTTTGCACCTTCTCTTTAGGAAAACTGCTCCACATGAATCTAAACATATAATGAATACTAATATATATTATACTTCTTTTGTACTTATAAATAAAGATCTAAGAATTCATGATATCAAAGACCTAATGGATATATACTAATGGATATGTATACTTACTCAAGGTATTGCTAAAAAATATTGATGTCTAATTTATTTTGTGATTATGAATTTGTGTAAATCTAGTGAAGATCTTTTACCCTTCTTGAATGTGGTTGGGAACTCTGACTCGAGCCCCACATCCCTTTCTTTGAAGACTCATTTGAGGGAGATGTATATTTCAATGACCGAGTTGTCTGTCTACACGACACTCATGTTCCTTAATGGGCTTTGTCGCTTTGTATCATTACACATGCCCCCCTTCAACTCTTGACTGGGGGTTGTTCTCAAATCTAGAGCCGAAGTATATGTTTTGTTTCATCATGACAATCAATTGAAAAAGATGTCCAAGACGTCTTTTGGGTGATCTTGACGTTTGGGCTACCTGAGGCTCCGAGATTTCGTCAATCTGCAATAGATCCTTCATAGAACCTCTCAATCATCACTCCTTTAGAGTCGCCTGGCCTTCCTTCGTCTTATTTATTGGTGGGTCAGACATGTTTGGAAGAGTGGTTCCTCCATGGCTTTTCATCGGAGCCACATGGGTTCTCCTCTAGGGCATGGTCCTCGGGGTCCTTCTTACGTCAATGGGCCCTCAATGTGGCCAGGTCCGCTCTTTGGTCCGTACGTGGAAGGAATGTGGCCTCTCACGAGTTGGACAGTCTTCAAGGGCGGCATGGAAGTGAGTACGAGGCCAGGGCTTCTTATCCGATCACTTCCATTGGCGTGCTCATCCCCAGCTCGCCCTTTCTCTTTCTGGGCCCGCCTTTTTGGAGCTCTCAAGGAAGGTGGCCCTATGGCTATCCCTAGGGTGTGGCCCTGGTGCTTTCCCTTGGCTACCCATCGATTTGGGCCCCATCTCTAGGGGAGATTTTGGTGGGTGCAGAGCTCGAAAGATTACCCCTCTGGCTAGGGCAAGTTCCTACTGTCTGGGATGACGGTGCCCAGTGGGACATCAATTGGCTTCTCTCACTTTCCACCGAGTGGGACTACTCATGTAACAACCCGTCACCCTATAATCGGAGATCCGATTACTAAATAAGTACCTAATCATTAAAATTTGGAGCCAAACCAGGATCTCAATAAGTCTGAAAAATAAATAATAAACTAGGCTAAACAATCCACATCACATCGAATTGTAAAGGAAGTGAGGAATTAAAAATTATTACAATTCGACTCGACTCAGCAAATAATTACATATTCCAACTTAAAAGAGATAATTAAGCGTACATGCCTGAAAGGAAAATAACAATTACATCGGAGTATATCCGGAGCAGTGGCTGCTGGCGTGCAACTGGAGACGAAACCCTCCACGCTACGCCTTCCTGGAACCCTCACCTGAAAACTGCATGGGTGAGTTTCATCGAAATGGACTCAGTAGGGACCTCCGATCCCTACCACACACTCATGTACCCACAAGTGCAACAATACGAATATACAATTAAATAAGTAAAACAGTAAACACAACTCCCAAAGATTTTCAAATTTCGATATAAAATCCATGCATTTATAAATGCCACAGGCACAACTCTAAAACCACTCCACCACGGACTCCACAACCAGCGTCTCGGCTAAACACGCAAACCACACAATCAAATGCGAAAAACATTGACCCGCTGGGACGGAACAACAACCCTGTGAGTATTTAAAATAGGTGTGTGATTATCATGAAAATCTATGTTGTTTAATGTGCAAAATAAACCTATTAAAAAGAAACTAAATGATGTGATCGCCAGAAACTTTTGACTTAAAAGTTCCAAAAGAAGATTTGATCGCCTACCTGTTTGGATGTGGGAGATTCTTGAGCTCTTGGTTCCCCTTTTTCAGCCGGCTGAAGAAAGAGAGTCATTTTTATCCTTGTTCTTGCTTTGGGTGTTGTTGAGTTTTGAGGATCGTCCAGATTCCTCGTTGTTTGTTGTTGATTCCTTCCCTTTGATTCTCCTTTGTATCTTACAAGAAATAGAAAGAAAGAGAGAAAACACAATCAGAACTTAGGAAAAGGTAGTATTAATTCCAAAGGAAACTTTAAACATGCAACTAAATAGGTAAACTTACTTGTTTGGTGGTCTTTTAATCCCCTTTAACAAATAGGTTTTGAAAATGATGCTAGTGTGCGTGTGTGTTGCATGGAGTGATGAGATGAAAAATGTGAGACTAACGGGATGGAAATGCGAGAAAAACAAAATGAATGAGAAACTAAGCTGGATGGCCCCTGGAAGCCTTG
Source organism: Zantedeschia hybrid cultivar (assembly GCA_030544215.1). NCBI lineage: Eukaryota > Viridiplantae > Streptophyta > Magnoliopsida > Alismatales > Araceae > Zantedeschia > Zantedeschia hybrid cultivar. Next base: position 12,438,246 of record JARZZO010000005.1, read on the forward strand.
ATCTTGAGAGAATCTTAGATGGACGAATAACGGATGCCGACTCCTGGAAGCAGCAGCTCATCAGCGTTTGGACATCATCAAGCTTCTTTGTTCCAATAGCCGTCGCCACAATCACTTGATCACTATCACTTGCGTCAGCATCACTAACTGTCACTCGTCCAAGAGGCTGGGTATTTATAGACTTCTTTACATCTGCGGATTTACATGGAGAAATTTTAAGATTTATCCAGCTTAACCAACAGATAAATACAGATTAATTCATCTTTATCTGTAATTAGTCTAAAACGCGTCGTCCATGGAAGACGCCTTTTAGACTGATCAAGATAAGGATAAACATCCGGAAAAAAATTATCTTTATCTGTAATTAGCTAATATGCGTCGCCATGTGGAGACGTCTTTTACACTAATTAAGATAAGGATAAATATTCGGAAGAGAGGTAGAAACAACTTAGGAGACCTAAAATGCGTCGTGTCTTGTAAACGTCTTTTAATTAATTAATCAATTAATTAAAATTAAAATTTAAACATCAAAATATGAATAAACTCTAAATGGCGTCTACACAAATCGACGTCTTTTAGACTTCTTCATATTTTAACTGAAATTTGAGTCAAAATCAATTTAATTAATTAGCTTAAATCATGTCTGTTTGACCCGACACTATTTTGATAATTAACCCAAAATAATTAATAAAAATTAACCAATGATTAAATATCAGACCATTCTGAGGCATTATTATATGATATGAAATTTACTCGAAATGATGTCAAACTTAGCGTGTCTACAAACCCCTCGGATAGCACGCTGGCTACTCCGGCTTACCTAGCTCTAGGTGGTTCTACTCCTCTCAGCCACGAGTGACACAATGAATGTACCACTCCCACACCGGTACTAGTTATATCCTAGGGTATACCAGGTGACCCTCTCTCTAGGCGTCACCTTCCCACTCCTACATCGGCGTTGTGTCACTCCCACATCGACACAGTGTGCCTAAGCGCTAACAATTGTCACTCAAGATCCACGATCGTGCAAAATGTAACATAGTGCAATCCGATCAAGTAGAAATCATCGTCCTCAAAGTATGGTTTCAAACATACATTTAACCAAACTATCTAACAATGTAAACACATGTTAATTACATGAATTAATAAGGTTCTATCTTGAATAGCGTCGCCCGTGGCTGACGTCATTCAAGACCCCTAAACTGGTTCACACGGAAGCTAGCCTCGGGAGATGGGCCTAAATCGCGTCGCCCATAGTCGACACTATTTAAATAGCGTCACTTGGTCGCGACGCCATTTACCACCCAAAAATCGAATTGCCCTCTTGCATCTGGGCCTAAATCGCGTCGCCCATGGTGGACACCATTTACAAATGGCGTCGCCCTGGCCTGACGCCATTTAGCATCTGAAGCAGGATTTTCCTGCGGTCTCCCCCGAGCCACAAATGGGATTTCCTCCTCCCAAAACCGCCCTAAAACACCTAAAAATAGAGAAGGAGGAGCAGAATCCAAATAACCATTTTAAAACACACCGTTCCTCATTTTATAAAACGAGAATTTTCACGCAAAACCCCCCTAAACATGCTCTAAAGTGGGGGAAAATATGGTTTTAAGCAAAATACCGTGAAGATCGTCACCCTACTGGTTACTCGAACTCCTCCTAGTTCCAAGTCGCCGGTTTACAACACCGTAAGTCGCCACCAGTACCACCGTGGACGCCGTCACTCCACTAGAGCGTCGGCCGCCGTTTGAAAAGCAGTGTGCCGCGGAGGAGATGGTGATGGTAGTGGTGAGGGGTAAGAGGTTGATGGAGTTGAGGAAGATGAGGAATAGGGAGAGGAAAGGAAGGATAAGGGGAAGGGGGCGTTGGAGGGTTCGGAGAGAGGGAAGAGAAAGAGAGGAAATGAGAGAAATGAGGGAAGGCTCGGGCGTCAAACCGAACAAGCCTAAATCATGTCGTTCTACGAAGACGTCATTCAGACGACCGGATGTGGGTCGTAGACTGGCAAATCTCTGAATGACGTCTTGCATGTCCGACGCCATTCAGACGATCAGACCGAGGCCGTACACACGCGCCCCCACGCCCACTCACGTGGCACCCCTACAAAACTCCTAAAAAGGCATTTGCCAAGGCTGACGCCATTCAAAATCGCGTTGAACTTGCCGTTCAAAATAGCGTTGAGCAAGATTGATGCGAAAAAGAGCCCATGCCTCAGCCCCACAAGAGTCCAAACCAAGCGATCTGACACCGAAACAGACCCGATAACTGGATCCGAAACTTCAGTTCTTACAACTCAGTTGACCCTGAGGAGTTGGGCGTAGTGGTTTCAACTTATGAGAGGTGTCTGAGCGAGTCCTCAAAGGAGGCACGGGCCATCCATGGTGTGGGTTTCTCCCGGCTTTGTTGTAAAGGGTTTTTGAATTTTAGGCGATTTGTTTTGAACCCCCCCTTTCTATGTAAAACTTAATTATATCAGAATAGTAAATAGCAAGAAAAAAAACTTTATTATGAAATGCTTACCTGTGGTGTAATGATGTCTTCGTTGGAATTGATGCCTTTAATTGGCGTAAAGGTCGCGTCTCTTAGCGCTCGACAGTCCTGTCCCATTAATGCCCCGTGACTTGAAAAGTCGGTTGTGTCAATATTTTTAAGCCATAAGGAGAGGGCATGCAGCACACGTGTGTCTTCTTTGGTGTTCATCCCAAAGAATTCTTAAGAGCACCTCTTCCTGGTAAGCTCTTTTTCATGTTTTCCCCCTTCGACTTTTATAGAACAAGGGTGTCATCCTCTTCACCTTCTCTCCCTGAGTCATCCCCTTCTTTCAGTTCTTCTTCTTTTGGCCTCCCACTGATAGTGCGGATACGTGCAGCTCGCCGTAGTAGGGGCCATGATCGTCCCGTTACTCAAGTAGCTTCTTCCTCATCTCACCCTCTACCGGCTTTAGCCAATGATTCCCCTTGCTCCCTGTCAAGAGAGATGGTTGAATCTCTCTTATCCTAGTACTGGGTTCCCTAGAATTCATGTCGCTTATTATATCCAAATCCTCATCAGCGTTGCAATAGTATGGTTCCTAACGCTTTCGCTATGTACTCTGACATGTTCGAGGTGGTATTTCATTTTTCCATCTCGGCCTTCATTGAGGAGCCCTTGATCGACTATGATCTTTCTCCTGGCCAACTCCTCCCGAATAGTTGGTGGTCGATCCTCCTTTACAAGATTGTAAGTAGGAGGCTGGACCAACCTTTGGATGTAGGGGTCATTCGATACCTCTTCATACTTCAGCCAATGCCTAAGGTGGGCCTTGATTTTTATTATCTCAAATCCCACCCGCATAGGCTGTTTCTTCACTTCTCCAAATCTATGTCAAATAATAAGGGATGGAAATCCAGATTTTTCTTTGTTTCCCTCCTCGAGAAGTCAACCGACCCTTGGCCTTTCCCAACCAATTTCAATTTCAGCTCGATCTCGGACCATATGCCTCCTATGATTCTGATCCTGCGAAGCAACTGCTAACATCTCTATCCCCGAAACCATGTTTATCAGACCGAGAAGGAGAGAACATATGAATTTTTAGTCTCCTATAGGTGGAGCCCGGCAAGGCCGGTGAGTCTTCTTGATAGGGCTTTGTTTCCTAATTTTGTAATTTTTATCCTTCTAAAAGGGGATGATGCTACTATTTTGTTGTATAGATACCGGAGGGAGGTGGAGAGAGAGTCTGGGTCCGAGGACTGCTCGGGAGAAGAGGGCATATAGGACGTCGTTGCCCCCCTATCTCTGCTTCCTCGACCTAAGGGTATCTTGGGGTTTCCTAGATCCGAGTGGATCGAGGATTTCCTGGACGAGATTGCTACAGCCCAGCCTTTTCAAGTGCGCCAAGCCCTCGAGGGGTTCCTTTCGATTGTCGGGTGTCTTCATCATCAAAGGAAATAGAACCAATGGCCCCCAAGTTGAACTTGGATGCCCTTAGAGCCCGGAGGAGGAGCAAGGGGAAACAAGTGATCTCCTCACCCTCAGTGGTACCTTCTCCAATACTTGGCTGCCCCTCAGGTTCGTCCGAGCATGAACCCTTTACGGTCCCTCATGGGAACTGCTGCCCTGGTACTTTACCGTACCTTTCGCCCCCACTTGCTATTGCTTCGAGCGCTGAAGTGGCCGCTAGCAGTGGGTCCCCTATGTTAGCATTACGTGGCCTGCAAGCCAATCGAATACCATATATTGTTCAGTTATTAATTGAATTGGCTTATATTCATTGCGTGTGTTATTCAACTTTACTTATCATTTCACAATGAAGTCCATGAATATGTGCAATAGCTTTCAGATTATGATGAGATCATAATTACGGGACTGAAAGCTTGTAAACACATGTTCTTAATTATTCATAGTCAGAGGATGTTTGAGAGGGACATCAAACATCCGGTTAGACTAGTACACGTTTCTTCAGCTTATTTGATGAGGGTGATTGATCCTATAAGTCACGTGTGTGGAGACACTATCTTGAACTTTAGGTGCTCATTGGCAAATGAGTTCACTGAACTGATCTGACCATGAATCGCTGAATGATATCTACCTAACTATTAACCAGCTTGATTCTTTGTCACGATTGTGTAGTTGGACTTTGGACTTGAGACACCAAGGATACCTTGTTGGTAGGTCTCTGAGCTTTGACTTGACTAACGAATCCCTAACCATGGATATCAGTACGTTAAGTGATCGGGTTCAGGGAGATATCCTCGAAGGTAATTGTGTGGCCAACAAGATCATCCGTTCTCGATAAAAGGAGAGATAATGTTCCGGGAATGATGCACTTAAGTCCCTGGCCAGGGGGGACACTATATCAGATAAGGAGTTATGTGATATAGTTTAGCGGCATCTGATTCAAGTGAATCCAGCGACTAGGGTCTAACAGTTAACCATGCCCTAGGTCGATTCGAGAATATTATACGAATGAATGATTACATCCGCGCGGTAACCGATGACAAAAAGATTCAATTAGTAGGTTGCAGAGCTCCAATGCCTTCTAGGTTCGCACAGTATTGCTTGACACCCAATGTGATCGGAGGTAGACACCCCATCACTTAGCCCATTATACTTTTCAAAGTTAGGCAAGTTGAGTTTTTTTTGGCAACGGGAGCCTTAAGAATCTTTCGGGTGAAGGGCAAGGGAACACCTTGGTCTCTTTGGTGGTCGCCTTCCCCTCACGACTCCCTCGTGGGGGACTCCTGCATGAGTCATTAGCACACCTCCCGATCCACCCGTTTCTCAAACTCCAGGGTGGTGAAGGAGCTTGGAGAATATCAAGACCCCCAGTTGCCTTGTGACTGAATCTCGGCACGTCGTCGACCAAATAAAGAGGTGGAAGTGGGTACATGAGCAACCAAGCTCCCTTCACGGTTGGAGCATAGGGGGGTAAGAGAACATCCCGAAAGCTAGACATTGTGAGTTCTCGCGGCTCGTAACTCCTCTACCTCTGTGGCGAGGTACTAGACATGTTCTTTGAGGGCTGAGAGGAATTACGAGAGGTTATTTCTGCCTTCAAGGAGGGAGAGTGTCTCTTCGCTACTCGAGGCCCCCGAGAGCTGAGACATGGATTCCATGTTTAGGTTCCCACAGACTGCGCCAATTCTGTAATGGATCTAGGTTTCGCAAGATCGAGTCTGAGATGGATGCAGAGAAAAAAGAGGGATGAGTTAGCGGACCAGGCCCTCGTCGAACTGAGAGCAGGGTCCTATAAAACTAAGAAAATCATGAGAAGAGGGCCTTCGGTGTGACCGAGGGATTCCTCCTCCAACGCTCAAGTCATTATCCTTCCAATTCTTGTCTAAGGAACTACCTACCCTACTTCAGTGTAAAAGGGTTTTTATAGTCATTGCCGGTCAAGATGATCTGGTTACTTGGCCATCGAAGCTCCTTCTTGTTCTTCATTCTAAGAATTAAAAAGATATTTGTCATTCTTCATTCTTCGAATGAAAATACTACTTGGCTATCATTGTCAAAAGTTCTTTTTGAAAGAAAATCTCCTAAATACGAGAGTGTTTATTCTCATTCTATCCATAATGACCACCTTCTTTCTCAAAATATTTTTTCAAAAAAAATGTTTCATTTTATATTATTTTCGGTTGTTTAGTATGATGTAAAATAATGTAAACTAAAATCTTGTCTGAATCTTATCTACCTACTTGGCAGGCCCATTCTCTTGTTTTCACTTACAAAGAAAGTCCTCTATAAATCAAACAGGAAAAATCTAAGCATTCTATTATTTTATTTTATAAATAATCAAATAAATGTCTTGTAGTTTTAAAATCATAAAACTTTACTTACCTTAAAATCAATAAGTTTGTAACCGCTAAATGTCCTTACATTGAAACAAAAAAAGCATGATTTTACTAGAATAGATGGCAAAGATGCCCAAAATCTCATGCTTTCTTTCTTCTGTTTCCTTTGCGAGAAGAATCTTCCTCTTCCCCCAGCTCCTTCCCGTCCCCTCCACGTTTCTGCAAAAACCCCACACGTCCCGTCCCCACCCAGCAACACGAAGAACGCCGCCAAGCCAAGCTTCCTCCAGAGCCCCGCCAGCTCAGGTTTCCTTCTAAAGAACAAGCCCACACGCAACTCCCTCGATCCCTTCCCTGCGGTTCCGGGATCATCTATTGCGCGCCTCTCCTCTACCCACCTCGCCGCCTCTCGTCATTCCCGGCAACAACATGAACGTGTTCTTCCTTTCAAGCAAAGCAAGACGCAACAAACCAAGCGACCCCTAATAAGGCAAGGGTTCCCCTCCCTCCCTACCCCCCAGTCTCCGCCACAGTAAGCAGAGAGAAGAGAGTAGAGATGGCGCCCACTGCGGAGGACGGCAAGACCAGCTCTGCAGGCGCCCCCGGCGACGCCGAGAACCCGGCGCCCGTCGCGTCGGTGGTGCGCGGGTGGAGGAGCGAGGGCTTCCTGGAGAGGGCCGCCCTGGGGCTGAGGGCGCTGGCGTGGCTCTTCTCCTCGCTCGCCTTCCTCATCATGGCCTGCAACAAGCACGGCGACTGGAGAGACTTCGACAAGTACCAGGAGTACAGGTGGTGTAATAATTTGTGATCCCGCCTTCCCCTCCTCCCACAAGAACCCCGATCGCCGTGATGAAATTGGGAATCTGGGTTCGTTTTGATCATTGATCAGGTACCTGGTGGCGATCTCCGTGCTCTCCTTCCTCTACTCGACGGCGCAGGTCGCGCGGCAGGTCCTCCGGCTGGCCGGGCGCAACGATCCGCTGCCGGCTCGGTGGGCGGCGACCGTTGACTTGGGCGGTGACCAGGTACGTATTTTAAAAGGCTCCCGAGTTCTTATTCTTGGTTTCTTTCTTCTGGAGGTGGATTTGAGCCGTTGGAATTAGAAGAGCGGTGCGGGTTGGTTCTTCGCAGGTCTCCGCGTACCTGCTGGTGTCGGCGCTGTCGGCGGCCGTGCCCATCACCAACCGCATGCGCGAGGGTGCGGACAACTCTTTCACGGACGCTTCGTGCGCCTCCATAAGCATGGCCTTCTTCGCGTTCGCGGCGCTCGCGGCGTCGGCGCTGGTTTCGGGGTTTAAGCTGTCCAGGCAGGGTACATAGCCCCCCTTTTCTTCTACTTTCCAAATCCCAATGGTAGGCTGGTTTGTGAATTGTTGTTGGTTTGGTCTGGGGTTGTAGACCTGTTCTAAGTTTGAGGGCGGTCCAAAAGAAGTTGTTGTGGGTGCACAGTGGTTGTACTGTGTGTGTCCCTAGGTAAGGTGAGTATTTATTTCATTCATTAAGGAACTCTATGTATATGGCATTGTTGAAGAATGTAAGGTGGCCGCATGTTGGAGCGACTTTATAATAGTTTTACATCAATTAGTTCTAGTTGTGGCTAATACTAATGATTTTGGCCCCCTTCAAACTCAACATTCGGAATTTTGTGGTTGGTAAGACTGCGAAGGAGAAGTGGATGGGAAGGTTTTAGTTCTTGTGAGGGACGCTTGCTTGTGGCTTTCAGCCAGGGAAAGGGAGGACCGAGTGATTTAACAACACACCCACAGCAATTCCTTGGCTGTGGAATTGTGTTCTTCAGGGTATTGATGTCTGCACTGGATTTGAATTACATTAGGTCATGGTGAGACTTAGCCGCTAGAGATGAAAATAGGTCGGATTTGATGTGGATCCAAGATAGATTTGTGATCGTATCCGTTATGTTGTCGGTTTAAAAAGACAATCCATTAATTATTCTATAAGCAAATAATCGCTTGGATAATCGAATCCTTACTGTACTATATATGTTTGGTCATAAAAAAGTTGTATCCGCTATACATATTGGTTTAAAAAGACTATCAGTTAACTGAACTATAAACTAATGATCCGTCGAATAATCTGGTTATTGAATACTACTATTTGGATCCCTATTAGCCACCACCTGAAAGCTCCAAATCAGTGAAGCACTGGATGGGCGCGTATAGCCTGAACCGCCCCTGGCCCGTACATGGGGAACGCCGTACACAACCCAGGCTCAACTACCTGTGGGTCCAAGCCTATCTTCAAAGCCTGGAATATGGTCCAATAAATGGAAAGCACCGAACAACTGCTCAGCTGAGCCCTTACGCTCGGTCCAGATGCCAGATGGCTTCTCTGGGTTGCCCTAGCTGTGGGTGGTCCCCACGCTCCTCATAGTGCGAAGGAGAGTACTCACATAAAGTTTAACGGGGTGTTTGGTTGCATTATAATGCAACATTTTTTCACAAATATATATATTTATAGTGAAAATATATTAAAAGGAGTGTTTGGTTATACTATTAAAATATATTTTAATAACACTCTTAACTCACAAAACATGATAAAATAAAAAAGAAAGGGAACCCTGTTTTGTTTTTTGTCACAATAGCACGAAAGAAACCTTCCACCCGTCCTCCCCGTGCCCACCCCACTCCCCAGGTCGGAACCCGTTGGCTCGCCCTCTCCACCATGTAATCTTTTTAAAAATTATCATGTTCTCGCCAAACATGATAATTATATACATTTTATAATTTAAAAGTCATGGTGCTTTTTATTTTAATATAATTTTTTGTAACAACCTATATAAAATATTGTAATGCAACAAAACACCCCATAAGCTAGTGAGAGATTATTTGTCCAAGTCCTATCGTTGGACTATGGGAACTTAGTAAAGCTCTTTTTTTTTTTTTAGACTATAGGGTGTTTGGTTGTATTACAATGTAACTTTTTTATATAAATATATATTTTTATACTAGAAATATATTAAAGGAGGTGTTTGAAGACACTGTCAAAATATATTTTGATAAAGACTCTCACTTACAAAACAAGATAAAATAGAAAGAAGGTGGACCCTATTTTATTTTTTGTCGTCAACTCACAAAAGAAGGCACCCCCTGCCCCCAGTAACCCACCTTATCCTTGTCTCCTCAAATCATGTCTATGCTTGCCCCTGCCTCCTCAAATCAATACACGAAAGACAATTATATTTATTTTATAATTTAAAAAATATTGTACTTTTTATTTCAATATAATTTTTTAATAAAATTATATAAGATATTATAGTACAACCAAATACCCCATAAGGGCTTGTATAAGAAATTGGTCAAGAAGTCATTAAAAGAGATGGGAAATTGTTAAGAGTTTTTCTAATTAATGAAAAACTTCAGCTTCCCCAATCATGTTCCTTCTCTCGTTCTCTCTGTGTTTTGTGCTTCATCATCCCTGAGATCGATATGTCCATTTATTATGGAAATGTAAATGGTAAACTCATTTATGGACGGTCATTTGGTCATTCATTAGATCACATTTTGTCTCTATCAAAAGAGAGTTTTGATGTAGCCGAAGCTATCACGACCGGATTTCGAAACTGGAATCCGAAGAAATGGATCCGGAGCTGGGTCGGATCGGTGTTATAGAGGCCCGACGGGGATCCGGAAGGCGAAGGAAGCAGAGGAGAAGCCGAAGGTCCAGGGCCGAGAGCCGCTCGGTCGGAGGCTGGCTCGTCTTCGGGAGGTCGGGGCCGAAGCTCCTTCGGTAGACGAAGGGACGGCACGAAACTGAGTCTCCTCTGGTCGCAGGGCAGCCGGCGCACGGCGTCGAGACCAAGGAGAGGAGTCCGAGATCGGCGGCCGAGACCGACTCGGGAAGGTCGGCGAAGATTCGAACCGAGCCCCTGCAGGAGGGAAAGAAGAAGAAAACCGGTCAGCAGGAGTCCCGGGCTTCGGCCCTAAGGAACCCCCTCCGACGGTCAAGTTAGCTCATGAAGATGATTCGATTCAGAAGGCAAAGAGTAACTTTAATGCTATTTGGACTGTAGTCCTTGAGGGTCTCGAAGGCATAGGAGAACCTACCTTTGGCAATAAATAGCGGTGTATTTATAGCAGAAGATAGATGATGGTTAACGGTGATAGCCGATATAGGACTATATCCGGGCTTACTGGTAAACCGCCATAGTGCCTAGTCCTCCACCGGAGTGGGCCGGACTCGGCTATCGGGCCGAAGGGGGTTGAGCCGCTGATGGGCCGAAGCCTGCTGGGCCTAGGGCTGCCGTGCTGCTCCCGGGCCGTAGACTGGTCGGCCGCTGACGGGCTGAAGCCTGTTGGGCCGGGAGCAACGGTGCCGCTTACGGGCCGAGGGCTGTTGGGCCGCTGATGGACCGAAGGCTCTCTGAAGGCCTTCTACTGCTGCTGCTGGGCTGAATTGGGTTTGGGCTTGTTTTAATGGGCCGAATCGGATTCTGCCTCATCAAGTTTCATCCCCTTGACAAGACAAGAAGATGTTACGGTGATGTTAACCTCCAGCAATGCTACTTAGAGAGCATCTTAGTGCCATCAGTAATACGGCTATGATCTTTTACGTGCAAATTGTTGACAATCTCATTGCTCTATTGCAAGGGCAAAATTTACTCTTCAAATTGTCAGATATTTTTAGCATCTCTTTGAAAGTTTATATTTCTTATCATAGATCTTCTCTGCACATTACTCTCTTTAGAGGTTGGGAACTAGATTGAAACATCACTTTGTCCCAATCCTGCTTTCAAAAGGATGATGATGATGTAAACTGCTGTGGAACATAGGTAAATGGAGAAGAATCTCACACACAGTGTGAGCCACCTATTGTCATATATTTTATATTAATATAGTGTTTACACAGGGTACATATAAAGGAAGTCGTTTCCCCATTTACAGAACCGAGTTACTATGTTTGGGATAGATCCCACGATACTCTGTTTTGTAGGCTGTGATCCCGCATTACTCTATTTTAGAGGGTTGCCGGATGACTCGTGATGCCAGTGAGGGCAAGTGCTATTCTTGCCAATCATCTCTTCCAGAAATCATACTGGATTTGTTGATGACACGTCCTCCTTTCCACATGAAGCCACTGTGGTCTGGTCATGCTTACTAACTTTGCCTGGGACGTCTTCAGTAGATGCTTGAGTATTGTGGGGTCTGTTATCAACCCCCTTCAAGCTGAGTATCCGGAGACTCAGCTTGCTTTGGAGATATTGTCGCCGTCGCGGATGAAGCCCTTTTGTGAAGACATCCGCCACTTGATCGATGGATCAAATGTACTTGACGTCTATAAGTTGTTTGCCAACGAGTTCACGCATATAATGATAATCTACTTCGATATGTTTGGTGCGTGTGCGTGAGTGGAACACTGGGTTGTGGGCAAGGGCAATGGCAGACACGTTATCGCACCAAACAGTGGGTCGTATCGTGAGTGGCATGCCAAGCTCTTGGAGGAGGTAACATAACCATTGGACTTCTGCTATGGTTTGGGCCAGACACCGATATTCCGCCTTTGCTGATGATCGAGAAATTGTGAGCTACTTCTTCGAGGACCAAGAGACCGGATTGACGCCAAGAAATACACAAAAGCCACTTGTTGATCGTCGATCAATTGGACACCCGGCCCAGTCAGCATCGCAGAAGGCATTCAAATGCAGTGGACTGGGTCTGAGTTGGAGATTGACAGCCATGGTGCCGCAAAGAAAGCGAAGGATGCATTTGACGACAACAAAGTGATCCTCGGTTGCCCGGTGCATGTGTTGGCACACCTGATTCACTGAGTAAGCGATGTCAGGCCGAGTGAGCATTATGTATTGGAGTGCGCCGACAATACTACGGTACTCATGTGGATCAGGAAGAGGCGTTCCATGAATGTCGAGTTTCTTCAGAGATGACGGCGAAGAGACGGGCTTGCAAGCTTGCATAGTAGTCTTACGTAGTAGCTCAGCAATATACTTAGTTTGATTAAGGGAGAGACCAGTACGGGTCCGGATGACCTGAATGCCCAGGAAGAAGGAGAGAGGACCCATGTCCTTCATATGAAAACGACGTTGGAGAGTGGTAATAAACTGCTGAAGTTTAGAGGCACATGACCTGGTGAGTATAATGTCATCAACATAAAGAAGAAGATAAGCGATGCAACGATCATCTCGGAAAATAAATAGAGATGGATCAGATGTGGAGATCTTGAATCCTAAGTCAAGTAGAGATGAACTGAATTGAACTTAGAATACCAGGCTCGAGGGGTTACCGAAGTCCATATAATGATTTCCGCATGACGCATACATGATCAGGTTGATGTGGATCCACATAGCCAGGTGGTTGTTGCATATAGACTCGTTCTTGCAGGTCGCCATGGAGGAAGACAGACTCCACATCAAGTTGGCGAAGCGGCCAATTGTGAGAGACAACTAACGAAAGGATGACGCGTACAGTTGTGTGTTTCACCACTGGACTAAAGGTCTCCACGAAGTCAATGCCAGGCTATTGGTGGAAACCTTTGGCGACGAGATGGGCCTTGTGTCGAAGGATGGAGCCGTCAAGGCGATGCTTCACCTTATACACCCATTTGCATGGGACGACATTCATGGAATAATCATATGGCACAAGTGACCAGGTACACTGCTTTTGGAGAGAAGTAAATTCACTGTCCATGGCACGTCTCCACTCGGGCAACTTGCAAGCCTGTGAGAAACTAGAAGGAGCATCATCGATGGACGCGTTAGTGTCGAGCAAGATGTCACGTTTGGCCTGGAGGACCTTCTTTTTGGAAATTCCTGACTTGGAGTGTGTTTGCATGGAGTGAGTGGACAAGGGATTTGTGGCGGGTGGGTTTGGTGGAGCTTGATTTGATGGTGATGGGCTGGAAGTTGGAGCGGTGGATGTGGATTGGTTAGATGGCATGCAGGGAGATTGTGTAGGCTGGTAGGTGGGGACCTGGACAGGTGCAGGTGGTGGAGATTGGAAAGGCAGAGTAGGGAAGTCAACATTAGGAGATGGGTGAGGGTGAGTGGAGACTGGCACTGGGGCACATGGGGACACTGTGGATGGGGCACCATGGGCAGTAGGTCGGCTTGGATGGATGCTTGTCCAGACCAGTTCGGTGGGACCGTGAGGAAGGGTAGACGTTGGAGGGGACCACTCAGGGGGGGGGGGGGGGGGGGAGGATGCTGGTGTTGCAGCGGTGAATGAAGATCGGGCATATGGGAATATTGATTCGTGGAAAACAACATGCCGGGAGACATAAAGATGACGTGTTTGAAGGTCGACACATTTATAGCCTTCATGAGCAGAGCTATACCCAAGGAAAAGGCAGGGGGTGGAGCGGAAGTGAAGCTTAGTGGGAGCATAGGGACGTAACCATGGGAAGCATAAGCAACCAAAGGACTAGAAAGTACGATATTCTGGTGAACGATGAAACAGCAGTTCGAAGGGGGATTTCTTTACCACTGAGGAGATGGGCATACGATTTATCAAGTAGACGGCCGTGGAAAAGGCATCGAGCCAAAAGGAGGACGATAGTGAGGCATGGGCGAGAAGGGAGAGGCCAGTCTCGACAATGTGCCTATGTTTGCGCTCAGCAATGCCGTTTTGTTCCGGGGTGTACGGACATGACATTTGATGGGTGATGCCGTGTCGACTAAGATAGGAAGTAAATTGATGACCTGTGAATTCACCGCCTCCGTCCGATCGGAATATTTTTATCTTGCGTTCAAAAAGGTTTTCGACTTTCGTTTTAAACGCAATAAAAATGTTGAACACATCAGATTTGGCTTTCATAGGAAATAACCAAGAAAAGTAAGAGTAATCGTCAACAAATTGTTAGAATTGGGTGGCCTCAAAGCCAATCATTGTACATTCTAGTTCAAATTATTAATAAAGGCAATCATTTCTTCATTCATAGTTCTCGCAAATTAACTATCGTAATGAAGGTCCATAGACAAATGTATGGGATATTGAATCATGATGAGATCATGATAGTGAGATCAATATCCTTTGTCAATTGTCTTAAACAGTTCTCGATCATAGGATATTTGAGATGGACATTAAATATCCAATAAGATCGACACAAGTTATGTCTGCTCATGTGATGAGGGTGAATGATCTCACATTCACTCGTGTGGTGACACTAAGACAAACAAGTGGGTGCTCATTAGAGAATGAGTTCACTGAACAAACCCAAATAAGAATTCCTGGATGATAATTATACCTATTAGTCAACCAGGGAATTCAATCGTTGCAGTAGCACAGTTGGTCCTTTGACCTGAGTCACCAATGATACCTTGTTTGTGGACCATTGTATCTTGATTCTCTGACTTGTAGACTTTAACCATTAAGTCCACCATAATCGGTCTTTCAGATACAGTGGAAAGCTTGCGAAGGTAATTGAGTGAACAACAAGAGATCACTCACTCTTGGTATAAGACTGGAGAGAGAATGTCCTATAGATGTGTATACAGAAATCCCTGGCCATGGTCAAATGAAAGATATGTCTTTCTAGATATTAACTGAGTACTGGAATCCATCTGGATAATGCGAAAGAGGGTTTGACTATAAAACCATATCCTTGCGTTATCGGGACATTGCATGAGTGAAGGATTATATATGTGCGGCATCTGCAGACGGAAAGGTTCAATTGAAGGGAACAATATCCCTTATATCTTCTGGGATCATGAGGTAGTGTTTGGTGCTGTTCATAATCAGAAGGCCAAGTGAATTAATCATCAGATGATAATCCACTTGTTTATTAAATTAATCATTTAACATATGATGTTTAAATGTTAATTAATAAATATTAAACTCAAGAAACAATTCTAAGTTTAATGGGCCTGCAACCGGACTGATATATGGGTCTAGAGGGTCACACACATAAGAGTTCTCGTCAGACGGTGAGAGACGTTAAATTTCATGCTTATCTGGGTTTTTATGAAAAGCCGCAGGATAAACATAAAGATTTAATAGAGAATTATCCAAGGCCAAACTCTTGGATAATCATGAGGATTAATCATTGTGCTTATCCTTATTTCTATATAAGGAGGGCCAAGGGGGAGGGGTAAAAAGGTTGGTTGGACGAATTACTGACCCTAGATTCTCTATCTCCTCTCTCTCTCTCCTTCTCTTTCTCTTGGAGTAGATCTGTCTCTCTCCGCGCATGGTAGATTTGAGATCTGGTCGGAGCACTCAAGTCGAGGAGAAAATCGCGTCTGCTGCGGGAACTCGTGTGGATACCTCTAGAGATCGTGCGTGTGCGCGATTACCGAGTCGACATCATCCACGGGAGATTCGAAACCCCGCAAAGGTGAAGAACTGTTCTTCCCGCATTAATTTTAGTGTCCATTTTACGACCCCAGCAACCGATACAAAGGAATCTATTTTATTTCCGTTGCGTTCATGGCGATTCTTTACACAAATAAAATGTAATATTTAAACCCATCAGATGACAAATAGGGAGCTGGTCCCCAGACATCACAATGAAGAAGATAAAGTGGACTGGTGGACTTAGATGTGGAAGTATGAAACGGCAATTTTTCACTTTTACCAAGTTGGCAAAAGGTACAAGGAAACATTGTGATTTATTTGATATAGATAAACTAGATAAAATGATAGCTTGGATATCTCTTGAGGGATGTCCCAAACGATGGTGCCAAATATTGGTGGAGACGATAGAAAATGCAGCTCGAGTGGATGGCATCATTTTGCCTGGGCGAAATGGGTAGAGTCCATCTTCAAGCCGACCGTGGTGCAAGGTCTTCCCCGAGACTTTGTCCTTGACAGTGAAGCCAGTGTCATCAAATGTGAAGAAGCAATGGTTGTCTTTGGAAAAACGGGAAATAGAGAGTAAATTGGATGCAGCTCGTGGACAATGCAAAACATCAGTGAGTTTGAAAGTATTAGATGATGGATATAGGTGTCCTCTAAGCAAATCATAAGGTACCTATTTCAATTTGGTTCACTAATAAATGGCATGAAATTCATTATGTAGATTGGCATATTTGTAACTGCGCATGATGAAGTCCATGAATGTGTGCAATAGTCATTGGATTATGATGAGATCATAATAATGAGACTGATGACTTATAAACACATATTCTTAATTGTTCCTATTCGTAGGATGTTTGAGAGGGGCATCAAGCATCCAGTAAGACTAGTACAGATTATTCCAGCTCATATGACGAGGGTGACTGATCTCGTTAGTTACTTGTGTGGAGACACAATGGTAAACCTATAGGTGCTCATTGGAGAATGAGTTCACTGAACTGATCCGATATGAATCGCCGAATGGTAATTTACCTGACTGTCAACCAACTTGATTCATCGTCACAGTGGCATGATTGATCCTTAGACTTGAGACACCAAAGACACATTGTCGGTGGACTTCTGGACTTTGACCTTGACCTACGAATCTCTATCCACATGATCTCTAATAGTCAAGGATTCGGTCCAGCGGAAGACCTTCGAAGGTGATTATGTGTTCAATAAAGGATTGTTCGCTCTCAGGTAACTAGAGAGAGAATGCTCTAGAATAAATCCGTAGGAGTCTCTGGCCAGAGCAGAAACAACATCAGAAAAGGATGTTTTCTGATATTGTACAGCGGGGTCTGATTCAAGTGAGTTAACCATATAGGGTTTGACAGTTGACCATACCCTAGGTTAACTTGAGAGCATAGTACGAATGAAGGATTATAGCCACGCGGTAACTGTGGACGGACAAGTTCTATGAGTAGGTTACTGAATCATGCGGTGTTACTTGGCACCCAACTTGATCGGAAGTCCGACCGAATTTACATGCGATGTTAATTCGGTTAAGTAATTAGTTAATATTTAGATATTAATTAAATACAATAAGTCAATAACTTGTTATTGGACTAAACGGTCTGAAAACCGGACTGGTTAATGGGCCTAGAGGGTCACACGCAATAAGATTCTCAGTCGGTGGTATTTAAGTAGGATTTATATTAACTCGGAGACTTTTGTGAAAAGTCGCAGCGACTTAATATATATATACGTACTGTTGAGAAACCCTGGGCCAAGCTCCAGGGTTTCCCCATGCTAGCCGTCATCCCTCCTTTCTCTCCCCTCCTCTGGGCGCCCCGTTCGAGGTGTCGGGACTGTCTCCGTCTCCGCCGCGCGTGATTCCCGAAAGTCGGGAATTCCCGTCGGCAAGTTTTCGACAATCGTTGCGGCGACGGATCTCCAGCGAACGAGTTGATATGGATGAAGGAGCGAGGACAATCCACCGCAGAGGATCACGTGGATATCGCTGGAGGCCGGACGCTTGTGCGGCTCGCGACATTGCCTCGACGGAACCGAGACGGCAGCGGATTCGAATCCGCGCACGGTAATCAGATTACAATCCGATTTTCGGTTTTAGTTTTTGGTTCCGAATCTGATCCGCGGGCACCGGGCGGGGTAATTTTTTATTCGTCGTTTCCACTGCGTTCTTCGCGTCCTGCCCGGATCCCAACATTAGATGGGGTAGGAACGATTCCAGCACCAATATGGGAGATTGACAAACCTTGCCCGTTTTCGACGCGAACCAAATCTGAGCCTTTATAGGGAGAAGAGAGAGATAGGTTACTCAGGTCGCCTGTAATGTGGTGGGTGGCGCCACTATTTGAGTACCAGGTCGCATCATTCAAGGAGGTAAAGGCAGCCATTGCAGCGAGTTTCTCTGGTGGATGATGTCTTAGAAGGCGAAGTTCATGCGATCGTAGCAGTCGATCGCCTCATGCCCACGTTGCTTGCAGATCTTATAGTACACTATGGATTGGTTCATGTGATCATAGCTAGCTGGAGGGGATGGACGTGCTGAAGCATCACGATACTTGTTGGTGAAGTGTGATCCATAGCGACCGCGGCCACGGCTACGGTCACGGCCTCCACGGCCACGGGAGGTTGATTGGCGCTGTGAACTGAGTGCCACAACTTGGGGGTTGTGCTCATCTTGACGAGTGAGAGTGAGATCCTCACTCAAGAGAAGGTTTTCCACTTCTTCTTGTGTGATGTTGGCCGTATGTGCACGATACTTGATGATGGTAGCGACGATACTGTAGGTGGGAGGCAAACCATCCAACATAGAGAAGAAAAGTTCATCGTCAGAGACCAGAGAACCGGCTGCGGCTAGTTGGTCAACGATGGCCTTAAACTGCTGCTGGTACTCGGGCATTGTCCTGTTGTCTTTGCAGATGTAGTGTAGTTGTCGGCGAAGATTCATAACGTGGGCCGGTGACGCATCCCCAAATCGTCGCGCGAGAGCATCCCATGCTTCCTTGGCGTTCCCTAGACGGATAGTGTAGGGAAGTGCTGTGACGGACAAGGTGGCGTTGAGCCATGAGAGGACCATCTGGTCCTTCTCGTACCACTCCAAATACTCTGGGGTATTGAGGGGTGGGGCAAGGAGACTACCATCGACATGGCCGATGAGACGATGACCCCTCATAATGGGTTCAAACAAGCCTTTCCAGATGAGGTGATTTGTGCCGTCAAGCTTCACAGGGACAAGGTGTGAGATATTGGAGATGACCATGGTGGGTGTCATGGGTGAAGTCTTGACAGACAGTGGGATGTCATCATCATGAGTGGAATCTTGACGGACAGTGGGATTATTTGCTGGTGAGGCCATAGTGTTTGGGGGAAAGAAAGGACCCAGGGAAAGATGCGGCTAAGCAAGTAGCTATGATACCATGTTGAAGTTATTGGACCATCCAACTCAAAACCTTAAGGCCATGAGTGGAGTAGGCACCATCTATTAAACACTCTTTAATTTTGTCCTTTTTCTAATACAGGACTATTCTAACATGCCCCCTCACGTGCAGGCCGATTTTAGGCTCTGTCACGTGGACCACAAATACGGGGTGCGTGGACCTATTCGTAACCATGGGCTCTGATACCATGTAAACTGCTGTGGAACACAGGTAAATGGAGAAGAATCTCATACACAGTGTGCGCCACCTATTGTCATACATTTTATACTAATATAGTGTTTACACATAGTACATATAAAGGAAGTCGTTTCCCCATTTACAGAACCGAGTTACTATGTTTGCGATGGATCCCACGATACTCTGTTTTGTAGGCTGTGATCCCGCATTACTCTGTTTTAGAGGGTTGCCGCATGACTCGTGATGCCAGTGAGGGCAAGTGCTATTCTTGCCAATCATCTCTTCCAGAAATCATGCTGGATTTGTTGATGACACGTCCTCCTTTCTACATGAGGCCACTGCGGTGTGGTCATGCTTACTAACTTTGGCTGGGACGTCTTCAGCAGATGCTTGAGTATTGTGGGGTCTGTTATTAGATGAGGCTTGAAAACGTATAGAGAGAGCGAAGTCGTTTGTGATATTCAGGGAGTTTAGGCAAGCGTAGAACTTCCAAACTTGAGTAAGTCTATAAGGGCCGGTTTATTTGGAGAATAAGGGGTTGAATAGGACAGTTTATGACGTTTATTTTGCGAATCCTAGTTTGAGAGTGCATATGCATTATGTTTGGTGCGGATACGTTATTCTCGACATAAATGGAATAACTCAACTCACCTCAAAGGTTCGAATTGCTTATTCCTAGAATAAGAAAAAGTTCTCCAAAGAGAATTCTTGTTCTAAATATAAGAGATTCAGATATAGGAAATCCGAAATACGGTATTCATGAAACAAATCGGCCGTAAAAGTATATTCCCATAGATCCAAGTACTTGTGCTAGGTTCCTCATCATCAAAAGTATACTTGCTACACTGCAAGGGGTGCAGTGCTAGGTTTATAAAAGTATATAATTTTTAGTAACACTTGTTGCACGCTATGAGGTGCGGCCTAAAAAGAGAAATTTTATTTTTATTTTTTAAGGTCGATCTCATCATGTCTTATGTGCCAGTAAAACTCAATCTTCGATCAGATGGCTCAAAAATTCTAAAAAATCAAAAAACTAAGTCTCAATCATGTCCTTAATGGGCCGAATCTAATAAAATATGATTCTCTTTTTTGTCTTATATTGGTTTTGAATCATCCGATCGGAGATCTTATTATATGGATGTGTCGTACATGATGTAGGTAACTCTAAAAAAAAATTTAAAAAAAGATATTTTTTTTTAAAACTGTATTCCATACTGTGCAATAAATCATACGTTTTGTCTTGGACTTCACCATCCACAAGCATTTGTCTTCTTAATGTCACCTCCTTGACTTCCTAAGCTAGTTGGACAGGACTTAGTTGCCTTCTTGGCCTTGAGGCTAATGTCACTTTCCCCTCTTCATTCTCCATCTCATATTTCCCATGACTATCAAGCCTGAGGGTGGCTCGGATTTGGGTTCTAAATATTTTTTAAAATTAGACAAGGTTATTGGTCAAGGAAGGAAATGCATTTAAGGAATTTATCATATTCTATTTAGCTTGTCACACGGAATAGGGAAGCTGCCTCATGTATGTATTAAGGCATTTTAAAATTGTTAATTTTGTTTAACATCAGAGGTATTACTAATAACTTCTGAAGAGAAAAGTAGCACGTTGATGGATGTTGTTTGGCTCCTTTACCCACTGAAATCAGCCCACATTTCATATTCGAGCTAGCTTGAGCAGGGCCGAGGATTTCGCACTTTTTTTTAGAATCACTTGTTGCGATAACTCATATTGCATTACAACGGACAGTTGGATCGAGTGGATCAAATGGTATACTGTGGTTGTACAAATTTTTAAGAAGTGTAGTGTGTCTTAAATAATATATACCATCTGAATCAACAATCAAACTGCAGTGTAAAAGAAAACACCGCAGTAAATATTTCTCTTTTAAAAGGTCAATCAGGTCCATCTCATCTAACCGGCCTACATTGTTGGACCACAGCTTTGATAGCTACAGCACAGGCATGTTAGGCTGAGCCAAAGGTCAATCCAACCCATCAAGAACCCTAATGATGACAAAAAATATCAGTGTTTGTAATCTTTTGCATTAATTGCTCAACTATATGGCATGTAGAATCGTGATGAATGTTACCTGATCTGGTTGAACTCCTCTAAAAGTCTCCTACATGAACTTATAGTAGTACGTATGAGTAATGCATGTTCCAGTGCACCCGTCCGGCAATGGAGAGACATTGTAGCAAGTTTTAAAAAACTTGTTGAAATCTTTTTTTAAGTTTGGTCCAAGATGCCCTACTCATCCGTGCAACACAGTTTTATCGGGCTCAATAATGATTTTTTACTTTTAAATTTTTTGTAGAATGTTCGATTAGGTATTACGCAAAAATTCTTATCATTACAAATAATCCTAGGTGGACTCGAGATTGATAACACTTATGTCCAATCAAGCAACCCCGATATAATTTCTTTTCGAGAGAAAGCGCCCCGGCCAAAGTTACAACTGACTTGCATCGAAGGTGCAATTTGAGCAATCAAGTCAGTAAAAGATGACCATCGGAGCTAAGTGTTTCCATGCTTTCAGTGTCAAATTTTCTTCCTCTGAAGGACATAAAATGTAATAATCTTTACAGGAGTACTCAAATAAAAAACCATTTGGCTGTTATTTGAGTAATAATTGCTGCAAAGATCTTGCGTGCTGCACGCAGGGTCACTGCAGTGAGTAAATAATAAAAAAAATATATATATTTTTAGGTCTGTCTCGAGGTGTTTGACTTTTTATTTTTTAGATATTTTGGGTCGTCCGATTAAACATTGTATTATACGGCCGACGAGGATGTCTCGGAGCAGACCTAGGCAAAAAAGAAAAAAAAAATATTTATCCACTGTAATGACCCTAAGTGTGGAGCAAGTATTACTCTTGTTATTATTCTCTCTGTGCAATGGATTCCACAATATTTTATTCTAAGATTTTTTTAGTTTTTGTCTCTCTAGTCTTCTTAATTTAGGAAAAACTCCACGTACTCCCAACCATAAAAAGTTTTCTCCAAATTAAGTAGGTTAGAGGGACCTAAAACCTAAAAACGCTTTATTTTATATTAACTAATAAGCAAAACATGATAAGTAAGGGGTTGTCCTGCATCCTGATAACATCCTTGCCGCGGCCCCACCACGTACGCATCGCCAAAACGGATATGAACGATGGCGTGTTCAATCATGGTTCGTCCGAATAACAACAAACAGCAACGCGACGCGTGCCCCTTGGTTTTGGTGGCATACGGCTTTCACGTCCCACCAAATGTACGAATTTCTGGAACTTTTCCACGCGGCACCGACCCCACCGCACAGCCACAAGATCGCAGCCGTCCAAATCGATCCGACGGTCAACTGACTAGATTAACACGTGCGTCACACACGAGGCGATCTAACACTGTGTGCGGGCTCACAGGAAAAGCAGATATTTCTGGCAGAATCAGCGGCTACACTCTTGATCGCCGGGACGAGCACCAGCCGTTCGATCTACGTGGTGGCTTTCCCGTAAATTTTGCATTACTCGAGGGTTTTTTCCCGCCTCCCACCTATAAAATAGAAGGCCACCGGTGGGTCGCCGGCGTCGCTCTCCACCTTATCTAAAGTCTTCACCGACTCCGGCCAGCAAGGAGGGGAGGAGAAGAAGCCCGGCAGTTCCACAGTGCGGCGAGGTTGGAGTAGCTGCTACCCATGGACGTGCTCTCGGGGAGGTCTTCGTCGGCGCTGAACCCGGACGCGCCGCCGTTCGTGCCGCTGGCGTACCGCGCGGTGGAGGACTTCTCGGACCAGTGGTGGGAGCTCGTCAAGTCGTCGCCCTGGTTCCAGGACTACTGGATCCGCGAGTGCTTCCTGGAGGAGGAGGCCGACGGCTGCGGCCCCGATCTCTCCGGCGACGGGGAGGCCTTCCTCCCCGAGATCGGCGACATCTTCGACGGCTACCATCAGGGTAAGCACTGTCCTCTGCCGATCTCGTCGTGCTTTCTGGTTTTTTTTCCCCATCTTTTGCTGATTTTGGAGGTTTCTTTTTTTTTTTTGGTGCAGAGGGGGCGGTGGAGGACGGGAAGGAGAGGGGGAGACGGGAGGTGATCACGTGGGGCGCGCAGAAGTGGCGCGGGGTGCGCGGCGGGGCGGAGAGCCCGAAGTACGCCGACAAGGCGCCCAGGATTGTGAAGGCGAAGCCGAGCCCGAGGACGATCCAGCAGCCGCGTTAGATCGGGGTGGGATGGCTCGGTTGTTGTGGGATTATCTCAATGTTGTACATGGGGAAAAATAAATAAAAATCTAGGGAAAAAACACAAAAATACGAATGTTTAGTCTTTTTCTGTAAATTTCTGAAGAGTTTTTAATGTTGTCCTCAAGACTTTGCTTTCATGCATGTTGTTGTTCATGGGTTTGCAGGAGGTTAACATATTTGGATGTGTTCTTCTGCACTTTTTTTCACTTTTTTTTCTTTTGCTTTCTGCGTTTGGATGTGTGTGCGGAAAGCGGATGGAAAGGGGGAAGTGGGGAAGAGACCCATGTGCCTGGTCCATTTCTGGAGATAAGGTTCAGGTGAGGTAGACGAAGGGGCTGGCAGATTAGAATCGTGGGTTATTGACTATTTAGATCAAGCCCGATTAAGATCCGAAATCGTATCCGATTCGAACTGTATTTCTGGACTCGGATGCGGGTTGAATATTGAAAGACTGGATCCGAATTTGGATTTGAACGATCCTGTGTGAATCCGACCTGTTGACACGATGTAAAGAAGAATCAGAGGTGCCACCGTCCGGTCTAGGTTGTATCTCGTATCCTGTGAAGTATGACTACTTCTTGGTAGACTTTTCGTTCATGTGGCTATTACATGAAGAGTAATACCTTCTGCAATGAAAGAGTATTGCTGTCCAATCTAGTGGATCACACGGCTGTCCATCCTGCCAGACAATAAACGAGTCGGTTTTTTATTTTTTTACTTTTTTAGATTCTTTAAATTTTTGTGAGACGTCTGATCAAGCGAGTTCGGGTCGGCTCCAAATTGATTGTTTTGTTTTTTTTGAAATACACTTCATTTATGTGCATGGGAAAAAGTATTTTTTTAAAAAAATGTTATACAATTAATTTGGGGCGGACTTGAACTCGCTGACTATATTGTCAGATTTTTTATTGGACATTTCAAAAAAGTTTTAAAATTTTGAAAAAAGTAACTAGATAGTCAACACGATTACTGTCCAGCGGGGCAATGCCCGGAGCTTTGCAGCAAATATTACTCTTACATAAATAACACAAGGATATTCAGAAGAGGTCTTTTAGATCAAATAAACTGAGTGAATCAAGTGCAGTGTATATGAATTAAGATACATATTTTCAGGTACAAGAGAAACTTATCACAGAGCAAAAAAATGCAGCCAAGTGAGGCCCGTCCAATGTTATCCACCATTTTTCCCCAGTTCCTTTTTCCCTTTTAGCTTTCAAATGCTTTTGGGTAACAAAAGAATTTTTAGGGATAATCTCATGGTAACAAAATATCATGTTTGCTTTTTTTTGGACAATAAAGAAGACATTTCTTCGTTCAAGTAGAATAGTACAAAAGCTTGCACATAGCAGAAAGCAACCCTACACAAGATAAGACCTTATCCGCCGAACGTCCATATTGGCCATCCCCAACAAGGACATCAAATGCACTGGCTGTGGAGAGTTTCATCTCCATTCCCGATTACCCCGCCATTTTCCTGTTCCATTCCTCTCCCCTCCCCTCATAAAGTCTCCCCAATATTTTTTTGTTACCTTGGCCCTCTGCTTCCCTTCCCATCCCAGAGCCATAATCTAAATGCGGCCGGTAGACTGAGTGCCACTGGATCTGTTATGGAGCAAGGAACAACATCTTCGAATACTGAAGAAGATGAAGTTTTTTTTGGACAGGTTCAAAAGCTTACTGTCTGAAGAACAGGACAACAATTATGTGAAGCTTAGCAATACAGACTTGGAAGATCCGCATCGATGGAAGCTAAGTATCATTCTCATGGTACTTACCAACATCAACGTACGACCAGCGGGACTCAAGGAGTGGATTGCCAGAATGTGGACGCCGACAGGTAATTGGAGTTTCCTTGACTACTCAACCAACAAATTCCTTGTTAGATTCTCTTCCCAGCTCGATAGAGAGAAAGTATGTAACAGAGCCCCATGGTTCTTCAATGGAGATCTAGTCCTCATTGAGAAATGCAGAGCTAACACTCCACCGTCAGCTTATAAAATGCAATATGGTGATATTTGGGTCCGCATTTATGATCTACCAGAAGAACTCCCGAGTGAGAAGGTGGTAGCCAAGCTTGCAAGTCAGCTGGGCACTCCTTACCCCCCCATCCCAGGTGGAACATCTTCTTGGAGTACATATGCCAGAGTTAAGGTGAAGATGGATATTACAACCCATGTAAAAACAGCTATTCAGGCAGTTCTTCCTAATGGGGAGAAAAGAAAATTTCAAATAGCTTTCGAACGAATGCCCAGAATTTGTTCATTCTGTGGCATCTTTAGGCAAGAAGCTACGGACTGCCAGAAATTATCTGATCTTACAAGTAAAATTTAAGAGTCGTATTCACCAGGACTCAAGAGAAGCATGTTAGAAGCTATCAGACACAGATATGGAGATTGGCTAAGAGCATCTAACAGGAGGTCAGAAGTAGGTGATCAAGTCCAACATCAAAATATGCATTCAAAGCAGGGAAGTCAAGTAAAGCAACCCCTACCGGAAAAGTCACCGGCGTTGGAGAAGGAGGGGGAACATTCCCCAAGGAAAAATCTCTTGTTTAAGGAAACAAACCAGTTGGTTGTACCAGGCAAACATCAAGTCAGCCGAAAACTTATACATGAAGGTGACATTGGGCAGAGGATAGTACAATCATTTATGAGAAGGGACGAGGTTTTGAAATCTAACGGATATAATGAGATTCTGGGGGTAGATCTTGAAGCCATCACAGAATCAGAGTACACTCTGGCCTGTCAAAAGGAAAAGGCAGGAACAGAGGTCTTTAACCATCAGTTATTGATACAACTCAAAGAGGGTCCAGTACTTGCAAGTGATAAGCAGACAGGTGAGAACGATATGCCTTATGTACAGCCATTACAGAAAGAACCCACAAGTCATGCAGAAATACTGAAAAGAAAAGCATCTACAGACTCCCTCAGTGCTGAAGATCTGCAATGTACTAAAAGATATTGTGTTAACCCTGAGGATATGCAAACAAAGGAGATTCCAGTGAACCAAAATCAGATTTTACAATTCGACCCTGGGGACTTCTCAGGTATATCAAAGAGAGGAAGACCAAGAAAATATAAAATGAGTTCTTCTAACAATGTGGACCAAGATATGAATACCAAACAAATTCTCCCAGCTCAATCCAAACTAAGAGTCGTGGCGGCCGACCAAAAAATGCCGCAAGGGGATAAAAGAGAATCATCTCCTGGAACTGTCGAGGTGTGAATGGGAGCTCGACAGTCTCTTACATCAACCAACTTTCCCATTCTATTCAGCCGGATATCTTTTTCATCTCTGAAACCAAAGCTAAGAGGCAAACTAGTTTGAAGTTCTTTAACATCAGAAATATTGACCATTTTCATATTGTGGAAGCCAATGGTAGAAGTGGAGGTTTGTGGCTTTGGTGGTCTCCTAACATCAAAATCCAGGTTGTTTTTTCTAATAGAAATTGTGTTATAGGGGAAGTCACTGAGAATAGTGGCAAGAAGTGGCTGCTCATTTGTGTCTATGCCCCTCCAAATCCTACTGAAAGGAGAGTGTTCTGGAACCTCCTTGAATCTCAAATGATGAAGAGCAATGGTCCAACCTGCATTCTGGGTGACATGAATACTATCCTCCATACTAGTGAGAAAGAAGGAGGTGACCCAGCTAACCAGAATCAAATAAAGCACTTTAAGAGGTTCTTACATGACATGGGCCTAATTGATCTGGGTTTTGAGGGACCAGCTTACACCTGGGCCAATAATAGAAGAGAAGCTTTTCATATTCGAGAAAGGTTGGATAGAGTGGTGGCCAATGCTAGCTGGAACTTGTTATGGCCAAAAGCCTTAGTCCTGCACCTCCCCAAAATCTCAAGTGATCATATGCCCATTTTGCTCTCACTGCAGGGGTGCCAAAGACATGTTCAGAGAAATTTTAAATTTGAAATTGCTTGGGCCCTTAGACAAGACTTGAAGCTGGTTATTGAAGGAGCGTGGAGGAAGTCTCCCTGCCTGGCTCAGAATTACAGCTCAAAAATTAAAACTCTGCAGGACAGTATCACTCAATGGAAAAAATCAAATTTTTCCAATGCCAACAAGAGAATGAACTACCTACTCAAGGAGTTGGAAGAAATTGAAAAAGGCCATATGTCCGATACTAATATCAAGAAACTCAATGCCAAATCATTAGAATACCAACAAGCTTTGAAGGAAGAGGATGAATATTGGAAGCAAAGATCAAAAACTCACTGGTATAACAATGGAGATAGGAATTCCAAATTTTTCCACTTAAAGGCTCTTAAGAGGAGGAGGCAGAACAAGATACGTCAGATCAAGCTTCCTGATGGCACAATTACTGAAAAACAGGATATGATCAAGAAAACTTTCTTTGAGTACTTTTATAAGCTGTATACTGCAGATTCTGGTATTAGTCCCTTTCAAATCAGAAGCATTACTGACAGGGATATTAACAAAGTCACTGAGATTGACAATATGAGGATTGCATCCATCCCTTCTGCTGAGGAAATTGAAGGCACTTTGAGGAGCATGAATCCCAGAAAATCCCCTGGGCCTGATGGGCTCCCTTCCTTCTTCTTCCAAAATTACTGGAGTGTGACCAAGGAGGAGGTGATTGAAACTATCCAAGGTATCTTTATTACTGGCAAGATGCCCACCAACCTTAATCATACCTACATTGCCCTCATCCCCAAGAAGAATCCTGCAGTTTCTACTGAGGATTACAGACCCATCAGCCTCACCAATGTGGTATATAAGATTTTGGCTAAAATCCTAGCTGGTAGAATCAAAGCAATCCTTCATAAAATCATCTCTCCCAACCAATCAGCTTTTCTCCCTAACCGTCTACTTATGGATAATATTCTTGTCACTCATGAACTTGTACTTTCTCTGAAGAACAAAGGTGGCAGAACTGGTGCATTCTGTTTGAAGGCAGACATTGCGAAGGCCTATGATAAAATGGACTGGAACTTCATTAAATCCACTCTTAAGAACTTTGGTTTTTCTAATCAAGTCTTGTCCTTAGTTATGCTATGTGTTCAATCTGTTAGTTACTCTGTGATCATTAATGGGGATATTTGTGGAAATATTATCCCTTCGAGAGGCCTAAGACAAGGATGCCCCTTATCTCCATTCATCTACATTATGTGTGCTGAAACTCTCACCCACCTGATTAATGACAAGATGCAGGAAGGTCGGATTAAAGGGTTCAAAGTCAACCACCAGGCCCTTCCCATCTCACTGTAGACACGCTAATTTTGACATCGTTTCGAGTAAATTTCATATCATATAATAATGTCTCATAATGGTCTGATATTTAATCATTGGTTAATTTTTATTAATCCTTTTGAGTTCATTATCTAAATGGTGTCGGGTCAAACAGACATGATTTAAGTTAATTAATTAAATTGATTTTAGCTCAAATTTCAATTAAAATATGAAGAAGTCTA
This sequence comes from Zantedeschia hybrid cultivar, assembly GCA_030544215.1. Taxonomy (NCBI): domain Eukaryota; kingdom Viridiplantae; phylum Streptophyta; class Magnoliopsida; order Alismatales; family Araceae; genus Zantedeschia; species Zantedeschia hybrid cultivar. Next base: position 12,467,073 of record JARZZO010000005.1, read on the forward strand.
AAAGACGTCGACTTGTGTAGACGCCATTTAGGGTTTATTCTTATTTTGATATTTAAATTTGAATTTTAATTAATTGATTAATTAGCTAAAAGACGTCTGCTAAGAACGACGCTATTTAGGTTTCCTAAGTCATTTATATCTCTTCCGGATGTTTATCCTTATCTTAATTAGTCTAAAAGGCGTCTCCATTGAGCGAAGCGTTTTATCTAATTACAGATAAAGATAAACTTTTCCCGGATGTTTATCCTTATCTTAATCAGTCTAAAAGGCGTCTCTCATGGGCGACGCGTTTTAGATAATTACAGATAAATATGAATTAATTTACATTTATCTGTTGGTTAAGCTGGATAAACCTCAAAATTTCTTCATATAAATCCGCGGATGCAAAGAAGTCTATAAATACCCTGCCTCTTGAACGAGTGACAGAAGGGTGATATTGAGTGATAATTAGCAATGATTTTGGTGGTGATTGGAGCAAAGAAGCTTGACGACGTCCGAACGCTGGAGGAACGAAGTGCATGTTTACCTGCTTAGTTGCATGTTTAAAATTTTCTCTGGAATGGATACTACTTCTTCTTAAGTTCTCATCATTGTTCTTTATTTCTTTATATTTCTTGCGAGGTACAAAGGAGAATCAAGGGGAGGGAATCAACAGCAAACAACAAGGAATCTGGACGATCCTCAAAAATTCAATAGCAGCCAAAGCAAGTACAAAGACAAAAAAGGGCTCTCTTTCTTCAGCCGGCTGAAGGAGGGGAACCAAGAGCTTAACATCTCCCACATCTAAACAGGTAGGCGATCAAATCTACTTTTGGAACTTTTTAGTCAAAAGTTTATGGCGATCACATCACTTAGTTTCTTTTTAATAGGTTTATTTTGCACATAAACAACATAGTTTTTCATGATAATCACACACCCATTTTAAGCACTCACAGCTTTTTTGGCGATCACGGTGGGGCTTGGTCTCGCCATCTTTTAATTCTTTGTTCTTGCTGTTATCAATCGGGCACCCACGGTGCACCACCTGTGTCTCTCGACACGCCCTCACCAATTGGTGAGTTTTTAGTTTAGTTGATTTCCTACGTGCACCACGTGCACACCCCTGTGGCAAGATCTTGCCCTCCCCGTTGATTAGTTGAAAAGTTGTTTTTGTGATAAAGATTGTGTGATTGATTGATATTTCAGTTCTTTATTTGATAAAATCATCATGTTAAAATTTGAAACAATTTTTTTTTTTTTTGCATGAGCTGATTATTTATCGTTTTTATCCTATTTTGAGGAGGAATCAATTCAGAAATTCCTCCTGGAAAACTGAATTTGTAACTTGAAAAGCGTCCAGGAGCAGCGACGCATGTCAAACTGCGTCGCCCAACCCAGACGCCTTTCAGTCTCATTTTTGTGATGTTTGCTGCCTGAGCTTCTACGAAAAAATAAGGCTCTGTTTGAATAGCGTCGACTAACGGCGACGCGATTCAGGAAGTTTCTTATTTCTTCTTCAGTTCTCAGATTTTGTGATATGTGTGCTATTACCCATTATGTATTAAGCATTAGAGGCCATCCAGGCTACAGGTCATACGTATTGAGGCTAACACCCTCCTCTTCTTAGGAACACTCTTCTTGACGTCTTCAACTCTCTCTGATTGGGTCGGTCCCTCAATCAAACTAGAGTAGTTGGCGTTAAAGACCTCCGTAAGTCCCCAAAATCAAGGTATTCCTCCTTGATCATCGGGCTGGTTGTACCAATTGAAGTCCCGGTTTGATCTTCATAACGTCGTGAGATAAAGCCATAGAATATAACGGTGGACATTGAACTGAAACTAGGATCCTATCTCTTGAGCGAATTTGTGATTTAATTGAATCAAAATAACCCAACAAGGAATCCTAAAATCACGTTAAACATCCACTTGTTTGCTTAATCTCTGTACAACTTGTTTGCCAATCTCTGAAAAAAAATCTAACATCATGCTACTTCGATCAGGCAGGGACTTGAGTATGGCTCCATATACCATTGTCAACTACGAGAGAGATGCTAATGCCCCTCGCGATTCTGATTACCATTTCGAGAGCGGGAGAGATGTTGATGCCTTCCATAATTCTCTTCCTTGTCCAGTTCGGTATGAGGGGAATGTCCCAACCCCTCTTTATCATCCCCCACATGTGCATGCGGTTCCTAACCCTATCTTCGAGGGAGACATGAACCAGAATGATCCCTCATCTTCTGATCCCTCGGATCTTGTAAATGCTTTGGGAGTTCTTGCCTCCCGTCTGGACCCTCAACAGTTCGAGGCGATCCAGTCCATTCTAAAGGGGAAGACGCCCGTGCAGTCTGCCGAGCCGAACCCTGCGGCTCCCCTTGCCATCCCTCAACTGTTGGGATCGCTGTGTCGGGATCCGATCCTAAAACGCAGCGGAATAAAATTTTTGGGACCGGATCTGTCCCGTTTCGGTCGTTAAAGTTAAACCAGTGTAAATCGATTTACCTTGTGCGGATTCGAATCCGCGTCCGTTTTCCGGTTCCGTCGGAGCGATGCCGCAAGTCGCGCAGATGCCCGATCTCTAGCGGTATCCACGCGGTTCTCCTCGCGATGGATCGTCCTCGCTTCCTCGCTCGCTGCGACGTTCGAAGATCCCGTCTGACTGCGCGTAATCTGCCGCGACATGCGGATTCGGAATTCCCGTCGAACGGAAGGTGGAGCAGTTGGGAACCGCACGCCCAGAAGAGAGAGAAAGTGGGAAGAACGAATGACGGCTAGGTCAAGGTTGCTGCCCCGGACGTAGAATCCGTTCTTTTATAAGAAGTCAATTTGGGGTTTTTCATAAAAACCCAGACTTATCCGAAATCCTGTCGGATTATCCATCGACTTGAAAACCATTTGCGTGTGACCCTCTAGGCCCAAATACCAGTCCAGTTAATAGCTCATTAAGTCCAGTAACCCTTTACTGACCCACTGAATTAATTAATATCCTTATATTCAATTAATCAGCCGAATTTAATGTCCCATAATAAATTCGGACGGACTGCCGATCACGTTGGATGCCGAGCAACATTGCGTGATCCTGGATGGCACTGGGGTTATCGCAACCCTCTATTGGAACCTTTCTGTCATCGGTTAGCGCACGGATATAATCCTTCATCCGTGCAATGTTCCCGAATCGGCCTAGGGCATGGTTTACTGTTAAACCCTATTTGGTCGATTCACTTGAATCAGATGCCGCTAATCTGAATCCGATAACTCTTTATCGATTACAAAGTCCACCCTGGCCAGAGACTTTAAGCGCATCATTTCCGAAACATTCTCTCTCAAACAACCGAGAGCTGATGATCCCGTATTGAACACACAATTTACCTTCGAGGGCATTTCCCTAAACCCGATCGCTTGACTTATTGATAACCCATGGTTAGAGATTCGTTCGTCAAGGTCAAAGCTCAGAAACCTACCAACAAGATATCTTTGGAGTCTCAGGTCCAAGGATCATCCACGCAACCGTGACAAATGAATCGAGCTGGTTAACAGTGAGGTGATTACCATCCAGTGATTCATAGTCGGATCAGTTCAGTGAACTCATTCACCAATGAGCACCTATAGGTTCAGCATAGTGTCTCCACACAAGTGACTTATGGGATCAATCACCCTCATCATATGAGCTGAAGTAACGTATACTAGTCTATCCAGATGTTCGATGTCCTATCTCAAACATCCTATGACTAGGAACAATTAAGAATATGTGTTTATAAGTTTTCGGTCCCGTAATTATGATCTCATCATAATCCGAAGACTATTGCACATGTTCATGGACTTCATCGTGATACGATAAACACAGATCGAATTAATTACACACAATGAATTATTGCCATTTATTAATAATCTGAATAAGTACACAGTATCGGATTGGCTTTGAGACCATCTAATACTAACAATCTCCCACTTGGACTAAAGCCAATCACTTTTATACAGAATACCCATATTCTCTAAGTGACGCTCAAAAACATTTTGAGACAAAGGCTTTGTAAGTGGATCTGCTATGTTGTCGACTGAGGGAACTCTTTCCACTACGACATCTCCTCGAGCTATAATCTCTCTAATCAAATGAAAGCGCCGCAGAATGTGCTTCGACTTCTGATGAGACCTCGGCTCTTTCGCTTGAGCAATCGCCCCATTGTTGTCACACAACAGTGAGACGGGACCAGATATGCTATCCACCACACCAAGATCGCCGATGAATTTCTTCATCCATACAGCTTCCTTGGCGGCTTCAGCAGCAGCAATATAGTCGGCTTCTGTTGTCGAATCAGCAGTGGTTTCCTGCTAAGAACTTTTCTAGCTCACTGCTCCCCCGTTGAGTGTGAAAATAAAACCTGATGTTGACTTACTGTCGTCAGGATCAGACTGAAAACTCAAGTCAGTGTATCCTTGCAACTTTAAGTCTCCTCCTCCATAGACTAGAAATAGATCCTCTGTCCTTCTCAAGTACTTAAAGATGCATTTCACAGCCTTCCAGTGTTCATCACCTGGATCTGCCTGATGTCTGCTCGTAACACTTAGAGCATATGCTACATCAGGTCTGGTACATAGCATGGCATACATGATAGACCCTATGGCAGAAGCATAGGGGACTTTATCTATCACTGCCCTCTCTTCAGGTGTCTTGGGAGACTAACCTTTAGAGAGTGAAATTCCATGTCTCATCGGTATGAGACCTCTCTTGGAATTTTCCATGCCAAACCTTTTGACAATAGTTTCTATGTACATAGATTGGGTTAAGGCTAGCATCTTCTTTGATCTATCTCTATAGATCCGTATTCCCAATACGTAAGATGCTTCTCCCAAATCCTTCATGGAGAAGTTCTTTGACAGTCATATCTTTACAGAAGACATCATTCCTACATCATTCCCAATGAGTAGAATGTCGTCAACGTAAAGAACCAGAAATGTGATTGCGCTCCCACTGTTTTTCTTGTATACACAGGGCTCAACTTCATTCTTAATAAAGACATAAGATTTGATTGCCTCATCAAATCTTATGTTCCAACTTCGGGATGCTTGCTTCAGTCCATAAATGGACCTCTGCAACTTGCATACCATGTCTGGAGATTCTTTGGATGTGAATCCTTCTGGTTGTATCATATACACCTCCTCCTCAAGGTTTCTATTGAGGAAGGCAGTCTTCACATCCATCTGCCAGATTTCATAATCATGGTAGGCAGCAATGGCGAGAAGAATTCTGATAGACTTAATTATAGCAACGGGTGAGAAGATTTCGTCATAGTCAACACCTTGTCTTTGACGATAGCCTTTTGCCACTAATCTTACTTTATAAGTCTCAATACGTCCATCTGCACCGATCTTTTTTTAAAGATCCACTTGCAACCAATAGGTACTATACCATTGGGTAAATCCACCATGTTCCAAACTTAGTTGATGTACATGGAATGTATTTCAGAATTCATGGCTTCCCGCCAGGGTCGCCAGCTTTCTTGGCTGGCTCGGGCCTAGTCCAACTGGGCCGGCCCGGTCCGCCCGGCCACTGTTGGTGCTTGGACCGGCTCCCCCCCCACCCGACGCCCATCCCTGCAAACCCTAACCGAGGCCCTGTATTGCAGGTTAAGGAGGCGGCTACCGACGCCGCCGCCGGCCGGCGCGCCGGCGCCGCCGGCCCCGGCCGGCGATGCCTCCAGCGCCGGCGACGTGCCCGGCGCCGGCAGGGCCGGCGGCGGTGGCCAAACAAGTTGCCGGCCAAGCCCGTTCAAACCAAAAAAAATCTGATTTTTCATGATTTAAATCCAATTTGGGGCTCGATTTTGTGGCTCTTCAAGGCCATTCTGGCGCCGGCTATCATGCCCTGTGGGTAGTGGTGACTATCACCAAGAGATCCGGAGATCTAGACCGCCATCCCAACGCTTGGGAGGCATGTACGAAGCTGCCGAAAAGGCCCGGTTCATCATCTCATGAGGAACTCCGAAAACCCCAAAAATAATTTCGAAAATTGCAGAATATTACTCAAATTAACCGTGTTCATCACATGAACACAGATCCAACAATTAATCGAATATTTGGCATGGAATAACACATGGAAAAATTAATTTGGAGATCGAAACGGGACGAGAAACAGTGGAACCTGGCTCTGATACCACTGTTGGGTTTCTCCGGATCGCTTACGCAGTAGAAAATAAAATATTAAAATAGCGATCGCGATCCTCCCCGCGACGGATATCCTCGCGTTCCTCGTTCTTCGCAGCCCACGAAACCTCCGCCGGTCGCCGCAATGATCGCTGCAACGCGCGGACGATTTCCCGTCGAACGGGATTCGGAGAAGCGGCGGAGCAGATCTGGATCTGTCTGGACGCCAGAGAGAGAGAGAAACAGAGGAGGGGCGGTTAGGGTTAGCAGCAGCTTGGCCTGCTCAGCCCGTTCGCTATGGTTTATACTAACCGCACGATTTTTCATAAAAACCTCCGGTTTGTATAAAACCCACTTATTTATCCATCGCCTTGAGAATCATTTGCGTGTGACCCTCTAAGCCCAAGTACCAGTCCAGTTAATGGCCCAACAAGCCCAGTGACTCCTCACTGGCTTTATTAATCAATCGAATTGATGTCGCACATCGAATTCGACCGAGCCTCCAATCACGTTGGGTGCCAAGCAACACCGCGTGAACCCGGAAGGTATTGGGGTTAAGTAACCCACTCTTGGAACCTTTCCGCCGACAGTTACCGCGTAGATATAATCCTTCATTCGTACAATGTTCTCTAGTCAACTCAGGGTATGGCGAGCTGTCAAACCCTAACCGGTCGACTCACTTGGATTGGATGCCGCTGATGAATATCGGAAAACACCTTTCCCGATATTATCGTCCGCCCTGGCCAGGGACTTCCGCGCATCCTTCCTAGAGCATTCTCTCTCTAAGTACCGAGAGCGAATGATTCCTTATTGACACACAATTCCCTTCGACGGTATTCCGCTGTACCCAATCCTTGGCGTATTAGATCCGTGGCTAGAGATTCGTAAACTAAGGTCAAAACACAGAAGTCCACCGACAAGGTGTCCTTGGTGTCTCAGGTCCGAGGACCATCCACACAACTGCGACAATAAAATCAAGCTGGTTGACGGTGAGGTACAATACCATCCAGCGATTCAGTCGGATCAGTTCAGTGAACTCATTCTCCAATGAGCACCTACAGATTCGCCTTAGTGTCTCCACACAAGTGACTTATGAGATCAATCACCCTCATCATATGAGCAGGAGTAATCTGTACTAGTCTAACCGGATATCCGATGTCCTTCTCGGATATCCTCCGACTAGGAACAATTAAGAATATGTGTGTTTAAGTGATCAGTCTCATTAGTATGATCCATCATAATCTGATCACTATAGCACATATTCACGGACTTCATTATGAAACGAGAATTAATGCGATTTACACATAATAAATATTATGCCATTATATTAATAAATGAACGAGATTTACATAGTTAGATTGGCTTGTAGGCCACCTAAAACTAAGACATTCCCCACTTCACCCGCTACCATTACCGCTTACCCAGATACCATCCAACCCTCTAAACTGCTATTACGCATGCCGTTCCCCACTTCATCCACACCAACCACTTACCCTTCCACCATCCAACCGTCTAGGCCTTTAATCCGCACCACGCCACCACCAACTAACCCCACGCCATCGCCCAGATACCAACACTCCACATCATCCGCACCATCCAACCCTGCGGTACTCAAAGTATCACCTGGACCTCCCACGGCTGAGGAACATGCGCTCCAGAGTGGGAGAATTTTCAACAAAGTCTTTCCTCAGTCAACAGTTAGAGGCGGCCCATCACATCTGCCAGAGGAAGCACACAATGATGAGAGTGCACCAGGCACTCAATATGATTTGTTGAAAAATCTGGACCGGACACCAGCACGAATCTCCGTGCTTGAACTGATTAAAAGATCAAAGACCCACCAAGAAGCTCTGATGGAATATTTGCAGAAGGTGATGGTCAACGAGGACGTGCCGGTGGAGAAGATTGCAGCACTGTTAGTTCCTCAGGGGGATCAGCCCTCTATTTCATTTCATACATCGGAACTTGCACCGCCGGTGGCCAGAAGCATGGCTCTGAGCATCACGGTCAATATCTGCAAGAAGGCCGTGGATGCATGTCTGGTTGACACAGGGGCTTCGATCAATGTTTTTCCTCCGAAGACCTTGGAATTGTGCGATGTGCCTAAGGAAAAATGGCTGCCTAGCCCCATCTCCGTGACGGCATATGATAATTCCACCCGTTCCCCTCTGGGAATGGTCTATTTGAAAGTGGAGCTAGGTCCTATAAGTCACGCAGAGGTCGAATTTCACATTTTGGAAATCGACCCTTCTTTGAATGTCATTTTGGGTCATCCTTACATAAAAACTCTTGAGGCAATTCCCTCCACGAATCATCAATGCCTCGAATTCCCCTTCAAAGGACGAACCATTAAGGTTACGAGCATGCCGATCCTTACTGCTGCTCATTCTTTGAATGTCAAACCCACTTCTTCACCTGGTCGACAACCTTTTCTGTCGGTATTACAGGTTTACCATCCAGTGGCTGATCCTCTGAAAACTGCCACTATTACTCCTTATCCGTTAAATGCCATAAAGAGGGGGAAGTGCATGAGTACCCCAGGATGGAGAATAATGATGAAGAATGGCTATCAGCCTGTAAGAGGCCTGGGTACACAGTTACAAGGCAGGACCACTCACGTCAAAGACCACCGAAGAACACCTGGAAGCGGCCTGGGCTATAGGCCAAGAAAACTAAAGCAGGATATTGTTCAGCAAGCAGAGAATGAAGGCGGCCAGAAAGTCTGGGAGACGATATCTACACCGCACAAAGAAGGCCAGGACCCCTTAACTTGGACTCTATACACTCATTTTGTAAAGGGGCCCGTAATAAGCCATGACAACACGGTGGTCATTACTTCATGTTTTGACCTCCACGATATATATGGGAGAGATTTGGCTAGACATTGCTCAGAACTGCTCACGTACCAGTCCTTGAAGGCTCTGCGGCCTATAAAAAGGAGGAAATTCCAAGACCCTGAATGTGAATGGTACAAGTGGTTCTATTTAAGAGATCTCTACATCGCATTGAATAGGCTGTTTCTCGATCCTGCAGAACCCAAGTGGCCGCCACAGATCGATGAGCTGATCGAAGGACCTGGTGTTATTTTCGACAAGAGGATACTGCTATCAGAAGAGACTGATGAAGGGAAGCCAGATGACCCCTATGAAGCTTGCTATACCACAGATCTGCTCTGGAGGGGAACTTATCCTTCTCATGTTTTCATGCTTCACATCTTGTTTCGCACTTTGCTCTTGACCCCGACTTGGTCGTGGGTCATCATTGAAGACATTCCACGGGCCCCGCCGGTCATGATTACTCTGTCCCCACGGGACCTCATTCCACAACCTCCTCTCGATCTAGAGAGGATGTATGATTTAATCTGGGACATACTGCTGTATGATCCGCCTAATTCTTTGGCCTTGGTGCCACTTCCCTCATCTCATTCTCCTTCTATTCATCTTCATTCATGTTTTATGCTTAACTCTTCTATTGCCAAAAAAAAAAATGCCAATTTGGCAACAAATTCTTCCCAGATCCTCATTGAGGAAACTTCTTACTTGTCCGATTATACCCCATCGCGCGGGTCTTTCGGTCAAGATTCTCTTCTAGATCTACTCTGCCCCTCCCCTCGGGAAGATTCTCCTGTATTTCCGTCTATATCCCATGATTTTCATTCTGCTTCATCTTCATTAAGTCAGAATAGGGAGTCTAGTGAAGTTAGGGAGTTTAGTTCTAGGCAGGTTAATCAGGTTAGGAAGTCTAGAAGGTCTAAAGGTCGACATATTCCAGATAGATACATCCAGGACTTAGCTGATAGATGTCTTTTTTGCTCTATGATCTCTTAACTATTAGAAATCCAATTCAGATGCCAGAAGACTGTATGGACGATAAGTTAGTCAATGATGGGTATGGGATGTATGAGTTGATACATGAAAAAGACCCCATTGTTGAAGATGAAGAAGATGATGAGGACACAGCTGAGGCATATGCCAGTGGAGTGAAGAGATTCGATGAACCTTCAGCTGCCGTAGAAGAGCTTACCAAAGAAATCAATTTAGGGACTGAAAACGAACGTAAGGTTGTCCTCGTCAGCAAGAATCTTTCTGAGGAAGATGAGAAGGCAATGGTACAAGTTCTTAAGTCCTATAAGGACACTTTCGCCTGGAGTTATGAAGACATGCCGGGGTTAGACTCATCCTTAGTGGAACACAGGTTGACGTTAAAGGATGGAGCTAGCCCGGTCAAACATAAGCTAAGGCGATTCCACCCGCAAATGACTTTAAAGATGAAGGAAGAGGTCGACAAGTTACATAAAGCCAAATTTATTAGAGTTGTCCTATATCCACAGTGGGTGGCCAACATAGTCCCGGTTATGAAGAAGGACGGGAAGGTCAGGATTTGCATTGACTTCCGATATTTAAACCGGGCATGTCCTAAGGATGATTTTCCATTGCCTCATATTGACGTACTCATTGATAACACTGCTGGCTATGAGACTTTATCATTTATGGATGGGTTTTCAGGATACAATTAGATCAAATTGGCAGAAGAAGATCAGGAGAAGACATCATTCACTACACCTTGGGGAACATACTGCTATGTCGTCATGCCATTTGGATTAAAGAATGCTTGAGCCACTTATCAGAGGGCTATGATGGCAATATTTCACGATATGATGCATATAGATCTAGAAGTGTATATGGATGACTTGTTGGTTAAATCTAAGACGAAGGCTGAGCATGCCAAAGTTTTGGCAAGTGTGTTAGAGAGATCAAGGGAGCATCAGTTAAAGATGAACCCCAAGAAATGTGTATTCGGGGTGTCCTCAGGGAAATTACTTGGGTTCATTGTCAGCAAACGGGGAATTGAGATCGATTCTAACAAGGCAAAGGCTATTAGAGAAATGCCACCTCCCAAAAACTTGAAGGAGTTGAGAGGATTAATCGGGAGGTTGCAATTTATTCGCTGTTTTGTCTCCCAGCACTCACAAAGATGTAAGCCGTTCTACGAGCTTACCAAGCTGGAAGTCAAATTCAATTGAGACAATAAGTGTCAGGAGGCATTCGATGGATTGAAGAATTATTTGGCAAGTCCTCCTATTCTGAGACCACCATCTCCAGGCAGACCATTGATACTTTACATTTCTGTCATGGATGATGCATTGGGGGTTGTCCTAGCACAAGAGGATGAAGAAGGAAAGGAGAGGGCGGCCTACTATCTCTCTAAACTTCTCAACCCCGCTAAACAGAGAAATACAGCGATGGAGAAAACTTGCGCAGCATTGGTCTGGGTTGTTCAGAAATTGAAGCATTATTTTCTAGCCCATGAAGTCCATCTCATCGCTAGGATGAATCCAATCAAGTTTCTTCTGGAGAAATCTGTCATTACTAATAGGTTAGCACGATGGCAATGCTTTCCATCTCAATTCGATATCACTTACATTCAGCAGAAAAAAATCAAAGGCTATGCCATAGCAGAACATCTCGCTCATCACCCCCTTCTTCGTTTTGACCCAGTCCAATCGGAGTTTCCGGATGAGGAACTTTTGTCCATAGACCAAATCAGAGATGATATGTGGACTCTGCATTTTGACAGAGTTCTAAATTCCCATGGAAAGGGTATTGGCATTGTTTTGTTATCACCCAAAGGTATCACCATTCCACAAGCCTTTCAGCTTGACTTTCCAGTCACCAACAATATAGCTGAATACGAGGCGCTCCTTACTAGCCTCGAGGCTGCTCATTCCCATGGTGCCACCAAACTCAGGATTGTGGGTGATAGCCAATTGATTCTTCGCCAAGTGTTAACCAAGTATCGAACCCTTGATCCCAAACTAAAGCCTTATCAAGAACTTACTTCTGCTTATTCAAAGCTTTTCACCAAATTGATCTTCGTCCATGTTCCTAGGAATCAGAACATCTTAGCTGACGCTCTAGCCTCACTCACATCTTCTCTTGATTTTCCAATCAGCAGGCAATCCGAATCAATTATCGTTCATAGGCGTCTTTCACCCGCCGTGAAAGACCCTTCATTTCTTAGAACTAAGGAGAAGCTGCTAAAGAAAGTCATAGACGGAGATATTGTGGAAAAAAGAGATATCATGTTGATAGAGTTGTTAGAAGAGATGGATGATGAACAGAAGTCATGGTACTATGAAATTGCCAAATATTGTGAAGATCAATCATACCCTGAAGAAGGCACAACTGAGGAGAAAAGAGCTATCAGGAGAGTTGCTCAACGATACACCCTAGTTGGGGGAGCATTGTACAAAAGAGGTTTCGATGGAGTTCTTCTAAGATGTCTAGACGAAGATGAGCTTTGGAAGGTTACGGAAGGAGCTCATGCTGGAGTTTGTGGTGGCCATGTTAATGAACAAATGCTAGCAAAGAAGATCCTTAGACAATGATTTTATTGGCCAACCATAGAAGAAGACTGTGTAGAATATGTCCGTAGGTGTGCTAAGTGCCAACTTCACGCCGACAAAATTCATTCTCCTGCATCTTCACTCCATCCTGTTTCCTCTCCATGGCCTTTCTCCATGTGGGCTTTCGATATCATTGGACCCCTTGGCAATCCTGATTCCGGCATCAAGCCATAGTCTTTCATCCTCATGGCAACAGAATACTTCACCAAGTGGGCAGAAGCTGAAGCATACACGGAAGTTAAAGCATCAACTGTCTGCAAGTTCATCATGAGGAACATCATCACCAGATTTGGAATTCCAAGTACCATCGTCACCGACAATGGACCGCAGTTCGTGTCACAAGAATTGAAGGACCTCTGCAACAGGTATAAAATTGCATTGCATCATTCGTCTCCTTATTATCCGCAAGGCAATGGCCAAGCAGAGGTAGCTAATAAGACTTTGATAAAAATCATCAAAAAGAAGTGCAAATCTAACAAGTTCACTGACTGGCCAGAAAAATTAGTTGAGGCTCTATAGGCCTACCGAACCTCAATCCGCACGCCCATTGGGCAGACTCCTTATTCCTTAACATTTGGAATGGAGGCAATAGTTCCATACGAGATCCTTATACCATCGTTAAGAGTACAATTGAACAAGAAATTTTCCATTGATGAACACCGTTCAGCACTCCTTGCTCAATTGGAACTCTTAGACCAGAAAAGATGGTCAGCCGCTAATCATGCAAGAGTTTACCAAAATAGACTAGCACGTTTTTATCAAAAGAAAGTCATTGAACGTAAGTTCAAAGTTGGTGAAATGGTCGTCAAAAGAATCTTTGTAAAACCTGGTGGTCTACGCTCTAAGCTCCAACCCAATTGGGAAGGACCTTATGTTGTATCACATGCTTTTCCTGATAATGCTTACCGTCTGATTAATGCAGAAGGAGAAGAGCTAACTCACCCCTGGAATGGTTTGCATCTTAAGAAATACTACCCTTAGGTTAAAGAGTCGATCAGCATGATACAAAGACCAGTGGAATCAGAAAATTTAAAAACTCAAATTTCCTTATCAGTCTGGATAATTTAATTCCAAACACATTACTACACACACTGACACGTTTGATTCGTGAGTAACAAGAGATGCCAAGTCCTAAGGAATACCGAAAGCTTGACTGAAAGTGTGAAATACAAATCATTCTTTTTAAGCAAAATTCTGTTTTTACACTCGGCCCATGATGTCGGAACGAGGCTTAGAATAAACTACCAAGAATACCCGCCATCTTAGTAGGAGGCCGTCATAAAAAAAATGGGGGAGATCCGTCCCAAAGAAAAGAAAAGAAAAACAAAGCAAAGACAAAAGCCAAACGTCAAATCAAAAGGTCATCGCACTACAAACGTTACATCAAGGCCATGAAATAAAATAAAAGGGAACGCAAGGTCGATAAATACCCCGGGAAGAAAATGACCGAACCCCAACGGATATTAGGGTAGGAAAGGAACATCTTTTTAGGTCTCCGGAACCTTCTCATGGGCTTTCTAAACCAATTCTTCCTTCCTTTCTAAAGAGGCGTACTCCAAACTTGAGGAACGGTCTAGATTGACTAAGGATCGAATCATCAAATGGGATCACGAATGGAAACACAAGTTCAAACACAATGGGTTTAAGTTAAATTATTGAAGAACAATTTGGGAATTAAGTTAATAAACAAATATGATCTTTTGATCTGAGTACCATGCTGGTCTTTCAGTTTACACCATAGTTTAAAATCAACAAAAATACAAATTTCAAAATCCTAAAAAAACACCACATTTCAAAATCCAAAAAAAATACACATTTAAAAATCCAAAAAATACACATTTCAAAATCCAAAAAATATATTCTAAAATCCAAAAAAAATAAAAAAAAGGGGCACATATTTCAAAAATTCAAAAAAAAGGTACATATTTCAAAACCCAAACAAAAATGAATATTTCAAAACAACAAAAATATTTCAGTTAGCATTTGCTTATTGCATCTAGTATGCTTTATTCCTCTTATTTTCAGTGAGCATCTGTCTGCTTGTATGTTGTATTTTGCTTACAGTTCGATTACCTTTGTTAATAAAGGCTATGCCCCTTGATCCTTCCACTAAGAAAAAGATTGATTGACCATTTACTTGGTCAGGCAAGGGGCTAAGCCTAAACAGATGCTTAACCTGTTTGTTAAGTGACGTACAGGATCCAAGGCAAACACATGGAACACAAAGCTGAAGGCAAAAGTTTTGTATATATATCAAAAGTGTTCTGTACATGATACATAGAAGAAAAGAAAATACATAAGCCCTCAAGGCTGGCTCTCTCCTGCCCCCTCGTCCATCTGGCTCTGAGCCTCATCCTGAGAATCTGGCGGTGGAGCTCTAGGCGGCGGCATACCCATGGCACTCGGACCAGCCTGACCGGAGGAGATGGCCACGCTGGCTGTGAAAGCGCTCGCTTGCCCGCGCTCCTGAGCACGCTGCCGAGCATGTCTGTACCTCTCCTCCACACTCTGGCGCTCGTGCTCGGCAATGCCCAACTGGACTCGAAGGGAGGTCATCTCCGAGTCCATCCTCTACCGCTCCAGCCGCTCCCTCTCCCTCTCCTCGGTGATAAACTCCAGTCGGGACCGGAGGTGTGAAAGTTCCCGAGGAAGATCCCCGGTGGAGAGGCGAGCGACCTGCTCCTCAAGATCGCGAACCCGAGCCGCATCCGCTTCAGCCCTCTGAAGGGCTTCATGAAGCTCAGCAACCTGCAGGAGAAGTCATTGTTAGTCCAAGACAATCAAGCAATCAAAATCAAAGGAAATAACAAGACTTACTCGAGTGGCACGGTCCTCCTCCGCGAGGGAAGCCCGGTGGATGGCGGAGGCGAGCTGGCTCTGGAGGTCTGCCAGAGCAGCCTCATGTGCAGCAAACGGGTAGGAAGATGATGAAGCTCCGTGAGAAGGGGGAGCCGCCTGGGTGTAGACGGCTCGCTGCACCAAAAGACAATCATCACCAGTTAATCGTCAAAACAAATTAATTAACTAAAAACATTCATTCATATTCAATCATACATACCAGGTCAAAGAGCTCCTTCTAGACCTGCTCTAGCTGGGCCTCCGCGTAGTGTAGGCGGGCCCGGAGGTCGATGATCACGGCATCTCGTGCATCCTGCATATCACCCATACATATATTCATTCACAAATATAAATTAAGATAATAATAAAACGAGAGACGTATGAATGCATACTCACATCGAGTGGTCGGAGGAGTCGAAGCTGGTCAGCGTAGTGGGCCCGGTGTAGGTGCTGAAAATTTGCTCATGTGATTAATGTGAAAAACTATGTTGTTTAGGGTAAATTAACCTATTAAAAAAAATGCAACTAATGTGCTGTGATCGCCAGAAACTTTTAACTAAAAAGCTTCAAAAAGAGGTTTGATCGCTTACCTGTTTAAACGCGGAAGAATAAATCCTTGGTTCCCCTCCTTCAGCCGGCTGAAGAAAGAGAGCATCTTCTTGTTCTTTTGTTCTTGCTGTTGTATGTTGAGGATCGTCCAGAAGTTCTCCTGGCTTCGTGCTTGATTTTCCTCTTTTTATCTTGTTGTTGTTGTTGAATGCAGCAGACAGAAACAATAAAAATAAAGAAGAAATATTGATGAGAATCTAAATGGAAATATCAAATTTAACTATGATTAGAAACATGTATAAACAGCAACTCACTTGTTTTAAATTGACTTTGAAACCCCTTAAGAACAGATGGGTTTTGGAAATTAATGAGGTGGTGTGTGTTGTATGCAGTGAGTATGAGAGAATGAAACTAATGAATGAGAATGAAATTCAAATATGAAAAAAACTTATGCCCAGTCCAGTTAGTTGAAGCTTTGAAGGATTGAAGATCTTGAAGAAGGATGCCGACTTCTGGTAATGGCAGCGCTCCGGCGTGGTTGCTCCGATCTCCAAATCGCTATAACGCTGTGGCTCAATAATTCTCTCTCTCTTTTTTTTTTTTTTAACTCCTTGATAGGCAAGGTATTTATAGGCATTTTCTGCGTTCGCGATTAACATAGAAAAATTTTGGATTTATCTACTTTAATCGACAGATAATTACTGATTAATTCATCTTTATCTGTAATTATCTAAAACGCGTCCACCTTGGCTGACGCCTTTAAGATTAATTAAGATAAGGATAAATATCCGGGAAAAGTTATCTTTATCTTTATTAGCTAAAACGCGTCCACTTTAGTAGACGTCTTTTACTCTAATTAAGATAAGGATAAACATCCGGAAGAGAAGTTAAAACAGCCTAGGAAACTTAAATCGCGTCGAACCTTACAGACGCCTTTCAGCTAATAAATCAATTAATTAAAATTCAAATTTAAACGCTAAAATAGGAATAAACTCTAAATGGCGTCCACATGGACCGACGCGTTTTAGGATTCTTCATATTTTAACTGAAATTTGAGCTAAAATCAATTCAATTGATTAACTTAAACATGTCTATTCGACCCGACACTCAAAAA
Source organism: Zantedeschia hybrid cultivar (assembly GCA_030544215.1). Taxonomy (NCBI): domain Eukaryota; kingdom Viridiplantae; phylum Streptophyta; class Magnoliopsida; order Alismatales; family Araceae; genus Zantedeschia; species Zantedeschia hybrid cultivar. The sequence goes on from JARZZO010000005.1 coordinate 12,484,099, forward strand.
TATTAATAAAAATTAATCAGTGATTAATTATCAGACCATTCTGAGGTATTATTATATGATATGAAATTTACTCAAAATGACGTCAAAATTAGCGTGTCTACAGCTGCCTCACCTTGGCATCGTCTTTGCAAGGGAGTGAAATGGAATGTAATGTACTGAAAAGGTGATGCCAAGGTGTGATGAGACACGCTCTTAACATCACATGATTGGAATTTTTCTCAAAATCATCGATGAAGATAGTTTAAAGAAATCAATGGAATTAATCCTGTCTGGATGAGGTAGACAAGGAAATAAAATAAGGTCGATCAACCTCCTCGGAGTGGGAAGTACCCCAGGTCGTAGACACTGTAAGTTTCATCATGGGGAGCGTTTGCCAGTCAATGTGGACGTGCTGCAGCCATGATGGATCTTAAAAGAAAACAAGAAATATTGGATAAAGAATCCAATCAAGGATAGAATTCCAAGGATATCTTCAAGCGAACCTCAAAGATAATCAAGATACTCAATTCAGAATAGAATATTTCATATCATGTTTTGAGTTATTTGATTCATGGTCTGAAACTTAATCAATAATTAATTATTATCACAATGATTTCAAAGTCCTACATGATGCATGCTGGGCTAAAAGAAAAATATAAAGTCAAATAAAATATAAATTAATCAAGGATAATATTATTAAATTGCCATTAATGAGTCAAGATACCAATTCTTGTAATTCAGTGCTAAGCCGAAGCTCGTTTATCCACGCACCGTTTCACAAAAGTGGAACCATCGTCCTCATTGATTAACAATCCAACGGCCTATCCGTGCGATTAAGAATCCTCTGGAATTATCACTGTTTTTGTTGAAGGGGAACTCAAATTCCAGTTTCATCAAAACTACAAGGTCCTTGATATGATCTAATAAATATTTAACATATAGTAATGCTGATGCAAAATAATTACATGAAATAGTACAAGGGTAGAAATAACCGTCTTTTTAGCCACGGTCAGACTTCTTTAACTCCCACAGTGGGATCTTCTCGATATTTTCCATCTTTACTCAACTTTCTTGAATTTTCTGCAATCAAAATTGTTAATAATTCCAAATATTCAATTTAAACATCAAAACATGGAATTTCGGGTAAATCATATAAAGAGATGAAACGCGTCGTGTCGAGAAGACGCATTTTAACTTTGAAACGCGTCAGTGCTCCTCGACGCCTTTTACTCACAGAAACAGGTTTCTGGCTGTTCTCTATTCGAATTCCAACTCTATCAATGCACACCCCTTTTCCAATCCGGAAAAGTCTTCCTAGGATCGCAATGTGGTCTATATAAACACCCTTAGGTCGTTCCTAAGCAATCCCACTACAATCCAAAGATCAAAAGTATAGTTTTCTTCAAGGTTTCTTCAAAGTTCCAAGGTTTTCAAGGTTCTCTAGCTTCAAAGAGGAGGAACTCCGAAAAATGGAGTATGAATTCAAGCAAGAAGATAAAGATGTCCTTGGAGCAATTTCCAGATGTGGAGAATCACCTCAATGGAAGAAATCTCAATCTCCAAGTAAGCTTAATCAACTTCTTCTTCAATTCTCTTCATGTTCTTCATTAAGTTCTTCATCATGTTCTTCGTCTTTTCTTTTGATTTTCAGAACTATCCTATGTTTCCTGGCCCAAGGAAGTTCACCTCCTTACCTTGGATCCGTAAACTTGCGAAAAGCATCAAGCTTTCTATGCAAGTATTCATATCCAAGTGGAATCTTCAAGGTCTCGTAGTGCTTGCCAAGCATTACAAGAGCGCGAACGCAGATTGGGCGGCTATGGGCGCTTTGATCGAGTGGTGGCATCCCCAAACTCATACGTTCTTCTTCCAAGATTTCGAGTGCACAATTCTTCTAGAGGAGGCGGAGCTTCTTTTGGGTCTCCCAAAGACCAAAGAGAACAAAGAGAAGATAGCTTTGATGAAGGAGAGAATCACCGGTCAACAATTGTTGACATCTATTATGAAAGATCCTTCAGAAGCCAAAGGATGCCTTACTAAGAAGGGGATCAATCTCACCAAGCTAGCCGAGTGGACGTTGTACGAAATTGATGATCTAAGAGAGGATGAAGCAGAAGATGTAACAAAAGCCTTAGTTACATGCCTAGCCGGTGCCTTATTCTTTTCTGCGCAGGATAACATCTTAGAAGATGACCAAGTCAGTGCTATATGCGCAATCTTCGAAGGTAAATCCATTAGCACTGCACTCTTAGCATATCTTTATAGTGGGCTTTCTGCAGCGTCTGTGGGCCGTCCTCCTTACGGATGCATGCTTCTCTTCGCCTTATGGGTTGAACTTCACTTTAAGTTTGAGCACAGCAAGAAAAGACCTCTGAATCCATCTCAGATCTACTTGAATAGTCCAATTCATTGCATAGCTAATATTGTAAAGTTCAATGAGCACATGGTTAACAAGGTTCCAAAACTCAAGACCCGAGCTGATTGGAGAGAATATTTAAAGCTCATGACGTCCGACATATTCGACTCGTCTCCACTTGCTTTGGTTGGAAAACCTGTGTGGGTGCGTCGTGCAGCAGGAGCAGACCTTAAGTTGATCGGAGCCACCGAGTTTGTGCTGTACAATCCACATCGGTGCCTTACTCAACTTAGCTTGGGCCGTCGTGAATTCCCCGAGTTCTCTCCCACACTTCCGATCAAGAAGCGCGACTTGGAATCCGACGAAGACTATGAAGCCGTACAAATCATTACCACCTTATGGAACCTTGACTTCAGTTACCGTGCAAGATCCTCTAAAGATAGAGATAAAGGATTGAAATTTCCCTATCTTAAAGGTCTTCATGAAATCCTTCCTTGAAGGTCCTCCTTTCTTTTATTATTCATGATGTAATAAAGAATTTCATTGAATAAAGAAAAAAAATTTTATACCTCAAAACCTTTCCTCAACTTTCTGTGAAGTGCACATGATTTTTCCTTTAGAGAAAACTTGATTTTTCCTGAAAATTCAACAGTTCGGGTTCTGTTTAATGTAAAACGCGTCCAGTCAGAAAGACGCTTTTCAATAATAAATTCAATGCAAAAAGTTAAACCGCGTCTGCCAAACCTGACGCCTTTCAACCATAATTCTTTTCCAGAAATTCAATTAAATCCTCAAAAACCCGATTTAAACGTTAAACCGCGTCTTTACATAACGACGCCTTTCAAATCTCTCTCCTACTTTTTTCAGGATTCTGTCATTAATTCCATGATTAATTCACTGAAACGCGTCAACACAGTAAAACGCCTTTAATGATTTTCCTCTGTACGGTTCTGACAAAAAAAGTGAAACGCGACTATGTAGGTGGACGCCTTTCAGTCAAATTCAAACCTCTGTCAGTGCCGCTCAACTTTTGCGCCCTAAAACGCGTCATCATGAGTAGACGCCTTTCAGCCCTTCGTTAACAGACCCGCGAAGGCCTCCTTTCTTCCTCACTTTTCCAAAAACTCTCTCTTCCCTCACCGGCGGCGATTCGAACTCCGGCGATCTCTCCCTTGAATCTCCCTCTTCTCAAGCCATGGAGCGCGGTGAAGGTTCCGGGAAGACAAAGGTCATAGCCAAGAGGAGGCGGAGGCAAGAAGAAGCTCCCGAGGAGGTCCCGGCGGCTCTTGCGGAGGCGGCGGCGTTTTTGGAGGAAGAACTCCCTCCACCGGCACCCATGGCGGTGGTAGAAGAAGAGGAGGGCGACCTCCACACGGTAAGCTCCCTGTGGGTATAGTTGTATGAGAAAAGAGAGAGAACGGGGTTCTCGAAAGAACCCGGAATCTGGGCTTGAAAGGCGTCCAGACCAGGTGACGCCATTCAAAAGGCGTCACCATGGGTCGACGTCTTTCAAGATAAATTCCGGATTTTAAAAATAGGAATAAAATTTTTGAATTGCGTCAACGCATGTTGACGTGTTTTAAAAGACGTCCATGTGGGCTGACACGTTTCAAAACAGAAAGTGAATTTCCCTGTTTTTATTAATTACTGACCCTTATTTTTATGTTTTTATTTGCAGGGAGTGGTGAGGGCTAGGATTTCATGGGACTTAGTGATAGGGGCCTATAGGGGGCTCCCGGATTTCCAAAAGGCGCGCCTGCGTCAGATGGGATTCGGCGAGGTACTAGACATCGAGCCATTCTGGCTTGATCTAGTCCTGCTGCAGGCCTTGAGAGAGAGATGGCATGCGGAAAGCCGGGCTTTCCTGATGCCATGGGGGCATATGATCCCCACCCTAGAGGATGTGGCCAGGATTACTGGCCTCAGGGTAGAGGGCCGACCTGTGAGCGGGGTGACCTACCCCAACTATCAGGGATTGGCTGAAGCATTACTAGGAATAGAGGTATCCAGCATAGGTAGGGAGTCTAGGATGGTTCCTAGGGTAGAAGTAGAGGCAGCCCTAGGATTAGATGAGCCCCGGCGTCGGTCTGACGAGACCCGGGAGGAGTTCAGGGATAGACTAGCAGAGTCGTCCTCCTCAGTCTATTGCAGCGATCCTGATCAGGTAGAGGAGGTAGATAGACAGCTTAGAGTCTTCTTAGTTTTCTTTTTCGGTAGGTTGCTCTTCGGTACGAAGGGCGACCATATCCACTGTAGATTTCTTTACTTGTTAGATGATTTAGCTAGCCTAGGGGAGTATGCCTGGGGTGCAGCCCTTCTGGCTCACCTCTTTGCCGATCTATCTGCGGTCACGCCGGACCGCGAGACTACTATCAGTGGCTTCTCACCATTTCTTCAGGTATTAAATTGTTTAATTATTTGTTATATGCAGTGCAATATGATATGATGCCTCTTCTAACCTATATGTTCATGAATGCAGGTGTGGAGCTACTACTACTTTCCGCTCGGCAGAGCGAGGATCATCCGTCCGAACGCCGTCCCTTTCGCTTGCCGTTGGCAGCCGATTGTGGATACGGCTCCACAGCATCACCAGCTGACGGCCCTCCGCCGTCAGTTTCTGGATTATCCAGAACTCCTGGTAAGCTTTTAACTTGTTTAATTTCATTAAATGTAATCTTTTATTAAATGCAAGTTATTTATGAATGCATCTAACCTATATGCAGGTGATATGGCGCCCATACTTGGGCATGAATGAGGAGGGTCAGCCGTGGGTGACGGCCGGCAGGAGGCGGTTCGGGAGGCAGATGTGGGTGCATTGCCTCAATGAGATCGAGCTCCTCCGCCTCCGGCTCGTGATGAGGACCCTGGGCCTCCACCAGGAATGGATTGACGAGGAGGTCCCGGAGGGCGTCGGAAGGAGCATGAGGGGGAAGCAAGCCCTCACCGATTGGCGTGCCAAGTTCCCAGAGCAGTACGAGGACTGGCACCGTCGGGGTATCAGAGTGGAGTCACGGGCGGTGAGTAGCGAGGCCTACCTCCAGCAGTACCGGGCCCACTACGCCGATCAGCTTCGGCTCCTCCGACCACTCGATGTAAGTACGCATTCATGCTTCTTTAATTTTATTATTATCTTGATTTATATTTGTGAATGAATGTATGTATGACATGCAGGATGCGCGTGATGCGGTCATCGTCGACCTCCGGGCCCGCCTACATGATGCGGAGGCCCAGCTCGAACAAGTTCAGAAAGAACTGTATGACCTGGTATGTATGAATGAATATGAATGCATGTTTTAAATAATTAATTGTTTTGGCAATTAACCACTGATAGTTGTCTTTCTGGTGCAGCGAGCCGTCTACACCCAGGCGGCTCCTCCTACTCATGGAGCTTCATCTTCCTCGTCCACTCGTGATGCTGCTATGGCTGACCTCCAGAGTCAGCTCGCCTCCGCCATCCACCGGGCTTCTCTAGCGGAGGAGGACCGTGCTGCTCAGGTAAGTTCTTCAATTTTTGAATTCTGGAATTGATTACTTGTTTGATTGCCTTGGACTAACGAAATCTTCCTTTGCAGGTTGCTGAACTTCAGGAAGCCCTTCAGAGGGCTGAAGCGGAGACAGAGCATGCCCGTGCTGCAGCGGCTCGTGCCGAGGCTGATGCAGAGCGGATCCGGGTGCTAGAGGAGCAGGTGGCTCTTCTCTCAACTGGAGATCTTGCACGCCTCCAGATTCGCCTGGAGGTTGTGACTGAGGAGAGAGACCGCGACCGCCTTCGACTGGAGGCTATGCAGGGTCGCTTGTCAGTTGCGGAGCATGAGCGCAAGATGGTGGAGGAACGGTTCCAGCGAGCTCGGCAGCGTGCCCATGAGCGTGGTCTGACCAGCGCCTTTACTGCCAGTGCTGCTGTATCTTCCGGTCATGCGGGGCCGAGCGCGATGGGACCACCTCCACCTCCTAGTCGAGGACCAGCACCGGATGCACCTGACGAGGCCCAGAGCCAGTTGGACGAGGGCGGAGGGGAGAGTCAGCCTTGAAGGCTCATGTATCTTCTTCTTCATGTATCATGTACAAAAACACCTTTTGATAATATACGTGAAACTTTTGGCTCCAATCTTGTGTTCCTGTATTTATCTTGCATCCTGTACACACTTAACAAACAGGTTAAGTATCTATTTAGGCTTAGCACCTTGTCTGACCAAATAAATGGTCAATCAATCTTTTCTTCAATAAATAGTCAAGGGGCATAGCCTTTATTAACAAAGGTAATGAGAATAATCAAACTTAAGCAAAATGCAACATACAAGCAGACGGATGCTCGCTGAAAATAAAAGGGATGAAACACACTAAATGCAACAAGCAGATGCTAACTGAAATATTTTTGTTGTTTTGAAATATTCATTTTTGTTTGTGGTTTTTTTTGAAATTTATGCTTTTTTTTTTTTTTTTTTTTTTTTTGGATTTCTGACATATGTATTTTTTTTTGAATTTTTGAAACATATGTATTTTTTTGGATTTTTGACTTATGTATTTTTTTTTGGATTTTGATATATGTATTTTTTTTTGGGTTTTTGATATATGTATTTTTTTTGGATTTTTGACTAAAAGATCAGCATGGTACTTGGATCAAAAGATCATATTCATTTATTAACTTAATTTCCAAATTGTTCTTTAACAACTCAACTTAAACCCATCGTGTTTGAACTTGTGTTTCCATTCGTGATCCCATTTGATGATTCGACCCTTAGTCAATCTAAGCCATTCCTTAAGTTTGAAGTACATTTCTTTAGAAAGAAAAGATGAATAAGTTTAGAAAGCCCATAAGAAGGTTCCGGAGACTTAAAAAGATGTCCCTTTCCTACCCTAATATCCGTTGGGGTTCGGTCATTTCTTTCCGGGGTATTTATCGACCTTGCGTTCCCTTTCATTTCATTTCATAGCCTTGATATAACGTTTGTAATGTAATGGCCTTTCGATTTGACATTTGGCTTTTGCCTTTTGCTTTTGCTTTTCTACTCTTCTCTTTCTGTTTCGGGACGGATCTCCCCCCTTTTTTTTATGACGGCCTCCTACTAAGATGGCGGGTATTCTTGGTAGTCTATTCTAAGCCTCGTTCCGACATCATGGGCCGAGTATAAAACAGAATTTTGCTTAAAAAAGAATGATTTGTACTTTACACTTCCGGTCAAGTTTTCGATATTCTTTAGGACTTGTCATCTCTTGTTACTCACGAATCAAACGTGTCAGTGTGTGTAATAATAGGCTTAAAGTTAAGTTATTCAGACTAATAAGGAAATTTGAGTTTATAAACTTTCTGATTCCACTGGTCTTTGTACCATACTGATCGACTCTTTAACCTAAGGATAGTATTTCTTAAGATGTAAACCATTCCAGGGATTTTTTAACTCTTCTCCTTCTGCATTAATAAGATGATAAGCATTACCAGGAAAAGCGTGCGATACAACATAAGGTCCTTCCCAGTTGGGTTGGAGCTTAGAACGCGGACCACCAGGTTTTATAAAAATTCTTTTGACAACCATTTCACCGACTTTGAACTTACGTTCAATGACTTTCTTTTGATAAAAACGTGCTAGTCTGTTTTGATAAACTTTTGCATGATTAGCAGCTGGCCATCTTTTTTCGTCTAAAAGTTCCAATTGAGCAAGGAGTGCTGAACGATGTTCATCAATGGAAAATTCCTTATTCAATTGTACTCTTAATGACGGTATAAGGATCTCATATGGAACTACCGCCTCCATTCCAAATGTTAAGGAATAAGGAGTTTGCCCAGTAGGCGTGCGGATTGAAGTTCGGTAGGCCCATAGAGCCTCAACCAATTTTTCTGGCCAATCTACGAATTTGTTAGATTTACACGTCTTTTTGATGATTTTTATCAAAGTCTTATTTGTTGCCTCTGCTTGGCCATTGCCTTGCGGATAATAAGGAGATGAATGATGCAATGCAATTTTATACCTGTTACAGAGATCCTTCAGTTCCTGTGACACGAACTGCGGTCCGTTGTCGGTGACGATGGTGCTTGGAATTCCAAATCGTGTGATGATGTTCTTCATGATGAACTTGCAGACGGTTGATGCTTTGATCTCCACGTACGCTTCAGCTTCTGCCCACTTGGTGAAGTATTCCGTTGCCGTGAGAATGAAAGATTTTTGCTTGATGCCGGAATCTGGATTACCAAGAGGTCCAATAATGTCGAAAGCCCACATGGAGAAAGGCCATGGGGAAGAAACAGGATGGAGTGAAGATGCAGGAGAATGAATTTTATCGGCGTGAAGTTGACACTTAGCACACCTACGGACATATCCTACACAATCTTCTTCCATGGTTGGCCAATAAAATCCTTGTCCAAGGATTTTCTTTGCTAGCATCTGTCCATTGACATGACCACCACAAACTCTACTATGAGCTCCTTCCATAACTTTCCAAAGCTCATCTTCGTCTAGACATCTCAGAAGAACTCTATCAAAACCTCTCTTATACAATGATCCCCCAACTAGGGTGTATCTTTGAGCAACTCTCCTGATAGCTCTCTTCTCCTCAGTTGTAGCTTCCTCAGGATACGATTGATCTTCACAATATTTTGCAATTTCATAATACCATGGCTTCTGTTCATCATCCATCTCTTCTAACAACTCTATCAACATGATTTCTCTTCTTTCAATGATATCTCCGTCTCTGACTTTCTTTAGCAATTTCTCCTTAGTTCTAAGGAATGATGGATCTTTCACGGCGGGTGAAAGACGCCTATGAACTATGATTGATTCAGATTGTTTGCTGATTGGAAAATCAAGGGAAGATGCAAGTGAAGCTAGAGCGTCAGCTAAGATGTTTTGATTCCTAGGGACATGGACAAAGATCAATTTCGTGAAAAGCTTTGAGTAAGCAGAAGTAAGTTCTTGATAAGGCTTGAGCTTGGGATCAAGAGTTCGATATTTAGTCAGCACTTGGCGAAGAATTAGTTGGCTATCACCTACGATTCTGAGTTTGGTAGCACCATGGAAATGAGCAGCCTCGAGACCAGCAAGAAGTGCCTCGTATTCAGCTATATTGTTTGTGACTGGAAAATCAAGCTGAAAGGCTTGTGGAATGGTGATACCTTCAGGTGATAACAGAACAATACCGATCCCTTTTCCATGAGAATTCAGAGCTCCGTCAAAATGCAGAGTCCACATATCATCTCTGATTTGATTTACGGACATCAGTTCCTCATCCGGAAACTCTGATCGGACTGGATCAAAACGAGGAAGGGGATGATGAGCAAGATGTTCTGCTATGGCATAGCCCTTGATCGCTTTCTGTTGAATGTAAGTGATATCGAATTGAGATAGAAAGCTTTGCCATCGCGCTAACCTATCAGTAAGAACAGATTTCTCCAAAAGGAATTTGATTGGATTCATCCTAGCGATGAGATGGACTTCATGGGCCAGAAAATAATGTTTTGATTTCTGCACAACCCAAACCAATGCTGCACATGTTTTCTCCATCGCCGTATATCTCTGTTCAGCGGGGTTGAGAAGTTTAGAGAGATAGTAGGCTGCCCTCTCTTTTCCTTCTTCATCTTCTTGTGCTAAGACAGCCCCCACTGCATCATCCAGGACTGAAATGTAAAGTATCAATGGTTTGCCTGGAGATGGTGGTCTCAAAACAGGAGGACTTGCCAAGTAGTCCTTCAATCCATCAAACGCCTCCTGACACTTATCGTCCCAATCGAATTTGACTCCCGGCTTGGTAAGCTCGTAAAACGGCTTACACCTTTGTGAGTGCTGGGAGACAAAGCGGCGAATAAATTGCAACCTTCCGATTAATCCTCTCAACTCTTTCAAGTTTTTGGGAGGTGGCATTTCTCTGATAGCCTTCGCCTTGTTAGGATCGATCTCAATTCCCCGTTTGCTGACAATGAATCCAAGCAATTTTCCTGAAGATACCCCGAATACACATTTCTTGGGGTTCATCTTTAACTGATATTCTCTCGATCTCTCTAACACCCTTGCCAAAACTTTAGCATGCTCAGCCTTTGTCTTCGATTTAACCAATAAATCATCCACATACACTTCCAAATCTATGTGCATCATGTCATGAAATATTGCCATCATAGCCCTTTGATAAGTGGCTCCAGCATTCTTTAATCCAAATGGCATGTCAACATAACAGTATGTTCCCCAAGGTGTAGTGAATGAAGTTTTCTCTTGATCTTCTTCTGCCAGCTTAATCTGATTATATCCAGAAAATCCGTCCATGAATGATAACGTCTCATAACCAGCGGTATTATCGATGAGTACATCAATATGAGGCAATGGAAAATCATCTTTAGGACATGCCCGGTTCAAATCGCGGAAGTCAATGCAAATTCTGACCTTCCCGTCCTTCTTCATAACCGGGACTATGTTGGCCACCCATTGTGGATAAAGGACAACTCTAATAAATTTGGCTTTATGCAACTTATCGACCTCTTCCTTCATCTTTAGAGCCATTTGTGGGTGGAATCGCCTTAATTTTTGCTTGACCGGGCTAGCTCCTTCTTTTAATGTCAATCTATGTTCAACTAAAGTTGAGTCTAACCCCGGCATATCCTCATAACTCCAGGCGAAAGTGTCCTTATAGTCCTTGAGTACTTGTACCATTGCGTTCTCATCTTCTGTAGAAAGATTCTTACTGACGAGGACAACCTTAGGTTCGTCTTCAGTCCCTAAATTGATTTCTTTGGTAGGCTCTTCTACGGCAACTGAGGGTTCATCAAATCTCTTCACTCCACTGGCATACGCCTCAGCCGCGTCCTCGTCATCTTCCTCTTCAACAATGGGGTCCTTTTCATGTACTAATTCATATACCCCGTACCCATCATTAACTAACTCATCGTCCATGCAATCTTCTGGCATCTGAATTGGATTTTCTAAAAACTGAGGGATCAAAGAGCAAGAAAAGCACTTATCAGCTAAGTCCTGGAGGTATCTATCTGGAATTTGCCTACCCTTAGACTTCCTAGACTTCCTAAACTGACTAGACTGACTAGACTGCCTAACTTCACTATCATAACCTAACGAAGACGAGGCAGGATGAAAATCCTGTGATACAAGTGGAAATACAAGAGAATCCTCCCGAGGGGAGGGACAGAGTAAATCTAGAAGAGAGTCTTGATCGAAGGACCCGCGTGGTGGGGTGCAATCGGACAAGTAAGATGTTTCCTCAATGAGGATTTGGGAAGAATTTGTTGCCAAATTGGCGTTTTTTTTTGGAAAGTGAAAGAATTAATCATAAAGCAGGAATGAATAAAAATGGGAGGAGAATCAGACGGAGGAAGAGGCACCAAGGCCAGAGGATTAGGGGGATCATATAGTAATATGTCCCAGATCAGATCATACAACCTCTCTAGATCGAGAGGAGGTTGTGGTATAATGTCCCGAGGGGACAGAGTAATCATGACGGGCGGAGCCCGTGGAATATCTTCAGTTATGACCCGCGACCAAGTCGGGGTCAAAAGCAATGTACGAAAAAGAGTATGGAGCATGAAGACATGTGAAGGATATGTCCCTCTCCAGAGCAGATCTGTTGTATAACCAGCTTCATAGGGGTCATCTGGCTCCCCTTCATCAGTCTCTTCGGACAGCAGTATCCGCTTGTCAAATATAGCACCAGGGCTTTCCATCAATTCATCAATCCGCGGCGGCCACTTAGGTTCTGCAGGATCCAGAAATAGTCTGTTCAGTGCAATATACAGGTCCCTCAGATCGAACCACCTGTACCATTCACATTCAGGGTCATAAAATTTCCTCCTTTTCATAGGCCGCAGAGCCTCCAAGGATTGGTACGTAAGCAGTTCAGAGCAATGTCTGGCCAAATCCCTCCCATATATATCATGGAAGTCAAAACATGAAGTAATGACTACCGTGTTGTCATAGCTAAGTATGGGCCCTTTTACAAAGTGCGTACACAGGGTCCATGTTAAGGGATCTCGGCCTTCTTTGGGTGGTGTAGACATTGCCTCCCAGATCTTCGGACCTTCTTTGATCTCTGCTTTCTGAACTGGGTCTTGCTTCAATTTTATTGGCCTATAGCCCAGACCACTTCCAGGTGCTGCTCGATGATTTCTGACAGGAGTGGTCCTGCCTTGCAATTGCGTGCCCAGACCTTTCCCAGGCTTGTAGCCGTTCTTCATCATAATCCTCCATCCTGGGGTACTCATGCACTTCCCCCTCTTGATAGCATCTAACGGATATGGAGAAATAGTGGCGGCTTTCAGAGGATCAGCCACTGGGCGGTAAACCTGTAATACCGACAGAAAAGGTTGCCGGCCAGGTAAAACAGCAGATTTGATGTTCAAGGAATGAGCAGCAGCAAGGATCGGCATGCTCGTTACTTTAATTATTCGTCCTTTGTAAGGAAATTTGAGGCATTGATGATTCGTAGAAGGAATCGCCTCGAGAGTTTTAATATAAGGACGACCTAAAATGACATTTATGGAAGGGTCGATTTCCAAGATGTGAAATTCGACCTCTGCATGACTTACGGGGCCCAGCTCTACCTTTAAATAAACCATTCCCAGAGGGGAACGGGTAGAATTGTCATATGCTGTTACTGAGATGGGGCTGGGCAGCCATTTCTCTTTGGGCACACCGCATAACTCCAGGGTCTTCGGAGGTAGAACATTGATCGAAGCCCCTGTGTCGACCAGGCATGCATCAACGGCCTTCTTACAGATGTTAACCGTGATACTCAGAGCCATGCTTCTGGCTGCCGGCGGTGCTAGTTCCGATGTATGGAATGTTATGGAGGGCTGATCCCCCTGAGGAACTAGTAGTGCTGCAATCTTCTCTACCGGCACGTCTTCATTGACCATCACCTTCTGCAGATATCCCATTAAAGCTTCTTGGTGACTCTTAGATCTTTTGATCAGTTCGAGTATAGTGATCCGTGCCGGTGTCCGATCCAGGTGTTTCAACAGGTCGTATTGAGTGCCTGGTGCACTCTCTTCATTATGGGCTTCCTCAGTCGGCTGTGATGGGCCGTCTCTGACTGTGGACTGAGGAAAGACCTTGTTGAAAATCCTTCCACTCCGGAGCGCGTGTTCTTCAACCGTGGAGGATCCGGGTGACACTTTAAGTACCGCAGGGTTGGATGGTGCGGATGACGTAGAGGGTTGGTAGGTAGGTGGTGGCGTAGGGCTAGGTGGTGATGGCGCGGTGCGGATTAAAGGCCTAGAGGGTTGGATGGTGGATGGGTAAGTGGTTGGTGAAGTGGGAAATGGTACGCGTAATAGCGGTCTAGATGGTAAGGGCATATCTGGATAAGCGGTAGTGGTAGCGGGTGAAGTAGGAAACGGTATGCGTAGTAATGGCCTAGATGGTAGGAGGGGCGCGTTATTGGTTTGTGGGGGGTTATATGATGGAGGTGTAGTGGTGCGGGGCGTAATGGGTCTAAGGAAGGTGGGTAGCGGTAATGGGTTATTGGGTGTGGGAGAGTGGTATGTAGGTGTGGGTATGGGGGTAATGGTAACAGGTTGTGGCCTTGGTATGTGGATGGTGCGGCGTGGTGGTCGCTCTGCGGTACTTTGAACGTGACCCGTTGAACAAAGAGAGGAAGAGTCCTCTACTCTCCACTGCTGCCCACGACCAGCCTCAGACTGGCTGTTCGTCAAGATGGGAGCAACCTGGTTTTGGTTCTGATGCTCCGGGAGTGGATTCTGCACTATTCCCATGTTGGGTGGTGCTGCTGCTTGTGCCGGTGGTCTTGCTTGCTGCTGCTGCTGCTGCGGTCTCCTCGCCTTCAGGGCTGTTATGTACTTCTTCATTTCCTCCCAGTCAATGCCGCCCTGCTCATTGAGATCATGGATATAATCTCTGAATTGGAAGCAGGTGTCAATGGTATGCCCAGGTTGCCTATGGAAGTAGCAATACCTAGACGTATCGGCATTTTGAGGCCAGACGGCTTTCTCCCTTGGCAAAACTAAAGCATTGGCTGCCATTAAAGCGCTGAAAATGTCCGCCAAGGATTCTGGGAGGGCCGGGTACTCTGCCCTTTTCGGGCCTGGAGGTCTCCTCTGCTGGTTGTAGTCACCAGGAGGAGGGACATTGTGGTACGCCGGCGGCGCACGCGGCTGGTACTGTGGCTGTTGCTGTTGCTGCTGATGTGGCTGCTGATACTGCTGTTGCCGTTGCGGCTGTTGCTGTAGCTGTTGCTGTAACTGGTTCTGATTCGGCTGCTGGGGCCGCTGGTACTGCTGTTGGTAATGGGAGTTCTGCTGTTGCCTGTACCCCTGTTGACTCGGCTGTGGTGGCCTCTGGTACTGCTGATTCCTCACAAACTGGGGCGAGTTATTGTTCATGGTACTGACCTGCTCGTGAGAGAGCGTGCCCTCAGTAGTTGGACCTGAGCTAGGAGAATTCGGCACTGCAGGCTTCCGAGGTGGAGGCCTGTTAGGTCTATGAGGATCAAAGACGCTAGAGAATGTAGCGTCCTTGAAAGCATTCTGGCAGTACCGTGCCCTTTCATAGAGCTCTGCCATGTTCGTCAAGTTGTTCAAGGAGAGGACTAGCTTGAACTGGGGAGTGGCGTTAGAAATCAACATTTTCACTTGTTCGGATTCGGACAAGTGA